>OX422209.1:695561756-696958006 GCA_949130495.1 Sambucus nigra
ACTTCAACATCTCCAATAATTTTTTGTGCTCATTTAATTGGAGGTGATAAATCATAAAACAAGAAAAATATTCCTGACAATTTGTCACCAAAAACTGCATTTAAATGACCTGAAAAAAAAAGAAAAGTGTTAGGTGATTTTGTATTTAGAACAAGTTGAATAACAAAGAAGAGGAACTTGTATTCTCGAGAGAGAGGAGAAAGGCTCTTCATTTATGAAAGTTTGTTTTTTCATTTCTTTCGTTGCTTTCCTTACAATTCAAACACACATATATAATACATAATAATGGGATGGGACACATCCCATAAAATAAGGAGACAACACTCCATAAAACACTCACCACAAAATACGTAACTAAAACATTCCATAAGATAAGGATTTTTTTGTCTCAGGTGGAACCCATCACATTAAACAACAATCTCCCTCTTAATGTGATGCTCCTTAATTCCCAAGAGTTCCCTTAATTGCTGAAATTTTCCTGGCGACAGAGCTTTGGTGAAAATGTTCGCAACTTGATCTTCTGACTTGCAATATTTAAGTTTTATATCCCCATTTGTAATTGCTTCCCGGATGATATGATATTTGATAGCAATGTGTCTTGTCCTGCTATGATAGCCTGAATTCTTTGCCATTGCTATTGCTGATTTGTTATCGCAAAATAACTATGTGCCTTCTTCTTCGTTTTCTTTCACATCTTCCAAAATTCTTCGTAGCCAAATAGATTGAGAAGTTGCTAATGATGCCGATATGTACTCCTGTTCTGCTGAGGATTGAGCCATAGTTTGTTGTTTCTTTGACGCCTATGAAAATATACCAGAACCTAGAGATAAGACATAACTCGAGGTGCTTTTTATGTCATCAACACAGCCACCCCAGTCACTATCACAAAATCCAGTTAACTTCACATTCACATTTTTGTAATACTTGATTCCATAATTCAGTGTGCCTTGCAAGTATCTTAACACTCTTTTTCCTGCCCCAAGATGGAAATGACTAGGACAATGGATAAATATAGAAAGTAGACTTGATGCAATCATGATATCTGGTCTTGTTGATGTTAAATATAACAAATTTCCAACCAAACTTCTGTAGAGAGTTTCATTAACCTTTTTTCCTCCATCTTCCTTCACGAGTTTTTTATTTACAACCAGTGGTGTTTTCGTCGATTTGCACCAAAACATTTCAAACTTCTTAAGAATGTTTTCTGCATACTTTGTTTGATAAATGAACACACCATCTTTTTCTTGATAAATTTCAATACCAAGAAAATAATGTAGTAAACCCGTATCACTCATATAATACTTCTTCATCATTTCAATTTTAAAATCTTCAATCATCTTTTCACTACTTACAGTAAAAATTAAATCATCAACATAAAGTGCAATAATAAGATTATCAAATGTAACTTTGCATTTGACATACAAGGTAGGCTCGTTCTTGCTTTTGTTGAATCCATTCTCAGTGAAATATCCATCAATGTTACTGTACCATGCTCGTGGAGCTTTATTTAGACCATACAAGGCCTTCTGCAACCTGTACACCTTTTATTCTTCTCTTTTGGTAACAAAACCCAAAGGTTGTTCAACATAAATTTCTTCTTCCAACTTTCCATTTAGGAATGCCGATTTAACATCAAGTTAGTATAATGACCAACCATTTTGAGTCGCCATAGCAATAATGGCTCTTACAGTGTCAAGACGTGCAACTGGTGCAAATGTTTTATGAAAATCGATACCGGCTTGTTATGTGTAGCCCTCTGCCACCAATCTTGCTTTATTTCTTTGTACGGTGCCATCAGAGTGATACTTGACCCTGTAAATCCACTTTACCCCAATGATATCTTTGTCTTTTAGCTTTTCAATAAGATGCCATGTATTGTTCTTCTCAATAACATTAATTTCCTCCTCCATGGCTTTTCTCCAAGTTTCTTGTTTTACAGCTTCTTCAAAACTTTTTGGCTCAATGGTACAAAAGTTGCATATCTCATATACATCACTTAAACTCCTCACTTTTTTTGGAGTTATGGGTGGTGATGACGAGGATGAACTTGGAGAACCATTTGATGAGGGTGATGATGAGCTTGATCATGGATATATTTGAGGTGAATCTTCATTGCTCTCATTATCAGTAGTTGATTTTTATTGCTCTTCCTCAACAAGAATTGTCTTCTTCTTGACTTTTCCTTCTTCCCAGTTCCAAATAGCACCTTCGTCAAATAGCACATCACGACTTGTGATCACTTTATTTATTTTCAAATTAAATAGCCGATAGCCCTTGGATTGAGATCTATAGCCCATAAATATGCACTTCTCACTTGTTTCATCTACCTTACGCCGCTTCTCTTTCAGAATCTGAGCATAACATAGCAACCAAAGATTTTGACATGACGCACTGCTGACTTTCTGTAACGCCCCGACCCGGATTTAAAGGTTAATTAAGGATTAATCCAATCCGAATCGTACGTTAATAATGAAGTGAAATGAAACATCCTAAATAATGTTTCTAATCCATTCTTATTAGTATTTAACGTCACACTTATTAGCATGCTAGTCCAAATTACAATCACTACGTGATATGACCCAAGGGAAGGGACCCGAAGGCTAAGTAAACAGAGCTACTAATCGTAAATGCAGATAGTTACTTACCTGTATAGTGCTCTCAAAGTACGGAATATCACACAACCTGCCGCAACAAAATAAGGGATGTGAGCCGAATGCTTAGTGGGATCATATACAAATGCAGTATAAAAACGAGCGGCAGAAAGAAGTACTCACATGCTACACTACATGCATGTAAAAATATGTATATATCTACATATATACCTTTGAAAAATACATATGCCAATGTATTTAACCATTTATTTTAAAGACATCATTTAATACCATTTAACTTCCATGACATTACAAAATAGTCATTAGCATTACCATGCTTAGGACTTATACTTGTTTTCCATTAACTCACACAGTTTAAACAAATTCCATTTGTTTGGAAAACATTCTTCTTATATTCAAGGAGATTTACTATTCGATGTTCATTTACTCACGCTACCGTTACTTAACCATTTCAGGATTTCCATTCAACACACACATATACCGTGTTTAGAAAAATACTCTTTTCCCTTGTAAACCTCATGTAACACACGCTTATATTTACTTTAATTCAATTGTTCTTAAGTAGCTTAATTTCATTAAGTCACCTTATTAAACCATCCCATGTTGCCATATGAACTTTAAACATTCAATGCGTTATTCTTGCATTAGTAAATCAATGAATTTGTGCCATTCATTTATGCCTCTTTCATGAATATTCGATTCATTATTTAGCATTATTTTTCTTTGTGATTTTCCAACACACTCACGGACTTCGTGGCCTCACACCACCGGTCTCCGCCGCCATATACTACTGCAGTTGGTTTGTGGTCTTTCACCACTAGGGTCGTCATGCCCACCTTAATTATTTTCTCTCAGCGTCATCTGACTATCATTATCTTGCCAATGTTTTTCAACATTTTCACAGTTTGTACTTTAATTTACATTCCTTTGGGCCGAAGCCAAAGACTTAGACTTAGTCGTCCATTTTCCCATTATACTTGAAAAATCACTACTTCTCTTTAAGTCCTTTGTTTACACACGTGTTAATATTACACCAAAATGATTCACATTTTAGGACTTAATTCAATTTCATCGTAATTGGATAAAAACATTCACTTACATTTTTATTTCATAAAAATGTTCCGCTTTAGGTAAATTGTCGATTTACCCTTTTTTTCATCAAAACTTGCAACCTTATTCTTTTTCAAGTGTTATTCACAAAAATACCCTATTTGAGTCCCGTTCTCGACACGTAGGCATTTTCGTCATTAAAACACTTATTCAACTTCTCACTTTGTCAAAATTACACATTTTTCATTTTAGCCTCTTTAATATATAAAGTCATGCCTTTCACATATTAAAGTTCTCGCACTTGATTTTGTGAGTTTAACACTAAAACTCCATTTTAACCAACATTTACACGTTTGACACTTTATAATTTCAAACTTGGTGCCACCCACTTTCATTATGACAAATTGCATAAAAACCCATACTTAGTCTTTTATTTCGAACTTAGTCTCTTATATTCTCATTATTTACATTTTTACCCAAAATTCTCAAGAAGACTACACTTTCATGTATTTACGCTTTTGACCCCAAAACTTAGTTTAAACAAACTAAATAGTACACTTTATAAATGAAAGTTTATTTGTGCACTTTATAATGATTTATCAACATAAAATCACTATATCAATCTAACAAAAAGGGTACACATGCGTCAAATGTTCTTTTACCGAAGAAATCATTTATTCACTAAAAACTTGAAATTTAAACATTTTACTCCATAAAATGTTTGTGATTTGGGGCTAAAATTTATCTATTTTAAAAACCCATTAAACTTCTTGTTGTAATTACCCATTTTCATAGAAAATAGTAAGCATGATACTAATAAGTCTATTAGTACACTTAATCCTCATTATTGTTTCATAAAAATATACCCATCCTTACACAAAATACCAATAGTGTAACCAATAAACCCATGAATTGGTTTTAACCATTTTCTTACACGTTTTACACCCAAATGGTAGAAAATACTATTATGAAATTTTGTCAAATTCAAAACCCATTTAAATCACTTCTTTTAAAACCCACTTGTTCAAGAAATCATAGAAACCCACCCAATGAACTCCATTGATGCAAATCAACACAAGTCCTTCATATATTAAAACTAATATATGTGAATAGAAATATGATATTATGCTAAATAGTAAACCTATACCAAGGTTAAAGAATTCCACCTCAAAATGTCCTTAAATAATGGTAGAGAAGGTGGGTGACTCCCCCACCTCCAAAGGTAGCCCTAAAGGGAGTCACAATAGTTCCCTCTTCAAGATCCCAATTAATCTTCAAGCTCTATGAACCACTCTTTCTTATACTATGATAAACTCCTTTTAAAATCACCCAACAATACTTCCTTTGAGCTCTAAAAACTTATCTCAAAATCTCCTATGAGCTGTCCCAACTTTGAGAGGTGTTTTAATGGAGTTTGGGGACCTCTAATGTAGTGTTTTGATGGTGCAAAGTGGTGGCAAAGGAGGACCACGAATTTGGAACTTACTAATAATTTGTGAGAGCTTAAGGGAGTGGGAGAGATGGCAAATATCTGATGGCTTTATCTTCTCTCAAACTCCAAAGGTTAATACAATTTATACCCCAACACAAACTAATTAATTCATTTGTTTAACCCAAAATTCTCTCATTCAATGAGTGTTCAAGAACACAATTATTTTGGTCAGATGTTAGGCTAGACTAGGTGGTGCCACAATGAATGGTTGAGAATTAAACAAGATTTAACTCACCTACCTCAATACCCCTAAAAAAGGAGGTCTGACCGAATAGAAAAATGGTCTAAATTACGTCTAAATGATTTTTTTCGGGCTTGTCAAAGAAGAGAAAGTTGCTCAAAATTAAATTTTAAATCAATATGGAATTTTTCAGATTTTTCTGAGTACTTTTATTTGTTTGACGAAAAGTAATTTTTAATTATTTTTTATTTATTTTTTGATTTTTGACCTCATGGTATTTTTATATGTATTTTTAGAGTCCTAAATATGTAGTCATACTATTTTTATCCTTCTCCAATTGTCCTACAAAAATCGCGCAAGTCCGCGTCCTGCGCGACACGCGCTGACAAAAATCGCGTTATATTAACCATGGCCGTGTCACAATCATTCATTGAAATTTTTGCATAAAACTTAACCAACATACTTACTAGGACTATTAGAACTTAAATGCGCATCTATGCGAACCATGCAACGTGGAGATTCTTTTTCTCCTTAATTACTTTTCGTACCATTTTGGCGTAATTCCCTTATATATTTATTCCTAAAAATTTTCCTTCGAATAAAACCATCAATTTATTATTCAATATTTCTTTTCTGGGGAGTGGTATCACATTCTTCCCTCCTTAAGAAATTTCGTCCTCGAAATTTATAACTCATCAATCTTAATCATTGAGTCATCTAAGCAAATCATTTCTAATTCTCGAGTATCCTAATCTTTATAGTTAAAACTCAAAGATTCCATCCACGTTAATTATCATCAAGTTAACCCAACCATGGTAAGGTTTTTCATTAATAATACCCAAGCATGCTGAACTTATTCATCCCAACAAATTTTTCGAAACAATCGGTATTCCTCAAACATCATGCCATCATTAATGAATTCATCATCACGAGTTAGGATTTACAAATCTATGTTTTCTCAAATTTTGAGTCACGTCAAGACTAGGTTAATACACCTGTAATACTTCCTAGTCATTCATCTCAACAATCTTAAAAGAGTCATTTTTTCACATTGGCCTGAAAGACCGAAACATTCCATGAGATCTTCATATTAACCTTGAAGCATCCTAGACATCATAATCCAAATTATACATATGAGTAACTATATCCTCAATTTGGAGTGTAACCTTTGCACGTAAGTTCTCATTACGTCTAATATCCACATAATTCCTAAAACGTATTCTTGAACCTATGAGTGAAAAGTAACTAGCTATATTGTAACTCCAAGCTGTAACTAGTTCTTTCAGTCAACTAATAGGGCCATTAACCTAAGATAACCGATTTACACGTGCAACTACGAGAAACAAATCGCGAGACCATGCACACACAGAAACTAATGAAAAGATTAGAGTGCTTCCAACAAAGTGAACAATCATTTACTGTGATGCATCAGTCACAACCAGCCTAACCCGAGCCACTACTGAGCTTATGGGTCACACCCAGATCACAACTGAATAACAATTTCCCATTACTGGGATAAAATGAAATATATGGAATCATAATGAATTAAGTGAGTACCGAGCCAAAGGATAACAATCGAATTTAGTCAACAAACTGTTCTTCACAAAGTACGAACCCACAAGTGTCCTTAAGGTCCACAACTTGTAACTAATGTTCCTCCTATGTACATTGACTGATCCTACGCAAATTTTCCATTCTTACTGAAGTATAAGCTAATTCTTTCGGGAAGTTAAAACACAAGGCTTTCCTCCTTATGACTAATGTTATGGGTTACACGTTCATATTTGTACGTACTGCGCTAATTCACGTGAGATCACCTTTCTCATCTTTTATCATAAATAGTCGAAGATGGTGTTTCTAATTTCATATGTAGGATCTTTGCTCACCTTATCTTATCACTAAATATTTCTCTAGGTGAATAATGATTTTTGTTTACTAGAGTTACTCCAAATGCATCGGTAGCACAACAGGGTGCTATGATTATGCCTATTGCCTCATTCCAAGAATGCTTCCTAAAAATATTGGTGCAATTATTTAGGTGCTCAAAATACTCTTAAGTGTATAACTTAGTGCTCACCATCTTGTTTACGACACAACCCTCAAATGTCACATCAAGATAAGTTTTACGATTCATGGCGCAAATCCCAAGGCATTGCCACGAGTCAACATGTACGATAATGATTCATCAACACCTAAACAATCCCTAACACTCATATTCTCCAAGGCTTAATGGATAACTTTCGTAAACTTATAAATTTCTCTAAAGGTGAATACACAATCAAGTGTAAGAGTTGTCTGTCACACTAAAATCTTTTCACGCTCAATGTCCTAGAAAGCAATGTCTAACTAGGCACATCCCAATGCTTGTCAGAACAATCGAATATAATTACTAACTTATATGCTTCCAATAGTTATATCAAGACACGTGTTCATAATTAAGTAATCTTATTATCACCAATTCTAAGGCATTTTCTTCACATCGATTTTTGTAGGACGCTTTATTTGGGTTAAAAATATTTGGCCATATTTATTGGATGCTAAAAATATTCCTAAGAGTTCCTAATAAAATATTATTATTTTATTCAAAAAAATAAAAGTGCTCAGAAAATTCTGAAAATCCTCATACCGACTCAAAATTTAATTTTGAGCAACTTTTCCTTCTTCGACATTTCCAAAAAACATTATGTAGACCCGATTTATGCCAGTTTTCAATTCGGACAAAAATCTTCTTTGAGAAGTTTTTATTTTTATTTTTTATTTTAAACTTGAATTATTGTTGCCTTAATTAAAGGGATGGTGGGCAACCCTTTTTGACTATTTTGAAGCAACTTTCGGTACAATAATATGCAACAAACATATTTTATTCCTCTCCTTATATATATATAAACTTAGCCCCTTTATATTTATGTATTCAATCTTAGTTTTAGGTGTGTTCTTGGGGTTGTTTTGAGATGGAGCTTGGGAGATGATTTTGATGGAGTAATCTAACTTTTATGAGCAGATTTATGGTGGGTTATTTTGGGTGTTTTAAGGTATGCGGTTTTACACAATATGCTCCTTAATCTCGCGAGTGTTATTCCCTTTGATTTCATGTGATTATTGAACTCATATTTGAATTGCTAAATTCTTTTGGAAATCTGAAAATTATTGTTGGAATCTGATTTTGATTCATGTGGTATTATTATTTCTTGGGCATATTGTCATGAGATTTTAATATGGCACTGATGTTGGGCACCCGCCAAGATTCCTGTTCCGGCTACTTGATAAAGTATGGCGCGGTATGGTGAGGCCTGGTGACTCAGATTAATGTGTTGTTGAGAAATTATATTGATAAAAATGCTTATGAGATTCGCATTTGATTTGAACATTCGTACTCGTGTTGTTACGCTTTATTCATCGTCAATATATTTGTTGAGCATCTTTTCTGTCGTATTATGTACTTCCCCATATTTTCTTTTAGTTGGCAGGTTAGCGTGGATCTGAGCGCTATGGACCAAATGGGATGATTTAAGCATGGCCATTTTTGGGAAGAATATTCGAGAATACAAAATGAGAAAATTGTTATTTATTTATTTTGTATAGAGCATTAGCAATTTATTTTATTTCGAGAGACTTTGTTATATTTAATTTGAAGAAATTGAGATTAGTGGTTTATCTTATATTGTGGGATTTTTAGATGCTCTATACCTAGTTTATTGATGATTTTGGTTAGTTTTATCGATAGTGGCGCTCCGTTCGCTCTCCCCGAGCGGGCAGGGTGTTACACTTTCTCCCACTCCAGGCTTCAATGGGAGTTTGATTCCAGATCATTTTTGTTGGACATCGATTTATCAAATATACCGTTGTGTATACTTCTTCTGCCCAAAATACTTTAGGCAGTCCCTTTTCATAAAGCATTGATTTTTCCATCTCCATGACAGTTTGATTTTTCCTTTCTGATACTCCATTTTGTTGTGGAGTTTAAATAACTGTGAGTTATCTTTCTATACCTTCATCTTCACAAATCTTTCCAAATTCATTGGAAGTATATTCTTTTTCATTGTCACTTCTCAAAACTTTGATAAAATGGCCACTTTGTTTTTCCACAAAACTTTTAAACTTCTTGAAAATTGTAAAAACTTCAGATTTTTGCCTCATAAAAAAATACCCACATCATTCTTGAGAAATAATTAATAAAGAGTATGAAGTACTTATTTTCTCCATGAGAAAGAGTAGTCATTGGACCACATACGTCAGTGTGAACTAGCTCGAGTACTTCCTTTGCTCTCCATGCAACTCCTTTTGGAAAAGGCTTTCTGTGATGCTTCCCGAGAGCACAACCTTCACATACTTCATTCTTTTCTTCATTGCAAGTGGGCAGCCCTAAACCAAATTCTTTTGGCAATGTAACTTGAGGCCATGAAAATTCGAATGCCCAAGTCTTCTGTGCCACAAGCACGATTCATCAACAAATTCTGCCTTTAAGGTAAAATTTCCACCATATTTGAAAATTAGTGGAAAGCTACGGTTCTTCTCCAACTTTATTTTCTTCACCACTTTTTTTCCTTGTCCTTTGTCATGAATAGTGCACCCATTTTCTTGAAAGTGGACAACATATCCATGTTCTACTAGTTATCCAACACCTAGCAAATTTTGTGCTAAGTTCGAAACAAGTAAAACATCGTGAATGAACTTAGCTCCTTTGTTGGTTTGAACACTAATTGATCCTTTTCCCTTTACATGGACTAACGCACCATTTTCCATTTTCACTTGAGAGTTGATGGTTGTATCTATGTTAACAAACACGTCTTTGTCACCGGTCATGTGATTGCTACAACCATTATCAAGAAACCAAACATCATTCTTTTGCTCAGAGGCACTTTGACATGCATAGAATAAATTTCCTTCACCTTCTTTTTCTTCTGCACAACTTGCTTGCTGATTGTTCTTGTATCTACAGTCCTTTTGCAAATGACCAAAGCCTTTGCAATTGTGACATTGAGGCTTTCCTTTGAACTAACAGTCTTTCTCTACATGGCTACTTTTGTTGCATATATTGCATCGTTGAGATTGTAAGAAATCTTCATTTCTAAAATTTATGAAATTATTGAATCTTCCTCTGCCTCTGCCTCTGCTTCTTCCTCTTCCTCGACCTCTTCCTTGTCTACCACCTCTTTCTAAATCTCTTCCATCATGACTTGAAGAGCCTCTTTCACTATTTTGGGGTTTGAAACTGAGTTTAGATTGAAACGCGCTCTCAATAGATTTTTCAGAGCGTTGTAACAATCTTTACTCGAATGACTTTAAGGACCCCAACAATTTTTGGACCGTCATCTTAGAAATATCCTTAGCATGCTCAATAACAGTCATCAGAGAATCAAATTTTGGAGGTAGGTTATTTAAAAGTTTCTCTACAGCTCTTCCGTCGGTTATTTGATCACCATGCGCCTTCATTTGGTTAAGAAGTTCTGTGAATCTCGAAGAGAACTCTTTTAGAGTTTCATTCTCCTTCATTTTCATATTTTCCAATTCCCTCCTAAGAGCTTGAAGTTTAACAACTCTTACTTGTGTATATCCTTGAAACTCCTCTTGAATAATGTCCCATGCTTCCTTGGCCTTGGTTGGTCCCATGATTCTTGGAAAAATGGAGTTTCCTAGGCCTTGTTGAATGTGAAGGAGAGCTTTAGCATCCATCTTCCTTGAAACTTTCAATTGGTCCTGTTGAGCAGTTGACAGCGTCGCCGTTGATTCGGTTTTGTCATACCCATTTTGGACTAAATCCCAAACATCTTGGGATATAAAGAGAGTCTTCATTTTGATACACCAGAAATCATAATTTTCACCTTCAAATATTGGGATTGATGGTTGTTGAATATTTAGAGTGGAATTGCTTGAGCTTGCCATGATAATTTTTCTTCAAATCTTTTACTCGGCTTTCTGAATTTTTGATAGCAGCTTCTTGAATTTTCGGACAACGACAACAACTTGTTGAAAAAAAATTTGGACAGCAATTGAAATTTTTGGACAGCAACTTGTTAAAATATTTTTTGGACTGCATCTTGAACTTTTTGGACAACAATTTGTCAAAATTTTTTGGATATCAACTTGAATTTTTTGGACAGAATCAGACCCTTTTGATATAACGCTCTAATACTATTTATGTTGGGTAATTTTGTATTTAGAACAAGTTGAATAAGAAAGAAGAGGAACTTGTATTCTGGAGAGAGAGGAGAAAGACTCTAAATTTATGAAAGTTTGTTTTTTTATTTCTTCCATTGCTTTCCTTACAATTCAAACACACATATATAATACATAATAATGAGATGGGACACATCCCATAAAACAAGGAGACAACACTCCATAAAACACTCACCACAAAACATCTCAGGTGGAACCCATCACATTAAACAACAAAAAGAAAGCAAGTCAAATAAAAAAAATAGAGAATTAAGGTAAATGTCATGTTCCTTCCTATATTTGAATTTTTAAGCTAGTATTTTTCAAGTTTATAAATGTAGTCCCTCTGGTACAATAGCATTTATAAATCTAGTCCCTCTCGTATAATAACCTTTATTTTTTTGGTCTGTGCCAGCATCACTATTTTTCACCATTATTCATGGTATTTTTAGTACAGGGACTAAATTTATAAAATTAGACGGAATGTCCTATTTTTATATATTTTGAATATTATAAGGACCTTTTTCTAGACCCCCCTAAAAAAACAAAAAAAAAATTAGTTTAAATAAAAGGACCAAAATTCTGGGTCACTCCTAGTAGAAATCCCGGTGCTTGCATACTCTTACAAAAATTCCGGGTCACTCACTCCTAGTAATGATCCAAATCTATTTTACAAATGGATGGACATGTATATTATACGGCATATTGAAGTAGATATCTGAAGTTGTTGGGAATATGCGTGTTAGACAAAAGGACATTGATACTACTCAATATAGGATGTAAATCAGTATAAAGTGTTCCTAAACTGATATCTTGAGCAAATAAAGAAATACAATACTATTTTGTAAGAATATTTTTTTCATGATCTTATATTATCTCTGTAGTTCAAAGAATTAATATATATATATATATATATATATATATAGAGAGAGAGAGAGAGAGAGAGAGAGAGAGAGATTCATGCAACTTGTAGACATTCATCCCCTTGATTAGCCTTTCTTTTTTTCTTAGTCACTTTTAAATACCAATTCTTCGGATATTTAGCAAATTAATTATTACAAGAAAAGAGATTGTAGATCTTTGCTTTTAGATGTATATGTTAATCTAAGTTAGACTTTGGTTATTACTTCCAGGTGGACATTTGGCTGCCGAAGTCACTTTTTTTGTCTCTTCAGCAGTGAAGGATTTACGACAGTAGAGAGCCTTCTTAAGAAACCACATATACGATATAAAGTATTTGATATTATGGACCATGAAGTGAAGTCCTAACTAAGGAGGAGAAATAATGTGTAGAGATTTGTATCAAATATGATGGCTTCATCGCACGGCAGCAGAGCCAACTCCAACAGCTTAAGAATCTCTTTAATGATGGGTCATGGCATTTTGTTTACATTTTAAGTTAAAAGGAATTTCCTAGAAAACTCTATCTCAAACTAGGCCTAGCCAGCTCTGCTTCTTAAAAAAAAAAAAGAATCTTGTTCGTTTTGATATAACTGGATGCAAAATGCACGTTCTTTCAGGTTTGGCCTGGCCACAAACCATCGGTTAAGCTAGCAGGGTTGGTGGGGTTAGCCCTTCTGACATTACATCACTCCTTATCATATTAGAATCAAACCAAACGAAAGCCCAGCAACAAAAGAAGCACATGATGTTTTCCAATTAGTATTTCATGGGTTTAATTGAGGCCTTCTTTTGTCAAGGTAAATATATTTTCCAATTATTTTCATTCTCTCACTTTTGCCCCCATATGCATATTGACTCATTTTATATTTTGTTATTTAGATTTAGCCAGTTCAATCTAGTACTGCCAGAAGGAAACTGATGCAAGTAAAAGTCTTGGCGATAATTTGTGGTTATTTTTTGTATGCTTATCATTTACTTCCCTTTTTATAATTTTCCTTTATTTAGTGCGAGTGTGAGAGCATATGTAGCAATGGACCAATGACTATGACTCGCAGCATTTGAAGTGTAAGTCATTGAAGATGTTGGGTATGGTATATTAATAATCAATACCATACTTCTAAGGTAAACCAAAATTAATAAAAAATATCAATATAAACTGCCTTAAGTAAGGTTTAAAAATGATTACATGAGTGCTTGATGTCACATTTCCATATAATTTACACACAACATAAAAATGATTACATGAGTTGTGTTATCTACGGTAAAAGTATATTATAAAAGGAATTAGAGTTGTATTGTAAAGATTAGTATATCGAAGATTATAAAAGATAATATAATCCCTAGCAAGATAAATTACTCTTTAACACTTGGAAGATGGCAGGAACATTAGTCAACTCAAATGGCATGAATTTAACTCCATGGTGCTTTCATGGGGTTTGAAGGTTGTTTTGGGTATTCACCAACCCTAGCCTAAGGTCCAGCTTGGAAAACATGTGAACCCATACATCTGATCCAGTCCTTGATCATCCATTGGAATTAGGATCTCATGTAAACAAACCGAGTTGAGCTTAATCGAGATCAACCAATGATGTTTAAGTTCGGTTCGAATAATAAATGAGTCACTAATGAGCTCGAATTTATGAACGAGCTTTTTCAAGTTGGGTCTAATTTTAAACTTATATAATAAAATATGTCTTATACTTCTTAGACTTATTAATCCATTTCACGAGCAGCTTCGAATTATAAACTCTACGAGACTATACGAATCGAACTTGAGTTTTAAACGAGCCATATGTGTGGCTTCAACTCAAACTCGTTTATTGAATGAGCTATATATATTAATTAAGCTCGGTTCAATGGCTTAACATACGAACCGAGTTCGAGATGTTTGGAAACAACTTGAGTAATTTGCTGCCCTTTCTTGCATAGAAAATTTCCGTAACAGACTTCAAGTTTCTACCATTGCTTGTCATCCCATTTCCACAATGTTAATTGCCATCCCATTTATGAACATCAAAACACTACCATTGCTTGTCAATCCTTTGTATTCACAACGCTACCCTTTGAACTTGTACTCCTAACTCCCAGCTCCTATAACAAATAATAATAATAATAATAATAAAAATAATAATAATAAGAGTAGTGCTATGGGTACAAAGTAACTTTATAAAATCTCAACAAAAAATAGTGCACCACAAGACAATGTTTAATAGGTAAGTGAGAGAATAAGTGGAATCCACTTCAGATTTTGTAGAAGTTTTTGTGAAGATTTTTATACTCATATAATTATTCTTGATTTTTTCCCGCATAGACGTTTCAGATTGTAACACTCGTAAATTACTTTTTGCGACACTGTTTAAAAACATTGTGGGATACTTATATAAGACTTTTATTTACACTTGTGGAGTGGTATAGTAACACACTTGAGCGTTAATAGCTATGCCTATTTCAAAAAGAGACATTTTCATACCTTTAGCGTCCTATACATGTGATTATATATGCGCAACTCTTTTGAGGTGTGTATTTAATAGCATATGTCTGAGTAATTAGTACCTACACAGTTGCTCTCTTTATGTTCTACACGTCCATATTATTTGTGCCGTATATTAATGTTAGGTTGTATTTCTCTTTATATTTAAATAGTTTGTCTCCAAATGTTTGCCCTCGAATGTCAAGGTGAGATTCTTTTTGAGGCGTGTATAATGTTACGACTGTGCATTTAATTTAAACCGTAATGTTGAAAATATCTTCTTAATGGGTTGATTTAACTTTTGGGCTTGCGTAAATTATGCAATTCGGTTGTGTCGTAATTACTAGTGTGCATATATGATGTTATTTGATTTTGTGCATAGTTTTTTACTATTTAATTTCTTTAAACTAATAAATTTAGTTTTGAGGGAAATTTTATTTTAAGGAGAGTAGATTGAAAGAACCTAAAGTTTTAGACAAAAATTAGTTAGTTATGTTTCGTATTAAAGTAATTTTCTTTATGTTTTTTAAGCCACCCCATAGTCCTGTTATCATACTTTTGGTGCAGATGAACTATATGTGGTCTAATAGGTGAGCATATAATGTCAAGAAAGAGGAGAACGTGAGGGAGGTGATAGAGAAACACCTCGGTGTAAATGAATGAAGAAAAATAAGGGGAAGAGAAAAGGGATATTTAAAGCTCACTATCTAATTTCGGTATTGGAGCAAATTTAGGATGACCAATTTCTCAATATAAATGTGTGCTATTTCCTATTTGGCAAGGCACTTAGTCCACTTAAATTAAGTTATTTTAAACAGTTTATATTTGTAGGCTAATACATTCTCTAAATAGTGAATATTTTCAAATTTATATAATCAAAAGTATATACCTGCCAAACTTTATACAATTGCCACAACCACTCAACTCTCACCCAAACCCTAAAATATTGCATTTGTTATTTTGACTATTACATGGCCTATATACCCAAAGGTTAATTATTTTTAGGTTCCTATATCATTCGGGATGGAAATGTGATCTTTAATTCAAAAGCTATTAAAAAATGGCACCAAATGATTACTATATAAGGGGTAAGCATTCCCTTTATAAATCCATTCACAAGTAGCCATATAAGTAAATATTCTGAGCCATCAAAACTTGGGTAGCCTATTCAAGTTGTCGAAAATGGCCACCTTATGGCTTCCATTACTTTTTGCCTTGATAATATGTGTCATAGCTACAAATGTTATGGCCGACCAACAATCTTATATTCGTCGACCATGGCCACCGCGACATATATACAGGTCACCGCCACCACGTCAATATAAGCCACCTCATTACTACTACAAGTCACCGCCGTCGTGGCGATACCGTAAGCAACCTCCATACTTTTACAAGTCACCCCCATTGCCCCCACAATACCGTAAGACACCTCCCCACTATTATAAATCACCACCACGATACCGCAAGCCACCTCCCTACTATTATAAGTCACCAACGCGTTATCGCAAGTCACCACCACCACCATCACATCATCGCAAGTCACCACCACCACCACCAAGTCATCGCAGGCCGCCTCCATACTATTACAAGTCGCCACCACCACCATCACCAACTCCTTATATTTATAATTCCCCTCCACCACCGTCTCCATCTCCACCTCCTCCCAATCCTTACAGACCCCCACCACAGCCTACTCTAAAATCACCCCCACCACCTCCTTATGTTTATAATTCCCCTCCACCCCCATCTCAATCACCACTCCCTCCTAATCCTTACAATCCCCCACCACAACCTTCTCTAAAGTCACCCCCACCTCCTCCTTATGTTTATAACACCCCTCCACCCCCATCTCAATCACCACCTCCTCCTGATCCTTACAGACCCCCACCAGAACCTTCTATGTCACCTTCTCCTCCCATTATCTATACATCCCCAAAACCATCCCCGTCAGAACTTCCTCCTTATGTTTACAAATTTCCACCACCACCGTTTCAGTCAACTCCACCTCCATATATATATGCATCCCCAACACCATCCCAATCTCCATTACCTCTTGACCTTTATAAATCCCCACCACCATCGTCTTCTCTATCACCTCCTGCTCCTAATGTTTATACTTCCCCCGCACAACCTTCATCACCAATGCCTTCTAACCCTTACAAATATTCCCCATCACCATCTCCATCATCTCAATCACCGCCACCACCTTCACCATTACCATCACCACCAAAACCACTTTCATTATCTCCTTCTCCTTCTTTTGTATATACATCCCCATCAACACTAACACCAACACCATCACCAACTCCACTACCAATACCAACTCCTTCAGTACTTCCTCCTATCATTTATAAATATCCACCACCACTATCTCCGTCACCTTCACCATCTACTACAATATCAAAGTCTTCGCCACCACCTTCATCATTAGCTTTATCACCTTATACTTACATATCTCCAACACCTTCTTCGGCACATCCTCCTTTCTATATATCCCAACCAACACCATCCTTGTCACCACTGCCTCCTTATAAATCCATACAACCATTTTCTCCATCACCTTCTCCATATACATCCCCTAAATCACCATTATCTCCTTATGCGTATGAATCCCCACCATCTCCATCACCCTTGCCAAATTTTATACACACGTCTCAACCACCACAACAATCTTCACCATCACCACAACCTTTCTACGTTGACATTTCCCCTCAACAACTAGCTCCATCACCTTCGCCAACTTTTATAGACACGCCTCAACCACCAAAACAATCTTCACCATCACCACAACCTTCTTATGTTGATACATCCCCGCAACAACTATCGCCATCACCTTCGCCAACTTTTATGGACACGCCTCAACCGCCACAACAATCTTCACCATCACCACAACCTTCATATGTTGACACATCCCCACAACAATTATCTCCATCACCTTCGCCAACTTTTATAGACATGTCTCAACCGCCACAACAATCTTCACCATCACCACAACCTTCATATGTTGACACATCCCCAATACAACTATCTCCATCACCTTCGCCAACTTTTATACACACACCTCAACCACCACAACAATCTTCACCATCACCACAACCTTCATATATTGACATATCCCTACAACAATTATCTCCATCACCTTTCCCTCCTCCTTTTTATATTTCCCCATCAACACTGTCCCCATCACCATTGCCTCATATTTTTGGATCACTACCACAATCATCTCCACCACCTTCTCCAACATTAATATACATGTCTCCACCACCACCATCTCTATTACCTTCTCCTCCCAATATCCTTATATCCCCACCGCAACCATCTTTGCCACCACAACATCCTAATGTTTATAAACCCCCACCACCTCCATCTCAATCACCACCAACTCCTTGCATGGATATATCTCCACCCCCACCATCCCGAAGACCACCCCACCCCCACCATCCAGAAGATCTCCCCCACCCCCATCTCGAAGACCACCCCCACCCCCATCACGAAGACCACCACCTCCGTCTCGAAGACCTCCACTGCCCCCATCCCGAAGACCACCACCACCACCATCCCGAAGAACTCCACCACTGCCATCCCGAAGACCACCCCCACTATTTCGAAGACCACCCCCACCATTATCCCTAAGACCACCACCACCATCATCCCGAAGACCACCTTCATCATCCCGAAGGCCACCACCACCATCTCGAAGACCACCTCCACCATATCGAAGGCCACCACAACCGTCCCGAAGACCACCTCCACCATCGCGAAGGCCACCGCCACTTCCTTTGCCCTTCAGAAATCTTCCTCCTCCTAGAAGGTTGCTAAACAAATTATTATCTCAACATCAATAAGGTATGTATTTGTTATTTATGGGTGGTGCTAAAGGCACCCAAACACGATGTACAATGCTGTTATGTATTGTGTTGTATTTCAGATAAATGTTGGGATTCCTTTAGCATATTTATGTAGTTTTCTTGTTGATTATTTTTAAAGTTATTATCTTACTGAAAAAATATTTTTTTTGCAGCTGATTTAATAATGAGAATAAATCCAATGCGAAGAAATCGTATATTACGATGGAGTTGCATTGGTTGTTGTTAAGGCTAAAGAAAACAAGTTAGTGCGAAATAAGGGATTCAACATGGTCATTATGCTTTGTACTTTTCTTATTAATTTCTATGAAATACAATTGTATGCTCAAGTTGATAAATGTTTAATAAAAGGAACTCTATTCCATTGATTTCTCTTTAGGCCCTTCATTTTTTATTATATTGTTACTTAATATGTGAAGGTAGGGTATTTGAATTTTATTTTGAAGTAGAAATCAATGTGTGTGTGTGTGTGTGTGTGTGAGAGAGAGAGAGAAAATTAAATTAGTCAATATAATCTTGCATCCTTTAAACTTAAGGAAAATAGAAATGTTACTCTCCAAATATAAATTATTATGTCACGGTGGTACGTAAGAAGTTTCGTAGACCTGTCACCTTTCAATTCTTTTGGAACAATTCAACATGTAGATGTGTGATATTTAATATGATCTTAAGTTAAAAATCTTTATTTAGTCACAATTACTATCACCACCACAATCACCTTCATTATCTCCTTCTTGTTTTGTATATACATCCCCACTAACATCCCCACCAACTCCATAAATACTTCCTCCGCTCATTTATAAATATCCACCACAACCATTGTCTCCCTATGCTTATAAATTGCCTAAATTACTTTTGTCTCCTTATGATTATGAATCCCCACCGCCATCTCCATCACCCTTGCCAACTTTTATAAACACGTCTCAACCACCACAACAATATTTATCATCACCACAACCTTCCTATGTTGACATATACCCACAACAACTATCTCCGTCACAAACTTTTATAGACACGTCTCAACCACCACAACAATCTTCACCATCACCACAACCTTCATATGTTGACACATGCCCACTGCAACTCTCTCCACCACCTTCACTAACTTTTATAGACATTCCTCAGTCGCCACAATAATCTTCACCATCACCACAACCTTTCTACGTTGACATATCTCCACAACAATTATCTCCATAACCATCCCCTCCTCATTTTTACATTTCCCCACTGACAGTGTCCCCATCACCATTGTCTCACATTTTTGAATCACTACCACAACCATCTCCATGACCTTCTCCAACGTTGATATACATGTCTCCACCACCACCACCACCACCACCACCACCACCACCACCACCACCACCATCACCACCACCACCACCACCTCCTCCCAATATCCTTAGATCCCCACCTCAATCATCTTTATCGCCACAACTTCCTAACATTTATAATCCCCAGCCACCTCCATCTCCATCACCACTAACTTCTTTCATGGATAAATATCCAGCACCGCCATCCGCATCACCAACACCAAAACCACCCTCCATCACCACCATCCTGAAGACCATGCCTAAATACATCTCGAAGACCACCACCACCCCCAACCCGAAGATCACCACCACTCCCATCCCTAAGACCTCCACCACAATTATCCCGAAGACTCACCACCATCTCGAAGACCACCCCAACACCATCCTGAAGAGCACCACCACTGTCTTAAAGACCTCCTCCACCATCCTGAAGGCCACCACCACCGTCCTGAACACCACCTCCACCATCCCGAAGGCCATCACTACTTACTTCGCCACTACATTTGCTCTTCATAAATCCTCCTCCTCCCAAAAGGTTGTTAAACTAATTATTGGTTCAACATGAATAAGATATGTATTGTTTATTTATGGGTGGTACTAAGGCACCCCAAAAGTTACTCCAAAAACCATGGTATAGTTTTTGAAACATGGTATATAAAGATTCTATGAATTGCATGGTGTGTGGGAGAAATTTTTGGATTCCTTTAGCACCATATTTATATAGTTTACTTGTTGATTATTTTTAAAATTATTATCTTAGTGATAAAACATTTTTTACAGCTGATTTTATTATAAAAATAAATTTAATGCGAAGAAATCGTATTTTACAATTGAGATGCATTGGTCGTTGTTTAAGGTTAAAGAAAACAACTTATTATGAAATAAAGAATTCAACCTGGTCATTGTGCTTTGTACTTTTCTTATTATTATCTTTGAAACACGTTTTTGTACTCAAGTTGATAAATGTTTAATAAAAGAAACTTTATTACATTAATTTCTCTTTATGTCTTTCACTTTTCATTATTTTGTTACTTAAATATGTGAAGGTAGGGTATTTGAATTTTATTTTGAAGTATAAATGCAATATGCATGTGTGTGTGTGTGTGTGTGTGTGTGAGAGAGAGAGAGAGAGAGAGAGAGACGACATTAAATTAGTTATAGATTAATATAATCTTGCAATGTTTAAACTCAAGAAAAATAGAATTTTTACTCTCCAAAACAAATTATTATCTCGTAGTAGTAGTATGTAAGAAGTTTTGTAAACCTGTCACCTTTTAATTATTTTGGAACAACTTAACATGTAGATGTATGATATTCAATATGATCTTACTTTAATAATCTTTATTTAGTCGCAACAACTTCTTAAAAAACTCAAAAGGATTTAGGAAACTCTTTAGGTTTTTGGTGGGTATTGACATCCCATTCTTTATTCAACCAAATCTCACATTATTGTTGTTGGATAATTCAATCCTAAATTGGTTGATATCAATTATCATTTATATCTTAATGCAATTCCTAATAATTTTATTTCATACTCATAAGCTATGAACTAAATTTTTTGCCACTATTTATAAAGCTTATATAATCCACCATGATGTGATTATAAGTAATCGAACTATTTGAACTACTCACGATCCTGACCAACCTAGTGATTTCTTGCAACATTAAACAAACGTACCTAGGTCTTAAAACATCCTCGTGCATGTTGATCACACATCACGTTGTCGTCGACATACCATTAAATCTCTCCATCATGTTGCTGCAAACATTCTTCATACACATTAGATGTGACGTGGGGTTCTCGTCTAAAGGCTCCCTAAAAAGAATGTAATGACAAATAGATCGATGGACTGATGATCCCCTAGATTTGATATCATTAAGGGAGGGGGAATCTTGACGAGAAGGATTTTTAAGTGTCGTTTTAGTAAAACCTTCTCAAACAAAATTTCTTTGATTTACCTACAACATTCTAGCTAAATGTACAATGGAAATTAAGGGTGTCGATCCACCTTAAGAGTAAGGAATATGCAATGAAAACTAGTGGTAATAATATTTTCATGATTTAAAAGTTATTTTCAAGTAATGCTTTTGTATTATTAATTAAGAACATAAGAAGCAAGTAAAACTAATAAAATGAGTGAAAGTGAGGAAACTATTTTTTTTTAGAAAAGTACAGTGTTTGAAAATTCACCTCCAAGTCTTCCTTTTATTTTAATTAAGTAATTTCTAATTTTATGATACTCTGATCACGAAGACCACCACCACCCCCATCACGAATACCATCACCTCTATCTCGAAGACCTCCACCACCCCAATCCCTAAGACCAACACCACCCCATCCTTAAGACCTCCACATTTCCATCCCGAAGACAATCCCCACCATTTCGAAGACCCCCCACCATCTCGAAGACCACCCCCACCACCATCCCGAAGACGACCCCCACTTACTCGAAGATCACCTCCACAATCTATAAGACCACCAACACCATCCCAAAGACCCCCTCCACCATCGCAAAGGCCAACACCACTTACTTTTCCACTAATTTTTCCCTTCAGAAATCCTCCTCCTCCCAGAAGGTTGCTAAACTAATATTATCTCAACATCAATAAGGTATGTATTGTTTATTTATTGGTGACGCTAATGGCACCAAAAAATTTGCTCCATTACACCATAGTATTGTTTTTGAAACATGATGTACAATACTTTTATGCATTGTGTGGTGTTTCAGAGAAATTTTTACTTTAACACCATATTTATGTAGTTTGCTTGTTGATTATTTTTATATTTATTATCTTACTGATAAAATAATTTTTTGCAGCTAATTTAATAGTGAGAATAAATCCAATGGGAATAAATCATATATTACAATGAATTTGCGTTGGTCGCTGGTTAAAGCTAAAGAAAACAAATTAGTGTGAAATGAAGGATTCAACGTGGTCATTATGCTTTGTATTTTGCTTACTAATTTCTTCGAAACACAATTGTACACTCAAGTTGATAAATGTGTAATAAAAGGAACTTTATTCCATTGATTTCTCTTTAGGACCTTCATTTTTCATTATTTTATTACTTAATATGTGAAGGTAGGGCATTCGAATTTTATTTAGAAGTATAAACGGAGTGTGTGTGTGTGTGTGTGTGTGAGAGAGAGAGAGAGAGAGAGAGAGAGAGAGCATTAAATTAGTTCTAAATTAATATAATCTTGCATCCTTTAATCTCAAAGAAAATAGAAATGTTACTCTCCAAAATAAATTATTATGTCATAGTGGAATGTAAGAAGCTTTGTAGACCTGTCACCTTTCAATTCTTTTGGAACAACTCAACATGTAGATTTGCGATATTTACTATGATCTCACTCTAAAAATATTTATTTAGTCACAACAATTCATTTTTTATCGACTTAAAAAGACCGCCCATTGCTCCTTCAAGATAATAAATAAGCAAGCATCTTTGCTTTAAACTTCTCATTTTTTAAGCACGTGTGTTAGACTACCTCAGATCTAAATACTAATAATTTAATTTATTTAATTTTTCATTGATCATGTGATTTTTTTTCTTTATATGATGCCTCCCACCATTTCTTCAAAAACTCAAAAGGATTTAGGAAACCCTTTGGGTTTATGGTGGAACCTAACATCCCATTATTTGTTCAACTAATTGTCATATTATTGTTATTGGATAATTCAATCCTAAATTGGTTAAAATCAATAATCATTTATATCTAAATGAAATTACTAATAATTATATTTCATACTCATAAATTGAGAACTACATTTTTTGCGAGTGTTTACAAAGCTTATGTAACCGACCATGATGTGATTACAAGTAATTGAACTATTGCGGTAACTCATGATCATGACCAACCTCGTGATTTCTTGCAACACTAAACAAACGTACCTAGGTCTAAAAACATTCCTTATACATGTTGATCACGCATCATGTTGTCAACGATATACCATTGGATCTTACCATCATGTTGTTGCAAACATTCTTCATACACATTGGATGTGATGTGGGGTTCTAATCTAAAGGCTCCCTCGAAGGAGTGTTGTGAAAAGTAGATCAGAGGACTGATCATCCCCTTTTAATGACATCATTAATGGAGGATTTTATGTGTCATTTTATTAACACCTTCTCAATCAAAGTTCCTTTGATTTACCTACAAAATTCTATCTAAATGTACAATGGCAAGTAAATGCATCAATACAACTTAAGAGTAAGGAATATGTAGCAAAAACTAGTGGAAATAATATTTTCATTATTTTAAAGTGATTTTCAAAGGATGGTTTTGTATTATTAAATAAGAACATAAGATGCAAGTAAAACTAATAAACTGAGAGAAAGTGAGGAAACGATTTTTAAGAATACATGGTTTGAAAATTCACCTCCAAGGCTTCCTTTTAATTTAATTAACTAATTTCTAATTTTAAGATACTCCAAGATATGTTTAGACCAATGAATTGACTGTCATCACAAATGTGATAAAAATAATTATCTTTTTTAGAAAATTATTTTTAGACTTGCAAAAAACTCTTGAAATCAGAAGAAAACCTTTATAATGAACTTCCCAATGGGGATCATTCATTCAAATTAATTTTTTACCTTAAAATTATATTTTAGAGTTTAAAATACATAAAATAAAATTTAACCCAAGGAAAGCCTATCTCTTGTTTTATTCTCAAGCAAATAATGAAATAAAATTTCAAATATTTTCTCAAAGATCATTCACCCTTTCTTAAGTCATCTATTTATATGTGAAATACTTTTATTAATGTTCAAAGGAGCATAAAAATTGAAATTTAAGAATCAAAATAAGCATAAACATGACAATGGAGACTTCATTTCTCCCCATGAATGGGGTATTAGCTTTCCATATGGTAAATTTACTCAAATTGTGTAAAAATAATTCCATCTAAAGACTTGTAAAAACATAAACGAGTGAGAGAGTATGGATAAATTTCTTTTCATCAATAACCTATATATCTTATAAAAACACCCCCCACAACTATGAGTATTACACTAAATATAATAGAATAAGAACAATAATATCCGTACACTCTTTGAAATTTATCACTCAAAATCACAATGTTACCCTCTCAATATATATTCCACATCACACTCAAACTCTCTAAAAAAGATAAAAATGAAAACTACACACTCCACTACACTAAGATCTACTCCTAAAAATGAAGAGAAATATGAAAATGGGTCTTGTGACTTGTGTTAGATCTTTTTTTGAATGATTCTTCTATCCAGAATATCTAGAGACAAAATTTGACATTAGTTGAGTCATTTTTGGAAAATGTAGGAGGGTGTTCATGGGTTAGAGAGTTTTGCTCCATTTTTGAGCTTTGGCAGTCGAGTATAGGTTTAAGGAGGTGGTCAGAGGTTTACATGGGAAGAGAGAGGGAAATATGAGAATTGACCTTTGGTATATTTTATATTTTCTTATTCACACACACACACACACACACACACACACACACACACACACACACACATATATATATATATATTAAATTGAAAAAAAATTATAGAGAGAGAGAGAGAGAGAGAGAGAGAGAGAGAGAGAGAGAGAGAAGGAAAGAGAGATAAGGGCGTGACATGGGGATGGGATATGGTTTAGGTAGAGGAGGGAGAATGTGGAGCGAGAAAAATATGCGAAGTCATAGGAGAGAGGAATAAATAATCGAATGAGATAAATTGAGATTTTCTCATCAAAAAGGAAATGAACCACGCATATAAATGGGTATTATATTGTGAGAGTGTAGTACACTCATGTGCCCCACTACATTTGAATTGTCTTATTCCCTTTTACAATAATGCTTATTGAGTCTAGTCCAAGAGGTCTCTAGATAGCTTCACTAAACTCATGTATGATCATTCATGCCATTTTCCTTAAGTTAATCACTTAGGATGAATGTATACTGTCTAGCGGGATCAGAATCACCCACGACTAAACATACTTTTCATAATTGGAAAGTGTTATACTTTTAACCTTGTGGCCATTTTTGATATTTTCCAATACAAGACGATAGATTCTTCCTATACAAAAACTTACAATTTTAAATGCATCCTTGTGTTTATAATTTTTCTTGTTCTTAGTGTTAGGGTTTTATTCTTAAAACCAGGCATGTCGTTTACTTTTCAATAAAGGTTTGTCACTTCAATGTTAAAATAAGAACCATGGTTATGCCTTATATTTATGCTTAAATATATTGTATGTTTATTAATCAATTGTACTTATTAGGAATTCTGATGAGTTGGGTTCAACTTGATCACATGAGATTGAAATTTCGTTCTAGTTCAATTGAACAATTCACAACCTAGATAGGGAGTTGACATCCTATCGGTATGGTTGTGTGTGCAATCCTAGTAGTTTATCTTAAATTACGAGAACATGTCTGATGGTTCTAAAATATATATGATTGTGTAATAGAGGATTACGATCGGCACATATAAGAATGTATTGAACATGACCACTCGTGAGGTATACGTCTAAGGATAGTCCTGATTAGACTTAGGTTATCTCACACCATCTGCAAATGGCGAATAGATTCTTAGTCACGAGGGTTATGATTATTGATGTTTAAATTTGGGATGATATATTTAAGGAATGATCTTAGCTCAAGTTACCCAAACTTATAATCACAGCTAAATATGTAATGATAAAGAAATGAAGGAAGTGTAAGGAGACACAATAGTTTTTACGTGGTTCAACCAAAGAAATGGTGCCTACATCCAAGGGGTAATGTCACTATAGGTTAAGGTTTAATACAAGGCTTTTTGTAATAATTTTTGGGTTAGAACGAAGTGGTTCTATCCCCCAGCTAAGAGAAGTAGTAGTCTATTTATAGTAGTTAAAAGTTAAAAAGATGGAATGACTTTATACATGAGGCATTTACATCTTTACACAATAGTATGGAGATGGATATATGTTCACGAGCATGTGCATATTAGCTGTTGAATATCCCATGTGTGGCTGTTCATATTACTAATGGTCCATCTTCCTAGGTGTAGTCGGTTGGACGGACGACCAAGAGATATCTGAGCCGATCGAATTAATCCGCCATTTGAGGATTCAGTGGTACTGTTGACAGGTGTCACTATTTTATTAGTCTGCTTGGATAATTATTTTATGCTACAATAAAAGCCCCCAATACTTCATACTTGATGGGATAATAAAAGGATGAATCATATTTAGGGTTATTGAAACCTTGGGAAGGCGTTGGTCAACTGGCGACCTCAAGAACTTGTAATCTTTTAATTCATCATACTAAAGCTGTGGCAATTTTGTAAATAGTTTGAAAAATAGTGAACCGTCTAAGAGTACGCTAGTCTTTTGAACGTTTGGGGTTATGGGACATAGTCGATATTTGAAATGTTTAGTATGTTTAATCATTTCAAACTTCATAGCTTAATAGTCGTTATTCCACCTATAAAAGGTTTCTTCCCCCTCAATGTTATTTCACCTCGAACTTCAAATTACTTTTTTCATTATAGAGCTTTTCACGTTGTTGTTAAGGAAAGAACTTCATTAAGGTGTTTGTTTTCACTGTAAGAATCTCCTCTCTCTCATCGTTTCCTTTTTAAGTTTTTAAGATGGTGTATATTGTGGATGAAAGTTCCATGGACGAGTTTAGGAAAAAACGTAGGATCTCCGATTGGGTAACAATTGAAATGGTTACTGGCACCAGTGATTTATGTGCTTTGGATGATGGTCATTGGATTCCAACCAATTTTATAGCCGAGTGTGGAGTCACTTTCCCTCCTAATAATTTATTTTTTGAATTTTGTCAATATTTTGACGTGGTCCCTGCTCAAGTGGCCCAAAAATACGGAGAGTAGTAAATGGGGTCAATCATATTAATGAGTTATTTGGAACACAAATATGAATATCAGATTTGATGTATTTCTGTAGTTAGGGGACCACCAGTGATAACATTTATCATTTGAAGACGAGATATTCTAATGGAGAGTTGGTGGTTAATTTTCCTGATTCTAATAAAGATTATTGGGATTATGGTATAGTAGTTAAGAATTGATAGTTTTCCCTCTTTTTGAGGGTAAAGAATATATGGATCTACGTTTCCCCAGGATGGGCATGGCATAGGTCGACATCTCTAACATTCACATATTTTCTGCTTTGCTCATTTTTACCTCATTAATTTGTTGATCAATATTTTTGTGTTTGTGTCTGACAGAGATAAGGATGAAATATTATCCGTCTGACTCTGAGGTGAACTTTGTGGATTTGAAGCTTGAGTGGTCTATTCAGTAGAGGCTAGAGAATCTCATCCTCACTCGACATCGGTGCTGTTAGATTACTAGAGTACAATATCATTATTTATTTCTTACAGAGGACACACTTGTAGCCCCCATCGATTTGGAGGAGCCATCCTTATCCTCTTCGATCACTGCTTTAGAATCTCCCTCCCAAGAAGAAGGAATATTGCTGTTGGAGGAACTTCGTATTTCTTTGAGTCCTTGGATATTAATACTGTACCGATCATAATCTCATCCTTCGAGAAGATAGTGAAGAGAAAGATCCCCAACTTGCTTACTGGAGTTAAGTCTCTTCCCCCAGTCGAGAAGAAAAATATTGATGAGGGAAATTCCAAGCGCCCTGTGGTAGTGGTGGTTGAAGAGGTCAAGTCCCAAGAACCTTAATTTAAAATATTGAAGAAAGGACCCGTTGACCGTTAAGAGTTGTCAAAGAATAGCCAGGCCGACCAGGCTCCTACTGGTGTTGCTTCTGTGGCTGTGAACTCTAGTTTGGCTAGGGGTTTGATAGGCTCAGGGGTATTGATGTCCAATGAGTCTTCTACTGCTGTTATTTCAAGGTAAAGATTATTGTCGAGAGCCAACCATAACCTGGCCTTGGTAATTATCTCATCCTTTGACTTTATTTCATAGCTTTATATTTTGACGCTATGATTTTCTGATTTCTTTGCCTTTGGTTTCTGCAGCTTTTGGTTGATTATGATCAGATCTTAGGAAGAGACGACCAGCTAAGGGTGTCTTTATCTGATGCTGAAGCCACTTTTAAAGGCTTGGAAGATTCTTTGGATGCCTCCAAGAAGGCGCATTTGAAGGATCAGGAAAAATGGAATGGTATATTGGATAAGGCTGAATAAGACAAAAAGGATGCCTTAAAGACTGCCCAGGACACTGCCAAAAAGGACGATCATGTCGAGAAGGCTGATGCCGACGTGGAGGGAAAATACCAGGGCCTAAAGGCCAAATTCAATAAGGAGAAAGAGGATGCTTATACCCATGGCCGGGATAAGGCCTTTCCTACACCAAAAATTCTTTTTTGTCACTTTTCACCTGGAAAGGGGTGTCACGATAAAAAAACTTGGTAAAAAAATATGAAGCCATTGTCAAGGTCTTTGATCATAACATGACCGTGACAACAACTTGTCACGATCATATCACAGGAAAAGACCTTGATAAGGGTGTTATCACAGTCGTGTCAAGGTTTTTGACCCTGGTAAGGTTTGTTTATTGTCACGGTCAAAGACATTGACATGACCGTGACAACAAAAGAAAATTTAAAACCCTAACCCAAACAGATATCAGCCGTTACATCAAAACTCATCCCCTCTTTCTCTCAAGAAACTGTTCTCTCTCCCTCTCAGGCTAAATTGTTCCATCAAAACTCATCCTCGCTTCTGATAAGCATCGTGTAGAAGTACACAAAATTCCTTTGTAGATCTATATCCATCCTTTATTTCTCCCTGGTTAAATATCGATACACAACACATATATATCTGCGCATTCTTCAATTTTGTTAAATATCGATCCAATTTAGTTTTAATGGGCATTGTTTATTTTGATCTAGACTTGTTTTTATATATGTATATGCTTCTAATTTCGTTTAATAATTAAGAAATTTGTTAATGGTCATATTGTATCAGATCTGATAATATAAATGCATTAGTTGTTGTATAAATTTGTTAATGGTCATATTGTATCAGATCTAATAATATAAATTTGTTAAAGGGTGGATTTCATTGTTGTTTTATTGAATTTATAGGGTATTTTGAAGATTTAATGCAATGGTATTTTATATTTACATTTGTGCAAAATTAGTACTTTTTTCAAATTGGGATGATAAAAAAAATTCTCACTATGTATACACTTTTCACTCACTCATGCTTAAATAAATACATGATTTTTCTTTAAAACTATTTTTTATACTCATTCATATATAAATATAAGTGCATAAAGAATGGATATAGATTTAGAGTTTACTTTTGGATGAGTTTTTTTATCTTTATATGCACATGTGAATATATGTTGACTAATTTTGTTTAGTTATTTTGAAGTTGGACCTTCTATTGGCATCTCAGCAGGAGACGAGTTGTGGGTGGTGAGTTGTTGGCATCTTAGCAAGAGACGAGTTGTGGGTTACATTCTATAGGTATTCAAGTTTTTAATGGAGATTTTGTTATATGAATTTCGCCTTTATTATATGAAATTGATCAATTGTAAAGAGTTTTTAAATTTCTTTTGATTGCTTTAACAGGATCATTGAGATTGCTAGTGTGGTTCTTTCATTCAGTGCCAATCAGGTATGATGAAAGGAAATGTTAATGATTATTGCTACTGATTTTTAGTAATTTCATTAGGGTTATACTTTTTGGTTGTGATTCCTGAGAACACACTATATGGTTGACTTACTTGAGTCTGTGCCATATAGGAATTCCAACTAGTTTGGATATTAAGACAAAATAGGATTATATTTTTATGAGTTACTCTCTCTCTCAAAGAATCAAGCTTCAAGAAGACATCACTCTAAACATCTCAATGATCTACCAAAAAAGGAAGTAATGATTTCTTAAACCCATAATTAGGACACACAGTGCATATGTGGTTCATATAATATTTAGAAATTTTCTAATTTAAAAAAAAAACCCTTACGCATTTTTAAAGCATTTAAAATCAATTTTAAAAATAATTAAAATTCTGTTTTACATTGTTTGGGGCTAAAACATAAATATTTTTTCTCATTAAAAGTTTGGCTAGGTAGCATGTCAAACTGGCAGAGACTTTTGGGGTTAAAATTGAATTTTTAAAACTGTTCAAAAGCACGCGTTTTCAGTCACATCCAGACCATTCACGTGTTGGCATTGTAGCGAGTGGATTTGTGTTTTCTTTGTATCTACAACCTTAGATGTAATAGTAGCCCCTGGTTCATGTTTATCAACGATATGCATGTGTTTGAACTCAATCCTCGTATTACCCAAACCAACCAATAAGACCCTGTTTAACCACCGCTTTATGTTAACTGTTAGATTAGAAGTTAAAAAGTCTTCTTTAATCCTAACTATTTATTTGAAACCTTGTTTGCGATCCTTCTCAGCTTACTATAAAAAGGGGCTTAGGGTTAGCCTTAATAGACTTTAGCCATCGTCTCATTTTGAGAGAAGAGAGAGAAGAGAGAAAAAAGAGAAAATAAAGAGTGTGGAGAGAAACCCTGTATCGTTTGTACCAAACCCTAAATGTTTTCCCTCACATTCTACACACTAAACCATTGTTTTATCACTACCCAATAAACCCAAACACTGAGTGTTATATTTTAGGGTTTTTGTGAGTTTAGTTGGTGTTTGCTTGAACGTGTTGAAGACCTCTTCAGAAGTATATCTCTCTAGGAATCTTTCTCCAAGAAAAAACTCAGATTTCTTTGTTGAAGTTTGAGCTTTTCTAAAAGAGAACATATCAAGTACCATTTGTAGATTTTGATATTTTTGTTTTTCTTAGATCTCACTATTTCTTGAGATCTTTTTCAACTATTTTTGAAAAAGAGACTTCTGATATTTTCAAGATTTTTAGATCTAAAAACGTTTATGTCTCAAAATTTGTATTTCACATTTTGTGAAATAAATTTTTAAAGAAATAAAGGTTGAGACATTTAGGATCTTGTCTGGTTTTAAATAGAAATATTGTTTTCAGATCCGATCTTGATTGAAGTCTGATTTTCAAAAATAAGTCCTGCATGTCATGTAGTTGATTTGTAAATTTATAGGTCTGGTCTGTATAAATTGAGAGGAGTGAGTAGCATGTGCATGTAACAGTAGTCACATCACTGTCACCTTCTCACACACAACACTTAGAAATTGTGGTTCTTATGAGAGATATATTATTGGAAAGAGCTGATATAATCAGTGGACAAGGAAAAGGCAAGGAAGCTGCTGGCGGGAGTCTAAAGCTATTCAGAAACCTTTGAGAGTGTAGTAACTCGTGTCGGTATAAATCTCTGAACTTATTTTAGAATCTTGTATTGCATGCTTAGTGCTGTAACTTTTATTGTGATTATTTTGTGGATTTTTTTTGTTTTTGTGTCGTAGAGGACACCGTGGATGTTTCCCCTAATTTGGGGTTTTACCACGTTAAAATCCGGTGTTAAATTTGCTTGAATGTTTTTATCTCTTATATGCTTGATTTCATACAAAGGAAATAGTTTATGTTTTTATTTTAAAACCCGAGGTAACCAACTACCAGATTTAACTCCATACTTAAACTGCTTACTCACATCTTGTGGGACTTCTTTTGAAAAGAGTTTCAATCAACATGTTATTTCGGAGTTTACTTAAAACTTAGCTTTTTGTTAACAACTTAGTAAACAAGTTTTTCAAGTGGTATCAGAGAGCGTTTATCAAGTTGTCTTGATCCTGTAAGTCCACAAACTGTTTTCAAAATCTTTACTTAAATGGATGAAATATTTGAGAAGTTAGGTAATCTCTCATGTCCGCCATTCTTTGATGGAAACGAATTCAAATACTAGAAAGTACGAATGGCTGCTTTCATTCAAGGAACACTTGGTGATGATGTGTGGGATATGGTTGAAAAAGGTTATGAACATCCTAATAAGCTTTTGTTTGAAACCAACCCTACAAAAGTTAATAAAAGTCTTAGCGAATTTTCTTCGAAAGAAAAAAATGTCTCTCAATAATAATAAGGGAAAGAATGCCATTTTTATTTCCATTAATAAGCATGAGTTTAAAAGAAAATCTATCTACTCTACTTCTAAGGAGGCCTGGACACTCTAATCACCGCACATGAGGGTGATGAATTTGTTAAGGCTGGAAAAATACAAATGCTAATTTAGTAGTACAACATGTTGATTATGGATGACAATGAATCTTTTGATGATTTATACATTAGGTTAACTGATATTTTCACAAAATTTCATGCTAATGGCATAACCTATAGTAGAATAGAAACTGTTCAAATAATTCTTAGGTCATTACCTGATAAATTTGATAATAATAGATATGTAATAGAAGAAATGGATGACCCAAACCTGACTCCTGAATTTCTAAGTAGCAAATTAAGAACTGTAGAGATGGAGTTAGAGTTTAAGAAGAAATTGACATCCCAAAATAAGAGACTTACTAGCTCTAATGTTGTGTTTGCATTTAAAATGGATGTTCTTAAATTAAGTCCATCGGATTTTAACATTGAACTTAGTGAGGACTATAACATGGATGATCTTGATAACCAAATTGCCTCAATGACCGAACAATTTAAGAAAATAATAAAATTCACGAACTTTGTGGCAGCCAAACATGGAAGACTAGGTTATCAAGGCCATCAAAATTCCAGACGTCATGAAAGACATGACAATAAAAGTTCTTATGACAATGATCGACGTAATATAGATATGAAAGATGTAAATTGTCATAGATGTGAAAAAATGGGGCATTATGCCAACAAATGCCAAACTCGACTTAACACCAATAACAAGGCTAATATGTGTAAGACATGGGATGACTCTAGTGTTTCTAACAAAGATGAAACTGAGTCCCCCTCAGTGTAATAAGTCTTGCATGTCTTTCTTTGTTAAGATGATGTATAATAATGATATTACATGCATGACTACTCATGAATTTGTGATGCCTGTTGATATTGTTGTTAATTATGTTTGTGATAATATTGCTCCTATTATTGTTGAAAGTAAGTTAGATATTGATAATCTAAGTGTGAGTCAAAGAGATAGCATTGTCAACGAATTGAACATGTGCGTGAGTCACATAGAACCAAAAAATGCTTTAGTGGACAATTCACACGACACACTTAGTGAGTCCGATGGTGATCTTCCCGATCTGCATAAGCTATACACAAAAACGGCTAAGAAAAGGGTCCATCTTGAAAAAAATGGTGAAATCACTAACTGATCGTACAGAATTATTGAACCAGACCATTAGAAAGAATGCCGAGGATTATACTTCTCAGTGCATTGCCCATGAGACTAAAATAAAAAACTTTGCCATAAAAATAAAAGATTTGTCTAAAAAAAATCATGTTTTTGAAGAAAGATATAAGGCGAACCTTAGTGAATTAGAAGAATCAAAGCAAAAAGTTTCAAATGTGCTTAAAAAATGCCTACACTTTGAAACTCAAGCTAAGTCCTACGAAGACATAGTGGTAGGAAGTAAGTTTGATTCTAAAGACAAGTTTAGCCTAGATTTTGGGGAAAAGGTTTATACTAGAAAAAATACTGTTTCCCTGAAAATGTAGTTTTTGTCAAACAAGGCCAATCATGTCAAAATGTTCAAATAGGTAATTATAGTTCAAATGACTTTAAGGTAATACCAGGAAAGTCTAATCAACAACATCATTATATTGGTTATGCTAAATATATGTGTACACCCATTACAGATAAACGTCAGAAACCCAAGCCTAATGACAATTGGACAACCATACCTAATAGAGATAAACCCATTTTGAAAGACTTTAGTGATAAAGTCAAATCCTCAACCCACCTGTATTGTTCTTACTATGACGTTTTTGGTCAATTTTTTCGGGTGTTTTAAAAAAATAATGTATACACCCACCTACTAGAATTTTAACTGTTCTAGGAAGGAATACTTACGTTCTCCCAAATCAGACCTAACAAAACTCTAACTATTTAAGAAGAAGCGAGGGCCCAAGACTAAAAAGAAACCATGTAGAAAGACCCAACAAGACTTTTCTAAATCAAAAGGCCATAAAAAGATTAAAACTCGACCTTTTTGGATTAGAAAAGATGATTTGTTACCCCAACTCAAGTGCAACATTGTCATTATTTCTTTAAAGGCACAACACATTTCATCTGGATGGTATCTAGACTCTGGATGTTCTAAACATATGATCGGGGATGAAACCAAATTAAAAAACAAGAAATACTTCCTAGGAGGTAGTGTAATGTTTGTAAATGGTGTTTCCTCTTAGATCATAGGTAAGGGAACATTGAGTGAGGATGGGTTTCCTCATCTAAATGATGTTCTATTAGTTAAAGGCCTTAAAGCTAAACTTTTAAGTATATCTCAATTCTGCGATTCCAACCATACTGTTACTTTTTCAAAAACTAATTACAAAATCATTAATGAAAAAGAAAGTTGTATCTTAACAAGAAACATAACTCAGGATAACTGTTACACAGTAATTCCTAAGTCTGATACCTGCAACATTGCCAGATTAAATGATGCTGATCTGTGGTGTAATTGGTTGGGACATACGAATTTTGATAATCTTAGAAGTCTATGCTCCCAAGACATAATTATAGGCTTACCTAAAATAAAAAAAATCTTATAATCCTGTATGTGGTCCATGCCAAGAAGGAAAAATAAGTAAATCTCCCCACAAGAAAGTTAAGGATGTCTTAATGATAAAACCCTTGGAACTAATCCATATGGACCTCACAGGTCCCTCTAGAACTATCAATTTCCGTGGAAATAGTTTTATCCTCGTCATTGTGGATATACATGATATACCTGGGTTGATTTCATGAAAAATAAATTCGATACCTTCAGTGAGTTCTTAAAAATCCTATTAAAAATAGAGAACGAGAAGGACATCCAAGTATGTCGAATCAGAAGTGACAGAGGTGGAGATTTCAAGGACTCTGGTGTTACGAAATATTGTATAGGCAATGGTTACAAATATGAGTTTAGTGCTCTAAAACACCCCAGCAAAATGGCATAGCCGAACGTAAGAATAGAACTTTACAAGAGAGGGCTACATTTATGCTACACGCTAAAAGTCTTCCTAAATATTTTTGGTTAGAAGCCGTTCAAACTGCATGTCATATTGTTAATCGTGTATACCTTAGGAAAAATTCCAAACAAACATCCTATGAGATTTGGTTCCACAAAAATCCAAACTTAAAATATTTCAAAACCTTCGCCAGTGTCTGCTATATCTATAAGGATAGGGAAAATCTTTCAAAATTTGACACCCGAGGAGAGAAACGAAGCTTTATTGGTTATTCTCAAAAAAATTAGGGTTTTTCGTGTTTTTAACTATCGAACTAAAGTCATAATGGAATCATTTAATGTAATTGTAGATGATACAAGTGTAGAGAGAAGTTCTAGTCAAATAGTGTTACTGGATGAGGATGAAACCCATTTAACACTTGATTCTCCAGTAGACACTGATTCACTACCATCTGAGAGTCCTTCTGTACCAATGTGGGTTTTTAAAGACCATCCCATTGAAACAGTTGTGGGTAATCTTTCTGAGCCTTTTAGAACGAGATCCCAACTTCGAAATATAGCTCAATTTGCATGTTTTGTTTCCCTTGAGGAACCCAAAAATGTAATAGAAGCACTTTTTGACTCATTCTGGATCAATGCTATGCAAGAAGATCTTGTCCAGTTTCAGAGTCATGGTGTGTGGTATCTTGTTCCTCGGCCAAAAGATTTGAAGGTTATAGGCATACGATGGATTTTCAAAAATAAAACGGATGAAAATGGGGAGGTCATTAGAAATAAAGCTAGGTTGGTAGCACATGGTTATTCTCAGATAGAGGGATTTGACTTTGACAAAACTTTTGCCCCCATTACTCGTCTTGAGTAAGTTCGTCTCCTCCTTGCTATCTCATGTCACTTGCAATTTAAACTATTCCAAATGGATGTCAAGTCTACTTTTTTAAATGGAATTTTAACTGAGGAGGTATACGTAGAATCACCCAATGGGTTTGTAGATTCGAAATATCCTGATCACGTTTATAGGCTTAGCCTTATACGATTTGAAACAAGCTCCTAGAGCTTGGTATGAGCATTTGTCTACATTTTTGGTTTCACATGGATTCACCCGAGGGGGAAACGATCAAACCTTATTCGTTAGAAAAAAGGACAAACACGTTTTGATAGCTCAAGTGTACGTTGATGACATAATTTTTGGTTCAACTTGTGATAGTCAAGTTAAGAAATTCTCCGACATCATGCATGTCGAATTTTAGATGTCAGTTATGGATGAGCTTTAGTATTTCTTAGTATTACAAGTAAAATAATGTAATGATGGCCTATTCATTGCTCAATCCAAATACCCGACAGATCTTGTTAAAATTTTTTGTTTAGAAAACTCAAAACCTGCTAGAACTCCCATGAGTACCTTATCAAAATTATCTAAGGACGAACATGGGAAAAATGTCAACCCAACTCTGTATAGGAGTAGGGAGTCTTTTGTATCTTATTGCTTCTAGACCCGACATTGCCTTCGTAATATGTATTTGTGCTGGATATCAATGTACCCCTAAATAATCATACCCGTCTTGTGTTAAGCGCATCATTAAATACGTTAAAGTGACACAAAAATTTGGTGTTTGGTACACTAAGGACACTACTAGTTCTATCTTAGGTTACAATGATGCCGATTGGGCAGGGTGCTCAGATGATAATAAAATCACTTCTGGTGCTTGTTACTAAGTAGGCAATAATCTCGTAGGATGGTTTAGCAAGAAACATATTTGTATATCCCTGTCTTCCACAGAGTTGGAATACATTGCAGCTGGTAGTTATTGTGCTCCACTGTTATGGATTAGATAGATGCTTAGTGACTATGGTATCACCAAAAATCAATTAAATATGTACTGTGATAACCAGAGTGCCAGCAATATTTCAAAAAATCCAAATTTGCACTCATGGACAATTCGAAATCATTTCATTCGTGAACTTGTTGAATCCAAAGACCTCTATATTGAGTATCTCTATACTGAAAAATAGTTAGGTGATCTTTTTACCAAACCATTAGATAATAGTCGATTTGAGTATCTTCGCACAACTATAGGTGTGATAGTTCTCACATAATCAGATTTACACACATGTCATAAACTCCGTATTTTCTCGCTAATAATTGGATTATGATGTTTTTGGGTAAGGATGTTTCTCAAATGACAAAAGACGTCTCCTATAACTATTTAATGTAAGAGTCCATTGAATCTACCTTTGTTTATGATGTTGGTTGTGTATTTTATTTCACCCCATTGTCTATTTGAGCAAAATTGAGGCAGAACTAGTTGAGTACCTGTCTTGTAATTCTTATTTTATCTCGTATTAACTCAACTAACATGCCATCAAGTGTTTACTCTTTCAGGCATTTTCTTATACCCAATGGTATATATTGTTATATTTATTCTGGTATTGGTCTGTATTGTAGTTGAGTAATGTATTTTCTTCTTTTATTTTTGCTTCTAGGATGGGAATGGGAAATTATAGATTTTTGTGTAGGATATCTAGGTTTTTTAGTTTTGACCCACGAGTACAGGATACTCAAAGGAATTTTGTCTCTAATATCCAAAGGAGGAGATTGAGAACACATTATATGGTTGACTTACTTGAGTCTGTGCCATAAAGGAGTCCAACTAGTTTGGATATTAAGACAAAATATGATTAGATTTTTATGAGTTACTCTCTCGCTCAAGGAATCAAGCTTCAAGAAGACATCAGTCCAGGCATCTCAATGATCTACCAAAAAGGGAAGTAATGATTTCTTGAACCCACAATTAGGACACACACTGAATATATGGTTCATATAATATTTAGGATTTTTTAAATATTAAAAAAAAACCCTTATGAATTTTTAAATCATTTAAAATCATTTTTGAAAATAATTAAAATTTGGTTTTAAATTGTTTGGGGTTAAAACATAAATATTTTTTCTCATTAAATGTTTGGTTGGGTAGAATGTCAAACCGGTTGAAACTTTTGGGGTTAAAATTGTTAAAAAACACATGTTTTCAGCCACATCCAGACCATACACGTGTTGGCATTGTAGCAAGTGGATTTGCGTTTTCTTTGTGTTTACAACCTTAGATGTAATCGTAGCCCCTGGTTCAGGTTTATCAACGATCTGCATGTGTTTGAACTTAATCCCCGTATTACCCAAACTAACCAATAAGACTCTGTTTAACCACCGCTTTATATTAACCATTACATTCGAAGTCAAACAGTCATATTTAATCCTAACCGTTGATTTGAACCCTTATTCTCGATCCTTCTCTGCTTAGTATAAAAAGGGGCTTAGGGTTAGCCTTAATAGACTTTTTCCAACGTCTCATTTTGAGAGAAGAGGGAGAATAATGAGAAGAGAGAAAAAAGAGAGAAGAAAGAGTGTGGAGAGAAAACCTGTATCATCTATACCAAACCCTAAATGTTTTCCCTCACATTCCAAACACTAAACCATATCAATACCCAGTAAACCCAAACATTGAGTGTTATAGCTAAGGGTTTTTGTGAGTTTGGTGTTTTCTTGAACGTGTTGAAGACCTCTTCAAACGTATATCTCTCTAGGAATATTTCTCTAAGAAAAACTCAGCTTTCTTTGTAAAAATTTGGGGTTTTCTAAAAAAGAACATATCACGTACTATTTGTAGATTCTGATATTTTTGTTTCTCTTAGATCTCACTATTTCTTGAGATCTTTTCAACTATTTTTGAAAAAGAGACTTATGATATTTTCAAGATTTTCAGATCTAAAAACATTTATGTATCACAGTTCGTATTTCACATTTTGTGCAATAAATTTGTAAAGAAATAAAGGTTGAGACATTTAGTATCATGTCTGGTTTTAAATAGCAAGATTATTTTCAGATCCAATCTTGATAGAAGTCTGATTTTCAAAAATAAGTCCTGCTTGTCGTATAGTTGATTTGTAAATTTATAGGACTGGTCTATATAAATCTAGAGGAGTGAGTAGCATCTGCATGTAACAGTAGTCACATCAGTATCACCTTCTCACACACAACACTTAGAAATTATGTTTCTTGTGAGAGATATATTGTTGGTAAGAGCTGCTACAATCAGTAGACAAGGAAAAGGCAAGGAAGCTACTGGAGGGAGTTCAAAACTATTCAGATACCTTTGAGAGTGGAGTAACTCGTGTAGGTATAAATCTCTTAACTTAGTTTAGAATCTTTTATTGCATGCTTAGTGCTGTAACTTGTATTGTGATTGTTTAGTGGATTTTTTGTTTTGTTTTGTGTCGTAGAGGACACCATGGATGTTTCCCCTAATTTGAGGTTTCACCAGGTTAAAATCTGCTGTTAAATTTGCTTTAATGTTTTTATATCTTATATGCTTGATTTCATACAAAGGACATAGTTTAGGTTTTTATTTTAAAACCTGAGGTAACCAACTACCAGATTTAACATCCATACTTAAACTGCTTACACACATCTTGTGTGACTTCTTTTGGAAAGAGTTTCCATCAACGAGTTATTTCAGAGTTTAGTTAAAACTTAAATTTTTGTTAACAACTTAGTAAACAAGTTTTTCTACCAAATAGTGATCATATTGTTGTTTGGGGTTCTTGAGTTATTATTGATTGGTTAATTTTAACATTTAGTTAGCCATTGAGTTGGTTAGCCCTAGGCGTTTGTATCATTTAGGGTATGGATTCATGTTTGCAATTTAATAACCCAATTTTATGATTAGTAATTGTTATCTGAGGAACCCAGGCTTGTAATAATGGGGCAATTTTGTCCATAAAATCGTGGGAAGTGGTGTCATATTTGTAAGAAAAAATGAAACTAGAAAACCAACACAATGTCACATTTTATAAAAGTGCTAGCACAAAATGAGGCCTATAATTTCTGAAAGATGAAATGTGTTTCTTTGTGTCATTCTTGAAGAAAAACATTTACTAAAAAAAAAATTTTATGAAATAAATTATTCTCTCTCTCTAAAATATAACCTTATCGATTCAGGCGACCAGATCAATTTGTTTTCTCTCTCTAAATATAAATATGTTATATTTGTTAACCATAATAGGGTTTTTGAATTTTTCACACTTTTGTTTATAATAATCCTTGAACCATTGGCCTAGAATTACTGAAAGATGAAATGTGTTTGTCACGGTCATGTCATGGTCAAAGACAGTGATAACGATTATTTGTTGTCAAGGTCTTTGACCCTGACACGACCGTGACAACAAAAATAAGATATAACACTATCAATTCAGGCGATCAGGTCGATTTGTTCTCTCTCTTTAAAAGTAACCCTATCGACTCAGGTGACCAGATCGATTTGTTCTCTCTCTAAAATATAACCCTATCGATTCAGGTGACCAGATTGATTTGTTCTCTCCCTCTAAACTATAACCCTTTAAATTCAGGCGACCAGATCAACCTGTTCTCTCTCTAAAACATATAAATATGTTATAATTATTACCTATAATAGGGTTCTTAAATTTTTCACACTTTTATTTATACTAATCCATAAACCATTGGTCAAGAATTAATGTAAGATGAAATGTGTTTGTCACGGTCCTGTAACAGTCAAAGACCATAATAATGATTATTTGTTGTCATGGTCTTTGACCCTGACAACAAAAACAATATATAAGCCTATCGATTCAGGCGACCAGATCGATTTATTCTCTCTTTAATATATAACCCTATCGATTAAGGCAACCACATTATTTTGTTCTCTCTCTCTAAAATATAGCCCTATTGATCCAGGCGACCAGATCTGTAGATACCCCATCCTAGGACCCCCTAAGCAGGTACTTAGGTCCCTAGCACTCACTCATTCACTATAAAACCTAGGTCATACTCCGAGAACTGATTTAGAGGCCACTAGGAGCTCCCAAGTGACATTTGACTCTGGTTAACTTTGTCATCTAAGCAGAAGCTTAATGAATCATCGAAGGGCTCCAAATCCCCTTTGAAACGGTCCTCCCCCTGTGCGAATTGGCTTTATGGTACGAACGAACGATCCATATCACTATAAAAAATTGATCTGGAGGCCACCGGGCCCTCCCTAGCCCTATTTAATTCTAGTCAACTTCCTCGCCTGAGCATAAGCTCAATAAATCTTTAAAGGGATATGAATCCACTTTTTAAAGATTTTCCTTGTGCATTAATCGGCCTTACGGTTCAGACGAATGATCCATTTTACTTCAAAAATTGATTGGGAAGCCACCGGTCCCTCCCGAGCACTATTCAACTCTGGTCAACTCTTTAGATTGAAAGAAGCTGAATGAATCCTCAAAGGGCTCTGAATACCATTTCCAACGGTCCGCCCCATGTGTGAATCATCCTTACGGTACGATCAAACGACCCATTATACTCCAAAGGGTCATCGAGTGCTTTCGGGCCACGCTTGACCTTAGTCTACTCTTTGAACCAAACGAAGATAGATGAAACCTTGAAGGGATATGAATACCCTTTCCATCCTTCCATCCCGTGTGTGAATCGTCCTAACGGTTCAGACGAACTATCCATTTTCCTTCGAAAATTTCCCATTTAGTGACTAACGGGCGCTTCCGATCCCTGTTTGACCTCGATCAACTCTTGAACCTTGGAGTGGATCAATTTATTCTTAAAGGTCTCTAAATACCCTTTTCAACGGTTTACCCTATGTGTGATTCTGACTTACATTTCGCATTTTACGATCATTTTTCTAAAAAACCTCCCTTAAACTGCCGAATGGCACCCCCGTGACCCTGCTTATCGACAGTGTGTCTGGGGTTCTATGCCGATAGGCAGGTTAAGGAGCTTGCTGATTGACAACCCCCTTGTGCCTATAAATAGAGGCCATTACCTCACTTTCAAAGTCATCCCTAAACATCCCTATCAGTAATTTAGAGAACATTCTCTCGAATTCAGAGCCGTTCCTCTATTATAAAATCCATTTCCCACATTCCTTCCATCATTTTCATACTATTTTTAGTAAATTCTCACCCATCTCCTCATACCACCATCATCTCTTCGTGAGATCAACGCATCCACAATAAGGACCCACTTCAAGTCTTCATGAGGAGGTCCAATTCTCCACCATTATCTTTAAATTCTCTTATTTTAGCATTAATTGCTTTATCTCTTAATTTCATTACATCACATACCTTAATCTCTAACCTTTGTTATTAGTATTTGCACATACTTTATTTTCCTAAAAAAAAATCCAAAAACAAGAAAAAGGGGGTTTACCTATAAATTCCAAAAAAGGGATTCTCACTATACATCCTCTCACTTGAAGCACGTTTATCTCTACACACACATATAAGAAAAATCCCCCCTTTGGATTTATGGGTTCAACCCCACCTTATGTTATTTTTGAACTATGTGGGACTCTGAAGCCCCTCGGACTACGTAGGCATATTGGTTAAATCCCTAAACCAGAGTCCTCCCTTATACATCATTTGTTACCTTGTTTTTATCTTATATTCTTAATGGATTTTATATGCTTGCATGCTTGTGTCTTGTCCAATGCATGCATTTGTTCTTCTGTAACGACTTGTGAATAGGCAAACACTTATACTTTGAATTAATAATTTGGGGGCACTCCTAAGGATGAACTCACTCCGCCTTTGTTTATGACGTGAGTTGAGTAATTCCATTTTCCATTTATATTATGCACATAAGCAGAAATTTCACGGAGTTTAACAGGAGAGGACTAACACATGCCCATGAGAGACTGAAAGGTGGGATGGGTTCCTAACACCCTTTCATTCCATAATTTAGTCCCTGGACCTTTGAACTACCTGGATTTGCAAGAATCAATATTTTCCTCGATGGAATTCTCTTGATACAGAAGCATTTCTTCTGCCTATTTTGTGCAAAATAGGCTGACGACTCTATCTCGACATATTACCCCACATCGACGATGATCGAGAACCCCGAGAAAGGGCATAATCCCGCACGCACATCGGAAGAAAAGGAAGGCGGGGAGGCCCTCCTCGGAGCCCCTCTCGGGATGGCCACAATGGATACTTTGATGGGAATTTTTTTAGAGGACTAGACTCTATTTTTGCATGGGTGTTATTCTTTTCTCAATGTGTGCGTATGCTCCTACCTGTATGTTCCACTTTTTATCCTATATTTACCTTTTTGTGATTATCTTGCTCATGTATATATCACTTTCCACTCACTTATTGTCAAACCCTAACCCCATTAGGATATTATTAACTAAATAGTTCACAAACCACACTATTTATTTATTTATTTAGTAATACACATTAAAACAATTTCAAGGTTAAAATGCGGAATACTAACAATCCAATCGTTTTAAGGAGACATAATTTAAACAAAACTACCATACCATTTAACTTAATTACAACTAGTACAATGTATAAAACAAAACTAATGAGACCCTACTACTATTTACTCAACCTCCTAGACCTGGCAGTGGCAACTTCAAAACCTGAAAATGTAAACATATAAAACCATGAGTTTAAAAACTCAGTGAATATACTACATCTTTATATAGTAAAAGCACTACATTAACATCTCAACATCTCAATATATCCATCCATATACATATCCGGAGTTAATAAACCCCACATCTCCTGCCCGTAGACAAAAATCATATCCGTAGGTTTTAATAACCTAACATCTCCTGAATTGCATAGCAATTCAACATATTTTGACTTTTATAAATCCATATCATCACAAAATCTCTTGGCTTTTAATAAGTCATAAGATCTCAACATGTCATGACTTTCAATAAGCCATATCATCTCAACATATAATACATACACAACATATCCATAATAAACTCAGTAAGTACACTCACATTGGGTTGTCAACTATGTATTCACGTTTCCTTCAGGTGGAACTGAACTGGGTTGATTTGACCTTACACCTGTTAATCCAACTAAATCAATAATGAATCTCAATCATAAGTATTATCTTTATATATCTATGTAACTTTCATCGACTGTACAACAACAATATAATTCTAGTCAAGTCAGATTCCATGAAACATGTGTAAAGACGAAACAATGGCATATATGTTAATAAGTTTATGAACATTCAACCATAGAAATACCTTATAAGGAATTTATAAATAAAATCAAGTAAACATAAAAGTATACTTCTCAATGTATATACACATAAAACACGTACTCAAAATACTCTTTCGAAAGAGGAGATAACAATATTCTTTTATGGATTATCCAGTATGGCCTCAAATTATTGTCCTCTATACTCAACCATCCTATATTCATAAATTGTATAAATAAAGGTGTCCAACCTAATCAATATGAATATACTTTCCAATACAAGTGACGGTGTAAGTTTTTAAGCTTCCTAGGGCAAGTTATGACCATTTCTTTACAACACAAGAAATTTTCCCTACAAGTTCCTCTATTTTTCCTTCAACTTGCAATAATTTTCATAATTTTTCTCCAGTATAATTTTCCATGATTTTTAATCCATTTTCAGTACACATATTGAGTAGTACAGAATTAAAGTTTCATAATTTTTTGACTTCATTTGCTATCTCAAAATCTTGACCAAACTCAGGGCATACCGAAATGAAATATACAAACAACAACTATATACCAACTTGCAGCCATCACTAAGGCCTAACCACAAGGAGTTAAATTCTAATTCTCGGATATGATATGAATATATGAGTCTAATATCATATAAAATTTGAATTTCTGAATTCCAGTAAGCACACAAAAATATATGCAAGTTTGAATACAAGGGGTTTCATGATAAAGCAATATGACCTATAAACACCACTTATCTCACATAGGAACCAATACATATTATTACAAAGGATAATGGATTTTTTTATCAATAATTGACAGTTTATATACTTTGAAATAAGTATAATACAAGATTAAAACAATAGTAACACATAATTGTACATTGGAAACACTTTAAGGATTTTCTTGGAATTTTCCTAGCTTTTCTTGAAATCTTTTCTTCCATTAACTTCCACTTTCTCTTTCCTCAAGCAAAAACTCTCCAAAATTGAACTTAGGGTTTTATTTGATGAATAAATAGCTTTGAAGAAGAGTTTTAAGTCGGCCAAGGAATGCCTCCTTTCCATCCAATCAAATTAAACCACTTGGTTTACTAAAAGACAATTTTCCACTTAAAGGGAATGGACAGATTTGCCCCTTGTTCGTAAATTCGGCCTAACTTCTTACTCGGGCATCCGTTTGATTCACCGTTTGTTGTGTTACAACCCTAACTCATATGTATACAACTATCTATCTTTCACCTCAAGTCATTTATAATTTTATAAGGGTCAAAACTATTCTGAAACAATAACATTTCTATCGAAAATAACAAAATTTTATGTTCGTACATAACTCGACATTTCACGATTTATGAAAATAGGATTAGACTAAACATAATAACTTAACATTAGATATACTAATAACAAATTAGTCATATCACATAAGATAAGGATGATTTAAATATAATTTATTATAATTATATCTGGGTTCTAACAACCTCCCCCCCTTAGAAAATTTCATCCCTGAAATTTAATATGAAGTTCACTTACCAAACAAATGGGGATACTGTTTCTTCATGCTATACTCCATTTCCTAAGTTGATTATTTAATACCATAGCTCATCCACATAACTTTAACCATGGGAATAACTTTATTTCTCAATACTTTCTCCTTACGATCAATAATTTCCATGGGTTCCTCGATGTACAACAAGTCTTCCTTCAGTTCAATTGGTTGAGTTTTAAACTGATGAGACGGATCTGCCAAATACTTACAAGGCATCGATATGTGAAACACATCATGTAAATGGGACAAATCTGGAGGTAATGCTAATCTATATGACAGGTTACCAATTCTTTCCAACATCTCATATGGTCTAATGTATCTTGCACTTAGTTTCCCCTTCTTCCCAAATCTCATAATGCCTTTCCATGGTGAAATACGTAGGAATAAAAAACCCCCCCTTTTAAATTCCAACGGATACTTCCTCTTATCTGCATAAAATTTCTGTCTGCTTTGCGCTATCTTTATCCGTTCCCGAATCATTTTGATCTTTTCAGTCGTCATATCTATTAATTCAGTACCCAAAATTTTCCTTTCACCCACTTCATCCCAACACAAAGGTGTTCTACATATCCTCCCATATAAAGCTTCATAAGGAGCCATACCAATGGTGGACTGATAACTATTATTATACGAGAATTCCATCAATGGAATATGATCATCCCAACTACCTTTGAAGTTAAACACAATAGATCGTAACATGTCTTCTAACATTTGAATCATTCTTTTGGATTTTTCATCGGTTTGGGGATGAAATGCAGTGCTGAACTTTAAACTTGTGCCCAAGGCATTCTGTAAATGAGGCTAAAATTTAGAAGTGAATGTTGGATCTCTATTTGATACAATTGACACTAGTTCCCATGTAGACGGATAATATCATCAACGTACATATGTGCGTACTTGTTAATAGTGTAGGTGGTCTTAACTAGAAGAAAATGAGCTAACTTTGTCAATCTGTCTACAATCACCCAAATAGAATCATGCCCCTTTGGTGACCAGGGTAATCCGATAACAAAGTCCATCGTTATATGCTCCCACTTCCATTCCGGAATAGGCAATTACTGCAATAATCCCGCCGACTTCTGATGCTCCACCTTCACTTGATGGCATACTAAACATTTAGCTACAAATTCTGCAATCTCACGTTTCATATTATTCCACCAGTAATACTCTTTCAAATCTCTGTACATTTTGGTACCTCCAGGATGCATAGAGTAAATAGAACTATGTGCCTCTTCTAATATATCCTTATTTAAGGATTGATCATTTGGTACACAAATTCTATTTTTATAACACAATGATTCATCATTCTTAATTTAAAAGTCACTCTCTTTACCATCCGGGATTTCCCATTTCTTCTTCTCAAGGAATGGATCATTGATTTGCGAATTTCGTATGTGTTCTGCCAGTAAAGGTCTCACTGTAACGTGTGCAATTAACGCCCCCATTTCAGTTAAGTTAAACTCTACTCCCATCAGTCTTAATTCCATAATATTGCCAACTCGTGCACATTGAATACAAGATAACCTCCCCAATGACTTTCGACTTAGAGCATCTGCAACAACATTGGACCTCCCGGGATGATGGTGAATGGTACAATCATAGTCTTTAATTAACTCCATCCAACGTCTTTGTCTCAAATTCAAGTCTTTCTGTGTAAATAAATACTTCAAACTTTGATGGTCAGTGAAAATTTCACACGTCTCTCCATATAAATAATTTCTCCATAATTTCAAGGCAAAAATAATAGCCGCAAGTTCTAAATCGTGTGTAGGATAATTACGCTCACGCGTCTTTAACTGTCTAGATGCATAAGAAATTACCTTTCCATGTTGCATGAAAACACAACCCAGACCCTGATGTGAAGTGTCAGTATAAATCATAAAACCTTCTCCACTGGATAGAACAGTGAGAACTGGAGCTGATACTAGCCTATTTTTCAACTTTTCAAAGATGTGCCGACATTCATCACTCCACACAAATTTCACTTCCTTTCGGGTTAATTTAGTCAACGGTAAGGCTATAGATGAAAACTCCTTTATGAATCTTCTGTAATATCCAGCCAATCCTAGGAAACTCTTTATCTCCGTTACATTTCTTGGTCTTTCCCATTGCACAATTTCCTCTACCTTCTTAGGGTCAACATAAATTTGATCTCCCGAAACAACATGCCCCATAAATACTACCTGATTTAACCAAAACTCACATTTGCTAAACTTAGTAAACAATTGGGTTTATGCCTGGGAGGTCAACAATGGAAGCAATCTATTTATTGAGGAGATTAATGGAGAGGTATAGAGAGAAAAAGAAGGATCTTCATATGATTTTTATAGATTTGGAGAAGGCGTATGATAGCATACCCAGAGATATAATATGGTGGGTTCTACATAAAAGAGGAGTGACTCGCAGATATATTGACGTGATCAAGGATATGTATGATGGTGCGATGACTACAGTAAGAACATCAGCTGGAGAAAGTAGTGAATTTTCAATTACGGTAGGGCTACACCAAGGTTCAGCATTAAGTCCTTATCTCTTTGCTCTTGTTATGGATGAGTTGACTGGACAAATACAAGATGATGTGCCATGGTGTATGCTATTTGCAGATGATATTGTTTTAGTCGATGAGACTAAGATGGGGATAAACGCTAGGTTGGAATTGTGGAGAGAAACTTTAGAAACATGAGGATTTAAAATAAGCAGAACTAAAACAGAATATGTGGAGTGTAATTTTAGTAGTAATAGGAGGACAAATGGAAATGTGGTGAAATTGGAGGGTCAAGAAATACCTAGAAATGATCATTTTCGTTATTTAGGATCGATTATACAAAAAGATGGAGATATTAGTGATGATGTTACGCATAGGATTAGAGCAGGCTGGGTTAAGTGGAGAAGTGCGACCGGCGTTCTGTGTGATAGGCGTATACCTTTGAAGTTAAAAGGAAAATTTTATAGGACGGCCATTAGACCCTCCATGTTATATGGGACAGAGTGTTGGGCAACCAATAAACAAAATGTGCATAAAATGAGTGTGGCGGAGATGCGAATGCTAAGATGGATTTGTGGTAAAACTCGAAAGGATAAAATTAAAAATGAACAAATTCGTAAAACGATGAAAGTAGCTCCTATAGAAGATAAATTGAGAGAAAATCGACTTCGATGGTTTGGACACGTCAAGCGTAGACCAATGGATGCTCCTGTAAGGAAGAGTGATTTAGTTAGTATTGATGGTAACCCAAGGGGTAGAGGTAGGCCTAAATTAACTTGGTGGGATATTATAAAAAAGGACATGATATCATGTGGTGTAACCGAAGATATTGCACTGGACAGAATGGAATGGAAAAATAGGATTCATGTAGCCGACCCCAAATAATTGGGAAAAGGCTTTGTTGAGTTGAGTTGAGTAAACAATTGACTATCTCGCAAAACTTGCAATACAACTCTTAGATGCTTCTCATGTTCCTCTTGGATAGGTGAGTATATCAAAACAACATCGATAAAGACAATCACAAACGAATCTATGAAAGGATGAAATGCCCGATTCATTAAATCCATAAACACTGCAGGAGCATTTGTTAACCCAAATGGCATTACCAAAAATTCATAATGACCATAGCGAGAATGAAAAGATGTCTTAGAAATGTCCCAATCTCTCACCCTTAATTGATGGTAACCCGATCTCAAATCAATTTTTGAAAACACTTTATCACCCTCTAATCGATCAAACAAATCGTTAATACGAGGCAATTGATATTTATTTCGAATAGTTACCTTGTTCAACTGTCGATAATCAATGCAAAGTCGCATGGTGCCTTCTTCTTCACAAATAATATTGGGGAACCCCATGGTGATACACTGGGTCGAATAAAACCTCTGTCTAGAAAATCTTACAGTTGAACCTTTAACTGCTTTAGTTCCACAGGTGCCATTCTATATGGAGAAATAGAAACTGGAGCTGTACCAGGCACTAAATCGATAGTAAACTCTACCGCTATGCTAGGTGGCAATCCTGGTAATTCATTTGGGAACACATCTGCAAAATCCTTAACTACTGGGATATCTTCTAATTTTTGAAATTCCTTGTTTGTATCCACAATATATGCTAAAAATCCTTGACAACCCTTATTTAACAATTTCCTCGCCCGAAGGGCATAAATAAGACAGCTTGGAACCACATTTATTTCCCCAGTAAATTTGAAGTTTTCCTCCCCCGGCATATTAAATGTAACCTCCTTACAAAAATAGTCAATCGATGCATGGTATGAAGATAACCAGTCCATACCCAAGATAATATCAAAATCTCGAATATCTAGTGGAATTAAATCAATGGTCAACTCCCTCTCCCCCATATACAATACACAATTTTTATACACAAGCTCCACTAACATTACATCCCCCATAGGTGTAGAAATATATAAACCACAATCTAGACAAGAACACGGTCTACCCATATGCATGGTAAATGACAGTGCTACAAATGAATGAGTAGCACCTGGATCAATAAGCATGTAAGCATGTTTGTTCATGACAAAAAATATATCTGTCACTACCTTTGGAGTAGCCTGAGCATCCTGTAAAGTCATAGAAAATATCCTTCCCGGAGCCCTAGAACTAGTAGCCTGTCCTCTACCTCCTCCTCTACCTATGCCTCCAGGTGATGAACCTCGACTAGTAGTAGCGGATTGAATCCCTCCCAGTAGCATAGGACAGTTCTTTTTGGTATGACCAATTTGATGACAATGATAACACTCTACCCCCTTTAACTTGGGATAATCTGGACTGATATGGGACTCAACTTTGAAAAAATAGAATGTAACAGGCTTAGACTGCCCATTGTTATTCTCCTGTTGTCTATTATGTTGGGCCATCTATCCTGCACCCCTAAAACTGCTTGGTGTCCTATTTTGAACAAAATTTCCAGACCCTCTACTGTGCTGAAATTTTTGACTCCCCTGTTTCGAGTATTCTATATTGCCTTCCTTTTGCTGAGATGGATCAAATCTACTCCTCTTTCACCTTTGTTTCCTATTCTTTATTACATCATTAACATCTCCTTCAACCATCATAGCTTTGTTAACTAATGAAGTATAATCAACCATTTCAAGTGTAGTGAGTTTAGACTTGATAACCAAATTCAACCCATCCAGAAATCTGGTGCATTTGTCCTCCTCATTGTGTAAGAAACGTAATGAAAATAGAGAAAAAGATATAAATTTAGTTTCATACTTCCTGACCGACATATTCCCCTAAGTCAATGATAAAAATTCTCTCTCTTTGCTTCCGATACATGCGAGGAAAATACTTTTCATATAAGACTTTAATAAAGGAATCCCAAGTAATTACCTCACCTCCCTCCGGAGTAAGCAATAAATGTTTGGAAGACTCCAACCAATATTTAGCTTCGCCCTTTAACATGAAAATAGACAAAATTACCTTCTGCGCACCAAGTACATTCATCACCCCAAAGATAGTTTCTGTGTCTCTAACCCAAGCCTCAACTTCTAAAGGATCTATATAACCTAAGAATGCTGGGAGATCATTTTGATAAACTTCTCGTATAGAGTATTCTTCTCCTCTCGTTGTATTTCCTTTTCTCTTCTGGCCAAATTCTGCTCCTCCAAGTACTTGGCTTGTTGTTCTGCTATTTGCGTCATAAACATGTTTGGTTGTTTTTCCATTAAAGTCATGGCACGAGCCATTTTCTGCATATCTGTAAGTTGTTCAGAAGCCCCCTCTACATTATTTGGATTTTGTTGGTTTATCGTATTTGAAGACTCCTCATCCACCCTCTCATGAACATTTTCTCCTTCCATATCTTACTATCTGTCATAAACCACAATTACAAAAACAAGAATACGACATTTATTTCTAACATAATGGTTAGTATTTCTCACAAGTTAATATAAATGACCCACACCACACTATTTCTGCCACTGCCACATCGAGACTCTCTAACCCCAGAATATAAAAACCTAAAGCTCTGATACGAAGTTGTCAAAACCTAACCCCATTAGGATATAATTAACTAAATAGTTCACAAACCACACTATTTATTTATTTATTTAGTAATACACATTAAAACAATTTCAAGGTTAAAATGCGAAATACTAACAATTCAACCCCACCCTATGTTATTTTTAAACTACGTGGGACTCTGAAGCCCCTCGGACTACGTAGGCATCTTGGTTCAATCCCTAAACCAGAGTCCTCCCTTATACATCATTTGTTACCTTGTTTTTATCTTATATTCTTAATGGATTTTATATGCTTGCATGCTTGTGTCTTGTCCAATGCATGCATTTGTTCTTCTGTAACGACTTGTGAATAGGCAAACACTTATACTTTGAATTAATAATTTGGGTGCACTCCTAAGGATGAACTCACTCCGCCTTTGTTTATGATGTGAGTTGAGTAATTCCAATTTCCATTTATATTATGCACATAAGCAGAAACTTCACGGAGTTTAACAGGAGAGGACTAACACATGCCCATGAGAGACTGAAAGGTGGGATGGGTTCCTAACACCCTTTCATTCCATAATTTAGTCCCTGGACCTTTGAACTACCTGGATTTGCAAGAATCAATATTGTCCTCGATGGAATTCTCTTGATACAGAAGCATTTCTTCTGCCTATTTTGTGCAAAATAGGCTGACAACTCTATCTCTACATATTACCCCACATCGACGATGATCGAGAACCCCGAGAAAGGGCATAATCCCGCACGCACATCGGAAGAAAAGGAAGGCGGGGAGGCCCTCCTCGGAGCCCCTCTCGGGATGGCCACAATGGAGACCTTGATGGGAAATTTTTTAGAGGACTAGACTCTATTTTTGCATGGGTGTTATTCTTTTCTCAATGTGTGCGTATGCTCCTACCTGTATGTTCCACTTTTTATCCTCTATTTACCTTTTTGTGTGTATATTGCTCATGTATATATCACTTTCCACTCACTTATTGTCAAACCCTAACCCCATTAGGATATAATTAACTAAATAGTTCACAAACCACACTATTTATTTATTTATTTAGTAATACACATTAAAACAATTTCAAGGTTAAAATGCGGAATACTAACAATCCAATCGTTTTAAGGAGACATAATTTAAACAAAACTTCCATACCATTTAACTTAATTACAACTAGTACAATGTATAAAATAGAACTAATGAGACCCTACTACTATTTACTCAACCTCCTAGACCTGGCAGTGGCAGCTTCAAAACCTGAAAATGTAAACATATAAACCATGAGTTTAAAAACTCAGTGAATATACTACATCTCTATATAGTAAAAGCACTATATTAACATCTCAACATATCAATATATCCATCTCTATGCCAAATTAGGCCATATATATATATCCGGAGTTAATAAACCCCACATCTCCTGCCCGTAGGCAAAAATCATATCCATAGGTTTTAATAAGCCAACATCTCCTGAATTGCATAGCAATTCAACATATCTTGACTTTTATAAAGTCATAAAATCTCAACATCTCTTGAATTTTAATAAGTCTTAACATCTCAACATTTCATGACTTTTAATAAGCCATATCATCTCAACATATAATACATACACAACATATCCATAATAAACTTAGTAAGTACAGTCACATTGGGTTGTCAACTATGTATTCACGTTTCCTTCAGGTGGAACTGAACTAGATTGATTTGACATTACACCAGTTAATCCAAATAAATCAGTATTGAATCTCAATCATAAGTATTATCTTTAAATATCTATGTAAGTTTCAATGACTATACAACAACAATATAATTCTACTCAAGTCACATTCCATGAAACATGTGTAAAGACGAAACAATGGTATATATGTTGATATGGTTATGAACATTCAACCATAGGAATACATTGTAAGGAATTTATAACTAAAATCAAGTAAATATAAAAGTATACTTCTCAATTTATATACACATAAAACATGTACTTAAATTACTCTTTGGAAAGAGGAGATAACGATATTCTTTTATGGGTTATCCAGTATGGCCTCAAATTATTGTCCTCTATACTCAACCGTCCTACATTCATAAATTGTATAAATAGAGGTGTCCAAACTTATCATTATGAAAACATATATGAATGTACTTTCCAATACAAGTGACGGTGTAATTTTTTAAGCTTCCTAGGGAAAGTTATGACCATTTCTTTACAACACAAGAAATCTTCCCTACAAGCTCCTCTATTGTTCCTTGAACTTCCAAGAATTTTCATAATTGTTCTCCAATATAAATTTCCATGATTTTTATCTCATTTTCAGTACACATATTTAGTAGTACAGAATTAAAGTTTCATAATTTTTTGACTTCATTTTCTATCTTAAAATCTTGAACAAACTCAGGGCATACCGAAATGAAATATACAAACAACAACTATATACCAAATTACAACCATCACTAAGGCCTAACCACAAGGAGTTAAATTCAAATTTTCTGATATGATATGAATATATGAGTCTAATATCATATACAATTGTAATTTCTAAATTCCAGCAAGTACACAAAAATATATGCAAGTTTGAATAAAAGGGGTTTTAATACAAAGCAATATGACCTATACACACCACTTATCTCACATAGGAACCAATACATATTATCATAAAGGATAATGGAATTTTTATCAATAATTCAAGATTTATATACTTTTAAATAAGTATAATACAAGATTAAAACAATATTAACACATAATTGTACCTTGGAAACACTTTAAGGATTTTCTTGGAATTTTCCTAGCTTTTCTTGAAATCTTTTTTTCCTTAAACTTCCACTTTCTCTTTCCTCAAGCAAAAATTCTCCAAAACTGAACCTAGGGTTTTATTTGATGAGGAAATATCTTATAAGAAGAGTTTTAAGTCGGCCAAGGCATTCGTCCTTTCCATCCAATCAAATTAAACCACTTGGTTTACTAAAAGACAATTTTTCCACTTAAAGGGAATGGACAGATTTGTCCCTTTTTCGTAAATTCGGCCTAACTTCTTACTCAAACATCCGTTTGTTGTGTTACAACCCTAACTCATATGTATACAACCATCTAGCTTTAACCTCAAGTCATTTGTAATGTTATAAGTGGCAAAACTAGTCTGAAACAGGAACATTTCTATCGAAAATATCAAAATTTTGTGTTCGTACATAACTCGACATTTCACGATTTATGAAAGTAGGATTAGACTAAACATAATCACTTAACATTAGATATAATAATAGAAAATTACTCATATCACATAAGATAAGCATGATTTAAATATAATTTATCATAATTATATCCGTGTTGTAACACTTATACACTTCACACACTTGTATATAATATCTATGTGCACTTCACACACTTACACTTAGGCTCAATTTCTACTCACATGCTTCACATACCACTTAGAATATCCATGATTAGGATTCACTATCACAAACCCAATCTTCCCACACTTGTATATATCACCATGATCCATTACACCTACTAAACACCACTTCTAGTTGATCTATATATAGGCTCACTACCACACACACTCACTTGTATATATTCCCATGCCACTTACTCACTCACATATATATATCCATGCATAGTATAATATTCATGCTAGATTTACTTTTAATAATACTTGTATATGATCCCTCATTAGTGTAGTACTCCCTTTACTCATCATGCAAATAAAAAAATGATAAAAATTCTCTCTCTCCATAATATGTTAATTAGACTCATGCATTTGTGCACACTACATCACCAAGAGCATGGCAATATTGACCAAAATTTTGTCCCGTACTGGGGGGTCACTTTGTGATGGGCGCTAGTTCTGCGGGGTGTATTTAGTCTAAGCGATATGATTCTCACCTTTCATTGGACTTATACCTTTGACAAATATCAGACTCTTCCCCCCGCATCGTACTGCTTGATCGAAATCACAACGGGATGTATAGAGCAGGGAGCTTGTTTACGTATGTCGATTATATCGAATTTTCACTTACACGTACTGTCCCCACGAGGTATATAGTGAGGCAATTCATGTACATTCTGGTATATCAAATGGCCTATCCATATGTACCGATGAATGATTGCCCTTATAAGTAAGAGGTATATCGTAGAAGTCATGAAAAAGGGGGGAAACCTTCTATTAACCCAACAAGAGCATACATCTCATATAGGATTCAAACCTAGGGCACTCATATTTATTTTGTCGACTACCGTGCAAAAATCTGTCAAAATTGTGAGTCAGCATACCGCCCGAATTTTCACGCTATTTTGCATTTTTCAAAATAGGACCCTGTCCGTGAGTCTGGAAACAAGTCAAATCGTGTCTTACATACAATCAAACCCTATTTTCCCAATCTCGGGTTGTTCGATATTTTTTTTTGCATTTAGGCAAACTTAGTACTAGTGAGAACCAAATAATAACATTAATAATAATCATGTTGAGACTCCTCTCCTTTTTCAAAAAATTCCAAAACCCTTTTTTTCTCCTCCATTCAAAATACCAAAATTTTTCTCCCCCATTGTTTCAAAAATAAATTCGAATCGTTTTTCCTCTCAGTTTGATCGCAAGCCCGATTTAGGCCTGGATCCTATTAGCTTCGGTCTTCCATCAAATCGCTCCGAAGCTCCGCCGCCTCTTCTGTGACTTTGTCCTAATTTGGGATCTATCTTCAAGAGATCTTTATGGATAAAACTGACCAATCACCATTTATGTAGCCTGATCTGATGGCCATCTTAACTCAACTCAGTGCCAAGATTAACAACCTTTAAATTGTGGTCCACAAAATGCAACATCACCGGGCCCAGATTCATGAAGAACTCGAGGTTCTCTTACCTCGCGTTATGGTTTCACCTGTTCTCTAGCCTATCTGTATTACAAAAGAGTATCAACATGCTCCATGTGCCCCACCTGCTAATGGGCTGCCACCAGCTTAACTCCCTATTCCGAACCTTGCACAACCAAAGGCTAACCTGCCAGTACCCATGGATCCTAAGGAGGAGGAACTGAAAAAGGTCAAGGACGACCTCAAATTGCTTTCAAATAAGTTTGACCAAGTGAAGATATTCGAGAACTACATGGGCTAAACCCATATGTCTCCCTATCCTAAAGCCAGGATACCAAAAAAGTTTAAGATGCGAGACATTGAGAAATTCGGGGGAAGCGGCCCCCAATTATTCATCTTCAAAGCTATCACCGATACATGACCCTCCTTGGTGACTTTGAAGAGAGAATGGCCTAGATGTTCCAGCAGACCTTAAAAGAAAGTGCCCTCCAATTGTTTATGTCCCTTGAAGAATCTAGAATCCATCATTAGGAGGATGTCGCTCGAGAATTCACGTCTCAGTACAATTACAATGAGGAGATAGAGGTTACACATAGAGATCTAGAGCTTCTTAAGAAAAACCCCGGGGATACAGTCAATAGTTTCATAAGAAGGTGGAGAGATAAAGATACTACCATGACCAATCGACCCTCCAAGGAGGAACAAGTCAGTATTATGAAGAAGAACTTCCTGCCTCATATTTGAGCATCCATGGGAGGATAGTTTTACCCATACTTTTGAGCCCTTCGAGAGGCCGGTGTAGAAATTGAGGAAAGCATTACCAAAGTTGAATATCAACCAAAGAAATTGACTGGACAATTCACTCCTTAGAAGTATTAGAAGTTTGATAATGTTATAGCCTTAACCATCAACAACATTTCTCAACTTGCTACCTCTTGCGCACAACGTCGCCCTATTCCTACCAAGAAAGAGTACACCGAACCCTATGCTCCCATGTCCAAAGTCTAGCAGTCCCTGTTAATCCGAAACCTCATCAAACCCTTGAATCCCCCTCCATTACCAAATCCACTCCCTAAAAACTTCAAAAATGATGCCTGTTATAATTTCCACCAATCCGTTGGTCATACTACCAACCAATGCTTTCATCTTAGGAATGTGATCCAAGGACTAATTGACCGGGGTATCATCACCCCACCAGCAAACCCTAAACCCAATAACACTCATAACCCAATTCCAACACATACGAATGCCATCTTTCTATAAAGTGATCCAAAATTTAACCCATCTACTCAAATCGTTCCCAGCAAAGCACCCATCATCTCTATAGTCTCACCCAAACTGCTCAAGGTTTGCCCATATTTTCTCCTACACCACACTCGCTTCATCGATCAAGCTTTGTCACTCCTTTGAAGGGCCTACATTATCATTTTCACCTGATTTGAGTGGAGAAACATGGAGTTACTTGTTGTGTTGAACCAATTCTTAGAGTTTAGGATGAAATTACCCATCGAGATGACCATTGATTGTCAAAAATTTAGTGGATTCTTCATGGAATCCTGAAAGTGGGCTCAAGAATAAGATGAATGGGTGGTACCTATTAAATAAGTCAGTTTAGATGAAATGGTATATACCTTCGATAGATAAGCAAAATCTTCAGCATTTTTGAGTTACTCACCGCTTTGAAGCTTTAGGGATGATTTGTCCCTTCACTCTTTCACCTCCCCGTTGAGTGGGGAGATTTATACAATGAATCCATAGAGGTTATTGAATTTATTAATTTCTCTTGGAAAGAGGACACAGTCGCCACCGAATGGGGGGATGATTTTGATAGTTCAGATGACAAACGTAGTCAGGAAGAAGTCAGTCCAGTAGCCAAACTATATGAAAGGATATCCTTCAAAGATCTATTAGGGGAAATCAATAAGGTGACCATTCAGTCCAACGTAGATGAAGCCACAGGATTATTATTCTTCACAGCCTCAGTGAATCACATGACTAGGCCTGGAAGATACTACAAAGATTCAATTCCTCTTACAATCGAAATAGATAAAGTAAAGGGAGTTGTTGAAAAACATTCCATGCCAAAAATGACCATCAAAGAAAAAAAAGTCCTTGAACAACTCAAGAAGACCCAAGAAAATATCACCCTATGGGGGTTTTTCATTACCTTTAAGTTGCACCAGAATTCTTTGATAAAAATCCTCATCGAACCCACATAACCTCCCTCCACCACTCCCAGAGAAGCCGTAAACATCGTTGGGTCCTTGACCTCTTCCAGGATTCTCTCCTATTTCGAACAAGAGATACTGAAGATCAACCCTGATGATAATTATTCCCTCAACATCTCTGTTGAACTCTTAGGAAAGACAGTCCCATTTTCACTCGTTGATAAAGGATCTGCTTTTAATGTTTGTCCTCTAAGAACCTTCAATTGTTTGGGATTTAAAGTCAGTGATCTCACTCCCACTTCCTTTGCCGTTCGTGCTTACGAAAATACCTGCTGATAATTAATGGGATTCATAGAACTCATAATAGGGGTAAGCCTTATTAATCCTGTCACTGAGTTCCAAGTTAATGACATACCTGCATGTTTAATCTACTCCTTGGACATCCATAGCTCTACAACATCCGAGGGATATCTTCTTCTCTTTATTAGAGATTGAAGTTCTTCGCTAAAAGTCAAGTTATTACCATTTTAGGGGACAAAAATTGTACAGACAATGCCAGCACCAGTTATCCAGTATTAGAAATTCAACATGGGATGAATGACATGCTCCTCTCTGGATTTAGAATTGATCCACTTCCCCTTCCGGTAAGAGATACTTTCAAAGATCGAGTTTGTACAGAACAGAACCTTCCTAGCAACGTCATTGAGATTCATATATTCATGAACATGAACTTCATGATCATAATGAGGCTAGGGCAATGATAGTAAAGGATTCTTGAACCCATAGTCCTGAAGGAGGCGTTCCCCTATGTGGCCTGGGTTATCAGCCTTCACCAGAGGAACTCAAAGCACTCCAGCTACCAAGAATGAAAAGAGTCTTAGAAGATGAAAATACTATTTTGAGAGGTTATTTTAATGAAAGATTTATCAAGAAGTGTGAAGACTTCCCTTTTAATGGATTCCCTGAACTATGGTATGACCATGTTGACAAAAAGATGAAACCGAGGCTGGAAATCTTCTTTCAAGATAATAACTCTTGGGCTGAAGACGGTAAACATGAAGTATAACCTCTCATAGAGAAAGCCATGAAAGTTACCAAGGACTTTGAGGAAAGAATTTTCAAAGACTCATTCGACCTATTGACATTGGGGTTGAGTCTCTGCATGATCATCTCAGATGCCGCGTCAGACCTGTTCACTCAAATCAAAGCCGCTGACATGCCTCTCCTCAATTGGAATACTATGCCTATCCAACCTTCTTAGATTCAACCTGACCTTGCTGTTTACCCTATCTAAGTCTCTTCAACTGATATTGTTGTTCATTTTTATGATAGCAATTTAACCGAGACCTTTTTTGACGAGGTTCTCAATGCTGTTTTTCCCAACAATAAAATAAACGAGGATTTTGAGTATCTTGTTATGCCTTACATTAATTGTTTTGATTAAAATAAAAACTTTGATGATGATGATTTTGTAAATGAATAATTCTAAACCGATCTTAATAAGGAGAATAATAAACAACATAACCGCATTTAAATTAAAGATGTATGATACTGTTGTTGTGAATTTTGATTCTAGTAGCCATTAACATGAGATTTAGACAGGGTCAACCTTAACGATAATGAGTGTGTACACTTTGAAGAACTACTGAAATAATTCATGGACTTCTTCGCATGGTACTGATATGCCCGAAAATGACCCATAAATATCTCAACATGAGATCCCGACATTCCTAGAATGCAAGCCGGTCAAATAGAATCTAAGGAAGCTCCACATCAAGTGATCGCTCAAAGTCAAAGAGGAAATGGTCAAACAGTTGAAGGTGGTTTTCATTCGCATAGTCGAATATCCTATATGACTCGCTAATATCATCCCCGTACCGAAATCGAGGAGAAAAGTCCGCATGTAAGTCGAATATCAAGATTTGAAAAAAGTATCCCCAAAAGACGATTACCCATTGCGCAATATCGACATGATCGGGGACAACAAAAACAATCAATCCCTCAAGTCATTTGTCCATGGATTCTATGGATATAACCAGATCAAGATACACCTTGACCATCCGGAGAAAACCACCTTCATCACCCCATGGGGAACCTTCTGCTATACTGTTATGCCATTCGAACTCAAGAACGTCGGGGTTACCTACCAAAGGGCTGCCACAACCATCCTGCATATTCTTATTCACATGGAGGTCAAAGTTTATGTAGATGATATGATCATTATGTCTAAGATTCTGGAAGGTCATATTACCAACCTTCGAAAGTTCTTCGAACGGCTGCAACGATACCAAATGTGGTTAAACCCATAGAAATGTGTTTTTATCATAATAAAAGGAAAACTCTTGGGATTCGTGGTCAGTGAGAAGGGAATCAAAGATCCTACTAAGCTAAAAGCCATACTTGAGTTTCCACCACCACGAACGGAGAAGGAAGTTCGAGTATTCCTGGGTAAACTACAACACACCAGCCAATTCATTAGCCAACTGATGTTTATCTGCGAACCCATTTTCAAACTTCTTCGAAAGGATTCAACTAAAGTCTGGAATGAGGTCTGCTAAGAATCTTTTGACCAAATCAAGCGATACTTCACCTAACCTATGTTTTTTATGCCTCCGCAGCCAGGTCTCCCCCTCCTCATATACTTGGCCGTAACAGATACCGCAAAAGGTGCTTTGTTAGCCCAAATACATTGAATAATCTCGTAAGGGTAGAGCCATTTATTACGCCAGTCAGAAAATTGACAAGGTATGAAGTCAACTACACTACTTTGGAGAAAGAATATGTCACCCTAGTCTGGGTCACACAGAAGTTACGACACTATAGACTTGCCTTCCCTATCAGACTAGTATATCGTATGGATCCCATCAAATAACTGCTAAAAAAGCTCACTCTATCCAGCCGAATGGCCCGTTTGTTGATGATGCTAGCCGAATTTGATATTGTGTACATCATATAGAAAGTTATGAAAAGGAAAGCCATTTCTGATTACCTTGCTCATTACCCCACTGAAGGAACCGATGTTTGGGTCTCTAAATTCCCAGATAAAGGTATTCTCTGCACCTCTAAGGGGGACCTTAGATGGAAAATATTCTTTGATGGAGTTTCCAAAAAAGGATACGACATTAGGATACTTCTGATCGCCCCTAATAACTCTCACCACCCATTTCCATCAAACTAGACTTCCCCTACACCAAAAACATGACGCAGTATGAGGCATGAATTATAGGCCTCAAGATTTCCCTCAAGAAAGGAATCCAACTCCTAGACGTCTACTAAGACTCTACCTTCATTATCGACCGAATCCTAAAAAATAAAAAGTCAAATATGAGAAGCTCCCATGCTTCCATGCCCACCTAGAAGAGTTGGCCTCCCTCAAAGATGTCACCTGCCACTACTTGCCTCGTGCAAAGAACAACCTAACAGACGCCCTTGATACCCTGCCCTTCATGGTAAACATGCCTGAGGGAATAGCAATGGCCCTATTCATGGTTCAGAAACAAACTATTCCCACCCACTGCTACCACATTGAACTCATTATAGAGGAAGATTTTGATATGGTTAGGTTATGGTACTATGACATTTGGCCCCTCCTCAAACATGGTAGGTATCCCCAAGAGCGTGCCATCCTTCGCAAACTGGCTGCCCAGTACATCATTTGAGACATAACACTATTCAAGAGAAACTTTGATGGAACCCATTTGCACTGCATAACTGGGGCTGATGTTGAAAAAATGATGCAGAACATCCATAATGGGGAATGCGGGCCTCACATGAGCGATCGCATGCTTGCATAAAAGGTCATTTGTCAAGGGTCCTATTAGACCACTATGGTCCAAGATTGCACTGCTTATGTTTGAAGGTGCCTCAAATGCTAACAGTTTTCCATGTCCAACACTTGTCTTCTCAAGAACTATATAGCATGACCTCTCCCTGGACTTTTTCCACCTAGGCCATTAACATTATAGGGAAGGTTACTCCCAAAGATTCAAACGATTATGATTTTTTCGTGGTTGCCAAATGGGTCAAAGCCGAGTCATACACAGTGCTGAATGCTAAAAAATTTCCAAGTTAATCACAAAGAGCATCATCTTCCGATATGGAATTCCCCATGAGTTAGTATCAGATAAAGGGCTCCACTTTGATGATGAGGTCACAAAACTAGTCGACGAGTATGGGATTCAGAGACACAAATCTTCTCCCTATCGACCCTAAAACAATGGTGCTATCAAAGTCACCAATAAAAGCCTAAAAACCATAATCAACAAGATTACTGAGAGTTATAGAGATCGGAATGATCGGATCCCTTATGCCCTCTAGGGCTATCACACTTAGATCAAAACGCCTATTGCGGCTACTCCTTATTCTCTAGTGTACGACATGGAAGCGGTCCTACCCATTGAGTTAAATATTCCTTCACTTCACATCATGCTCGAAAGAAAAGTTAGTGAAGAAGACTGGTATCAGAGCTGCTTTGATGAACTATCACTATTGGATTAAAATATACTTAAGGCTTTGTACCATATACAGGGGTACCATCTCAGGATAACACGATCGTTCAACTGAAAAGTCAAGGACCGCGGTATCCAGGAAGGAGACCTTGCGCTTAAGGAGATCATAAAACCCATTTGGGACCCCAGAAGGAAAATCAAATCGAACGGTTTCAACCCCTACATCGTGAAGAAAATCCGCTCAGGAGGCGCCGCTATGCTCACAGAACTTGAAGGAGAAGAGATGGCATGTCTAGTTAACCTGGACCGTCTTTAGAAATTTTACCCTCAGTCCGAAATCTCGACACACTACGACTCTTCTCATCCCCCTTCTATTCTATTTTTTTCTTTATTTCCCCTACACAGAACTACGTGTGACCTAATCCTCTCAAAAATGTTTTCTTTTCAAAATAAAACTCCTAAAAATTTTAAAACTCCCCAGAGGTACATAGGCAGCCCATACGCTGTACATGGGCCCGACCCCCTTATTTTTCACAAATGCTATTATTTTCTAACTTTTGAGAATGGGAGTCCATTTTATAATTTACATGAACAAAATTATTATGTACGCCTTAGCGATAGATATAGATAGTTCAAGTGCAAAAATCATCAAGAGTCAGAACAAAATATAATTAAAATCAATTTTTATATAAGGAGTACATCGGTGTTACATGAAGTATTAACAAAGGGAGTTAAGAAAACCACCCCCTTCCACTGGCGAAACCATTCGTAAAAAAACCTAACCCTTACCAAGCTACAACAAATATTATTCCAAACCCCCCAAAAATACTCAAAACACCCCAAATAACCCTAGCTTTACAAAAAATCACCCAAGCTTCATAAGACATTGCCTTCAATTACCCGAAAACCCCGCTCAGTCATCATTACCGACCCTCAGAGGTACCCAAGTCTCCCGCTCCTAGTTAACACTCCATATCTTCTCCGTGGAGAGGTACGCGATAACATGCTTGGAAAAAAACAAAACACCTTCCTCCATTGTGTCGAAGGCAACGAACCACCTTTGACTAGTCTCCTACTCCATGATTTTCTCTACTACCCGCTTCCAAAACCACTTTAAGTAGTACCCAGACACATATGAGGCACCTCCCATAGACTATGACGAATGGGTAGGTGGCCGATGGTGCTTCCATAAGGAGCCTAGCATCATCCATAATGACTCAGTCAGGTCCTCTACCGATAAGAAGTTTGTTATGCGAGGGGCCATAATTAATTCCCATCTGACATGGCATAGAAGTTGTCAGGGGAAACAGAAGGAAGTCTAGCAAAGGCCAACCAACTGTACATATCGGTACTCTACAAGCAGCAAAATAGGCTGCAAGTCTCCCACTATGGCACCAACCAACAAAGACACTGAGCTCCATATTCCACAAGCCAGTTGACCTAATTTTCTACTAATGGGCTAAAACTGGATAAAGGCCACACAAAAAAATTAGGTACACCCACCAAGAGATACTCTGGAGGGGTCGCCATAAGAAACCTCTCTATAAACCACATGAATAACATTATTGGGCTCCCCTTTAGAAAGTAGGAATGACCCTCTTTCAAAGAATCTAGACCGTTAAAGTCTCAGCCATGACCACTGCCACAGCATCATGGCTGTAAAACATCCACACCATTATTGCATCCATTTGGGGATCCACCGTCAAGTTCTCTGTCACCAACAAAAGCCTCGCAGTATGGCCTAAAGCAACAGCTCTGGCAAAGCTAGCCTCCTCAAAACCCCTTAAGCGCACATAATACAGAAACAACCGAAGAGAAATAATCCATTCAGTAACCAACAGACAAGCCATGAAAGGAGAGTTATGGAGAAAATTCACCAGAAATGCTCACGGAGAACAAGAAAAATCGGGAATAGCTACCTCAACACTGGGGTTCACTGCCAACATTGCTGAGAGGTCCTCGTAGGTAGAATAGGCCGTATCCAGGCCAAACTGGAAGACATAATGCTCGGGGTACCAAATTGTACAGTCGCTACTAGCCAATTCCAGTCAATAGCTCCAACAAAGCCATTTCCAGTACAGTTTCTCCGACATGCTTGAATTAACGTAACCCAACAAAGGTGACAATCTCCAATTTACATCAAGGTTTTTATCTCTTGATCCACGTACCAACCAAGACTCCAAGGCCTTACCCTGTTAAAAAATTTCCACAAACACATTTTTCTCAAAATAAGTCCCTTAAAAGGGAAGCTTTTTGTAATCAAACCTCCAAGGCCTTCCTCTACTAAATATTTTTCCCAAAAATGCAATTTTCATGCTTTTCGTCAAAATGAAACCCCAATAGAAAATTAAAGTGAATGTAGATTAAGACACTAAATTAAGATAATCAAATAAAAAACTCATCACTTTTTACCTTTTTGAGTCTCTTTTAAGGTACAAATCCGTTAAATCAAGCATACACCATGGTCAATTCCAAGCTCCTCCAGTCACAACAATGAATCTGCAAGAAAATCGTAAAAGGAAAGAATAAGGAATGGATGTCACCTCATCCGTCGGATCACCTCATGCGCCAACAAAATCCTTATCTACACCTGCGTATCCATAGCCCCCCACAACCCCCCTAAAGGAAGACTCCATGGGTAGAAAGTCACCTTCTTCCCAATCAAAGATTTAGCAATCTACCCAAAAGCAAAGTTGTAAAGCCCCTAACCCATATTAATAGGAAGCTGCCTTTTCCTCTTCCCAAGGAATCCAATGAGTCCATGCCATTACCGATCTCCACCCCTAAAGCCTTCCTATCGTCACCCCCTTTCAAATTTTGTAAAAAAATGCAAGAAAATTCCAAAAAATCCAAAAATTGCCCGAAATTTTTCCAAAACTCCTTGAAAAATATGGAACACCATTTTCCCCAAGAAAACCATTTTTTGGAACAGTAAGCCTTCAAGAAGGTTCAATTTTATCAACTCTCTCCTTAAATTCTAATAAATTCGCAATAATTTGTTTTGTTACTTAGAACTCTTATTATCTCATCTCACATATCCTAATATACTTTTTATTTAGTATTATTGCACATCTCTTTTTTTCATATAAATAAAAAACCAAAAAAAAATAAGAAAAGTAGGGATTCTCTCACTTTTCTCACATTTTTCTCATAACTAAAACACTTTTTCTCCACACACACACACACTCACAAATATGAGAAGTCCCCAGTTGGATTTATGGGATAAACCCCACCCCTAATTTTTTATGCGAACTATGTGGACTTTGATGCCTCTATAGGCTACGTAGGCATCTCGGGGTAAAATTTGAGACTCGAGTCATATTTTACTTTTTCTCTCATTTTCTATTTTCTCTAAACTCCATTCTCTTATATTATATATATACATATACATATATATGCATATGTTTGTTCTTAGTGGCGTATTATTCCATATACGTTATCGTTCCATCATAACGATCAATGTAAGGATAATCGCATAAATCCTATTTTCTAATATTATTTTTATACCTTCCTACGGATGACTCGCTTTACCTTTTCCATGGTACAAGTCGATGATTCCTATCTGCACTATATATACACATGCACATGAAGCCCTTATACTCTTGACTCACTTGAGTCTATATTGTATAAGTGCTCATCTAGTTTGGAAATTGTGACAAAATTATGTCCATCCTAGAAACCAAAGAACCTCAGAGATTGGTTTGCTATTTCATTCATATATCTTGTTGTGATCTAGATCTAATTACCAACACTCACACACAGTAGAATGCATCATGTACATGTCATATTGCATATTTATGTGTGTACATATGTTGAGTATGTTTAAATCCCTAAATTTGATTTTTAAATATTTTTTTGGGATTTTATAAACATTTTTTATAAAGGTTTTATTAATTAAAACTTGATTTTAGAAGTTTGTGGGTTCAATCTCTAATTATTTATTAATGGGTTTATTGGTTCAAAGTTGGTTTGGGTAGAAACCAAAAGCGGCAGAGACTTTAGGGTTTGGTTGCAATTAATTTATGACACGCGTTTTATATCGATTTATTGGTTAACACATGTTGCTTGCTGATTGGTGGGATTTGTGTTTCTTCACTGAGTATACAATCGCGTATCTTTACAACCGTTGGATCAAACCTTATCAACGTCCTGCATGATTTCTTTGGTAATCCCTGTGTATCCCTCCTGAACCAATCAGGTGGCTTTTAATCACCGCTTTCTGTGAGCCCTTGGATTTAAGTCAATCCATCTTGACTCAATCCTGACCCTTGTTTTTGAACCTGCTTCTCGATCCTTCTCTTCGTCCTATAAAAAGGATCCTCCTCTCAGTCGTCCAAGACTTTTGGCCAATTCATTCCTGAGAATAAAAAAAAGAGAGAGTAGAGAGAAGAGAGAGAGAAGAGAGAAAAGAAAGAAACCAGAAAGAAAGAGAGAGAGTTAGAAACCCTAACCCTAACCCTAACCCCTGTTCGTCAATGCTCTTTCAAACCAAACACTCCACAAAAAACTCCTACATATCCAAAACACTACCCTGAGTGTTCTTGAGTTTTTGAGAGATATTTGTGTTGCTGTAACCTCTTATTCGTTAGATCTTGTTTCCAACTTAAACTGTTTACTTAGATCTATTTTCTTCTTCATAGAAATTTCAGATCTATGTTCTGCATGTTACATCACACTTAGATTTACATAGTTTATTTCTCATCTTGAGAAATATATTGTTGATTCGTTACTGAAAATTATTTTTTATCTCTAAATCAACAATAAATGTTTTCTATTTCTAGTTCTCTTAAAACTAAACCTTTGACCTAGTTTGGAATCACACTTGGAGGTTTTCAATCTCGAAAATCTTTTTAAAACTCTGAGATTGATTAAGATCTTGACTGTCTTCTAAGCAAGATATCCGTGGATTCTAGGATTGATTTAAAGGTCAAACAGGTTCAAAGTTTTGTGAGAAGAGAGAAAAAGAAAAATCACTACATATAGCCTTATATGTAATTTGCTAGGACTGTTTGTACTCGATAAGTGTGAGTGTGTGCATGCATGTGTTAGAGAGAACCTCCACAAACACTTTCACACTACAACACGAAAAGTGTTGGTAATAAGATCTTGTGAACAAAAGTCGATGTAAAGTGCTGGAACAAATCAGAAGTTAACAAATTGGGAGAACAACATCTACAATCAGAACTGCAGAGAAGTTATAAGGACACCAGAGGGTACATTCCTAAACTTATATAGGTCTGAGTTGTATGCATGTTAGTTAAATAGTTTGTAACTCATAAATTTGTTTTAGTGGATTTTTTTCATTTTACTCCGTAGAGGGAGTCGTGGATGTTTCCTCAATTGGTGAGGTTTTACCACGTAAAAAATCGTGAACTTAATCTTTCTACATCTCCTCATCTCAATCTTGTTGTGCTGAGTTTAAAGCTTGTTTAAACAATCTTATAAACCTGTTAGTCAAATCTTGAATAGATCTCGTACATACTGTTTTGTTAAACACATCTTGTGTTCAAATAGTTCTGTTTTTTCAAGAAAAGAGTTTCCTCAAAAAACAGCTCGGAGTTACTTAAATAGTTTATTTTTAATAAACGACTTTAGTAACATATTTTCAGCACACACATCACGGGGAAAATAAAAGGAAAATAATAAAAATCCATGAGAGACCGAAATGGCGAAATGGGTGCCTAACACCTTGCCATTTCATAACTTAGCCTCCGGACCCTTCTCGAATCATTTTGGTTTCGTATGTACCAATATGTCTTTGGATGCTGTCCTTTGGGATGGTTCCCCCTTTTTCTTTTTTCTGTTTTGAGTAAAATAGACTGGCGACTCTAATCTCTTCACATTTTTCACCTCACCTCAAATGACGCCGTCCGAAGTGTTTCTGAGAGGGACGCGCGGGACCTAAGGATCCTCACTCTCACGCTGTCCGCCCGCCGAGAGGATTGAGGATGACCATAGTGGTGACTCTGCTGGGGACTTTACATTTTGAGGTCTAGACTCTATTCACATGGATGTTATGTTTGCTTATATTCTCCCTCATTTTTCATGTTCCCCTTTTATTATTCATGTGTACCCCATGCTTAGGCTTCTATTCACACACTTGTAGAAAATTCTTCATGTACACTTTGCACCACGTGCACCTAGGGTCACATATATCCATATGTTACACGCATCCTTACTTGGCGTACCATCGGTACTTGTACTTTGCTCCCTGTTTGGCATAATCAATAAAGACATTCTCATAAGATACTAATAAGAGAATCATGAATGATTCACATGACATCACCAAAGAGAATTGTTATTGACCAAATTTTTACCCAGTAACTGGAGGGTCACTTCGTGATGGGAGCTGGTCCGGAAGGGCGCAGTTAGCTTAAGAGATATAACGCTCACCTTCCATTGGCTAAGTACCTTCGACGTATATCTAACGGCTCCCCCGCATCGTACCGCTTGACCAAAGTCATGATGGGAGGTATATCATAGGGAACTCGTTCACGTACGCCGAGTATATTGAATTCTCTCGCACACGTACCGTCCCCACGAGGTATATGGTGAGGCAATTCATGTACCCTCAGGTATATGAAATGGCTTGTCCACATGTAACGATTCCCCGCAAGAGCAAGACGTATATCGTGGAAGTCACGCCAAAGGGGGGAACCCTTTCCAATTCACCCAACCAACTGCATACCCGCATATAGGTGTCAAGCCTAGGACACACATGTTAGATTACCGATTTCAAACCGAAACTCTACCGAAATTCCGGGTCGACCTGCACCCCAAATTTTTGCCTATTTTTAAAACGGGACCCTGTCTATGAGCCTGGTCACAATTCCATCCATAGCTTTGCATATATTACAAACCCCATTTTTCCAGGCTCGTGTCGCGTCCGGAATTTTATTTTGCATTTAGGAGAATTTAATACAAGTGAGAACATAATAATAATAATAATAATAATAATAATAATAATGCTGAGAACCGTCTCCCCCCCTAAAAAAATGCCATTTCTTTATCAAAAAGCCAAAAACATTGCTCCTTTCTTTATCAAAAGTCCAAAAATGTTTTATCTTTCCATCTCAAAAGGAAAAAAAATTTCATCCCCTTTTCTAAAAAATAAATCCCATTTTTGCTCCTTCTCAGGTCGATCGTAAACCCTTGGCATGGCTCCTCATTTCTCTTCGGCCTTCAGCTAAGTCACCCCGGAGTTCCATCCATTACCCTATTACTCCTTTTGAGTTTGGAATCTATTCGCTTTCCATGGAGAACATAGATTAAGTACCCGTTGTGCATCCGGATCTGACGGCAGTCCTAGCTCAGCTTGTGACCAAGATTGATAACATCCAAACTGAGGTTCGGGATATGCAATAAAACCAGGTTCCTGTTCCTCAAGAGCCCGAGGCCCTATTCCCTCACGCTATGGATCCACCCGAACCTATCTGGGTTCTTAAAGAGTATCATCACGCTCCACGTGCCCCTCTTACTAATGGGCCACCGCCTACCTAGCTTTCGATGCCGAACCTTGCCCAGCTTGGGGCTAACGTGCCTATGGTCATTGGTCCAAAAGAAGAAGAATTGAACAAAGTCAAAGAGGACCTCAAGATGCTCACCAAGAAGTTTGACCAAGTCAGAATCTCAGGAAATTACATGGACTACACCCACGTGTCTCCTTATGCTAAAGCGAGGTTACCCGAGAAGTTCAAGATGCCAAACATCGAGAAATTCGGAGGAAGTGGACCCTCTATTGTCCATCTTCGCAGTTATCATTGTTCCACGACTCTACTTGGGGCTTCTAAAGAAGTAATGGCCCAATTATTTTAGTAAACTTTGAAGGATAGCGCCCTCTGATGGTTTTTGTCTCTCGAAGAATCTAGAATTCGTAGATGGGAATATGTAGCCCGAGAATTCATGTCACAGTACAAATACAACGAAGAGCTTGAGGTCACCTGCCTTGATTTAGAGCTGCTCAAACAGAACCCTGGAGAATCAGTCAGTAACTTCATATCCCGATGGAGGGAAAAAGCAGCAACCATGACCAATCGGCCATCTAAAGAAGAACAAGTCAGCATAGTGAAGAAGAACTTCTTACCCTATGTCCGAGAAACCATGGGAGGACAATACTACCCCCACTTTCGACGTCTCAGAGAAGTAGTTGTAGAAATTGAGGAGGGTCTTGTCAAGACAGAAGTTGAACCAAAGAAGGTGTCCGGATAGTTCACCCCCAGAAAATATGACAAACCTGCCAGTGTTACAGTCTCAACCATCAACAATATCTCTCAACCAACCACATCATGGGCACCAAAAAGCCGCCCTGTCCCGATCCGAAAAGAATACACCGATCTCCATGCTCCCCTATCCAACGTTTATCAAGCCCTGCTAAGACGAAACCTTATCAAACCCTTGGATCCCCGTCCATTGCCAAATCCACTCCCAAGAAACTTCAAGATAGATGCTCATTGCACCTTTCATCAAACTGCTGGCCATACCACCGACCAATGCTTCCACCTCCGAAACATAATCCAAGATCTCATTGACCGAGGTACCATCACCCCACCAGCTAATCCTAAGCCAAACACTACTCACAACCCACTTCCAAATCATGCCAATGCCATCTTTCTATAAGAGAACCCGAACTTCGATCCCTCAACTCAAATCACACCCATATACTCTCCTAAACCTCTCCGAATTTTCCCCTATTTCCTCCTACATCCTACTAGCCTCATTGATCAGGCACTGTCACTCCTTACTAGAGCATGCATCACTGTCCGTACCCGTTCTAAAAATGGAAGCATGGAATTATCAGAGGTGTTAAACTAACTCCTAGAGTTTGGGCTGAAATTTCCCTCACAGATGGTCATTGATTGCCAGAGGTTCCGTACGCTATTCTTGGAAGCACAAAAATGGACCCGAGAGTCAAATAGTTGAGTAGTATCGACCACTGAAGTCATCTAGATTATAGCAGAATTATCAAAACAAACCAATAACATTTGCAATGTGACCGAGTTACTTGATGCTCAGAAGCTACAGGGGCGCCTGGTCCCTTCACCCGAACATATCTCCACATATTGGGAAGACCTATATTAAGAAGCCGTTGAAATTATGGAATGCATCGACTTTACATGGAATGACATAATTGTTTCCACCGAATGGGGGAAAGAATTCGAAGATCAAATGAAGAACAAGCTTTTGAGAAAATTGTCCCGATAGCCAACATGTGTGGAATGGTATCATTTGAAGAACTCCTTGGAGAAATAAGCAAGCTGGCAGAATAACCCGAGATTGATAAGGAAATGGGATTCATGTTTTTCCCTTCTTTAGTAAATCACATGACCAGATCAGGGAGTCATTACCAGATCCCAAACTCACTACCAGCCAATGATAAAGGGAAGGGTGTTGAAAACCTTCCTATGCCAAAAATGACCCTTGAGGAGAGCAAGATCCTCGATTAACTAAAGAAAACTCAAGCTAACATCACTCTATGGGGACTTTTCATGTCTTCTCAGCTGCACGGAAACGCTTTGATCAAGTTGCTCACTGGACCCACAGTTCCCCCTTCTACCACACCCGAAGAAGTGGTAAATTTGGTTGGATCCTTGACCTCTACCCAAATGCTATCCTTTTCTGAAGAAGAAATCCCCAAGATTGGGCCAAACTACAATCATGCACTCAACATCTTCGTCAATGTTATGGGGATGGTTATACCACTCTCTCTTATCGATAATGGATCCGCCTTGAATGTCTGTCCACTAAGAACCTTCAAACGTTTGGTCCTGAAAGAAAGAGACATCGCTCCAACCTCCGCTACTGTGCGCGCCTACGATAATACTCATCGGCAGGTAATGGGATCCATAAAGCTTGTAATAGGGGATGGCCCTATAAACCCTGTCGTCAAATTCTAAGTTATTAACATCCCATCCTATTTCAACCTATTATTAGGATGACCTTGGCTTCATAGTATCAAGGGCGTGTCTTCCTCACTCCATCAGAAATTAAATTTCTTCACCGAAGGATGGGTCATTACCATCTTGGGAGACGACGATAATATCGATGGTGCAATTACCAGTAGTCCAATTCTTAAGATACATCATGGGTTAAATGATATGCTCCTATCCGGATTTCGAGTTGAACCACTTCTACTCCCGGCAGGGGACGACTTCAAAAAAAGGGTTTGCCCATAATATGACCCTCATGGAAATGTCAATGTGATTCAGATGTTTAAAAACATGCACTTCATGCCCGGACTGGGTCTAGGACAAAGACATCAAGGGATACTCGAGCCGATTGAAGTGAATAAGGCTTTCCCTCCTTGTGGTTTGGGGTATAAACCATCAGAACAAGAGCTCAGAATGATCTGTCAGTCTCGACCAAAGAGAAGACTAGATCGCGTCCAGACTATCTCAAGTGATTCCTTGAATGGACGATTCATCAAAGAGGGCGAAGACTTCCCCTTTTGCAGTTTTCCAAAACCATGGTATGACCATACAGACAAGAAGATAAAGCTTGGAATGGAGATCTTTTTCCAAGACAGCTACCCATGGACTGAGAGTTCCCAACACGAAGTACAACCGATCATCAAAGATATCAAAGAGACTGAGGAAAGTTACTCTAAAGATTCCTTCAATTTATAGACGCTGGGGCTGGCACTCTACATGGTTCATTCAGGCACTACATCACTGGATCCATCCCAACTGATTAAAGTTGCTGATACACCTCTCCTCAACTGACATGCTGCGCCAGTTCTACCTGCTGAAATCTCCCCTAATCCCAATGTTTACCCCCTTTCTTCTTTTATTGTCTATCCTTGTTCAAATGTAATCGAGTCCTCTTTTGACGAGGTTCTCAATGCTGTTTTTCCTATCAATAAAATAAACGAATATTTTGGGTATCTTGCTGTGCCTTACATTAACTGTTTGGATTCTAATCAAACTTTTGATGATGATAACTTTGCAAATAATAAATTTGTAACTGATCTAAATAAGGTTAATAATAAACAACATAACCGCGTTCAAGTTAATAAAAAAGAGACTGTTGTTGTTAACCTCGGTTCTAGTAGCCAACTGTGCGAGATTAGGATAGGGGCTACCCTCGACAAGCATGAGCGTGCACAACTCGAAGAATTGCTAAAGGAATTCGTGGATTTCTTCACATGGTCCTACGACGATATGCCTGGCATTGATCCTGAAATAGCTCAGCACGAGATTCCCACTCTCCCGATTACAAGCCGGTCAAACAAAAGTTGGGAAAGCTTCGCACCGAATGGTGACTCAAAGTCAAAGAAGAGGTGGCCAAACAGTTGAACGTGGGCTTCATTCATGTGATCGAATATCCCATGTGGCTAGCCAACATAGTGCCCGTGCTGAAATCAGGAGGAAAAGTTCGGATGTGTGTAGACTATCGGGATTTGAACAAAGCCTCTACAAAGGATGATTATCCACTACCCAATATCAACATGATCGTGGACAACACAGCCAGTCATGCTCTCAAGTCATTCGTCGACGGGTTTGCCAAATACAACCAAATCAAAATCCACCCAGACCACCAAGAAAAAACCGCATTCATCACCCCATGGGGAACCTTTTGCTACACCGTTATGCCATTTGGTCTCAAGAATGTTGGGGCTACCTACCAGAGGGCTGCCACAACCATCTTGCATGATCTGATTCATAAAGAAGTTGAGGTCTATGTAAATGATATGATTATCAAGTCCAAAACTAGAGAAGGTTATGTTACTTCTCTTTGAAAGTTCTTCGAACAACTGCGACAATATCAGATGAGACTCAATCCGCATAAATGCGTCTTCGGCATTACAAAGGGAAAACTCTTGGGATTCATGGTTAGTGAGAAAGGGATAAAGGAATATCCCGCCAAGCTGAGAGCCATACTTGAGATGCCACCTCCCCAAACAGACAAAGAAGTTTGAGGTTTCCTTAGAAAATTGCAATACATCAGCTGGTTCATCAGCCAGTTAGCCTCCATCTGCGAACCTATCTTCAAACTCCTCCGAAAGGATTCAACCAAGATTTGGAATGAGGCATGCCAAGAAGCTTTTTACTGAATCAAACAATATCTTACCCAATCTCCAATACTCATGCCACCACAGCCTGGTCTTCCCTTACCCCTATACCTAACCATAACCGATACTGCAGCTGGGGCTCTACTAGCCCAATACCTTGAAGATTACCACAATGAAAGAGCCATCTATTATGCCAGTCACAAATTGATCGGATATGAAGTCCACTACACTACTTTGGAAAAGGCGTGTATCGTACTTGTCTGGGTTATCCAAAAGTTGTGGCACTACATGCTCGCCTTACCCATCAAACTTATATCCCGAATGGACCCCATCAAATACCTTCTTGAAAAACTCGCCCTGTCTAGCCGAATGGACCGATGATTGATGGTCCTAGCCAAGTTTGATATTATGTACAACACGTAGAAAGACATGAAAGGAAGAGCCATCTATGACTACCTCGCTGATTACCCCATGGATGAAGACGATGTTTAGGTCTCCGAATTCCCAGATGAAAATATTCTCTGTGCTACTCAATATTACCTTCGATGGTAAATATTCTTTGACGGCACTGCCAACAAAAAGGGATATGGCATTGGGATACTTCTGATCACCCAAGATGACTCCCACACTCCCATCGCCATCAAATTGGATTTCCCCTACACCAATAACATGACTGAGTATGAGGCGTGTATGATAGGCCTCAAGGTTGCTCTCAAGAAAGGTATCCAATGCCTAGATGTCTACGGGGATTCCGACCTCTTCATTGGTCAAGTAATCATAAAGTGGAAAGTCAAGGACGGGAAACTCCAACCCTTCCATGCCCACTTAGAGGAATTAGCCTCCCAATTCCAAGGTATCTCCTTCCATTACCTACCCCGAGCAAAGAATAACCTAGCCGATGCCCTTGATGGCCAGGACTCCATGGTGGACATGCCTAAAGGAATAATGATGACCCTCTTCCTTATTCAAAAGCAAAACAAACCAACCCACTTCTACCACATTGAGCTCGTCACTACAGAAGACCCCGAGCTAACCAATTATTGGTACTATGATATTTGGTGCCTCCTCAAGCATGGCAGGTATCTCGAGGGTTCCAACAAGAAAGACCGAGTAACCCTTCAAAGACGGGCTGCCCAATACATCATCTATCACAAAGCACTGCTCAAAAGAAACTTTGATGGAACTCATCTGCACTGCATCGCAGAGGGTGATATTGAAAAGATAATGCAGAAGATCCACAGCGGGGAATGTGGACCCCACATGAACGGTCACATGCTTGCCAAGAAGATCATCCCATAAGGCTACTACTGGACCACCATGGCCCAAGATTTCACCGCCTATGTCCGGAGATACCCCAAATGCCAACAATTCTCCAACCTTCAACGTTTGCCTCCGCGTGAATTATACAACATGACGTCTCCCTGGCCACCTGGGGTTTCGACATCATAGGGAAGGTTACTCCAAAGGCTTCCAATAGGCATGAGTTCATCCTAGTTGCCATTGATTACTTCACCAAATGGGTCGATGCTGAGTCATACGCAGTGCTGAACGCCAAGAAAGTGGACAAATTCATCAAGAAAAATATCATCTGCCGATATGGAGTCCCACAGGAGCTAGTATCAGATAATGGGTCTCATTTCAAGGAAAAAGTCACAGAGGTGGTCAACGAATATGGGATTCAGAGACACAAATATTCTCCATACCGACCTCAGACCAACAGTGCACTTGAAGCCACCAATAAGAACCTCAAAGCCATCATCAGCAATTTGACCAAAAGCTGTCGAGATTGTTGCGATCGGATCCCATACGCCCTCTGGGGCTACCGAACCTCAATTAGAACCTCTACTGGGGCTACCCCTTACTCTCTAGTTTATCGTATGGAAGCAGTCCTACTCGTGGAGCTAGAAATACCCTCGTTGCGCGTCTTTCTTGAAAGCAAGGTCAATGAAGAAGACTGGCGCCAAAACCGTCTTGATGAAATGACCCTCCTAGACGAAAGGAGATTAAAAGCACTATACAACATACAAGGCTACCATCGCCGAATAGCGCGATCATTCAATAAAAGAGTCAAGGACCGCGGTGTTAGAGAGTGGGACCTAGCCCTCAAAGAGATCATAGAACCCATCTGGGACCCCAAAGGGAAATTCAAGCCCAATTGGAGCGGCCCCTACATTGTAAAGAAGATCTTGTCCGGCGGTGCCGCCATGCTCACCGACTTAGATGGGGGAAGAGATGGACCGTCCAGTTAACCTGGACCATCTCTAGAAATTCTACCCCTAGTCTGAAATCTCAGCGCACTACTACTCTTCTCATCTCCCTTCTATTTTGAAAAAAAAAATCTCTTCGTTTCCTTCTACCTAGAACTACGTGGTCCTAATCCTCTGCAAATAACCATTTTCAAAAAAAATAATTTTTTTTAACAAACCCCAGAGGTACGTAGGTAGCTCATACACCTTACCTGAGCATGACCCATTCTTTTTCATAAAATACTATTCTTTTCTTATCTCCGAGAACAACAGTCAATTCCAACATATACTTGAACAAAAGGATTATGTATGCCTTAGCGATCGATATAGATAATTCAAACAACATAAAACTCATCAAAAGGCACAGCTAGATGATCAAAAACTTATTTATTTCACTAATAAGAAATTACGGTACATATTACATGAGAAAAGGTACGGATAATTCCGTTCCCCCTAGTTTCCTAAGAAGCCAAAATAAAATCCCCACATTTATTCCCCATTACAAAATAAATCGTCCTATCCACAGCTACCAGAGGAGCCTGCTCCGTCATCATCAGCTACATCCTGGGGTCCCCAAGTTTCCCCTGCTTGAATAGAGTGTCGCAGACACTCCATGGACCTATAAGCTCGAACCAGCTTCGAAAAAACCACAATCCCCCTTTCATGGTGTTAAAAGGGACAAGCCAGTTTTGTCTAGTCTCCACTGCCAAAATCTTGCTGACAACTCTCCTCCACAACCACTTCATATATTCTCTAGGGACACGCCAAACTCTCCTAACAGATCAAGAGGGACGGGTCGACGGACGCCGAATCTCCCATAAAGAGCCAAGCCGTAGGCACAGATGCTCGATAAAATCCTCTATCGAAAAGAAATTCAATGTCTGAGGTGGCACGACCTGTGCCCAGCCAAATTGGCACAGGATCCACCAAGGGAAATAAAAAGAGGCCTGTCTGAGACTAACCAGCCTCACATACGAGTATTCTCCTAGCACCAGAACATGCAGCGACTGTCCCCACCAAGGCACTGACCAGTACAGATTTCTAGCCCCATGATCCATAAACCAATTCTCCCAGCTCGTAATATCCAGGCCAACACTGAAGAAGTGACCCAAAAAGAAATTGGGTACAGCTGACAAAGGATATTCTATAAGAGTCACCAGGCAGAGTCTTTCAGATAACCACATGAATAGCATCATGGGGCTACTCCGCAGGAAGTCAAAACGACCTTCTCGCCAGGCATCCGGACCGTTCAGGGTCTCTTCCAGTATCATTGCCATAAGATTGCGATGGTATGACATTCATGAAGTAATGGCGGCAAGTTATGGATCCACCAGTAGTTCCCCAGTCACCAGCAGCAATTTTGAAACCAGGCCCAGAGCAACGGTTCCAGCATAGCCAGCATCACCTACTTCCCACAAATGCACGGAATGCAACACCGCCGGGAGGGAAATCATTCCTCTAGCAACCAGTGATCTAGCCGTCGAAGGCGAAATGCAAAGAAGCCCAATCAACAAATCCTTGGGAGAACGGGAAAATTTGGGTAAAGCCGCAGTAACACTGGGATTTATCCCCAGCATGACATAAAAGTCCTCATAGGTAGGACAAACTTCATCCAACCCAAAATGGAATACATGGTCTTCAGGGTACCAAAATTGTACCGCTGCCATCATCATGTTCCACTCAATGGGCCGATTGCGCCACAAAGAGACTCGACGCATGTTGAAAGCATCGTAGTCGATGTTATAAGAGCACATTGCTTCCAAGGCTTTGAGGTAGTTAGAAAACTCAATGCTACCAGGGAGAGCCATCTTGCAAGACTAAGAGACAGTAGGCAAGTAGATAAGAATGTGAAGGTGTGATGAAAACACTGAACCCTTACCCCTTTTTATACTGGAGAACCCTCACAAAAGACATAATCCCTACAGAAATCGGAGGGAATCCTACCCCAAAAAGTACAAAAGGCTGAAGAGGGCACTAATCAAAAGCTTTGAATTGATGGGACTAGACTTGACTCCCGATAGGAAGGGCAAAGTGCTTGCCGATCAGCAACCCTCCATTTTTGGAAAATTCCCTTTTCCCTCTTTTGTCAAAATCAGAAAAACCCAATAAAAATAAATTGATATTCTCAACGAAATTTTGGAAATCCTCTTCCATCTCTATATAATTTCCCATTTTTAACTTTCCTTCAAAATCCCAAAAATATCTCTTTTTACAGTCTCAACAACAAAGTAAAAAGTGCATGTGCATGTATTCATTCACCATTAACAAAAGAAAATAAAAAACTCCATTTCATTGCATATATATATATATTCTTCCGTGTTACATCAAATTTTGCAGGAAATAAAAGAAAAACAAAAAGACAACGGGACTCAGCCCGAACCCACTTTCTCTCTCTCTAACCTACCCTCTCTAAGAGCTTTCACCCCTACGACGCGCTCTCTTTCCCCTACGGCGAGATGACACACCACCACTACCCGAGCCAGAGTCCTCCCCGAACAAAGCAGACGACACCAAATAAGAAGGAACCGAGACCGCATCATAAATGTGGGCATTATCCGAAGATATTCAGTCTCTAATGTCCTCAGCCAAGTGGTCGACACCCGGACTTGCTGCAAAGAAAAGGAAAAATCAGTATCAAAAAAGGATAAAAAAAAGGAACCAAAAAGAGGAAGAAGGTATACCTCAGGACGAAGAACCTCCTCTGTCAAACCCAACTCCTTCGGATCAATCGCATGAGGACGGTGCAACCCAGGCACCATCCCTCCATTAGCCCACCGAATGTTGTACGAAGGAGTATGCAACCACACAAAGGGAACCTCTGAAGTCACCGCTGTCACAGACGCCGCCGGACCACCATCGCTGTGGGAAGACCCCACCGCCCGACTCGAACCCGCAGGAGGGAAAGACAAGGCATCATATATGCTGGGCACCATCAACCAGCTAGTCATAAAGTCCATATAGTCATACGGCACGGACGTATCAGTATACAATAAGTAGGACTCACCGATCATCGCCGCGATACTCGCATCCCTCGACAACAGCCTCTCTCGCCTCATAGATGTAGGAGGATGCACAAGTGACACCACCACCTCCTCCTCAGTAATATGTCGAATCGCCCGCTCTCCAAGATACCAGCAATGACCGAACTCATGCGCCAGCGAATGCTTCATCTGCGCGTTCACCCCAGTCGCCCCCGTATCTAGAATGGCTGTCTCCTAAGATTAAAAAGTCACCTGAAAATCCCCAGCAGGCATAAGTCAATACAAAATCCTCAGAAAATTCCTAAAAATCTCGAAAAGGATTTAGAACATTTTTGCTAAGAAAATTTCACACCCCCTCAAGCGAAACCCCCATTTCCCCAGCGAAAACCTCAAAAACCAAGTGAAACTCCTCCCGACAACGTCCCCAGAGGATCTCTAAGGATCACCTCCTATCCCCCAAAGGTCTCAAATCTCCTCGAGCAACACGTTCAATACCTGGACCACATAATCACTTCCCGAGTGAAGTTTACGGCATCAAACTTGCCTTTCCTCCGTGAAATCTCTAAGATCACAAACGTTTCCCCAGCAATCAGCTCCCCGAATCAACACAACATCACAAGGTAATTTCCCCAGCAGAACTCCAGAAAGTCATTTTCAAAGTCTCCAAAGGACACTCTAATTTTTCCCCAGCTCATTGCCCAACGAAACCCAAAATCCAATCTTTATCCTCTCTTAGGTCAGAATTGACCTCAGTCCTCGGCCATCATCACTCTTAGGTCATAATTAACCTCAGTCTTGAATCGTCACCTTAGTTAGGTTAGAATTGACCTCGATCCTCGGTCGTCACCACTCCTAGGTCAGAATTAACCTCGGTCTTGGTTCGTTAGCTTAGTTAGGTCAGAATTTATCTCGGTCCTTGGTCGTCACCACTCTTAGGTAAGAATTGACCTCGATCTTAGATCGTCACCTTAGTTAGGTAAGAATTGTCCTCGATCCTCGGTCGTCACCACTTTTAGGTTAGAATTGACCTCGGTCCTCCGTCATCAACACTCTTAGGTCAGAATTTACCTCGATCTTGGATCATTACCTTTGTTAGGTTAGAATTGACCTTGATCCTCGGTCGTCACCACTCTTAGGTCAGAATTTTCCTCGATCTTGGATCGTCACCTTAGTTAGGTTATAATTGACCTTGGTCCTCGATCGTCACCACTCTTAGGTCAGAATTGACCTCGGTCTTGGATCGTCACCTTAGTTAGGTCAGAATTGACCTCGGTCCTTGGTCATCACCACTCTTAGTTCATAATTGACCTCAGTCTTAGATCGTCGCCTGAGTTAGGTTAGAATTAACCTCAGTCCTCAGTCGTCACCACTCTTAGGTCAGAATTGACCTCGGTCTTGGATTGTCACCTTAGTTAGGTCACAATTGACCTCGGTCCTCGGTCGTCACCACTCTTAGGTCAGAATTGACCTCGGTCCTCCATCATCACCACTCTTAGGTTAGAATTGACCTCTATCTTGTATCATTACCTTAGTTAGGTTAGAATTGACCTCGGTCCTCGGTCGTCACCACTCTTAGGTCAGAATTGACCTTGGTCTTGGATCGTCACCTTAGTTAGGTCAGAATTGACCTTGGTCCTCGATCGTCACCACACTTAGGTTAGAATTGACCTCGGTATTGGATCGTCACCTTAGTTAGGTCAGAATTGACCTCGGTCCTTGGTCATCATCACTCTTAGGTCAGAATTGACCTCGATCTTGGATCATCACCTTAGTCAGGTCAAAATTGACCTCGATCCTCAGTCGTCACCACTCTTAGGTCAGAATTGACCTCGGTCTTGGATCGTCACCTTAGTTAGGTCAGAATTGACCTCGGTCGTCGGTCGTCACCACTTTTAGGTCAGAATTGACCTCGGTCCTCGGCGTCACCACTCTTAGGTCAGAATTGACCTCGGTCTTGGATCCTCACTTAAGCCTATAAAATCAACTTCTACCCACATAATTCTTTATCCCCAGCACACTCATTTAGGTCCTCAGAATCGGCCTCGACCCCCTGAATTGGTCATCTTCCCTAAAAACGCATCACGCAGTGTCTATTCGACAGCTATCATATGTTCCAAATTCACCCATCGAGGGGCTCTATAGACACCCCATTCTGTTACCCCCTAAACTCTCCTTAGGTCCCTACCACCTCCCTTCATCACTACAAACCCAAGTCATACCCCAAGTACTGACCTAGAAGCCATCGGGCTCTCCCAGGCTCCGTTTGACCCAAAAGTTAAACTCTTCAGCTCGACTGAGACTGAATGAATCTTTGAAGGGCACTTAAATCCCTTTCCAATGGTCCATCCCGTGTATGATTCCGATTTACCATACGAACGAACGACCTATTTTCCCCTAAAACTCAATCAGGAGGCCACCGGGCGCTCTCGGGCTCCGTTTGACCTAAGTCAACTCTTCAGCTTGACCGAGACTGAATGAATCCTCGAAGGAAACTAAAACCCCTTTTCAACGGTCTACCTCATGCACAATTCTTACTTACGATACGGACGAATGATCCGTTTTACTCTAAAAGGTCACCGAATGCTTCCAGGGCTTGGTTGACCAAAGTCAACTCCCCGAACTGGATTAAACTCTTTAAAATGGCAAAGTACATCTCCTAAACTTTCTAACGGTCCACCCTGTGCATTATTCGGACTTACCATGCGGACGAACGATCCATTTGCATCCGACGATTCCCCGTCCAATGGACTGACGAATGTTTCCGAGCCATATTTGACCCAAAGTCAACTCTCAAACCCGGGAGTAGTCCAAAGGACTTTCGAAGGTATCTGAATTAAATTTCCAATGGTCTACCCCATGCATAATTCGGACTTACCATGCGGATGAACGATCCATTTACGTCCGAGGATTCCCCGTCCAATGCACTGACGAATGCTTTCGAGCCATATTTGACCCAAAGTCAACTCCCGAACCCGGCAGAAGTCCAAAGGACTTTATAAGGTATATGAATTACCTTTCAAATGGTCTACCCCGTGCACAATTCTAATCAACGGTTTGCGTTCTGCGACCGATTTTCCGAAAAGGCCTGAAAGACATTACCAAACGGCAGGTCCTAGACCCTGCCTATCGGCAGTGTGTCTAAACGCACCTGCCGATTGGCAGGAATAGGGATATGATGATTGGAAATTCCATGGGCCTATAAAAAGGAGGCCTGACCTCACTTGCAAAGGGGGCCAAAATCAGAAACATATCACTCTCAACAGATCCAGAAAACCTCTCTCGAAGTTAGCGTGATTTCTACACCCAAATCCCTTTCCAACCTTCACTTTTCATCATCCTTTTCATCAAAATTAGTGAATTCACTACCCTCCATCATCATCCAACTACAAGGGATGTTTTCCAACATTCAAGATCAAGCTCAAGATCTTCAAGAAGGTTCAATTTTATCAACTCTCTCCTTAAATTCTAATAAATTCGCAATAATTTGTTTTATTACTTATCACTTTTATTATCTCATCTCACATATCCTAATATACTTTTTATTTAGTATTATTTCACATCTCTTATTTTCATATAAATAAAAAACCCAAAAAAATAATAAAAAGAGGGTTTGCTCATAAATTCCAAGTAGGGATTCTCACACTTTTCTCACATTTTTCTCACAACTAAAACACTTTTTCTACACACACACACACACACACACACACACACACACACACACACACACACACACACACACAAATAAGAGAAGTCCCCGGTTGGATTTATGGGATAAACCCCACCCCTCATTTTTTATGCGAACTACGTGGACTTTGATGCCTCTATAGGCTACGTAGGCGTCTCAGGGTAAAACTCGAGACTCGAGTCCTTTTTTACTTTTTCTCTCATTTTCTATTTTCTCTAAACTCCATTCTCTTATATATATATATATATATATATATATATATGCATATGTTTGTTCTTAGTGGCGTATTATTCCATATATGTTATCGTTCCATCATAACGTTCAACGGAAGGATAATCGCATAAATCCTATTTTCTAATATTATTTTTATACGTTCTTACGGATAACTCGCTTTACCTTTTCCATGGTACAAGTCGATGATTCCTATCTCCACTATATATACACATGCACACACATCACGGGGAAAATAAAAGGAAAATAACAAAAATCCAAGAGAAACCGAAAGGGTGGAATGGGTGCCTAACACCTTCCCATTTCGTAACTTAGCCTCCGGACCCTTCTCGAATCATTTTGGTTTCATATGTACCTGTATGTCTTTGGATGCTGTCCTTCAGGATGGATTCCCCTTTTTCTTTTGTCTGTTTTGAGTAAAATAGACTGACGACTCCAATCTCTCTACATTTTTTCCCTCACCTAAAATGACCATTTTTTTTTCATCACGCATAAAAATGGTCGCGGACAAAGTCCGCGACCATTTTTTTCATCACGATTGTGGGTGACGGACTTAGGCCACGATCATTTTTTTTATTTTTTTGGTCACGGTTGTGGGTCACAGACTAGGGCCGCGACCATTTTATTTTTATTTTTTTTGTCACGGTTGTGGGTCACGGACTTGGGCCGCGACCAAATTTTTTAAATTTGTTTGTCATGGTCGTGGGTTGCGGACTTTGGCCGCGACCAATTTGTCACGATTGTGGATCACAGATACGGGACGCGACCATTGTTTTTAATTTTTTCATCACGGTTGTGAGTCGCGGACTTTGATCGCGACCAATTTGTCACGGTTGTGGATCACGGATGAGGGCCGCGTGGCCCAAGTCCGCGACCATTTGCTGTGACCCATCTCGGTCGTGACCATTTTTTTGTCACGGACTTGAGCCGCGACCCACGAAAATGGTCACTCCCGAAATAATCACGGCCCAAGTTCGCGACCCACAACTTTGGTCAGGGATTTTGTCCATGAACAATCGCCAGTTTTGGTGAAGTGGATGCCGGAGGAAGCACTCCTGAGAGGGACACGCGGGACCTAAGGATCCTCACTCTCACGCTGCCCGCCCGCCGCGAGGATTGTGGATGTCCAGACCATCGAATTGGTCAAACTCATGATCGAGGTCCACAAAATTGACCTAAAAACCTCTTTCCCAACATCAATGTGGTGGATATCATTTGATGACGTTCACTTGTTCCAAGCTCGCTCGTCGAGGGGCTCTCTGTAGACACCCCATACTAGGATCCCCTAAGTACCTCCTTAGGTCCTTATCACTCACTCGATTACCATAAACCCTAGGTTATACTCCGAGTATTGATTTAGAGGCCACCGAGCGCTCATGAGCCCCATTCAACTCCGGTCAACTTTTTTGTCTAAGAAAAATCTTAATGAATTTTTTAAGGGATCTGAATCACCTTTCCAATGGTCAGTCCCATGCGTGAATCGACTTTACGGTATGGACGAATAGTCCATTTCACTATCAAAAATTGATATGGAGGCTCCGATCAACTTCCTTAGCCGAGCAAAATCTCAATGAATCTTCAAAGGGATTTAAATACCCTTTCCTGAAAGGACATAAATTTCCAATTGAGTCCATATGTAGTTTTGGCTTAATTCCGAACAAAACCATTTGAGTCATAGGATAATAGTTTGTTCCTATCAAGCCTATGATGTTTGAAGTCTTGAAGACGTAGCGTCCAGAACTTAAAGTTACATCTTTGCTGGTTTCAAGTGCCATGTTTTGCATCATCAACATTATATCATTCCAAGGTCTCCAAAGGTATGAATGCACTTATATATATTTAGGACCTCGGATATTTTATTTGGGTGTAAACATTTTTATGTATCGACTTTTCATTTTTCTCACAAAATCATTTTAGAACTTTTTATTAAAGTTTTTGGGCTTGAAATTAATTCTTAGTTTTTCTGAAAAGTCGTTCGAACGAACCTTGAATCTCGTTCGAACGAAATTCCCAGGTCATTAAAACGAGAAATCTAACTAATTTTCTCTACTTTCTCGTTAGATGTTTGGTTCGAACGAAAAATTCAAATGAACGTTTTCTGAAATGCCGTTAGATAAATTCGTATGAAATCTCATTCGAACATAGTCATTCGAATGACATCAAAAAGTTATTCGAACGAGATTTCAATGGGAACAATTATTTGACAGTTTTGATCCATTGTCCCACTACTTTTTGATAGACTTATCTAGTGCGGGAACCAATTTTTTTGAAAGACTTTTTTCAGAACTTCAAAAGGCACTTTGAGAGAAAAAGACTTAAAAAAAAAATCTCCTTGGTATTTGTTATCAAATTGATTATCTTAAGAACAAAACCAAGTTTTACACCCAATATTTCTTTATGTTTAAATCCAAGTTCCCCCCCTATATATATATCTTTGCTTGGAGACCGTTTGGTACCTGTTTTCTTCTCAATTATTTGAAGGAGATTGTTTGGGTTTCTTTTCTACTCTGAAAGGAAGACTGGTTTGTGATACAACTTTCTCATATGGTGAAAGGCACCAATATGTGGTTGACGATTGCTGTGCCTCCATTGGTGGACTCCAAGATTCTGAAGTTATCTACAAGGCAGAGGTTGAAGAGCGAAGGAAGCATCGGGGCTTGAAGGAGTTGAGTCGAGTGTTATAAGTCTTGTTGTTGTTGTCTTTGTAAAATTTTCGTGCCTAGTGGATTTATTAGGTAGGGCGATCCGAGGTTTTTTCCGTTGTGGGTTTTACCGTACATCACCGTTTAGTTCGATTGTGTTTATTTTTATCTTACAAAAATCACCATAGATGCATGCTAGGATAAACAAGATAAAAATTGGTTTAATCATCACACTTGTTAAATTTAGTGCTAATTGAAGTTTGGACAATTTCGGGAAGTTTAATTCATGTCCAGAATTTAATTTGATAAAATTTGGTTTGGCCTATATTAAAAATTAGAATAAATCATTGAACCATCACATTAATTTTAAGAATTTAAATTTCGGGGTTCAGCGCTTTTAAGTGGTATCAGAACGGGCTACACTAAAATATTATGTGATCCTAATTTTTAGGAAATTATTTTTGGAAAATATGCATTTTTCAAAATTTTTAGTTCTTGATGGTTCTAGTATGCTTGCTCATGACAGTTCACTTGATATATCCTATGAGTAATGGCTTGCATGTTTACATACTCTAGCATTTTTGTGCTTCATGATGTATTTATGCTAGTTGTGTGTGTGTTTGTCATTTTCTAGTCTATGCTCCATGATTAATCACATGCTTGAATTATGATTTGTGTATATCTTTTGTATTTATTTTTATTTGTTGTGTCTTATTGAGAAAAATACAAAAATATTTTCTTGATTTTTCTTTTGAGTTGATTTTTTTTTGTGTTGGGTGAAAATTGTTGAAAACCTCAAAAATATTTATTTGTTTTGTATGTATTTTAGATTGAGACATCTTATGTGGCATATACTTGTGTTTGAATCCTTTCCCTTTTCGCTTCCAAGTGGATAGAACCTTTTGTTAATATTTTCAATCCTTAAAATGTTCTTTGTCATGCTTACATGGAGTAGTTGGATTTTGTGTTGCTTAATGGATTCTATTTTTATATCCTTTGTTTCACACATGCACGAGATTAGTTGAAATTTTAACTTCACATGTATATTTGAGCTTTGTGAGATGTTCTCCTATCAATCTAGTCATCTACATATTTTTGTGACTTAGAAGGATTTGTGCATGTTAGAACCGTGGCATGTGAGATTATTGTGTGCTTAAAAAAGAATGATATATGCTATTGTACGGGGAAGGGCTATGAAAGGAACAATCATCCTTTGCAATTAAGCCACTGTTTGCAATGGACCTAAAAGAAATACGTGGTCCAAAGGCTTAAAAGAAAAATATGACATTCAAAGAAATATATAGCCAAGGCCTAGTTTGTTTAGATTGATATTTCCGTCAAAAGAAAAGAAAAGAAAAGAAAATATTATGTTTGAGGGAGTTTGGATGGAATATCAACGGCTTTGCACAATGATTTTGTATCCTAGTTGCGCTATCTTGTCATGACTCTATTGGTTTGTAGATCATCAAAATTCTAGGCTTGTGTGCATTGTGTATGTTTGTTCGCTGAGTTCAATCTATATTATCACATGAGGCTATATCTAAATGTGATAAAATTTTCAATCAAATGAGAACTCTATGAACATGTTTTAGGTGATTCGGTCTATATTCCTTTAGTCTCCAGTTCACACCCCTTCATTTCCATTTATTTCATGTATTAGGACACATTATTGCCATACGAGTGTTAAAAGCTAAATGTATTTTGTGCCGTGTGGTGTTTATACCTATGTATATGTGCGTGTGCGTTAGTGATATTCATTGTGTATCTATATATAGTATTTTTTGTGTTCGACTCTTTTCCATGCTAAGTAGTCCATATTTGCTTTGAATTCATAACTGATATCTAACTTGTTAAGAATTTTGATTGATGTCCCATGCTTATGTTTAATACATTTTAGTTGGTATCATTTTTCTTGTCATCGCATCATAATTGGTATCCTTTGTTATTGTGTGAATTAGTTGCTCTTTTATTGTTGCCATATGCTTTATTATTTCTATTTATGCACCATTACATGTTGAACTTGTTTCTTTTTAATTCATATCCCTTGTCTAGACTTTCAGGAAAGAAATAATTTAGTTTATAATTATTTAACCTTAGTCTATTCCTGAACAAAAAGTTGGAGAAATGGTATCTAAACCTTTAGTTTGGGAGATCTATCTTAGGGGGAGTTGCGCAATATCCTTAGGTAGACATTAGTAGATAAAGGGGGAGTATTTATTTTTTGAATTTAATATTATTATATTCCCTATGAGTTTGATGGTTTGCTTAAGTGTGTAGGAATTCATTTTAGTAACACATTTGATAAAGCGGCAAAACTCTTCCTTGGGTCGAGTCACAGTGTCTTGTGTTTTTATTTTTTGGGTGGGATGTTGTGTCTAGACGTACTTGACGACCCTTATGATTTTTTTTTGGGTTTTTCCCGGAATAGCCAAAGGGGGAGATTTGTAAAGACACAAATTTTCAATTGAGTCCATATGTATTTTTGGCTTAATTCTATAGGGTAGTAGTTTGTTCCTATCAATCCTATGGTGTTTGAAGTGTTGAAGACTTAGTGGCCATAACTTAAAGTTACATCTTTACCAGTTTTAAGTGCCATGTTTCCTGATATGCCCAAAGTGTACCATCGTACTCAGGGTCACTAACCTCGGCCTGTATCACAATCGAGTTGACATGGAGCCTACAATAGCCATAAAAAAGGTCGTGCTACGCAACATTGGCTCCTCATTGACCAACCTTAGCTGGCCAGTAGTTGAGGTCATTAATATCTTGTGGGCTTGAACTACTACTAATCCCTTCCTCTACTTAAGCCGACACTGCATCCGACCCTCTAACTAACCTCGGTCAGTCTCCTAGGTCGAGGTCATATCGATGATTTACAGGACAAAGCATTATCGGACTTCCCCAACCTCGTACTCGGTTAGGCCGAGGTTCCATCAACTGATGACATAAGTCCGAGCACACACAAGGACATGTAAGACTTGGAACATGTTATCAAGTCAGTTATAACCAAATCATTCCCCTCACGTGAGGGGATATTTGGTCATCATTACTGTTGATGCAAAAAACTGGAGCGAATCTCATTTTTATGATCACAGATAAATAGATGAAAGCAATCCAATCAAGCACATAAGAGACAAAGATTTTTAAAGTGGTTCGGCTATGAATAAAGCCTACGTCCACTGTTATTTTATTCCCAGGGGTTTACAATAGCACCATAGGGTGTAGAGAGAGAAAGGATGTGTATCTTGTGTATGGGGTTTATAGGTTCCCTCGGATCTCCTTCCTTTTGGCTAAGGGGATACATGTATTTATAGTGATGGGAGATAAAGAGATTCATTGTATGTAGACATTTATATCTACATTCAACGAATCTAATTGTTGAATTGCTTGGTATGGTATGTGTTGTCATCTATTAATACAATATAAATGTACATTAAGGCTCATTAAATGCGTTGCCATCTTCATTAATGCACATTAAATGCATAGTTATCCTTTGATCTTCCTGGTTGGTATGCCGACCAACTCTCCTCGGGTGCCGACTAACTCTCCTCAGGTGCCAACCAACTCTCCTCGGGTGCCGACTAATACTCCTCGGGTGCCAACTAATTTTCCTCGGGTACTGACCAACTCTCCTCGGGTGCCGACCAACTCTCCTCGGATGTCGAATATTGCCACGTAGGATGACATGTGTCCTTTTCTGATTGGTCCTCGTAGATGGAGAATTTTTGCATTAACAGAAGCCCCCAATGCTCCATGCTTGATGGTTTACTTGAAAGGATGGAGTATTTATTCTGCAGTGTTGCTCGGTGCTCGTGAAATTCTTGATCTACCTTCTTGATTTGTTCAACATAAAGTGCATTATCTCCTGGACGACATATGATGCAGGCTGATCGATGGTTGCTAATCTTTCTTTTGAGGAACTCTGTATGCTATGCATCACGCCTAGGAATTTGGATGCATCCATGCCATAGTATGCATCTTGTAGCTTGTCATAATCTTCAAGTATGTTGATTGGTTTGCTAGCCGACCAACTGCCTCCTGTGCCGAGCAACTGAGTGCTAACTTCACGTGCTTGATTCTTCTGATTTATGATTCTCTGAATACTTTGTCGAGTAACATACTAGCTTTTGAACCCAACTCTTCAATCTGATTAGTACCAAGCTAGTGGTGGACTTCGAAACATTTTCATACAACTTCTTCTTCAATGTTGGTCGGGACAGTAGTAGTAAAGATCTCAGTGCTGTAGATGCTAAATTTGACTTCTGAACTTCAATAGTATGTGCATAATAACTCCTGAATATGCCTCCTGAACTTCTGAATTCCTCCTGAACTTCAATATACCTCTTGAACTTCAATAGCCTCCTGAACTTCAATATCAAAAATAATTCCTGAGCAAGAAAAAATAACTCCTGAATGATAATTAGGCGTGGCCCCGACCGTGTGAGTTTGTGGAGTTGAATTTGATGCTTGACTGCATGATGTTATAAGAATGTGCCGCCGAATGAATAAATATATATGTAATAGAAGCCCCCAAGTGTGGAATGTGAACTTTGAATGCTTTTTGCTTGATCGCTTTCACATACTCATAAAATGTTTCCGACCAACTGTAGTTGACAACTTCTTATTTCCGACCAACCTGAGTTAACATTTTTGGGAATAGATTTACTTCCTAACCAACATAAGTTGGCATTTTTAGGAATATATAGTTTTACTTCCCGTAGGAATAAATTTACTTCCTAACTAACATAAGTTGGCATTTTTAGGAATACATAGTTTTACTTCCCGTAGGAATACATTTACTTCCTAACCAACATAAGTCGGGATTTTTAGGAATACATTTTTGATAATAAATGATAGATACTTCCTCGGGGCTGACCAACGTATTGTTGGGAATAAGATATAATAAATGCTGGAGACATCCTTGGAGCTGACCAACAGATTGTTGGGAATAAGATAATATATGATGGAGACATCCTTGGAGCTGACCAACAGATTGTTGGGAATAAGATAATATAAATGTTGGAGACCTCCTTGGAGCTGACCAACAGATTGTTGGGAATAAGATAATATAAATGTTGGAGACCTTCTTGCTGAAATAAGAATAGAATATGCATCCAAATAGATATAAAGAATAATTAAAAATAATAAAATGCCTCGTTGATCTGTCGAGGTAGAATTATATAATGCCGAACAAGAATAAGATCTTCCAGAACATAAGAATATGGACGAGAACGTTGTCAGGCCTGAATATAAATAAGAATTATCCGACCAACTATCCGTTGGGGGTGAAATACAACGAATGTTGTATTTCTCCTTAAAGCTGAATAAGTATCTTGTCGAGGCACAATTGCATAATGATGAATAAGAATAATATTTTCCAGAACATAAGATTATGGCCGAGAACTTTGCTGGGCCTGCATATAAATAAGAATTACCCCGACCAACTATCCCTTGGGGGTGACATATAATAAATGTTATAGTTCTCCTCGGAGCTGAATATGATAATAAGTATCTCCCCGAGTTCCATGTTGAGATGAATATAGAATATGAATCCCAAGGGATATATAGAATAATTTGTGCTTGAGTCGATATCTGGGCCTGAATATAAATAAGAATTGCCCCGACCAACTATCCGTTGGGGGTGAAATATAATAACTGTTGTAACTTTTCCTCAGAGCTGAATATGATAATAAGTATTTCTCCGAGCTCCATGAAGAGATGAATATAGAATATGAATCCGAACGGATATATAGAATAATTCGTGCTTGAGAACAAATCAAAGCAATAATAAAATATATAGTTCCTTGCTGAGGTGAAATTTCATAATGCTGAGCCATGATAATAGTTTCCAGATTGTTTCCGAGCATTCGTCGACGTTGAGTCTTGTACCTGTAAAAATTAATATCTTGATCTACCATTTGTGTAGGCTGAATTGATTAGTCGTGAGAATAATTTACTCATCCAATCAATATATGATATGTATATGCTTGAGAAATAAAAATATTAATTTCAAAAAATGAAATAATATATGTTGGCTGATATGTCGAGGCACAATTGCCTAATGTCGAGCAATACTACTTTTCCAGAGGTTTACGAGAGCTTTCATCGGGATTGAATCTCATCCCTATGAAATTTTAATAAGCTTCCCGAGCACCTGTCGAGACTAGAGAAAATAATTATTATCATGAGAATAATTATTCAGCCAAACAATATGTGATGTGTATCAACATAAAATAATAAAAATTTCAAAATATGAAATAATATTTTTATGCCAAATGTGTGTGAGATGGACAAATTTTTATCAGATAAGAATCATAAATAAGATGTAGAGTTTTTTGTAAAGTTATTTAATCTCCAACAACTAATCAGGTATAAGTTGCTGTTTGAAAATTATTTATCACTTGGTTTTAAAAATATTTTTGGGGTGATCACAAGTTAAAAAAGACTTAAGCCCCCGTTTGTCCCCGAGCTGAACTCGTGTTTAAAGAAATATCTGGGGTGCTTCGCATTTTTTAATACCCCAAGATTATACTGCTGCCGACAAACGGCATGGATGTTGCCGACCAACATTTAAGGATATTTCAAGTTATAGAATATATGGTGCCGACCAAGAAGCAAATGGTCCCCGACCAGCTGAGAAATTTCACCGATCAACAAAAATGGTGCATTGACAGCACCGAACAACATTAGATGTCACCGACCAAAAAGTGGATGGTTGGATAGTTGCTGACCAGTAAATTGAACCCTCCGAACAAGACTGAGATTTCACCGATCAAGAAGTAGATGATCGTCGACCTGCAATTGGTTCCATCGAGCTACAATAAGAGTCTCTGACCAACAATAAGATACCTCGTAGTTGGATAAAATTATTTCAACGTTGTCGATGGATCTTCACATCTTTTCTTCGACAAACAAAAATGGTCTGGTTAAGCTTCCTTTTAATAAAAGATGGCCCAAGATGATGCCGACCAACAATATGGATGGATGACCAGAATATCTCGAATCCTTAGATCAGAAAAATAACATTTGATGTAAAATTTAAGCATTAAGAATGTTAATTAAATGAATAATTATCTAATCCAGTATATCGTGTGATTCCAATAAAGAAACCCCGTGATGTGATGAACGAGGGGCCAACATATCAAATTTGTGCCCAGAGTCTTGATATGGTCATGATTTTTTTTACTGATCCTCTTTTACAAGAGGTGGGTAATGATTTTTCAGGTGAGAGAAAATTATTTTTTAAATTGATCCTCTCCTATTACCTATTTGGAGAGATAAAAATATGTTGAATGATCGAAGTTATTACCAAATTTATATCAAAAATCAATCAATTTGACTTTTTTGACATAGATGGAAGATGAACCAAATTAAGTATATAGTTCATAAAAATGAATGCAAAGAGACTCAAACTTGAAGAGAGAGAAAGTAGATCTGGGTCATGATTTCCATGAGAAAACTTTTTATTGTCTTTAACCTTTTCCCATTCTCTGATTAAAAATGTAATGGGAATTTGAATAGTCATCAAAGATCTTTCAAAAATTATTTCAAAATCAACAATGAAAATTATCAAATCTTATCATCGTCGTATATATTGGTATATGTAATCATTTAAAATATTGATTTCATGAGATAAAATTTTAACTTGAGAATCAAGCCAAAAGTTTTGATTTATGAAATCCACCATTTCACAAATTTCTCAACAAGAATTAATTTAACAGTTATGATTTTGAAATCATGATATGCAATTTTTGCAGATTTCATAAATAAAAACTGGACAACTAATTTATGTATATAAACATAAAACTAATGATTGAATCAACAGATGTATGTATAATTGATTATACGTAGAGAAAATAAAAACTTAGCTTTTGATGGAGAACAATTCTTGTAACACGTTCCCACAGACGGCGCCAATCTGTTGATGCAAAAAACTGGAGCGAATCCCATTTTTATGATCACAGATAAATAGATGAAAGCAATCCAATCAAGCACATAAGAGACAAAGATTTTTAAAGTGGTTCGGCTATGAATAAAGCCTACGCCCACTGTTATTTTATTCCCAGGGGTTTACAATAGCACCATAGGGTGTAGAGAGAGAAAGGATGTGTATCTTGTGTATGGGGCTTCTTGGTTCCCCCGGATCTCTTTCCTTTTGGCTAAGGGGATACATGTATTTATAGTGATGGGAGATAAAGAGATTAATTGTATGTAGACATTTATGTCTACATTCAACGAATCTAATTGTTGAATTGCTTGGTATGCTATGTGTTATCATCTATTAATACAATATAAATGTACATTAAGGCTCATTAAATGCGTTGCCATCTTCATTAATGCACATTAAATGCATAGTTATCCTTTGATCTTCCTGGTTGGTATGCCGACCAACTCTCCTCGGGTGCCGATTAACTCTCCTCGGGTGCCGACCAACTCTCCTCGGGTGCCAACTAATTTTCCTCGGGTACTGACCAACTCTCCTCGGGTGCCGACTAATACTCCTCGGGTGCAGACCAACTCTCCTCGGATGTCGAATATTGCCACGTAGGATGACATGTGTCCTTTTCTGATTGGTCCTCGTAGATGGAGAATTTTTGCGTTAACAATTACTTACATGTGGCCCAACCAGGTGTCCACCCATGATTAGAGTATTCAACCCACACATTCTCATAGCATGCTTGGGGGATACACTACACCCCCAAGCACTATAAATACCTATCTTGTCCTACCTTGGAAAGGATCCAAAATTACAACCTTAGTAGAAACTTTTTTTGTATACATAGTAGAGAGATAAAGTGAGAGATCGTATCACAGGCCATTAGTGCCCCCCATTTTAGTGATTCTTACTCACACACTCACAGTGGATGTAGGCCAGATTGGCCGAACCACTTATATACCAGTGTATCTCCTCTTCTCCTCACCTCATTATACTAGATATATATATACTCTAGTGTTGCCATTGTTATTGCTAGAGTGATCTTATCAACACCTCATCTGGTGGTGCTATTTTTACTATCATTATTTTGGCACTGTCAGTGGGAACGAGAAGCTATATATCTTCCTTTTGAAGCTTGGACTTATCGAAGACTCTAGTGGTGCACCAGTCCTCCCCCATTGCGTGGAGTTATTTCACCATTGAAAGATACCCTCAAAGGCATCAAGCTATCTAATATTTCCATTTACATGCTCTCTGGTCATTTTCCATGGTACCAGAGTAACCACCTCCACCATCTGATGTTGGAGGTCCTAGTTCTAGCCAAGCACCACTCTAGTTCGAAATGGCTGAGGTGGCAGTAGCCTTGAAGTCCTTAGCTGTAACTCAACAAGCGATGCATGAGCAATTTGCCTAGCTAAGCCAGAACATAATAATGAGACCACCTGGGGTCTCACCAGAGATGATAACTCCGGCAGCTGCTCAGCCACGTCATGAGGCCAGGGGACCACCCTAGGCACCACAAAAGAACCTACCTACTCCTCAGCGGAGGAGGGATGCTACTGACCTTAGGCATTTACACATAGGGAGGTAAGGAAACCCCTGTCCTGAGGATAGGTACAATTACATTAAGGCGGAGGATGCTCCGACAGACTTTTAGGAGCCGTATGAGGTCTCAAACAACACTGTACGTCCTATCTACCAGAGTCGAGGTCAGTGTGAGAAACGAGATGGTGATGCACGCTAAAGAGGATCAAATTTTGATTGCTTAAGTTGAGGGTAGGCCTTTGAAAGGATCGGTTCAGTTAATGATTCGAGGGAAAGGCTATCCAGATCAAGAAGTCTCGTTGGCTCTATAAGGGAAGGAGGTGACGATCGTCGGCCTCACCATGGACGGCCCCTCCATGGCCGAGACTATAGTCAGGATGAGGTCAATATCTGACGTTGTGCAGCAGCTAGGGAAGCCTCGATCCACCCTTTGGAGGTTTCTTGGGATAACCTCGGCCAGGCCGACGTTGCTAGGCCCTGGAACGACTCCATTCAAAGGCTGGAAGAGAAGATATGGGATCTGATAAAAAGTCGAGGCCCATTATAAGGTGGGTACTCATAGGGTTCACCATTTGTTGCAAGGATTGTCAACTTCCCAACCCCTGCCAAGTTTAAACCTCCGTTAGTGTCTCCCAAGTACGATGGAAGTACTAACCCAGTCCATCACATTAAAATGTATCAATCTTCGGTAAACATTTATTCAATCTCTGATGAGATGAGGTGCCAAGCTTTCTTAAGCACTCTAACTGGGGATGCACATATCTGGTTCACTTCTCTATCAAAAAATTCAGTTGAAAGTTTTAAAGGTTTGGCCGAGCAGTTTATTCATAACTTCTATTTTGGAGTAAGACCACATAAGAAGACGACTCACTTGCTTTACGTAAATCAAGGGAAGAATTAAAGGATCAGAGATTACATCACGAGGTTTAACAAGGAAAAGCTGGAGGTAGAAGATTATGAAGAGAGTATAGCCATGACAGCCCTTATAGGAGGACTTCAAAAGGGAAAGTTATTCTGGAAGATTTCTAAAGACCCACCTAAGTCTATGGACGAGTTGTTAGCAACAACTAGAAAGGTCATGAATGCAGAAGAAGTGATGGCCATAAAGTATGAGGATGAGAGTGGAAGTAGCAGTGGGAAGTTTCAAAAGAAAAAGGATGGAAAGAAGAGGACGACAAGTTTGTAAACTATACTCCTTTAACTGTGAGTTGCGAACACATCCTCAATGAAATAAAGAATTATAGGTCTCCAAGATGGATGGAGAAGATGAAGGTTCCACCGCATAAGAGAAACAAGAAATTATGGTGCGAGTTCCATCAAGATCATGGCCATTTGACTGAGAAGTGTTTCGCACTGAAGGACGAGATTGAAAAAATGTTGAAGTCCAAAAATCTCAGAAAGTATGTGGATGGTAGAGCTTCTATGGGGGAAGAGATGACCCTAAGATGAAAAAAAAGATAAATACCGGGAAGATGCCCCTATCAGAAGAGCCGATGGCTCAGATAATGATGATCATGACGATGACCCTGGCCTCCCACCAAAGGATGATAATGCCCCAGTAAAGAGGGTCGGTATGATCTCTTTTGGTGTGAGCACTATCGGTGGAGGACTAGCAGGGGGTTGCTCAGAGGTAGCTGATCGCAAGGCTCATGTAGCAGAGGCCAAAGCATCGACTAATGACGAGGTTGTGAAGTTGGTATCTAAAGAGGTTAAACATGAGAAGATAAAGAAGGTAGATATGGACACCCTCGTAGTCGGCTTCTCACGACTTAATTTCAAGGGTATTTTAGCTCCCCATGATGACCCTTTATTCATCACCACGAGGGTGCATGGGTGTGAAGTTAAAAGGATCCTTGTTGATGGGGGAAATTCTACAGACGTTATGTTATGACCTTGTTTCAAGAACTTGGGCCTCAGCAGAGCTAGGCTTGTCCCTTATCATCATCCCTTGATTGTCTTTATCGATAAAAAATTCCATCCATTGGGTATATATGAACTGGATGTGAGAATAGGAGATGAATGGCCTAAGAGCTTGACCAGGAAAATCAATTTCTTTTTGATGGATGAAAATGTTTTCTCAGCTTACAACCTCATCATGGGATGAGTAGCCCTCAAGGAATTTGAGCCCGTGCCTTCAATGGTCCAACTGATGCTAAAATTCCTGACTCCCTATGGATTATGGTAAGTGCAAGGTGACCAAACGTCGGCACAAGAATTCTACTTCAACTTTGCAGAAGATATGGAGGCTCATAAGAGGGAAACAACCACGTACAACATTGATACCCTTAATCATAGAGATGAAACCAAACTCAAGAAGGGAGAGGCTGCGGAAGAGGTATAATTCATCATCCTCAATATGGACGAGCCAAAAAAAACCACCCAAGTCAGCAAAACCCTAAAGCTTGAAATCAAAGAGGAACTAGTGATGCTGTTAAGGAAGAAACAAAATATGTTTGCATGGAGCCATATAGACATGCCGGGTATTGATCCTGATATAATGTGTCATAAACTCAATGATATAGAGGATGCCAAGCCCATTAGGCAAAGAAGAAGAATATACTTAAGAGAGAAATATAAAGTCATCACAGAGGAGGTTCAAAAGCTTGAAGAAGCTAAGTTCATCAAAGAATTTATATAACCTGAGTGGTTATCTAACGCTGTCATAGTACCCAAAAGTAAAGGGAAATGGACGATATATGTAGACTTCACCGACTTAAACAAGTCTTGCCCAAAGGACTATTTTCCCCTACCTAGTATAGATCAAATGGTGGATTCCACAGTGGGATATGAGCTCATGAGCTTCATGGATGCATATTCTGGGTATAATCAGATCCTTATGAACTTGGCTGACTCAGAGAAGATGGCCTTCATTATAGACAAAGGGGCCTATTACTACAAGGTCCTTCCCTTCGGCCTAAAGAAAGCAAGGGCTACATACCAGCATCTTGTAAATAAGATGTTTGAAGATCAGATAGGTAAGTCCATGGAAGTTTACGTGGATGACATGTTGACGAAGAGTCTGAAGGCCGACACTTATGTGGCCGACCTTGAAAGAACTTTTGACACCATGGACAAATATAGAATGAAGCTCAACCCAGCCAAATGTGTCTTTGGGTAGGCGCAGGAAAGTTTTTGGTCTTCATAATCAATCAAAGGGGAATAGAGGCTAATCCTAAGAAGATCAAGGCTGTGCTAGAAATGAAGACACCCAAAACCATGAAAGACATTCAGAGGCTGACCCGACGAGTGGATGCACTTAACAGGTTCATATCTAGAGCTATATATAAATGTCTTCCTTTTTTCAAAGGTCTCAGAAAAGCCTTCGAATGGAATGAGGAATGTGACATAGCTTTTAAAGAGCTGAAGTCCTATTTTTGTTCCCCTCTACTCCTATCTCGACCAATTTAGGGTGAGAAGCTATATGTATACTTAAATGTGTTAGCCATCTGTGATGCAATAGTAAGAGAAGAGGATGGAGGGCAGAGACCAGTATACTTCAATGACAAAGCACTCCAAGGGTTTGAGCAGAAGTACTACCGGATTGAAAAGTTAGCCTATGCTTTGATTCATGCTTCTAGGAAAATGAAGCCATACTTCCAAACCCATTCCATAGTCGTCCTCACTGATTCCCCACTAAGAAAGGTCCTCCATAATCCTAAGAAGTCAGGAAGGGTAAAGACCTAGGCCATAGAGTTGGGGGGTACGATGTTGTTTATCAACCCAGGGTTTCCATCAAGGGACAGGAACTCACAGATTTTATGGCCGAGTTTACCTGGGATGAGGCCAAGGGTGAGAAGAATTAAGAGGTTACAGATGACCTAGTAGATAGAAACGTCGGTCGAACTTCAAATAAGGACAAGACAAGTACTATCAAACAAAGAACAATTGAGAATAAAGAAGAGAGATACCTCTTAAAGTAGGGGACCCTAGTAGAGGGAAATTTCTCTTCAAATGAAACCGTCTGGAACCTCTTCATTGATGGGTCCACCTGTGAAAGCAGAAGTGGAGCAGGGATAATAGTGTCAGCACTAGATGGTACAAATATTAAATATGCGTTGAGGTTTAACTTTAAAGCCTCCAATAATGAGTTAGAGTATGAAGCATTAATATCAGGCATCTATTTGGATACAACCCTTAATGTCGGCCAACTCCTAGTCCACAGTGACTCAAGATTAGTCGTGAACCAAATCCTGGGGGTGTATGAGGCCAAAGATGAAAGGATGGAAAGATACCTGAAGAGAGTGAGAACGATGCTAGAAAGGTTTAAGGAAGTAAAGATGAAGAGGATACATCGACTAAACAACAGCCGAGCTAATGCACTCGCGAGGTTGGCCTCAACAATAAAAATAGACATAAGGAGAACAGTTCCAGTCGAGATTCTTCTCAAGACGACCATCGAAGAGGAAGAGGTTTCTAAACCTCGCTCAAATCTAAGTATGGGGGCCTCATGGATGGACCATCTTATTAAATATATTAGAGAGGGACTACTACCAGAATCAAAGCTGGAAAGGAGGAAGCCAAGGTTTAGAGCTGAAAATATTTTAATTGTAGGTGATGTCTTGTATAAAAAGGGATTCTTGCGTCATTTCCTCAGACGTGTCCACCCTTTAGAGGTTCCACACATTTTGCATGATATGCATGAGGGCTCTTCTTCAAGCCACATAGGAGGGAGGCCATTGGTTAAGAGGATAATTACTCAAGGATACTGGTGGCTGACCTTGGCCAGAGACGCAACTGCGTGTGTGAAGAGATGTGATAAGTGTCAGAGGTTCTCCACCATTCCCCATCAGCCTCACCGACCTCTAACTTCTATAAGTTTCCCTTGACCATTTACAGTATGGGGCATTAATTTGGTAGGACCCTTGACAAGAGCTCTAAAAAACTATCGGTTCTTAATAGTGGCAATTGATTATTTCTCCAAATGGGTAGAAGTCGACCCAATGATCACAATCACTGAGTAGAAGACCTTCCAGTTCATCTGGAAGAACATCATATGCATATATGGTCTTCCAATTCAAGAATATTTCCTTACAAAAATACTGTAAAAGAGTAAGCATCAGGCGGTTCTTCTCTTCTCCTGGCCAACCCCAGGAAAATGGCCAGAATGAGGTCACAAATCAAACAATCCTTGATAGGATAAAAAAGAGGCTGGAAGAGGCCAAAGGACGATGGATACAGGAAGTATATACCATGATTTAGGCCTAGAGGATGACAGTGAGGACACCCACAAGGGAAACTCCATTCATTCTAGCCCACGGCTCAGAGTCTGTTATCCAAACAGAGATAGGGCTACCCACTCATAGAGTTCAGGCATATGACCCTTAGAGGAATGAGGAAAATAGAAGACTTGATCTTGATTTGATTGAGGAAAGAAGATTAGATGAAGAGATAAAATAAGCCGCCTATCAACAAAGAACAACGAGGTTCTATAATTAGAGGGTAAAGTCAAGGCCAATAGCTGCGGGAGACCTAGTCCTCAAGAAAACGTGGCACAAAACTAATAATCTCCATCCCAACTGGCATGGTCCTTATAGGGTCGTTGTTGAGGTTATGCCAGGTACCTATCGACTAGAAAATCTTGAAGGGGAACCTTTCTCAAATCCTTGGAATGCTGATCACTTAAAGAAATACTACTTATGATGTTGCAATTATTCTTATCTTTTTGTAATACATGTATCAGTTTATACAGAGGGTGTTAATGAAAAAAATAGCAATGCTGTGCTGATATTTTTGTTACAATGTATATATGTTTTTAACATCATTAATTTGGTGAATTATGAGGTGAAACATCATTAACTTGGTGACCTCACACCTTTAACACCATTAATTTGGTGAATAATGAGGTGAAACATCATTAACTTGGTGACCTCATACCTTTTAACATCATTAGTTTGGTGAAATATGAGGTGAAACATTATTAACTTGGTGACCTCAAACTTTTAACATCATTAATTTGATGAAATATGAGGTGAAACATCATCAACTTTGTGACCTCAGACCTTGAACATCATTAATTTGGTGAAATATGAGGTGAAACACCATTACCTTGATGACCTCTGACCTTTTAACATCATTAATTTTGTAAAATATGAGGTGAAACATCATTAACTTAGTGACCTCAGACTTTTAACATCAATTATGAGGTAAAACATTATTAACTTGGTGACTTCAGACCTTTTAACATAATTAATTTGGTGAGTTATGAGGTGAAAAATCATTAACTTGGTGACTTCAGACCTTTAAAACCATTAATTTGGTGAATTACGAGGTAAAACATCATTAGCTTGATGATCTCAAACCTTTTAACAATCATCTGTTTGGTGAATTATCATAGTGATAAATAAAGGAAAGTAACACAAGTGAAGGGAATGGAATTGCATTCATTCAAACTAAAAAGTGTTACATGAGTCTAAGGGAAGATGCTAGAGTTCATCAAATAAAAGGGGTTACATAAAAGCTTCACAAAAATAACATGATGGTGCGACACTCAGACACTCAAAACACTCAGGCTTCAGCCGACCCACCAACAACATGGTTGATTGGCTCTGGGACTTGATTGGTAGCTTCAACCTCATCATCCTGATGTCCATCATCCTCGATCTCAGTCACCTCAAGCTGGATCCTCTTAGTTGGGCCACCCTTTTCAACCTCCTGTAGGGCCTTATCAAGCTGAGTATTTCCAAAGTCGAGGCCAATAAAGTCCTCGGTCGACAAACTGCCAGAAGTTTCTTACTTCATAAAAGCCCATCGGCTGGTTGCCTTGATGCCCCCCTCTAGGTACTCAAGCTTGAAGCTAACAAACTCGTCATAGGTTTGATATTCTCTGATGATTGTCTCTGAAGCATCTTTGAGGGCAGCCTTAACAGCCACATCAACCTTGGACCGAAGGATATCATCCTTTGCCTTCAGAGCCTTGGCATGATCATCTTTTATGTGGGAGATCTCACTATCTGTCTCCTTTAGATCTTTCTTCAAGTCACCAATTTACTTCTTCAGATCCTCCTCAAGCCTCTCAGCATCCTTTCCTTTCTGAATCAGCGACAGCCTTTTCAGAGTATAATCAACTAGACGATGAAGAGAGAGAACACTTGAGAAAAATATTAAATAAATACATGAGATTAGAGCAATTAATAACTGAGATCAGAGGTAACACTTGAGAAAAATAGAAAATAAATACCTAAACCGCCTTATGGACTGTAAACTCTACCAGCAGAGGGACATCCATTGAATGAAGAAAGTGTTTATCATCCTTGGTCATTGCATTGACGAGGTCATCAGAAGCCCGAAAACTGTTGCTAATGAGGCTGTCACCAATCTTCAGCTGAGAAAGTCGAGAAGCTAAAGCATCATCTGAGGATATGGGGATACCATGCTCAGTATGTTGAGCCTTGCCAGGTTGTGTACTGGAAGGGTATGTAGGTGCCTTCCTCTTCTTAGATGCATTAGCAGGGGTCTTCCCCTTCTTTGTTTGAGCAGGGGGTGGTACAGTCTTTCCACCACGTTTCTCTAGCACTTTAGTGATACTGGGAGTAGAAATATTCCAAAGATCTTTAGAATCTCCTTCTATCCTCTCTGCAAATGAAAACATCAGAGTTAAAAGATCAGACATATGAAAAGTACGAGACTGGACTTCGTGTAAAAATGTTTTTTTCTGGAGTACTTACAAACCTCGACCAAAGGGCCACTCCCAAGAACCATCTGAGAAAAATAGTAAGGGGTCATCAAATGCTCGTATTTGAAGAGGTTACCATCTTCACCCTGACTACGGAGATCCTCAACATTCTTACGATTATCTTGGCTCAATTCAGGGTCTTTTTTGGGTGAGAAAAGGACCTTGGCTCACCTCAGGGGAGTCCTTGGAACAGATATTCCACAAGCATTATTAGGACTAAACTCCCAAGCCCTTGAGGCAAAGAAGTACTAAGGCTTCCAGTTGTGGTTAGAGCTCTGAGTCACCAACAACATCTTCTTCTCAGACTTCCTGGCTACAAAGTGATAGTAGTCAGGGTGATTTTTAGTGGATGAAGGTATCTAACAAGCTAATAATACCCAAACTAGAAGGTCGATATGATGAACAACCTTATAGAGTATGATAGCCCCAACCAAGACCCTCTAGGCATTGGGGGAAAGCTGAGAAGGAGCGAGGTTGATATAAGAAAGAATAACTTGAATAGTGGGGTGAATTGGGAAACGAAAGCCGAGTTTGAACATTTGCTCATAGATGTAGAGCTCTCCCTCTCGACCGTCGAAGGACCTCTCATCCTTCAAGGGTTTCCTTAAGGTAACGAATAAAGGAATTACATACAGACGTCTGAAGATGAGAAGGTTGTGTTTAGTGATAGAAGTCTCAGGACCATCAACCTTAGAAGTGTCAAGTTCACTCCCTTCATCATCATCATTATCATCAATATTCTGAGTCTAAGCCTCAAAGGGAGAACCACCAGGAAACCTCTTCGCAAACTCAGTGTCAGTAGCAATCGACAGAGGAATAGAGTCAATAGGAGGCAAAATCGCCACACTGGGCCCTAAGATTTCAACTAAAGAAGATCTATGAGAGGTGCTAGGCTCTTGGTTGAAAGTGGAACAGTTAGAAACCTCTGCTTCCTCAGAGACTACACTTCCCTTGAGAGAGCAGTCCATAACCTCTTGGAAAGAGTCTACACACTCAGCAACCTCAGAGGTAGACATAGAATCTAAATAAAATGACTCAGACATTGGCTCAATAACCTTTGGAACTTTAATAGGTATAGTAGACTCGGGTAATATGACCTTCAAGGGTGGAGGAAAGATTGGTCTGAGGGGAAAGGCCTCATCCTTATGGGTCTCTTCCTGGGTTAACTCTATTTGCCTAATCTTTTCAAAGGTCTTCTCATGCAGAGTGAGGAACTCTTCAGTAAGTTTATACAAAGGTCTGAGCATATGGTGGACGATACTACACTTGTGGGGAAACCTACAAATAGGTACACAACTTATTCTACCAAAATTAAGGATGAAATCTTAGAAATTAAAAGGTCTCTAGCAAGAACACCAAGAACACTTAAAGATGAGTCACCGGAGAAGATGATCGAAAAGTCACCGGAGGGAAGAAAAGAAAGGGTTTCTGACTAAAATGAATAAGCCTAGAATAACCCTAAAATAACCTAACCCTACCAATCCTGGCCTAATAACCACTAGGCAGTGGTGGTTTTGCTCACCAGAAAAAGAAAAACTCAACAGAAAATGAACCAGTCCACAAATATACCCAAAAAGGGAGAGCAAGGGTCAAATGAGGTTACCTGAGCAACGAAAAGCGATGAGAAAAGGCTTACAAGCCGTAGACGTGCAGGGAACCAGAGAGGTAATCAAGATTTGGCTATGGAGGGTTCGTGAGAGGTTTGCAGCAAATAAAACCTTGGCGGGAAGCTAGGGAAAAATAAAGAGAATGAAAAGACAAAAGGGTTTAAATACCCTTGAAACGATGAGGCGCAAGTATAGAGGCACTAATCATTTCCCTAGAAAGTCTAAAAGACGCCATCAGAACTGCTTACCTTGGGTAAAGCTCTAGCCACTTCAGTGAATAACATGTGTCCAAGGAACCACTCCAAACCCCAAGACATCAAAATGTCCCTTCATTAGCCTGACTCTCATACTCCTCAGTCACCTACTCACATAGAAAACTAAGATCTAGGGGTGATTGATATGCCCAAAGTGTACCCTCGTACTCAGGGTCACTAACCTTGGCCTATCTCACAGCCGAGTTGATAGGGATCCTACAGTAGCCATAAAAAAGGTCGTCTTACACAACGTTGGCTCCTCATTGACCAACCTCGGCTATCCAGCAGCTGAGGTCATCAACATCTTATGGTCTCAAACTACTGCCAATCTTCACCTCGGCTTCAGCAAACACTTCATCCATCCCTCTAACTACCCTCGGCCAGTCTCGTAGGCCGAGGTCATATTGATGATTGACAGGACAAAGCATTATCGGACTTTCCCAACCTCATAGAGGTTCCATCAGATGATGACACAAGTACGAGCACACGTAAGCACATGGAAGACTTGAAACATGTGAGCAAGTCAGTTATAACCAACTCATTCCACTCACGTGAGGGAATATTTGGTCATCATTCTTTACATGTGGTCCAGCCAGGTGGCCACCTATGATTGGAGTATGTAACCCACACATGATCATAGCATGCTTGGGGGATACACTACACCTCCAAGCACTATAAATACCTATCTTCTCCTACCTTGGAAAAGATCCGGAATTACAACCCTAGTAGAAAATCTGTTTGTATACACAATAGAGAGAGAAAGTGAGAGATCGTATCACAGGCCATTAGTGCCCCCCATTTTAGTGATTCTCACTCACACACTCGTAGTGGATGTAGGCCAGATTGGCTGAACCACTTATATACTAGTGTATCTCCTCTTATCCTCACCTCATTCTACTAGATATACATATACTCTTATGTTGCCATTGTTATTGCTAGAGTGATCTTATCAACACCTCATCTGGTGGTGCTGTTTTTAGTATCATTATTTTACGTCATCAAAATTATATCATTCCAAGGTCTCCAAAGGTATGAATGCACTTATATATATTTAGGACCTTGGATAATTTATTTGGGTGTAAACATTTTTATATATAGACTTTTCATTTTTCTCAGAAAATCATTTAGAACTTTTTATTAAAGTTATTGGGCTTAAAAGTAATTCTTAGTTTTTCTGAAAAGTCGCTCGAACGAACGTGTAATATCGTTCTAACGAAATTCCCAGGCCATTCGAATGAGAAATCTAATGAATTTTCTTTGCTTTCTCATTAGATGTTTGGTTCGAACAAAAAATTCAAATGAGCTTTTTCTGAATTGTCGTTCGATAAACTCATCTGAAATCTCGTTCGAACATAATCGTTCGAATGACATAAAAAAGTCGGTCAAACGAGATTTCAGCGGGAACAGTTATTTGAGAGTTTTGATCCATTTTCCCACTTCTTTGTCCCACTACTTTTTAACATACTTATCTAGTTCGGGAACCAATTTTTTTGAAAGACTTTTTTTAGAACTTCAAAAAGCTCTTTGAGAGCAAAATACTTTTCTTAAAAGGCTCCTTGGTGTTTTTTTATTAAATTCTTTATCTTAAGAACAAATCCAAATTTTACACCCAATATTTGTTTGTGTTTAAATCCAAGTTCCCATATATATATATATATATATATATATATATATATATATATGGGAACTTGGAGACTTTTTGGCACCTGTTTTCTGCTCAATTATATGAAGGAGATTGTTTGGGTTTCTTCTCTACCCCCAAAGGAAGATTGGTTTGTGCTACGACTTTCTCATATGGTGAAAGGCACCATGTGTGGTTGACGATTATTGTGCCTCCATTGATGTACTCCAAGATTTCTGAGTTATCTACAAGGCAGGGGTTGAAGAGCGAAGGAAGCGTCGGGGATTGAAGGAGTCGACTCGAGTGCTATAAGTCTTCTTATCGTTGTCTTTATAAAATTTCCGTACCTATTGGATTTTTTAGGTAGGGCCGTCCAAGGTTTTTCCCATTGTGGGTTTTCCTCGTACATTGTCGTGTATTGTGATTGTGTTTCTTTTTATCTTGCAAAAATCACCATAGATGCATGCTCGGATAAATAATATAAAAATTGGTTTAATCAACACATTTGTTTAATTTGGTGCTAATTTAAGTTTGGATAATTTGGGTCAGTTTAATTCATGTCCAAAATTTAATTTGATAAAATTTCGTCTGGACTATATTGAAAATGAGAATAAATCATTAAATCATCACATTAATTTTAACAATTTAAATTTGGGGGCTTCCGCGCTTTCATTTTCGATGGTCCGCCCCGTGCGTAAATCGGCCTTATAATTCAAATGAACAATCCGTTTAACCCTAAAAACTGATTTGGATGCCATTAGGCGCTCTCAGGATCTGTTTGTCTCTGGTTAACTCTTCATCTTGAATGAAGCTAAATGAATCATCAAAGGGCTCTCAATACCCTTTCCAACGGCCAGCCCCGTGTGCGAATCAGCCTTACGATAAGGATGGATGACCTATTTTACTATGAAGGGTCACCGGGCGCTTTCGGGCCTTATTTGACATTATTTCAGTCTCCGAAACAAACAAAGATGAATGAAATCTTAAAGCGCTCTGAATACCCTTTACAATGGTCCAGACCGTGCACGAATCAGCCTTACGATTCAGACGAATAACCCATTTTTCTTTGAAATTTTTTTGTTTAGTAACCAACGGGCGCCTTCGGGCCCTTTTTAAACTCGGTCAACTCCCGAACCTAGGAGTGGCTCAATGAATTATGAAAGGGCTCTATATACCCTTTCTAACGGCCAACCCCATGCATGATTCTGACTTATGGTTCATTATTTACGACCATTATTTTGAAAAACCTGCATCAGGCTGCCGAATGTCACCCTAGGACCTTGCCAATCCGTAGTGTGTTTGGGGTTGTATGCCAATAGGCAGGTTAAGGACCCTACCGATTGGCACCCCTTGTCCCTATAAGTAAATTCCATGACATTACTTTGAAAGGTACCCTGAACATCCCTCTTATCAGTTTAGTGAACATTCTCTCAAATTCAGAGTTTCTCCCATCTTAAAAGGCCATTTCCCACATTCCTTCCATCTTTTCATACTCCTATTAATAAATTCTTACCCATATCATCATACTGCCATCATCTCATCGTGAGATCATCACATTTACAATCAAGATCCATATCAAGTATTCATAAGGAGGTCCAATTCTCCACCCTTATCTTTAAATTCTCTTATATTAACATTAATTGCTTTATCTTTACTTTAGCGCTTTATTTCATTACATCACATACCTTAATATTGAACCATTATTATTAGTATTTGCACATATTCTATATTCATAAAAAAACGTCAGGAATAAGAAAAAAGGGTTTACCTATAAATTTTAAAAGAGGGATGCTCACTATACATCCTCACACTTGAAGCATGTTTATCTCTACACACATATATAAGAAAAATCCCCCATTTGGATTTATGGGTTAAACCCCACCGTACATTATTTCGAACCACGTGGACTTTGATGCCCCTCCCTTATACATCATTTGTTACCTTGTTTTGATCTTATATTCTTAATGTATTTTATATGCTTGCATGATCGTGTCTTGTCTGATGCATGCATTCGTTCCTCTGTAAAGATTATTAATCGACAAACACTTACATTATACTTTGAATTACTAATTTTGGAGCCCTCCTAAGGATGAACTCACTCCTCCTTTGTCCATGATGTCAGGTGAGTGATTCTATTCTCCATTTATATTTTTAACATAAGCACACACTTCATGAAGTTTTATTTTCCAGAGAATTAGAAAATAATACTTCCACAAGCAAATGATTTCAGGTAGTACCAGAAATACAAAAACTGAGAGAACTCACTGCTGATAATAGAAATTAACAAAAGACTACGTCTAAACTGAGATTGGAAGGCCAATGTTTTATTTTTACATTAGTGCATGGACTGAAAACGTTTCATGATAATGAGACTCAAATCCATATAGCTTTGAGCACAATTAGAAAGACAACTATTTTCACTGGAGCTGAACTTGATTCCAAGAGTACTTGTGATGCATTTGTCCCAGCACGCATTTGAGCACACTTTATGAAGTTTAACAAGAGAAGATTAACACATGTCCATGAGAGATCGAAAGGGCGGGATGGGTGCTTAATACCTTCCCAATCCTTTACTTAGTCCCCGGACCTTTGAACTACTTGGTTTTACAACCATTAATATTGTCCTTGATGTTGTTTTCTTTAGGCGACAACATTTTTTTTGCCTATTTTGTGAAAAATATGCTGACAACTCTATCTCTACATATGTCCCCACATCGATGACGGTCAGTTTCCCTGAGAAATGGTGCAATCTTGCGCGCACACTGGCAAAAAGGTAGGGGAGATCCTCCTTGGAGCACCCCTCAGGATGGCCATAAGATTGATTTGTTACCCATAATAGGGTTCTTAATTTTTTCACAGTTTTGTTGATTCTAATATATGAATATATGCTTCTTACCCATAATAGGTGATGATTTGTTGTAGTCGTGATGGGATATCCTCTCTATAAAAAGTGGATGGGTAAGACATATAGACTAGGGTATGAGTTTCATAGAGGTTCTAATGAATTTTTGAAATTCACAAAGAGATGTCGTAATGATGAAGAGTTACCGTGTCCATGTGTTAGGTGTAAGAAATGTAAGGTGTTTGAGGTAAAAATAGTTGAACTACACCTGTTAAATAGGGTATGCAAGATAGTTATCAGTTTTGGGTTATTCATGGGGAATTGCATCTTCCCTTTGTCCCTGAGCAACCTTTATAACTATCATCAAGTAGTATAGATGTACAAGTCCAGGAGGACAATGTAGATAATAATATGATAGAGGATTTAGTGGATGATGCATATGGAGTTCATGAAGTGGAAGAAAATGAGGTCACTGCAATGTACAAGGTTCATGTCCTCATAAAGATATTAGGATAAACCTTGATGATGACTATCAAAGTTTGAAATTTAAGGCGACCCAACCATTGTACTCTGACTGTGACAAAGATCAAACAACTTTTCATACCATGGTTGGTTTGCATAGTTTGAAGACCCAATATAGTTTGTCTGCAATAGCGTGACAAGAATTTTGAATTGGGTGAAGGGCTTGCTATCCAAGCATAATACGCTTTCAAATTGTTATCTTAATATGAAGAATAGTTTGAAAGGATTGGTAATGAAGTATAAATCAATTCATGCTTGTATGTATGACTACATACTATACCAAAAGGAGTATAAAAATCTTGATCGGTGTTCAGTATTCGAGGAACCTAGATATGTACAATCTACTGACAAGGGAAGCGTATACTATAAAGTGCCTAAAAAAGTTTTGAAATACCATGGATAGCGAAGGCAATCACTTGTCATGATAGGGAAGAAGTAAGGGATAATCTCTCACGTCATCCTATTGATTCTACAGCTTGAAAGATGATAAATTATGAGTATCCTAATTTTTCTCGAGAAAAACGTAACATTCGTTTGGAATTATTAATAAATGGTTTTAATCTATTTGAAATTCTAAGAACCAATCAGAGTTTATGGCTAGTGATCCTAGAACCACTCAACCTCCTTCCTTCACAGCATATGAGACCTGAATTTCTGATACTGTCTTTATTAATACCTGGGCCAAAGGCACCAAGTGAAGACATCGATGTCTACTTGGCTCCTTTGGTAGAAGAATTAAATGAGTTATAGGAAGAATGTGTGCAAGCGTTTAAATCTTTTAAAAAAGAAGAGTTTGTGCTAAAAGCTATGTTGATTTGGGCAATTCATGATTTTCCATCTTATGGAACATTATTCGGTTGTATATTACATGATTATTTGGGGTGTCTTATTTGTGGAGAGGAAACTGAATATCTGCATCTTAGCGCTAGCAAAAAAATATGTACCATTCCCATAGGAGGTTTCCACCCCCGATCATAGTTTTAGATTTGAGAAAGGTTCCAATTTTTAACCAGGAGGGGTTGAACATAGACTACCTCCGAGAAAACTTTCAGGTTCAGAAATTGAGAGTAAATATTCTAATTTTGGACCTAATATGCCAGGTAAGAATCCTAAATTAAAGAATGTCAAGAAAAAATGACCCCACCTGGGGATGAAACTGAGACAAGAAAGGCATGGTCTAGGAGGTTAATTTTATTTAACTTGCCTTTTGGAAGTGTAACCCAATGCGTAATGTATTGTATGTGAGTCATTTAGATAAGAACATCACTAAACATATTGTGGGCACATGCCTTGGGGGGATTCATTCAAAAGATGGAGAAAATGCACGAAAAGGCCTTAAATCGTTAAAACTTAAGCCATAACTATGGTTGAAAGAAGATAGTAGCGGAAGGTGGTGCATTTACTTTGACGAGTGAGGAAAGAAAGGTGATTTTTAACACAATATATAATTTGAAATTTCCCTCTAATTTTTCATCCAACTTGTAAAGGATTGTTAATTATGCTACCCATGATTTACATAAGTGCAAGTCTCACGATTTGCATGTGATCATGCAATTGGTTCCTATACTGTTTAAGCATTGCTTCCCTAAGGATAAGGATTTATGGAGGGCCATTATGAAAATTAGCATCTGCTTCACACTTTATGTGTGAAGGTAGTCAATCGAAAGCTTATAGTGGCCACAAGAGTTGCTATAGCCTAAGTGATTTGTGTGTTGGATAAGTACTTTCCCCCACCATTTTTTGACATAAGTATTCACTTGTTGGTACACTTATGCGACGAGGCACTTCTTTGCGTCCTAGTTAGATATCGATGGATGTACCCATTTGAAAGGTAGATGGAAGTGTTCAAAGATTATGTTAAGAATACACGATGCATTGAAGGATTAATTGTAGAGGAATACATCAACGTGGAGTCATTAATCTACACTCGGGAATATATGACTGACCCAAGCAGTGTAGATAACAGTGATGAGTTCGTCAATGAGGTTGGTCAGGTGATGGGAACGAGAGTGAAATTAATAAGTTTACAACATGAACAAGTAGCTTGTTATCTATTTAAAACTCATGAAGATGTTGAAGAATGGAAAAAGAAAGTTTATAGTATTTTAACTTTTATATTATTTTAGCTTTTATATTATTTTAGCTTTTATACTTAATCAATTTTGTAATACTTTTGTCAAGGTCAATGCAGAAAATATGATGCGCGGGAGAACAATAAAAAAATGAAGAATGATGGCACAATCAGACAACAAATTTAGGCTATGGGTGTCACATGAGGTAATTATAATGAGAATGTCTCTTATTAAATGATATCGAACAAGAAATCTTTAAAACTAACCCAATTAATTTATCTATAATCTCAGATGTTAAAGATGAGTGATGATGGATCCTTTTTCATGGCACATGAGTACAAAAAGTATCGATTGAATGGTTATGTATTCGGTGTAAGGGTGTACGAGGAAAATATAAATGTACAGATTTTGGGAATTTTATACAAATCTCTTACTTTTCTTCGAGCGAGCGCAAAAGTTAAAAACCTCATTGAAGCTGAAATGACTCAATATGGTGTCATTCGAAATATATTTGAATTGGACTATATAAGCTTCAAAGAGATTGTGTTTTACTATTATTGGGTAAGAGTTGAGGATAAAAATACTTGTAAAATTGATCCTGGTACCAATTTGATCATGGTTGACTGGTCCAAGTTAAAGAGCAACGAGCATGTGAGTGATGAGCCATTTGTTTGTGCTTTTCAAAAGGTCAAGCAAGTGTTTTACTCGAAGTATATTAACAATGAGCCATGGTTAATTGTCCTACACGCGCCAAAGTGTTTAACCAGTAGCGTGAATGACTTGGCTTCTCTTACCTAATATCAATCCATTTTAGATGATAACCCGAATTTGAAATAATTTTTAGAATTGTAATAAGTATTCCAATTTTTGAAAAAATTCTTAGTTTGGTTTGTTATATGGATTTTTATACTTATAATGTTGTTAATTTGTATTCTTTTAGTGCTTTGTTATTATTGGATCACAGTTTGATGCTTTATTCATTTGGATTTGATCAGTTTTTGGGGATTTGGTTTATGATATGAATATGTATTTTTCTAATGTCGTTAATGTGAATATATAGCCTCAAAAGTAAATTAGTTCGTTTAAGGAAATTAACATACTTAATAATATGAAATTTATGAGTCAAATGATTTCTTGGAGTCGTATTTCTTTTATCATATGGAATAAAAAGTCAAGTATATAACTAGGGCCAAGATCATATATTAGAGAATTTTGTTTGAATCGTTTGAAATGGTATTATTTTTGAGGAAATTTGGCTTTGTTTCTTCATTTTTAGTTCAAAATATAATTTATTATGAAAGTAACATTTACAGAATCGCAAAAAAGGGAATTGAAATAAATATTTGAGTCCGATATCAATAAGTGTGTAAATTTGTGGCACCAACCGAGACTATCAATTTTTGTCCATTAAAACTTGATCTCTTAGACATTTTGAATCTATATTAAACCCTCGTAGGGTTTAATATATATGATCACTTTTCCCCTATGCTTATTTAAAGAGTATTTTGGGCTCATGTGTCCTTGTTTTATTCATTTTAAACCCTCATAGGGTTATTGTGTGATCACGGATTTGTTAACAAAATAAAATATATTTGAAACAATTCTTATTTTGGTTTATGATATGGATTTGTATTCTTATAATGTCATTAATTTGTGTTCTTCTAGTGCGTTGTTAATATCAGATGACAGTTTAATGCTTTATTCATTTAGATTTGATAAGTTTTTGGGGATTCGAATCGATCTTGGTTTATTGGATATATTTGGTTTAATATATTCATTATTTATATTTCCAAATCATTTTCTCATATATATGTTTCTACTAATAATCATTTTTGCAGGAAATGTCTTCATCAGGGTGCTAAGTAAGCGGGGGCGAGGAAGGCTCATCTAGCACTAGGCCCCCAAAGTGGGGCAAGTTGGAGTGGATAGCAAGATGACCGTACAAGTTAGAGCCTTATAATTACTCAAGATGATTATTGGCCCCAGGTAAACATACTGGAGGAAGGTGCCTTATGAGCTTAAGATAGCCATTTGGGGGGCATTATAGGTACTTGATTGACTGAATAATATTTATATTTTATCTTATAATTTAAATACTACTAACTCACTTTCTTTTTGTTTTGTATTTGTTTTATCAAAATAATTCAACTTGCCCCCATAAGCACATGACTCCACATTGGAAGAACCAAGAGATAAATGGGAAACATGGAAGAAAAATATACATGCACGGTATTTTGGCCGGGATCGGGAGTCCATGGTACCCAAGAATGAGCCAATATTATTGGCAAGCTTGCAAAAGTTTGTCGAAAATGAGATATCAGATAGACATCCTCTCGTAAAATGGGGAGAGAAAACTGGGCCAAGAAGGTTAACATACACTACTTCAGGCATACGCCTTATGCAAATATGGAGTATATGATGATAAGTTTTGAATGTTATTTCATTTTAGTTTTATTTTATTCAATTGAGTGGTAATTATATACTAGTTCACTCCTTTTAAAATATTTTATTTCAGGAGATGATGAGTGGTCTTGAGGGTAAGCAACATAGGCTCGATGCCTATGTGGTAATTCGAACGAAGAAAGGGAAGAATACAGAGGTAATTTTAATTACATTAATAATATAGCACATACTTTTTTTATTAATTCATCTAATCGTGTACTTTTTATTATTTCAGGAAAAACTAAAAGAAGTCCATAACTCGCAGAGTGATGCCAACAAGGTATCTCTGAGTATGGATGCACTTAACCAAGTGCTCGGTGGGATTACAAGGGACATACTCGAGGGTGAGCTCTCAATTAGGGAAGTCGAGTCTTGTCGAGATTTCATCGAGCAATACTGGGCTGGCACACAAGGTGGACGAGTTGAAGACCAACAACGCTGAGAAGCTTGAGAACCTGAAGAAAACATTGAATAATGTGTTTTTGTTTGTTAAGCATGCTCTTAAAGGCCAAGATTGGTCCAGCTCAGGGAAGAGAAAGGATAATGTGGTGGATGAGGGGACCACTAATCCGTCTTTCTCACCCCTACCCTCACCGATACCCCCTTTCCATATAACATATTTGTCGCCCACCCATAGCCTCCTATTTCCAACTCGGCCATTTACAATTGGTTGGGATAAAGTGTTTTTAGTAGACTTACGAGGTGGAAATAGAATAGCCAGGGGGTTGAGGTCCTGAATATATGCCCAGATTCCTTGGTGGATAATTTTCCATTGCAACCACACGAGGCTTGGGTTCACATCACAAAAGTATTGGTGGGAAAAGAGAATGAATCCATGTGGTCAAACAAGCAATGCGGCGTACGCACGATTGAGGGTTGTGTCAATTCTTATGTAGTATGTCCTAGATTTCTCCTATAAGTTGATGATCAATGAACAATATGTACTAATTTGATTATTATTTGTTTAGTGTTTGATTATCATGAATGTTGAATGTTGTTTTGTATTTGATAATGAATGAATATTGTAAGGCCTAGTTTCTTATTTATATTTGTTTAGTGTTTTATTATTAAGGTTTTGAATGTTGGTTGTTGTTATTTATTGAGAAAGTCTATCATATATTTTCTGTTACACATGATATTATACTGCTGGGCAGTGGCAGTGGCCATACTGCCCAATAATTTCTTATATACCGCTGCCCAGATTTGTCACAAACTTTGACCGTGACAAGGTCGTGGCAAGGATAACTTTTCACGGACTTTGATGGTGACATGCCCGTGATAAGTATAGTTGTCAAGGACATGCCACGATAAAAGTTTGTGACAAGTTGGACCTTGCCATGATCATTGACCATGACACGCTCGTGATAATAATACCTTGTCACGGACTTTGAACGTGACATGCTCATGACAGTTATATTGTCACCCTAGACTATGTCATGGACTTGTAAAGGTTTTTGATTGTGACTCATCTATAACAAGGTAAAAGTTATCACATATTTTTATCGTGATATGTCGGTGATAAATTTGTTATCGCCTCGAGACTTGTCACTATTTTTGGCCGTAATAAGATTTACTTGTCAAGGTTTTTGATCACGACAAGTGACCAATTTTGGTGTAAATTACGGGTGTGTAGGTCAAATTTATGAAGAAGTCATCCTTCCAAGAAGGATGGGATGCTGTTCTCAAGAAGGTCGGCACAACTTCAAGCTCCGAGATATTTCAACAGTTCAACCCTGCTACTCCTCCCATAATTGATAAAGAAATAAATGATGAGGAGGGACTGGCTGAATATTTCGTGGATTCCGAGGTGGCAATGGTATAAGTTCATCATGAGGATGAGGTTACTTAGGACAAGGATAAGGTTTATCCATCCTAGGATTATTTTATTGTTTACTATCTTGTAACACCATTTATTTTACTTATAACTTTGACTTGTTCTTTTTTCAGGTATCTCTTTCAATAGTGATTAATGAGATTGCTCATTTCTTTCCTATTTATGATGTTAATGCCTTTTATGCTTTCTATTTGACATTCCATACCCATATCATGTTTTTCAATTTAAATATAGGATGCCGTCACGGAAGATGCTGAGAGTGATTTGTATAGAAGGAGTGGTTAAATTTTTTAGGCAGATCATGAGGATCTGGAAGAGGAAGAGCTAAAGAGATGTTTTGCCCAGATCCCTCCAATAAAGTGAAAAACCTATCTTCAGTTACATAGTTTGTTCAGCCAAACAGTCAGGACTCATGCTTCATATTATGAAATGATGCTTCAAATGCAGAAAGATCACAAAGCATCACTTGCCAATTTGAATGCTGATTATGAGGCAAAATTTGCTCGGATGAGTAGTGAAAGTAGTTTTGACAAGAAGGTGAAGGACATCCCTTCGAATTGTAGTAAAACGGAGTTTGTGATGAAATATGAGTTGAATAGTGCTCGGGAGGTTGGCAACTTACTATAGAAAGAAAATAACTTGTTGAGGGATGAGTTGGAAGGTTTAAGGAAATCAGCAAGTGTTAATCAAAGAAAGGGGGTTTCATTTTTGGAGCAAGAGAATGCTAGGTTAATGGAGGCAATTGAGAAACTGAAGAAATCCAATGGTGTCCAATCATCCAAGCAGGTTATGGTTGCTCGACCTACAGTTGAGGAGGAAAGGACAAAGAGGACTTTGGCCGACTAGGCTAATTTGATAAAAAATCAGTTTGCTAGTATCAAGAAACTAAATGAGAAAGTCGATCGTCTTACCTTCCATTGCTATAAGTAACCACATACCATTTGGATGAATGGATTATTATGTGGATTTGACACACATCGATGATGAACTGGAGTAAACTAGGAGATAAGGCTACGAATGGGGATGGCTTAATGCTCTGGCAGTAGTGAAGGTACTAGAAAAAACACTTTATGGTACTGACATGACCCTTGCTATTTGGATCACCCTACTCCTCCTTTTAAACTGGAAAATAAGTGGATTCCTACTGATGCTATACCCATTATCCTAATTAGAAAATACCTAGGAGATTATGGCCTTCATGGAAAATATACTTTAGTCTGACCTCTACACTTGGTGGATAGGTCTAGCTCTAGTAGTCAAAATAGGCTTGGAGAGTTAAGGTCTACAGTTCTTCCTTTAACTATGGATGTTCCTACTGAAGGTATGAAGGAAGCCCTTGGTAAATGTCTAGTTCAAGGTGAAATGTTTATGTTGGTTTTATGTTTAACTTGTGTTAATAACCAAGAACTTGTAAAAATGCCATATTTTCTTTCTCTTGAATAAAATATGCATTGTTGTTTAATGTTTTTATGTGTGGTTTTGGCCTACCAGTAGCTTAATATTATGATTATGTGGTCAGCCTTTGGCCAACTAATCTTCTTGATTGGTTACCAATTTGTACGAACTTAAGTTGTCCAGCCTTAGGTTCTACTAACACACTTGTAGTTGTCCAAATGGATCTTGTCATTTTTGACTGAGTGTTTGTATTAGTTACCATTGGCGACCAAATGTAACGAATTTTTCTTGAATTTTGTCTAGTAAAACTTCTTATTCTTGACATTATGAGGTCATACATGTAGTGCCCGCCCTTACTACTTTGATCGTACCTGTGTGCGGTGACTTTATGGGACCCAATTGAGCTTTAGACCTTGTGAGATGAGTTATGGGCCAAATTTTGGTAATATAGTGGCCTTAGTGTAATTAATTAGAATTATAATTGACTTAAAGTTAATACTGGAAAAGTTTAAGGTCGTTTGAATGATATATGGTGTCGTTTAAACGAGATTCAAATATCTTTCGAACGATCTTCTACCGACCTTCGAACGAGACACCTCTGTATAGGAAAACCCAACCTCGTTCAAAGAACATTCGAACAAGACGTAGTTCTCATTCAAACGAGATGCAGTCCGGTTCGAACAAAATCATAGTTATCGTTCTAATGAGATCCATTCTCGTTCAAACTAGATGGTCAAAATCGATTTCTACAGACTTGGAAAATGTTGTCAAAATCTAATCCATTGGATTAAGACATGTGTCATGCTCTCAGGGCAGCAGATTAATTCGAGATGCGGGTTTAGAGCACTTTAGGAATTCCCCCTTAAGGATTTTTAGAGTATTTAAAGGGTAAGAGATCTCACTATGGCCCATTTCAATCTTATTTTCCGTCTCTCTAGATGCTTAGAGCTTCCATAGAGCCCCACCACCATCCAAACCTAAGAACCACCACCCTTCCACCCTAGACCACCATATTTACATCATATTCCACCATATTTAATCCCATAAGCCCATATACACCATTTATTAGGCAAGATATAATTTCATGGAGATATTGTTAGAGTTTTTTGAATGAGAAAGTAGAAAAATCATGGAGTTTGAAGGGGGTTTTCGTGGAGCATTCAAGAAGACAAACGTGGTGAAGTTAAATAACCTCTTTAAGGCCACCTTAGGAGATGTGAGGTTGCCATCTTCTTCTACATCCATCCATCCATCCATCCATTTTGGAGCTTCAATAAGGTGGGAAAACTCTACTCTTAGCTTAAGAACTCATTTTTTCCATAGTATTGGTCTTGTTGTTGAGTTTCTAAGAGTAGAATGCATACATGATTTAAGATGGTTATTTCTTATGTTTTTGTGTAAAATGGGTTACAAAGGACTTCAAGAGTGTTGAGTAAAATGATATATTTCAAGAAATCTTTTTGTTAGACATTTTATGGAATCAAATGTTTATAAAGTAATATTTATCTTGTTGAGATATTTGATGAACTAAGTTTTGGAGTTTTCTTGTAAAAATGGCATTTTTGTGAAAGTGGACATTTGTGAAAGTTTGAAGAACAAAATGTGTCTCTAGTCTTGAAAAGCATATTTTTGCAAATATTATGATTTTTTTTAATAAATCATATGTTCAACTCATTTTCTTGGATTTCTGGACTTAAAATCTCTCTTCACATGTATAAAAACTTGTAGTAGTTTGATAACAAGTATATAAATAAGTTTAATGAAGGTTATAAGGAGATTTAACATGAAATAAGGAAAATAGAAATTTCAGTCCTTAAAGTGTGTTGATAAGTGTAGTAAAATGTGATGTGTATGTTCTCAAGACTATATGTGATGATAATGGAAAATGGTGCTTTCCTTGTAAAGTAGTCTTAAAAATGCCAAATGATTTCTTTGATAAAGAAAGTAATGAAATAAAGAGGTTTCCAACTTGATAAGTATGTTACTCCAAAGTGTTGAATAAGTGTTAATGAGTTAAAAAATATTTGAGAAGTTAGTGTGTGTAACTTAATAATATGTTTTAGGAAAATAACACTTGTGAAAATGGAGGAAAAGACAAGTTTTGAAGCAAATGGGTAAAATGGTAATTTTACGTAAAGTGGAATATTTTTACGAAATAAAAATGTTGGAAAAGGTGTTACACAAAATGGTCCTAAATAAATGTGATTTTTAGGATAAAATCAACGCAAGTGTGTAAAGGACAAGAAATGGTGATTTTCAAAGTGTAACATAAAATGGGCTGAGATCTCCGGGTTTTGGCTTCGACTGATAAAAATGGAATAATGTGGATATTAGATAAATGTTAAAACACATTAATATAAACTCTAATAAGATTGAAAATAATTAATAAGGGCCCCAAGCCCTGGGGTGAAAGACCCAAAATCACTGTCCAGAGCATATGGTAGCATAGTCGGTGCAGTGGAGCCCATTAAAGTATGCAGATATTTTGAGGATTCCAAGAAAAAGATAACGAAAGATGGAACATGTCAAGAGATGGGTTGTGTGATGAATATAATAAAAGACAACCTATCTTGAATGCAATTGTAAATGTTCCGATTGAAATATAGTGTGGACTGTTAATGAGAGAAATTGGCTAATGTCCAAGAAATAAAGAAGTTGTAGAGTGAAGTAATTAAGTGCCTAATTAATCAACCTAAAGAGGTTTAACCCATCATTAACACAAGTATGTGTTACGAAAGGTTTTAAAGAAAAAATAAGTATTTTCTTACATAGTGTTTGCGTGTGTTGAAAATTGATTTTCGAGGAAAATACGAAGGTAAATTTGGTGTAAATAAATGGGAATATTTTGATAAAATAAGTGCCTTTTCCTAAAAAAATGATATTTTGTTCAAAGTATTTAACCGGGTATGTTAAATCGGGAAATAAATGTCGAGTCAAGTAAAAAGGGGTTCTTTATAAGATTAAGGTGAATTAATCGAAACAAGTAACGCTTTTGGAATAAAATGATTTCTTGCACTAATGTGTATATATATATATATATACGAAGTAATTGCACGTGCACATATGTAAACATGTTAGTGTCTTTTTTCTGTTGTTCGATTCGATATTACATTGATGTATTTTCCCACTGGGTATTCGACTTATTCCCTCCTCTCTGTTACGGCAAGTTGTGTGCAGTTCTGTATTTTGAGGGTGTTACGTAGGTAAGTATTCATTTATTTTGTGTTAGTTGCTCTGTATGCTTGGATTTCGAGGACGCTTCCCATGGGTCCCTCACATTGTTTGATTTATATTGGAATTGCATGATAAACAAGTGAGATTTTAATTAAATAAAATTGGATTAGCAACATTATTTCGGTTATCTCTTCACACTTTACACCTAACGTTCGAGTCGGACTAGGTTGACCACGGATAACCCACAAATTCGGATCGAGACGTTTACTAATGATATCAGAGCTCTAGGTTCAATGTTCCTTTCAGGAGTGACGTTGTGAGGTCGGTTGTGGATTTTTGATGTCGGTGATGGTTTTGGGTCGGTCATGCTAGATTGGTGACAGTTTTGATTTGTGTTTTCGACGGTGGATTCAACGAGATAAGCATGACGCGCAAGTTATTTACAAGTTTCACGTGGCCAAGTTAGTTTCCATTAATAGCTTCCCCCAATCTGATTTAGACATGTTAGTAATTCGCTGGTGTCTGTGCGAGCCAATAGTGGCGACACCACGGTTATAGTGTGAGGTGATTTTATATCAACCCATAATGATGTGAGGGGTCTAATAAGATGTTAATTAAGGTAAATAACATCCATTGAATTAATGACATGAGTTGTATGAAGTAACCTGTGGACACTACATGACTAGGGTGACATGTCTAAACGATGTTTATTTTGTGATAAAGATGCATTAGGTCCCTTAGTTAAGTACTTACAAGTAGTTGGTAATGATGATGTGATTAGGCAAACTTAATCCTTGGGATAGTGTCATGTCGTAAGCATTTGACAATTCGATAGGAATGTAGACTTGTGCTGTTCATTAATTTGGGATATGTAATGAGGCCTTAGTCGATAGGATACTATCATTGTACGTGAGTGCCTTAGTAACTGCCGATTGATAGATATATATGGTAAGTAGAGATGCGGGTTACTAGACATTGATGGTAAGCACGTTGTGCATGTAACAAGGATAAATCAAAGTGACATAGGAGCAAACCCTAAATCGTCTTCCATGATGTGGTTTTGGAGGACATGATGTGATAATGAGGAGTATGATCCCTTGTGACGTCGGTAGCATGGACTTAGAGGCTTATAAGTTGTATACGACATCCTTTATCCTTCCAGAATCCTTAGTAGTGTTAGCCTGTGGTTTGATACGAAGTGTATGGCATTAACCTTTCAGAAGGAAGTTTGTGAACCTTAGTTGGGTCTCAATAAGAGAGTGATAGGTTAGATCTAATAAGATTTTCATCAAAATACCGTAGCCCATTTTTAATGGCCTAAGTAATAGCTGAACGCGAGGCGGTTTTGATATGGGTATGATTTAAGGAAGTGCTTATATTATCCTTGGAATTTATTATGTGTATAGCCTTTGGTAATAAAAGTCGACTTAGTGTGAGGCCTTGGGGTGTCCAATAATTATAGTTTTCCAGGTGGTGAGACTTTCAGGCCATTATGGTGAGTATCTAATAGTCATGGGATGTATATTGGGAAATTGATAGGGCATACCCATTATGAGAGGATCATGGGTGAGGAAGTCTTGTCAGTTTTTTGATGACTTTTATGTCGGGGTATGCTTGGTATCCTTTGGAAACCGATCAAATTTAGTGTTATGGATTGAAAGTGTTCGAATAATGGTTGCATTAAGGGTCATGTGATGATCTCAGGTCATTGGTCAAATTCTAAGGAGTCGAATCGTGTAGTCCTTGGTGAGGTAATCCAATTTGATATATATATGCGAGGTAACATTCTAAGGTAAATTGAAGATTAGTATCATGATTGGACATAATGCTCATTTGTCATTAGATGACTAGTGTAAAAAGTGTCGTACTTGCTTTTTATGGGTACTAAGAAATGCATTGGGGGACTTAGATTGATGATGTTACAATTAGGGACATTAAAAAAACACCCCATTAGGGATATCAAGGCATGATTAGGATATCGACATATGTAGACAGTGTAAGTTTGAATATCCCTTGAGGGGAAGGATTAGTTCTTAACAAGTATTGCCTAAACCTATGTAGTACTTGTTATTATTATAGTGCTAACAACAACCGGTGTGGCCGTCACGTAAGTTCAGTATAGGTAGAGTCTGAAGATAGGCACGATAATGACCTTGTGTCATTGGTGGTTGTCATAAGTTGAATGTTTCGTTTAGTTGGGTACCACCTAAGGATACACTTGGGGAAATGATCATGGTAAGATAAAGTAGATAGTAACCTATGTGCGTTAGGTTTGTCACGACGTCACGTTGACTAGAGAGATGAACATGGTCAGCATTGATAAAGGCGTTTAACATTCTTCGACCAGAGTGGCTCACGTTCATTAAGGATAAAAGGAGGAAGCCTTATTCCTAAGGAGGGAAGTGTAACATTTGACTTCCTAAAGGAAATTAGGTTCATACATTATTTTCATCTTGAGGAGATGAATGGTTCGTGATTCGATTTGCCATGATTGGTGACTCAAGTCATGGTGTATGGCTATACTAGTATCTGATGAAAATACTTAGAAGTAGTCGTAGACTTCGAGTGTGTGGCGTAAGATATCTTTCATAAACCATAGCTATTTCATGTAGATGGGATTCGCTCAGAACGATTATTTGTTCATTCTGATTCGATATGTTCTTTCAGTTCCAATAGTCGAGGACTGTGTTCCTTTGATTTCGATGATTGAGGACGATGTCCTTTCAATTTTAGTGGTATGGTATTATTCCTTGTTGACGTATTGGTTATAACGTGGATTGGATCAAAATGAATACGGATAGACCTAGCGTCGTCATTGCAGCTCAGCAATTGGGCACACTCATATTTGAAATACTCCTTTATTTGAACAAGTTTTATATACGTGTGGCTGCGCATTCTGCCGCACGATTTTCTCATAGTAGCCTCTTTACTTAGGACTAATGATCTTATGGATTGGTTGTTATGGAAATTAGCGACTCTAGTTCTTAAAATAAGAATTATGATTGGAGGATATTATAAAGTGTTAGAACTTGAGGAAACATAACACACAGCGTTGTTTTTGCACAATGAATGGATTGGTGTAATACTCGGGTGAGTGTTGCATAGTTAGATGTCTAGAGTGTTCCTAAATTCATGGAAGGTGTTAGTCCAACGCATGATTTCTGACTTGGTTGGCGTGTCGCTCCACGAAGTGAATGATTAGCGATGCGAGGTTAGTATCAAGCTTAAGTGAAATTATATAGCCAATATAACCCGAGAAATCGAAAAAACATAGGATGAGTAGTCCTAAGGCAATGATGAATCGAACTGGGTGTTAGTCATATGTCATTTTTCTTTTGGGTGAGAATTGATCACTAGAGAGTGTTTCCCGGTAAAGGCACCGATATGCTTTTTGGTGTTATCAAAGGAGCCTTATAACTTGATTGAGCATTATTATCGAGTAAGTGGAGACTCGAGGACTATTATGCGACTTTGATGGCTAGCCTGATGGTGAGCGTTAGAATATGTTGTGTGTATAGAACTTTGGTGACAACCCCTTGTGAAAGATCGTATGATGACTTCTTAATGATTGAGGACTCCAATGACCTAGCCTTGAAAGATTCCTATGACTTAGGATAAGGGATGATAACATCCAGGAACTTGTGGAATTGATGGATCGATAGTTTCGAGGATGAAATTTCCTAAGGAGGGAAGAATGTAACACTCGCACTCACTACTTTGACCGTACCCATGTGATTCAGTGACTTTATGTGACCTAATTGAGATTTAGACCTTGTGAGATGAATTGTGGGTCAAATTTGGGTAATATAGTAGCCTTGGTGTAATTAACTAGAATTGGAATGTACTTAAGGTTAATACTGGAAATGTTTAGGGTCATTTGAATGACTGAAGTTCGAATGAAGTTCAAATTTCATTCAAATGGTTTTTTAACGACCTTCGAATGAGACACCTCTGTATAACAAAACCTAACCTCAGTTTGAAGCACGTTCAAACGAGATGTAGTTCTTTTTCGAACGAGATGTAGTTCTTTTTCGAACGAGATGCAGTTCGGTTCGAACGAAATGGTAGTTCTCGTTCGAACGAGATCCATTCTCGTTCGAAAGAGATGGTCGAAATTGATTTTTATAGACTTGGAAAATTCTATCAAAACATAGATCATTGGATTAAGACATGTGTCATGCTCTCAGCGCGGTAGATAAATTTGGGATTGAGGTTTAGGGAATTCTAAGGATTTCCCCTTAAGGGTTTGTACAGTATTTAAAGGGTCAGTGAGCTCAATCTTACCCTTTTTAATCAAATTTTCCTTCTCTCTCTAGCTCCTTAAAGCCTCCATAGAGCCAAGCCCCCATCCCTAGCCAAGAACCACCACCCGTCTACATTAAACGTCCATATTTAAGCCCATAAAACCCATCTACATCATTTATAGGTAAGACAAAAAATCATGCAGATATGGTGGGGGGTTTTTGAAGAAGCAAAGTAAAAGAAATCATGGAGTTTAAAGGGAATTTTCATGTAGCATTCAAGAAGACAAGCTTGGTGGAGTTAGGTAACCTCTTTAAGGCCACCTTAAGAGGTGGGAGGTTATCATCATATTTTTCATTCATTCACCCATTTTGGAGCTTCAATAAGGTGGAAAAACTTTGCTCTTAGCTTAAGAGCTCTATTTTTCCATAGTATCGACCTCGTAGTTGAGTTTATAAGACTAAAATGCATGTATGATTAAAGAAGGTTGTTTCTTATGGTTTTGTGAAAAATGGGTTACAAAAGATTTCAAGAGTGTGGAGTAAAATGATATATTTCAAGAAAACTTGGTGTTAAACATTTTATGGAATAAAATGTATTGAAAATAATATTTATCTTGTTGAGATATTTAATCAACAAAGTCTTGGAGTTTTCTTGTAAAAATTGCTTTTTTGTGAAAGTGGACATTTGTGCAAGTTTGAAGAGAAAAATGTGTCTCTAGTCTTGGAAAGCATGTTTTTGCAAATATTATGAAATTTCTTGAATAAATCACACGTTAAACTCATTTTATTTGATTTTCTGTCTTAAAATACCTCTTCCCATGTATAGAAACTTGTAGTATTTTGATGACAAGTATATAAACAAGTCTAGTGAAGGTTTTAATGAGTTTTAACATGAAGTAATGAAAATATAAATTTCATCCCTTAAAGTGTGTTGATAAGTGTGGGAAAATGTGATAACTGTATGTCCTCAAGACTATATGTGATGATATGGGAAAATGGTGCTTTCCTTGTAAAGTAGTCTTAAAAACGCCAACTAATTTCTTTGTTAAAGAAAGTAATGAAATAAAGAGGTTTCCAACTTGATAAGTATGTTACTCCACAGTGTTGAATATTAATGAGTTAAAAATATTTAGGCAGTTAGTGTATGTAACTTAATAATATTTTTTTGGGAAATAACACTTGTCTATGTCCTCAAGACTATATGTGATGATATGGGAAAATGGTGCTTTCCTTGTAAAGTAGTCTTAAAAACGCCAACTAATTTCTTTGTTAAAGAAAGTAATGAAATAAAGAGGTTTCCAACTTGATAAGTATGTTACTCCACAGTGTTGAATATTAATGAGTTAAAAATATTTAAGCAGTTAGTGTATGTAACTTAATAATATTTTTTTGGGATATAACACTTGTCAAAATGGAGGAAAAGACAGGTTTGGAGACAAATGGGTAAAATGGTAATTTTATGTAAAGTGGAACAATTTATAAAATAAAAATATTGGAAAAGGTGTTATATAAAATGGTCCTAAATGAACGTTATTTTTGGGATAAAATCAACGCAAGTGTATAAATGATAAGAAATGGTGATTTTCAAAGTGTAACACAAAATTGGGTGAGATCCCCAAGTTTTGGCTTCGGCTGATAAAAGTGGAATAATGTGGGCATTGGATAAATGTTAAAACACATTAATATAGATTCAGATGAGACCGAAAATAATTAAGAAGGGCCCGGGGTTTCGGGGGTGAAAGACCCAAAATCATTGGCCAGAGCATATGGTTGCATAGCCGGCGCGTTGAGGAGGTCGTTAAAGTATATAGATTTTGGAGGATTCTAAGAAAAAGGTAATGAAAAATGGAACATGTCAAGAGACGGGTTATGTGATGAATATAAGAAAATACAACCTAACTTGAATGCAATTGATAAATGTTCGGATTGAAAGATAGTGTGGACAATTAATGAGAGAAATTGGCTAATGTCCATGAAATAAAGAAAAAGGTTAGTGAAGTAATTTAGTGGATAATTAATCAATCTAAAGATGTTTAACCCATAATTAATAAATATATGTGTTACGAAAGGTTTTCAACAAAAATTAAGTATTTTCTACCACGGTTCTTTCATGTGTTGATAGGTGATTTTTGAGGAAAATACTAAGGTAAATTTGGTGTAAATAAATGGGAATATTTCGATAAAATGGTATTTCGCTAAAAGTATTTTTACCGGGTACGTTAAATCAGGAAATAAATATCGAGTGAAGCAAAAAGAGGTTCTTTATAAGATTAAGGTGAATTAATCGGAACAAGTAGCATTTTTAGAATAAAACGGTTTCATGCATTAATGTATATGTAGTATATATATATACACACATGAAGTAATTGCATGTGCACATAGGTAAACGTGTTAGAATCTCTTTTTTTTTCCGTTCGATTATATGTTGCATTGTTGTATTTCCCACTGGGCATTCGACTCATTCCCCCTCTTTGTTACGACAGGTTGTGTGCGATTCCGTATTTTGAATGCGTTAATCAGGTAAGTATTCATTTATTTTATGTTAGTAGATCTGTATGCTTGAATTCTGGGGATGCTTCCCATAGGTCTTCACCTAGTTTGATTTAAATTGGAATCGCATGCTAAACAAGTGAAATGTTAATTAAATAAAACTGAATTAGAAATATTATCTAAAATGTCTCATCTCACTTCACACCTAATGTTCGGGTCGGATCGGGTTGACCATGGATAACCCATAAATTCGGGTTGGGGCATTACAATACAAGAAGTTTTTGAAACTTCTTATTCGTGGCTTGTCAGAGACGAAGTCATTCAGGAACTTTGAAGATTGTTCTTGCTTTGAATTATTTGTTTAGGATTTGTTACATCTCCCATTCCCCTAAAAAAACATAAAAAGGAAATCAATTGATGATAAAATAATAATTTCTCATTAATATTGAAGAAAGCTGCTACGCCTTTGTCAAAAACTTTAACTCATAGTTATCGGTAATACTTTATCTAGTAGTCGGCATTCTAGGGATTCTTGAATTGTTCTCCTTCGACTATTTCTAGGTGATTAGTACCTGGTAGGATGACCGCATAAATGCGTTATGGACCATGCCAGTTGGCTTCCAACTTGTTTCCTTTCCGGACCATTTTAAATATAACATAATCTCGCTCTTTCAGGTTTCTCGGCTTCACTCTTTTGTTGTGAAACCTGGCAGTGCATTATTGGTAGGCAGCCACACGAAGTGTTGCATTATCTCTCATTTATTCTACCAACTATAAGTCTAGCCTTCTCATTAAATCGCTTTTAGGAGAGTTAAAGTTAATCACTATGTGACTGAGTAAGCTAATCTCCGTAGGGACTACCGTTTCTATTCCAAATGCCAACATATAAGGAGTTTCGCCGATAGCTGCTCTCGGTGTGGTTCCATAAGCCCAAAGCACATTGTGTAATTCATTGATCCAGTTTATTTTGGCATCTTCTAGCTTCTTGTTCAAACCATAAAGCAGTGTTTTATTAGTTATTTCCATTTGGCCATTGCATTGAGGGTGCCCAAGTGCGGAATGCAATTTTTGGATTTTGGATTGGATGCAGTAGTCCTTAAATAATAGGTTATCAAATTGAGTCCCATGGTCTGCGATAAAGGCATATGGAAAACTATAGTGGTGTATGATGTTCTTTCATAGAAATTGGAAGATTTTCTCACTGGGCACTTCAGCCAATGGTTCAGCTTCCACCTGTTTGGTGAAGTAGTCTATAATAACGACCAAATACTTAAACCTTCCTTTTGTCTTCGATAAATGGCTGACCAAGTCTTTCCCCAATATAGCAAAAGGGCATAGATATGTGCTTAGTGTCAAAGCAGCCCCCGATCTTTTATTTATGGTGGAAATTTTTGGCACTTATTGCATCTCCTAGTGAGGTGCAGTTTGCCTTCATGGTTGGCCAATAATATCCCTGCATGCTACTCATCGTACCAGTGATCGTCCTGCCGAATGATATTCGCATGATCCTTTGTGCACCTCTTTGACCAGGTCCTGGACTTCAACAAGATGAAAATATCTGAGTAAAGTGAGAGTAAATCCTTTTTTATACAAAACCCCTCCTTTCAACACGTAACCAATAATTTTTTATCTTAATTTCCTAGCTTCCTTTGGGTTTTCGGGCAAGGTTTCGCTTTCAATATACTCCTTAATGGGATCTATCCATGAGGGACCCAAGTCTACATCAATTAGATTGACAATTTTTTCGTCAATGCTTTTATTTTCTAGAACCTCTATAAGAATGATCCTTTTTAATTATATCCTAATCGTCGAGGCTAACCGAGCAAGTGCATCTGCTAGGGCATTATTGATCCTGGGAATTCTAATCATTTTGACTGCCATGAATTTGGAGAGGGTACTTTGAACTTTATCCAGATATCTCGTAACAAACTCTCTTTTGAATCCATATATCCCTAGCACTTGATTAATAATCAATTGGGAGTTACTGTGAGCTATTACCTGCTAGACACCCAATCAAAGGGCTAATTCGAAACATGACATCAATGCTTTATACTCTGCTTCGTTGTTGGAGGCTTAGAATAAAAATTGGATCATGTATTCCACATCTAGATCATGAAGAGTTTTAATTATCAATTCAACACCATTACCATAAACACACGAAGATCCATATATATACATCTTCCAATAGGTAATTCCCTATCAAAGTTCCCTTCACTTAAGGATCCTTGCCCGAACACTTTTTTTCTCTGCTCCAAGTACCGATCAACTACTTCTTGTGCAATGGAGGTTTATGGTTTGTCTATTTAAAGCTATCTTCTAGAGAACTCTGCTTGGATGGGTTTGATATTGAGCTCTCTTCTAAGGAAGTCTTCTTGGTTGGTTTCTCCTTAGTCAAATCTTATTCGGTGGACTTTTATTCATAAGTGAACTTAATTATAAAGTTTTCCATCGCTTGACCTTTTAGCGCCATCCTGGGTTCATATTGTATATCATATTCTCGAAGTTCCACATCCCAAGCCATTAATTTTCCTAACTTTTATAATTTGTGAATGGCTTAGCATAATGGTAGGTCTATGTAGACCAAATAGCATGTTCTTAGAAATATGGTTTCATTCTTCGTAAGGATTTAATAAGGGCCAAAAAAAGAGTTTCCAAATATGGGTGCCAAAGTTTTGCTCTTTAAAAGGCCTTTTTGGTGTAGTAAACTAGTTTCTGTGCCCTACTTTCCAATTGGATGAATGCTGAGATAAATATCGACTTAGATACCATCAGGTAAAAGTATAATTTCCCCCCATGAGTGGTTGGGAAAGCGATGGTGGAGCTACCAAATATTTCTTTAGCTCCAGGAAGGCCTTCTCACATTCTTCATTCCACTCAAAAGTCTTTCCCAGCACCTTGAAGAAGGGTAAACATTGTTAGTTGCTCGAAACACGAACTTGTTAAGGGTAACTATTCTTCCGATAAGATTTTGTACATATTTCTTGTATGAGGGAGACTGCATGTCAATCAATGCTTTGATCTTGTACGGGTTGGCTTCGATTCCTCTTTAATTCACTATGAATCCTAAGCAAGTTCCTTCTTGTACATCAAACGTGCATTTGGTAGGATTGAGCTTCATCTGGTGCTTTTCCAGTTGATCAAATGTTTGTCCCAAGTCAATAGTATGGTTGGAAGCTTTCTTGATTTTCGTGATCATATAATCCACATATGCTTTTATATTTTACTAATTTATTCTTTGAAAACCTTATTTACCAACCTTTTGTATTTTGCTCCAGTATTTTTGAGCCCAAAGATCATAACGTTGTAGCAATAAGTACCTCGACTGGTGATAAATGAAGATTTCTCCCTATATTTTGGCATGATCTTGATTTGATTATACCCATAATAGGAGTCCATGAAACTAAGAAACTCATGACCGGCCGTGGTGTAAACTAATTATTCTATTCGGGACAAAAGGAAATGATCCTTTGGATAAGCCTTGTTGATATCCGTAAAATCAACACACATGCACCATCTATTATTCTTTTTTTTACTATCACCACGTTGGCCAACTAATCAGGGTATTTGACATCTTCGATGAATTTTTCCTTCTGTAATTTGTCGACCTCTTCTTGGATGGCTACATTATTCTCAGGACTAAACACACGCCGCTTCTGCTTGATTGTGGCATATGAATTTTGGGTCAATCCCTGTCATATCCTCATGTCTCTAAGTGAATACATTTTTTCGCTCTTTTAGGAATTTTATAAATTCCTATTTGAGAGTTGACTTTAAAGATGAGACGATTTGTGTAGTTCGCTCCGGGGGATCATCGTCCAGGATGATTGAATCTGTTGCCTCCACAACCCATCCTTTAACTAAATTATCTTCCTCATGGGAATCCAGGGTCTCAATCTGGTATATGGTGGTGAGTTTTTTACTTTTTCCTGATCGACTGATGTATAGCACCATTCTCTAGCTTTAATATGATATCCTATGATAATGGGGACCCCATAATAAGTGGGGAACATTAAACACTGCTAAACGCTAGATGGAATTGCTTTGAACTTTTTCAAACTAACCCTTCCAAGGACCATATTATAGACTAATTGGATGTTCTTATCCAAGATAAAGAAATGAATCATTTTAGTTTGGCTTGCAGTCCAAGTGCCGATAAGAACTTCCAGTTTAACAATTCCCAAATGATATTCCTTTTCTCCCGAGAAGCCTATTAAAGGCTTGTGATAGGATTCCAACTTGCTGTCATGCAATCCTAATCCTCTAAAGCAATTGTAGAACATGATGTAGGGAGAGATTCCATTATCTACTAGGATTATGACCACCCTTGCTTTATGTAGTCTCACAGTGACGATGGGAGGATCATGGATACAACATTCCTGATAAATCATTCTTAGAGAAACCTATCACCAGCTAGCCTTTGTTCACTTTTCTTGGACGACCATTAACATCATCAGACAGGTTGATTTGTCGAATATATGAACATGCATTGACTTTATTTAAGTAGGTTTTTCTTTATGCTATTTCATCCCCGCCACCAACATCTTCTCCTATAATAAAATGACATCCAAAAGATATCATCTTTACCTCAACTTTAGCTCCTGGGGTTTCTTCGGCAGGTCTAGGTCAACTTCCCAATCATTGTTCAACCTCTTTTCTTGGCTTTCCTTCCTTTACAAGGGGATTCTTATCGTCTTCTGGTGTCTCTTTCCTCGATTTATTCGAAGAACTTAGAGAGCCTACCATGTCGGATCAGACTTTCTTTTTCATTATTTAGGTCTATACAGTTGTCCGTAGTATGACCATGATCCTTGTGAAATTCACAATACTCGGACTTGCCCCTCCTATTAGGAGGGGACTTCAATTTTCCAGGCTAGTTGAGATCCCTACTTCCATTAATCTCCTATGAGATATGATGTATTCCAATAATGAGGGGATATATTTATTATACTTTTTAGGGTTTTCAGCCTTTTTATCCTTTTGGCCCTTCTTCTCGGAGTTCTTTTGTCCATTGACCTTGGAACCATGGGTCTGCTTAGTAGCCATAGCCTCCTCGATGTTCATAATCATGTCACCTTTATCCATTACCTCAGTCACAGTCTTAGGGAGTCTTTGGCCATAGCATAATAAAACTTCTCATGGAGAAAACCACTCATCAAGGCAGTAATAATTGTCTTTTGTTTATAATCTACCACTTTCAACTTTTTATTGTTAAAACGAGTGATATATTCACAATTAGTTTCCCCTAGTCGTTGACGAACACTTGGTAAATGAACAACCCTTTTGATTGGTTTGTCTCTAAAGTAGAAATTACCGATGAATATCTCGACAAGTTGCTAGAAACTAGAGATTTTCCCACAAGACAAATTTTTATATAAAATTTGTTTCGACTGAGTAATTGTGCTTGATAATGCTCGATAATGCATTTAAGCTAGGACTGAGTAGATGTCAGCTACAACCTAATATTTCTCTACATGAAGGATATGATTAGTTTTTCCATCATACTTAGGAGTAATCACAGGTGGTTTAAATTTAGCAAGCATGGGGAAGTCCATAATAGCTGGGACAAAGGGTGATCCCTTCACAAAACTCCTCTTCAAGGGATTTTCAATTTGGCCATTTCTCCCAAGTAATCTTCTAGCCGCTGGAATAGAATCCTTCTATGGATGATAATGTGGATTAGTTTAATGGGAGGCTATTTTAGTATCTTGACCGTGCATTTATGCTAAGCTCTCTTCCTGGGAAGTCTGATTGGCACGTGCGGATACTCACACGCTGACTTGAAAAAATCTTCTCGCCGATCTTGAGATCTGGATGGGTCCTTATGATTAGTGGCCTCTATTTTCTTGGGGACCTAGTCGATAGAAGGCAGAAACCCTTCTTAGTCTATCGAGCGTGCTTGACTGTTGTTAAGAGAGAGCCCATCATAGTAATCAATGGATCGAATTGAGGAGCTCGCACCAGGGATGTATGACTTATCACTTGAGGATATGGAGTATCTGGATCTACTTTTTTTATTCCTAGGAGGTGGAGGTGGCATCTCTCTTATGGAAGATGTAGCGGCAACTAGCCTGGCTTGGAGCATTTGAGTGAGTCGCCTCACTATTTTTTATTACTTTTGTCCCTTTGCAATATCCAACAATATTCCTTGAAGATCTCCTATGCCAGGAGGAGTAGAAGGGATGAAGGCATTGCCTCTAGCTAGGCTCCCTTCTGGTATGCTTGTCATACCTCGACAATGTGATTGAAAAGTAGAACTTGAAATAAATTGGTAGGAAACAACAATAACTTATCATTCCCACAGACGACGCCATGTTTAAATTTCGGATGATATATTTAAGGAATGATCTCAACTCAAGCTACCCAAACTTATAATCAAAGATAAATATGTAATGATAAAGAAAGGAAGGAAGTGTAAAGAGACACAATAGTTTTTATGTGGTTTAGCCCAGGTGTGGTGCCTATATCCACAGGGTAATGTCACTATAGGTTTAGGGTTTAACACCGGGATCTTAGTAATAGTTTTTAGGGATCAAACGAAGTGGTTCTGTTCTTCAGCTAAGAGAAGTAGTAGTCTATTTATAGTAGTTGAAAGTAAAAAAGATGGAATGCCTATATACATTAGAAATTTACATCTTTACACAATAATACGTAGTTGGATTTATGTTCACGTGCATGTGCATGGTGGCTGTTGAATATCCCATGTGTGGTTGTTCATATTACTGATGGTTTGCCTTTCAAGGTGTGGTTAGCTGGACGGTTGCCCACGAGATATTTGAGCCGATCGGGTTAATTCGCCACTTGAGGATCCAGTGTTACTGTAGTTTCACTATTTTATTGGTCTGCTTGACCTAATTATTTTAGGCTACAAAAATAATGATTGCAATGCTAGCATAATTGTTGCTTTTACTGTTATGGGAAAGATTCAACTTTTAATTTCATCTCAATCTCTACAGATTGGGTAATAGTTTTGTGATTAGGACGGAGATCATAATTCGGAGGAATTCACATCCAATAAATATATTGGATTGTGATACCCCCTTGATAGACTTCTATGTTTTGTTTCCACCAGAAAAAGTCCGTCGGTGGGGTAGCAGATAAGTTAAGTCCGGGAGTTAAGGAATTGATTAGATGATAGTTAAAATCGATTAGCGACAGTTGATTTGACCAAGCAGGTATTAGACATTTAATGTGGGGAATCACATTATGTACCATAATTAACTTTGGAAATAAGACCTATTTATTCAGAGAGATTTATAGATGATTAAATTGGAGTGAAATTGTGATTATTTAGTGAAATTAATTGCGATTAAATAAATAAAGGAAATGATTACAGTAATTGTAATTGGAATTTCCGAGTATTTATTTGAAAGTAAGTTTAATTACTAGTCTTAGGTACCTAGTATAGTCCAATACCCAAGTAGTAGGCATGAAACTCTCCCGAAACCTAATTTGGGTAAATCCCATGACTTATACATATTTAAATTGGTATAAGCTAGGATTTTAGGTTAATGATCTATTATAGAGGGTTAAAGCGGGAGAGGAAAACACTATTCATGCTTTTGTAAAAGGACGAGGAGATAAAATGTGATTTATCTTATATTTAACCGTATGTTAATCTCCAAGAGTGCCCTCACACGAGGCTTACTTTGGGTGGATTATATACTAGAAGATTCAAGATGTTCAGATTATTATAAAAAGATATTTTGGAGACCTTAGAGGGAAACAAGATCTTCAACTTCTTTAATATATTTCCTTTCATACGAATCATAAACAAGATTCACTATGGTCTTATTTCTTGAAATCCTAGGTTTATTCTTCAAATATAGTTCGTGTTTGTTACGTTCAATTTCATGATCGATTGAAGTTCTTAGGGATGAAAATTTTCCTCGCTTAAAATATTAATCCTATAGAGGGATACCCCCAAATCTCACACAAAAATAAAACCTGGACACGAGGGGTGATAGGCGAGTGGATGCTAAGAAATGCAGTGATAAGAGAAGTGGGTGCCAAGAGAAGAGGTGCAAGAGAGGAGACTCCAAAATAAGTGGGTGCCAAGAAATGAGGGCGGTAAGAAATGAGGTGCCAAGTGAAGTGGATGCCAATAGAAGTGGGTAACAAGGAATGCAAAACTCTAAGACAGCGAGGCGGTGCCAACCAAATGGACCCAAGTCAACGAGGGGATACTAGGCGAGCTTACCTAATGGGAGTAAGGAGGTTCCCTATGAGAAACTCCAAGACAACGAGGGGGTGCTCTACGAGCAGCCCCAAGCCTATGTTACAAATAAGTTTACTTAAATGGTATTTGCTAACACATTGTTATTTCTTGCACACTGGATTGCTTATCAAGAATCCTTAGTCGAGTAATCAAGACTTGAGAAGATGGCTAATTAGTATCCCTTGGGAGTTTTGGTTTAGAGGGTGAGAAGCAAGTCTTATTGGGCAAGCTAAGGTCCAACCACTTCAGTACCTTAGGAAAGAGAGAATACTAATAGGAGGGGCTTAAGAGGTCACTCACATATTTACAGAGTTCACACTTAGTCAAGTAGGTGATCAATCAAGTCACTATTCATAAAGTGGGTTTTAAGATAAACATTGGCGAGTGGCCTTCAAGGCCTCTCGCAAGTTTTCAAAAAAGTTTATTTACCAAGTTACTGTTTGAAAAATATTTATCAAATCGTACTTTTTGTCACTACGCTCGACATATTTGCCTTTTGACTTTGGGTTACACCAGATGTCATCTGTTAAAGTGAACAAACGATAAATAGTAAAATAGGATAAAAAGTACAATTTAGATATTGTCTCAAAGAATATCCTTTCAGAGCGTACATGCCACATTAACCCTAGTATTTACTAATAAATAGAGCACTTAGGCAAGGTCAAGTCATAATACATAGTTAAATAAATGTTACTCTACACAAATAGACTCGAAAAGTATTTTCTCCCTGCTCTCCTCTTGGTACTTGAAGTTATTGTCTCTTCACTCCCAAGAATTATCACTTCTAACCTTTTATCTTTTGTTGTTACTGAAAAGTTCATAGATAATCATTGTCTTCCTCATTCAAAAATAATACAATCACCATTTATCAAAATAGTTATTTTTCATCTTATTGCTTCTCTTAAAGCTTTGAACACCTTGAAGGCAGCTTCCACTGGAGTGGGTCACGCCTTACCAGATTTAGTATATTCATAGACCACAGTAACACTACCCTCCTACATATGGAAACTCTATTGAGGAGGTATTCTTGCTACCATGAATAAATAAGGTTATAATGTTTTGAAGAAGATAGTTTTTGAAGATAATCTGATTGGTAATGGATTTTAATGTGATCAGATGAGTAATCAGGAGGTTATGGTTACCGGAGAGGATCCATTGCTCCTCCCGGGGGTAGAAAAGTGCAACAATGGCCATGCCGTTGAAAGGGATGAACTTGATGAGCATGTTTTTTGAGTTTCTGAGACAAGACAACGTGGATATGGAAAGATTGGGCCAAGCCTGTGTGGCACCCACGATGGCTCCTGTTGGAAGAGAAGCTACAATAGAGACGACTACGGCTATAAAGGTGGTAAGGGAGCAAGTGGCAACTCTAGTAAGCTCACCAGCTGTGAAGAAGGTAGGGATGAGGGAATCACCCTCCAAAGATATCATGAGAGAAGAAGTGACAAAGTTTTTCTCCTCCCATAAGGAGTCAGCTCTAATGTATGAGGAGCTATAGAACCCTTACCCAGATAGTATTAACAAAAACCATACCTTGAGGGGTACGTTCCTCCCAAGTTCATAAAATTCAATGGGAAAGGTCAAAATCATAGAAAGCATGTCAAGAGGTTTGTTGAGTACCTTGACATGCATGGTAATGATAAGGAGATGAAATTACGAGAGTTATCAAAAGTCTCACTGGAGAGGCATACACGTTATACTCTCATCTGGCGCCAAACAACATCCCCACTTGGGATGAAAAGCACAAGCAATTTTTTTAGAAATTTTTCTTAGCAGAGGATGAGTTCACATTAAGACACATAGTCCAAGGAGTGAAAATGCCAGATGAGGAGTTGATGCAATACATCAAGGGTTTTAGAGAGAGGGCGCTAGATGTGCATGAAGATATTGCAGAGGCAAGGTTGTTGTAGATCTGTATGAAGGGGCTACTGGAGGAATACAAAATCAACCTAATCAATGAGACCCAAGAGGGTACCTTCATAAAATTAACATGAGCGGCTAGTAATATTTCCATGATCATCAAATTAAGACCCTAAGAATGGAGGGCACAGATGTCATTGCCAGTTGGCAGGTTTCAAGTTTCACGAAGGTAAGCAGTGGACTACATCTAAGGAAGCCCCAGTGGAAAAAAGGGGAACCAAGTATCCAAAAATAAGAACTCCAGTGGAAGAAGAAAGTTTTGAGATGATGTCCCACCACCATTTCCATGCATCTTGGCGGAGGCAATAGACTGTTATCAAACGTTGGTGCACTAGGGATGGAAGGTCCACCTCAGTTAAATGACCAAGTGCCCATCACAATTGACAAGGTGGATGCAAAGTTTCATGAGTTTCACCAAAGAGTTCAATATGCTAACAAAGATTATTATTACTTACGCAGGATAATAGGGTGCAAGTTGTTAATGGCACCCTGCTGATCCCGTCCATGGATGGTAATAAAATCCCATTACCTACTACCCACTATGGCACAACAAATATAGTGGTGACATATAAAGATTAAGGAACGCTCATGTTTGAAGAGTGGTTGAGTGATGATGATGCATGCGAAGTGTGGCTATCTAACTTAGTCAACTAATATCACAAGGATGTGGGCCGAGAAGGTGAGTTACCAAGAAGAAAACATGGATGTGGTCCTTGCTCTGGTTGAGGGAGGGACTTTCAAATCGGAGTACGCGTGTATTGTACATACATATAAAGTTTGAATAGACTCAGAATGTGCGATAATTGCAAGAAGCACCAAGTTTAAGTGGTTCTTTGACTAGATTATAATGAAGCACGACACACTGATGGTGATCACCAAGAAGATTTTAGAAGCAGTCCATAAGCAATGTAATCTCTTTTTCAACTGGAATGGTCCCATTGGAAGGTTAATTAAGAGGTACACATTTGAGGTGGTATTCGTAGAAATGGATAGGCAGGTACCCTTCTTCCATAGTAGATCTTTATATATTAAAACTTGGATAAATGGAACCAGTTTTCTAAGAGCTCTCCTAGATGAAGGGAAATAAATAAATATTATGACCATTAGGACTTTATACAAAACTGAAATTTCTCAAGAGAAGATTATGACGATACCACTCGTGATCTCTAGCTTCGATTACACGGGGATGCAGTCACTCAACTATGCCAACGTGGGAATTGAGTTGGGAAACTTCAAATCCCACATTAAATTTCATATCATCAATGCCAATACGAGCTACCAACTCCTGATAGGTCGGGCGTGGATGCACACACATGGAATTGTATAATCTACATTCCATAAATGTGCAAAATCTAATGTACGTGGGATGGATATTATAATTAAAGCTACAGCAAGACCTTTTTCAGTGGAACATGACCACTTAGTTCATGCAGCATTACACATAGGTTAGATAAAGAAAGAATAAGTCTAGTAACGTGGGCAAGGTATCACTCCTCGACCCAAGAAGATGCTAAATCCAAGAGGTTAGTGCATGAGAGGCTAGCCCCACGAGTGCCCCTATAAGGGTAAGGGAAAAGAAAAGAGGAAGTTTGAAGAAGAAGCAAAACCTCCATGAAGTTAAAAAAAAATTTCCTGCCCAATAGTAAAGTCATTTACCGCTTATAAAGGTCTACGCGGGCGAAGTTTTGGGACAAAAGCATCGACCTGATACCAGAATATTTTGTGATTGATGAATCCCACATTATTGATCACATTAAAGAATTCGAGGAGGCACCAAAATGCATGAATGATGCGCGTGGGCAGCTCCAAGAGATAGAGGAGGTAAACCTAGGAGTGGAAAGTGGTAGTGAGCGACCCATCTTCATTTCTAAGGTCCTAAGTCCTAAATAACAAGAGGAGATAATTGAGCCGGTCAAGGAATTTATAGATGTTTTTGCATGGAAATATACAAATATATCAGGGATAGACCCATAAGTGAGATCTCACAAGCTAAATGTTTTACCAAATGCCTAATCTATGAGGCAAGCCACACATACTTATAAGGCTGAGTTGGATTTCAAGATCAAGGCGGAGGTGGAGACGCTGCTCATAGCTAGATTCATTAACCTATCGAACACCCAATATGGTTATCAAGTATCTTACCTGTGGCAAAGAAGGACAAAAAGAAGATACGAGTCTGCGCGAACTTTAGAGATTTGAACCGCACTTTCCCAAAGGTTAAAATTCCACTACCCAACATTTACAGTCTCATAGATGCCACCGCTGGTCATGGGATTTATAGTTTCATGCATGGGTATGTGGGCTATAATCAAATTCGAATGGATTCGGAGGACACAAAGAAGATAACTTTTTGAACCCCTCTAAGTAATTTTTACTGCACAATTATGACTTTTGGTTGAAGAATGAAGGATCCACTTATCAGCGGACCATGATGGCCATATTTCATGATATATCAAAGTTTTATGTAGATGATCTCATAATGAAGTCTAAGAAATAAAGAAAATACGTACAAGATCAAAAAAAAAATATTTGAACGATGCCGAAAGTAAAAAATAAGGATTAACCCTTCTAAATGTGCTTTTGGAGTGACTAAGGGAAAGGTTTTAGGATTTATGGTGAATAGACAAGGGGTGAAAGTTGATGCGGAAAAGTAGAAGGCCATTTTGATGATGCCATTGCCAAAGATCCAGAGACAGCTCAAGGAATTTTTAGGAAAAGTTTCCTACCTTAAGAGGTTCATACCAACTCTAGTGGAGGTCACCCACTATTTTGTCCCACTAATGAAGGATAATGCTAAGAGGGTCTGGGGAGAGGAGCAAAAAAAGGCATTTAAAAGGGTGAAGGCCATACTGACTTCCCCTTCAACGATGATCCCACCAGATGAGGTTACACCATTCTTGATATACCTTACCTCAACGGAGAAGTCCATAAGAGCTTTCCTTACTCAAGAAAAATTAGGAGTGGAGAGGCCAGTGTATTACCTGTCTAGGGTGATTTCAGGAATGGAATACAGGTACATGAAAATGGAAAGGCATTGCCTAGCCTTAGCCTCTATAGCACATAAGTTGAGACACCACCTGCCCGCATTCACAGTATATATTCTCACCAAGTGTGATCCTATCAAGTACCTATTAACGTGAACCATCCTGGTGGGGAAAGCAGCCAAGTGGTTCCTTGTACTCTTTGAGTATGATCTGAAGTGCATTATTTCAAAATCTATCAAGAGCCAAGTAGTGGCTGATCTACTAGCCAACTTTCCAAGACAAAACTTCGAACCTCCCAGTGAAGAGCTACCAGGAGAAAATTTCTAGGCATGTTTAACATAGGATATGGAGGAGTAGAAAATGGCATTTGATGGCTCGTGCACACAAGGGAGTGGTGGGGAAGGTATCATTGTTTCTAATAGCAAGGAAAAGATCACCCTCTCTTACAAGGTATATTTCAAATGTATTAACAATGACGGGGGGGGGGGGGGGGGGGAGGGGTATAAGGGTCTCATACTTGGCCTGTTGGAGGCACTGAGGAGGAGTATTAGAGTGCTTTCTTTAAGAGGAAACTCTAACTTTTTGGTTAAACAAGTCAACGGAGAGTTTGCGCTTAAGCACGCTAACCTTGTCACACATAGATCAATTATCTAAAGGCTACTTGGCCAGTTCTTAGAAGTAAAAATAGATAAGGTCCTATGGATAATTAATAGACACCTAAATACCCTAGCGATGATGACATAAAACTTGGATATGGTGGAACTGGAGGCCACCATTATAGTCTGTTGAAGAACGGTACTGACGACAGTATAATCTTTATTCCCATGTGATAATCCAGATAATCCAGAGGATTGGAAGTGACCCATTGTGAAGAAGTTAGAGACAAGAGAAGGAAAAATGAAGTTTTCAAAGCTGCTTAACTACCACCTGCTCCAAGGCACACTCTACTTCAAAAGTTCGGGAGGATTTTTGGCAAGATGTGCAGGAGAAAAAGAGGCTAAAAAAATATTAGTAGAAATGTATGAGAATCACTATAGGGATACTGATATCTCGCTTTACTTACAGTTGCAACGAGGAGGTTACAATTGGACTACTATGAGCATATAGGCCGCTTGCATGCAACAAAATTATTTGAAGTGTCAGACATAGTTCGACCAACCAGCTGAAGAAAATTTTGTGGAGACCTTTGAAGATAGGAGGAAAATCTACATTGCATTCCTTAAGTATGGAGAGTTGACGGGTTAAAGAGCCGATGGAATATTTGAAGAAAAGTGTTGCATGATTCTCCCTAGTAGGAGTAACTCTACAAAAGAGGATATAATGAGAGGGAACTACATTGCGTGGCATGGGAAGATGTGGTTATGGTGATGAAGGAAGCTCATGAACCTTAATACATGGGTGGTACTAAGCTACATGACCAGTTGATGACCCTGGGGTATTACTGGCCAACAATGGAGGCTGAATCTATAACTTTGTGAAAAAGTGTGGATCGTGTCAAGTACATGGCAATATGGTCCATGCTCCCTTAGTAAGCCTACAAACTCTAGTTGCCCTTTACCCTTTCCACATTTGTGTATTTGATTTGGTGGGAAAAATCAACCTAACCTCTCATGGAAAAGATTTTATCATCGTATCCACAATGTTGTATACCGAGTGGGAAGAATTGAACCCCTTGAGAAGGGTCACTGCTCAAGTAATGACACAATTTATCTGATAGTACGTAATTTGTAGGTTTTGTATTCCAAAGGTCATTCTCACAAACAACGAGAAGCAGTTTGTGTGTAAGGAAATGGGTATCCCCAAAGATAAATAAAAGATCATTCATAACAGTTCGACCATCTATTATCCTAAGGGGAATAGTCAAGCACAGGCCACCAATAAGACATTTCTCAACATTTTGAAAAGATGTCAGAGTATTTATCGGGATCATGGGATGAAAAATTTCCATTGGTCTTATGGGCCTACAAAACTTCAAAGAGAAAGCTAATGGGTTTTACCCTTTTTTCTCTGGTTTATGGGACAAAAGATGTGTTGCGAGTGAAGTTGGCAGTACCCTCAGTCCAGGTAGCTGTAAGCCATAACTTTGTGTTAGACCCAAGACATGTGCAATTGGAAGCTTTGGATGGGCACCTTGACAAATCCAAGTAAAACTTCAAGTTTTACACCCAGCAATTATCTAGAGATCATGAAAATTTGGTTAAGTCTAGAGAATTTAATGAGGGAGACTTAGATTTGCAGTCATTCGCTCATAATCTCAAGAGCACATCAACATCAAAATTCAAACCTAATTAGTAAGGCCCATTTGTGGTGTGAGGATTGGGTAGGTGAGGATATTGTCATATCTCGGAGTGCATTCAATCAATGAATTACAAGTGGCTCAAGAAATACTATGCTTGAGGTATCTTAATTTTTTTGATTTATTCTTTCTTATTATTAGAAGTTTTTTTTATAGAGAGTTACTTACCTCAAGTAAAAAATATAAACAGAGAAAACAATGAACAACGCTCTATTGTAATAGCACACCCAATAAAAAATATATTTCCTTTTCAAGTGGTGAATGGAATAGAAATTATCCTGTCGTGACTAGCTTTATCAAGATTTTTTTAACATTGATAACGTTTATCATTTTACATAGATAATAAATACATCATGCATCCACTCACCAAAATGTGTGAGTGGGTGCATCATTATTTTATTTCCGTTCCTCTGATAAATGTTCTAGAACAACTCAAGTTTCTCACAGTATAAGAGAAAAAGAGAAGACAATTTGAGGATAATTGCTCATCATACTTAGGGGGATATGTGCACCCAATTGACAAAGTATGATGAGCAAAACACACTTGCTTATCAAAAATTTAAAAGTCTAAACTCCTAAAATAGCTTACATGAGAAAAAAGTGAGGGTTGACCTCAAGTCCTATTTTTTAAAAAATGAATATAGGACAAGCATTCCACAGACTTAAGGAAAAGTTACATATATTTCTCTCCAAGCATTGAGAAGGAACTCCCATAGAAAAAGAGGGAGCAGTACTAGTTCACGATAGACACTTCCTAGAATGAAGGATAACCCATAGCTTATGAATTCAACAAGTCAATAAAATAAATATAGACACAGAAAGCGAACAAATAGTGGCAAGGAAGAATGAGATAAATATTTTTCATTCATATAAAGGGTTTGTTCCAAATAGACTAGATCTAGTTATTAGAAGCAAAATATAAATTGATTACAACTGTTATCTCGAAAGTAAAAATAAAACATTGTCTTTTGACAAGAACCCTCAAATGGGGGGCAACATCTCGAACTAGCTCTTATTCGAGCCTCGACATCCGATCAGTCTCCCATGCCTCACTAGCTAAGATATTAGCCAACTTAGCCCCTAAAGACTTGATATGCTTGTGGATATAATCAACTTATGAATGGGGTTAATGGATTGGGCCCTTGTAGAAGACTTGTCTATTATAATGTTTTAATAGCTGGAAGAAGGAGGTGGATAATGGAGGTGTCAATCCAGTGACGCTGAAAATGATAGACGTTCTCCAGATCCTTAATGGCATCCAAAAATAAGCTCTCTATAGAACTAGTGAGCTTAATTATAGGAGTGGATGTGAACTCGTGAACGTGGCTGGCGAGTGCCTTCAAGTTAAGGACAGTCAGACTATAACAATTGCAAAAAGTACTGACTGTGAAAGTCTCAAGATGATGCTCGAATATCAAGTCCAGTATATCATAGTCTGTTGTTCTGAACCTATAGGGGTAGTGCTCACACCACATGTCCCTCATATAAATGTCTAGGGCATCTATTTCTATCGCGTTGACCCTAATGTCCAAGGATCTAGCCTCAGAAGGAGGGGAGGGGACTCCTCGCCATATTGATCACCCTTAGAATGAGTGTCCTGAGAGTCATAATCTTGTACCTCTGCCTCCTCACCACCCTCAATTTCGTTTACCTCCTCCTGAAAATTAGAAAAAAAGAAGAAAGTGAGTAAAATATATACAACTCAAAAATGACGTCAAGAGCAACCTACGAAGGTAAGCAAGGTGTGCTTATTCGCAAGCCCAGAGGGGTCAAAATTCTGCCAGACAGATGACATTTCTCCCTTGGGGTAACCATGGGATCCACATGAAGAGGAGCATCAGTGATACCAACCTAAAAGGAAAAAAACAAAGTAAGGGGAGGTGGTCACCCGGACACTTGCACAGTGAAAAGTAAGTTTAGAAAAAAAGGTATGACAATATAATACCTGAGAAGTGATCTTAACAACACTCACAGACTGTTCCACAATTAGAGGAACACTCGTGGCACTAATCTGAAAATAAAAAAATAGGAAAGTGTCAGTTGAGGACTTGTGCAGTAAAAGCAAGTTAAAAAAAGAGAGGAGAGTCAGTTATGAAAGAGTAATACCTGGGAGGAACTTACCTCTAAGTCCACAGAAGGTTCCATAGATAAGGGAACACCCGGGCACTAACCTGAAAATAGGGAAACATGTAAGTGTCATTTGAGGACTTGCGTAGTAAAAGAAAGTTTTGAAAAAAGGAGAAAAGTCAGGTAAGACAGAGTAATACCTAGGGAGAACCTACTTCCAAGGCCACAACTGGTTCCACAGATAGGGGAACACTCGACGTACTGACCCAAAATAAAGAAATATGTAATGGTTATTCAAGCACTTACACAAAAAGAGAAAGTTGTAGAAAAATCATGGAGTATGATTGAGTGATACCTTAGAAGTGTCCACAGAGACACTCATGGAGGTTTCCACAACTAAAGGAACATCTGTAATGCTAACATGAAAATAGGAGAAAAGAAAATAGAATAAGAACACTTGAGTAGCAACAACAAGATTTGGAAAGCTAAATATGCCAAAATAATACTTTGGCACTTACAAGAACACTTGCAACAACAATGGATGGAGATGCAATAAATGAGGAGGCGCTAGTAGTGCTCGCCCGAGTGAAGAAAAAATGTATAAGTTTTGGAAAACAAGTGCAAAGATGTACCAGTTCTAGTACCTGGACCCCAGAAGAGGGAGATGCACTCAAATCCACAACATCGGTGGAGAGATGCTCGTGCTAATTTGTCAAAAAAAAATGAGTTCTTAGTAATAAGGAAAAAGAAAGGGGTTACCAAAAAGTGTTAAAACAATTACATAATTAGCTACCTGTGCTGAGAAGGTAATGGTAATGCCCCATATTTTCTACGTATTTATAATTTAATTAGTTCGAAAATTTATTGAGAAAAATACGTCATATTTAGATTACGCGAGTGAAGTAATTTGATGAGATTAAATAATAAACGTGATTATTAAATATTAACTGATAGATAGATACTGATTAATATTGTGATAAAATATTTACTAATGGTGAATGGTAAATAATAAAGGATTAGTGTTATACGATATAGAGAGTGATATGTCTGTATTTGAATTTATCTCACCAGGAGTCACGTGTAGACCAATTTGAGGTGAGAAATGAGAAAAATATTTTAAGTGACTCGTATGATTATTTAGAGGTCGCGGATGACTTCGATAGGGTCAAAATAGTCGGAAAAGTGTATCCTAGGGTATAGTTTGGGTCCAGGGTCAATTTTAGACCAAATCGACACCTATTAAGGGCATTTTGGTCATTTAAAAATAGATGTTAAGGGACCTACAAAATTTAAAGTTTTATATCAGATGTTTAATAATTGAAGCTATGGTTAGAAACGGTTAAAAACCAAGAGGGGTCATTAGAGAGAAGGGTGAGACAATTTTCAAAGCTTAAACAAGAGAATTTGTGAGAGGTTCAAAGGAGCTCTTACACCACAAACCATTTGGGAAGGAAGGATTGATGAGAAGGAAATCAAACCACCTTCATCAACACGAAATCAAACCCTAAAGTACAAAGTAAAGTGTTTATTGCAATTTCTTTGAAGTTATAATGCCCATTCTATGAGGGTTTACTTATTGATTGATGAAATTATCATTTTGAGAAGAAAAGAATGATTATAATATAGATTTGGGTAGTAATTTCATGTAGGTAGATTGAATATCTATATAGGACAAGATATATGAGATTATATATTGACAATCACAAATTTTATCTGGGTTTTAGAGGAATTTAATGGAAAAACCTAAAACCTTGGGTTCTTGGTGATCAAATGTTATAATTCAATCTTGATAGGGATTTGTTATGATCTAATTAAAAAATCACGATAGAAATAGTCCTAATACATGTAGAAATCATTAGGAACAATTAGTTTGAAGTTTGGTGAAGTATCATGGGGATAATAGGTGTGTTAATGGTGGAAAAATGCACCAGCAAAATGGAGAAGACGAATTATAGACCGACGAACCCGTTCGCTCTCGAGAATACTTATAATTCCTCTTTCTGGCATAGTTCCTCTAAACTGTTATGGTGAAAAACTTTCAGAACCTTATTGGGATATAATGTGGGGATTATTTATACTAAAGTAGGCCTACATGTGATTGGTAGTTTAGTCGATTGGAGGGAATTAAGATAAGAGTCAATTGGGATGTATTGTGTCGAAATTTCTCGGAGAGAAAGACAACGAACTTTGGAGATTGCAAATGAATTAATAAGAAGACTAGTAGGGTAAGTTAGGATTAACTACTAAAATTTACAAAGGGGTAACTAGGACCCTTAGGGTTATTGAATGCTCAATAAATTACGAGAGTGCGATAAATCGTAACATAATAGTACGGCGAGTATGAGAGAGAAGAATACTACGTACTTAATCTCAATAGTGGGGTTGTGTGTATACCTACTGAATTACGTATAGGTGGAGTGAATTCCTATGATGTACTTACATGTGGTTTTAATTGGTATGTTCGATGAGACATTCCAAACCACATTCGATGAGACATTTCGAACCACGTTTGATGATACATTCCGAACCAAGTTCGAGGGGACATTCCGAACTCATAAATCCTTAATGTGTAAAATAAGGGCATTATAGTGAAGAATGCTCTTATGGTATATATATTGTGTGAAATATCTACCTTATGATTATTCTACTTTAAGAGAGAGTAGACTGGCAAGTGTGATGTATAGATATATATCTAAAACGTGAATTAAGTAGAGAGACTTAATGAAAAATTTAAAGATGGATGGTGAATATCTAAGAAAGTAAATTAAGAGTGTGACTTAATTATGAAGATGTTAAAATAACATATGTGAAAATAGTACATAGTAAATAATTAACATATGAGAAATGTTAATAAAATGAATGTAATGTATGGGCGGTACGGGGAACTTAGAAGTGTAGATAAGTTCAGTTAATTACTTATGTCTAGTTTGCTCGGATAGTACAACTATATGTGCCAAGTTTTGAACGCTAGGCGTGCACTGAGGTGGGGATGCTCAAGAGAGTTCTTGCAAGCATAACATGTGTAATCAATAACTGATTATTTATTGCGATAAATTACTTGCTAAATATTTTCAAAACGTTTTGTGTACTAACACTTGCTATAAAAAAATTTAAAAGCCTTTCAGGTGTCTAGCCACAGGGACACCAATCGTGACTTCCTTCCAGGGACTCGGAGCTGCATCACTGTGGATGCTGACAAGATTTATTTTGATTAGACATTTCCCCTTATTCAGATCTAGCGTAGGATTCCATTTTGGTATTTCTTGTATGGACATGTTGTCCAGTAGAAGTTTTCAGTTATATAGATTTATTTTTATTATGGAGTATTGGTTTTAGATTTTGGCTCGCGGTTAATTCGGCAAACTTTGATTTCATTTATATATTCTGATCATTGGATTATATTATATTGTGAATGGTTAATTTATTTCAGTTTAATTCTTTTATTTGTTTTTAAGAAAGATAAAAATTTGGCACCGGTCTAATTTTCACTTAGGTGGTTAGTAAAATAAAAGAAAAAGTTTTCGACAGTGATATTAAGAATGAACCACATGAGAAACCTGTTTAATTTTTATAAAGGCCTGATCAAATGCTTTTTAAATTAGACGGGGTGTCACAGTGGTATCAAAGCATCGGGTTCTAGTGTCCTTAGGATCTGTACGGCTTACTACGGATTCAGCGCATCGTCATTTTGTTATAGAGCCCTATTGTTAGGATTGTTGTTTATTATTTTTGTTCTTACGATATCGTTCTTCTGCTATTAGAGTTTTGTATAAACTGTGTACTTATACAAATTTAATTTTTTTTTTCAGAATGTCACCGAAGAGAGAGCAAGTCCAGAGGGCGACAGCTAAAGATGAGGCTAGGGAGGACCCTCAGGACCAGCAGGGACCCCCACCACCACCAGAGATGATTTCTACTACTTAGGTTGCGATGATAGTGTCACAGGTCGTTGAGATAGTCATGAGGGCCATGGAAGCCCACCTACCTCGGCCTCAGGCACAGTAACCCGGAGGGCCAGCTATTCAGGCCCAGCTAGGGCAACCCACTTGGCACAGCATCAGAGAGACCTTTCAAAATGTCCACCCTCCTGAGTTTCAAGGCGATACAGATGTAGTGGCGGCATGCCAATGGAAGAGGAACCTTCAGTGCCACCCGCGCATGTTAGATTGCAGCGAGGTTCAGAAACAAATGTTGGCTACCTTCAGGTTAGCGGGAGCATCCTTTCAGTGGTGGGAGTTAGTAACCACCACTGAGGAGAGATAAAAGATGACCATTTAGAGTTCTGGGTGCGGTTTGACCGCAAGTACTTCCCACCTGCAGTTGAGTCAGAGATGAGTAGGAGATTTGGGGAGGTATGTTAGGGTGACCTTTTAGTAGTTGACTATAAGGAAGAGTTTAACTGCATGGCTAATTTTGTGCCAGACGAGCTGAGCAACGAGGAGATGAAGAAGGCTCGGTTCATGGATGGGTTGTCCTGGAGGATCTGGCAACACCTGATTAGGAATCCTGCATTGATGACTTACACTGATGTTGTCAATGCCGCACTACTAGGACTATCACTTCCATGATAAGGGGAGAAATAGAGGAGCAGAGAGTATCCATTAGGGCAATACAGGAGGGAGTCGTGGTAGTGGGGCACCACCCCGGCGGCAGCAAGAGCGGAGCTCCGACAGGGGAACTCCACTAAGAAATTCAGACATGCTGGGTTCAAATCTAATAGGCAGGGTCAGTAGGGTCCTCAACATCAGCAGTTCCCTCAGAGCCGTCAGGGCCAAGGGAACTAGGGGAAAGGCCAGCAGGGCCAAGGCCATTAGGGCCAGCATCAGGGACAGTAGGGTCAGGGACAAAGGAGACCTTTTTTGGGGCAGTTCTTTATATGCGGCTAGTAGGGTCACAGGTAGAGGCATTGCCCACAGCGAGATGGACCTTAGAGACAGGGTGCCCACTAGGGGCAAAAGGATCTTTTAGATCGAGCTTTAACTCCTGCATCGGCTCCACAACAGCACCAGGGTCAGATGCATTATGGACGTGTGTACAACATTCGAGATGTAGCCTCACCTCCACCACCTTCATCACTTCCTGCAGTTGAAGGTACATTTCCTATTCACGAGCTCAAGGGTAGGATTCTGTTTGATACTGGGGTGTCTCATTCATTTATTAAGACGAAATTTTCATGAGCCATTGGATTATTATAGATAATCAATAATCTTCTCATGTGTGTCGAGTCACCTACGGGTAGTGGGTCTTTAATACATTCAGTTTTTAGAGGAGTTGATGTAATGATTGGGAGATTGAGTCTAGAGGCAGACCTTCTAGTGTTAGACATGGAAAGATATGACATGATTCTAGGTATGGATCGGTGAGCAGGATACAGAGCGATAGTGGATTGATACGAGAGGATAATTGTATTTTATATTTCGGGATAGGAGATGTTCCTTGTGGCAATTCCCCTTCCCGAGGGAGGATTCCACACTCATTTATATTACATCGAGGAGGATACCTCGTAAGAGGTGGTTATTCCCTTATATTTGATTCTTGTAGTGAGGTATTTTGAGGATGTGTTCTGGGAGATACCCGGGTTGGCATCGAGCCGAGAAATAGAGTTTGTCATTGATTTAGCACCGGGGACGAGACCAATTGCCAGGTCACCGTATCGCATGGCTCCTTCAGCGATGCGAGAGCTAAGAGAGAAGATTTGATAGCTCTTGGGTAAGGGTTTCTTTCTGCAGAGTATTTCACCTTAGATTGCTCCGATGTTATTTGTGAAGAAAAGAGATGGTTCACTTCGCCTGTGCGTGGATTATAGAGAGATGAACAAGGTGACGATACGGAACAAGTATCTGTTACCTAGGATTGACGACTTATTTGATCAGTTGAGAGGGGAAACGTACTTCTCTAAGATCGATTTGAGGTCAATTTGTCACCAGTTACGTATTCGGGGAAGGATGTTCCTAAGACTGCTTTCCTGTCGTTGTATGGATCCAATGAGTTCCGGGTGATGCCATTCAGGTTCGCCAATGCGTCTGCAGTTTTCATGGATCTCATGAATAGAGTATTTCAGGAGTTTTTGGATTAGTTTGTGATAGTATTTATTGATGACATCTTGGTTTGCTCACGGATGGAGAAGGAGCATGCCAAGTATTTACGGACGGTTCTGTATACGTTGCGGGACCATCAGCTGTACGCCAAATTTATTAAGTGTGGATTTTATCTTCGGGAGGTACAGTTTCTTGGCCATATTGTGTCTGCTAGAGGCATAGCTGTTGATCCGAGTAAAGTATCGACGGTGAGGGAGTGGGGGAAGCCCATGACACCGAACGTGATTCGCAACTTCTTAGGGTTGGTCGGGTATTATCGTCACTTCATCAAAGGGTTCTCAAAGATTATTAGGCCTTTGACGAACATGACTTATAAGGGGGTACCATTTATGTGGAGAGACCAGTGTCATTTAGCTTTTGATGAGCTAAAGGATAGATTGACATCAGCACTGGTACTTTCATTGCCTAGGAGTGGGGTGGAGTATTAGGTCTACATGGATGCATACTTACATGGACTTGGGGGTGTGTTGCAGTAGCAGGAGAGGGAGATAGCTTATGCGTCTCAAAATCTAAAGCCCCACAAAAAAGAATTACCCCACTCATGACCTGGAGTTAGCAACTATCATTTTTATGCCGAGGATTTGGAGACACTACCTGTTGGGCGAGAAATTCACATTATTTATGGATCATAAGTCACTTCAGTATGTCTTCACACAGAAGGATCTGAACATGAGGCAGATGCAATGGCTAGAATTCGTGAAAGACTACCAGTTTGATATATAGTATCATCATAGTAAGGCTTACATGGTGGTAGACGCATTGAGCCGATGACCCATTAAGGATTTAACGGAGGTGTGGAAAGAGAAGTTAAGTAAGATACAACAGGAGGATGAGGTTTCCAGGGCGTACATAACAGTTATAACTCTCAGTCCCAAGATCGTTATGCGGGTAGTGAAGGCTCAGGCAGAGGACCAGTTCTATCAGGACAGGGTACGACAGTTATTAGTTGGGGGTGCAGAGTCCTACTCAGTCAGCTGACAGGGAGGCCTACACTTTAATGGGATATTGGTAGTGCCCGAGGACGAGGATTTGAGGCAAGCAGTGATGACAGAGTCTCCCGGTTCCAAATTTATGGTACATCCCGATGGGGATAAAATATACTAGGATATGTGGAGATAGTACTAGTTGGCCGACATGAAGAGAAACATAGTAGAGTTTATCTCAAAGTGTGTAACTTGTCAGCTGGGGAAAGTTGACCATCAGAGACCTTCGGGATTGTTATAACCACTTAAGATTCTCGTGTGGAAGTTGGAGAGCATCTCGATGGATTTTATTACAGGGCTACCTACTTCATAGCGGGGTCACGATTCTATATGGGTGATAGTGGATCGGTCCACCATGGTGGCTCAATTGTTGCTTGTTCGCACTGACTACGATAGGATGCGGTACGTACAACTATTCATTTCGGAGATTGTTAAGATGCATAGTGTTTTGATTAACATTATGTCTGATAGAGATAGTTTTGGTGTCGCATTTCTGACAGAGCTTTCAGGAGACCATGGGCACAAACTTACGGTTGAATACGACGTACCACCCGCAGATAGACGGGCAGACTGAGAGGGTAAATATGATGCTTGAGGATATGCTGAGGATGTGCATCCCAGATTTTAGGGGAGGGTGGGAGAGATACCTTCCAATGGTAGAGTTTTCATAATAACTCTTACCAATTTACTATCATTATGGCACCGTTCGAGGCATTATATGGGAGGCCTTATCGTTCGCCCGCATGATGGTTAGAGGTGGGGAATAAAAATTTATTAGGACCTGAGATGATTCAGGAGACTACTTCCAAGATTGAGTTGATTCGAGGATGCATTCGGATAACTCAGGATTGGCAAAAGAGTTATGCAGACGCCGACATGAGACATGTGGAGTTAGAGGTTAGTGACCAGGTGTTAGTTAGAGTATCTCCTATTAAGGGGATCATGAGATTTGGCAAAAAAGGGAAGTTAGCACCAAGATATGTAGGGCCATTTCCTATTATAGAGAGGGTGGGACTGGTGGAATACAAACTGGGACTCCCATAGCATCTTCAGTGGATACACGTTGTGTTCCATGTGTCATCACTGAAGAAATACAGGAGGAGCGAGAGGGATTTCTGGCACATTCCGCTTGAGGAGATTTACTTACAGCCATACATTTCATATGAGAGAGGCCCATGGATATTTTAGATTATGGTGAGCTTAAACTGCGGTCCAAGATGGTGCCATAAGTGTGAGTTCATAGGGATGCAACAATACTGATGAGTCGACATGGGAGCGGGAGGATGACATGCAAGAGTAATACCCAAAGTTATTCACTGCAGGTATGTCCTAATTTTGGGGATGAAATTCCTTTGCAAGGTGGAAGTATGTAATACCCCGTATTTTCTATATATTTATAATTTAATTAGTTCGAGAATTTATTAAGAAAAATACATCCTATTTAAATTACGTGAGTGAAGTAATTTGATGAGATTAAATAATAAAGGTCATTATTAAATATTAATCGATAGACAGATACTGATTAATATTGTGATAAAAGATTTACTAAGGGTGAATGGTAAATAATTAAAGGATTAGTGTTATACGGCATAGCAAGTGATATGTGCGTATTTGAATTTATCTCACCAGGAGTAACGTGTAGACCAATTTGAGGTGAGAAATGAGAAAAATATTTTAAGTGACTCGTATGATAATTTAGAAATTGCAGATGACTTTGATAGGGTCAAAATAGTCAGAAAAGTGTACCCGTGGGTATAGTTTGGGTCCCGGGTCAATTTTAGACCAAACCAGTACCTATTAAGGGTATTTTGGTCATTTAAAAAATAGAGTTTAAGGGACCTACGAAATTTTAAGTGTGATATCAGATGTTTAAGACTTGAGGCTAGGGTTAGAAATAGTCAAAAACCAAGAGGTGTCATTAGAGAGAAGGGAGATACAATTTCCAAAGCTTAAACATGAGAATTTGTGAGGGATTCAAAGGAGCTCTTACACCACAAACCATTTGGGAAGGAATGATTAAGGAGAAGGCAATCAAAACACATTCCTTAACATGAAATAAGACCTTACAGTGCAAAGGCAAGTGTTTATTGCAATTTCTCTGAAGTTATAATGCCCATGCTATGAGGGTTTACTCATTGATTGATGAAATTATCATTTTGAGAAGAAAAGAATGATTATAATACAGGTTTGTGTAGGAATTTCATGTAGGTAGATTGAATATCTGCAGAGGAAAAGATATATGAGATTATATGTTGACAATGACAAATTTTATTTGGGTTTTAGAGGAATTTTAATAGAAAATCTTAAAACCTAGGGTTCTTGATGATCAAATGTTTTAATTCAATCCTGATAGGGATTCGTTATGATCTAATAAAAAAACCACGTTAAAAATAGTCCTAATGTATGTAGAAATGGTTAGGAACAATTGTTTTGAAGTTTGGTGAAGTATCATGGGGATTATAGGTGTGTTAATGGTGGAAAAATGCAACAACTAAATGGATAAGACGAATTACAGACCGACGAACCGATTCGGTTCAAAGGGCGAACCGGTTCGGTCTCCAGAATAATTATAATTCCTCTTTTTGGCCTAGTTCCTCTAAAATGGTACGGTGGAAAGCTTTCAGAACTTTGTTAGGATATAATGAGGGGATTATTTATACTACAGTAGGACTACATGGGATTGGTGGTTTAGTTGGATTGGAGGTAATTAAGACAAGACTGAATTGGGATGTATTGTGTCGAAATTTCTTAGAGAGAAATACAATGAACTTCATAGATTGCGAATGAATTAATAAGAAGACCAGTAGGGTAAGTTAGGATAAACTACTAAAATTTACAAAGGTATAACTAGGACCCTTAGGGTTGTGTGAATGCTCAATAAATTACGAGAGTGCGATAAATCGTGACATAATAGTACGAGGAGTATGAGAGAAGGATACTACATACTTAATCTGAATAGTGGGGTTGTGTGTATACCTACTGAATTACGTATAGGTGGAGTGAAATCCTATGATGTACTTACATGTGGTTTTGATTGGTATGTTCGATGAGACATTCCAAACTACGTTCGATGAGACATATCGAACCATGTTCAATGAGACATTCCGAACCATGTTCGATGAGACATTCTGAACCAATTTCGAGGGGACATTATGAACTCATAAATCCTTAATGTGTAAAATAAGGACATTATCGTGAAGTATGCACTTACGTTTAATACAACACATGTGAAAATATTACATAGTAAATAATTAACATATGAGACATGTTAATAAAATAAATGTATTGTATGGGCGGTACGGGGAACTTAGAAGTGTAGATAATTGCAGCTAATTACTTCTGTCTAGTTAGATCAGGCATTACAACTAGGTGGGATAAGTACATAATGCTAGGCGTGCACTATAAATAAGAGGTGAGGATGCTCAAGAGAGTACTCGCAAGCATAACATGTGTAATCAATAACTGATTTTTTATTGAGATAAATTACTTGCTAAATATTTTCAAAACGTTTTGTGTACTAACACTTGCTTTAAATTTTTTTAAAAACCTTTTAGGTGTCCAGCCACAGGGACACCAAGCGTGATTTCCTTTCAGGGACTCGAAGCTGTAACATTGTGGATGCTGACATGATTTATATTGATTAGACGTTTCCCCTTATTCAGTTCTAGTGTAGGATTCCATTTTGATATTTCTTATTTGGACATATTGTCCAGTGGTAGTTTTCAGTTATTTAGATTTATTTTTATTATGGAGTATTTTTTTTAGATTTTGGCTCGCGGATAAATCAACAAACTTTGATTTCATTTATATATTGTGATGACTGGATTCTATTATACTGTGAATCGTTAATTTAGTTCAGTTTAGTTCTTTTATTTGTTGTTAAGAAAGATAAAAATTTGGCACCAGTCTAATATTCACTTAGGTGGTTAGTAAAATAAAAGTTTGTCGATCCCAAACCTCAAATTCGACAGTGATGCTAAGAATGAACCACATGAGTAACCTGTTTTAATTTTTATAAAGGCTTGATCAACCGTAATTTAAATTAGATGGGGCGTCACAGTAATGTGAACAATAGGCCCACTCGTAACTACACTGAAAATAGGCTGAGTAGGGAGAGCCTGGAATTGGGACCTATTGTCTAAGGGGAGACATGCCCGTGGGATAAATATCCTCCCAGAAGGAGGTAATCCATGGATGACTACCCCTGTGGGCAATAATATACCCCACTAGTGAGGGGTCGTTCAAAAGAGAATCCTTCAATACAATGGTCATCAATGAAACAAAAAAGTTTAAATTCATGTGTTTGTTAGTGACAAAATGAATGTATGAAAAAAGAGGTTGCTTGAAGAATACCCCTCCAGAGCTAGCTACTACAGTATGAGTTGGCGTTAGAGATAGAAAATTGCTCTCCGTAGAAGAAGTGAGTGGCCTAGAAATGGTGTGAGGGGCCCATAGACGCATATAAAAAATCATCTATAAGTCTACAGAGAATACAAATAAGTATGGAAAATGGTGGAAAACTGCCAGAAATGAAATTTATAAGTATGGAGGGTCAAGAAAAAAACTCAGCGAAAAATAAATAAAGTGCACTCATTAGTTCCAGGTGTAAACCTCTCTAGAAAAGGTCAAGGAAGATACCAACTTGGAATTTCTCTCACACCAGAAAAGAGCGCGAGGAAGGACATGAGAAATGGTTGTTGGAGTTACCCCACCCTAGGGTGGTCACTCGCCCCTGTGGAGGGAACCTGCTTGAAAACAAACAATAAATAGGAAGAGTTAAGAATTATATAAGTCATAATTTAAAAGAAAATATGACAAAGAAAAGTATAACCAATGCTAGAAAATGCTTACAGGTTCATTGCGACGAGCTTTCCCCAAAGACAAAGGCCCAGTGGTAGGGTTGGTGGAAGATAGCGAGTAGATCTTAGTGTCATCATGATCTCTGAGGGGAGGATCCACGTCTATGATTGATCCCCTCGTGGCTGACAAAAAAAGGAAAAGCATCAACCAAGTGATCTTTGTTAAAACCAGAAAAGATAGTGTCAGTTGAAGAAGAATTGTGGTAATCATAAGAAGGGGTTCTTCCATATTCAATAAGTTCCTCTTTCGATGAATAGGGTGATGAGAAAATGCTCATAATTTCACCACTTATATTTTTACTAAGTAAAAAGGGAGTAACTAGAGTACCTTCTACTGGGTGAGCAGATGATAGAGCAGGGGGATGAGAAAGGGTGGTTGCGAGGGCCTTATAGACCTACTCACGAACAAATTGGAATGTCTCCTCAATCCCTAAAGTATTAGTCTTGAAGCCCCGGTCTTCAACAATAGAAGAACTAGTAGACTTAGTGGATTTCTTATTCTGCTTGAACACTAGTGTTTTGGCAGGCGATGGAAGGGAAGAAGCTCCCCCAACTGGAGCAAGAACAAAATTCGAAACATCAGTTTTGGGGTGATTCCTCTTCGAATGGACTTTGGCCTTGGACATACCCTTGATTTTCCTCTTTGTTTGATGCAGTTGGGCTTATGAGTGCTTAGCAAAAACACTCTTTATATAAAGAGGATTCACGAGGACCAGGACCACCTACTCCAGGGGAACCCTTTCAACTTGACTGTGATCCCAAACCTCCTTTTGTTTATGATTAATCAAGTACTTGTCATGAGAAGGGACACTCGACCACAAACTCATATGAGACAATCTGAATTCATTTCTTTATAAATGAAATTTGGCACTTCCATAAATTAAACCACGTGCGGCTAAAAGAATAAAGGTAGTCACGGGTAGGTATCAAGAAGTTCCCAAAGCAGGCAGTCCTGTGCTCCATCGCTTCGGGGATAAAGTTGGAAAATACCTTAATGTATAACTTTGGGGGAGAGAGGATGGTTAGAAACTCTGGATTAGAAGTTCCCTAGTCATATCCAAATCTCTTCGTGACCCACTCAGAGTGGTAAACTCCACTACTTATCCAAGATCTGTTAGATATGGTAGGATGCAAGGAAGTATGACGCGATTAAAAAAATGTCTTTAGTGCGTGTGAATTGCGACTCAAGTGTAAGTCGTTCGCGTAAGTAATAATTCGAGAAATTCGGGTATCAAACTCAGGGACTAAGACATAAAACGTAATGACTACTATGGAAGGAGATTAGACTTAACGACCGATGCACAAAAATTAAAGAAACGATGACGATTGTTTGAAGGAAATTTCAAATGAACTAATTCAACCTAATTAATAAATGTGAACTAACTACGCACCAAGGACGAAAACCTTTTGATTTAAACTATATGCGAAAAAATGGGATTGAAATGAACTCCCCCGAACCTTCGGTAAATTCGTTGGATATAATATTTTCAAAAAATATATTAATAATTAGAAGAGAACATTAAATTTTTCAAAGCACTAAACATGTGAAGATTTTACTCTGCACAATATCTAGGCAATGATAGAAGTAATGTGAATGATGAGATTACCGATACGCATATTACACTCTCAGACACTCCGGTTACCTAGGGAAAATGAAATTAAAAGACCTATAATACTTGTCTCGACAAAATATCAATCCTACTAATTATCTCTACAATTTCATCCAATTTTATATCCAACTTATAAACCTAGGTTTGGTTTATGTACCCCAACCCTTTAATTATCTAGCTGGACAAGTTAAATCTAACTATGCATGAATTATTTACATAACATGAAGACATGATGATGGAAATATAGAAAGAAAACAAATAATTTCTATCAACGAAGAAATAAGTTAAGAAGAACAATCACAAACCAAACTTGGAAGGAAAACCGGAAATAAATCTCGACTTGTATTGGATTTACATGCATGAAAATTATAAACTTGAGTCATGACGTTTCTCTCCCTTCCTAGCCTTTAAAAACTTACTAAAACTAATGTAAAGTATGTTTAATGTTAAGTTACAACTCTAGGTAAAAAAATTGAAATAAATCAAAATTTTGCGTTTGAGTCATTTGAACTGGTTCCCTTGAAATCCAAACCGATTCTCTTGAAGGGATAATTACTGTTCTGCCACTTGATTTCTCTTAACTTCAAATGCGAGTAACTTCTTAACCGTAGATCAAATTTGGACATCGTTTCTTCCAGTGTTCTCATAAAGTCAAGCTCTTTAACTTCTCTTTTTTTTACCATAGAATATGGCTACAAAATTACTTTATTGCCCTTGAACTTCATTTCCTTCTTTTCTATCCTTATTCTGGTCTCTCTCCCGCATTCACTTGCACGAAAAATCTGTAAAACATACGATAAATACACAAAACAAGAAATATTCATTGGAAAGGGTTAGTATCATGAATACAATATAAATCCAGTCCATTTACACCATACGGGACTATAAAAACAATTAAATTACGGGAATAAATATGAAATATTTATGCCGAATCAAAGTACAAAGTCCATTATAGATATATCAGGACAATCACTTACAAACTTAGCGTTGGCAAGAGAGAAGAAAGTCCCAAGTGAAGTTGAGTGAAAGCACCATGAAAATATTCTACTCACTCGCCTGGAGTAAGGGCGAAAGGAAAATTCATCTATATCATCTAGGAACAAGCTAAGAGAGTGTTTAGGGGCTTTCTTGAACAACCTAGCAATTTGAGCAACTCGACTATGAAGCGAGTGGGGTTAAGGGTCCTAGTTGGGGAATCGCTCGAGAAGAAAGCCCATTGATAAGAAGGAGTTGATAAAGTTTACCACATCGTGACGATCGTATGAGCGCTCCATGTCGATGTGATTGCGAACTAGCTAAGTGTAGATAGATCCTAAAGTAAAGGCAGTGAGGAGGACACTCCTCCCACAAGTAAGTCTGATAGCCAATCAAAACAGTAAGTCATGAGGAGAGTGTGAAATCCCGCCTAATAAAATACCGGGTGATCAGTCCTATACCAAATTAAAATATCGATCGATCGTCCCTGACTTTGTTTTCTCCAACCGACAGTTCCACCATTAACGAAAATCTCCAACTTTCATTCTTTCCCCTGGACTAACCCATTCCCAATCAACCCCATTTCTACATAAGAATAGGATCAAAGCACCTTATAGAACATCAATCTGGAATTAAATCTCAAGATTTCCTACTTTTTCCCGAATTGGGTATTATCCGGGTTTTCAATCCCCAATACGAATTTCATTCATTTTATCAGTAATTAACCCTCTAATCTTACTGATTTTAACATTTGATTCAGTTCTCTACATTCTAGAATCATAAACACGATTTATCTCCCCCCTTAATCTCATTAAGGTATATAAATTTACAAAAACCCAATTTAGATTTTGGTGACACACCCAAAACGAATTTTCATACACACATCACTATGATATGAATTGATTATCAAACTTTTAGAAATCACAACAGTTGACCTCTTGCCTCAAAGTGTTTGTAGTGTCTGATCCGTTGTTGCCGTCCCTCAATTTGGCTCCAAAAACCTCCAATTTGCTCTTGATTTGCTTTCCCCCAAATCCCCTCTCAAACCCTAGGTTTAGAGTTATGTTGGCTGCCATTCTTTAATCTCCCAATTAGGTTAAAAACCCTCCATCCCGTTTTTAGACTAATGGGCTTAATTAAAGTGGTCCAACTCACCCCGTGTGGGCCCGGCTATGCCCAAAATTACTCCGAGACCCAATTACTACCCCCGGGTACTCTTTTCAGACTATCTCGACCCATCCGGACTCAACCGCACACTCAGAATTGGCGTTCGAATTAATTTATAAAAATCCTTATCTCACACCCAATTTAGTCTATACCGACTCCCGGCTGGGATAAGTGTATACCTTGTCATTAATACTCGAAATGACGTAATTAAATTATTACTATTCACTTAGTAAATAAATTTCCCTAAACATTAACCATTCACTCCCCGGTTAATATTTAAATATATATCTATTGCCATAATTAATTCAATTAAAATTATAATACACCAGTAATTTAATATTCCCGAATTAATTAAATATTAAATGTACAAAAATACGGGGTGTTATAGAGAGTCATTTGTTCTCCCCTGGAACAGGAACCTTCTCAGAAAGGCAACAAAGAAGGCAGCCAAGTGGGTCCTTGAATTAATCTTAGGACAATCTTGGCTCCTATTAACTTTAGATGAACCCCATATTTGGGCATCACCTCGAAATCCCTGAACTAGTAATGCTGTCACTTAGCAAAAGAGTGCTTGGTTGCCACAGTTTAGGTGAGAGCAACATAACGAGAACATTCTGACGGGCTTGGTGAAGCTCCTCCTTACATATCTCCCTTTTGAGGGGGTCTTTATACCCATCAGTGAAAACATGATTTCCTAAGACAAGTAGGCCAGTTAGCTTGAAAATATCCTCTAAAATGATAGTGAACTCTCCCCAACTTGTGACAAAGGTATGGGGGTCCACACTCCAGCGAAAAAGTAAAATATTATAGGCACTAGTCTTTTTGGAGATGGTACGGTTCTTCGGGCTGGTGATCACTCGATTTAGTCCCAAATAGTCAATAATGACACTGTAAGCATGGACATTGATAACATAATCAACCCATAAGTTCCACTCTTTAGGGACCCCCCGCAAACATCAAGGTTTACGTTTGAGAAGGGGAAGTCACCCCTATCCACTCAAACTCGCAATATACTATTAGTGAGGATCACTGGGGTGTCTTTAGACTCCATAAAACCTACAAATAATCGCTCGATAATTTTCTCCATAAACTCTACTTCGAACTGCTCGAGCGAGGACATGAAATTATCATCCTTGCCAAAGAAGGGGCGAGGCGGTAAGACAAAAATCCCTTTTGGAATTCTTTTACATAAAATACATTTGCCCTTTAGGAAATTAAGAGAATCCACTAGAATATGGTCCCGTCTTACCAGAAATGGTGGGGAAGATGGAAGAAACATCCAGTGAGGAGGTGATGGTGGTGGCACCGGTAGTGGAACTAGTGGAAATGGTGACCTAAATGGGTAAAATGGCCACCAACACCCAGCTCATGGAGGTAGAAGAGGCGGATGAAAACATTAGAGTAGAAGAAGTCATTGGATCTTGAAAATTCTTGAAAAAAATATGAAAATGGAAGAAAGAGTTTGAGGGGATGAAATTTCTCTCTCTCTAGAAAAGTTTAAGGCAAATGACAAAGTAATTTTTTTGAATTTGGTAAGGGATTATTTATACCTAGTAAAAAGAACACGCTTGATAGCTCAAAAAAGAGGGTAATCATTACCAAAATCATGAAAGGAGATATCCCAATAAGACACGTGGCTCCTCGAGACACTAAAAGTTGCCTAGGTATGGTTCCCTGACAAGCAACATTATATGAACAACAGAGATAATGATTTACTTTTTGAGTCCCCTCGAATTCTTTAAAGGGACTGTTTGAATTTGTATAAAAATATTCATTTTTAACTCAAATTAGAACTTTCGTAAGATGGGCCTAATGTTGAGGGGTACCCCCAAATCTCACACAAAAAGTATATCGAACACGAGTGGGTGCCAGGCGAGTGGGTGCTAAGAGAAGTGGGTTCCAAGGAATGAGAAACTTCAAGACAATGAGGGGGTGCTAGCTAAATGGACCCAAGTCAACGAGGGGATAATAGGCGAGAAATCCCAAGGGGAGTAAGGAGGTACTATATGAGCAACCCTAAGAAAACGAAAGGGTGCTCTGCGAGTAGCCCCAAGCCCAGGTTGCAAATAAGTTTACTTAAACAGTATTTTCTAACACTTTATTATTTGTTGTACATAGGAATGCTTAACAAGAAGTCTTAGTCGAGCAAGTAAGGCTCTAGAAGATGGCTAGCTGGGATCCCATAGGAGTTTTGGATTGGAGGCTGAGAGGTAAGTCTTGTTAGCTAAGCTATGGGATAACCACTTCAGTACCTTAGGAAATAGATAATACTAATAGAAGGGGACTAAGAGGTCACTCACACATATACACAATTCACACTTAGTCAAATAGGTGAGAAGCGAAGGCAATGCCCATAAAGTGTTTTTTAAGATAAACATTGGCGAGTGGCATTTGAAAAATATTTACCAAAACATACTTTTTGGCACTACGCTTGACATAATTGCTTTTTAACTTTGGGTTGTACCAGATGTTGTCTATTAGAGTGGACATATGACAAATAATAAAATAGGACAAAAAGTAGAATTTATATATTATATGAAAGAATATCCTTTTGGTGCGCACATGCCACATCAACCCTAGTATTTACCTAAAAATAGAGCACTTGGGCAACGCCAAGTCATGGAACATAGCTGAAGCACTGTTACTCTTCACAAATATACCCAAAAAGTATCCTCTCTATGCTTTCTCCTTAGTACTTGAAGTGCTTGTCTCTTCACTCCCAAGAATCATCACTTCCAAGTGATCCCTTTTCTATTTTTTTGTTACCTAAAAGTTTATTGCTAATCATTGTCTTCCTCATTCAATAATCATAAAATTTCTATTTTACTAGAAAAGTTAGTTTTCATCTTCTTGCTGCTCTTGAAGCTTTGAACACCTTAAAGTCACCTTCCATTGGAGTGGGTCATGCCTCATCAGATTCAGTATATTCATAGACCCCGATACTTCTCTCCTCTTACAAATATTGATTTCCCAACACTTAATTGAAAAAGAGGAAAATTACACATTTTGTGAAATTTTCATAACAGGGTAGTTTTAGTTTCCATCCGCGACTTGATTCACTGGAAGCTTGCTGTAATAAAACATGACTTAATGTCAGCGAAAAGTCTGGTTCATTGGTCGCAACTGTGGAAACTATGTTGATGTAAAAATATGCTCTCTCTCACAACTTCATTCATTGATATTTCTCTTCAATGAAGTATCTAGTTGTGAACTAATGTAACCCATGTAGAAATTATCTAGTTACAGGCGCGACCTTAGTCACTATCCTTTCACGTTAGCGAACCAAGTCTTTGTTGCAGGGATGAGACCCGCGAATCTGTCATATTTTAATATGTTTTAAGATCTTACTCTTTAGATCTCTTTGGAAGTTATTCCAATGTACACTTTTTGTTTATATATAGTTAAGATTGTTTCTAAGCCTGCTAGTTTGCCCCACTTTAGTTTTACCCACTTGCCTTCATACACATGTGCTATACATACTCTTGCTTGCATCCTTCTTCCATGTTGATTCAAGAGTAAACTTTTAAAAGATAAGAAGAGAGAAAATATCCATCTTTTCAAAAGAAGCAAAAATTCTAAGTTCATCTCTTGTGTGTATTTCAACATTTTTTGACTCATTCTTGAATTCTTGAAAGTAAGACTTTTGTACTTAATCTCGTTTTGACAAATCATTTTCTAATATTATTTTTTCTTGAGTATGGTGGTATTTCAAGCTTTAAAAACACACTTGCGAGCTTTTAAGAGAAACGGAACCTTTTTCAACATATTTTAAACCTTAAGATATCCTCACATATCCTAGTGTAGTCTGTGGTTAGTCGTTGGTTCTGTTGCATCTAAACAAAGGGTTCTTCCACTTTAAACAAAGATTTTGGTGGCATAAGACTTAAAAACATTTGTCGAGTCCAAAATCGATCATGATTGTGTAACATTCTCTAGCGTTTGGCACTCTTCTTGGAGGATATGGTGTGAAAGAGTTGATAGTCAGTCAATGCATTGTTTGATTGTAAGTCATTGTCTTCTATTTGTAATACTCTACCTACCATAGTACATTTTTCATTCATTTTGGTCCAACATTTTTCCCGTTAATGGGTTTTCGATATCATGTAAATTGTTTTATCTTTCCCCATGTTATAATTGATATTCTCAAAGGTCATATCAAAGACCCTCCTTAAAACATTATGAAAGAAATTAACTCCATCAAATCTATTGAGATTTAAATGTCTATTTTAGATTCCTATATTTGGAGAGAGTTCAATACAGTTGCAGACTGTATAGCATCCCATGGAGTCAAATTTCAAGCTTTCAATTGTTTCAACTTCATTTAAGATCTTCCTTTAGTAGCCAAATGTCAACATAGGATGGGTCTTATGGGCATCCAATGAATTAAAGTCCTGCACTAAGTTTTATTTTCCATTCTCTTTGATTATATTTTTGGTTGTTTGATTCTTTCATTATCTCTTGTAAGGCCACCTTGGTAGGGCTCTTCTACCAAATAATCTAGTAAATATGGGGATTTGATACTCTTAATACAGAAAAAACTATTAATTAAAGAGGGTTTAAAAAGAAAAATGGGACTATTAATTTAAGATGGACTAAAAAGGAAAGCAAATCAATTAATTTGGGAATTATTTCTCTTTTTTATTTGTTTTTGTATAAATAATTATTTCTTGATTTATCCTACAAATTGAAATGGCAAGTCCCTCATCATTCTCGAGAGGGATAAAAATTATATAGGGACTTCGATTGTTGATCTAGCCGCCAAAGTTCTCTGAGAGCATTACTGCATGCTAACAAGGTAATGTGGAAAATAATTGTCGGTGTAGAATAGTGATCTTATAGGGAGGGATGAATTAGTTCTCAAAAACTATTTCCTCCTTTTTGTTTTGTCAATTAATGTTCTTAACAGTAGGACAAGAACAACTGATGAAAGAACAAATAGAAACCAATTCCAATTGAGTTATATTGCTTTGTTCTTCAAGGCGAGACAACAACCTCTTATAAATTCCTTCTTATAGGTGAATGATGAGATCTTACAATATTGAGTGTGTTTCATAAGCCCGCTCACTCCTTAATATTTAGTTTGAGTCTTTGATACAAGTTGTTCCTTTATGAGATAGATACTACAATCAATAATTATTTGTGCTATATGCAGATGCATATGTACTTCAGTATCTCCAATAATTATTTGTGTTCATTTAATGGGTGGTGATTAATAAAAAAACAAGAAAAATATTCCTGACAATTTGTCATAAAAACTGCATCCAAATGACCTGAAAGAAAAAGAAAAGAAAAGAAAGCAAGTCAAGTTAAATCAAATAAAAAAATAAATTAGTTTAAAAAGGACCAAAATTTCGGTCACTCCTAGCAGAAACCCCAATGCTTGCATACTTCTCTTACCAACAAGGGCATTCGATTCATTTTAGTACAGTCAGCTGATAAAGCAATACAATGCTATTTGGTAACAATATTTTTCTCATGATCTTATATTATCCTTGTAGTTCAAAGAAGTTCCTTCTAGAAGCTCATGAAACTTGTAGACGTTCATCCCTTTGATTATCCTTTCTTTATAAATAGGCGATCCTAAATGCAACGTGTTTTTGGATTTGTATTTTCCTTCTTTCCTTACACACCTTTAAATGATAATTCTTCATACATTTAGCAAATCAATTATTATAAGGAAAGAGGTTGCATAATTTACTCTTTGGTTATTACTTCCAGGTGGACATATGGCTGTCGAAGTCACTTTTTTGTCTCAATAGCTAGTGAAGGATGATATTATGGTTTTGGAAATGAAGTCCTAACTAGGGAGGATAAATAATATCTGGAGATTGATATCAAATATTAGGGCTTCCTCTCACGGTAACAAAGCCAACTCTAACAGGTTAAGAATCTCTTTTATGATGGGTCATGGCATTTCATTAACATCTTGAGTTTGTAGATATTATTTTTGCATGTATAGGCATATTATGTTTGTCGTGCATGTTAGCTTTATTTTATAATGAAAAATTTCTTTTTTGGGCATTAAGTCTGCAATCAAGTATTTTCCAGGATCATGGGAAATCATATTATATATGGAATAATTTCTTGGTGATTTGTTCATTGAAGTCCATATTCTAAAGTATTGCCTTGTTCTATTTGTTAATGGTTCATCAACAACATATACTTCTACCAGAGAACTTGTATTACTATACTCTGTCATATTTGTCACTTGAAGTGCATGAGAAACTATCCATGGTAATCTAACTCATCAATTGATATTATGTCACCAATGACATATTTGTGGTGGTTCTTCTATTGTTTTTTTGACATCATTCTTATAAAATTACTTGGTTAGTTGTGATGAAATTGAAAACATGTTTCAGAAATCTTATATAACATGGACATTCAAAGAGGGTCAAAAATAAGATTCATTAATGATGTTATGACCAATATTTTAATCGCGGTCGTGCAGGGTGTCGCGTCGCGCAAGCAATTCGTACATTCCAGATTTTTAATTTGAAAAACATGTAAAAAATATAAATAAATAAATAAGCTCCAATAATCACTCCCAAGCATTCCAAATATAGTCATAAATCCATATAATACTACAACATTCCAAATAAAACATAAAAACTAGGACAATATTGTTCCAAACATAGGACCATATTGTTCTAAAAATATCAAAAGGCATGAAGTTTCAAAAATAAATTAACGAATGACATCAAAAGTAGACCATACCTACAAAAGACTACACTTTCCCGTTCCTTTTCATATGCATATTTCCACCCAAAATACTTCTAAGTAGACATTATTTTGACAACCAACTGAAATTTCAAAAACAATGAAAAAGAACTCGAGATAAAAAAGATGTCCAACATAAAAAAAAAAAAAAAGAACTATCTAAATTCTTACCAGAGTTAGAAAGATACTATTTTGATTCCAGAACTGGTGAAATGATGTTTTTTTTCTCTATGGAGGGAATTTAGATCAGGGCTATCAAAGTAGGGATTGAAGATAAATGAGGGGCTGTCAAAGTTAGGAGGAGAAAATAAAGAAGAGAAATGAGGGCTACCAACTTAGGGTTATGGAAGTTTACATTGAATAGAGTTTTGTTTTTCATTTTTTGGGGTCATTTACTATTTGGGGTACATTTGTTTATAATTATTTGTTCTTTGGTACGCTCGTTTCCATTATTGTTGGATGGGTGTTATTTTAACGGTTGGCCTTAACTTCTATCAACCAATTGTACCTTATCCACCCAATTACCAACATTACCCTTTATTTTCAAACCTCCATTATTTACAATATGGTTCAACGTCTCTATCCAAATAAAATTCAAACGTGCATTTATTACACACTAACTTCATCTTCATCTATTGTTACAGCATCTCCATTTTTTCACCAACCAGCAGCAGTTAACATCCAAATAAAATTCTTTTGAAATAAAATTGGGTGGGACCATAGATGAACAAGAAACACAAGAGCAACATGTATGTCAAACGTGTTATCAAAATTACCACATTGCAATTGACTGTTCATGGGTTTACAACAGATGTACCTTTGATCAATATAATGGCCTCATGTTGCCGTTGAAGACACCAAATGGGCAAAAATATCTGAAGTGATAACATGCATCATATAATGGTTTTAAACTCTTAGAAGATGCAATAAAAAAGAACAAGAGGCGTCATCAAGTGATGGGTGTTTTCATTGTAGCAGTCGTGATCATTGGGTTAAAAATTATCCATGGAAAGGGACACCATGCCCAAATAGATGTCAGGGGACAAGGAAATTCTGGAATTCAAAGAAAGAAAGAAGTTATGGCAAAAAAATTCTCAAGTGTTTGATATGTGGGGATTTTGAGTGGTTAACAAATGCAATTAGGAAATTTGATGAAGCTAGGAAAATGAATGTGGGGGTTAAAATAGAAGCTAGTTTGGATGATCTTTGTGATGTCTTTAAAAATAAATTCAGTGTATAAAATATGTGTTGTGTATGAAATGTCCTTGTAATCAGTGTATGAAATTAGGAAAAGTGTGTTTTGTAATAAAATGTCTTTGTAATGTGTTGTGCAATGAAATGTTCAAATATTCTATGAAATTCACTTTTCATCTGCTGACACCAAACATAACATCATTCATAACTTAACTTTGTAATTGCTTTCCCAAAACAAAAATTTATGATTCAACCTTGCTTTCCCAAAACAGAAAGATAAGTACATTGTCCCAAAACACAAAGTAATGAACCTACTGAGTACAACCTTGAGTAATATTTATTGTTGTATCCACCGAGTTATTGTATCAATGTTTCTTGTTATTTTCTTCCCTTTGCCCTTATAGACACCTTCTCTTGTTCTTGGAACTAGCATTGATGGAACAATTAGCTGGTAGTTTAATCCCTTCATAGTTCTTGGTCCCTCAGCAGCTTGTGTTTTATTACCAGTTTTTGATGATTTCCCCTGAAAACAAATTTTGTTATGTCCTAAATTTCGACACCTACTCCAGTTTTTCTTCTTGTTCTTTAGTTCCATTGGTTCATCAGGGTATCTTTTCCTTTTAATCCTCGGCCTCCCAGGACCTCTAGTTAAATTAGGAGGATTGATAACATGTTGTGGCTGAAAGGATATGAATAACAAACATTAACATTATTCAAACAAAAAATAATATAATTCAAACATAGGAGTGCATTATCTACACTTACCTTGGGCCGCCATTGATGGTTTTCCAGAAGATGAACATAAGATGAATAAGTTCCTCTATATGTAGCTACATCAAACATAGGTTTGCAATACCTGTGCATAAAACATATGAACATAAGACAAGTATTCTCAGCTACATAAAACATGTTAATATAAGCAGTACTTACTTGTTCCATGAATCTCTTCTTGGCATGATAATCCCAATATCATGTACATAAGGGATGCCACTTATCTTCCACTCAAAACAATTGCATTCGTGTGTTTGAATATTAAGTGTCCAGCTTTGATTATGACTATTTATTGCCCCATGTAAGAACACTGTTGAGCCAGTTATAATATACTGATTGTATGTCTTCTTCAATTCATCCAAATGCTTCTCTACTCTTGGTACAAGCCCACTTGGATCCATCCCATCTACTTTGGTTATCCTTGAGTACAATAATGACATGACAATCATTTGCTACTTTTCAACAGTCTTTAGTATTGGTAGTTCCCTTAAACTCAGAAGAATTTTATTGAAAGACTCTAAGAAATTGTTGGTGATATGCTCACACTTAGTCGTTGTATAAAAGTATGATCTTGCCTAAGTAGCCTTCTCCTCATTGTTTAGCCATAATTTTTGCTCCCATGAAATCTTTAAAAATTTGAGCCATATACTTTTCATGATATGCCTTCTTATAAGCCCTTATTTCCCCTAACTTAAAGCCTCTAGTTATGGACCCTTATATCTTACATTTTTTAGGCTTTTATACATGTGCCTAAAATAATGCCTGTGATTACTATGAGGGAACAACTCTGCAGCTGCTTCAATAAGACCTTTCTGTCTGTTAGACATCAAAGTCAACGGAAACTAATGTTCAATCAAATGAGGTTGCTAAGTTCTCAAGAATCTACTCCATGTGTTATAGCTTTCATTTCTACAAATATATATATGGCAATAAGGTTGGTACTCTATTTGTATAAATGAGAAAGCTTGTGGTTTTTTTAAATCACAATGTGGTATTTGGGAATGTGACCCGCTCTCTCCAAGCCATTTTATTATAGTCACTGAGATTATTTCAAGGGGACTACATCAGCTCATGGTGCATGGTAGGGTTAAAAAGTTTTGTACTCCACATGGTTGTGAAATTATTCCCTCGCTCTCTTTTGTCGATGACTGCCTTATATTCACAAATTGGGATAAAAAATCTTACACTATTTAAAGGAGTTCTTGCATCAGTATGAAGTTACTACTGGATAACTAATCAATAGCTCGAAGTCATCCTTTGTCTGTTCGATGAACACTGCTTCATCCCGTCGTCAGATTATCAAGGCCATAATAGCATGGAATCTAAACTGCCTCTTAACTATCTCGGTGTACCTCTGTACATGGGTAGGAAATCATCAAGGTATTTTCATAAGGTTGAATCCTCGATGACGCAAAAATTAAGAAGCTGGTATAGCAAACTACTCTCTCACAGTGGTGGACTTGTACTGCTTCGTTTAGTGCTACAGTCAATGGCATTCCACATTCTTTGCATTCATGATCCTCCTTTAGCTGTTATCCAGAGACTTGAAAGGATGTTTGCAAAATGTCATTTGGTGTAATGATGAAGGTAAACTGAAGCACAAATGGGTCCAGTGGAAAGTTATATGTCTCCCTTATGCAGAAGGTGGCGTTCGTATTAAACGTTTGGGTGATATTTAAGGGCTTATTCATGCTAACTATGGTCTTTATTCTATACAGGTGATGGTACTTGGGCAAGGTATATGCATCAGAGATATAAGTTTCTAGCTGATTCTAATTTTTATGGTTCTCCATCTTCCTCGAGCTCAGCATGATGGAGGATGCAAAATGTTTGGGATAATTATCACAACAATGTAGATGATAATAATTCGACTATGTGGAAATCAAATTCAGATGGGAAGTTCACATTAAAATCAGCATGGGACCTTGTTCGTCACATATATTGCACTCTTTTTCCCTTCTCAGTCATTTGGAATACAAGAATTCTTCCAAAAGTTTAATTATTTATTGTGGAGACTTCTCCAACATAATCTACCTTTAGACTCGAAATTAAAAAGACTTCATGGCTACTTAGCTTCAAAATGTAGATGCTGCTACAATCATGTAGAAGAAGATTTTGATCACTTGTTCTGATCTAATACCATAGCTCAACAAGTATGGAATCATTTTTCAGGTATTATGGGGTATAGATTTAATTTTTCCTCTCTTAAGAGACTTCCCTTGTCTTGGTGGTTAAATTCAAGAGGGAAAAACATAAAATATGTTCTCTCTATCATGTTACCTTATTACATTTGCTGGAGAATTCGGTGTTCTCGAAATAAAAAGTAATATGAAGGTGAACTCATGAAGAATTTAAAAATTATTATTCTTGTCCATGAAGATGTGCGAATTTCCTTTAAAGCTCGACCGTACAAAGGATCTAAAACTAGATACTTGGTAGGCTTTATCTCAGATTTTTCTATCTCTTGCTTTGCATGACATTAGTAAAGGGCTTTCATTTACTCTTACTTATTATATTTTTTAAGTTTGTTAAAAAAAACCATTGTTCCCATCTAATGAAACAATGGATAAAATTTCACCACTATACTTTCCTTTCATAAATGATCCATTTGAACCAAGCACTGGCTTACAACCATTAAGAAATCCATCTATATAATCCTTGAATGCAATACAAAATGAGACAAACTGTTGATCATTTGGATCTGTAAAGTGGTGATCGCTTAAATAAGCTCTGATACTAATTTGTAAAGTGGTAACGGTGTGATAAAGATTAAATTCGCAACTTTCTACGTTGGCACACTTATTTAATTAGTGTCTATTTTTAAACCAAATAAATCAGCCCCAAATCATTCAACTGCGTGTGTGCGTGTGTCAAACCATAAAATAAATAAAGCATGCGACACAAATTTAAAGAAAAATCCCCAAAAGGGCAAAACCTTTTATTTCACTATAATTTTGTAATAAAATGGCTTACACGGATTACAATGAAATAAGGTGACATACGAAATACCCGCAGCTGTTAATTTTGATGTCTCGGCTGGAACTTTCCCTTTCTAGGAGGGCAGCAGTGAAGAAGAAAAATGGCTTCTCCATAAGATGTGAACTTTATAAGGATTCCCTCCACAATAGCAAGTAGCTATTGGTTGTAGAGCTCTCCCCACAAAGTATGAACAAAACAAAATATGTTCTTGGGTTCCACAAAACAATTCACATGAAAGTAATTGGGATTTTGTGAATTAAAAACAAAACATTTGAACCCTTAAAATTGTTGGAGAAAAACTTTCTGCCAAAAGGTATTGAGTTAAATCTGGGCAGGTACACAAAAGTTTCAAAAGAATAAGACTCTTTAATTCTGAAACTGTTCTTCACGTCTAAAAGCAAAGGCTGACATTCCTTTTTATAGTAAATTGAGTCGGTCAAAGATAAGGATGAAGTCAGACGTGTCAGCCAAAAAGTCATCTCGCTCGAACGAGAATGACATCTCACGCGAATGAGATCGCGTGTCGTTCGAACGACTACGCGCGACTTCTATTATCGTTCGAACGAGATTGATATCTCGCTTGAACGACCTTGGCGTTGAACCACGGTACGTTTACTACTGAACAGTTTTTCACAAACATTTATAAAACCTCTTAAAAAAACATTTTTATATATAAACTTTTTTTTAAAAACCTTTTAAAAAAATATCCCAACACTCTTAATATGAAATGTAAAGGAAACTTTAAAACAATATCTTACCAAAGTTCATATTGTTGGGCTTGAATGTTGAAGGCAACTGGTAATTCAGATCCGTCTTTTGTAGATGCAATCTTCACAATCTTCGATGACTTGTAGGGGTATACGACATAATAAATTGTGACGGACTTATTAAAAATATGTCCTTACAAATCTCCCCCTATGTCTATGCCGGTACATACATAACAAATCCGAATTATCAAAAACAAATATGCCTATACAAATCTACCCTCCCATTAATAAATTTGCAAGACCTCAAAACTGTTCTTCAATCATCTTCGTCAAATCTCAAAGATTTTCTCATCAGGGTATGCAACATCAAGATCTTCAATCTTTGTACCTACACATATGAGATAAAGAAAAAAACTTCATGACGCATTGAGTTTGAAATGATATAAGAATAAAGCATTAATAATCAAATCTCCCCCATAATGCAAAAACTCCCCCATAACTGATAATTCTTTAATCTCCCCCTTTTGATGATGTCCCCAAATAGACAAATAAGAAGAAACAATCAAAACATGGAGTGTCACGACGAAAATGCATAGCAAACAAAGATCAAGCTACGTGCATGCAAAGGTATGTCCCAAAAGCATTCACAAACTATTTTTGATTTTTCAAATTTTTCCTACAAAAATAGGATAAAAAAAAATCACACCATGGATTTAAACTCAAACAACTAAGTCATGGAAACGTAATGAATGGGTGTGAACACATTCGATAGGTAAATAAACTCAATCAATCATATGTACACGATGCAGATGTGTACCCCTAACGAATGAACATCAAAAGAATCCTTAGGTGTAAAAATTGTTGAATTTAAATGACATTGTCTTAATCAAATCAACAAATCAAAGTCTAAATGATTTCCACACCAATAATATCCAAAACTATTTAGTGCCGTTTAGAGAACTTTTCAAAGGACGTGCAAACCCATTGATATATCCATCCAAAACTCCCTCATATATAATAATGCAATTTTTTATATCTAAAGAGGTACTAAATTCTCAACTTAGAGAAAACCTATTGGTCCAAATTTTTGGCATATTTCATCTTTTTATTGCCTTAATTTTTTTGTGTGGGCTCTTTTCAAACGGTGGCTTTCACGACGTGATTATTATCACTCGCAGCCCTTTTTCATGTTCACTCATCATTTTTTCAAACTAAACAAATTTCTCACGGGCAATGGTTTTTACATGCACTACTTTTATTACTCTCGTATTATTTCACTTGGTTCATTTTAAGGACAGGATTGAGATGAAAACACCCAACCAACATTTGATAAGTCAAGAACAATAATCAAACAAATCCGTGCATGTGTGCAATAAAAGAAACATGAGTTAAACATGTAGGAAGTAACACTAAATTACATCTTAATGACTCCAAACATTATAAAGCACATGGATGAATTGACCTATTGTCTCAAAACACTATCAAATAGTTACATGAAAAAATGAAATGATGTTGTGACTCGATCATCCTAAGTCTTTATCCATAAACGGTGCAAACAAAATACAAAAAACTTTTTGGATTTTTTCTAAAAATTTTATGAAAATAAAATGTTTTTGTATTTTTCAAAAATTTTCAAAAAAAAAATCTATACCAAAAGTACATGTCACAACGCTAGCAAAAATATATCAAAAAGTATAACTAGCGTATGATAAACATGCAAACACAATCGTCTATATGATATGGCAAGAGAAGAATCATGTGCAAGCAAACGAACACAAAGCAACTGAATACGCTCGTCAATAGCTTTTAAACTAGATTTCATGCGAGATTTCCAATAGGCATAATTATTTCCATAAAAAATAGGCACCTTATTAAATGAACGTTCCATTGGAAAATTGCGATTTTTCACAAAACTGATTTTTCAAAAAAAATCAATATCACACAAATTTTGCGAAAAATAGGAATACGCAATAAATTAGCGCAACATGCTCTGATACCAATTTGATGACGTGAGAAGTCAAATTGTATCAGGAAAAAAACTTTAAAAATCAGGATCACTCGATAATTTAGAGTAACCCGCTCTGATACCAATTTGTAAAGTGGTGATCGCTTAAATAAGCTCTGATACCAATTTGTAAAGTGGTAACGGTGTGATAATGATTAAATTCGCAAATTTCTACGTTGGCACACTTATTTAATTAGTGTCTATTTTTAAACCAAATAAATCAGTCCCAAATCATTCAACTGCATGTGTGCGTGTGTCAAACCATAAAATAAATAAAGCATGCGACACAAATTTAAGGAAAAATCCCCAAAGGGGCAAAACCTTTTATTTCACTATAATTTTGTAAGAAAACGGCTTACACAGATTACAATGAAATAAGGTGACATACGAAATACCCACAGGTGTCGGTTTCGATGTCTCGGCTGGAACTTTCCCTTTCTAGGAGGGCAGCAGTGAAGAAGAAAAATGGTTTCTCCACAAGATGTGAACTTTATAAGGATTCCCTCCACAATAGCAAGTAGCTATCGGTTGTAGAGCTCTCCCCACAAAGTATGAACAAAACAAAATATGTTCTTGGGTTCCACAAAACAATTCACATGAAAGTAATTGGGATTTTGTGAATTAAAAACAAAACATTTGAACCCTTAAAATTGTTGGAGAAAAACTTTCTGCCAAAAGGTATTGAGTTAAATCCGGGCAGGTACACAAAAGTTTCAAAAGAATAAGACTCTTTAATTTTGAAATTGTTCTCCACGTCTAAAAGCAAAGGCTGACATTCCTTTTTATAGTAAATTGAGTCGGTCAAAGATAAGGATGAAGTCAGACGTGTCAGCCAAAAAGTCATCTCGCTCGAACAAGAATGACATCTCGCGTGAATGAGATCGCGTGTCCTTCGAACGACTACGCGCGACTTCCATTGTCGTTCGAACGAGATTGATATCTTGCTTGAACGACCTTGGCGTTGAATCGAGATACGTTTACTGCAGAAGCAGTTTTTCATAAACATTTATAAAACCTCTTTAAAAAACATTTTTATATATAAACTTTTTTTTAAAAACCTTTTTAAAAAATATCCCAACACTCTTAATATGAAATGTAAATGAAACTTTAAAACAATATCTTACCAAAGTTCATATTGTTTGTCTTGAATGTTGAAGGCAACTGGTAATTCAGATTCGTCTTTTGTAGATGCAATCTTCACAATTCTTCCACGAATGCGACATAATAAATTGTGACGGACTTATTAAAAATATGTCATTACAGGATCCCTTGTCCAATCAACAATACTACCTAGATTTGTAACATGTACCCGCCTTGCAATTTCAGGTAACAACCTAAATGCATCACTATAACTACCATGTATCCTCTCATTGACAATGATTTTATCATAATATCAAGTTTGGTGTGATATCTTCACTTAATGTTTTTGCCATATTGTAGCTTGAATATCTCTTGGTTTCATCTCCTTGTCATTCCTCATCATCTCTTCAACCTCATTAGCAACCCAAGTTGCCTTTGCCATTGCATTACTTCTTTTGGGGTTGGATTTGCAACTATGTTTCCCCATTAATATTCTAACTTTAGCAGTTAGTTCATGTGGTGACTTTCGTACATACACCTTCCACTTACAGTTAGGATTCCTACAAATCAAATCAATCTTTGAGTTATTGTTCTGCCTCTGTTTATACTCAAACTTCCTGAATATTGCAAATTTTATCATGTATTTTCTACAATCCAACAATGTTGGCCATTCTGTTCCTGGTGACAATTCTTGTAAAACTCCATCCCCTCACTGATATTGGCTTCTATCCAGTGTTTCATCTTTATAAAAAATTTCCGTCCCATTTTCAAAATCTTTAAACTCTTTCCTCAAATCATCTATATCATCATTTTTGGTTTCATTATCTTCATGCCCACCCTCTATGCCTTCTCCATCCTCTGTATGCACATGTCTTACCCCTTCAGAGTCAAAGTACACACCTCAATATGCATTAACATCACTATTTGAGTGATAACATTCTTCAGTATTGAGAGTGTGTGAGATTAAAGACCAATCATTAATAGGCTTCTCAATAGGCTCTTCCACTCTATAATCAATGGGCTTCTCAATAGTCTCTTCCACTCTATCATCAATGGGCTCTTCTATAATGTCATTGAACTGGTTGGGCTCTTCCACCCTAGAATGAACTGGTTCTTAACCTATATGCAATGTACTCTATAATAAGTTGGTGAATGACCAGTCACCACCAGCATCTTATGCATAATACTACTCTGCCTCCTCCTCACTAAGTGATAATGGATCATTAGGAGTGTTTGTAACAATTTTCTGATCCTATATGATTTTCTCAGGCCTAAATAAGTAGGGTTTTCTTTTTTGGACACTTTTGAGGTGGCTTCAGCATTGAGTCTTGGAGACTTTCTTACATGTGCAGGTGATTTAAACTTTCTTTGGAGAGTTTTTGGTGATTTCTTGGGAGGTATGAATGTAGATGGCAAATTTGGGTCTTCTAAATAAAGATAGTACTCTCCAAAGTCCTCTACTAAGTTTTCCAACATGTCAATTACCTGAGCATCATTTTCAATGGTCCACAAGATTCCATCTTTAACCCATTTAATATCCATACCCTTCATACCTATGTACTTTTCAATGTCATTTTCCAAGTTAATATAACATAATTCATCTCCATCAATATCTTTAAGAACTACCCTCCTCCCACCATTGTATTTTCTACTATATACATTCCATTTTCCCTCGAAGTGTACTACCAAATTTCTATTCCCAAGCAAAGCCATTTAGTAAACGTAATAAAGACAAAGCATGCAGTAAAATAATTGTTAAAAATGAAACCCTAGACAAACAAGTTCTACTTTATTCATAAGAGAAGCAAAATCCTTTATAAACAAATAACATAACAAATGATCTTCGAACTAAAAAAAAACTAAATCAGTATTGATAGGATTTACTCGAAAGTGAAGCTTTGAAAATGATCAAAATGTTGATGCGATGTTGACGGTTTGAAAATGATCAAAATGTTGATGCGATTTTGGCGACGTAACTCTTAAGACATTCACAAGTCACCTAAAAAAGACGTGGTAATTCCACCCCAATCATTAGACTCAAATTCGGCCGATCAAAATTCTCGATTATCCACTCACCTCCAAACACCTAGAGGGAGAATAGTCAAGGTTTTGCCACATAAAATTTCAATATGCAGTTTGTCCACAATAAACAGGTAAGAGTGGTTCCACGGAACTCTACTGTACTAAACATCAATTGCTAGATACATCCGTTGTGGAAATGAAATGATCACCATGAATTCAAAATTACTTTCATGTGGTTCCACTAATCTTTAATCACCTCGCCTACTCCCCAGCTAAGGGTGATATAACCTACTCAAAACGAAACGTTATCCCCACTGCTTTCTAAGATCCTGGTTTGAAAGTGGTGTTCAATGATCCCATTCTAGTTCAGAATAATACCAGGAAGAACCTCTTACCGACGTGATTCTTATTTTCAAAGACATGTTAAGGCACACTCTCTAATAGTTTATACCACCCAAAAGAATAATAATAATCACTTTCTTTTAAGTCAACTTGTTCCACACATTCTAAGGAACTCGTGACCTTACCTTGAAGCTCGCACCTCATCCAAGAAATTTCACATATTTACTCTCTTCTATTTTAGGAATCGTAGGTTTGCTACACAATTCTCTGATTAATCCTCTCGTTCTAACCGATTTCTATCAATGAGTGGTGCCCGCGGAGACTACTCTCTATGTCCCACTTAACATTGACTTCTACTTGTAATGACTCATGTTAAGTGACACTTAATACTCCCCTTCTTTCCTCAGTGTATTCTGAAAGTTCCTACCCATGAACCTTTTCTCCACGATGTGAACTGCTGAACCTTTATACCTTACTAACCTCATCATTCAACCAATGCGCAAGTCACTTTCAACCATTGACTAGGTAAAACTCCACTCCGAGTGTTTCCCATAATATTTAAGTTTTATCCTTCTTAAGGAATACCCTTAAATGGCTTCCGATAGCCTTCCAACTAAATTCATGTTTGCTACTCTGATCGTACATGTATATATGGATTATCATCCTTCGTACCAAGTTTAATCCACTCTACCAGGTACACTTCGTTATGTCATTTTAGCAAACATATTCCCCGAGTCTATTCTCACGTCACTTCGTCTTTAACAATTTAAGCAACAGCTAACTAGGATGACCACACACCTTAGAAACCGTGCATACTAGTGTAAGCATCACCTACGCTTCACACATAACACCCAATTATTTATTTCCCATGTGCTCATAATGTGTTTACAACACTTGGGTACTCTTAATCACCCTAAAAATCAAAATTTTTAAGTCCTCCTTATAATCATTCCACCTTTCAACTCGTGGTGAGAAAATAAAACTTTTAATGTTTCCTTACAACACAACTAGCTTCACTGGCCTTAAATAGTCACTTAACTTTCACTTATAATCAATATTACCGGATCTTATGACAACCGAGGTACTAGACGCATGGACTAATGACCAAACATCCCTCTACTTCAAACCTTATCCTAAGTTTCATGCGTGGGATGTCTCGCAAAGCAAAATCCAAACAAGGAACCCCCGATACACTACTACCTAGCATTGTCATTTATCAAAATCCGGTAGGCCCTCCGTCCATGGAAGGTACCCCTTTATTCCTTATCTTGACATAAAAGTTACATCTTCTCCCATAATTACACTTAATCAAAGAACATTTCACCAATTGCACTATCGTTCAATATTGGTGGTGATCACATTCCATAAACCTCGCACGTAAACAATTGGGATTCGCAAAATACCATTCCCAAACATATGAATATAAGTCTTAACTTGCAGATTCCAAAAGGATAAATATAACAATGCGCTCCTCCTACCACGAAGTCCTGAGCGCTACACATAATAATGAGTGAAATCTTTTCGCCCAACAGTAAACCTAATACACACTGAATCATAATAACAAAGTCCCTAAACACCTTGGGATTAAACATTTTTGTACCACTATACCCTTCGAAGTCGCTATAATATATATAATATGAGTGCGAGCCCGACCCTCTCGCAGGTGAGGTATTGTCAGAACAAAACATACTGCATTAAGGTAGCAACCCCGATAGCCTTGTAATCACTTCCCACTATTGTTTTAACCATTTTTATAAACCATAATCAGTATATTAATATACTCGTATATCATATCACTAAAACGAGAAATCTCAATAAAGTATATAAACCACTAATAGTGCACCCATTTGTCCTTCGCGGAGGACACTAAGGAAAATCCCACTATACTAGGGAAAACATACACATAATTATAACTCTATATATATACGCACTAAATTCTTTTCACATGCGACTCTAGCAATAAACAAAAATGTAATGACTCGCTCATGTCACATAAAACACGCTTCATCCTCCGAGGATAAAACTCATACTTCTACTTTGCCAATCGCCTTGGCTGCTTACTGGTCTTCTGTACATAACATGTCAGTCTGAACCAAATCAAAAATTATTTTAACCATTTCCCTTGCAAGAACCATACCCGTGCCCTTTTTCTTGCTTCGTATTTTTTTTAACTCGTGTGGTTTTACTCTCCACAAAATACCCCAACTCATAACCCACTTATCTCCTGACATACTGACCCTATTAGGGTTGTATTTCTCTTGGACTTAAATAGTCTCGATCCTGATGGCTACCCCCATCGTTCCCTTATCTTTGTTGGCCTTAAGGAACGTGCTACTGGCTTTAATAATCCTTATTGAATTCACCATCGCTTGGTAAGAATTCAGCTATCTGAATTATTTAAATGAGCCCCCTGATGGGTCTCCCCCTTGCGGTGTGTTGCTAACTGTGTTTCATCTAGTCTCACTCTCCAACTGAATCTTTTGATTACTTTGGCTCCCTTCACATAAGGGCGTTAACATCTCTATGGATAATGCGTGACATTGTTACCATATGGATCGATTGTCCAACAGAATTCTCGTTAAGTGTTGTCAACCTTCCTCACGAGTTTGTCTCCCATTTGAAATCTTCTCTACCGTTGGTATCCACTTTCTCTAATATAAGATTTGCTAAAAGAATAAATTCATTTACAAATGGACCCCTGTCCGGCCCTTCCGTAATGGGTTCAGAACAACGTTTACATCTTACTCTGAACAACTGATGAAGGAACGTGCGGTTAAAATGTACCTAACGTCCTTCCATTGACGCAACATTTTCACTATTAAATGTGATGGTTGCCTCCCACTATCATAACTTTGCTCCGATGAGTCAAGAAAAATTTGACCCCAAATTTTCACTTAGTTAACCACACTCCGCCATACGCCTAAGTCTTTGAATATATTACCTTCATTGGGTAACACACATAATTCCCTCATTTTTAGAATTTCCACTGATGACTCTCCTCAGTTTTGCCATTTGGCCCTCTCCCTAGTCTACTACGTTGGGTGAGTCTATTTTGGCATCACTTTCGTCTATAACAGCACTTGGAATTTGTAGGCTACGTACTAGCCGTCTTTATAGTCTTGGCCTCTCATGCCATAATAGAGGTGACCTTGACTCCGATCATCATCCTCAAATATACTTCACGACCTCACTAAGCCCTGCCTCCCGCTACTCGCCCAACATCCCTCATCTTCCATACTTCATTGTTCGAACACCCCCGAACGTAAATAAGGTTCACTGATATGTACGTGATAACAGGAGAATGAAATCTCACCAAAGAAATCGACAATCCTAAACATAGGGCTCTATATCAAAGAAAGCTGCGCTGGAAGCATAATAAGCCTCACAGATCCTAAAAGACACTAGAACCTGATGCTCTGATACCACCTGTAACACCCCGCCTAATTAAATACCGGGTGATCAGTCCTTTATTAAATTAAAATCCAGGTGAACGGTTGGTTCATCTCAGCATTAATGTCGTAAAATAATATTTTCAATTTGAACACCCTAAATAATTAAGCTAAGTGTCAAAACAATTTAAAGTGTTATTTTAATTAAATTCCTATACGAAAACCTTTTTAATACTCAACGGTTTAAGAGTCACATAAATAAAAGGATAACCATTACCACATAACCAATTAAACCATCTGGATAAACCAAACCAAGTTATGAACAACAAATGAAATCATACTGACAAGAGTTTACTCCCAAAGAGTACCAAATACCGAAAATACAAATAAACATAAATCTTTGACAAATCCAAACGGAATAGGAAATAGGGTGACACATGCCCTAACTATGAAGAACTAAAATAGGAACTGAATCGATGAAGAGGTCATCCAAAACAAGGGCCTGCAACTCCCACATAAGCTGCAGCACATCTAAAGCAAAGAACCTAAGCATGACGCTCCTGTGGTTTGGCACCTATAATACATACATATATATACAAGAGAGAGAAATTACAGAAAATGGGTCAGAGCTCGAGTGTAAAACAGTTTTAAAAATATTTTAACAAGTATTTAAAATGCTTATCGTCTAATATAACCACCTTGTTAGTATGCGGCACTCTCTTGAGAATTCTCACCTCTCATCTAGTGTGCACGCCTACCGTACTACTAATCACATAAGTCTATCTAACTTATCCTCCCATAAAGTTTCATCCCGAGAAGTACTAAGGTCATAATATTTAGTTTTAGAAAATCATTCTCTTCCATATTCTTAAGTTACTTAGAACCACTTAGCATCGTTACCAAATTCATGAACACTTGTTATAAAGCTGAAGCATTTATTCATTCCTTAACTACTTATACACACAGTAGAAAGTTTCCATATATAAGTGTTTGTATATATATATATACTATCGGCACCCCACATAAATCTATGGTGCTGGCATACTCTTCTATCAAGTCCCCGTATCACCCAAAGTAAGGGAAATACTAGTTTGGAATCACTCTCGAACTGTAATAACACAATACACATAAAAATGGAGGAGAAGCATAGTTCTAAGTCCTAAGAGGTCAGCACGTACCCTCAAATCTCTTAGAACATCTGACTATCATTCTCAGATAGCCTGTATCGAGGATACTATCTTCTAGGGTACGAGTCAATATCCGCTATAATGGTCCAATCGAGATAAGACTATCCCGGTGCAGAAACCTCCGTGATAGCAAGTAGCCCGGGTATGATTTTTACACAGATACATAATATATGCACAATCACACAGTCATATATATAAATATTCACATTTTCCAAATTAGGTTCGCCCGCGACCCATAATTATTATTATCCGTTCTTGGCACAACTTTTACTCAACTATCTCGCATAACGGATTCGTCTCTTTTATTCTCATTTATTATTTATTTCATACTTACGTCTCATCTCTCGAAGTATTCTCTCTCACTAAGTATAATTTCATTAGGTATACTCTGACTTACCTTCTGGTCTAAATCTTTCAGAGTCTCAACCTTTTAGTAAACGTACGCACAATTCCCAATGTATAAATAACTCTCCATTAACCCACAATTTCATCTCATTTTATTTTCATTCAACGAAATCTACTTAGATCCTACTGGTCCTCTTCATAACCCATTATACTCAATAAACAATAATCAAGGGTTCCCACATATTTTATCTGGGTTAAACAAAAAAGGGAAAAAACATGCGGTTATCTAGGAGGGATCTATCGATCGAGGACTGGGGTCGATCGATCGATCGATGCTCTTGGTCGATCGATCGATCAAGCAGTTCTTGCCCAATTTCTGCAAATTTCAACCTACGGGTTCAATTATTCCAACCCCTCCAAACCTCTATAATTTCATACTAAACTCCCATCAAAGTTATCCAAATGTATAAGCAATATATACAAACAAGTTCTAACAGAAGAACATCAATAAATCCTCAACGAATCAATCAAAAAGGGATTTAATCTGAGATTTATTTATAAAACCAAAATTTTCATGAATAATCACAAACCTCTATTTTAAATCCAGATTTTCTTCCCAAATATCATACTAAACTCGTGGTTAATCCTCTACATATGATCAAGATTTTAGACTACATGGATTTGTAACAACCCTCGATTTTTGGAGACTGAGAAATTAAATTTTGGGAAAATAAAATTTAATTGAATTGGAGAATTTCAAAATTTGGGAACTTAGGCCCGAAAATAGAGAATATTTTAAAGTATTCCGGATGACATTTTTGAGGGTACCATCGATCCCGGAAGGGTCGAGATAGTCGAAATGACTGTCATTGGGTTTTATTTCGGCTCCGGAATGTTTTTAAGTTGTTTTGGCTCGAATTGGAGTAAACGAGTCATTTAAAGTGTGTATTGACATTTAAAATTGGGATTTTGTTTTAAAGGATTTGGAGGCTTACGGATTAAGCCATTTCTCATTTGAGAGAAAGGGGAAAAATCCCTAGAGAGAGAGGAAGAGAAAGGAAAGAAGAAGAAAAGAAGAGAGAGGGGAAGAAAGCTTGGAGATTTTCGGCCCAACCGCGATTTCGAGGATGATCCAACCTCTAAAACTCTGAGGCAAGTGTTTAATCTTGCTAAATAGCTATTGTGTATCTTCATTTCATAATTTGTGGGGTAAAGAAATGGATTTTTGGGTATTAACATCAAAATCTAGATTTTTGGGTTTAAATCTTGAAATCAATGTTATTCTATGGTTTAATCTCTTATAAATGGTTGGGATGAGATGTAGGATGGGTTTTCTTGTTAATAACATTATTGGGTTAAATATTTGGGGGCTTGGTGATGATATTTGGGTATTAAATTCGTGGGGTTTGCTGATATGGAAAAACGGCCAGCTTAACTGGTATGGCCGGTCGACCGCGGTCTGGGGACCGGTCGACCGCGCTTTAAAGGAAAAGCCTACTGCATTTCTTCGTAGGAAAAATTTGGACCCGCGGTCGACCGGGGGTCAGGGTCCGGTCGACCGGTCCCCTGTTTTTAGCCCAGAGTTTGGAGTTGCTCTCCCCCTCTTTCTTTGGAGTTTTTTTTAGAGGCTTCCTTAGTGGTTGTTTTGGGAGGTTAATCTAGGTGGACTTCTAGCCCTTTTTGGTTGGGTTTGTTGATTTGGGGCTCTCTCTTATGATGTAAAAGACATGTTCTTGGAGACATTGATGGAGTTTTTCATATATTAGGATTTTTGGGGACTCCTTCGGGTTATTTGGGAGAAATGTACCCAAACAAGTATTGGAGTTACATATGTATATCGGGGAAACCTCTTTGAGGTTGGGAATACCAATTATAGATAGGTATAAATATGATGTGAGGTTGAGAACTCTTAGAGAGTGAGGGGTCTCATATCCTTAGAAATGTTTAGAGTAAGAAACAATCGATAACTCAATAGGAGTAAGGGTTACCGGGATTTATTTCGAACCATAGGTGACTTTGAGAACGCTTTGGGATCGTACTATCGACTAGAATAAGCGGTAGCATATATTCTAGTTAGGATAGTTTACTCGTAATTATGGGGATATGATTACTGAGATTCCAATACTGGAAAGGAGGTTGGAATAATTTGAAGTTTTAGACTATTAAGTCATGTGTGTACCTATGGTTAAATGGCAATAAAGGTAATTATATACTTTTGGTTATGGATGAAACGTGAAGTGATGGATTCCTACACATACTCTTGGGTGATAACCCTAATGTTGAATATATATGTATAGATATATACATATGGTTCTGGGAGACTATTCATCATAGGAAAAATGATTGAATATGTTTCAAGTGAGGGATTGTATTCACATATCGAGGTATATTTAATGGTTATTGTGGTGACGGCTTGTATATTGAGGATTATGTATACTTATAGCCGGGTTTATATATCTTATACATATGAACGGGAATTAGTTTGTATATATATTGATATAGCGATGTGTGAATATATGTACATATATCTATGTATGAATATGAATATATGGATATATCTATGTTGTGGTCATACATGGTATGGATATTTAACCGTATATAATGGTTTATTATATTGTATCATATGATGAGATCATATGGATGTATGTATATTGCGTATTTGAGCGATATATATACTTATGTGGTTAAGCATACCCCGCTCATGCTATCATTGGGAAGTTTCCGCGCAGAGGGTGAGCATCCTGGCATATAGTGCAGGGTGTGGATATTCCCCAGGTCATAGTCGTCCCTTGTGTTATGATACGATATAGATATATATTTTGGGATGAGACGTTGTGGGTATGTTTCGTCTCATTGCCGGTTGGAACTATGACCGCTTCCCGAGACGTCGTGTGTGTGTGTTACCACGAGGTGGGTGTCGTTGATCCCCACCAGGTGGTCCCCAGTTGTTACGTGAGCCGGACTCTGGGAAGATGATAGCATTGATGCAGTTTTATCGGCGCTACATATAGCTGGGTATTGTATTTGCATGGCCATTGTACATCATATATGGTATGTGTACTTGGTCATGGGTATATGGATGATTGGTATATGTATATATATGGTGAGCATAAAATACCTATATATATGTATTTATATATCCTATATAGGAAAGGATATAGAGTTTTGGTAAATTACATCTTAGATGATTATGGTGTACTAGATTGATGGGGGTTGATGTATCGCACATAAGGTATTATTCGGTTACATCATCCCAAGGATATTATTGGAGATTCTTTTATTTTATTTCTTTCTTTCTTTCTTTTATAGTTAGTTTAGCAGTAATGGTAGTACTATATAGTATGTTAAGAATTGTGGATCTCTAGGATCGACATTGCCCAGGAGTAGTGTAACGAGGGGGTTCCTTGTTTGGATTTCGCTTTGCGAGACGCCTCACGCACGAAACGCAGTGCTATGTCGAGAGTTGAGAGAAGTAATTCTATTTGTGGCATCTCGGATCTCTGGTCTTGACCTTGTCAGGAGTAGTGTAACGGGGAGGTTCCTTGTTTGGATTTCGCTTTGCGAGACTCCCCACGCATGAAACGTAGTACAAGTTTGAGATTAGAGAGAGGTTTTGCCAATATTCCATGTGCATGATATTAAGAAAATAAGTTCTTACATTTTAGCCTATATATAAGTATATATATATATATATATATATATATAGGGGTAACGTATTAAGAAGTATAATTCATGAAATTATAAATTGGAATCCATAAAGCCTATGATGGCATAATTGTTGTAATCGTAATCTAGTAGGATTAGAAAGGGTGGATCCTTAGATTATGACGGGAAAATAGCTTTTGTGGGTATAGGCTAGGCCTATGATAAGTTAGATTGTCCTTATAAATATGGGGGTAATTTAACTAAAACTTGAGGACACGAATAGGTGCGCGCCTTTAGATGAGAGGTGAGTTGAGGTTTCACGAGAGTGCGGTCTTACTTTAATTATGAAATAATGTACACCGGTATTTATTATGCACGGTTAACACACTTGCTAAATATTTTTCACATTCGGGGCTCTGACCCGTTTACTTTTCTCTCCTCCTTGTATATATATTTATTACCACAGGTATCCTACCGCATGGATGCCGGATGACTTTCTATCCAGAGTATTGGGAGCCGCGACAGGTGCGGACTGTTGCGGGATGTTTCATGTAGCCGCTTCCTACTTCTTTAAAATTCTAGGTAGGATTCATGTTGTATATCGGGTTTGTACCCAAGGGATATTTATATACATGTTTATATTTATTTCATTTCAGTTATTGTATTGGCTGTGGCTCGACAGCTTATTCGGGTCTATTTTTGTGTAGTACATTCGGTTGTATTTATTTAGTTCATTTTATTTCTAGCATTTCATTTATCTTAGTTCTTTCATGCATCTTTCTTTTCCTTAGTAGTGTTAGTTGGTTGGTTGTTGCACATTCTATTTTAATTTTCATACCCCGCTTATATGATTTCGGGTAGTTAGTCCTATTTTGTATAGTACCGGCAGTTGATGTTGATACTGGACCATCTGAAACTCCTGATTTAATATAGTATAGGGCTGGCCACCCGTTATTATTTTAGGCGGGTTGTGACAGATGGTATCAGAGCATCAGGTTCTAGAGTCCTTAGGATCTGTGCGAGTTTTTGCATTCTTTCGTTATCGTTCTTGACATAAAGCCCTATAAATAGGACTGTTGTGTTCACTGCGTTGTTTTCTTCTGTGAAGTATATTCATTTGATTGGCATTCTAATAACAGTTGCTCTTGTTTCGTTTCAGATGTCGCCTAGATTATGTCGTCTAGGAAAGGATAAGATTAGAAGTACCATACCAATAGCATGTTTTGGGTACGCTTTGATCGGGGGTATTTGTTTTCCCCGGTTCCGGAGGAGTTATTGAGGAGATTTCTAGCAGTGGTTCGAGGTGATTTATCGACAGTTGAGTAAGAAAGGAAATTTACTCGAATGGCGAATCTTGGTCCTAGTAAGGTAAACCCGAGGAGAGGCATGTAGGGTAGTCCTTGAGAGGTTTAGATTGAGAATCTATTAACCTTCGTTGGGAAACCTAATGTTGGTGACTCTTACCGAGGTGAGGTTGGTGTAGTTATCCCAATATCAGGAGTATCGCCCTCTAAGATAAGGGAGAATGCCTTTGGAGACTCAGTTTCGTTGTGTAGGACGGAGGGAGTTTTCGGCAGTTACAATCGTGCATTGCCCTTCAAAATGGTTAGGAAGGGTTTTGAGGAAGATGTTTCTCTTGTGGAGAAATAGGCTTAGGGTTAATGATTGTCCTAGAAGAAGTTGAGGACCCTGAGTTGAGATTCTAGGACAAGGGGAAACCATTGAGTTACGGAAATGTAAGGTAGAATACCTTTATTTGAGTTTAAGTTACGCTTTGTGCGATATTGGGAATGTCGCGTGTGAGATGTGATGAGTAGCTAACCGCTTTACCGCTAGGGTGTAAAAAAAAAAAAAAATTCCTAGAGGAGAAAGTGAGCAAGTGTGGCCTTTGTATGGCGTCTTTGGAGATGTTACACCTTTTCATGACTGAGAGGTTCAGAGTTTGGTAGATTCCGTGGAGCGGATGGTTTAGCTCATAATTGTGCTAGTTTTGATAACTAGGGATTGGCTAGAGTATTGTATTCTTTGATGCCTTATGTTTTAAACATAAGGTTCTTGTTTGGCGTGTCGAAAGATGCGGGATTGATTTATATTGTATTGTTGTACAGGGCCTCGGGCGATATCTAAAATATGGAAAATCCTCTTTTATAAAACCTTAACCCTGGTTCAACTAATCTCAATCCCCGACCTAGCTACACAGTAGTGTATTGGGAGGGTTCCTTGTTTGGATTTCGCTTGCGAGACCTCCCCCTCACGAAGGTGGCTAGTGTCAGGAATTGAGGAGAGTTCTACCATTGGGAAATTTTAAACTTTTATATATTTAGTATGTTGTAATAGGTCATATATTGCTGAGGGTTATGTTATGATTTGAGGCTAATGGAGGTTGATCAAAATTTTACGAGTGGAAACTCGGATACGGGGTGTATGGGCGCCCTGGGTTGTAGTTGCTATATAACAGTATGGTTCGCCATGAGAACCAGGAAGGATCGGTATAGTGATCCTAAGGATTGATGTGAGGACTAGATGATATTGAGGTCCTAGGCATGTCTTAAATTTCGTGGACGAAATTTTTGTAAGGGGGGAAGTGTGTAACAACCCTCGATTTTTGGAGACTGAGAAATTAAATTTTGGGAAAATAAAATTTAATTGAATTGGAGAATTTCAAAATTTGGGAACTTAGGCCCGAAAATAGAGAATATTTTAAAGTATTCCGGATGACATTTTTGAGGGTACCATCGATCCCGGAAGGGTCGAGATAGTCGAAATGACTGTCATTGGGTTTTATTTCGGCTCCGGAATGTTTTTAAGTTGTTTTGGCTCGAATTGGAGTAAACGAGTCATTTAAAGTGTGTATTGACATTTAAAATTGGGATTTTGTTTTAAAGGATTTGGAGGCTTACGGATTAAGCCATTTCTCATTTGAGAGAAAGGGGAAAAAGCCCTAGAGAGAGAGTAAGAGAAAGGAAAGAAGAAGAAAAGAAGAGAGAGAGGAAGAAAGCTTGGAGATTTTCGGTCCAACCGCGATTTCGAGGACGATCCAACCTCTACAAATCTGAGGAAAGTGTTTAATCTTGCTAAATAGCTATTGTGTATCTTCATTTCATAATTTGTGGGGTAAAGAAATGGATTTTTGGGTATTAACATCAAAATCTAGATTTTTGGGTTTAAATCTTGAAATCAATGTTATTCTATGGTTTAATCTCTTATAAATGGTTGGGATGAGATGTAGGATGGGTTTTCTAGTTAATAACATTATTGGGTTAAAGATTTGGGGGCTTGGTGATGATATTTGGGTATTAAATTCGTGGGGTTTACTGAAATGGAAAAACGGCCAGCTTAACTGGTATGGCCGGTCGACCGCGGTCTGGGGACCGGTCGACCGCGCCTTAAAGGAAAAGCCTACTGCATTTCTTCGTAGGCAAAATTTGGACCCGCGGTCGACCGGGGGTCGGGGTCCGGTCTACCGGTCCCCTGTTTTTAGCCCAGAGTTTGGATTTGCTCTCCCCCTCTTTCTTTGGAGTTTTTTTTTAGAGGCTTCCTTAATGGTTGTTTTGGGAGGTTAATCTAGGCGGACTTCTAGCCCTTTTTGGTTGGGTTTGTTGATTTGGGGCTCTCTCTTATGATGTAAAAGACATGTTCTTGGAGAAATTGATGGAGTTTTTCATATATTAGGATTTTTGGGGACTCCTTCGGGTTATTTGGGAGAAATGTACCTAAGCAAGTATTGGAGTTACATATGTATATCGGGGAAACCTCTTTGAGGTTGGGAATACCAATTATAGATAGGTATAAATATGATGTGAGGTTGAGAACTCTTAGAGAGTGAGGGGTCTCATATCCTTAGAAATGTTTAGACTAAGAAACAATCGATAACTCAATAGGAGTAAGGGTTACCGGGATTTATTTCCAACCATAGGTGACTTTGAGAACGCTTTGGGATCGTACTATCGACTAGAATAAGCGGTAGTATATATTCTAGTTAGGATAGTTTACTCGTAATTATGGGGATATGATTACTGAGATTCCAATACTGGAAAGGAGGTTGGAATAATTTGAAGTTTTAGACTATTAAGTCATGTGTGTACCTATGGTTAAATGGCAATAAAGGTAATTATATACTTTTGGTTATGGATGAAATGTGTAGTGATGGATTCCTACACATACTCTTGGGTGATAACCCTAATGTTGAATATATATGTATAGATATATACATATGGTTCTGGGAGACTATTCATCATAGGAAAAATGATTGAATAAGTTTCAAGTGAGGGATTGTATTCACATATCGAGGTATATTTAATGGTTATTGTGGTGACGACTTGTATATTGAGGATTATGTATACTTATAGCCGAGTTTATATATCTTATACATATGAATGGGAATTAGTTTGTATATATATTGATATAGCGATGTGTGAATATATGTACATATATCTATGTATGAATATGAATATATGGATATATCTATGTTGTGGTCATACATGGTATGGATATTTAACCGTATATGATGGTTTATTATATTGTATCATATGATGGGATCATATGGATGTATGTATATTGCGTATTTGAGCGATATTAATACTTATGTGGTTAAGCATACCCCGCTCATGCTATCATTGGGAAGTTTTCGCGCAGAGGGTGAGCATCCTGGCATATAGTGCAGGGTGTGGATATTCCCCAGGTCATAGTCGTCCCTTGTGTTATGATACGATATAGATATATATTTTGGGATGAGACGTGGTAGGTATGTTTCGTCTAATTGCCGGTTGGAACTATGATCGCTTCCCGAGACGTCGTGTGTGTGTGTTACCACGAGGTGGGTGTCGTTGATCCCCACCAGGTGGTCCCCAGTTGTTACGTGAGCCGGACTCTGGGATGATGATAGCATTGATGCAGTTTTATCGGCGCTACATATAGCCGGGTATTATATTTGCATGGCCATTGTACATCATATATGGTATGTGCACTTGTTCATGGGTATATGGATGATTGGTATATGTATATATATGGTGAGCACAAAATACCTATATATATGTATTTATATATCCTATATAGGAAAGGATATAGAGTTTTGGTAAAGTACATCTTAGATGATTATGGTGTACTAGATTGATGGGGGTTGATGTATCGCACATAAGGTAATATTCGGTTACATCATCCCAAGGATATTATTGGAGATTCGTTTATTTTATTTCTTTTGTTTTCTTTTGTTTTGTTTTCTTTCCTTCTTTCTTTCTTTCTTTGATAGTTAGTTTAGCAGTAATGGTAGTACTATATAGTATGTTAAGAATTGTGGATCTCTAGGATCGACATTGCCCAGGAGTAGTGTAACGAGCGGGATCCTTGTTGTGATTTCGCTTTGCGAGACGCCTCACGCAAGAAACGCAGTGCTATGTCGAGAGTTGAGAGAAGTAATTCTATTTGTGGCATCTCGGATCTCTGGTCTTTACCTTGTCAGTAGTAGTGTAACGGGGAGGTTCCTTGTTTGGATTTCGCTTTGCGAGACTCCCCACGCATGAAACGTAGTACAAGTTTGAGATTAGAGAGAGGTTTTGCCAATATTCCATGTGCATGATATTAAGAAAATAAGTTCTTACATTTTAGCCTATATATAAGTGTATATATATATATATATATATGTGTATATATATATATATATATATATATATATATATATATATATATATATATATATATATATAGGGGTAACGTATTAAGAAGTATAATTCATGAAATTATAAATCGGAATCCATAAAGCCTATGATGGCATAATTGTTGTAATCGTAATCTAGTAGGATTAGAAAGGGTGGATCCTTAGATTATGACGGGAAAATAGCTCTCGTGGGTATAGGCTAGGCCTATGATAAGTTAGATTGTCCTTATAAATATGGTGGTAATTTAACTAAAACTTGAGGACGCGAATATGTGCGCGCCTTTAGATGAGAGGTGAGTTGAGGTTTCACGAGAGTGCGGTCTCACTTTAATTATGAAATAATGTACACTGGTATTTATTATGCATGGTTAACACACTTGCTAAATATTTTTCACATTCGGGGCTCTGACCCGTTTACTTTTCTCTCCTCCTTGTATATATATTTATTACCACAGGTATCCTACCGCATGGATGCCGGATGACTTTCTATCCAGAGTCTTGGGAGCCGCAATAGGTGCGGACCGTTGCGGGATGTTTCATGTAGCCGCTTCCTACTTCTTTAAAATTCTAGGTAGGATTCATGTTGTATATCGGGTTTGTACCCAAGGGATATTTATATGCATGTTTATATTTATTTCATTTCAGTTATTGTATTGGCTGTGGCCCGACAGCTTATTCGGGTCTATTTTTGTGTAGTACATTCGGTTGTATTTATTTAGTTCATTTTATTTCTAGCATTTCATTTATCCAAGTTCTTTCATGCATCTTTCTTTTCCTTAGTAGTTTTAGTTGGTTGGTTGTTGCACATTCTATTTTAATTTTCATACCCCGCTTATATGATTTCGGGTAGTTAGTCCTATTTTGTATAGTACCGGCAGTTGATGTTGATACTGGACCATCTGAAACTCCTGATTTAATATAGTATAGGGCTGGCCACCCATTATTATTTTAGGCGGGTTGTGACAGGATTCTCCCTACAACACATATAAATTCTCTTCCAAAACATATAATTCTTCAATTAAAACATATGATTTTCATTCCTAGACTAACATAGAAGGTATATTAACTTGGAAATCAGTAAGATAGATACTTGCCTGGGATTCAAAGGTCTGATTTGTTGATGAAAAATATATGGTTGTGTTCCTCGTCGTGCGATCTACGTTTTGGTGGTGGCGATGAAATCGGGTGAGTTCTAGGCCTTGGATTTCTTGGAAACTCTTCACCTTCTTCTCTAATCTCTTCACCTTCTTCTCTAATGGATGGGCTTAGGTTTTGTGTTAGTTAACCCTAAGAGACAACTTTAAATGGCTAGTATATACTAAGAAAATTCGTGGGTTTAATTACCTAAAAATACAAAATGTCTAAAATACCCTCCCAGGATGTCAATTAGGCCTAAAAATGTTGCGAGACCCAAACTAAATCTCCGCGTACACTTTTATGACTATCTCAATCCTTCCGAACACTTTGGCTCACTCAAAACGACCATACAGATGACTTATAATTTATTCACTTTTATAATAATAATTTAGTCCTGAGACGACATAGGCGCGTCGTGAATTAAATTTCCATAATTTCCATTTTATTCACTCGTGACAATTTTAATAAAATCAATCTCATATATTACTTTACTCATCCAGTAATATTCAAAGAATTTCTAATAATTACTAACTCACATCACGCTAGTAAATATTAAAAATAAATTTCCAGATTAATATTAAATTAATATCTCTATTAAATTTATTAAATTCCCAATTTTAAAAGCCATAAAAATACGGGGTATTACAAAAAACTGATGAAACTGTTGATGTGGTCGTGAAAGAGAAAATACCCAAAGGGAAATTACTGTTTTGATTTGTACAAAGGGTACAATCGTCATTATGAACAAGGATAATGTTGGTAATTGGGTCTTAAGGTACCACTGGCTGACGGACGTTAAGGCCAGGCATTAAAATAACACCCATCCAACAATAATGCAAACTAGCGTACCCCAGGAACAAATATTGTAAACAAATGTACTCTAGACGGTAAATGACCCTTTTTTTTCTTTTTTTACTTACCGAAACGACATCGTTTTGTTAAGTCAGTGTGTTTAAAAAAACAATTCGCTCAACAATAACGCCCAATAGCACACTTTTGCTCACTTTCGCGCCCAATAGCGCACCCAAAAACGGCATCCAGGAACTACATGCAGGACATAGCGAATCATAATATGTATATAAAGAAAGCAATAGAGGAACACAAGATTTTTGTTGTTTGACTCGATAGTCTATGTCCACGAGAAAAGAAAAGGGAGAATCTATTATACATAAATGAACTTAAAGGAAATTACTAGAAAACTATGTCTCAAACTAGGCCTAAACCGCTCTACTTCTTAAAAAAAATAATCTTGTGCGTTTTGATATAACTGGCTACCAAATGCACGTTCTTTCAGGTTTTACCACAAATCATCGGTTATGCAAGTAGGGTTTGTGGGATTAGCCCAGCTGACATTACATCACTCCTTATTGTATTAGAATCAAACTGAAGGAAAGCCCAACAACAAACGAAGCACATTATATTTTCCCATTAGTATATCATGGGTTTAATTGAGGCCTTCTTCTTTTAAGGTAAATATATTTTCCAACTATTTTCACTCTCTCACTTTTACCCCTTATGCATATTGACTTATTTTATATTGTGATATTTAGATTTAGCTAGTTCAACTTATACTAGTATAAGGAAACTGATGCAAGTAAAAGTCTTGGGGATAATTTATGGTTATTTTCTATATGCTTATCATTTACTTCCCTTATTATATTTTCTTTATTTAGTGCGAGAGCACATGTGTATTGTTAGTAATGGGCCAATGACTATAACTCGCACCATTTTAAGTGTAACACATTTGAAGGTATTGGCTATGGTATATTATTAATAATCAATACCATACTTATAAGGTAAACAAAAATTAATAAAAAATACCAATATAAACTACCTTTAGTATGGTTTAAAAATGATTACATGAGTGCTTGATGTCACAATAATACCCCTAACAAGATAAGTTACTGTTAATACTTGGAAGATGGAAGGAGCATTAGTCAACCATCATGGCATGAATTTAACTCCGTGGTACTCTCATGGGTATGTAAAGTTCACCTAGGTTTGGTGATACCCTTCCCTAAGTTCCAACTTGGAAAAAATGTGAACCCCATATATTTGATCTAGTCCTTAATCATCCACTGGAATTAGGATTTCATGTAAACAAACCGAGTTGAGCTTAATCGATATTAACCAATGATGTTTAAGTTCAGTTCAAATAATAAATGAGTCATTAAGGAGCTCGAATTTATGAACGAGATTTTCAAGTTGGGTCTAATATTAAACTTATATAATAAAATATGTCTTGTACTTATTATACCTATTAAGCCACTTCATGAGCAACTTAGAATTATAATATCTACGAGACTATACGAGTCGAACTTGAGTTTGAAGCGAACCATATGTGTGGCTTTAGCTTAAACTCATTTATTGAATGAACTATATATATTAATGAAGCTCAGTTCAATGGCTGAACATAGGAATCGAGTTCGAGATGTTTTGAAACAACTTGATTATTTTGCTTCCCTTTCTTCCATAGAAAATTTTCAAAACAGACTTGAAGTTTCTAATTATTTGATGGTCATGAATTCTTTCCCAAAAAACATTGTTAATTTCCATGCCATTAATGATCATCAAAACGCTACCATTGCTTATCAATCCTTTTGTATTCACAATGCTACCATTTGGATCGTCTTCTTCCAAGCTACTGTATGAACTTGCACCCACAACTCCCAACTCCTATAATAATAATAATAATAATAATAATAATAATAATAATAATAATAATAATAATAATAATAATAATAATAATAATAATAATAATAATAATAATAATAATAATAAATCCAAAAACATATATTCCTATTCGTAATTTTTTCAATCAATGATTGAGTAAAGAATACTCACTATTGATTTTTTCCCACATAGAGGTTTTAGGTTGTAACACCCTAAAACTACTTTTTGCGACACTTTTTAAAAACATTGTGAGACACTTTAAGACATTTACTTACACTTGTGGAGTTGTATGGTAAGAAACTCGAGTGTTAATAGCTATGCCTATTTCAAAAAGAGATACATTTTAATACCTTTTGCGTCTTATACATGTGATTATGTATGCGTTAACTCTTTTGAGGTGTGTATTTAATAGATTCATATGTTTGAGTAATTAGTCACTAGATAGTCACTATCTTTATGTTCTACACATGTCCATATTATTAGTTCCATATATTAATGTTAGGTTGTGTTTCTCTATATGTTTAATAGTTTGTCTCCAAATGTTTTCTCAAGTGTTATGTTCTATGTGCATGCCGTTAATGGGTTTTTTATTTTTTTTTCTTGAATGTCAAGACGAGATTCTTTTAGTGGGTTTGTTTAACTTTAGGGTTTGCGTAATAACTCAATTCAGTTGTGACGTAAGTACTAGTGTGCATATATGATGTTATTTGATTTTGTGCATAGTTTTTTACTATTTAATTTTTTTAAACTAGTAAGTTTAGTTTTGAGGGAAATTTTATTTTAAGGAGAGTAGATTGAAAGAACCTAAATTTTTAGACATAAATACGTTAGTTATATTTCGTATTAAAGTTATTTTCTATATGTTGTTTTAAGCCACCCATTGTCGTGTTATCATACTTTTGGTGCAGATGAACTATATGTAGTTTAATAGGTGGGGATATAATGTCTAAAGACAAAAATAAAAGTTGAAAGTTCATGAAAGAGGATAACATGAGGAAGGTGAGGGAAAGATTCCCCTAGTGTAATTGAATGAAGAAAAAGATGGGTAAGAGGAAAGGGATATTTAAAGCTCACTATCTAAGTTCGGTGTTCGAGCAAATTTAGGATGACCAATATCTCAATATAAATGTGTGTTATTTCTTATTTGGAAAGGCACTTAGTCCACTTAAATTATAGTTATTTTAAGTAGTTTATATTGGCTGCCTAATATATTCTCTAAATAGTGAATATTTTGAAATTTATATAATCAAAAGTATATACCTGCCAAACTTTATGCAAAACCTTAAAATGTAGCATTTGTTATTTTGACTATTAAATGGCATATATATCCAAATGTTATTATTTGTAGGTTCCAATATCTTTCTGAATGCAAATGTGATCTTTATAGCAAGATTCAAAAGCTATTAAAAAATGGCACGAAAGGATTACTATATAAGGGGTAATCCTTCCCTATATAAATCCATTCACAATTGGCCATATAAGTAATCTTCTTAGCCATCAAAACTCGGGTAACCTATTCGAATTGTCGAAAATGGAAACCTTATGGCTTCCATTACTTTTTACCTTGATAATATGTGTCATAGCTATAAATGTTATGGCCGACCAACAATCTTATATTCGTCGACCATGGCCACAATGACATATATACAAATCACCACCACGTCAATACAAGCCAACTCATTACTACTATAAGTCACCACCGTCATGGAGATACTGCAAGCAACCTTCTTACTTTTACAAGCCACCCCCACTTCCCCCACGATACCGTAAGCCACCTCCCTACTATTATAAGTCACCACCACCACATCATCTCAAGTCACCACCACCACCACGCCATCGCATACCGCCTCCATACTATTACAAGTCACCACCACCACCACCACCTTGTTATATTTATAATTCCACTCCACCGCTATATCCATCTCAACCTCCTCCCAATCCTTACAGATCCCCACCACAACCTACTCTAAAATACCTCCCACCTCTTTATGTTTATAATCCCCCCACCCCCATGTCAATCACCACCTCCTCCTAATATTTACAAACCCCCATAACAACCTTCTCTGAAATCACCCCCACCTCCTCCTTATGTTTATGGTACCCCTCCACCCCCATCTCAATCACCGCCTCCCCCTGATCCTTACAGACCCCCATTATAACCATCTGTGTCACCTTTTCCTTCCCACTATCTATACATAGCCAACACCATCCCCGCCAAAACTTCCTCCTTCCGTTTATAAATTTCCACCACCACCTTTTCAGTCAATCTCTCCTCCCTATATATATGCATCCCCAACACCATCCCAATCGCCATTACCTCCCGACCTTTATAAATCCCTGTTATACCCTGCTTATTTAATATAAGGGGTGGCCAGCCCTATACTAAAATAAAATTGGAATCTCAAGTGTATCATTCTGAGCATCAAGTGTCGAATAAAAAATATAACCAGTAACCACCCTATATAAAATAAACAGGTGCCAAAAATTTTCTTTTTATATAGTGCAATGATAATAAAGCATTCACAAATTATGGAACATGAACATAATAGACAACTAAGAGACTAGATCATTAACATACTAAGTTTAGACATACAAAAGAATATTCCCGAATATGATGTTGGGCAACAGACCATACAATATCAATAGACAAAAATATAAGGGATATACATATACGACCCTTGGGTATACACACCTTATTTACAATTGTGAATTCTTTACTAGATTACAAAAAGAGTTGCTTCTATAACAAAAGTCCTGTAACATCCCGCACATGCTACAACTCCCAAAAAATCTGGAACATATAACCATAATTAACACCTACAATATAATACAATATATTGCAATAGAAAATATATAAACGGGTCAGAGCCCTGGGTTTGAAAATAGTTATAGAAAGTGAATTAAAATGCATAATAATTATAAATGCAAGATTTCATAATTAAAGTGGGGTCGCATTCTCTTGAGGCTCAACCTCACTTCTCAGCTGCAGCATGAACCTAAACGTATGCATTAAATCTTACATTAAGCTACACCATTCAATCTACGGATAATACCTCATCAAGCCTACGTATAACTCCCATTAGCGTATTTATATCTTAATATCGTTGTTAAATGCCATTATCCTTGATTATACAAATTCATTTATAATATCTTTCTCTAATTATAAGTTGGTATATCACACATCATCTTTAATGCTTGTATAATATTTCCTCATCATTGTACATGATCCCATGTACTGATGACCAAACATCTCTCCACTTCCAACATTGCACTAGATTTCATGCGTGGGATGTCTTGCGAGAAAAATCCAAGCAAGGATCCCCCCGATACACTACTGCCTAACATTGTCAGTCGTGAAAATTCGTTAGGCCCTCAGTCCATATCATGTACTCCTAAATTCTCGTCTACTGGCATAAAATTATACTTATCCACTATCTTGCTAAAAAGGTCAATACATAACACACATCATACAAGTATACTAACAGTCTCTACAATGTTATCATCTTTCGGGGAATTACTCACATATCATCCTGGGTTACCAACGGTTGGACTCTCACACCGACTTGGTATTGAACTGATTCACAAGTGTATGTGAAGTGTCCATAGTTCTTCACATAGAGGTAAGAAGAATCATACCCAAGATGTCTTGCCCCTACCTCATGCACGGTAAAATACTAGACACTATGACCTAGGGACTGTACTCTCCCTACTCCTCAAGTCAGGGGATTCACCCACATCGCTCAACTTCCCATTACAGCACTAGAGGGGTATGTACCACATAATATATATCATACCCACCAGATATATATGCACATTATATATACAAACCATCACATAGTAGAATGTATATATTAATAATCCCATCTATATGTATATATCGCACCTTACACTAGCTAATAATCCACAAGATCATTTCAAATTCATTTTATAATCCAATCATTTACTTGAATATTGATAATCAATCACACCTATGGTCTTTCCACAACTTTGTCATCATTAAGGACCCATCAACTCTCACTTATTAGCCTATAACCCTCCTTGAAAGAATCCCCACTCCTTGGAGGATTTACAAAAAAGGAAACAACATAATACACTCTCAAATATACCTCTATTATAGCCCCAAAGTAGCCCCTTAATTGTGTCATAACATAAAACCACATTATCTTCCATAAACATGTTTACCACATTATAGTAGAGGGTTCCTAAGTATTAAAACGAAATAAAGAGGAGTGAAATAAGAGTTAACAAACTGCAGTGACCGGACCGGACCGACGGTCCTAAAAAATGAACCGGTATGGTTCCTAAAAAATGGTAGACAACTTTTTATGACCGAACATAACCAAACTAATGAACCTTGAAAACGAACCGGTCCGATACTAAAACGAATCGATTCAGTGCTTAATCGAACCATTCTGACCTGTTCAATTCTTATTCCTACGAAATTTTCCTACATCACAGACAAACCCACCTTCTATAAAATTTTAACATCATAAATCATCCAAAACATGAACTCCACCATTTATACGCCTTCAAACCCATACACACACATCAAATGCTAGACTTCAACACAAAAATCTAGGGTTTATCATTTATATCCAACACTTCCATAATTTTTCCACAAATTATGAAATAAATCACACAAATAAGCATTTAGCAAGTTAATTCACTTGCCTCAAAGATGTAGGGTCTTATTCTTCCTCAAAGTCAAGGATTGTTCAAGATTTCCAAAGTTCTAAAGCTTTCTCTTCTCTTTCTCTTCTTCCCACGTTTTTCTCTCAAATGGGTTCTCTCTCTAAATAAGATTAATTAACCTTTTCTTAAGCCTAATATCCCATATTACCAGTAATCCCAACTTTAAATGATAATACACACATAAAATGAATCGTATACCCCAATTTGAGTCAACTAACTAACAAGACCCCGGAACCCAAATAAAAGCCTCAGGGCAGTCATTTTGACTTTCTCGACCCTTTCGAAATCAAATGTTCCCTCTAAATTTTCATCTGAGACTCTGAATATAAAAACCATCTTCCAGCTTCATATAACTCACTCAAATATGCCCCGGTTGAGAAATAACTAATTCCTACCGCTAACACACACATACGACGTAATTGCATGCAATAAGATTATATTTACCACATCACCCTAGTAAATGTACAATTCACATAAATATTAACTATTCTAACCCAAATCAATACTTATGTTAAGTCTTCGTTTTAATTCTTAATTATATTAAATCACCCATACACGATAATTTAATATAAAATATATAAATACATGAAAGTAAGGGGTATTACAATCCCCATCACCATCGTCTTCTCTATCATCTATTCTCCTAATGTTTATATTTTCCCCGCACAACCTTCATCACCACTGCCTTCTGACCCTTACAAATATTGACCATCACCATCTCGATATCCATCTCCATCACCATCACCATCACCATCACCACCACCACCTTCACCATTACCATAATCACCACAACCACCACCTTCATTATCTCCTTCTCCTTCTTTTTTATATACATCTCCACGAACACCAACACCAACACCAACATCAACACTAACTCCATCAATACTTCCTCCTCTCATTTATAAATATCCACCCGCATTATCTTCATCACCTTCACCATCTATAATGATACCAAAAATGGTACCACCAAGTCACAACGATAATGAGCTCAAACATGTATAACAATGGTAGAAAATAAGTAATATAACAATAAGAGAATGAGATGAGGCAAATAGGGATTGAACACCAGAATTAAGTGGTTCAGCCAAATAATGGCCTATGTCCACTGTGCAGTATGTGTCATCCACTAAATGAGGATCTAATGGCCTGAATATACAAGAAATCAAGCTTTCTCTCTCTTACAGTGAGTTTGACAGAGTTTTTATAGGGTTTCTAATGTGTGATCCCTTTACAAAAGTTAGAAGACAAGTATTTATAGTGCCTAGGGGGTGTAATGCACCCCCAAGCATGCAGTAGGTGTGTGATGATGAAGGCTTATAATAATATGATGACAGTTTTCCTTAGCACATACAACTAATGATGATGTAATATCCCCTCAAGTGAGGGGATAATCTGGTTGTAACAGAATTTCCCACATGGGACACGCCACTTTGGAACCTTCTACTGCTCATTCTATTTGGGTTTTTTTTGCAGAGATCTCGACTTGGCCGAGTACGAAGTTGCTGATGCAGTGCATGTCTTTATGCTGGTACTGATAAGTGTGGTCTCGTTCTAAGGACTCAGGCCGAGGTGGACTAAGCAAGTCATTTCCTGGTGTCGACTGGAGTAGAGGACGAGATATGTCCTTGCTGATGAAATGCTCCCCTAAGGTCTCGACCAAATGGATGGACGAGGTTATGAAGGACGATATAAACCATGTTCTGGAGAAGTCTTGGAAATTACCTACGTGAGCTCCTTATGGAAGCTCAGTTGCTGGTGGTAGACACCTCGTCCTAAGATGAGGTCACACTTGGTTATATGAATTACCCCTAGCCCTCAGTCAAATATGTGAAGAGGTGGCTGGGGGATACGAGCCTGTCTAGTCCTCTGATGAGAAGTTTTTAACATGTTGATTGGATACACCTTGATGGATACGTGAGTGATACATAAGTCCTATGGACACCAACCCTATTGAGGTCACAGTAACTAATAAAAATACAACCGAGTTGGGCCTTAATGATGATGGGGCCGAGACTACTGATTTTAGGGTTGATGGGGCAACTCAGGTAGGTGGTGATATGAGTTTGCAGCCTTGATCTCTTTTAATTTTTTATTTTTACTTTTTGCTATAACAGTCAGCCTTTCATGGCTTTGTACTTTTTCCGCATTGGACATCTGTAATCTATTTCTGTAATGGAATGGAGTTTTTATTTATATCATTCTCTGTGCTGTGCTTGCTCTAATCTTTCCCTTAGTAGCATTGTTACTTAAACTGATACAAGTCTTACATCTTCTTTCACCAACTTAATGGTGTCTAAGGAATATGATTAATAAATTTTAATCCACTAAATTATGGTGTTTTGAGAGTGTAAGGATGAGTGTCGTCTCGTCCATGCACTGTCATCTATGTTGAGAGAGTATAACCACCAAGTTAATGATGTTTAATTAATGAATCACAACCAAGTGATTTTTAAATTTGCATCCACCAAATTATGGTGTTTTATCATAAGTCCCCTCTTGTCATTTTGAGAGTGTATGGATGAGTGTCGTCTCGTCCATGCACTGTCGTCTTGGTCAAGAAAGTACAATCACCAAGTTAATGATGTTCAATAAATGAACCACAATCAAGTGATTTTTAAATTTGAATCCACCAAATTATAGTGTTTTATCATAAGTCCCCTCTCATCGTTTTGAGAGTGTATGGATGAGTGTTGTTTTGTCCATGCATTGTCGTCTCGATCGAGAGAGTATAACCACCAAGTTAATGATGTTTAATAATAGATCCCCTTGATGTTATTATCAGTTCATAAACGAGATCATACTCGTTTGGACTTTCGTATCATCGAGAGCAGCTTACAGCTAGTTCACCACGAATGATGTTTTATACCTTAAGATGAGTTGATACAATCAAACAATAAATATTCACACAAATATACAAAGTATGAGAGAACACTTGAGGTTTTTATTGAATTTTTTTCATATTTATTTCATCATCTAAACCTCATATACATATATTACGATTGAGGGAAAAGAAACAAGCAAAACTGAAATCTTACGGGTAATACTTTTTGAGGTGGTCGGCATTCCATGGGTTGGAGAATGGCTCTCCTTCAAAATTTTCCAATCGACACGTCACTGGGGCCTCCTCTTCAACCAATCTAAATGGACCATGCCAATTCGAATGAAGCTCGTTAGGCTTCTGCCATGTCTTCTTCAATACCAGGTCTCCTACCTTCAATGGACGTGCCTTTACTCTCTTATTGTACAACTTTGTTATCCTCTACTGGTAGGTAGCTTGCCTAACCTCAGCATCTTCTCCCCATTCTTCCACAAGGTCCAAATCAAATATTTGTTCAACAATGTTTCCTTCTAGGTTATAGGTCTGAACCCTGTGGGTAGGAAGACCTACCTTTGTCGGCACTATTACCACTAAGCCATAAACCAACATAAATGAATTTTCCTTAGTAGGAGTTCTCTACGTCCACCTATAAGCTCATGGGATAGCATATACCTCCTCAATCCATCTCCCTTTGGCATATTCCAATCTCTTCTTGATCCCATCATGGATCATTCTGTTCATTACTTTTGTCTCCAAGTTGGCCTGGGGTCGGCCGGGAATAGAGAAAAACTTCTTAATGCCCACTCGTTCATAATATTTCTCGAGGGAGATGTTCGTAAACTGCATACCATTATTAAAAATCAGGCTATTGGGTAGGCCATATCTATAAATAATGATTTCCTAGATAAACAGAAAGGATTTATTTTCTGTGATTATTATCATTGGCTCAGCCTCTACCCACTTTGAAAAATAATCGATCGCCACAATCAAGTAATGATAATTGTTCACAATCCTTAGCAGTTGTCCTATCAGGTCAATCCCCTAGATCGCAAAAGTCTAGGGAGACGTAATGGAGGTAAGAGGCTGATGATATGGATGGGGTATGGTTGCAAACCTCTGACACTTGTCTCACTTCTTGACGTATGCATCTTCATTTTTAGCGAACATCGGCCACCAATATCCCTGGGTGCTGTCCTCTTGGCCAGCGGCCTTCCTCCAATATAGTTGGAACATGACCTTTCATGCACGTCCTTTAAGATATACTCTACCTCAGATGGATGGACACATCTGAGTAGAGGAAACATGAATCCCTTATTATACAAGATATCTCCTCTGACGGATAACTATGCAGCATTATATCTCAACTTCTTTTTCTCATCTTTGGACTCAGGCAGCTCCCCATCTCCAACATAGCGGATGATAGGATCCATCCAGGAAACTCCCATACTCACATTGAAACAAAACTTCATAGTAATTTCCTCTCCCTTGATCGTCGGCCGATGGAGAATCTCAATCGGGACCGTTATTCTAATTTTAATTTTGGTGGCTGAAGCTAGCCTTGCCAGAGCATCGGCTCGACCATTGTCTATCCGAGGTATCCTCTTCAATTTTACTTCAATAAAATGCTTCAACGATGCCTTAACCCTTCCCAGATACTTTTCCATTTTGTCATTTTTAGCCTTGTATGCCCCCAGAATTTAGTTAACAACCAATCTATAATAATTATGAACAAGGAGTTGGCCAACATTCAGTTCCCAGGCCCCAGGCAAGGGAGAGGCTTACTAGGAGGGCCTCATATTCAGATTCATTATTGTAAGCTTTGAAGTTGATCCTCAACGCATACTCAATATTGGTCACATATGGGGATGACACTATCAATCCTGATCCGCTTCCATTTTAATATGAAGATCCCTCAATAAAGAGGCTCCACATAGTACCATTTGGCAAAAAACTACCCTCTTTTAGGATTCTATTCTTAAAAAGATACAGTTCATCCTCATTCTCAAACACTTATTTCTAGCTGAACTCATCTCGACCTCAGTCGGGGGAGGGTACACTCTACTATTTGCTCATAAGATGTAGCTTCAACATCTTCAGTGTCGGCCTCATCCCATGTGAACTCGGCTATAAACCTTAGCTAGGGATTTCCCTTTAATGGCCTTAATTGATTGGTAGATGATGTCAAACTCTCCCAATTCTATTACCTAATCCATCGATCTTTCTGACTTCTCAGGCTTGTGAATGACCTTTCTGAGGGGTGAGTCTGTGAGGACCACCATGGTATGTGCCTAGAAATAGGGCTTCATCTTCCTCAAAGCATGGATCAGTGCATAAGAAAAAATTTCCATTTTAAGGTACCTTTGCTTGGCCTCTGGAGTGCCTTTATATTAAAGTAGACTAGTTTTTGAACTCTATCCTCTTCTCTTATAATAGCAGCACTAATGGTCGATTCTGACACTACTAAATACAGATACAATTTCTCTCCCTAAACTAGTCTGGACAATAAGAGTGGAGAGCCGAGATAGGACTTCAAATCTTTAAAGGCTCTATCACATTCATCATTCCATTTAAAAGCTTTTCTTAATACTTTAAAGAAAGGAAGGCCTTTATCAGTGGCTCTAGACACAAACATTTTTAATGCTTCCACTCTTCCAATTAGTCTCTCCACATCCTTTATTATTGTGGGAGTCTTCATCTCCAACAAAGCATTAATCTTTTTGGGGTTGGTCTCGATCCCCCTTTGATTCACAATGAAGCCTAAGACATTTTCTTCCCCGACGCTGAAGACACACTTGGTGGGGTTGAGCTTCATCTTATAATCATTTATCTTGTCAAAAGTACGCTCAAGGTCAGCCATGTGAGTGTCGTCTTTGAGGCTTTTCATCAATATATCATCGACATACACTTCCATTATCTTCCCAATATGGTCCTCAAATATTTTGTTGACCAGCCTTTGTTATGTGGCTCCAGCATTATTCAACCCAAAGGGCATGGCCTTGTAGTAATAGGTCCCTTATCAATTATAAAGGTTGTTTTCTCTTCGCCGGTTGGATCCATGAATATTTGGTTTAGCCTGAGTGGGCATCATTAATTCATGGCCAGCGGTAGCATCTACCATCTTATCAATCCTTGGCAATGGGAAGCTATCTTTAAGGCATGCTTTTATTTAGATCTATAAAATTAACACACATCCTCCATTTTCCATTGGATTTGGGGATGATGAAAGCATTATCCCACCAATCCGAGTAAATGACCTCTCAGATAAAGTTTACCTTCTTTAACATTTTTAACTCTTCTCGGATGACATCATAGTTCTCTCGCAAGTAGACTCTTATTCTCTATTGAATTGGCTTCGCATCACCAGCCACATTGAGCTTATAGCAGAGAACTTTTGGATTAATACCTGGCATACCCTCGTTGCTCCAGGCAATGATGCTCTGCCTCTTCCTTAACATCTTAACCTGACCCTCTTTGACCTCTTCCCTTTGGGGTTTGCCAATTTGGATGGTTTTTCATGATCGTCCTCATGGAGGATGATGGATTCTACCTCCTCAGCAGCCTCACCCTTCTTCAGCTTCTTTTCGTCTCTAGGGTCTAAGGTATCAATGTTGTAGGTTGTAGTGGCCCTTTTGTATGCTTCTCTCTCATCTGCCGAGTTGAAGTATTATTCGCGTGCCTCAACTTGGTCCCCCTCAACTTCCCCTACCCCATATGGGGTCGGGAATTTAATCATGTAGTGGAATATTGAGGGAACGACCTCAAATTCCTTGAGGTCTACCCTTTCGAGAATTATATTGTAGGTCGAGTAGACATTTTCATCCATGATGAAGAAGATGATCTTCCTTGTAAGACATTTAGGCCATTTGTTACCCATTCTTACTTCCATTTCATATATGCCTAGAGGCTTTACTTTCTCCCCACTAAAGTCGATGAGTGGTTGGTGATATGGAATCAACCTCTTCTTGCTCAGGTCTAGACGTTTATAGCAATCCTAAAACATAACATTGACTGAGCTGCCTCCGTCTATTAGAATCCATGGAACCTCATAGCCATGAGCCAGAGTACTAATGACCAAAGGGTCACCATGGGGAGATAAAATTCCCTTGAAATCTAACTTTGCAAAGCTAACTATTAAAGTATTCATATCAACCTTAGTTCTATTACCTTTGACAGGATGGATTGCAGCTGAGTTGACTGTATTAGGCTTTAGTGGGAGAGCCTTTGCGTATACTACATGTGCTTTCTTATCAACGACATCTTTTCTTCCTTCAGCAAGACCCTCATAGATCATCTTGACATCAAGCCAGATCATATTGAGTTGACCCTTTGGATTAGCAAACTTAGGTGGGAGGTCAGGGTCTCTTCATCACAGTCATCTAACTCATCATTGTCTCAGCTGGCTGTAGCATCTGGTCTACACTTTTCATTTTTCTTCTTTTTCTGGGTGTCGTCTCGACCACCCTTGAACCACTCTTATCTACATACTTCCTTAGCTTTCAAACTTTCAGCGTCTTTTCTATTTTGCCCTTCAGGGAAAAGCATTTATCGATTAGGTTACCATGGTCCTGGTATAATTCATACCATAGACTTTTTTTCCTCTTGTGAGGAGGAGCTTTTAATTTCTTGGGCCACCTCAGGGTTCGATCATTCTTGATCTCATCCAATATATGTTCGCAGCTGACTGTGAGGGGAATGTAGTCAGCAAACTTATCGTTCGCTAATGTCTTCTTTCGATCTTTGTTCTTACTTTGGAACTTTCCCCAATTACTAGTACCCTTCTGATCCTCATACTTTGCTGCCACTGCTTCTTCAGCATTCATGACCTTGTAGTCCATTGCCAATAACTTGGCCATGGACTTTTGTGGGTTTTTGACAAGATTCCAGAGTAGCTTCCCCTTCTATAGACCTCCTATCAAATCTGTCGTTACAATGCTTTCCTCATATCTTTGACTTCTAGCATTTCCTTGTTGAACCTCGCAATATATTCCATGAGACTCTCAATCTTTCCCTACTTAACGTATAACAGGCGAGTCTTCTTCTTTTGGGGTCTCACCCTGAAGCATAAGTTGTGTATAAATTTCTATACATGTTGTTTAAAGTTTTCGATTGAATTCTTCGGGAGTGAGGTGAACCATACGTGGGTGGCTCCAGTCAAAGTGCTTGAAAAGGCATGGCACCTCATCTCATCTGAGACTGAGTAAATGTCTACAGATGACTATTACATCTCGGCGTGGTGAACTGGATTGGTGCTCCCATCATACTTGGGAGTGATCATTGGTGGCTTGAACTTAGCCGGGGTTGGAAAATTGACAATCCTATCCATAAAGGGAGAGCCTTCTGAATAGCCCCTCTATAAGGGATCTCGGCTTTTGAGAATGTCTCCAATTTTTCTTCTAACCTTTCGATTGAGTTGTTCCAGGGTCTTTTGGCTGCTTCTATAACATCATCCTGGATGACATTATCTCCTGCCACCTCACCCGGTCGAACCAGAGGTTACCTTACTACAGACCTTTGTCGACTATTCACTTTTCTTAACTCCTCATCTCGACCGTATGGGGTTCGACACCCCACTCCTTCTCTTCTGGAGCCGAAAATACTCCTTGATCTGGATAGCCGATCTTTGAGATCACCCACTGGGCCTAGCCTTTCATAGCCGACCCTCTGCTTAACTGATTAAAAGTTGAGCCCCTGGATTGATTGTCCTTAAAAGGCCTCCTACTGTGTCCTCGACTAACTTTAATGGGTCATATAGTGTTTCCTGATATTTCATATGGCTCCCAGCATTCAGCCTGAGAGTTTCAATCTCATAGTCATCATACCTATCCTTCGGGCAGTGCTGACCTTGCCTCTCCAGGTGTAAAAGCCTAGGGTCTGTAACGTATCTTCCCTATTGAAGATGTTGTAACTCCTTGTGCAGTGCCTAGGGTGGTCCCCAGGCACCTGGATGCTGCTCCATAGCTTCCAGAGTAATCATCTCCGATATAACTCCAATGGGTCTAACCAACATATTTTGGCTAAAAGGCAGCCAACATTTCCTGCATTGCCTTCTGGATAGTCACCAATGACTTTAACGCCATATCCACCTCTTCCATCTCTGACTGAGGAAGTGAGTGATTGGAACTAGGGTGGTCAGCTGGTGGTGGGAATTCTGATGCCATGTTTCAAACCTGATGGATGAGTTGTAAACTGAAAAGTAGAAGCTTAGAAGCTCAACATGAACTCTTTCAATGGTGAAACGGATCCATAAGTGGGGAGGACTAGTTCACCACCAGAGAATCTAGTGAGTGAAAGTTAGAGAAGGGAAGAGATGATAATTCTCATTCCCACAGACGATGCCAGACTGATGATACCAAAAATGGTACCACCAGGTCACAATGATAATGAGCTCAAACAGGTATAACAATGGCAGAAAATAAGTAATATAATAGTAAGAGAATGAGATGAGGCAAAGATGGATTGAACACTATAATTAAGTGGTTCAGCCAAATTATGGCCTACGTCCACTATGTAGTGTGTCATCCACTAAATGAGGCTCTAATGGCCTGAATATACAAGGACTCAAGCTTTCTCTCTCTTACAGTGAGTTTGTAAGAGTTTTTATATTGTTTTTAATATGTGATCCCTTTACAAGAGGTAGAGGACAAGTATTTATAGTGCCTAGGGGGTGTAATGCACCCCCTAAGCATGCGGTAGGTGTATGATGATGAAGTCTTCCAATAAGATGATGACAGTTTTCCATAGCACATGAAACTAATGATAATGAAATATCCCCTCAAGTGAGGGGATAATTTGGTTGTAACAGAATTGCCCATGTAGGACATGCCACCTTGGAACCTTCTACTACTCGTTCTATTTGGTGTCGTCTAGAAAAATCTCGGCCTAGATGAGTAGGAGGTTGCTGATGCAGTGCATGACTTTATGATAGTAGTAACAAGTGTGGTCCCGATCGAAGGACTCAGGCCAAGGTGGACTAAGCAGGTCATTTCCTGGTGTCAGCTGGAGTAGAGGACGAGAGATGTCCTTGCTAATGAAATGTTCCCCTGAGGTCTCGACCAAATGTATGGTCAAGGTTATGAAGTACGATATAAACCATGTTCTGTACGAGTCTTGGAAACGACCTACATGAGATCCTCATGGAAGCTCAGTTGTTGGTGGTAAACATGTCGTCCTAATACGAGGTCACACTTGGTCATATTAATCTGCTACAACATCAAAGTCTTCTCCACCACTTTCATCATTAGCTTCATCGCCTTATACTTTCATATCCCCAACACCTTCTCCGACACATCATTCTTCCTATATATCCTAACCAACATCATCCTTGTCACCACTGCCTCCTTATAAATACGCACTACCATTTTCTCCATCACCTTCTCCATATACCTCCCCTAAATCATCATTTTCTCCTTATCCTTTTAAATCCCCACCACCATCTCCATCACCCTTGCCAACTTTTATGCACATGTCTCAACCACCACAACAATCTTCACCATCACCACAACCTTCCTATGTTGACATATCCCCACAACAACTATCTCCATAACATCCATAACAATCTTCACCATCACCACAGCCTTCCTATGTTGACATATCCCCACAACAACTATCTCCATCACCTTCGCCAACTTTTATAGACATATCTCATCCGCCATAAAAATCTTCACCATCACCACAACCTTTATATGTTGACACATCCCCAATACAACTATCTCCATCACCTTCTCCAACTTTTATACACACGCCTCAACCACCACAATAATCTTCACCATCACCACAACCTTCCTATATTGACATATCCCCACAATAATTATCTCCATTACCTTCCCCTCCTCTTTTTTATATTTTCCCATCAACACAGTCCCCATCTCCACTGGCTCATGTTTTTGAATCCCTACCACAACTATCTTCATCACCTTCTCCAACATTGATATACATGTCTCCACCACCACCATATTTATCACCTTATCCTTACAATATCTTTATATCCCCACGCAACCTTCTTTTCCACCACAACTTCCTAACGTTTATAAACCCCCACACCTCCATCTCCATCACCACCGACTCCTTGCATGGATAAATCTCCACCACCTCTATCCGCATCACCACCACCACCACACGATCCCAAAGACCTCCACCACCACCACCATCCCAGAAAAACCACCATCACCCCCATAATGAAGACCACCAACTCTATCTCGAAGACCTCCATCCCCCCCCCCCCTCTCGAAGACACCCACCACTTCCATCTCGAAGACCACTCCCATCATCTCGAAGACCACCACCCCCACCATCCCGAAGACCACCCCCACCATCCCGAAGACCACCACAACCATCCCGAAGACCACCTCCACCTTCACGAAGGCCACCACCACTTATTTTACCACTACCTTTTCCCTTCAAAAATCCTCCTCTACCCAGAAGGTTGCTAAACTAATTAATAGCTCAACATCAATAAGGTATGTACTGTTTATTTATGGGTGGCGCTAAAGGCACCTATAAAATTGCTCGATAACACAATAGTATTATTTTTTAAACATGATGTAGAATCCTTTTATTTGTTGTGTTGTATTTCAAAGAAATTTTGGGATTCCTTTAGCACCATATTTATGTAGTTTTCTTGCTGATTATTTTTAAAATTATTATCTTACTAAGAAAATATTTTTTTTGCAGCTGATTTAATAATGACAATAAATCCAATGCGAAGAAATAGTATATTACAACGAAGTTGCATTGGTTGTTGATAAGGCTAAAGAAAACAATTTAGTGTGAAATAAAGGATTCAACATGGTCATTATGCTTTTTACTTTTCTTATTGATTTCTATGAAACACAATTGTACACTTAAGTTGATAAATATTTAATAAAGGGAATTTTATTTCATTGATTCCTCTTTAGTCCCTTCACTTTTCATTATATTGTTACTTAATATGTGAAGGTAGGGTATTTGGATTTTATTTTGAAGTATAAATCAATGTGTGTGTGTGTGTCAAAGAGAGAAAGAGAAACCATTAAATTAGTTATAGTTGAATATAATCTTGCATCCTTTAAACTTAAGGAACATATAAATGTTACTCTCCAAAAACAAATTATTATGTTATAATGGTATGTAAGAAGTTTTGTAGACCTGTCACATTTCAATTCTTTTGGAACAATTCAACATGTATATGTGTGATATGTAATATGATCTTACTGTAAAAATCTTTATTTAGTCACAATTACCATCACCACCACGACCACCTTCATTATCTCCTTCCCCTTCTTTTGTATATACATCCACCAACTCCATCAATACTTCCTCCGCTCATTTACAAATAACCACAAGTGCCATTGTTTCCTTATGCTTTCAAATCCCCTAAATCACCATTGTTTCCTTATGCTTATAAATCCCCGCCGCTATCTCCATCACCGTTGCCAATTTTTAAACACACATCTTAACAACCATAACAATATTTAGCACCACCACAACATTCCTATATTGGCATATGCCCACAAAAAATATCTCCATCATCTTCTCCAACTTTTATAGACACGTCTCAAATGCCATATTAGTCTTCTCCATCACCACTACCGTCCTATGTTGACACATCCTCACAAAAACTGTCTCTGTCACTTTCACCAACTTTTATAGACATGTCTCAACAGCCATGAAATCTTCACCATCACCATAACTTTCATATGTTGACACATCCCCATTGCAACTCTCTCCACCACATTCTCTAACTTTTATTAACACGCCTCAACTACCACAACAATCTTCACCATCACCACAATCTTCCTATGACGATATATCCCCACAATAATGATCTCCATCACCTTCCCCTCCTACTTTTTACATTTCCCCACTAACACAGTCCCCATCACCATTGCCTAATATTTTTGAATCACTACCACAACCATCTCCATCACTTTCTCCAACATTGATATACAAGTCTCCCTACCACCATCTCTTCCCAATATCCATATATCCCCACCTCAACCATATTTGTCACCACAACTTCCTAACATTTATAACCCCCCACCACCTCCATATCCATCACCACCAACTCCTTACATGGATAAATCTCCCCCACCACCATCCCAAAGACATCCACCACCGCTATCCTGAAGACCAGCCCCACTATCCCGAAGTCCCTAACCACCATATCGAAGACCACCTCCACCACCATCTCGAAGACCACCACCACTATCCCTAAGACCACATCCACCATCCTTAAGGCCACCACCACCATCCTGAAAACCACCTCCACCATCCCTAAGGCCACCACTATTTAACTTGTCACTACCTTTGCCCTTCAGAAATCCTCCTCCTCCCAAAAGGTTATTAAACTAATTATGAGTTCAACATGAATAAGATATGTATTGGTATGTAAGTAGTTTTGCAGACCTGTGACCTTTCAATTCTTTTGGAATAATTAAACTTGTAGATGTGTGATATTTAATATGATCTTACTCTAAAAATCTTTATTTAGTCACAATTACCATCACCACCACAACCACCTTCATTATCTCCTTCTTCTTCTTTTGTATATACATCCCCACCAACACCAACTCCATCCATACTTCCTCCTCTCATTTACAAATATCCGTCATTGCCATTGTCTCCTTATGCTTTCAAATCCCCTAAATCATTATTGTTTCTTTATGCTTATAAATCCCCACCGCTATCTTCATCACCCTTGCCAACTTTTATACCCACGTCTCAACCACCACAACAATATTTAGCATCACCACAACCTTACTATATTGGCATATCCCCACAACAACTATCTCCATTATCTTCGTCAACTTTTATAGACACGTCTTGATTGCCATATAAATATTCACCATCGCCATAACCTTCCTATGTTTACACATCGTCACAACAACTGTCTCTGTCACTTTCACCAACTTTTATAGACACGTCTCAATAGCCACGACAATCTTCACCATCACCACAACCTTCATATGTTGACAAATACCCATTGTAACTCTCTCCACCACCTTCGCTAAGTTTTATAGACACGCCTCAACCACCACAACAATCTTCACCATCACCACAACCTTCGTATGTCGACATATCCCGACAAAAATTATCTTCATCACCGTCCCCACATCCTTTTTACATTTACCCACTAACACTGTCCCCATCACCATTGCCTAATATTTTTGAATCACTACCATAACCATCTCCATCACTTTCTCCAACATTGATATACATGTCTCCACCACCACCATCTCATCCCAATATCCATATATCCCCACCTCGACCATATTTGTCACCACCATTTCCTAACATTTATAATCCCCCACCACCTTCATCTCTATCACCACCAACTCCTTGCATGGAAAATATCCACCACCACCATCCCGAAGACCTCCACCACCACCACCATCCTGAAAACCATGCCCAATTAAATCCCGAAGACCATCACCACCCCAATCTCGAAGACCACCATCACCCCCATCTTGAAGACCTCCACCACCGCTATCCCGAAGACTCTCACCACCATCTCGAAGACCACATCCATCCATCTTGAAGACCACAACCACTCACCTGAAGACCACCTCCACCATCCTGAAGGCCACCAATGTTGTCCCGAAAACCACCTCCACCATCTCGAAGGCCACCACTACTTACTTTGCCACTACCTTTGCCCTTCAGAAATCCTCCTCCTCCCAAAACGTTGTTAAACTAATTACTAGTTCACCATGAATAAGATATGTTTTGTTTATTTATGGGTGGTGATAAGGCACCCCAAAAATTTCTCCATAAGATGATAGTATTGTTTTTAAAATGTGGTGTACAAATATTTTATGCATTGTATGGTGTTTGGGAGAAATTTTTGGATTCCTTTAGCACCATATTTATACAGTTAGCTTGTTGGTTATTTGAAAAGTTATTATCTTACTGATAAAATGTAATCTTTGTAGTTCATTTTATTATGAGAATAAATCAAATGTGAAGAAATCATATATTACAACAGGGATGCATTGGTTATTGTTTAAGGTTAACGAAAACAACTTAGTACGAAATAAAGGACTCGACCTGGTCATTGTGCTTTGTACTTTTCTTCTTATTATTTTTGAAATGCGATTGTCCACTCAAGTTGATAAATGTTTAATAAAAGGAACTTTATTACATCGATTTCTCGTTAGGACCTTCACTTTTCATTATTTTGTTACTCAATATATGAAGGCAGGGTATTTGAATTTTATCTTGAAGTATAAATGCAATATGTGTGTGCGTGTGCCTGAAAGAGAGAAACGACATTAAATTAGTTATAGATTAATATAATCTTACAACATTTACTTAAGAAAAATAGAAATGTTACTCTCCAAAAACAAATTATTATATCGTAGTGGTATGTAAGAAGTTTTGTAGACCTGTCACCTTTCAATTATTTTGGAACAACTTAGCGTGTACATGTGGGATATTTAATGTGATCTTACTCTAAAAATCTTTATTTAGTCACAAAAATTTCTTAACAAAATCAAAAGGATTTAGGAAACCCTTTGGGTTTGTCGTGGGTATTGACATCCCATTCTTTATTCAATCAATTCTCACATTATTGTTATTGGATAATTCAATCCAAAATTTCTTGATACCAATTATCATTTATATATAAATTTAATTCCTAATAATTTATTTTATACTCATAAACTATGAACTACATTTTTGCCACTGTTTACAATGTTATTACAAGTAATTGAACTATTACAACAACTCATGATCCGGACCAACCTATTGATTTCTAGCAACACTAAACAAACGTACCTAGGTCTTAAAACATTCCTCACACATGATGATCACACATCATGTTGTCGTCGACATACCATTGGATCTCCACGTCATGTTGCTGTAAACATTCTTCATACACATTAGATGTGACATGGGGTTCTTGTCTTAAGGCTCCCTAGAAGGAGTGTCATGACAAGTAAACTGATTGACTGACCATCCCCTAGATTTTACATCATTAATGGAGGAAGGATCTTGACAAGATGGATTTTTAAGTGTTGTTTTAGTAAAACCTTCTTAATCAAAATTCCTTTGACTTATCTACAATATTCTAGCTAAATGTACAATGGCAAGTAAGGGTGTCAATGAAACTTAAGAGTAAGGAATATGCAGTGAAAACTAGTGGAAACAATATTTTCATAATTTAAAGTTGTTTTTAGGGAAGCTTTGTATTATTAATCAAGAACATAAGAAATAAGTAAAACTAATAAAATCAGTGAAAGTGGGGAAACTATTTTTTTTATAAAAGTACAGGGTTTAAAAATTCACCTTCAAGGCTTCCTTTTTTTTAATTAAGTAATCTCTAATTTTAAGATACTCTAACCACGAAGACCACCTCACCCCCATCACAAAGACCACCACCTACATCTAGAATAACTTCACCACCCCCTCCGTCTCGAAGACCTCCACCATCCCCATCCCGAAGACCACCACCACCCTCATCTCGAAGACCTCCACTACTGCCATCCCGAAGACCATCCCCACCATACTAAAGATCCACCACCATTTCGAAGACAACCCTCCCACCATCCCGAAGACCACCACCACCATTTCAAATACCACCTCCACCATTCCTAAGGCCGCCACCACCATTCCCAAGACCACGTCCACCATCGCAAAGGCCACCACCGCTTACTTTGCCACTACTTTTGCCCTTAAGAATACTTCTCCTCCTAAAAGTTTGGTAAACTAATCATTATCTTAACATCAATAAGGTATGTATTGTTTATTTATGGATGGTGCTAAGGGCATCCAAAAAATTGCTCCATAACACCATAGTATTCTTTTTAAAACATGATGTACAATGCAATTATGCATTGTGTGGTGTTTAAGAGAAAACTTTTGATTCCTTTAACACCATATTTATGTAGTTTGCTTGTTTAGTATTTTTATATTTATTATCCTACTCATAAAATAAGGTTTTTCAACTGATTTAATAATGAGAATAAATCCAATGAGAAGAAATCATATATTATAGCGGAGTTGCGTTGGTCATTGGTTAAGGGTAAAGAAAAAAAAATAGTGCAACATAAAGGATTCTACGTAGTCATTATGCTTTGTACTTTTCTTATTAATTTATTTGAAACACAATTGAACACTCAAGTTGATAAATGTGTAATAAAAACGAACTTTATTCCATTAATATCTCTTTAGGCCCTTCATTTTTCCTTATTTTGTTACTTAATATGTGAAGGTAGGGTATTTAAATTTTATTTAGAATTACAAAAGCAATATGTGTGTGTGTGTGTGTGTGAAAGAGAGAGAGAGAGAGAACATTAAATTAATTATTGATTAATATAATCTCACATCCTTTAAACCCAAGGAAAATAGAAATGTTGCTCTCCAAAAACAAATTATTATGTCATAGTAGTATCTAAGAAGTTTTGTAGACCTGTCACGTTTCAATTATTTTAGAACGACTCAACATGTAGATGCGTGATATTTAATATATTCTTACTTTAAAAATATTTTTTTAATCACAACAATTCATTTTTTATCGACTTAAAAATACTGCCAATTGCTCTTTTAGGATAATAAATAAGAAAACATCTTTACTTTCAACTTCTCATTTTTAACCACGCGTGTTAGATTACCTCAAATCTAAATACTAATAATTTAAATTTATTACAATTTTCATTGATCATGGGATAAAAATATTTATCTTTCTAAGAAAATTAATTTTAGACTTCCAAAAACTCTTGAAAATTAGAAGAAAACCTTTATAATGAACTACCCACTGGGGACCATTCATTCAAATTAATTTTGTAACTTAAGATTAAGTTTTTGAGTTTAAAATTCATAAAACAAAATTTAACCCAAGAAAAGCCTATCTCTTGTTTGTTTCTCAAGCAAATAATGAAATTAAATTTCAAATATTTTCTTAAAGATCATTCACCCTTTCTTAAGTCATGTATTTATATGTGAAAGACTATTATTAATGTTTAAAGGAGCATAAAAATAGAAATTTAAGAATTAAAAAAAAACATAAACATGGCAATAAAGACTTTATTTCTCCCCTTGAATGGGATATTAGCTTTCCATATGGTAAATTTACACAAATTATTTAAAAATAATTCCATCAAAAGACTTATAAAAACATAAATGAGTGAGAAAGTATGAATCTATTTTCACCAATAACCTCCAAATCTTATAAAAATACACCCCACAACTATAAGTGTTGCACCAAATATAACAGAATAAGAACAATAATATCCTCACACTCTTTGAAATTTACACTCAAAATCACAATGTTCCTCTCTCAATATATATTCCCCCTCACACTCAAACTCTCCAAAAATAAAAATAAAAATGAAAACTACACACTCAACTACATTAAGATCTACTCCTAAAGATGAAGAGAAATCTGAAAATGGGTCTTGTGTCTTGTGTCTTGTGTCTTGTAAGAGATCTTTTTTTGAATGAGTCTTATGTCCAGAATATCCTGAGACAAAAGTTGACATTGGTTGAGTCATTTTTGGAAAGTGTAAGAGGGTGTGCATGGGTTGGAGATTGTTGCGCCATTTTTGAGCTTTGGTAGTCAGGTATAGGTTTAAAGAGGTGGTTAGAGGTTTACAAGGGAAAAGAGAGGGAAATATGAGAGTTGACCTTTGGTATATTTTATGTTTTCTTATTCACACACACATAAAAACACGTATATATATATATATATTGAATAGAAAAGAGGAAGAAATAAACGAATAAGATAAATTGAGAGAGGAAGAAAAATATGTGAAGTAATAGAATAGAGAAAGAAATAAACGAATGAGATAAATTGAGATTTTCTCATCAAAAAGGAAATGAACCATGTATATAAATGGGTATTATATTGTGAGAGGGTGGTACACTCATCTGCCCCACTATATTTGCATTGTCTTATTTCGTTTCACAATAATAAATGTTGATTCTAGTTCAAGAGGTCTCCAGATAGCTTCACTAAACTCATATCGGATCATTCATGCCATTTGCCTTAAGCTAATCACTTAGGATAAATGTATATTGTCTTGCGAACTTAGATTCACCCATGGCTAAACATACTTTTCATTATTGGAAAATGTTATACTTTTAACCTTATGGTCATTTTTGAGATTTTTCAATACAAGATGGTATATTCTTCCTATACAGAATCTTACAGTTTTAAATGCATCCTTGTGTTTATAATTTTTCTTGTTCTTAGTGTTAGGAGTTTATTCTTAAGACCATGCATGTCATTTACTTTTCAATAAAGGTGTGTCACTTTAATTATGAAAATCTCAAAATCTCAAAAGGATGAATAACGTCTCAAAGTAGACCTAGGGTCTTATAAGAGGAGGAGGAGGAGGAGGAGGAGGAGGAGGAGGAGGGGTGTTAGGGACCTAAGGATGTAGTTAAGGGTACAAGGATGGGGTGTATATAGATTGGGAAATTATTTTGTGAGTAGGTTGAGGATCATAATTTAGAAGGATTCGCATATAATGGATATATTGGATTGTGATACCTCCTTGATTGACTTATATGTTTTGTTTCCACCAGTAAAAGTGGACCTGTGGAGTAGAAAATAAGTTAAGTCTAGGAGTTAAGCAACTGATTAGATGTTAGTTAAAATCGATTAGTGTCAAATTGATTTGACCAAGCGGGTATTGGAAAGTTAGTGTGGGGAATCACATTATGTACCATAATAAACTTTACAAATAAGCCCTCTTTATTCCGAGTGATTTAAAGATAATTAAATTGTAGTTCAATTGTGATTATTTTGTGAAATTAATCACGATTAAATAAATAAAGAAAATAATTACGGTAATTGTAATTGAAATTTGTTAGTATTTATTTGAAATCCAATTTGATTATTAGTCTTGAGTCCCTATTATAGTCCAATACCTAAGTAATAGGCATGAAACTCTCTTAAAGCCTAATTTGTCTAAAGCCCGTGACTTATACATATTAAATTGGTTTAATCTAAAATTTAGGTTAATGATTTATTTTGGATGTTTAGAGAGGGAGAGGAAAAATACTATACACGTTTTTACAAAACGTTGATGAGATAAAATGTTATTTTTCTAATATTTAACCATATATTAATCTTCAAGAGTGACCCCCACAAGGCTTACTTTAGGTGGATTATATACTAGAAGATTCGAGATGTTCAGAACAATATATTAAGGTTTTTGGGGACCTTAGATGGAAGGAATACCTTCATCTTCTTCATTCTATTTCCTTTCATACGAATCATAACAAGATTAACCATGGTATTGTTTCTTGAAACCCTAGGCTTATTCTTGAAATATAGTTCTTGTTAGTTACAGTCCATTGCATGATCGATTGAAGTTCTTAGGGATGAATTTGTTCCTCGCTTTAAATATTAATCCCAATTTCCCAACACTTAGTGAAACGAGAGAAAAAATATATGATTTTTGAACTTTCATAATAGGGAAATTTTAGTTTCCATCTGTGATTTGATTAACGAAAAGCTCGCTATAATGAAACATGATTTAATGTCAGCGAAAACTCTAGTTCGCAGGTCATGACTTTGGAAACTTTGTTGGGTGTAAAAATATGGTCTCTTTCATAATTTCATTTGTTGATATTTTGCTTCAACGAAGCATCTATTTTCGAACTAATGTAACCCATGAAAAAATTATCTGGTTACAGGCGCGACCTTGGTTGCTGACATTTCATGTCAGCGAACCAAGTCTTCGATGCAAAGACCCGTGAGTCCATCATACTTTTAATATTTTTGAGATCTTACCCTTTAGATCTCATTGGAAGGTGTGCCAATGTACACTTTTTGTTTACACACAATTAAGATTGTTTCTAATCCTATTAGTTTGCCCCACTTGAGTGTTACTCACTTTCCTTCATACATAAGTGCTATACATACTCTTGCTTTCATCTTACTTCCATGTTGATTGAAGAGTAAACTTTTAAAAGCAAGAAAAAGGAAAATATTCAGCTTTCCAAAAGAAGAAATATTTCTAAGTTCATCTCTTGTGCGTATTTTAACATTTTTTCTTCATTCGTGAATTCTTAAAAGTAAGACTCAAGCTACTTTTAACAAATTATTTTTTTCTTGAGTATGGTTTTATTTCAAGCTTCAAAAATAAACTTATGAGCTTTTAAGAGAAACCTAACCTTTTGCTACATCTTTGAAACCTAAAATTATCCTGACACATTGTAGTTGTATTTGGTGGTTACTCATTGGTTCTGTTGCATCTAAAAAAAGTGCTCTTACACTTTAAACAAAGATTTTGGTGGTGTAAGACTTCAAAACATTTGACGAGTCCAAAATTGATTGCGGTTTTGTAACATTCTCCAGATGTTGGTGCTCTCCTCGGAGGATATGGTGTGATAGAGTTAATAGTCAGTCAATGCATTATTTGATTTTAAGTCACTGTCTTCTATTTGTAATACTCTAATATAGTACATTTCTCCTTCATTCCGTCCCGAGTTTTTTTTGTTAATGGGGTTTTCCTCGTACATCCGATATCGTGTGAATTTTTTTATCTTTTCCCATGTTAGAATCACTTGTATTACTTTTGAAGATAAAATTGATTATATAATAATATTGATAAAACATTTTACTCACATATACTTTTAGGATGTTTTTGATCCATTGATTAATTTTTATCCATCAACCGCTAATTTAATTCTAATAGGGTAGATACTGTCGAGAGATCTCACTTTCATCTGGTATTAGAGAGGCTCTCATTATTTTAGGTTTAACACCCTAAGGTAGGATCCTTTTTCTGTGAGATGAAGGGTGGTTTGTCTCTCCGACCTTGTTCTTTTGAGTAATAACTATTGCAATTAAAAAAAAATTATGGTGGCACCTATGATGTCAATAGAGGATCGTATATAAAGTTTTGTTTTGATGGGATGGAATTTTCCGATTACCATGCTTAATGCTGTTAAAATCTCAAAAATCCAATTTAGTTGGGATTATAATGACATCAAAGAGAGTAAGTGGAACGTGAAAGGTTTAAACGCAATCTTTAATGTAATGACCCTACCCGACCGAAATTTATGGGTTACCTATTGGTCAACCCGGTTCATTCGAGACGTTTATGTGTGAAGTGTAACGAGACAACCTAATTAAGGTTGCTAGTCGAGTTTAATTTAATCAACATTTTACTTGTTTAACATGTGATACCAATTTATATCAAGCTATGTGTGGGATATGCAGGAAGTGTCCCTGAAAACTAAGCATATAGAGCTAGTAACTTAAAATAAAAAGAATACTTACCTATATAATGCTCTCAAAACATGGAATTTCATACAACCTGTCGTAGAAAAGAAAAAGGGAATGAGCCTAATGCCCAGTGGAAATTACAACAATATAACATAAAATCGAACGACAGAAAAGAGACTTTATAACGTACCACCTACGTGCACATACAAATACGGTATATATATATATATATATATATATATATATATATATATATATACTAATGTATGAATCTGTTTACTCCAAAACGTTACTTGAGTTGATTAAATCACAATAATCTTATAAAAACCCCTTTTTGCCCCTTTTTACTTGACTTAATATTGATTTTTCGATTTAACACACCCGGTTAAATACTTAAATAAAATAGTGTTTGTTTAGGGAAAACACTTCATTTACTGAAATTTCCCATTTACTCACACCAAATCCTCTTTAGTATTTCCCATGAAAATCACTTTTCAACACACGCACATTTGGTGTTAGAAAATATTAATTTTTCTTTTTAAAACCGTTCACAACACACACTTGGATTAACTATGGGTTAAAATAATCTTAGGTTGCTTGATTACCCATTAACCACTTCACTTGTGTCATTAACTCACGCTTTACTTAGACTTAATCATTTTTATAATTCTTGTCAAAATTACCTTTTCAAAACAGGAACATTTATGAATTTCATATCACAAAGGTTGTCTTTTCTCAGTTTTTGCACAACTAATTTATTTATCATGTTCCACTTTTTTCATTATCTTTTTTCTCGTAATGCACCAATACCGCGTACTTTAACGGGCTCCACACCGCCGTCGACGCCACTATATGCTCTGGCCAGTGCTTTTGGGTCTTTCACCCTAGGGATTCAGGCTATCCTTAATTATCCGGTCACATTTTAATTACTTTTTCAATGTGTTTTAACACTTTAGAGTGTCCGCATTTTTCCACTTTTACCAGCCGAAGTCAAAATCTCGGGGATAACACTGCATATTTGTGTTACACTTTAAAAATCACAATTTCACGTCCTTTACATATTTACGTTGATTTCATTTCGAAAATCACTCCCATTTAGGACCAATTTGTGTAAAATCCTTTCCAAAATTTTAATTCATAAAAATATTCCACTTTATGTAAAATCACCATTTTGTGCATTCGTTTTCAAACTTGTATTTTCCTCCATTTTCACAAGTATTATTTTTCCAATAGACATTGTTAAGTTTCGCACACTAACTTCTTAAATATTTTTAACTCATTAACACTTCTTTAACACTTTAGAGTAAAGAATTTTTCAAGTTGAAAATCTCTTTATTTCATTAATTTCAATATCAATGAAATAATTTGGTATTCTGAAGACTGCTTTACAAGAAAAACACCATTTTTCCTTTATTAACACATGTAGTCTTGAAAACATACACTTATCACATTTTCAATATTCATTAGCACACTTTAAGGGACGAAATTTCTATTTTCTTCACTCATATTAAAACTCATTAAAATCTCTATTATACTTATTTATATGCTCATCATCAAAATACTATAATTATATACATGGGGAAGAGGCAGTTTAAGTCCAAAGGTTCCTAAAAATGAGTTTAATACATAATTAACATAAGAAATTTCATAATACTTGCAAAAACTTGCTTTTCAAGATTAAAGGACATTTTTTTCCTTCAAAATATGAATACATGGCTAACTTCATAGAGATCTCATTTTTTTCTAAGAAAACTCTAAAACTTTACTCATAAAATATCTTGATAAGATAAATGTCATTTTAAAATATTTAATTTCATAAAATGTTTAAATACAAATCTTCTTAAAAACATATCATCTTCTCAAAACTTTGAAATCATTTGTAAAGCCCTTTTACATAAATTATGAGAAAATAACCTTCTAACATGCAAGCATTCTACTCTTAAAACTCTATATACAAGACCAAATACTAATGAATAGAGTTCTTGAACTTAAAGATTAGAGTTTCCCACCTCAAAAAGCTCTAACATGTTTGGATGAAAAAGAGGGATGATGGCAGCCTCCCACCTCCTAAGGTGGCCTCAAGGAGGATGATTATCTCCATAAGCATGATCTATTAAATCGCCGAGCAAACCCCTATATTAATTTTCTTTATTTCTTCTCCAAAAATCCCAACAACATCTCCATAAATTGACATCTTGCCTAACATGTCAAGAAAATGGTTTTTTAGACTTAAATAGGGTGGAAAAGGGTTACAAGTATGGTCGTTTAGGTGTAGGAGTGGTGATGCTAGGGTAATGGATGGTGGTGTAATACCCCATAATTTTATTCATTTTCAATTAAGGGATTAATTTAATTAAATGAGAATTAATTGGGAATTAATCCGGATTTAAATACTAGCGAGACGTGAGTTGGTATTTGAGTATGATGTTATAATTGAATATTTCTGAGTATATATGGTAATATATGAGTATTGAAAATATTAAAATTATCACGAGGCAGAAATACGACAATTTGGGAAATTTAGTTGGGACGCGCGTGTCAGTCACGCCAGGAATGAAATTATTTAAATTAAAAAGTAAATTATATTTTTATCAACCGAATGATCATTTTGAGTGCGCCAACGTGTCCGGAAGGTTCGAAATAGTAAAAAAACACTAGCCGGGCGTTTAGTTTGGGTCCCGGGGCATTTTTAGGCCAAACCGGCAACCTAGAAGGGTATTTTGATAATTTTAAAAATTGAGGAATTAAAACCCACGAATTTTAGAGGGTAATTATATATTATTTGAGAGGCCACTAAGGCCATTACCAGCAAAAGATAAGAGAGTGGGCTACGGGGGTTTTGAGAGAAGTTAGAAAGAGGGTAAAAGAGGTTCCAAACCAAACCATCTCCCATCACCAGAAATTTGAAAGGATTTGTGACCGAAAAGAAGAGAGAGAGACAACCTTGATCATCAACAATGAACCAGAACATCGGATTTAAGGCAAGTGATTTGATGTCATTAATTGCAATGAATATTTCCTCCATGTTTAGTGTAGAAACCTTATATGCTTTGAAAGTTTTGGTGAAAACCCAATGGGATTGTTGTAGAAACTCTTAATCTTGGTTAGGAATTGCATGTAAAATGATTTTGGACGAAATTGTTACCCTAAAACTTAACTTTGATGGTTTAAAAACGGATTTATGATGAGTATTTAGGTACAATAAAATTCTGGGTTCATGTTCATAGGGTTTGGGGCAAAATTTGGAGATTTATGAGAATTGCATGTTGATTTAAATCATTTGACCCCAATAAAATATTAAGAAGCGACCTAGGAGGACTTAGAGTAGTTTAAAAACATTAAAACGTTATTGGTATGATCTTAGGATGGATTTAGAGAAGAGAAAAATGAAGAAAAAAGAGTTGGGAAATTTCTGGGCGTTTACTGCCATCTCGTTAGAAGACCTGCCCAGGTCGTTCGAACGACCTCGTTCGAACGAGCTTCTAACGAGATGATAGTATCCCTTCTAACGAGTTCATTCGAAGACTTCATTTGAATGACACTCGTTCGAACTACCTCGTTCGAACGAGATTTTTAACGAGTTGACATAATGGCCTTTTTAGCCCTGATTTTATTTCGAACTTCCAGTAGACTTATTTAATTGAGTGTTAACCTTCCCTTGTTGACTAGTGGGTATATTTGTGAGATTGGAGTATGTTGAGGATTAAAACTTAGAATTTTGTAGTAAATCGGATGACATTTATGGGTTAGGAAATAAATACTTAAAATTACGACGTGAGAAGGGTTGACAACTTTTAATGTATATTATTCGGGGAATTGTAAACGTGCAGCATTTAATGACGGTATAGGAATGTAAAATATACCTCTATTAATATTATAAGATATCGTAGATGTGTGAATGCTTAGTATATGTGGTTATCTGTGTATAACATACCTACCATACTTGCTATCATGGGAGGTCGGCGTTCGATCAGAGCCATCTAATCTTTGTGTGCCTACAGGGGGATTTAGATTGGTACCTCGAGGACATAGGCCAGACAATGACTTATTGAGGAGTTAATAAGTCTGCTGATCATGGGAGCGTATGTATGTGCATGATCCATGTGATGTGAAATGTGTTCACCTCCATTATGTGTGTTTGTTACTTGTCAAAACGGTTCCTGAGAGATTCGGAATATGTGATCCTTATGTACGTGATGTATCGGGATTTGATAGCAGAGTATGTGAGCACCACAGCTTAGCCTAGGGGTGCCATTATTGTATATTTGCGATGATATTAATATACTGATAATTGAGATGAATCGTTTATTAAAGTATAAGTGTGAATAATTGTAACATTTTTAGTACAGTTAAAGATGGAGAAATTCTTATAAATTATTATAACTAATTCTGAGTAAAAACAGTAAGACTCCCAGTTTACATTAAGATGTTGGGAAGTGAACTTTGAATTGTAAAGTAATATCAGATATTGAATTAGACTAGTTAGTTCATGGAATAACTAGAATGGGTATGGGTACGTAGGAGTGCATAATTAGTTGAGAGGTGAGGAACTCATGTGAGTGCATGCGCTATCATGTATTTTATATTCACTGTTTAATGATATTAAACACTTGCTGTGTTTTAAACTGTTTTCACAATCGGGCTCTGACCCGTTTTCTTTCAAATCTATTTTCTTGTAAAAACCTTTTAAGTGCCCAGCCACAAGGACACCAAGCGTAGGAGTTCCATTCCAGTGATGTGTTGTAGCTGCTGTGGAAGTTACAGGACCTCGATAGTAGACGCCTCCACTTTCTATCTTGACTCTATTTCAGATTTACTCATCTGTAGGGCATGTCGCCCCTTTTTTTAGAGACATCTTACTTACTCAGTTTTATTTCCGATTTTTGGGTTGTAATTATTTAGTGATTCAGACCTTGTATTCAACTTTTATTCAGTATTTTAGGATTATTTCCGAGGAGTGTTCCTCCAGATTCATTTATTCCTTTATCATTGTATGTGACTATAATGTGGTTGTGATATCATTATTTCATAATTTAATACTTATTGCATGTTAATCGGATTTAATTAAAATTGACAACTCACTTTTTAAATATTAGGTGGCTAGTAATTATTAAAACGTTTTTCGACAGTGATGCTATGAACTGAACCAACTTGACATTTTGTATTAATTTGAATAAAGGAGTAGCTACCCGGTATTTAATTAGTCAGGGTGTCATAGGTGGTTGGTGGTGGAGAAGCTCTAAAAGCTAGAGAGAGAGAAGGAGAGAGAAGATCTGATTTAAAATGGAAGAAATGGCCCCAAACTCCTTTTAAATACTCCCGAAACCTTAAGGATTAAATTCCAAAGATGCCCTAAATCTTAACCCTCGAGTTGATCTACTGCTGTGGGAGTGTGACACGTGTCTTAATCCAACAGTCTAGATTGTGATAATACTTTTTGAAACTACAGAATATGATTTATACAGTTGTGTTCGAATGAGATTAGATCTCGTTGGAACGAGAATTACAATATCGTTCGAACATACTTTGAACGAGGTTGTAACGAGTAAATTTTCTAAACAAGGATGGGTCATTGGAAGGTCGTTTGAAGTGGTTGTTCAAACGAAGGATTCTTGTTGTTCGAACGACCTGGTCTTAGTTTTAACGAGATTAGGATCTCGTTTTAATGACCCATGGTCTCATTTGAATGACCCTAAATTATCCAAGTTATAAATAAAGACATTCTAAATCCATTTAATTACACCACATCCTCAAAATCATTTAAATTTGGCACATGGTATAACTTATAAAGTTCAAACCTCAATTGGGTCATACCAAGTCACCAAATTACACGGTTACGGTCAAAATCGCGAAGCGGGTGTTACATTCTTCACTCCTTAGGGAATTTTATCATCAAAATTCTCAATCCATTAATTCCTCAAGGTCCTGGGGGTTATCAAATCTTATTCTAAGTCATAAGGATCTTTCAAGGCTAGGTCATCAAAAACTTCAATCACTAAGAAGTCATAATACATCCTTTCATAAGGGGCTTTCACCAAGGACCTCGACAGGCAATATACTCTAGCGCTCACAATCAGGTTAGACATTAAGTCACATAACAATACTCGAGTCTCCACTTACCCGATGACCACGCTCAATCTAGTTTAAAGGCTTCCTTACTAATATTCAAGGCATACTGGCAGATCTACCGGACCAACACTTTCTAATGGCCGATACTCACCTAAGTGCAAGACGAAACACAACTAACACCTAATCCATCATCAAGACCTATTTCAAATTCTAGGATTACACATCCTCAGTCTTTTTGAATTCTTAAGTTATCCTAACCACACATATTTACTTAGACTTAATACGAACTCTATAGCAAGTCATTCCCTCCAAGAAATGACATACTCACTAAGTCACAAATCTTGCGTCCGAATGGTACCGAATAGACAATCATTTTTCTAACCTCGGATCATTATAGGCGTCCAAGTATGGAACGCTCGCCCAACTATTACAGTAATCCACTCATTATGGCAGAACAAAACTATGTCCTATGTTTCCTCGAGTTCTAACACTTTACGATATCCTCAAATCATAATCTATCTCTTTACAACTAGAGTTGTTAATTTTCATATTGGCTAATCCATAGGATCATTAATTCTAAGGAAAATGGATACTACGAGTAACTGTGCGGTAAAATGCACAGCCACACTACACGAAACTTATGCAAAAGAAAGGAAATTTCAAACAGGAGCGCGCTCAGTTGTCGATCTACAATGATCACACCACGTCCATCTACACTCTCACTAAGCCAATCTGTGTTGTAACGAACAATGAACATGAGACAATCCAAAGATTTCAAAATTAAAAGAACAAATTCTGACTCCCGAAATTGAAAGAACATGATGAATTCAAATAAATGAACAATCGTATCGAAAGAATACTATTCGTATGCAACAGGCTATGGTTTACAAAGTACGACCCTACATTGCACTCTTGTAGTTTATAGTTCCTCCTTGATGTTCTCATTAGAACCTAGTCTAGACATAAACCCTGTCTTAGGCCACCAACCGTGACGAATCAGACCATGAACCGTCCATCCCCACAAGATAAACATAACAGACAAACATACGATCCTTTCGGTAGTCAACGTTGGACTTCCCTCCTTAGGAGTAATGCTTCTTCCTTTCATCCTTGAAAAAGATGAACTGTTCCAGTCGATGAATACCAAATACCTTTGGCAACGCCGACCTTGTACATCTCTTTAGTCAATGTGACGTCATAACCAACCTAACATACCTAGGTTACTATCTACTTTATCGCACAATTATTGTATCCCACCATCTCCTTAGTCAATGCCTAACTAGGTGAAATACTCACCTTATTACAACAAAAATTGACACAAGGTCATCACTATGCCTATCTCCAAATTCTACCCGAACTGAATCAATGTGACGGCCACATCGATTATTATTAGCATGATAAGGATAACAAGTAGTACGTAAGTCACACCTCCTAATCCATAAAAGTCTGGAAAGACATGCCAAGAACTAATCCTTCCCAAACTAGGGCTATTCTAACTCACATTGTCGACACATGTCGATACCTTAATCATACTTCGATATCTTATCAATGGTACTTTTCTCAATTCCTTAACATTACATCACCAATATAACTCTCTAATGATATTCATCGCACTCACAAAAAATAAGGATGATACTTTCTACACTAGTCATCTTATGACAAACGAGTATCATGTCCAATCATGACACTAATCTCCAATTTCCCTTAGAAGGTTGCATCACCTATTTATACCAAATTGGATGATCTCACCAAGGACTGCACGACTCGACTCCTTTGAACTTGATTAGTAACCTGATATCATCATATGACCTTAAATATAACCATCATTAGAACCCTTGCACTCCATAACATCAAATTTAACTAGTTCCCTAAGGAAACCAAGCATACCCTAACATAACTGTCACCAAAGACCTAATAAGATTTCATCATCTATGATCCTCTCATAGTAGGTACGCTCTATCTATTCCCAATATACATCCCACGACTATTAAAAACTCATAAGGATACTAGCCTATAAGTCTCCACATATGGATAACTATAATCATTTAATACCTCAAGGCGTCAACACGTCGACTCCTAATCCCAAGGACGCCACATAAAATAAGTCCCAAGAATCCTCCAAGGACTTATTTTTAAATAACTAATGCCATATACTATGTATTAGACCACAATCAGATGTTACTAAAGATTATGAAGGATATAGGGCATTGTACTTCACAAGGGATCATATTCCTCAAATGTCGCATCATATTCTCTAAAACCAAATCATAGAAGGCTACCTAGGGTTTACTCCTATGTCACTTCAAATTATCATTGTTATATGCGTAACACACTTATAGATAATGACTCGTAGCTCACATCATAGCTTACGATACACATCCATTAATAAAAAAATTACTAAGGTATTCATCTACAATGATAATATGCTATCAACCAAGTCTTTAGTACACATCCTCAAATAATGACCAACACGGATCTACATGCCAACCGAATTGTCAAATGCTTATGATATGACACTACCCCAAGGATCAAGTTCTCCTAATCACATCGTCATTATTAATCACCCGTAAGTACCTAACTAATGAACCTAATGTGTCTTTATTAAAAAATCAATACTTCTTAGACATGAAACTCTAACCACCTAACTCCACAGTTGGCTTTAAATAACTTATATCTTTAATTCATTGAACACTATTTACCTTTATTAACATCTTAGCAGACCTTTCACATCATCGAAGTCTGGTACAAATGTACCTCATACTAGAGAACACGTGTCGCCATTAATGGCCTATGTAGACACTCATAAGTTACTAGCATGTCTAAATCAGAAGCGCCAAGAAATATTAATAGCAACCAATTTGGCTACCTACTACTTGGCAATTAACTGCCCATTGGGTTAATCTCGGTGACTCCATAATTGAAAACACGAACCAAAACCATTTCCTGTCTAGCGTGATCGACCCAAAACTAATAACGACGTCAAACATCCACTATCGACCTCATAACCTAAATCTTTAATACCACTTATAATGCCTTGACTCGGATTTATGGGTTACTCGTGGGGTTAACCCGGTTCGTCCCGAATGTTAGGTGTGAAGTGCAACGAGACAACCTAAATAATGTTCCTAATCGAGTTTTATTTAATTAACATTTCACTTGTTTAGCATGTGATCCTAATTTATATCAAGCGACGTGTGGGACCTGTTGGAAGTGTCCCGTAATCCAAGCATGCAAAGCTACTGATGTAAAATAAAAAGAATACTTACCTTTATAATGCTCTCAAAATATGGAATTGCGTACAACCTGCTGTAACAAAGGAAAGGGAATAAGCCAAATACCCAGTGGGAAATACAACAATACAACATGTAATCGAACGATATAAAAGAGATTTTATAATGTACCATCTACGTGCATATGCAAATACCGCACACACACACACACACACACACACACACACACACACACACACACACACACACTAATGCATGAATTCATTTATTCCAAAATGTTACTTGAGTTGATTAAATCAAACTAATCTCATAAAAAGACCTCCGTTTACCCCTTTTTACTTAACTTAGCATTGATTTACTGATTTAACGCACCCGGTTTAATGCTCAAACAAAATAGCGCTTGTTTAGGAAAAATATTTTATTTACCAAAATTTTTCATTTACTCACACCAAATCCACTTTAGTATTTTCCTTGAAAATTACCTTTCAACACACGCACACTTGGTGTTAGAAAATACTTGTTTTCCTTTTTAAAACCATTCATAACATAGACTTGGGTTAATTACGGGTTAAAACTATCTTAAGTTGCTTGATTACCCATTAACCACTTCACTTATATCATTAACTCACGCTTTACTTGAACTTAGTCATTTTCCTATTTTATGTCCAAATTACCTTTTTAAAACAGGAATATTTATCAATTTCATCTCATGAAGTTTATCTTTTCTCACAACAACCAATTTCTTTATCATATTCCACTTTTTCTCATTATATTTTTGCTCGTAATGCACTAATATCACGTACTTTAACGGGCTCCACACTGCCGGCAGCGCCACTATATGCTCTGGCCAGTAGTTTTGGGTCTTTCACCTTAGGGCTTCGGGACTTCCTTAATTATTCTATCACATCCGAATTCCTTTTTCAATGTATTTTAACACTTTACTGTGTCCACATTATTCCACTTTATTGGCCGAACCCTAAATTTCGGGGATTACACCCCATATTTGTGTTACACTTTAGAAAATCACCATTTCATATCCTTTACACATTTACATTGATTTCATTCCGAAAATAACTCCCATTTAGGACCATTTTGTATAACACCCTTTTCAATATTTTTATTTCATAAAAATGTTCAACTTTATGTAAAATTATCATTTTACCCATTTGTTTCCAAACTTGCATTTTCTCCCTTTTCACGAGTGTTATTTTTCTAAAAAATATTGTTAAGTTACACACACTAACTTCTTAAATGTTTTTAACTCATTAACACTTTGTACTAACATACTTCTCAAGTTGGAAATCTCTTTGTTTCATTACTTTCTTTATCAAAGAAATCATTTGGCATTTTAAAGACTAGTTTTTAAGAAAAATACCATTTTCCTTTATTAACACATATAGTCTTGAAAACATAAACTTATCACATTTTCAATATTAATTAGTACACTTTAGGGGCTAAAATTTCCATTTATTCACTTCATGTTAAAACTCATTGAAACTCTATTATACTTGTTTATATGCTCATCACCATAATACTATAATTTTATAAACAGGAAAGGGGAATTTTAAGTCCAAAGGTTCATAAAAATGAGTTTAATACATGACTAACATAAGAAATTTAATTATACTTTTCAAGATTAAAGGACATTTTTGTTCTTCAAAACTTGAATAAATGCCTAACTTCATAGAAATCCCAATTTTTTACGAGAAAACTCTAAAACTTTACACATAAAATTTCTTAATAAGATAGATATCATTTCAAAATGTTTAAATGCCAAATCTTATTGAAAACATATCATCTTCTCAAACCTTTGAAATCATTTGTAAAACCATTTTACATAAATCATAAGAAAATAACCTTCTTACAACATGCATACATTATACTCTTAAAACTTTACACACAAGATGAAATAATAATGAATAGAGTTCTTAAACTTAGAGATTTGAGTTTTCCACCTCAAAAAGATCTAACATGATTGGATAAAGTAGATAGATGATGGCAACCTCCAACCTACTAAGGTGTCCTCAAGGAGGTTGCCTAGCTCCATAAGCATGCTCCATGAAATCTCCTAGCAAACCCTCCTTCAAACCCCATTAGTTTTCTTCATTTCTTCTCCAAAAATCCCTAACCACATCTCCATAAAATGATATCTTACCTAACATGTGGTGAAAATGGGTTTTTAGACATAAATAGGGTGGAAAAGGGTTAAAAGTATGGTCGTTTAGGAGGAGGAATGGTCGTGCTAAGGTGGTGGATGGTGGTGGAAAAACTCTAAGATCTAGAGAGAGAGAGAGAGAGAGAAAATCTTATTTAAAATGTAATAAATAGACCCAAGCACCCTTTAAATACTCCAAAAACTCTTAGGGTTAAATTTAAAAAATGCAAAAAAACCCAACCCCTGAGTTGATCTGCTATTGTGGGTATGTAACTCATGTCTTAATCCAATGATCTAGATCATGATAACATTTTTTAAATTGAAAAATATAATTTTTACAATCTCATTCGAACGAGATTGGATCTCGTTCGAATGAGAACTACCATCTTGTTTGAACGTAATTCGAACTAGTTTTAAACGAGATTAGATAATTAAACAGGGATGGGTCATTGGAAGGTCATTTGAAGTGGCTGTTCAAACGAAGGAGGCCTGTCGTTCGAGCAACCTGGTCTTAATTCTACAGAGATTAGGATCTTTTGAACAACTCATGGTCTCGTTCGAACGACCCTAAATCCTCCAAATCATAAATAAGGTAATTATAAATCCATTTAATTGCACCAAAATCTCAAAATCATCTAAATTTGGCGCATGGTCTAGCTTATAAATTCTAAAGATCAATTGGGTCATACCAACTCACCAAATTACACGGGTACAATCAAAATCGTGAGAGTGGATGTTACATTTAATTGCGTAACCATTAGTGAGTTTAGGCGTATTTTGACATATTCTACATGAGATGAGAGATGTAAAGTTTTACAAATGAACTCTGAAGGCACCTTCATCATGAAGTATGAGAATCTTTAACACCTCACCATCCGTTTAGAACTCCTTACCATGAAGGATAGAAAAATGTTTGATGAATTCTATGCTTAACTAAGCGACATATTTAATTCGACATTTGCTTTGGTAAAGGTCATTAAAGAGAAGATTATAATTGATAAAATTCTTAGATTTCTACCCACTAAGTTTCGTGGTATTGTTGATGCAATCGAAGAAGTTCATGCCCTATTTCAAACTCTTATGAAAGTAGATGAATTAGTGGGCTCACTTTAAAATTATGAGGCGGATTTGAATTATTCCCTAAAGAACCTAGCAAAGAGAAGAGTTTAGCTTTTAAAACAAAACTAATAATATTCTATCATCAAATGCCCTTTGCCTTAGTGAATAAAATATGGCCTTATTCACTTGGAATTTTCGAAGACATGGCAATTTTAAGTTTAACTACTATTCAGCTCCACACATTGCACAAAAGGGTTAAATGAAGATAATGAAAAATTATGGATAAAAAATAAATTTTAAAAAATTCAGCGTATGTAAAAAGCAATGGAGGGAAAAAATCGTTTGACGTAAAAAAAAGAGATAAATGATAGGTGGAGAAAAAAAGAGATAAATGAAGGGAGAGTTATAAGTGAGAATAATATAATTAAAAAGAGGGAAAATAAGGGAGAGAAAAAGAAATATATAAACAAAGGGAGAGAGATTAATGAGAATAATAGAAGTGGAGGCTTCAAATATTGACATGTAGCACAGTGAGAGAGTCGAAATGTACTCCGATTTACTATATTGTATATAGATAGTCTCCCATCTCTACTTGAGATTCCACGCTAATATCATATTAAAAAGCAGGGTTAAGTAAAAAAAATTATCCCAAAATTGAAACCCTCCATAAACGCCTTTTTGGGTTATTTCGAATTTGATCCCCATTATTTCATTGATATTGACTTTGTCTCCCAACATTTTCACTTATTGGGTTTAACCCCAAAAATAATTTTTAAGGGAGGAAAAAGTGTCGAAAAAAAGTACTTGGTAAAACGTTTTGCATCACTTTTGTGTCACTAAAAGTCATTTTGGGAGTCAAACCCAAAGAAATGAAAATTATGGGAGTTAGACTCAATCATAAGGAATTTATAGGGGTCAAATCCTAAATAACCTATTTTTTTTTATTTGGGTTTTAGCCCCTATTAGTTTGGTCTGTTAAGGGATCAACCCCCAGTTAAAAAATAATCTAGGGTTAACCCCCATTTTTCACTTCTAGCGATGCTTTTGATTTTTTTTTAAAAAAATTTAGTGACACTTTTTCCTCAAAAATGCCTCTAAAAGTGAAAAATTGGGGATAATTGCGACACCCAATTATGAAAGCAGAGGTACAAATTCCCTGGCACCACTTAGAGAGAGTGGAAGGCACTTATAAAACTATAAGAATGCGAAAAAAAAATATGCTCAACAAAAATTTCAATTTGAGAGTGCGCAATCAATTTTATTTTTTTATCCTAAACATATATCTATGTGATAAAATAGATAAATCATGCCAAGCATTCAACAAAGGCAAAGTTTTCGGAAAAAAAACCTTTCAAGTAAAACCTTTTTTCATCACTTTAGAAATATTACAAGACAGTCGACTTATAAACTACTTGGTATAACCGCCACAAGTATAACACGCTAATCTATTAAATCTTTATAGAAAACTACTTAGCACACGCGTCGCCCACACGTAGCCTTCCATGCTCGGTATCCACAGATCGACCTTTGTCTTCAGCAGTGAGTCCCCTCGAGTATTACAAGTCATCCATGGAGATGCCTTCTCCACAAAGGTGTATGAAAGAATAGCTAGAAGTTTAAAGTAATTCACAATTAAATATTCAGGATGTTTGTTTGTTAATTAAACAGTATTTTTGCAACACTAAAAGTGAATAACTTCCACAAAAGTTATGCAAAAATGAATCTGGCAAAAGTTTTAAACGTTTTGATCACGAAATGGGTATTTATGGGACGTTCACAAAATTTGAGGTGGTGGATCATTCAAACAATATCACTGTGTTGTTCTAATGAGATCTTCATTTCGTTCGAATGAGATGTGTCTCGCTTCTAACGATATCAGGAAAATCAAAACAGTATGCCCCCGTTTGAAAAATACTTTGAACGACCTTCAAACGACATGGAATCTCGTTTGAATGAGATGTCAATCTCATTTGAATGAGAGTTAAAAAATAATATATTTTTTCTTTTTGAAATATAAAATCATGTTTGTTTTGATAAAATTAAACATCCCAAAATTAATTTTGTAAATTAATTTATACTCTAAATTTCTTTATACCTTTACGGGATGTTGAAAGTATTCAAACTTGGAGATGTTTTAGTTATATTCATCTTTACGATGCGTGAGTAATTGTAATAGGATACGCCAAACTAGTCTAAAACTATGCTATGAATAATGTTAGGAAAAATGTTCTTACAAATCTCTCCCTTTGGCTATTCCAGTACAAAACAAAAAACTATAACCGAACACCAAATTAAAATCAACAATCTCCTATGAAAAGACACTAACACCCTTCCTAACCCTAAAACGGAATGGCGTAAGTCTCTTTATTTTTAAACTTATTCCGTTAGTCTCTTTGTCTTCAAACTTCTTCTTCTTCCCTTTTGGAAAATTTTGTCTTCATCCGTGTGTCTTGAATTTCACTTTAAGTACCTACACATATGAGACAAAAATATATATCCCGTATTGCATCAATTTTGAAATAAAGTAAAACTCAAAAATCCATTCTCCACCATAAGTCAAACTCATCAAAATTTTAATTTGCTCTCCCCGTTTGTTTTTATTCAAAATAGACAAAGAAGTAAAAACATAAGCATGAAAAACGAAGCATCACGTAGAAGATAAGATATCATCATAAAATGATATAAATCAATAATGTGTAATGATCATCTCGAAGGCCATCAAACATAATTAACTATTTTTGAAAATTTCCAGTTTTTCCAAAAAAAAAATAATAATTTCACAAATACCACATACAATACCATATATAAAATATATCAAAGAAATTCTGGCACACATATATAGGTATAAATGATTACAAAATATGACATAAAACACATAAGCTTTACACACTAGCATAGTATCGATGTGTTTAAATATGTGGGATGGAATGAATGGGTGTGAACTATATACAAATGAATTATAACCCAAACTCTCAAATGTGTTCAAGAAGTTCTAATTGACTACAAGACTTTATCAAACTAAGCTTTATCCTCAAGTGACAAATAAAGTTTAACTTAATGAAAAAAATAAGCACAATGCACGTAAGTCTAGAATATTGATGAATCTAAAAATCAATAGGGTCAAGATAAAATAAGCATACGAAGAGTTATTGTGAAAACCTGTTGATCTTCAACTAAACTCCTTCAAAAGATAAACATAATCATATTTTCAATTTTTTCTTGTAAAGTGATTTCTTTTACAAGATCAAAATTTTAATGTTTTAATTACCTTAATTTTTTCGTGGGCTCTTTTCGAAAGGTGGCTTTCACGACAAGTCAACCTGTCTCTCGTAGCCCTTTCTCGTATTCACTCATATTTTTTTCAATAATAAACAAAATCTCATGGGCAACGGTGCTTATATGCACAAATCCCCCATAGTCACATAAACATGTAGATGCCAAAATAATGGGAGAACATCTCACCAAGATAAACAAAAAATACATAGTGAAGTAAAAATTCAATAAGCTCGTGCATGTGTGTGAGGAGGCATATACAAAGTCGAATCCGTAAAGCAAATCAAGTTTGAAACAACTCCATAAACATGGTTAAGATCAATATAAGTATTTAAAGTCATAACCAATTGTCCTATCCACATGGAAATTGCGGAGTGAATTGAATTCAAGCATACCAATATGCCACACTAAATGTGTAAAACTAAAATACACAAAAATAAAAAAAAAAATTGTATTTTTAAATTTTTTTATCAAAACAAAATCTTTTTGTATTTTTCAAATATGACTAAATGAAAGAAAAATGTAATACAAAAGATATACATGTCATAACACTAGCAAATATATATCATGAAGCACAACTAGAGTATGCCAAATAAAATCATGCAAGCAATCATCTATAAGATATAACAAGAGAAGAATCGTGTGCAAGCATGTGAGAATCAATTAGTCTAACATCTAGCTCCTCTAAAATATATTTCCTAACCCAAATAGGTGTATACTTAATGCGTCGGGATTCAGGAACCAAGGGAACAACAAACTTCAACTTCCTAGGAACTCTTCCAGGATCATAATAAAAATGCCTAAGGTGAACTTTCCTACCACAATATGAACATGTGTAAATGTGAGGAATATTACCTATGGGTTGACCTTTTCTAACATCCTTAGATGAGGTTGACCCTATAAAACAAATTATGGTCTTGGATTTAACACTCAAAGCAATAGAAATATGTGAGTCATAGCCATTACTACCAATACTAATAGAGTCTTTTAAATCATCTTTTAACTTTAAATTTTTTTACACAAGTAAAGAATTTGACTCTTCCAATTTTAAGGACTCCCTCTTCATATGTTCAATCATTTCTAGAAGGTTATATCGCTCCCCCTTAATTAAAGAAAACTAATCCCTAAGAGTCTTCTCACATCCCTTAAAATCATTAATTAAGACACTCTATGGAAAAAATATTAACCCTAGAATTTTTAAAGCCTCTAATTCTTTTTTCTAAAAATCGAACTCTATCATCACTCTCTTTCCTGGACAATTCTAATTTTCTAAAATCATGGTCCATGTCCATAAGTTTCTCATGAAAGAAATATCTTTGCTTTAGAAAAGTTTGCAAAAGATCTATAGAGGATTTAAAACGAGAATTTTCTTTTTCAAGAATTTCAATTCTTTTAGCAAACTTGAAATTCAAACGATTTAAGTCGTGAAAACTATGGGATTCCATCGAAAAAAAAAATCACCCAAAATGCACTAAACATATCTAATACATAACTTAGTGCAACCTGCTCTGATACCAATTTGTGAAAGCAGAGGTACAAATGCTCTTACAACACTTAGAGAGAGTGGAAGGAACTTATATAACTATGAGAATGCGGAAACCCATATGCTCTATAAAAATTCCAAGTTGAAAGTGCGCAATCAATTTTATCTTTTTATACTAAACATATATCTATGTGATAACCCCAAAATAATTAGAAAAAGGCTTTGTTGAGTTGAGTTGAGTATACATCTATGTGATAAATCAGATAAATCTAACCAAGCATTCAACAAAGGCAAAGTTAACCCCTTTCGGGTAAAGCCTTTTTTTCAGCACTTTAGAAATATTACAAGATAGTCAATTTACAGACTACTTGATAACCCCCACAAGTATAACACGCTAATGTACTAAATCTCTAAAGAAAATAATCAGTCCAGAGCAACGCACACACAACCTTCCACGCTCGGTATCCACCGATCAACCTTTGTCTTCAGCAGTGAGTCCCCTCGGGTATCACAAGTCATCCATAAAGATGCCTTCTCACAAAGGTGTATGAAAGGATACCTAGAAGTTTAAACAAATTCATAAAAATAAATATTCATGATGTTTGTTTGTGAATTAAATAGTATTTTTACAACACAAAAAGTGAAGAACTTTGGCAAAAGTTATACAGAAACGAATCTGGCAAAAGTTTTAAATGTTCTGACACGACTTTAAAAGTGTCTCTAGTGCTTGCTTATATCGGCTCAAGTGTAAACCAGTCACTCAAGTAATAATCAGATAAACTGAGTATCAAACACAGGGACTAAGACGTGAAACGTAACAACTACTAAGGAAGGTGTCTAAAACCAAATGATCGACTCACGAAAGAGAAAGGAAAATATAATGAGTTTTTATGAAATCTTTTACGTGGCTAATGCAAACTAATTAATAAATGTGAATTAATTAAACTAGTGAATTACTATGCATGCGATAATAACTAAGTGGTTTTAAATCAATGTGAGAAAAATGGATTTAGGGTGCACTCCCTCGAACTGTCAGTAATTTCTTAGGACATAAAAACTTCAAAAACCTAATTCTCAATTCAATGAAACATCAAATACTTTATAAGCATTTAACATATTCGGATTTTACTCCTCACAATATCAAATTAAAAATTGTATTTGATGAGAAGGATAATTTACCAAAACTTGCACCCTTAAACATTTCGATTACCTAGGGCAAACGAAATTAAAAGATATACAATACTCCTTTCGATAAAAATCAAACCTTTGAAATTTTTAATTAAATTTATTCATTTTTAAATCCATTCGTAACACCTAGGTTGGGTTCGTGTACCCCAATCCTCAAAGTATCTAGCTGGACATGATATTATAAATCTCTCCTTAAGAGCCCATTAACATGCATGATAACATAATGAAATAATAATTAAAGTGTTGGAATTTAAGGTTATCAAGATAGAAGAAGATAAGCATGCAAGAAGAAATCAAAACTTGAAGAAGAACCGAAAAAGCTTTTGAATTGATGGTGCAAAACTTGTAAATTATTCTCCTAGATGTTTTTATTTGATTAGGAGCTTTTCAATGAATGAAATCCCTTTTAAAAGAACCCTAATGATGACATATATAGGTTAGAAGTCGTTTGAAAGGGTCCCCAAAACATAAAACTCTCTAGGCTAAAAAATAGGGCAAAAATAAAAATCTTACTTCAGATAACGAATCCGGGGCATTATTAATTGCGAACCAGTTTGCCTAGGACCCGAACTGGTTTGGTTTCGAGTGGATTTTCTTCTCAATTTGAAATGCACATAACTTTGTCACCGTAGCTCGGATTGGGATGACATTTTTTCCTGTATTCTTGTGACTTCAAGATCTTCAACTTTCAAGTTGTCCCCACCTCCAGAATAAGGCTGAAAATTTACAAACATGCCCTTCAACTTCACGTTTCTTGATTTATTTCACTGTTTTGAGTTCTCTTTCGCACTAACTTGCATGAAATACCAATAAAACACATGAGAGATACACAAAATACGAAATACATGACAAAAAGTGTTAATACCAATTTGAAAAACTTTGTATATGACTGTGTGATAATGATTTAAATAAATTTTGCAAGTTTCCAAGTAACCCTTATTTAATTAGAGTCTACTTTTAATTCAAATAAAATCAACCCTTAAACGTGCATCTAAATCATCCCATCAAATATAAAGCATGTGACACAGTAAATATCATGAGACACAGATTTCAGGAAAAAAACCCTTTCGGGTAAAACCTATATTTCACTATGAATATAAAAATCGCAACTTACAATTACATAGAGAAATCTGCAATGGATCAACGCGCAGCCAACCCACAAAGACAGGCAGTCTTGAACTCAGCAAGAGAATACACGCAACACCCTCCAAGGACTCGCAGCCCAATCAACAAAGAAAGAACCGCAGCTCTCCTCAATGACACGCAGTCATAACACTTTGTAGAGACTCCCTCAGCAATGACACGCAGTCCTCGGTTGCAAAGATCTCTCCACAAAGGTTTGAATAAACACAAGGTTGTGTTCTTGGGTTACCAAAAAGATTCACAAGGGTTTGGCAATTGTGTGAATCAAAACATGAGTCTTGGGACACAAAAAATAAGAAGACTAGAGGAATTTGGACTCTCAAAATCGTCTTCCAAAGTCTTGCAAAACAACTCCCCCGAAGTTGGTATTTATAGGGAAACATATGAAGAGTTCCACATTTTTAAAACACTGAAATTCTATCCAGCGTACAGGGTACCCGAACCGGTTCGGGGTCCCCTGCGAACCTGTTCGCCCTCCCGAATCGGTTCGGTCTGGGTTCGGGGAAACTCGCTGGAAGGGGAATAAACACTTAGCAAAATTTCCAAGGTTTTGCTTGGAATTATCTCCATTTCAACGGGGAATAACTTCTTCATCGTAGCTCGGATTGAGGTGACGTTTCTTCCAGTATCTTTGTTGCGGCAAACTGTTCAACTTTCCAATTGACTGGTCCTTTGGACGGTGGTTGTAAAATACCAAATTGCACTTGAACTTCCCTTTCGAGCCTTTTTGCAGTATTTTGACTTCTCTTGCGTACCACTTGCATTACGAGCCTAAAATCATGGAACGTGAAGTCGTTGAGGCAAATGAGGGACATATTATGGAGATAATAAATGCTTGATTCCAGAAATTCGGATTGAGACCGTTGTGTGAAATCTTCAGTTGACGTGACAAATGTAGCGGCGTACGGCATACACAAATTGAGCGTGCGGCTGCGTTAGACTTTAATGTGCGGAAGTAAACTTATTGTTGAGTAAACACCTTAAACCTACGAGTTTATACGAATGATGCAAAGGGGACCAAATTAAAATTTTACTTAATTTCTTAACTTTATGAAAATGAATTTGATTTTCAAAGTCAATTAACAGTGCAAATTATTATGTTGTTAAATCAAGGTGATTTACAAAAATAATAACCAATTCAGTTTTTAGGCGAGTTTCTATTTATTTAAACCTACCTTTTTCATATGAGGTGATATACGAAAAATATAAAGCACACTGTGTTTATTTTACGTCGCAAAACCCTTCCCCGGGAAAAATGACGAACACCTCTAGGAGTTACCTAATCTACTTCCACTAAAATAATAAATCAATAGGAACGATTTACAAACAACAAACTTGACAAATGAAGAAGAAAGATATAGAGATTACCCCCACACAACCAAGACTCCTGCCTGGTTGCTTATTATGTTCTCTCTTTAAGTCTCTCCTCGTTTGTTTTTGTGTTCTACACTTCTCAGCTTCTCCCTTTTTCTCTTCTAGCTCAAGATTAGCTCAGTGCCTATTGTGTTATTTTCTAGTGAAGTGATAGTGTGTGGTGTACTATCCTATATGAATACACACCCACACTTAATGAATACACACAGAATGCAATGCAACAGATTATATCTCCTATATATATTTGCAAGTCTTATGTCATTCAAATCAAGTCTTCTTGACTTTGAATACAATTTTGAAAATCTTTCTTTTCTTTTTTTCAAATCTTGAACACTAGACTTGTTCAAATATTTACACAATAAATATGTCTACGTGAATACAAAGTGAATGAATATATGTGAGTGATATGAGATGAAGACAGATCCTGAAAATCACTTACATGATCAAGTAATCATGTTCACAGAATATGACTGAAAATATATTTAATAAAATCAGACAGTCAAGTATTCACAATCTTATTTTTCAAAAAAAAATATTAGATTAAATCAGATTTTAATCGAAAATCTTATTAAGACTATTTTCACAAATATTTCAGATTAAATCAAAACAGTCTTAAGCACATAAGAAAATAATATTCAGTCCAGATTTTAAATCTTCACAAATCAGATCTCAAAAATCTTAGGTTTAAATTTCTAACCCGCAAACAATACAAATCTGAATATTATCAAATATTTTCTGAAAAATCTGTTTTAAAACAAAATGTTTAAAAAACATTCAAGATCTCACAAACAAGTCATAAACAGAATATTCACACAAAAATTAATTTCGTGAATAGTGTGTGTTTGTGTACAAATATTAGATCTAAAGACTGATCTAAATAATACAAACAAAATAAGAGAATTCACTTACAAAAATTATATACTCTTGAAAAATCGTAAGTGCAGATTTACAATGAGAGAAGTCCAATCTTCATTTTCGTTTTGACAGAAATCAACATTTGATGACACAAAAATAATTCTGATTTAATCTCTCTCTCTCTAAAAATTGTGACAGAGTTTAACTACAAAAATAAATTTCTCAGCTCTGCAAAAATGATAAACAAAGGGTTCTATTTATAGAGTGCCCAAGTGTGTGCAGATTGGTGTAAAAAAGAGTCACATGGATTAAAAAAATTATACACACAACCGTAGATAAAATCAGATCTGAGGGTTCACAAAGAAACACAAAGTGTAGTGTTAAAAATGTGACACGTGTAGTGCAAGCTGTTACACACTAATAGAATAATAAACAAAACGTTTATTAAAACACAGTCATTTTGAAAAACTGAATGGCAGCTGTAACGCACTAAAATGTTACCGTTGAAAAAAATACAAAAACACGACATCGTTTTGGAGAAAACCATTTTCGGTTTTCAAAAAAATAAATCCGTAAGCAGTTTAACACAAGAAACCTAGGAAGGCTTTTGACATACAAAGGTGTGGTCAAGTCGTTTATAGAAAAATGGAAGCCAACTGTGATTAGAAAACTGTTAATGATTTAAAAGAAAAAAAACGCGACGTCGTTTAGAAAACTATAATATGAAATGGCGTCATTTTGAAAAAGTAAACGATACCACTTTTGGTTTTGTTAAAAAAAACCGTGTGCACAAAACAGTGAGCAGGATTGGTATAAAAGAATGCGACGACGTTTAGAAGAATTGAAAACCAATTTTGTTAACATGCAAAACCATGGGCGGTTTCTAATAAACCAAAGAGACAGGAAGTGACAAAACGCAAACACAAATTACCAACGGCTGAGGGGTCAAGCTACCAGCAGCTATTGACATACTACTGAGAGACCTCCTTAGTCAAATCGGCAAGGTCATTAAAGGCTACAACCAACAGATATATAATATAAGATATATTATATAAACATATATTGATACAATTACACACCAAAATACATATATGCGGCCAAAAAGAATAAACAACAGTGACGTGATAAAATAGCAAAGGTCAAATCAAGTAGGCATGCAAGGTCTTATCTTTCTGATGCCAAAAGATAAAGCTAACACATATGTATAATAAGATATATTATATAACCATACATCTATATAATAAAGTAAGAAACTTATATATGTCATAAGATGAAAAAATGATGTCATCAATATAATTTATTTATGTAATGCCTCTTTTGCCCTTCACATTTTTAATTTCCCCCCCTTTTTTTGCTTTCCAAAATTACACTTTGATTTGAAATTTTGGATATTTTGGTCAAACTGACTTTATCAATTTGTTCAAACTCTTTCTCATGGTTAACCCACAGCTGAGATTGAATTTTAAAAGTCTAATGATTTAAGAGTTTGACACGTGGACGATTGCTTTTATGGCAGGTATTTTTTACTAAGAGCGAATACACACATGAACTATGTCTCCCACGCTAAAAAATGATTCTAAGTATTTGTACTGCCTCGATCTTCCCACCCATCCCATCTTTCACCACTTCCTCGCAGAGAAGTTGTACCTCTTAGATATGTTTGTTTACAAGTTGACGCATATTTTCCTCCCACTTAATTTATCCTCTCCCACACGTCAATCCCCCTTTCTCTCTTCTTAAAATCCAAAGATCTTCTACTCTCTCTAAAACCAATCCTCATCTCCCCTTTTTATTTGGCGTAGCTCTTATTTTAATTTGGTAACGAACAGTTGCACGACCTTCAAGGCTACGCCCTTCAATGACACCCCCAACGAAAAGTTGCAGACCGCCTTCAACGCTACAACCGACCTTTAACGCTACGGCCGGGCTTCAACGCCATGATCTCAGATTAGGACCGACTTTATAAAGAGTTATAGTTGGATTTTGAAATATCTATAGCTTCAAATGGGTTATAATCGAAGCCTCTACTGTGTTTCGGGTTCAGCGGGAGACCAAATCTTTACCAGCAGGATATTTTATCTCTATTTCCACCAAAAAAATTTATAGGACCCATTCTCTCACTCATCCTTTGATTTAATTTTTAAGGTTTGTTTTGGGTTTAATATTTGATTCTTAAATCACCACCCGGTTTTGATCCTTAAATCACCCCTTTTTTTGTTGGTATATCTTTCTCAAGCGATTTTTGTTGTTTTTTTGTGGTCACCCTTATTTTCGCCACCATCTTCATTATCTGTAAGGGAAAAAAAAGAAAGATACAGGAATCTGATCCTCCTCAAATCCGGGTCCAACGTCAAGTACTGTAACCGACAGTGCAACATTTGACCCATTTAAACGGGTCTCGATGTCGGAGCTCCAAAAATCTACCAGGAATATCTCAAAGGACCTCATAACTGGTGACGGTAGTGTTGACTTGGTCTATAAGGCCACTGTTTCTAACGGCGTAAGCATCGCCATGAGTTCCGAGTTGAGACGGTAGCTTTAGGTATTTTGGTTGCAGTCATGTTTCAACATCTATTTTTTAGCATCGATCCCATGAGTTTTTTACTTAGTTAAAAGTCCCATAACCGTTCCTTTCCTTCCCATAACTATTTCATTTTGTGGGTTGTTTTCTTGACTTTTTCTGTCCTGCACTTACTTATTTATTTGAAAAAGGGGGATTAAATACCTCTGAGTCCCGGTACTTTTGGCTTGGTCTATATTTTCTGATCCGCAGTTCAAGTTGGCCCCAGTTTTTTTTTATACTATGTTCTATTTTTGCTAGATATGATTGAATGTTGCTAATTATTTTGATTTTAAATATACAATACTCAAATTAGTAGCACATTTTGCTGAAATAATAGTATAACTTAATTTTTTTATTGAAACGGTAGAGTTCAGTGAATTTTTGAAAACAAAAAGAAATTTACATTGTACTTTAATACTTGATTGTGTACTATATGGTGGAATTTCGATTTGTTTATGAGTTTTTATTTTTAAACTTTATGTTTAATTTTTGTTGTAAAATAAACATATCTTTGTGATCTAATTCAACCTCTTTTCCTTTTCTTCCTCTCTAATTACTTATGTTATTTTCATTATCATTGCAGGAAAGGTTCTTAAATTTTGTCAACCACCCCGGCTTCCTAATTGGAGAGTATTGTTTGATTTGGATTCCTAATAGTTACATTATTTTTTGATCATCTACAAATTCTAATATGAGGAATTATGAAGTAAATGATTTTGTAAATAAATAAAAAATTTACTTTTGTGTATTTGTTTAATGTTTGGAAGTAGTCTATTTGATTTTTTTTTATTGGTGAATGGAATGAATTCAATAATTATGGGCAATATTTAACATTCTATTGTGCTTGAAAGAGACAAATAAAGTTTTTCTCGACTTGCTGTTTATTGTGTAAGAAAGGTTGTCATGTTTCAGAATATATGATGTGTTGTTAGCTATCTTTTGTGGTATTCGCAATATGTCCATTTCTTTTGGTTCTCTTTTTTTTTCCTAAGAATTTTTTGGCGGTTTTTATGGTAATTTTTTCTAAGGATCTTTATATTTTTTATGAATAAATTTAAAGGGTCTTTCTTTTTATTATTGGAGTTTACAACTTGCTCCAAAGCTATTGATGTGCCCAGGTTCAAGATGCGTATATTCAGTGCAACTTAAAACTCAATGGTGAAGACATTTCATGATCGTTTGTATACTTTTCGTAGTCATTTCCCTAATTATCATTATGGATTTGAGTGTAATGTTGAAATTAATAAGAATTCATATATTAGTTATGACGATTTTGTTTAGAGGAGGTCCAAACTGGACTAATTGTTGGTGTGTTTTCTTAATTATTTTTAAGAAAATTGGATAGTCTTATAATTAGAAGAAATTTTGCCCAATTTTCCAAAACTGTTTTTATTTATTTGAATTATATGTAAAACAATTACAACGTAAAATTATAATTTATTTTGTTGAGCAACGAAAAATTTTCTGTTTTGCGATATGTACTTTGGAATTCGTTTTGCAGTTACATACTTTTTGAAAATTTTCATCGTGCCTTCAGGCACGGGCATACCCTAGTATATATATAACCAGCCATAAACAAAAGGCCACGCATGCATCAGACTTATCAATAATATATATACATGCATATAACATATAATATATATATATTAACATACACGCAAATGCATATTTCAAAAAAAATATCTTTAACTTCAAACAAAATTATTCTGCAACTTTTATTAAAAAAAATATTTAGTGTCAAAACTTATTTTCCAAGAAATATTTTTCTTATAAAAATTTCAAATAAAGTTTTTGAACTCAAAAAAATTATTATGACAAAAATCAGCACTAACATGAGATATGACAAGTGACATGCAAATACAAACGTGATATCGTGTCCAACGTGACAAAAATTCCTATGAGCAATAGAATATGAAAATTATCTTTTTCTGAGAGGGAGGACTGAATCGAGTGCTCATTTGATGTAGATGAACAATGAGAGCTTGGCGTCGATAGGGGCGACACACAATCCTAATTTACAAAATTATTTTGTCAAAATTCACGTCCAACTAGATGAAGTCCTATATAGCTAAAGCACGAAAAGCAAACCTTAGGTGTGCTCTATATAGGGACCTTCACAAATGTAACATGTTGGACATGAGAAAATTGTCCTTACACATAAAAATGATATAAATCCAAGTTAATTACGATGCATGAGATCATAAAAAGGACAAAATTAAGGGTATAAATATGAAATATTTATGCCTAATTAAACCCCCCTAACTTAGAACGTTTCACATCCCGAGAAATGTAAGAAAATAAGAGCATGAGTTTAAATGGAATTCTAAATAACTAATGGATATACGAGTGGTGTCTCGTGATGGTTTGCAGTGTGATTGGGCATAAATATTGTATATTTATCCCCCTAATTTCAGTACATTTGTGAACCCGAGTGATGTAACATATATGGATTTGATTCACAATTATGCTACTAACCTTCGTTGGCGAGTATTTTGTGTTTCGTGATTCTCTTATTGGTTTTACAGGTTAATTATGCAAGCAGTGCAAAAGAGGAAGCAAGACAGTGCAAGAAAAGCTAAGAAGGCAAGTTCAAGGGCAATTCGGAAATTTTTTAGCCCGATCCGGAAGACGAAGCCAACTGGAAAGTTGAAGAGCTCGGAACAACGAGAACACTGGAGGAAACGACACTCAAATCCGAGCTACGATTGAAAAGTTATGCTCAGTTGAAGTTGAAGAAAAATCCAAGAAAAGAAGAGAAAAGTCAGAAAAATTCTAAGTGTTGAACTCCAGGCCAGCACACATTCGCGAACCCCAACCTGAACCGGTTCGGGGGGCGAACCAGTTCGCAGGTACACCCGAACCGGTTCGGGGTACCTGATGCACGAATTTTGTTTGTTATGCTGATTTGTTCCCAAGTCTCCTATTAGGTTTTAAACACTCCAAACTTGTGGGAAACGTAGGTATTAACCTAGGAGCAGCTATTAGGGCTAGTTTTAGAGAGTTTTTGATAGAAAAAAAGGGGAGGAACATCTAGGAACATCAAGGGCATAAATTACTTCAAGAATTCATCATTTCGGGTTTGTTTTTGCAAGTTTTAATTCAAGATTCTTGTTTCTCATTGATTATTCTTGCATACTTAGTTTTTCCTATTTTATTCAGCTTCTTTCCGCATTCATAATACGTATTTACATGTTTCTAGTTAGTTTCATCGTGAATTCCTACACATGCAACATCATTATTTCATGCATTAGTCAAATTAATATGTCCGGGTAGGTTTTTCAAGGTTGGGATGCATGAACCCAACCTGATGTGTTAGTGCAAGTGTATAACGTTAATGATGAATTTAATGATTAATTTTGATCGTATCGCGTAATTTCATAAGAATTGTAGATCTTTATATCTCGTTTTCCCCTGGGTACTCGTGATGATTTAGAGTACAATTTGAGTGTAATTACCACGATATCGATTTACTCATCCTCAGATTAGGTATGACGCTGGCTTGAACCTCGTATACATAATGCTTGGGAGTACTAAATTCCGGGTTTGAATTAATCGGATAAATTTATGATTGACGTTGTCACTGCATTACACTAGGGATGGGGGATTGTATTCCCATCCTATTTTCTCATCATTTAGTTAAAAAGTTCGATTCCATTCTTCATTCATAATTTAGGTAATTTAGTTAGCTGCATTTTTCATCATAATTTCATAATTGCATTTAGTGTAATCGAATCCCAAAAACCAAATCAATCTTTTCTTTTCTTCTTAGAGTCAACGTTAGGATTCCTCAGTCTTATCCCGTCGTCACAACTCTCGTTGTCCTTTTTCCCTGAGGATCGATACCCGACTTGTCGGATTATTACTTGAACGACAGGCTTGCACTTGAGCCTAGAGAGTACACACTTTAGAGACACATTCTGAGTCGTGTCAAGTTTTTGGCGCCGTTGCCGAGGAATTAGGTAGACTTAGGATTAGAGTGAGCCAATCCAAAGCGTTGACCAAAAATTCAATAATAAAAAAAAAATATATAAAAAGCACAAAAAGATTCACCACCATCTCTCACAAGCTTAATGCAAAATTCTGAAACCACTCCCACACCCCATAATACTCCAACCAGCATTCACGAAAATCCACTTGTTGAGTATAATCCCGACAGTCCCCACACTCCGAACGCCCCACAGTTCTGGATCCCACGTCCCACACCATCGTAGTCAATCTCTAGTAACACTCCCTTCTCCTTCGTAGGACACACTTCGAGCACACCCAGTGAGAGCGCCGAATCGTCAAGTGAGAGAGAGATGTCGCAACATAGTAATGCACCTACCGGTGAGGATGAACTTCCGTACCGCCCGTTGAGAGAGTTCTTATATCCTGAGCGCACTGTCACTCCAGGATGCATTATACTCCCGTATAATGCCGGGCAGTTCCGTTTCAAAAATGGTATGATCCAGACACTACCACATTACCATGGTATGGATTCTGAAAAACCATACCTTCATATAAGGGAATTTGAGGACGTGTGTGATACCCTCAATGATCAAACCTGCACACAAGAGGTAATTCGCCTCAAACTCTTCCCCTTCTCGCTTAAAGATAAAGCCAAAGCTTGGCTATGGTCTTTACCTCCAAGCTCGATTCCATCCTGGAATGAGCTATAGTCTAAATTTCTCAAGAAATTCTTCCCAACACATTGAACAATCTCTATCAAGGCTCAAATTCAAGCATTTAGACAACATGAAAATGAGCCATTCCATCGATGTTACGAAAGTTTCAACGAGTTAGTGGCTTCATGCCCCCATCATGGATTTGATCCATCGCAAATCATCTCCTTTATCTATAATGGGTTGAATCTTAATTCTAAACAGCTTGTTGAAACCATGGGAAGTGGTCCATTTGTCGATTTAGATGCCCATGATGCTGATTTTCACATGAGGTATGTGGCCGAGACTACCCAATCCTGGGATACATCCGATCCGAACGCTCAAAATTGAAATCGACAATCTACCACCACTCCGTCGACGTCCGGTCTATTCCACGTAGATAAGAATTCTATGACGGACAGTCGGTTGGACACCATTGAGAAAGGACTGCGAGACTTATGTGAAGTAGTTGGATCTATCAAAAATCCTATCGTGATGGCATGTGCGATTTGTGAGGCGAGACATTCAACTGAGGAATGTCCGACGATACCCACCTACAAAGTAATGTTGCAGGAGCAAGTTAGTGGTATAGGAGGTTTTAAGGGTAATTTCGATGCCCCGCACGGGAATTCATACAACGCTACGTGGAAAAAACATCCCGGTTTTAGCTACGGGCAACAACATGCCGCAATGAACCCTCCTTCGCATGTTGCCCCTCCTCCACCACACCAATTTCAACAAGCTCCACACATGCAAGGACATGTGCAAGCACCGCCACCCCATGGAAATTATATCCCGCCACGGCAGAGAACCCTCGAGGATACCATGAATCAATTCATTGCAAGTCAGACTGCAAACAATGACAAATATGATCGTCAGATTGGCGACATAAATGCGACTCTGTCAAAAATACAAACATCAATGAGTGTTCAAGAGAAAGGTAAATTTCCTGCCCAAGGGCAACGACCTCCCCAAGGTCAAACTAGTGTTAGCTCCACCTCCAGTGAACATCAAGAGCAATGTAGTGCAATTACCACTCTACGTAGTGGGAGGGTAGTTGACTTGTAACCTCCCCCACGAGACATACTTAAAGACAAGGAGATCTCGCCCGACACGAAAGAGGCCGAAGATGTCCCCTTGAATGAAGGTGATAAAGACGACACTAGTGAGTCTGAGGTAGTAGTGAAACCACCCACCGCGGCACCATTTCCTCAAAGGTTGATTCCTTCACAGAAAGGATGCCCACGTGATGAAGTGCTGGACGTGCTAAAGCAAGTAAAGCTAAATTTACCCTTTCTTGATGCCATCAAGCAAATTCCAGCTCATGGCAAAGTTATCAAAGATTTGTTGACGGTAAAAAGGAAGATGAAGGTAAAAAAGAATGTCTTTCTAGCACAGAATGTGAGCTCTATTCTATTCAATGATCTCCCACCTAAATTCAAAGATCCCGGTGCACCCACCATTTCCTGCATCATTGGAGAAAACAAAATCAAAAAAGCCTTACTTGATTTGGGAGCAAGTGTGAATATCCTCCCTTACTCCATCTATAGGCAACTTGACTTGGGAGACCTCAAGCCAACAAAGGTCACTCTCCAATTAGCGGATCGAACCGTGAAGATCCCAAGAGGCATAGTCGAGGACGTGATCGCCCAATTTGACACTTTCTACTTCCCGGTAGACTTTGTCATTTGGGACACGGAGCCCTCATTTAACTGGAGTAACCATGTTCCCATCATCCTTGGGCGCCCTTTCTTAGCTACGGCTAACGCAATCATCAATACTCGGAATGGGCGAATGCAACTCACCTTTGGGAACATGACCTTAGAGACCAACATACTCCATGTCACCCAACATACGGAGGAAGAAGATGACCTTCACGCGGTGAGCTTCGTAGACGAGATCGTAGGGAAGTACTTTGAGGAAAATGATTGTGGGGAAGCCCTAGGGTCCTGCTTAGTGTCGAGCCATGAGAATGAGGGGTCCCATAAGAGAGAGCCATTAGGGGTGAGCCCTATTTCATCAAGTAATAGTGGTGGTTGTGACAATGAGAGAAAAGTGGGGGAGAGGTGTGTAGTGACCGCAATTGAAAGAGAGAGAGAGGGGTTAGAAGAGAGAAAACTGGTGGAGTTGGAGATCGAGCAAGTAAGAGAGGATGTAGGCACTACTCGAGAGAGAGATCTAGGGGACATGAGCATGGAAGAATTTGAAAAAGAATTCGGTCCGGTGGATGAGAGCCTAGATGAGAGCCTTAACGACCAAGTCCAAACTCTATTGGATTCATTTAGACACCTAGAAGAAAGCGAATTGAAAGATAAAATCGATGAATTTCTTCTTTGTGACCATCCACCCATACCACTAGAGGTCCCGAAGGCGAGTGAGGAGAAAAGTTATGGTTCATCCGACTTAGAGCCCGACCCATGCATCTTAAAAATTGAAAGAAACCTAGGTGTCCCCTCCGAGTCAGTGCACGTAGACCACGCTTTGAGTCAACATCACGAGGATCCCTTTCCAATTAGTCACGACGAGTCTCCCGATCTATACTTTATCTATGGGCGAGGTCCCAACTTGTTTCGATTGCTGGAATATAATCCTAGGACAGGAGTGACAAGGAGAGCATCGACCCCCGTAAGTGGGGTCGGGTGAGTTTGTGGAGAGATGAGAGGTCGTCGCACCCCCGACACGTATGGGGTGATTGTTGTCGTCTTTTTGAGTCATGCATGAGTGTCATATAGTGTCTTGTTGTATTTTTCATATTTGTTTGTTTTATTTTTCCGCACTTTTCATTCGCCTTGAGTTAGATTTTCGTCCTTTTTGCTTGAGGACAATGCAAAAGTCTAAGTTAGGGGGGTCATAAGTGCGTATTTCTAAAACGTCACAAATCTTCAAAATGCCCAAAATTTCAAAAAAAATCATAAAATTTTGAAAAATCCAAAAATATTTTTGTTCAAAATAAATAAAAATTGGAATTCAAAATTTTCAAAAATATCATTAAAAGTCGAATTGGAGTCTCAAATTGTAAACATCCAACATACACAAAACCGAAATTGACCAAAGATGGAAATTGAGCGAAAATTAACGACTTAACGAATAAATGTGGAGATTAACAAACCCGGTGAGATTCGAGCCTATCACGTTTTGCGAGATTTTAAATCAATCCGAGTTAATTGTTAACTCAAAGTTCTTTTTAGCGCGTAATAAGTCTTCAAGGATCTTAATTCTTTCATTTTGATCGGTTTTGAAAAATGTGTGCAATATTGCCTTGAAAAACGTGCCAAATTAGTCTCTAAAATTAAATTAATCTCAAAACGCATATGGTAACGCAATTGGCATTTGGGGAAATGAAGTAGGCTCTCGTTTGTCACCAAAAAATATTGGCCAAAAAAAAAAAAAATTTATCCCTTTTGTAACCCAAATTGAGCCGAATAATTTTCCCTTTCGTTTGACAACCCGAAAAACCCAAAATAGCCGGAATTGTGAAAAATGAAAAAAATTCAGAATTTAAGTCCGAAAAATTCAACAAAAAGGGGCAAGAAAAAATAGAAGAATGCTCAACAAAAATAACAAGAAAAGAAATGAAAAAAAATATAGAAAAAGAAGAAAAAAATGAGCAATAGCCCGGAAAAAGCACAAATGGACATCATTAATGACTTTTCCAATTCCAACCTTCCATACCTCCTTCATTTTACCTAATGCAACCTTCATCCCGAAAAAGTCCTAACCGAGTCCAAATTGCAAAAATTGATTACCGCGTGGAGAGCTAAGACACCAAAAGATAATATAAGAGATGAAATATGCGCGAAATAGAGGCAATGTTCCCGTTTTTAAAATCGTAATCCGTTGAAGAGATCCTTTTGCCATAAAATTTTCGTCTTTCTAATTGCATGCGTGAATTTGCTTCCATTACATTTACTCTTTATATCACGCATGCTGAAAGAATAGCCATAATCCGAGAGATTCATTTGTGAGAACATCCCGTGAGAAATTGAAATCAAAACGAATTTTCGGATAAGTAACGTAATGATCAATCAGTAAAAATTGGCGGTTATATTTCCAGCTTCGCACACACGCACTACGGTTTGAGACTCGTAAATATGATTTAATGATGATTATTTTCTGGAAAAGTTTGAATTGCTCAATTTTTGCGTATTTTGAATTTTCTTTGAGTCGAATTTTGTGGGTATATTCACTGCAAACCCTCACAAGACACAACTCGTCCTACTAGGGTAACCTAGAGGTTTAAAGGCTTGTTGCATACGCTAAATGCAATCGCTTGCCCGCGAAAGTGGTACTCTATCCCAATAAAGTCCTTGAAGTGTCCTTAACTCTTACTTTCATTATTTTACATTGCTCGGGACGCGCAAAGTTCTAAGTTAGGGGGGTTTGATTGGGCATAAATATTGTATATTTATCCCCCTAATTTCAGTACATTTGTGAACCCGAGTGATGTAACATATATGGATTTGATTCACAATTATGCTACTAACCTTCGTTGGCAGGTATTTTGTGTTTCGTGCTTCTCTTATTGGTTTTACAGGTTAATTATGCAAGCAGTGCAAAAGAGGAAGCAAGACAGTGCAAGAAAAGCTAAGAAGGCAAGTTCAAGGGCAATTCGGTAATTTTTTAGCCCGATCCGGAAGACGAAGCCAACTGGAAAGTTGAAGAGATCGGAACAACGAGAACACTGGAGGAAACGACACTCAAATCCGAGCTACGATTGAAAAGTTATGCTCAGTTGAAGTTGAAGAAAAATCCAAGAAAAGAAGAGAAAAGTCAGAAAAATTCTAAGTGTTGAACTCCAGGCCAGCTCACATTCGCGAACCCCAACCTGAACCGGTTCGGGGGGCGAACCAATTCGCAGGTACACCCGAACCGGTTCGGGGTACCTGATGCGCGAATTTTGTTTGTTATGCTGATTTGTTCCCAAGTCTCCTATTAGGTTTTAAACACTCCAAACTTGTGGGAAACGTAGGTATTAACCTAGGAGCAGCTATTAGGGCTAGTTTTAGAGAGTTTTTGATAGAAAAAAAGGGGCGGAACATCTAGGAACATCAAGGGCATAAATTACTTCAAGAATTCATTATTTCGGGTTTGTTTTTGCAAGTTTTAATTCAAGATTCTTGTTTCTCATTAATTATTCTTGCATACTTAGTTTTTCCTATTTTATTCAGCTTCTTTCCGCATTCATAATACGTATTTACATGTTTCTAGTTAGTTTCATCGTGAATTCCTACACATGCAACATCATTATTTCATGCATTAGTCAAATTAATATGTCCGGGTAGGTTTTTCAAGGTTGGGATGCATGAACCCAACCTGATGTGTTAGTGCAAGTGTATAACGTTAATGATGAATTTAATGATTAATTTTGATCGTATCGCGTAATTTCATAAGAATTGTAGATCTTTATATCTCATTTTCCCCTGGGTACTCGTGATGATTTAGAGTACAATTTGAGTGTAATTACCACGATATCGATTTACTCGTCCTCAGATTAGGTATGACGCGGGCTTGAACCTCGTATACATAATGCTTGGGAGTACTAAATTCCGGGTTTGAATTAATCGGATAAATTTATGATTGACGTTGTCACTGCATTACACTAGGGTTGGGGGATTGTATTCCCATCCTATTTTCTCATCATTTAGTTAAAAAGTTCGATTCCATTCTTCATTCATAATTTAGGTAATTTAGTTAGCTGCATTTTTCATCATAATTTCATAATTGCATTTAGTGTAATCGAATCCCAAAAACCAAATCAATCTTTTCTTTTCTTCGTAGAGTCAACGTTAGGATTCCTCAGTCTTATCCCGTCGTCACAACTCTCGTTGTCCTTTTTCCCTGAGGATCGATACCCGACTTGTCGGATTATTACTTGAACGACAGGCTTGCACTTGAGCCTAGAGAGTACACACTTTAGAGACACATTCTGAGTCGTGTCAAGTTTTTGGCGCCGTTGCCGGGGAATTAGGTAGACTTAGGATTAGAGTGAGCCAATCCAAAGCGTTGACCAAAAATTCAATAATAAAAAAAAAATATATAAAAAGCACAAAAAGATTCACCACCATCTCTCACAAGCTTAATGCAAAATTCTGAAACCACTCCCACACCCCATAATACTCCAACCAGCATTCACGAAAATCCACTTGTTGAGTATAATCTCGACAGTCCCCACACTCCGAACGCCCCACAGTTCTGGATCCCACGTCCCACACCATCGTAGTCAATCTCTAGTAACACTCCCTTCTCCTTCGTAGGACACACTTCGAGCACACCCAGTGAGAGCGCCGAATCGTCAAGTGAGAGAGAGATGTCGCAACATAGTAATGCACCTACCGGTAAGGACGAACTTCCGTACCGCCCGTTGAGAGAGTTCTTATATCCTGAGCGCACTGTCACTCCAGGATGCATTATATTCCCGTATAATGCCGGGCAGTTCCGTTTCAAAAATGGGATGATCCAGACACTACCACATTACCACGGTATGGATTCTGAAAAACCATACCTTCATATAAGGGAATTTGAGGACGTGTGTGATACCCTCAATGATCAAACCTGCACACAAGAGGTAATCCGCCTCAAACTCTTCCCCTTCTCGCTTAAAGATAAAGCCAAAGCTTGGCTATGGTCTTTACCTCCATGCTCGATTCCATCCTGGAATGAGCTATAGTCTAAATTTCTCAAGAAATTCTTCCCAACACATCGAACAATCTCTATCAAGGCTCAAATTCAAGCATTTAGACAACATGAAAATGAGCCATTCCATCGATGTTACGAACGTTTCAACGAGTTAGTGGCTTCATGCCCCCATCATGGATTTGATCCATCGCAAATCATTTCCTTTATCTATAATGGGTTGAATCTTAATTTTAAACAGCTTGTTGAAACCATGGGAAGTGGTCCATTTGTTGATTTAGATGCCCATGATGCTGATTTTCTCATGAGGTATGTGGCCGAGACTACCCAATCCTGGGATACATCCGATCTGAACGCTCAAAATCGAAATCGACAATCTACCACCACTCCGTCGACGTCCGGTCTATTCCACGTAGATAAGAATTCTATGACGGACAGTCGGTTGGACACCATTGAGAAAGGACTGCGAGACTTATGTGAAGTAGTTGGATCTATCAAAAATCCTATCGTGACGGCATGTGCGATTTGTGAGGCGGGACATTCAACTGAGGAATGTCCGACAATACCCGCCTACAAAGTAATGTTGCAGGAGCAAGTTAGTGGTATAGGAGGTTTTAAGGGTAATTTCGATGCCCCGCACGGGAATTCATACAACACTACGTGGAAAAAACATCCCGGTTTTAGCTACGGGCAACAACATGCCGCAATGAACCCTCCTTCGCATGTTGCCCCTCCTCCACCACACCAATTTCAACAAGCTCCACACATGCAAGGACATGTGCAAGCACCGCCACCCTATGGAAATTATATCCCGCCACAACAGAGAACCCTCGAGGATACCATGAATCAATTCATTGCAAGTCAGACTGCAAACAATGATAAATATGATCGTCAGATTGGCGACATAAATGCGACTCTGTCAAAAATACAAACCTCAATGAGTGTTCAAAAGAAAGGTAAATTTCCTGCCCAAGGGCAATGACCTCCCCAAGGTCAAACTAGTGTTAGCTCCACCTCCACTGAACATCAAGAGCAATGTAGTGCAATTACCACTCTACGTAGTGGGAGGGTAGTTGACTTGTCACCTCCCCCACGAGACATACTTAAAGACAAGGAGATCTCGCCCGACATGAAAGAGGCCGAAGATGTCCCCTTGAATGAAGGTGATAAAGACGACACTAGTGAGTCTGAGGTAGTAGTGAAACCACCCACCGCGGCACCATTTCCTCAAAGGTTGATTCCTTCACAGAAAGGATGCCCACGTGATGAAGTGCTGGACGTGCTAAAGCAAGTAAAGCTTAATTTACCCTTTCTTGATGCCATCAAGCAAATTCCAGCTCATGGCAAAGTTATCAAAGATTTGTTGACGGTAAAAAGGAAGATGAAGGTAAAAAAGAATTTCTTTCTAGCACAGAATGTGAGCTCTATTCTATTCAATGATCTCCCACCTAAATTCAAAGATCCCGGTGTACCCACCATTTCCTGCATCATTGGAGAAAACAAAATCAAAAAAGCCTTACTTGATTTGGGAGCAAGTGTGAATATCCTCCCTTACTCCATCTATAGGCAACTTGACTTGGGAGACCTCAAGCCCACAAAGGTCACTCTCCAATTAGCGGATCGAACCGTGAAGATCCCAAGAGGCATAGTCGAGGACGTGATCGTCCAAGTTGACACTTTCTACTTCCCGGTAGACTTTGTCATTTGGGACACGGAGCCCTCATTTAACTAGAGTAACCATGTTCCCATCATCCTTGGGCGCCCTTTCTTAGCTACGGCTAACGCAATCATCAATACTCGGAATGGGCGAATGCAACTCACCTTTGGGAACATGACCTTAGAGACCAACATATTCCATGTCACCCAACATACGGAGAAAGAAGATGACCTTCACGCGGTGAGCTTCGTAGACGAGATCGTAGGGAAGTACTTTGAGGAAAATGATTGTGGAGAAGCCCTAGGGTCCTGCTTAGTGTCGAGCCATGAGAATGAGGGGTCCCATAAGAGAGAGCCGTTAGGGGTGAGCCCTATTTCATCAAGTAATAGTGGTGGTTGTGACAATGAGAGAAAAGTGGGGGAGAGGTGTGTAGTGACCGCAATTGAAAGAGAGAGAGAGGGATTAGAAGAGAGAAAACTGGTGGAGTTGGAGATCGAGCAAGTAAGAGAGGATGTAGGCACTACTCGAGAGAGAGATCTAGGGGACATGAGCATGGAAGAATTTGAAAAAGAATTCGGTCCGGTGGATGAGAGCCTAGATGAGAGTCTTAACGACCAAGTCCAAACTCTATTGGATTCATTTAGACACCTAGAAGAAAGCGAATGGAAAGATAAAATCGATGAATTTCTTCTTTGTGACCATCCACCCATACCACTAGAGGTCCCGAAGGCGAGTGAGGAGAAAAGTTATGGTTCATCCGACTTAGAGCCCGACCCATGCATCTTAAAAATTGAAAGAAACCTAGGTGTCCCCTCCGAGTCAGTGCACGTAGACCACGCTTTGAGTCAACATCACGAGGATCCCTTTCCAATTAGTCACGACGAGTCTCCCGATCTATCCTTTATCTATGGGCGAGGTCCCAACTTGTTTCGATTGCTGGAATATAATCCTAGGACAGAAGTGACAAGGAGAGCATCGACCCCCGTAAGTGGGGTCGGGTGAGTTTGTGGAGAGATGAGAGGTCGTCGCACCCCCGACACGTATGGGGTGATTGTTGTCGTATTTTTGAGTCATGCATGAGTGTCATATAGTGTCTTGTTGTATTTTTCATATTTGTTTGTTTTATTTTTCCGCACTTTTCATTCGCCTTGAGTTAGATTTTCGTCCTTTTTGCTTGAGGACAATGCAAAAGTCTAAGTTAGGGGGGTCACAAGTGCGTATTTCTAAAACGTCACAAATCTTCAAAATGCCCAAAATTTCCAAAAAAATCATAAAATTTTGAAAAATCCAAAAATATTTTTGTTCAAAATAAATAAAAATTGGAATTCAAATTTTTCAAAAATATCATTAAAAGTCGAATTGGAGTCTCAAATTGTAAACATCCAACATACACAAAGCCGAAATTGACCAAAGATGGAAATTGAGCGAAAATTAACGACTTAACGAATAAATGTGGAGATTAACAAACCCGGTGAGATTCGAGCCTATCACGTTTTGCGAGATTTTAAATCAATCCGAGTTAATTGTTAACTCAAAGTTCTTTTTAGCGCGTAATAAGTTGTCAAGGATCTTAATTCTTTCATTTTGATCGGTTTTGAAAAATGTGTGCAATATTGCCTTGAAAAACGTGCCAAATTAGTCTCTAAAATTAAATTAATCTCGAAACGCATATGGTAACGCAATTGGCATTTGGGGAAATGAAGTAGGCTCTCGTTTGTCACCAAAAAATATTGGCCAAAAAAAAAAAAATTTATCCCTTTTGTAACCCAAATTGAGCCAAATAATTTTCCCTTTCGTTTGACAACCCGAAAAACCCAAAATAGCCGGAATTGTGAAAAATGAAAAAAAATTCAGAATTTAAGTCCGAAAAATGCAACAAAAAGGGGCAAGAAAAAATAGAAGAATGCTCAACAAAAATAACAAGAAAAGAAATGAAAAAAAATATAGAAAAAGAAGAAAAAAATGAGCAATAGCCCGGAAAAAGCACAAATGGACATCATTAATGACTTTTCCAATTCCAACCTTCCATACCTCCTTCATTTTACCTAATGCAACCTTCATCCCGAAAAAGTCCTAACCGAGTCCAAATTGCAAAAATTGATTACCGCGTGGAGAGCTAAGACACCAAAAGATAATATAAGAGATGAAATATGCGCGAAATAGAAGCAATGTTCCCGTTTTTAAAATCGTAATCCGTTGAAGAGATCCTTTTGCCATAAAATTTTCGTCTTTCTAATTGCATGCTTGAATTTGCTTCCATTACATTTACTCTTTATATCATGCATGCTGAAAGAATAGCCATAATCCGAGAGATTCGTTTGTGAGAACATCCCGTGAGAAATTGAAATCAAAACGAATTTTCGGATAAGTAACGTAATGATCAATCAGTAAAAATTGGCGGTTATATTTCCAGCTTCGCACACACGCACTACGGTTTGAGACTCATAAATATGATTTAATGATGATTATTTTCTGGAAAAGTTTGAATTGCTCAATTTTTGCGTATTTTGAATTTTCTTTGAGTCGAATTTTGTGGGTATATTCACTGCAAACCCTCACAAGACACAACTCGTCCTACTAGGGTAACCTAGAGGTTTAAAGGCTTGTTGCATACGCTAAATGCAATCGCTTGCCCGCGAAAGTGGTACTCTATCCCAATAAATTCCTTGAAGTGTCCTTAACTCTTACTTTCATTATTTTACATTGCTCGGGACGCGCAAAGTTCTAAGTTAGGGGGGTTTTATTGGGCATAAATATTGTATATTTATCCCCCTAATTTCAGTACATTTGTGAACCCGAGTGATGTAACATATATGGATTTGATTCACAATTATGCTACTAACCTTCGTTGGCGAGTATTTTGTGTTTTGTGCTTCTCTTATTGGTTTTACAGGTTAATTATGCAAGCAGTGCAAAAGAGGAAGCAAGACAGTGCAAGAAAAGCTAAGAAGGCAAGTTCAAGGGCAATTCGGTAATTTTTTAGCCCGATCCGGAAGACGAAGCCAACTGGAAAGTTGAAGAGCTCGGAACAAAGAGAACCCTGGAAGAAACAGCACTCAAATCCGAGCTACGATTGAAAAGTTATGCTCAGTTGAAGTTGAAGAAAAATCCAAGAAAAGAAGAGAAAAGTCAGAAAAATTCTAAGTGTTGAACTCCAGGCCAGCACACATTCGCGAACCCCAACCTGAACCGGTTCTTGGGGCAAACCGGTTTGCAGGTACACGCGAACCGGTTCGGGGTACCTGATGCGCGAATTTTGTTTGTTATGCTGATTTGTTGCCAAGTCTCCTATTAGGTTTTAAACACTCCAAACTTGTGGGAAACGTAGGTTTTAACCTAGGAGCAGCTATTAGGGCTAGTTTTAGAGAGTTTTTGATAGAAAAAAAGGGGAGGAACATCTAGGAACATCAATGGCATAAATTACTTCAAGAATTCATCATTTCGGGTTTGTTTTTGCAAGTTTTAATTCAAGATTCTTGTTTCTCATTGATTATTCTTGCATACTTAGTTTTTCCTATTTGATTCAGCTTCTTTCCGCATTCATAATACGTATTTACATGTTTCAAGTTAGTTTCATCGTGAATTCCTACACATGCAACATCATTATTTCACGCATTAGTCAAATTAATATGTCCGGCTAGGTTTTTCAAGGTTGGGATGCATGAACCCAACCTGATGTGTTAGTGCAAGTGTATAACGTTAATGATGAATTTAATGATTAATTTTGATCGTATCGCGTAATTTCATAAGAATTGTAGATCTTTATATCTCGTTTTCCCCTGGGTACTCGTGATGATTTAGAGTACAATTTGAGTGTAATTATCGCGATACCGATTTACTCGTCCTCAGATTAGGTATGACGCGGGCTTGAACCTCGTATACATAATGCTTGGGAGTACTAAATTCCGAGTTTGAATTAATCGGATAAATTTATGATTGACGTTGTCACTGCATTACACTAGGGTTGGGGGATTGTATTCCCATCCTATTTTCTCATCATTTAGTTAAAAAGTTCGATTCCATTCTTCATTCATAATTTAGGTAATTTAGTTAGCTGCATTTTTCATCATAATTTCATAATTGCATTTAGTGTAATCGAATCCCAAAAACCAAATCAATCTTTTCTTTTCTTCTTAGAGTCAACGTTAGGATTCCTCAGTCTTATCCCGTCGTCACAACTCTCGTTGTCCTTTTTCCCTGAGGATCGATACCCGACTTGTCGGATTATTACTTGAACGACAGGCTTGCACTTGAGCCTAGAGAGTACACACTTTAGAGACACATTCTGAGTCGTGTCAAGTTTTTGGCACCATTGCCGGGGAATTAGGTAGACTTAGGATTAGAGTGAGCCAATCCAAAGCATTGACCAAAAATTCAATAATAATAATAAAATATATATAAAAAGCACAAAAAGATTCACCACCATCTCTCACAAGCTTAATGCAAAATTCTGAAACCACTCCCACACCCCATAATACTCCAACCAGCATTCACGAAAATCCACTTGTTGAGTATAATCCCGACAGTCCCCACACTCCGAATGCCCCACAGTTCTGGATCCCACGTCCCACACCATCGTAGTCAATCTCTAGTAACACTCCCTTCTCCTTCGTAGGACACACTTCGAGCACACCCAGTGAGAGCGCCGAATCGTCAAGTGAGAGAGAGATGTCGCAACATAGTAATGCACTTACCGGTGAGGACGAACTTTCGTACCGCCCGTTGAGAGAGTTCTTATATCCTGAGCGCACTGTCACTCCAGGATGCATTATACTCCCGTATAATGCCGGGCAGTTCCGTTTCAAAAATGGGATGATCCAGACACTACCACATTACCACGTTATGGATTCTGAAAAACCATACCTTCATATAAGGGAATTTGAGGACGTGTGTGATACCCTCAATGATCAAACCTGCACACAAGAGGTAATCCGCCTCAAACTCTTCCCCTTCTCGCTTAAAGATAAAGCCAAAGCTTGGCTATGGTCTTTACCTCCAAGCTCGATTCCATCCTGGAATGAGCTACAGTCTAAATTTCTCAAGAAATTCTTCCCAACACATCGAACAATCTCTATCAAGGCTCAAATTCAAGCATTTAGACAACATGAAAATGAGCCATTCCATCGATGTTACGAACGTTTCAACGAGTTAGTGGCTTCATGCCCCCATCATGGATTTGATCCATTGCAAATCATCTCCTTTATCTATAATGGGTTGAATCTTAGTTCTAAACAGCTTGTTGAAACCATGGGAAGTGGTCCATTTGTCGATTTAGATGCCCATGATGCTGATTTTCACATGAGGTATGTGGCCGAGACTACCCAATCCTGGGATACATCCGATCCGAATGCTCAAAATCGAAATCGACAATCTACCACCACTGCGTCGACGTCCGGTCTATTCCACGTAGATAAGAATTCTATGACGGACAGTCGGTTGGACACCATTGAGAAAGGACTGCGAGACTTATGTGAAGTAGTTGGATCTATCAAAAATCCTATCGTGACGGCATGTGCGATTTGTGAGGCGGGACATTCAACTGAGGAATGTCCGACGATACCCACCTACAAAGTAATGTTGCAGGAGCAAGTTAGTGGTATAGGAGGTTTTAAGGGTAATTTCGATGCCCCGCACGGGAATTCATACAACCCTACGTGGAAAAATCATCCCGGTTTTAGCTACGGGCAACAACATGCCGCAATGAACCCTCCTTCGCATGTTGCCCCTCCTCCACCACACCAATTTCAACAATCTCCACATGTGCAAGCACCGCCACCCCATGGAAATTATATCCCGCCACAGCGGAGAACCCTCGAGGATACCATGAATCAATTCATTGCAAGTCAGACTGCAAACAATGCCAAATATGATCGTCAGATTGGCGACATAAATGCGACTCTGTCAAAAATACAAACCTCAATGAGTGTTCAAGAGAAAGGTAAATTTCCTGCCCAAGGGCAACGACCTCCCCAAGGTCAAACTAGTGTTAGCTCCACCTCCACTGAACATCAAGAGCAATGTAGTGCAATTACCACTCTACATAGTGGGAGGGTAGTTGACTTGTCACCTCCCCCACGAGACATACTTAAAGACAAGGAGATCTTGCCCGGCACGAAAGAGGCCGAAGATGTCCCCTTGAATGAAGGTGATAAAGACGACACTAGTGAGTCTGAGGTAGTAGTGAAACCACCCACCGCGGCACCATTTCCTCAAAGGTTGATTCCTTCACAGAAAGGATGCCCACGTGATGAAGTGCTGGACGTGATAAAGCAAGTAAAGCTGAATTTACCCTTTCTTGATGCCATCAAGCAAATTCCAGCTCATGGCAAAGTTATCAAAGATTTGTTGACGGTAAAAAGGAAGATGAAGGTAAAAAAGAATGTCTTTCTAGCACAGAATGTGAGCTCTATTCTATTCAATGATCTCCCACCTAAATTCAAAGATCCCGGTGTACCCACCATTTCCTGCATCATTGGAGAAAACAAAATCAAAAAAGCCTTACTTGATTTGGGAGCAAGTGTGAATATCCTCCCTTACTCCATCTATAGGCAACTTGACTTGGGAGACCTCAAGCCCACAAAGGTCACTCTCCAATTAGCGGATCGAACCGTGAAGATCCCAAGAGGCATAGTCGAGGACGTGATCGTCCAAGTTGACACTTTCTACTTCCCGGTAGACTTTGTCATTTGGGACACGGAGCCCTCATTTAACTGGAGTAACCATGTTCCCATCATCCTTGGGCGCCCTTTCTTAGCTACGGCTAACGCAATCATCAATACTCGGAATGGGCGAATGCAACTCACCTTTGGGAACATGACCTTAGAGACCAACATATTCCATGTCACCCAACATACGGAGGAAGAAGATGACCTTCACGCGGTGAGCTTCGTAGACGAGATCGTAGGGAAGTACTTTGAGGAAAATGATTGTGGAGAAGCCCTAGGGTCCTGCTTAGTGTCGAGCCATGAGAATGAGGGGTCCCATAAGAGAGAGCCGTTAGGGGTGAGCCCTATTTCATCAAGTAATAGTGGTGGTTGTGACAATGAGAGAAAAGTGGGGGATAGGTGTGTAGTGACCGGAATTGAAAGAGAGAGAGAGGGGTTAGAAGAGAGAAAACTGGTGGAGTTGGAGATCGAGCAAGTAAGAGAGGATGTAGGCACTACTCGAGAGAGAGATCTAGGGGACATGAGCATGGAAGAATTTGAAAAAGAATTCGGTCCGGTGGATGAGAGCCTAGATGAGAGCCTTAACGACCAAGTCCAAACTCTATTGGATTCATTTAGACACCTAGAAGAAAGCGAATGGAAAGATAAAATCGATGAATTTCTTCTTTGTGACCATCCACCCATACCACTAGAGGTCCCGAAGGCGAGTGAGGAGAAAAGTTATGGTTCATCCGACTTAGAGCCCGACCCATGCATCTTAAAAATTGAAAGAAACCTAGGTGTCCCCTCCGAGTCAGTGCACGTAGACCACGCTTTGAGTCAACATCACGAGGATCCCTTTCCAATTAGTCACGACGAGTCTCCCGATCTATCCTTTATCTATGGGCGAGGTCCCAACTTGTTTCGATTGCTGGAATATAATCCTAGGACAGGAGTGACAAGGAGAGCATCGACCCCCGTAAGTGGGGTCGGGTGAGTTTGTGGAGAGATGAGAGGTCGTCGCACCCCCGACACGTATGGGGTGATTGTTGTCGTATTTTTGAGTCATGCATGAGTGTCATATAGTGTCTTGTTGTATTTTTCATATTTGTTTGTTTTATTTTTCCGCACTTTTCATTCGCCTTGAGTTAGATTTTCGTCCTTTTTGCTTGAGGACAATGCAAAAGTCTAAGTTAGGGGGGTTACAAGTGCGTATTTCTAAAACGTCACAAATCTTCAAAATGCCCAAAATTTCCAAAAAAATCATAAAATTTTGAAAAATCCAAAAATATTTTTGTTCAAAATAAATAAAAATTGGAATTCAAAATTTTCAAAAATATCATTAAAAGTCGAATTGGAGTCTCAAATTGTAAACATCCAACATACACAAAGCCGAAATTGACCAAAGATGGAAATTGAGCGAAAATTAACGACTTAACGAATAAATGTGGAGATTAATAAACCCGGTGAGATTCGAGCCTATCACGTTTTGCGAGATTTTAAATCAATCCGAGTTAATTGTTAACTCAAAGTTCTTTTTAGCGCGTAATAAGTTGTCAAGGATCTTAATTCTTTCATTTTGATCGGTTTTGAAAAATGTGTGCAATATTGCCTTGAAAAACGTGCCAAATTAGTCTCTAAAATTAAATTAATCTCGAAACGCATATGGTAACGCAATTGGCATTTGGGGAAATGAAGTAGGCTCTCGTTTGTCACCAAAAAATATTGGCCAAAAAAAAAAAATTTATCCCTTTTGTAACCCAAATTGAGCCGAATAATTTTCCCTTTCGTTTGACAACCCGAAAAACCCAAAATAGCCGGAATTGTGAAAAATGAAAAAAATTCAGAATTTAAGTCCGAAAAATGCAACAAAAAGGGGCAAGAAAAAATAGAAGAATGCTCAACAAAAATAACAAGAAAAGAAATGAAAAAAAATATAGAAAAAGAAGAAAAAAATGAGCAATAGCCCGGAAAAAGCACAAATGGACATCATTAATGACTTTTCCAATTCCAACCTTCCATACCTCCTTCATTTTACCTAATGCAACCTTCATCCCGAAAAAGTCCTAACCGAGTCCAAATTGCAAAAATTGATTACCGCGTGGAGAGCTAAGACACCAAAAGATAATATAAGAGATGAAATATGCGCGAAATAGAGGCAATGTTCCCGTTTTTAAAATCGTAATCCGTTGAAGAGATCCTTTTGCCATAAAATTTTCGTCTTTCTAATTGCATGCGTGAATTTGCTTCCATTACATTTACTCTTTATATCACGCATGCCGAGAGAATAGCCATAATCCGAGAGATTCGTTTGTGAGAACATCCCGTGAGAAATTGAAATCAAAACGAATTTTCGGATAAGTAACGTAATGATCAATCAGTAAAAATTGGCGGTTATATTTCCAGCTTCGCACACACGCACTACGGTTTGAGACTCGTAAATATGATTTAATGATGATTATTTTCTGGAAAAGTTTGAATTGCTCAATTTTTGCGTATTTTGAATTTTCTTTGAGTCGAATTTTGTGATCAAGGGAATAAATTACTTCAAGAATTCATTATTTCGGGTTTGTTTTTGCAAGTTTTAATTCAAGATTCTTGTTTCTCATTGATTATTCTTGCATACTTAGTTTTTCCTATTTGATTCAGCTTCTTTCCGCATTCATAATACGTATTTACATGTTTCTAGTTAGTTTCATCGTGAATTCCTACACATGCAACATCATTATTTCATGCATTAGTCAAATTAATATGTCCGGCTAGGTTTTTCAAGGTTGGGATGCATGAACCCAACCTGATGTGTTAGTGCAAGTGTATAACGTTAATGATGAATTTAATGATTAATTTTGATCGTATCGCGTAATTTCATAAGAATTGTAGATCTTTATATCTCGTTTTCCCCTGGGTACTCGTGATGATTTAGAGTACAATTTGAGTGTAATTACCACGATACCTATTTACTCATCCTCAGATTAGGTATGACGCGGGCTTGAACCTCGTATACATAATGCTTGGGAGTACTAAATTCCAGGTTTGAATTAATCGGATAAATTTATGATTGACGTTGTCACTGCATTACACTAGGGTTGGGGGATTGTATTCCCTTCCTATTTTCTCATCATTTAGTTAAAAAGTTCGATTCCATTCTTCATTCATAATTTAGGTAATTTAGTTAGCTGCATTTTTCATCATAATTTCATAATTGCATTTAGTGTAATCGAATCCCAAAAACCAAATCAATCTTTTCTTTTCTTCTTAGAGTCAACGTTAGGATTCCTCAGTCTTATCCCGTCGTCACAACTCTCGTTGTCCTTTTTCCCTGAGGATCGATACCCGACTTGTCGGATTATTACTTGAACGATAGGCTTGCACTTGAGCCTAGAGAGTACACACTTTAGAGACACATTCTGAGTCGTGTCACAGTGAATATACCCACAAAATTCAATATCCGACTCAAAGAAAAATCAAAATACCTAAAAATTGCACAATTTAAATCCCCCAAAAATAGTCACTGTAAATTCATATTCAAGAGTCTCAATTTGTAGTATTTGTGTGCGAAGCTGAAATTTAAACCGCTAACTTCCACTGATTGATCATTACGTTACTTTCCAAAAATTTATTTTGATTCAATTTCTCACGGGATACTCTCACAAATGAATCACTCGGAATGTGGCTATTTCTCTCGGTATGCATGAGTCATAAGAGTAAATGTAAAGGATCACCAATTCACGCACATAAATTTGAAAGACGGAAATTTTATGGTGAAAATATATCTTTTTAGAACTATAACCATTGGAAAACGGGAAATATCGCCTCTTATTCACACCAATTAATCCCTCTTATTATCTTTTCGTGTTTGAGCTCTCCATGCGAAAATTAGTTTCGTTATTCGTACTCGGTTACGACTTTCTTGGGTTGTAAAGTGTATTGGGTAATATGGATATGTTTGGAAAATTCGGAGTTGGAATTGTTTTCTTATGATCTTTTTTTCTTTCATTTTTCTACTTTTTTCATGTTTTTCTCTTCATCTTTCTATTTTTTTTTAAAAAAAATTCATTTTTTCTATTTTTGTTCGAGTATTTTTTTCCCTGCCTCTTTTTACTTCACCATTTGGACTTACTTAATGAATTTTCCAATTTTCACAACTCCGAGCTAAATGGGATTTTTAGGTTAATCAAACGAATTGGGAATATTATTCGGCCCAAATTGGCTAGCAAAATGATATTTTTCACAACTTTTTATGGATAATATTTTTGGGTAACAAACAATAGCCTAACTTCATTTATCCGAATTACTCATTATTTTACCATGTGTGTCTCGAGAATATATTTGGTTTAGAGATATTTTAGCGCATATTCAAGACAACATCTCTCGTGTTTTCCATAACCGATCAAAATAATGGAATTGAGATCCTCAACCACTTATTAAAAAAATGAAATGAACTTTGAGTTAACCACTAACTCAGATTGATTTAATTACTCGAAAAAAGTGAAATGCTTGAAATCTCACCGGGTTAATTAATCTCCACACTTATTCGTGAAGTCGTTAATTTTCCATCTTTGGTCAATTTCGGCTTTGTGCATTTGAATGTTTACAATTTGAGACTTTAAATAAAATTTAGTGACATTTTTGAAGATTTTAAATTACAATTTTTATTTATTTTGAAGAAAAATATTTTCAAAATTTTCAATATTTTTGGACATTTTGAAATTTTCTAATTTCTTTGGAATTTTTTTAATTTTTTTGGGCATTCTAAAAATTTGTTAAGTTTTTAAAGGACACACTTGCCCCCCCCCCCCCCCCCCCCCAAACTTAGATTTTTGCATTGTCCTCAATCAAATGGACTAAAATCTAAAGAAGAAAAAGAATAAGGGCAAAAATTAAACAAACAAATATTAAAATGCAATAAGACACTATATAACACAAACACACGACTTAAAAATACAACAAAAAAAAAATCACCCCAAACACATCGGGGGTGCAATGACCTCTATCCTAGAACTTACTCAACCCCGTATGCAGGGTCCTCTAAGTCATAAATCAAAATTCTGAACAAATGGAAGTCAACCAATACAATATGTATGCATATGGAGGCACATAATGAATGCGGTGAGTGAAATCGATATGCACTACCACATCATAAAATAAATGGTCAGACATAAAGATTCTATCATGCTGAAATTATGACTGACACGCTAAGACTAGATTTTTCCTTAACTCGAGAATGGATAAATTGGGCTTCAAATAGGATTACTCTAGTTATGTCCTCGATCTCATCCAACAACTCAAATGGCACGGGCGAACGTGGTGGAAAGTGACAATGCGGTATGACAAACCATGCATCACTAGAAGCAAGAATTATTTTCTCAATCTCGTAACTAATAGATAAGACCTCATGTTTCAGCATACTTTTGAAAGGCCCGGGTTCACATTCATAAAGAAGAATATATCTATCATGTCACTCCATTCACTCTCATCTAGGTGACTAAATGAGTCCAAAAACGATTGGACTTCAAGATTGAGGTCCTCATCCACCGGGTCAAAGTGTTCCTCAAAATTTTCAAGATTTATATCTAATGGTAATTTGGTTGTATCATTATCCCGTGGGATGTTTTCAAGGCTCATATTTTTATTTTTCTGATTTTTTTTGGATATTTTATTTTCATTTTTTTGAATTTTTGGGATGTTTAATATTTTTGGCTTTTTTTAGGATTTGAGTAATATTCTTAGAATAATTTGACCTAACCTAGTATGTCTACCTAATTCCCGAGAACGATGCCAAAAACTTGTCGCGACTTTAAAAGTGTTTTTAGTGCGTGTAAATACGGCTCAAGTATAAACCGCTCGTGTAAGTAATAATCCGAGCAAATCGGGTATCGAACTCAGGGACTAAGACGTGACGTAATGACTACCAATAAAGGCGAGTAGACCTAACGATCGATTCAAAAAAAAGAAAATAAAAGATGATTATTGGTTGGAGGAAATTTCTAATGATCTAATGCAACCTAATAAATAAATGTTAATTAACTAAAATATGCAAAGACAAAAACTTTGGATTTTAACACTATATGAGGAAAATAGGATGGAATACGATCCCTTAAACAGTCGATAAATTCGTTGGATACAAAATTTTCAAAAACTATATTGATAATTAGAAGATAATATTAAACTTTTCAAAGTACTAAACATGCGAGGATTTTACTCCGCACAATATCTAGTGAATGAAAGATTTAACGTGAATGACGAGATTTTCGATATGTGTATTACACTCTCAAACACTCTGGTTACCTAGGGCAAATGAAGTTCAGAGACCTATAATACTCTTCTCGACAAAATATCAAGCCTACGAATTATTTCTACAATTTTATCCAATTTTATATCCAGCTTATTAACCTAGGTTGGGTTCATGTACTCCAACCCTGTAATTATCTAGTCGGACATGATATTATAAATATCTACGTAAGAATCCATTAATATGCATGGAAACATAATGAAATAATAATAAAAGTATTAGAATTTAATGTTACCAAGATAGAAGAACATAAGCATGCAAGAAGAAAAATCAAAGCTTGAAGAAGAACCAAAAAAGCTATTAAATTAAAGGTGCAAAATATGTAAATTATTCTCCTAGATGTTCCTCCTTGTTTAGGAGTTTTACAGTGAATGAAATCTGATTTAAAATAACCCTAATGACTTAATATATAGGTTAGAAGTCGTTTAGAAGAGTCCTCAAACTCTAAAACTCTTTAGGCTAAAAAATAGAGCCAAAATAAAAATTTCGCTTAAGATAATTTGCCACGGTCTTAAAGCATGACTAAATTTTGTCTCGGATATGGAGAATTACTAATAGCAAACCGGTTTTTCCTAGGACTAGAACCGGTTCGGTTTTCCAGTGTTGCCCAAGCAATTTGGCCACTAGATTTTCTTCTCAAGTTTAAATGCGCATAACATTTTCATTGTAGCTCGGATTGAGGTGTCGTTTTTTCTAGTATTCTTGTGACTTCAAGCTCTTAAACTTTCTAGTTGGACCCACCTCCTGACTAAGGCTAAAAATCATGAAAATTCCCTTCATCTCCCTTTTACGTGGTTTCTTTCACTATTTTGAGTTCTCTTTCGAACTAACTTGCATGAAATACCTGTAAAACACATGAGAGATGCACAAAACACGAAATACTTGCCAAAAAGGGTTAATAGCATAAATATGAGATAAATCCAAGTTAATTACGATGTGCGGGATCATGAAAATGTCGAAATTAAGGGGATAAATACAAAATATTAATGACTAATCAGTAGTCTTGAACTTACGGTACGTCTCAACAATTAATCAATATACCAATAATAGGCTTATAACTCAAGTCTATACAGATTTGACTATCTCATGCCAATAACATAATACACATGTCTCTAGTAATTATGATACACCAATCCGAAACATAAGTATGTAAGTGGATATCCTTACTATAAGTCATATACATCTCTAATATAACACATATATAGGTACCACTGACTCGAGTATCACCACATAATAATCACATATGGTAGGAGAAATACTCCTTCATATCTAAGATTTATACAAAGATATAACCCTTGGAGTGCTAAAATAAATGGGCTATTCTTACGCCCACACATAACGAAGGCATATCCCTATTACCTCCGGGGATCACGCACCCGCACTAGGTGCCGTCTCAGGTTGTCCCAAGACCTCATCACGAACAAAGGATAAATCACTATGCCTACCCATCATCCATATGGCCCACCATAGCAAAGGGCATATGATGAAATCTTTCCATGAACCATCTCGATAAACAAATATCTAGGCATAGGACACTGCGATAAAATGACTATGGAAAACTCGTCTACTCATCAAGGCACCATCACAGTCCGCGTCGTACGTGCCCCAAAATGGAATCTCTATGTGACACCCTCGCTTAGAATAATAACGAGTGGTCATCCCTATACTAAAATAATCAAGAATCTCAAGTGGATCATTCTCATTATCTACATACGATTCTTAAATAAACACGGCTAACAACCCATTATTACAAAAATGGGGTGTAAAAAAAAATTAAGAATTTATTTAAAACTTTACTAAAACAAACCATGCAACAACTAACCAACAACATAACTTCTATTAAATATGATAAGAGACACCCACATGCTCTAAATAATATAAAAGAGACTAATAAAGGAGTACAACACAATGTATAAAATGAGATACCCGAATATGTTGTCGGGTCACAAACAACACAATAATCTGACAAGGGAAATATAAAAGTGCTACTCTACAACACTTGGGTATAAACCCGATGCACAAACTGAATCCTAATCTAGATACACAAAAGATAGGAATCGACTATATCAAAATACAGCAACAGTCTGTTACTGCTACAGCTTCCTCGAATGCAATGGATGAATAATATCAATGGCGTCCTTGCGGAGGAACACCTAATATAATACAATATATGCATAGCAAGAGAAAAATATAAACGGGTCAGAGCCCGAGGTGTGAAAACATATTTTAGCAAGTGCACTAAAAATCATAATAATTATAAATGCATTATAACATGATTAAAGTGGAGTCACAGTCTCCATAAAATCCAACTCACCTCTCAACTAAAGATCGCAACTAAACGTATGCACATGATCTCCAAATAATTGCCCAAATCTATCTAGGGGAAAAGTAATCTAACTTACTCCCAATTTTTACCCATTTAAAATTCATTTAAATTATATCCCTCAACTTCTAATACTATCAATCTCAATTATTCATCCTCTTACTTAACATATAAAATCTACATAAACATTCTCTTTTACTAGAATTTCTCATATTCTAGTTATCGACATATATATATATATATATATATATATATATATATATATATATATATATATATATATATATACAGAGAGAGAGAGAGAGAGAGAGAGAGAGAGAGTAGCATCTAAGTGCTAAGGACTAAACTTCTCCCAATTCTCAATACTGCACTGCGTTTCGTGCGTGGGACGTCTCGTAAGCGAAATCCAAACAAGGAACCCCCCGATACACTACTCCTGGGCAGTATTGATTATCAAGATTCATTATGCCCTCAATGCATGACGCGTATAACCCAAATTCTTATATAATTAATTTATTATTCTCAATTCTCAACAGTGCACTGCGTTTCGTGCGTGGGACGTCTCGCAAGAAAAATCCAAACAAGGAACCCCCCGATACACTACTCCTTGGCACTGTCTATTGTCGAGATACAGTAATATGATAAATATGAGCACTAAAGACTAACTTCTTCTCACTCCCAACATTGCACTGCGTTTCATAAGTGAAATCCAAATAAGGAACCCCCCCCCCCCCGATACACTACTCCTTGGCAATGTTGGTCGTTGAGGTCATTATGCCCTCGATACCCAAAGTAATATATATACTCATATAACTATCTACGCTTCATTTTCACTTTAATATTCATCACAAATTGAGTCCGGATAAAATCTCCCGGAATGAGATTCAATCAATCTTTTATATCTCTTTACTATAGAGATAATTATGATATCTCACAATCATACACAAATAATATACTATTCACACAACTATAGTAATAACCATCCTAGAGAGCTATAACTCGAGGATGCAGGTTCTCAATGCTATCATCTATCAAGGAATCACTCACATATCATCTTGGGTACCAACGGTCGGAATCTCACACCGCCTTGGTAAAAACCATATCATAACGTACGGGAAGCGGTCATAGTTCCTCTCCGAAAATGAGATGAAACATACCCACCACGTCTCACCCCTAATAAAAACAATCACACAATAATAATGGACGCTATGACCCGAAGACTATACGCACCCTGCTCTTCAAGCCAGGGGCCTCACCCACATCGTGCAACTTCCCATGATAGCATAAAGGGGGTATGCTTCACACACACACACACACATATACATATACATATATATATATATATATATATATATATATATATATATATATATATATATATATATATATATATATATATATATATATATATATATATACATACTCTTATTGCGCTCTTAGGCGTAAGTGAAATAATATCATTATTTAGTATATTTTACTTTCGAAATATTATTTGTCAACAACTCACATAACTTCCCCACTTTGTATATACACTATACGATTTATCACTTGAAATTTATACCTCACTTCTATTTGTATGAATTATCTCTCAATTCTACTTACGTTGAGGATATTCTCTATATCCTTATGCACATCGATCATCATTTATCATTTATATGAAACATCTCCTAATCCAATTTACGTTAAGGATATTCTCTATATTCGGATGCACATTAATCAACATTTATTATACTCAATCCATAATATGGTTCAATTTATCATATGAACCTTTAAAGTTACCCCATTTGGGATTTAATTCTACAATCCATCATCACTAAACGCATCCCAACTCTCTCTTATAAACACATAATTATCTCCAAATATAAATCTCAATGACAGTGGGCTTCCCCACTAGTCGGTACGATAGCTTAAGTTCGTATTCTCTCTCAAAATAACCCAATACGATCACAATATTCATCTTAGGTGAAACTCCCTAAACATCTCCAAAACATATTCCACATAACTTATATAAGGGTTCCAAATCGATAATGATAAGCACCCAAAATTGTACATTTTATACCCTGAATAGATGTATTTTAGTTGTTAATTCTTGAACATTTGGGTCTTATACGCTTAAATGTTCATCATGCAGTCTTAATTGCAGTTGCAGTGTCAAAACCTATATTTCAAGGCAACTTGCAATAAAATGGAGCTAATTCCCTCTCCCATAACCAAACTCCAGCCTAAACCTAGCCTAAATCATCACACAAGCATGTGTGTGTTTAGTTTGTGTATTTTTATATTTTTTAGATTTTTAGTTTGAGTCATCTTTATTTTTAGGATTTATTTTTGATTTATTTTGGATTTCTAGGTTTTATTTTCTATTTTTATTTTTATTAGTATAATTTTATTTTACTTTGATTTTGATTAGTTTTTATTTTATTAGGATTAGAAATTTTTAGGATTTCATTTATTTATTAGTTTTATTGAATTTTATTTTTTTAGGATTTTATTTTTTAGTTTTTAGTTTTTTTCTATTTTTTATTTTTATTTTTTATTTCTTTTTAGTTTCAAATTTTATTTGAGCCTTTGTTTTATTTTAGAATAGGATTTTATTTTTTAGGTTTTTATTTTATTTTATTAATTTTATTTTAGTTAATTAGTGTTATTTTAAGGGTCACAAATTAACACACACGCCTAATTAACCTACACAGACTCACACCCAATTACAACACACTCCCATACACCTAAACATTCCCTCACCCACACTCATCCACCCTACACCTCACCACACCTTATCACCCCCAAGTCATCTTCTCCACCCAACCACTTTCTCTCTCCTACTCCATTAAAACACACAACACCCAAACCAAATCTCAACCCCCATAACCTCCTCACTTCCGACCACCTTCAACCGGCGAGCCCCCTACCGACGCCTCCGTCGGTGATCCCTCTGCACCTGATCCGTTGGTCGCGACCCAATCTAGCAACCCACCACCAAAATCCCATCGGTGATCCCTCTACACCTGACTCGTCCCCATGTTGTTCAAACCCACATCAACCCGGTCGAAAACCAACCAAACCCGTCCCGACCTCAAAACCGAATCCGGACACACTCTCGAAATTCGGCGACTCGACGCCGTCGCCTGAGCCTCGCGATCGACCAAGCCTCGACCCATCGCCGACCTCAACCCAAACCATCTTGAACTTTTTACCCATTTAAACCTAACCCATTTCTCATTTCAACCAAACAAAAAAATCGTGCCTGCATAAAACAAAAGCCAACCTGCTAAGACCAAAAACCAAAATAAAGTCCACATGTTTTTTTGCCACTTAAACCAATTTAATACATGTTTCCTATAATACCCCCAACTACCACTTCTACCCTAATGCCCAAAATACCCCTCAAACTAAATCTCATTTTATCCTCACCACCACACTTCCCACATAACCTCACCTCGTACCCATGCATATGTGTGCATACTTCCCTAGATACCCTCACCCAAATACCTTCCATATCCCATACACCCTTGTCCTCCCATTTTTACCCCCATGCTCCATGCCTACTATCTAAAGGAGGGAAGACCCCATTTGAGGACTTATCATGAAATATAGAAGAGAATTCTAGAGAGAGTTAGAGATAGTTTAGTGTAGAAAATAAATTAGGATAAACACCATTTTGTAAATAGTTTTATTTTATTATTTTTATTTTTGTTAGATATTTGTGAGGTTAAATTTTGTAAGAGATTTAATTGAGTGATTATTCAATTGCAAATCACTTGGATGCTCAATTGGAGGGATGTAAATTTCAAATTAGAGTATTAGAGTCAATTAAATTCAAGAGATTGGTTTGATTGTTCTTATCTTTTCTCTTTTATATTAAATGCCTATTGATTATTTGATTATCATGCTTTATATTATGTTAGGCTAAATCCCCTTTCAAGGGGTGGGGAGAAACCCTTATTTGATGTTATTTTAGTTTGATTACTTGAAAATTCCCTTTGAATATTAATTTTGATCCCTCACCCTTAAATTTACGCCTCGAGAAAGGGTAAATGATTTCGAGAGAAAATCGAAATTCTAGTTATAATACTCATTTTAGATTCGAACTCGAGATAAGGGGTTTCTTAAGTGGTGTATTATTACTTTAATTTCAACTCTATTTCTATTTTCTAAGATTTACATAAATTTTAATTGATCGATCCTAGCGGGTGATTAATTAAAAGGAGTGTAGATCTATTTTCTAGAGTTGTGGAGTGTTAAACTTAATTTTCTAAAAGGTTGCTATTAAAATTGCATTTGCAACGAGAGTTGATTTGTAAGTTTGATATTAATTTGGGAGAATTCAATTAATTAATTAGAATAGCTAAAATTGTGGTATAATCCTACTCCTTGATTGTTTTCACAATTATTTACCTCATTTTATCTCTTATTTTAGTGTTATACTTTGTTTTCATTTTAGTAAATTTTTAGTTAGTTGTTATCATCTCTCATTTAGTTTAGTTTAGTATTATTTCACCTCACCTCACCTACTTGTTTTAATATTTGAAAAATCTAAAAAAAATTAAAAAAAGCAAAAGCCCAAAAAAAGAAAATAAAAGTGAATTAAAATTGAATTTGTGTCTAGCTTACCCCATAGATGTGGATTGATACGCTTACTTACCTCTACACTTGAGATTGTTGTATTTTGTAGATATTTGAGGATTTTGATTAGAGGAGCTTTTCAAGAAATGACAAAAAATACACCGAAAAGTTCTTTCTATCAAATGGCATCGTTGCCATTCTTGGGAGCGTGAAGCACTCGGAGCGGATTCAATTTTGTAGTTCATTTATCTCCTATCTTTTGTTGCATTTTTGTACCATTTTTCTTTATTTTAGAAGGCTTGTATTAGGATTTTTATCATTGCTTGTATTGCGGTGCATAGAGACACCTTTATTTTATTTTTCATTTTAAAAAAATTATAAATCGAAGACAAGCGTGATAGGGAAAACCGGACAAGGTAGAGAGAGGGCGTCCAAAAGCGAGAAATTATAAGCCTCTCTACCTTGAGTCGGTCGGACTCCCGGGGTCGACTAAGATTGGCGTAATCTCCCCCCGGTCGACTCAACAATTTCGGCACCCCACGGCCTAAAAATGGTGGGAGGTACATCTCTTATACCCTCGCGCCCTATTGTTAACGAGTTCATACCTTGTGTGCTCCTACGTGCTCTTGTTTGATTTAATTCTTGCATTTAAGTTTTGAATGGAATGAGAATTAAATTGACTAAGACCTACACCCGATCACTCACGAGAAGGGATTTTATCACCCGACTCACTCGCTTACCATTGTGTGCTACCCTAGCCATCACTAAATTTAAAATCAATTAACTAGGTAGCCCACTAGGAGAATAATTTTGCAAATGCGATCACTCAGAAAATTCCGTGAATTTTTATCGCCCGCGGACTTAATTAAAATTAGACTACCCCTTTCACTAAATTTAAAGATAAAAATTGGCTATGTGCTAGTTACGATTTCTCCTTGGCTTGCGTGTGTCCAATTAATTTTTCGGTAGTCGGTTTTAGTTAGTTCGTCCAAATTAAGAGTCCATATTTTTCCCCACTTTTTCTTTCCAAAAATCCAAAAATAGTTTCTTTCATTTTCGAAAAATTCAAAAATATTTTCTTCCTTTATTTTTCACAAGAATCCAAAAATATTTTCTTCCTTCATTTTTACAAAATCGAAAAATATTTTCTTTCCTTTTGAAAAAAATTTAAAAATCAAAAAAATATTTCTCTCCTCATGGCCGAAGAACGTCCTTTACGGGACTACTTTGGTCATTTTCCATTGACACGTGACACGTGTGAGAGTGATCCCGAGCCATCTCTTTATGATATTTTTAGTGGTTTCACCTCTCTCACGAGTACCGTAGATACTCTTGACCCATCTATGCACTCACTTCCTATTCCATCACCCTCGGTGTCAAGTGTCTACGTGTCTCATACTTTGTTGTGCACCCATTGTTATTATGCCGATCACATGTCCAATGAGTGCCCTTACATTTCATATCCACGTGAACCCACCGTGGAACATTTGCATCCATATGACACTGTTTCGGAACCCACCTAAGCCTACTATCCCGATACACCCAATCCTGAGTTGTGTGAGTACCCTAGTTATTCGTGGAGGCCTGATCACCCTTTCACGCAATTTGAATCCCAACCCGATGTTGTGGATCCTCACACGTTCCAACAGTCGTCATGGAAACCTTGTGCACCCGTTCACAATCAGTTCCCTCACTACGCACCCCATGAGTATCAACCATTTGTCCATCACGAAAGAGATCCTTTCGTGTATGGTGAACTTGGACCCACTCCCCACACTTCATTTGAGTATTCTTCGTATAATCATGATAGTAGCGAGTTGTGTCCACCTCAACCACTGCCACCACCCGTTACTCCACCACCACCTCCATCCACATCCTCTCTCGAAAGCCTCTTGCAAAAGTTTATACTAGAGCAAGAGCAAGCCACTCAAATCCAAAATGAAGCCCTCCAACGGCTTGAACAACGATTAAATGAATTTGAGTGTGGGAGAGAGTCGGACATTCCTATGGCTCCACCCATCGTTGCAATCGAGTGTGATGATGATGTGTCCTCATGTGACACGTATTTTGAGTGTGACCAACCCTACCGCCCCGAGAATCTCAAAGTTGAGAACATTCTATGGTCCGGGTCCCAAGTCGATAATTGTGTTGACTTACCTTTCGAGAGTGAGCCTGATCCAGTCCCACCATGCCCCACTTTGAGGTTACCACTCCCGTGATATCCAAAAATATGTCTGAGTCTACACCTATCGAGCTTCACCCTTGTGTTCCCAAGGAATCAATTTATTATAGGTTAGCTCCGGCTACGAGTTCTCACCATTTTCCCGAAATGGAATCCGTGTTAGTTCCTAACTATCCAGATATGGATCATGTCCCACCATGCATGGCTCCCTTTGAGCTCGATATTTCTAGTGATTCCTCTATCTCTGATCTTGGTGCCTCGTCTTACCCACCCACCGTATTCACCGATGATACTCTTATGGAGCATTTGACCACTCCCTCTTTCGAAACCACACTCCCTTGTGAGTATTCCTTTACTACTTTCAATGACTGTGTGTCTCCCACATTTGAGTTGGACCATCTTCCTCCACCCTTTGTTCCCCCCGACCCACCCATTATCCCTTCCACTCTACCACCTGGTTTGGATCTTGATTTTACACAGTTCATGTTTCCATCTATATTTCTAGATCCTCACTTGAAACCATCCTCCACCATCTACGAGAGTATTCGTGGTGATACTCTCCACTCCATGATGCCGAGCTTGTTATTTTATGCCCACCACTCTCTTGTGGTGTTGATTTTTCTTCTCGACAGCTCCCTGGTGTGTCACGTCGCAAACATTTTCATCGGCCATTCATAGACCGGTCGTGTCATTTTTATGAGGCCCATCCCATTCCACTTATAAAACCATTTTTTCTCCCTCAATAACTTGAGCACTATGCTTATAGGGACCTAGTTGCCCTCACCTTTAAGCTCAACAAGGCCCGTGGTCGATACCTATTCCCCATTTCCACCTTCACTTTTACCATTTATCCCACCCACCCATGGTCCATCGATGTTTTACATCGCGTGATGCATTTTTCTATACAAGTGCATTGACCACTTTTAGCATCTATCCAACAAGGCTGATGCTTCAGTCTTATTTGGGGGTGATTCTCATCACCAAATTTTTCTACCGCCTCGTGCTTTCATAGATCTTATCTTTAGGGTGAGATTCCATCGGTCTGGCTGAAGACATTAAACTTAGCGCTATCGGGAGGTAGCCCGCGTTTCTTGTACTAGTCTCATCCTGTTTGGGGGTGCTGTTTCTCACCACACAATTCTTTATGATGCTTATAGATTTGTACATATTTTTCTATCTCACTCATTTATACAGGATTCATCTTCGCCTCACATGTCCATTTCGTTAACGGTCGATTCTGGTAATATCTTTCCTACCTTATGCTCTCAATTTTAAAAATCATTTTACTTAACATCGAGGACGATGTTCCTTTTTGTTTGGGGGTGGGGAATTTTATCAAAATTGTACCTCTTTTGAAACTTTTTAATTTTTGAACCTGATTTTTAAAATTTTTGTGCAGTTTCTTTCATCTCGTTCATTGATGTGAATTTTCAATCATCCATCTTTTTAAGTCTAGGAATCAATCTAGAGAATATTTTTTCTAAATAGCTTATGTAATATGTAACAAGGCATTTTTCACCATGAATTTCTAGACTCAACAAAATTTGCACACTTATCACGTCAATGCGGTTTAGAGTTGAGGAGTATTACAATTCCCAAGAGAACCTTAAGGATCACTAGTAGAGACTTTAGCCCGTGAGATTTGTGCCTTTCACCCTTTTTGAGTGTTTTATGCAATCTCCGAGGAACGAGTTGATTCAACTTCCTTTGGGTCCGCACTTAAATTGTTGTATGATCTCATTATTCTTCACTAAATTTTGGCTTGATCATTGAGAATGACATCACTTTCGAGTTGTAAGAAATACGTGTCTTGAAATTTGTCCCGATCACTAGGATTTTAATCCATACACCTACCACTTTTCCCCCATATCACATTCTCATTCACGTCACCCATATTCCCATTTATTCCCCTCATCATCCATAAACATTCCCCACTCCATTCATATATCATTCATCATCATTTTTGAGAAAAAAAGTGTTGATTCCAAATGTTAAATGTTTTCATTGTTGGTTTGAAAAGAGAGAGGAAAAAAAAAGAAAAACAGCAAATTAGAAAGAAAAAAGAAAAGAAAAGAAAGAGAGTTTGTAGTTAGTAGTTGGTTTTGAAATAAAGACATTGTGCCTAAAGTGTATACACTCTTCTATCGCATCCATTTTTCATCTATTTCACGTCGCATATTCCTCACTCATCCATCACCATTGTATCATATCCTACTTCACCTCATACCATATTTCCCATTTCATTTTCCCCTCACCCATTAACATCCATTTTCCCCTAGGTTTTCGGGCAAATGAAAGTCAACGTGGTGAATAACTCGACGTTCTCACTATAGTGATTAGCATTCTTTCATGAGATAAATTTTCTTTCTAAATGTACGTTCTTTCTTAAATGTGTGTGAGACCTTTGCACTTGATTACATTTACTCACCCCCTCACACACAAGAGCGATACACTAACCCTAATCTCGAGAGTTCGTTTTTGAGAGCTATATCTAGTGAGATTTAAAGTTGGAGCGTTGATTTCGATAAGGCAATCTAGGAATTACTCTTGTGATATTGACCCGTTTTGACTGATTCACACTACACACGTTGAGTTCTAGGAAGGATGTGCCTTGAGTATTTACTTAGCTAATTTTTTTATAAAATCTAGCTTGTATTTCTGAAATCATTTATCTCATGATGGATTTTGCGATTATTCTATGTCTAATAAGAGATAGGCTGCCATTTGCAAATAAGAATTTTGTGGGTATATTCCCTGCAAACCCTCACGAGACACAACTCGTCTTGTAGGGCAACCTATAGGTTTAAAGGCTTGCTGCACATGCTGAGTGCAATCGCAAGTGACTGCGAAAGTGGTACACTTTTGGTTACTTATCTTTCTCTTTCTCTCTATCTTATTGCTCGATGACTAGCAACGCTCTGTTTGGGGGTGGTGTGATAAGCACCTAAAAGTGTACATTTTATACCCCGAATGGATGTATTATAGTTGCTAATTCTCAACAATTTGGGTCTTATGCGCTTAAATGTTCATTATGCAGGCTTAATTGCAGTTGCGGTGTCAAAAGCTATATTTCAAGGCAACTTGCAGTAAAATGAAGCTAATTTCCTCTTCTGTAACCAAACTCGAGCCTAAACCTAGCCCAAAGCATCACCCCAAGCCTCTGTGTGTTTAGTTTGTGTCATTTTATATTTTTTAGATTTTTAGTTTGAGTCATTTTTATTGTTAGGATTTATTTTTGATTTATTTAGGATTTCTAGGTTTTATTTTCTATTTTTATTTTTATTAGTATAATTTTATTTTACTTTGATTTTCATTAGTTTTTATTTTATTAGGATTAGAAATTTTTAGGATTTCATTTATTTATTAGTTTTATTAAATTTTATTTTTTTTAGGATTTTAGTTTTTAGTTTAATAGTTTTCTATTTTTTAGTTTTCTATTTTTATTTTTTATTTCTTTCTAGTTTCAATTTTTATTTGAGTCTTTGTTTTATTTTAGAATAGGATTTTATTTTATTTTATTAATTTTATTTTAGTTAATTAGTGTTATTTTAAGGGTCACAAATTAACATACACACCTAATTAACCTGCACAGACTCACATCCAATTCCCACACACTCCTATACACCTAAACACTCCCTCACCCACACTCATCCACCCTACACCTCACCACACCTTATCACCCCTAAGTCATCTTCTCCACCCAACCATTTTCTCTCTCCTACTCCATTAAAACACACAACACCCAAACCAAACCTCAACCCCCATAACCTCCTCACCTCTGACCACCTCCAGCTGGCGAGCCCCCTGCCGACGCCGCCGTCAGTGATCCCTCTGCACCTGATCCGTCGGTTGCGACCCAATCCAGCAACCCACCTCCAAAATCCCGTCGGCGATCCCTCTGCACCTGCCCGTCCCCTTGTTGTTCAAACCCACATCAACCCAGTCGAAAACCAACCAAACCCGTCCCCACCTCAAAACCGAATCTGGACAGACCCTAGAAATCCAGCGACCCAACGCCGTCGCCTGAGCCTCGCGATCCACCAAGCCTCGACCTATCGTTGACCTCAACCCAAACCGTCTGAACCTATTACCCATTTAAACCAAACCCGTTTCTCATTTCAACCAAACAAAAAAATCGTGCCTGCATAAAACAAAAGTCAACCTCCTAAGACCAAAAACCAAAATAAAGTCCACATGTTTTTTTTGCCACTTAAACCAATTTAATCCATGTTTCCTATAATACCCCCAACTACCACTTCTACCCCAATTCCCAAAATACCCCTCAAACCAAATTTGATTTTATCCTCACCACCACACTTCCCACATGATCTCACCTCTTACCCATGCACATGTGTGCATAAGTCCCTAGATACCCTCACTCAAATACCTTCCATATCCTATACACCCTTGTCCTCCCAGTTTTACCCCCATGCTCCATGCCTACTATTTAAAGGAGGGACGACCCCATTTGAGTACTTGTCATGAAATAGAGAAGATAATTATAGAGAGAGTTAGAGATAGTTTAGTGTAGAAAATAAATTAGGATAAACACCATTTTGTAAATAGTTTTATTTTATTATTTTTATTTTTGTTATATATTTGTGAGGTTAAATTTTGTAAGAGATTTAATTGAGTGATTATTTAATTGCAAATTACTTGGATGCTCAATTGGAGGGATGTAAATTTCAAATTGGAGGATTAGAGTCAATTAAATTCAAGAGATTGGTTTGATTGTTCTTCTCTTTTATCTTTTATATTAAATGCCTATTGATTATTTGATTATCATGCTTTATATTATGTTAGGCTAAATCCCCTTTCAAAGGGTGGGGGGAAACCCTTATTTGATGTTATTTTAGTTTAATTAGTTTGATTACTTCAAAATTCCCTTTGAATATTAATTTTGATCCATCACCCTTAAATTTACGCCTCGAGAAAGGGTAAATGATTTTCAAGAGAAAATCAAAATTCTAGTTATAATACTCATTTTAGATTCGAACTAGAGATAGGGGTTTATTAAGTGGGGTATTATTACTTGAATTTGAACTTTATTTTTTTTAAGATTTAAATAAATTTTAATTGATCGATCCTAGCGGGTGATTAATTAAAAGGAGTGTAGATCTATTTTCTAGAGTTATGGGGTGTTAAACTTAATTTTCTAAAAGGTTACTATTAAAATTACATTTGCAACGAGAGTTGATTTGTAAGTTTGATATTAATTTGGGAGAATTCAATTCATTAAATTAATTAATTAGAATAGCTAAAATTTGTGGTATAATCCCACTCCTTGATTGTTTTCACAATTATTTACCTCATTTTATCTCTTATTTTAGTGTTATGCTTTGTTTTCATTTTAGTAACTTTTAAGTTAGTTGTTATCATCTCTCATTTAGTTTAGTTTAGTATTATTTCACCTCACCTCACCTACTTGTTTTAATATTTGAAAAAGCTAAAAAAAAAATTAGAAAAAACAAAAGCCCAAAAAAGAAAATAAAAGTGAATTACAATTGAATTTGTGTCTAGCTTACCCCCTAGATGTGGATTGATACCCTTACTTACCTCTACACTTGAGATTGTTTTATTTTGTAGGTATTTGAGGATTTTGATTAGAGGATATTTTCAAGAAACGACGAAAAATACACCGAAAAGTTATTTCCATCAGATAAATCGAAACAAAACGGAGTGAAACTCTCTCTAGAAAACCCCCACCAAAACAGCCCTGTTTCCGAATCAATTCGGGCCCAATCCGAATCGATTCGGCCCAGCGAATCGATTCGGCCTCCCAGGCGAATCGATTCGGGTCAAAAGACCTGTCCAGCTGGAACATTCTGAATCGATTCGGGTTGGGACCGAATCGATTCGACCTGTTCAGCAACTACGGAAATGGCAATTTTTCTCCCAAATCCAAAATTCCAAAAATCATATTTATCATCTTCTCTTCATTTGTCTTCAACCCAAACATATATATAACGTCAAAACTCAGTATCTAACTCAACCCAACTAATTTACAACCTCAAATTCATTTCATACACACCAAATGTAAGATTTTACCTAAAATCTAGGTTTTAACAATTTATCCCAAAAACCCATAAATTTATCCACAAATCATTATATAAATGACACACAACAATTATTTAGCAAGTTTCATCACTTGCCTCAAATTTGTAGAGGTTGAATCGCCCTCGAAATCACAGATTGGCCGGAATTCCCAAACTTTTCTCTCTTTCTCTTCTTTTTTTCTTCTTCTCTCTCTTTCTCTCTAATGAGATTTAATCTCTCGTAGGCTTAATAAGCCTTATCTCCCAAAATACACAACTTTAAATGATAATACACACTTTAAATGACTCGGTCACTCTAATTCGAGCCAAACGAACTTAAAATATTTCAGAACCCAAATAAGCCCCAAGTACAGTCATTTTGACTATATCGACCCTTCCGGAAACAATCGCACCCTCAGAATCATCATTCGAATCACTTTCTAACATCTTCAAATTTTGACCTCAAATGCCAATTTAATTTATTATTTAATTAAATTAGTATTTATTTCTCCCAAAATATATAAATTATTGTCCCTAAAATCTCGGGTTGTTACACTCTGCTAGTACTTCACAGTAAGTATTTACAAATGGTATGTAAATCTCTTAAAATATCTATTCAAATATGACCGTCGTTAACGGGTTGAAATCAAATAAATATATAAACATATCGAACCAACACTCTCATAGTACATTTACAACCCTCATTAACGGGGTAAATCAACATAACATACACAACCCTTATTAGCAGGTTAAGATAATTCACATACATTTCGACCCAACTCTACTTATCACACTAATCATCTCCATTTATAAAAAAGATATAACACATTTATAACCTTATACTCATATCATAATACATTAACCTTAACCTTTCGAGTTCCCGAATCTAGGCAATTTCTATTCAATAACCCTAGATTTATTCAACCACAAGATTCAATTTCTATTCAAGAACCCTAGATCTATCCAATTCTATAATTTTTCATGGACTGATTCAATTAAACATAGGGTTTTTATATAATTCTCAATATAAAACATATTCAAATCATTATTTATTAGTTTTAATCCAAGTTCATGAAGAAATCAATCATTATAAAGGGAAAATTGACCAAATTAATATCTAGATTAGGTTATATATGACAATTAACTAATTATTTGTCTAAAATCAAATTTACAACATAAGTTGATTTAGATTTCAAATTAATAGATACAATATTGACACACATGCAATCATAATTATATTATATATAAAGTTGCCTCATGATTTATGGAGAAAACCAAGGCAAATCTCGTAAATTTCATCTTCTCTTCATGCTCCTTCTCTCTAGTCCCTCAAGTCCTATCCAATTGTGTTTTATGAGAAATGAGATCCCTAATAGTCCCTCAAACCCCTTTAATCTCAAAATTGAATTTGGGCGCCAAATGAGCCTCACCTAAAAGAGTACAAAAATAACTCCAAATGATTTAAAACCTTACTCGAGCTTTATACTAACCCAATAGGCCTTTAAACCGCTGGTTTAAACTATAAACATACATTCTATGCATCCAAAAAGACAATTACCAAATATACCCAAAATAAATAACAAACAACTCAGTTATTTAACAATTACTCGATACGAGTCAAAATATTAATTAATGAATTACCGTGTCTTAAATCTGACTTCAAAAATAAATTAATTAACACAAGAAATGTAAATAGTGACATCTCATATCACGATCAAGCACACGCAATTGATTTTCACAAATTTTCATAATTAAATAATATGCATAATAGGGGTATTACATTAATCATATAATTATTTTTAATTGAGGGTTAGTCTCTAAACGGGTAAAATTAATGGGAACCAAAATCCAAATATTATTTTTTCTGTTAAGTTTTTCCCCATATCATCTCAAAGCTAAGGCCCTCTTTAGTTGTGAGAAATTATTTTCCATTTTCTACTTTCAATTTTTATAGAAAACTAGAAAATGTGTTCATATGGTAAGACATTATTTTCTAAATGTGATTTTTAAAAGTTTGAAAGTCAAAATATGAATTAAAAAAAGTTTGAGATCCAATATGTAACTTATAATGAGTCAAATGGTAAAAAAGTAATTAACAGATTTAGGTCATAGAGGCCAAAATGTAACATATAGAAAATATTGGACATGTCTTTATTTCTTAAAATTTAGGTGTAAAATTTTATTGGTCAGAATATAATTCCTAAAGATTCAAGGGTCTAAAATATAATTTCACAAGATAAATGAAAGTTTAAAAATGGATAGAAAACATGTTCATATAATTTTTTAATTTTGTGAAAAATTATAAAATCAGAAAAATGTTCCAAATTTTGATTTTCGTGTTTTCTCCATGGCAACTAGCATAGCACTTGAGCCTTGTCGGATATCCCTCCACTTCTCTCTTTTTCCCCTCATATTTCCCTCAACTTTTAACCTTCCGTGGCATTCAACACCGAAGCTTCAAATTCTTCAACTTCAATTCTCGCTACCATTTCTGATTGGTTGTTTCTATCTATTAAGGTACACCAATTTTGTTTCCACTTCTCTCTAATTGTTGTTTCACTTGATTTTCCTTCCTTATACAGGCTGCCAAAGAGAGAATTAAAGAATTAAACAAATTCTTGGTGGGATGGTGGAGCATTTAATGGGGCTACTGATGGTGGAACTCTTAATTGAGCATTAGAGAAAATCGAGCATTAGAGAACATGGGGCTACCACTTTTAGTGGATGCCACGTTCAATAGTGAGTCGGATTTCAATAATCTCAATCTCCACCTTGGAAAACCATGCCTACCGGAATGTGACTGCTCCAACTGATCCTTGGATAATAATCGGTAACTGCTTGAGGACTATCTCAATATCCATCAACCATATCGCCTCTTTCGATGCTTTTGTGAGTGCCATATACTTTGTCTTTGTAGTAGACAAAACACTCATTACTTGTAGCATAGATCTCCAAGTCACTGGTCCACTAGTGATAGTAAATACATAACATATGGTTGATCTTCATTTATTGAAATTACCTGCATAGTCCGAGTCTACGAACTTGTTTAGGCACATATTCTTCACATTTATCCCCTTAATTTCAGTATTTTTATGATCCCGTGCAGTGTAAGTAGCTTGGATTTGTCTCAAATGTATTCTACCAACCTTTTTTGGCAAGTATTTCTTGTTTTGTGTATTTCTCATGTGTTTTACAGGTATTTCACGCAAGTTAGTGCGAAGGAGAACGCAAAACAGTGAAAGAAACCTAGAAATGGAGAGTTGAAGGGAATTTTCGTAATTTTTCAGCCTTAGTCTGGAGGTGGGGCCAACTAGAAAGTTTAAGAGCTCTAAATTACAAGAATACTGGAAAAAACGGCACCTCAATCCGAGCTACGGTGAAGAAGTTACGATGTTTTGAAGTTGCGGGATAATGAAGAGTCTAGATGTGCGGATTTCTGACATTAATTATGCATTTAATGCAGTGCAACTCTTGGAAAACTTGTTCCACGAGCACTATTGGTTGTCAATTTCGAGATTTTGTGCTATAAAAGCCCATGACCTACATCATTTGAGAGGAGGCTAGAGAGAGGCTAGGGTTAGAAATTTTAGAGAGAGTTTTTAGATCAGATTTTTAGATCAAATTTCCATTTCCTTCAAGATTTGCATGAACCCTAGTTGTATTCTGAATCTCAATTCCGTTTTTGTGCTGAATTCAAGTAATATCATTCTATTCTCTTTTGTTTAATTTCTGCAAATTTCTTACAATGTTCTGCAATTTCATAGTTTCATATGTGAATTTATTTTTCAACCAAATCATGAGTAGCTAATTTCTCAAGGGTTGGGGTACATGAACTCAATCCTAATACAAATTATTCGTATGGAAAATTAGAAAATAAATGAAAATGTTGGTTGAATCGTGAATGAAAATCATATATGCATTGTCATATCTTTTAATCTCTCTTGCCCTAGGTACTTGGGATGTTTAAGAATGCTTTGTATGTATAATTTGTCGTTCACCGCCTTATATTGATCTTTGATTTCATATGATGCGGTCTTGAATCTTATATATGTAATGCTTAGTGATGATAAGGACTGGATTTAATCAAGAATTTTGATTTATAATTTTAATATTCTAAAGAATAATTTGTTAAGGATTGAGGGATTGTACCCTACCCTAATTTTCTCTAAATTGTTAAACCCAAATTTTGCTGTTAATTTCCAATTGTTTTTCATAAGTAAATTTTTAGAAATTTTCCCAAAAAAATCAATCATCTTTTTATTTCTTTCAAGAAATCATTTCAAGGTTTGGTAATTTTTCTTGTTATTGTTTGGCAATTTTGATCCCTGTGGAGACGATCCCTACTTACCGGGTTATTACTTGAGCGACAAGGCTTGCACTTGAGCCTAGATAAATACGCACTTTTGAGACAAATATTAAGTCGCGTCAAGTTTTTGGCGCCGTTGCCGGGGATCCAAAATTGTTAAATTTCCAAGAAAGTTATTGTTATCTACAAGTGGTTTCATAAAAAAAAAAAAAAATCATTTTTTCTCTTGTGATCTTATATGCAGAATTCATCTCCCACCCAAATTCACGAAAATCCTATTGCCGAAGCCGGATCTGAAAATTCTGAGTCTTTGCCGTTTTGGGTTCCACCTCCTTCCCCTAATAATTCCATCACAAGTCGTTCGTTGAGTCAAACCTTGAGTGAGAATTCTGAACCTTTTGGTAGCAATATGTCGGATCATGGTAGTGTCGGTGTTGGTGCTGGAGAGGATGATGTACCATATCAACCCATGAAAGATCTTTTGTTTCCGGAGAGAACTGCTAACCCTGGTTGCATTTTATTCCCGTATAATGCCGGTCAGTTCCACTTTCGGAATGGAATGATCCAAATTCTTCCTACATTTCATGGGATGGATTCGGAAAAACCATATCTCCATATTAGAGAGTTTGAAGATACGTGTGAAACATTTGGAGACCAAACTTGTCCACAAGAAGTAATCCGGTTAAAGCTCTTTCCTTTTTCCTTAAAGGATAAAGCGAAAACTTGGTTATGGACCCTGCCCCCAAATTCTGTTTTATCATGGAGAGATATGCAAAACAAGTTTATCTCAAAAAAATTTCCACAACACAAAACCAATTCTGTTAAAACCCAAATTCAAGCTTTTCGTCAAAATGAGAATGAGGCTTTTGATAAGTGTTGGGAGAGATACCAGGAGTTAGTTAATGCGTGCCCCCATCATGGTTTTGAAACTCATCATCTGATTTCATTTTTCCATCAAGGCCTTACTGTAGCGTCTAAACAACTTGTTCAAACCATGTGTGAGAGACCTTTTTGGGAGTTAAGTACGAGCGATGCTGAGGCTCATTTGAAATATGTGGCGGAAACTACCCAAGCATGGGATACTTCTGATCCAAATAGTCAAAATAGAAATGGACAAGTGTCCAACTTGCCTGCTGCGTCCGGTATTTATCACGTGGACAAGGACACTTTGTTGGATTTAAAACTTGATCAAATGGAAAAGAACTTTAGAGAAATGCTAGATATGCGATTGAGAGATGTGTCTGGACCCGTAAAAACCGGGATGGAGAAGGTATGTTCCATTTGTAATGCAGGCCATTCTACCGAAGGATGTCCTACCATACCTGCATACAAGGCCATGTACACTGAATAGGTTGATGCAATAGGAGGTTTTCGAGGGAATTATAATGCTCAGCAAGGGAATGCATATAATCAATCGTGGAGGAATCCCGGGTTTAATTATGGACAACCCCAAGGTGGGATGGTTCCTAACCCACAGCTGACTCTACCACAACCCCCTCAATTTCAGCAAGTGGCAAACCCTATGCAAGTACCACCTCATGGTCCTTATGTACCTCCACCTAGGAGATCTCATGAGGATAATTTCAATCAATTCATCCAAGCCCAAAAAGAAAGAGATGCCAAATTTGAGCGAATGTTCGCTGAAATGCATACTAACATCTCTAGGTTGCAGTCTGTGGTGAATACTCAAGAGAAGGGTAAACTTCCAGCCCAAGGCCAAAGACCACCTCTTCAAGGTCAAACCACGGTTTGCTCCACATCATCAGAATTGCAAGAACAATGTCAAGCTATTACTACTCTTCGTAGTGGCCGCGTAATTGATCTAGCACCTAAATTACCAAAGGTGAATGATGATGGAGTCGAACCCGAGATTGTGAAGGAATCTGAAATTTCGGAGTCTGAAGAACCTTCCTTAGAAAAGGAATTGAAAGATGCGGAGGTTAAGCCTGATATTGAAGTCAAGTCGCCTACTGCTGCTCCATTTCCTCAACGCTTAGAGTCACCCCAAAAAGGTGCTTCGCGTATCGAGGTGATGGATGTGTTGAAGCAAGTAAAATTGAACTTGCCGTTCCTTGATGCTATTCAACAAATTCCAGCATATGCGAAGGTTATTAAAGATCTTTTGACTGTCAAGAGACGTCTTAAGGTGAAGAAAAATGTTTTCTTGGCACAAAATGTGAGCTCAGTTCTTCTCAATGATCTTCCACCAAAATTCAAAGATCCAGGTTCACCTACCATTTCATGTATCATTGGAGAAATGAGAGTGGAAAGAGCGTTGCTTGATTTAGGTGCGAGTGTAAACATCCTCCCATACTCCATCTATAAGAAGCTTGATTTAGGTGATTTAAAACCTACCCGAATCACTCTACATTTAGCGGATAGGACAGTCAAAGTGCCTCGTGGGATTGTAGAAGACGTAATTGTTCAAGTGGATACGTTCTAGTTCCCCATTGATTTTGTTATTTGGGACACCGAGCCTGTTCCCCATACGAGAAATCATGTTCCAATTATATTGGGCCGATCGTTCTTAGCTACCGCTAATGCTTTGATCAATACACGGAATGGCCAAATGCAACTCACTTTTGGAAACATGACTCTCGAGAAAAATATTTTCAATGTCGCTAACCAAATGGGTGATGAGGATGAGATTCTTGATATGGATCTTATTGAAGAAGTGGTGGATGAAAATATTGAAAAAATCATAGGAGGAGATGCTCTGAAAGTGTGCTTAGGGCAAAGTGATGCTCAAATGAGTGATTATACTGAGTTTGGGAGAGAGGTGGAAGAGTTAAAAATGTGGTTACATGAGGAAGAGAGTTTTGAGAGTTTAAGAGCGGTTGACTGGATTTCTAGGTATGAAGAATTGCCTCCGAGGGAGACACCCTTGGTCCCCTCTGAACATAGATTTCCTAGTCTTGAGTTGAAGAAACTACCTTCTCATGTCAAATATGCCTTTTTAGGTGAGAATGATACATTTCCTGTTGTTGTGTCTTCCCATCTAGAAAAAGGGCAAGAAGGTATGTTGTTAGATGTGTTGAGAAAGCATAGAAGTGCTTTTGGATGGACCATAGCAGATTTGAAGGGTATAAGTCCTTTGATTTGTACCCATAAAATCCATCTCGAGGAAGAAGTGAAGCCATCTCGTGAGATGCAAAGGCGGTTAAATCCAACAATGAAAGATGTTGTAAGAGCGGAAATAATCAAATTGCTAGATGCTGGAATTATATATCCCATTTCGGATAGTAAATGGGTGAGCCCAATTCAGGTCGTTCCAAAGAAATCAGGGATGACTGTGGTTGAAAATGCTAAGGGAGAATTAATACCTCAACGCACCACCACCGGGTGGCGTGTTTGCATTGACTACCGAAAGCTCAATGCCGGAACTCGAAAGGATCATTTTCCCTTACCATTTATCGATCAAGTTATTGAACGAGTAGCGGGCCATCCTTATTATTGTTTTCTAGATGGGTATTCCGGTTATAATTAGATTGAGGTGGATGTTCTTGATCAAGAAAAGACGACTTTTACATGTCCATTTGGTACGTTTGCCTATAAACGTATGCCATTTGGGTTATGTAATGCGCCGGCTACTTTTTAGAGGTGCATGTTAAGTCTCTTTAGCGACATGATTGAAAAAGGTCTTGAGGTGTTCATGGACGATTTCAGCGTTTTCGGCTCATCTTTTGACCATTGTTTAGCTAATCTTGAGAGAGTTCTATTCCGATGTGTGGAAAAAGACTTAGTCCTCAATTGGGAAAAATGCCATTTCATGGTTACCGAGGGTGTAGTCTTGGGCCACATAGTCTCATCTAGGGGAATTGAAGTTGATCGAGCAAAAATTGAAGTAATAGCTGAGCTACCCCCGCCAAAATCACTTAAAGATGTGAGGTCCTTTCTAGGCCATGCTGGATTTTATAGGAGGTTTATCAAAGACTTTAGCGCCATCGCTAGACCTTTGAGTAATCTTCTCATGAAGGACACTCCATTTGAGTGGAGTAAAGCATGTCAAGAAGCATTTTATAAACTCAAAAGCATGCTTATTTCTGCACCTATCATGCAAGCTCCGGATTGGTCGCTTCCCTTTGAGCTTATGTGTGATGCAAGTGATTTCGCGATTGGGGCTGTTCTTGGACAGAGGAAAGACAAGAAAGCTCATGTTATTTACTATGCTAGCCGAACATTATCTGGCCCTCAGCTTAATTACTCTACTACAGAGAAAGAGTTGCTAGCTGTCGTTTTTGCTCTCGACAAATTTCGCTCTTACGTTGTTGGGTCGCCTATCCTTTGTTTCACTGATCATTCGACATTGAAATATCTCTTGAGCAAGAAAGATGCCAAACCTCGTTTAATCAGGTGGATCCTACTCCTACAAGAGTTTAATCTCTCGATTCAAGATAAGAAAGGAGTAGAAAACGTCGTTGATGACCATTTGTCACGACTCTCGTCCGACGTACCTATTGATCCCATTCCCATAGACGAGTATTTTCCGGATGAGAATCTATTTGCTACCTCTTCTCTCCCTTGGTTTGCGGATATTGTTAATTACCTTGTCACCGGAGTTGTTCCCTCTAGTTGGAATCCGCAAGAGAGAAGGAGGTTCATTACTTGGTCACGCATGTTCTTTTATGATGATCCATACTTCTTTAAGTATTGTGCTGACCAAATTATCCGGAGATGTGTACCCGATGAGGAAATCCAAGGGGTGATTCGATTCTGTCATTCGGAAGCATGTGGCGGTCATTTTTCTAAAAGTAAAACTGCTGTGAAAATCCTTCAAAGTGGTCTTTATTGGCCCACAATCTTCCGGGATGTGAATGATTTTTGTAAGACTTGCGATAGATGCCAAAGAATGGGAGCTATTACTCGCCGTGATATAATGCCATTATCCCCTATTTTAGTCTTGGAGTTGTTTGATTGTTGGGGAATTGACTTCATGGGGCCCTTTCCCCCTTCTTTTGGTTTTCTATACATTCTCGTCGCTGTAGATTATGTCTCAAAATGGGTAGAGGCTATAGCTACAAGGACGAATGACAGCAAGGTGGTGATCAAATTTATTCAAGAAAATATACTTTCTCGCTTTGGTATGCCTAAGGCCTTAATTAGTGATAATGGAACTCATTTTTGCAATAGGCCGATGGATAAACTAATGCGAAAGTATGGAATTGTCCACAAGGTTAGCACCCCCTATCACCCCCAATCGAATGGCCAAGCCGAGCTTGCTAATAGGGAGTTCAAGAATATCTTGGAGAAGACAGTTGATCCTAATAGGAAAGACTGGTCTCTTAGGTTGACTGATGCTCTTTGGGCTTATAGAACTGCATACAAGAATCCCCTTGGGATGTCCCCATTTCGATTTGTGTATGGCAAACCTTGTCATCTTCCGGTTGAAATCGAACACAAAGCGTATTGGGCTATCAAAAGGGTGAACTTCAAAATGGATAAAGCCGGTGAAACACGTAAACTTCAGTTGAATGAGTTGGAAGAAATGCGCAACGATGCGTATGAAAGTGCCAAAATTTCCAAGGACCGAATGAAACGAGCTCATGACGGAATCATTCGTAAGAAAGAGTTTCATTTGGGACAGAAAGTACTCCTCTACAACTCGAGGTTGCACTTGTTTCCCGGTAAATTGCGGTCTCGATGGTCTGGTCCTTACATTGTGAAAGAAGTGTTTCCCCATGGAGCCGTTGAGCTAATGGATGAAAAAGGGGGAACCACTTTTAAAGTCAATGGGCATCGTCTCAAGCCTTATTTGGAAGCCATGGTTAAAGAAGCCGACACAATCTGGCTGTCGGACCCCATTTATGGGGATTGAATGAACAAAGAGAGGTGAGGTCGTCGCACCCCCGACGCGTATGGGGTGATTTTTGTTGAATTTTTGAGTCATGTATAAGTGTTATATAGTATCTTGTTGCATTTAGAGTAATTAGTTCAAGTATTGTTATTTTTTTGATATGATTGGTTCTAACATGTTTTGTAGATTCAATGGACTCGCACTCATCAGGGATCGCTCCATTTGGGTAATATCTTTCTTTTCCTCTCTTTATGTTGTGTTCTTGATTTGCATTGAGGACAATGCAACATTTAAGTTAGGGGGTGTGGGATATTCTTCCCATTTATTGTTTAGATTCATTGATTCGATCACATGTTCTTTCCAAGTATGTTTTTTTTTTAGAAAAAGAAAAAAAAATTGAAAAATTTTGAAAAAAACCAAAAATATTTTTCTTCAAAATAAATAAAAATTGGAATTTAAATTTTTCAAAAATGTCACCTTTATTCTATTTATAGTCTCAAATTGTTAACAATCCTAATGCACTAAGCCAAAATTGACCGAAGATGGAAATTGAAAGAAAATTGACGACTTAACGAATAACTGTGGAGATTAGTCCAACCCGGTGAGATTTCGAGCCTATCAATTTTTTATGAGTTTTTAAATCAATCCGAGTTTATGATTAACTCAAAGTTCTTTTCAGCGTTTTAATAAGTCGTTGATGATCTCAATCCTTTTTTTTTGATCGGTTATGGAAAATGTGTGAAATGTTGTCTCGAAATTCGTGCTAAATATATCTCTAAACTTAATTAATCTCGAGATGCATATGGTAATGTGATTAGCGATTTGGACAATGAAGTAGGCCCTCGTTTGTTACCCAAAAATATTAGCCATAAAAAGTTGTGAAAAATAAAATTATCCTTTTGCAACCCAATTTGAGCCTAATAAAAAATTTATCCTTTCGTTTGATAACCCGAAAAACCCAAATAGCCCGGAATTGTGAAAATTGAGAAAATTCATCAAATAAAGTCCAAATTGTGCAATAAAAAGGGGCAAGAAGAAAAAAAAATAGAAATGCTCAACAAAAAAGAAAAATAGCAAGAAAAAAAAAAGAAAAAGAAGAAAAAAAAAAGAGAAAGAGAAAAATGAGCAAATGCCCGAAAATGCACAAATGGACGTCATAAGGACATTTTCCAATTTCGAACATTCCATCCATTCCCATTTTTACCCTTTACACCTTTTAACCCAAAAAGTCCTAACTGAGTCCGAATTGCGAAATTAATTACTGCGTGGAGAGCTAAGACATGAAAAGATAATATGAGAGATTAAAATGGTGTGAATTAGAGGTGATGTTCCCATTTCCTAATAACCGTAATCCGATGATGAGATCTTTTCACCATAAATTTCCTTCTTTTCAATTTTGTATGCATGAATTTGTGTCCATTATATTTACTCTTTATATCATGCATACGGAGAGAAAATAGCCACAATCCGAGTGATTCGTTTGTGAGTGCACCCGTAAGAATTTGAATCAAAACGAATTTTCGAAAAGTAACGTAATGCTCAATCGGTGGAAGTTTGAGGTTTAATTTTTGGCTTTGCACACACACACTATGATTTGAGACATTTGAATATGAATTTATGGTGATTATTTTTCAAAAAGTTTAAATTGTACAATTTTTAAGTATTTTGATATTTATTTGAGTCAATAAAGAATTTTGTGGGTAAATTCACTGCAAACCCTCACGAGACAAAACTCGTCCTACTAGGGTAACCTAGGGGTTTAAAGGCTTGTTGCATACGCTAAATGCAATCGCGTGCCTGCGAAAGTGGAATTTTATTTTAATAAAGGAATTTTCAAGAGTAGAATTTTGGTTAGTATTCATATACATTGCTCGGGACGCGCAAAGTTCTAAGTTAGGGGGTGTGTTTAGGCACATATTCTTCACATTTATCCCCTTAATTTCAGTATTTTTATGATCCCGTGCAGTGTAAGTAGCTTGGATTTGTCTCAAATGTATTCTACTAACCTTTTTTGGCAAGTATTTCTTGTTTTGTGTATTTCTCATGTGTTTTACAGGTATTTCACGCAAGTTAGTGCGAAGGAGAACGCAAAACAGTGAAAGAAACCTAGAAATGGAGAGTTGAAGGGAATTTTCGTAATTTTTCAGCCTTAGTCTGGAGGTGGGGCCAACTAGAAAGTTTAAGAGCTCTAAATTACAAGAATACTGGAAAAAACGGCACCTCAATCCGAGCTACGGTGAAGACGTTACGATGTTTTGAAGTTGCGGGATAATGAAGAGTCTAGATGTGCGGATTTCTGACATTAATTATGCATTTAATGCAGTGCAACTCTTGGAAAACTTGTTCCACAAGCACTATTGGTTGTCAATTTCGAGATTTTGTGCTATAAAAGCCCATGACCTACATCATTTGAGAGGAGGCTAGAGAGAGTTTTTAGATCAGATTTTTAGATCAAATTTCCATTTCCTTCAAGATTTGCATGAACCCTAGTTGTATTCTGAATCTCAATTCCGTTTTTGTGCTGAATTCAAGTAATATCATTCTATTCTCTTTTGTTTAATTTCTGCAAATTTCTTACAATGTTCTGCAATTTCATAGTTTCATATGTGAATTTATTTTTCAACCAAATCATGAGTAGCTAATTTCTCAAGGGTTGGGGTACATGAACTCAATCCTAATACAAATTATTCGTATGGAAAATTAGAAAATAAATGAAAATGTTGGTTGAATCGTGAATGAAAATCATATATGCATTGTCATATCTTTTAATCTCTCTTGCCCTAGGTACTTGGGATGTTTAAGAATGCTTTGTATGTATAATTTGTCGTTCACCGCCTTATATTGATCTTTGATTTCATATGATGCGGTCTTGAATCTCATATATGTAATGCTTAGTGATGATAAGGACTGGATTTAATCAAGAATTTTGATTTATAATTTTAATATTCTAAAGAATAATTTGGTAAGGATTGAGGGATTGTACCCTACCCTAATTTTCTCTAAATTGTTAAACCCAAATTTTGCTGTTAATTTCCAATTGTTTTTCATAAGTAAATTTTTAGAAATTTTCCCAAAAAAATCAATCATCTTTTTATTTCTTTCAAGAAATCATTTCAAGGTTTGGTAATTTTTCTTGTTATTGTTTGGCAATTTTGATCCCTGTGGAGACGATCCCTACTTACCGGGTTATTACTTGAGCGACAAGGCTTGCACTTGAGCCTAGATAAATACGCACTTTTGAGACAAATATTAAGTCGCGTCAGAACTCTACAATACACTCGGCTCCTTATTTTCTCTCGAACAGAATGCCCGTAGTTTTGGCTCCCTTCAGATACCTTAGAATCCATTTAATAGCTTTACAGTGTTCTTTTCTTGGATTCAACATTTACTTACTAACCACTCCAACTGCTTGGGCAATATTCGGTCGTACGAAAACCATGGCATACATGAGACAACCTACCGCACATGCGTATGGTATTGTTGACATCTCTATGATTTCAGCATCCGTAGAAAGATATTGCTTTGTGGACAAAGTGAAATGAAAAGCTAATGGTGTAGATACAAGCTTGGCATCCATTATGCCAAATATCTTAAGAATATGTGATATGTACTTCTTCTGAGAGAGCTATACTATTCTTGGTTTTCTATTTCGCTGAATCTCCATAACAAGGATCTATTGTGCAGCGCTAAGATCCTTCATGTCAAACTCCCGACTCAACTCAACCTTAAGCTCCTTGATCTTTTACATATCCCGAGAAGCGATGAGCATGATCACGCAAGCATCAACAAAATAAATGATCAATCCTCAAATGTCTGATAGTACACACATTGGTCATTTCCATAGCTAGTGTAACCAACCCACATCATGAAAGTGTTAAACCGTAGGTACCATTTTTGTGGAGACAACTTAAGCCCATACAAGGACTTCTTGATCCTATACACGTGGTTCTCCTTGCTTACTTCTTTGAACCCTTCTGGTTGCGCCATGTAGATAACTTACTTTAAGTCACCATGAAGACAAGTTGTCTTCACATTCGTTTGCTCCAGTTTTATATTAAATTGAGCAATCATAGCCAACAATACTCGTATAGAAGTGTGTTTTATTACTAGAGAAAATATCTCATCATAGTCTATTTCCTCTTTATGTGAAAACCCCTTGTCTACTAACCAGGCTTTGTACTTAGGTTCTTCCTCATTGTTGATTGCTTCCTTCTTCCGAAGCACCCATTGGTAACTAATAATGTGTAGGTCCTTGGGTTTTAGAACCAACGCCCAAGCGGAGTTCTTATGTAGAGCTTCCATATCTTCTATCATAGCACCCATCCAACCTTGTTTACCTTCACTATTGATGGCTTCTTTATAAGTAGTTGGATTACCCTCGCTTGACACAAGGTCGAAGTGTACTTCTTCTTCCCAACCAAATCATGAGACCGATTTGATCTCACAACGAGTTCGATCACGTGCTATAAATGGTTCATGCTCCACCTGTTGAGGTTTCTCCACTTCAGCCAATATTTCTTCAGATTCCTTCTCCCCATGCTCCACCCCAATTATGTTGTCATTTGGTTGAGTATCAATAGCATCGTTAGTGTATGTTTTATCACTTTCGATAATAGATTTTCTTGGAACATATATAGGAACCTCGACGGTTTGAACCCCACCGTTATTTGTAATTTCTTGAAATTCTTTGTGCTTAAGCATAGCCCCCTCATAAAATCTCACGTTTCGGATAAGAAATAGCTTTCTTGACGTAGGATCCCAAAGCTTGTACCCCTTCACCCTTTTCGTAAAATCGAGAAAAATACGTGGATGAGATCTCGGGTCATTTTTAGTCCCTTCATCACTAGGAGTGTGAACATATCCTGGACACCTGAATACTCTTAGCTGTGAGTAATCAACAGCTTTCCCAGACCATACTTCTTCGTGACACTTCAATCCAAAAGTTACATATGGAGAACTATTGACCAACTAAACGGGGTGGTCAATAGCGACTGCCAAAAATGATTTTGACAACTCGACATGAAACCTCACGCTCCTTGCCCTCTCCATAATGGTGCGGTTCATCCGCTCCACAACATCGTTTTGTTGTGGGGTTTTCTTCACGATAAAATGCCTTGTAATGCCAGCATTTCTGCAAAACTAAAGGAATTTGCCATCCTTATATTCTTCTCCGTTGTCGCTCCTCAAATACGTGATCTTATTTTCTATTTGATTTTTCACCTTGAATTGATTGAAAACCTCTGATTTTTCTTTCAAGTAGTAAACCCAGACTTTGTGAGAGAAATCATCAATAAAAGTTACAAAATATTTGAACCCGCCCAGGGATACAATATCCGAAGGCGCACAAACATCGAAATGAATGTAGTTAAGAATACCTTTACTTTTGGTCATAGAGGTATTGTACTGAACTCTAGTTTGCTTGCCCATCACACAATACTTGCAAAAATTGAGCTTGCATTTGTGAACTCTTTTAACAACTTTCGTCGATGAAGTTTTTCCATGCCTCTTTGGCTCATGTGACCAAGTCTCATGTGCCATAACTGTAGCTCGTCAACTCCTGGTTTTGTAGGACTGTTGCTCCATCGGTTACCGTGGTTCTCTTTAATCTATAAAGATTGTTAGGTGATTTTATGTCGCGCAAAACCATCATTGATCCCTTCTTCACTTTTAAAGTCCCTTCCTCAGCTTGAAGCACACACCCATTGTCGTCGAGTGTTCCCAAAGAGATCAAATTTTTCTCGAGTGTCAGAACATGTCTAACGTCACTTAGCGTTCGAACAACATCATCCCACATATTGATTTTCACCGTGCCAATTCCCACTACATTGCATGTAGCATTATTTTCCATGAGAATATTTCCACCATTTTGTGGTTTGTATTGATCAAACCACTTCCGGTTGGGGCACATATGATAAGAGCATCCCGAGTTGAGAATTTACCCACTTTCATGATCAACGAAAAAAATAAGTAAGTACCTCTGTGACATGCTACAACCGCAACATCTTTTGTAGCAATGCCTTTCTTGTCTTCCTTTCGCATCTCCAAGTAATTCTTCTTGATGTGACCCTTCTTATGAAATTTGTAACACTCTAAGTATTCGTGATCTCGTGTTTGAGATCTATTGGCTCCCCGATTTTTGAAGCCCTGTTACCTTGATCTTCCTCTTTATCCACTATTGCTAATCTTGGCAACTAAGCCCTCATTTTGAGAAGATGAGACATCATTTCCATTCTTTTTCATTGTCACATGGGAATAAATGTCTTGCACTACCTCGTTGAACTTGAGCGTAGTCTTCTCGAACATTAGAGTGGTAACGAAATGTTCGTATGAATCGGGCAATGCTGCAAGCAATAGCAGGACTCGATCTTCCTCTATGATTTAAACATCTATCGGAGTCAAATCATTGATCAAGTCTTTGAACGTGTTGATGTGCGTCATCGTATCTCTGCCCTCTTTCATTTCGAGCTTAAACAGTTTCTTCTTGAGAAAAATTTATTGGATAAAATTTTCTCGAGGGATACTTCTTCAAACTTGGTCCACATGCCCTTGGCAGTGGTCTCCTCCACCACGTGATTTAACACCTCATCACTGTAACAACCCGCCTAATAAGATACCGGGCGATCACTCCAATATAAATTAAAACAGGAGTCTCATATGGTTCATTCTTAGCATCGCTGTCGAAAATCCATTTATTTACTAATATCCTATTAGGTGGCCGTTAAAAACTTTTACTTAACTACTCTTTTTAACGAAATAATTACAACATCCACAATTAAATGCGTAATGAACTGAAATGAAAAAGAAAGGAACTAAAATAACCGAACACTCGGTCCAAATATACAACCATATCGAATGCTGTACTGAAAGAATAAATAAATGCTATTGAGACATTGGCTCGAATGTTTATACAATATCTCCTATCTAGAGTACAAGGAAAGAAACGTCTACCGATAACCTGCAAGCATCCACAGCTGCTGCAGCAGACGTCTGACTTGAAAGAATTTCCATCCAGGCATCCCTGTGTCTGGACACCTATGTATATATATAATATAACAAGAAAGGAGAAGTAGATAAACGGGTCAGAGCCCCGAATGTTGAAAATATTTTGCAAGTGCATAAATGCCTTATTTTTAGGAAAATAGTTTTATCTCATATTTAAGTTTGGTATCGCACTCCCATGAGATACCCCTCACCTCTCCACTAATAGTGCACTCCTAGCGCATTTATCTAGAACATTCTAGTCAAGCTACCCTGCTAAACTAGTCTATCACCCAACCACTATCTACCCTAGATAGTCCAGGTAATGTACTAAGGGCTAAGCTTCACCCCAGTCTCAGCGCTATGCCATGTTCGTGCGTGGGGTGTCTCGCAAAGCGAAATCCAAACAAGGAACCCCCCCGATACACTACTACGCGGCACGGTCAATCATAGAGATCTGCTAGTCCCTCAGTACAGAAAGATATATAATAATATATATACCATAAGAATTAATAATATCAGAGCACTAAGGATTAAACTTCTCCCCAGTCTCAACACACTGCCATATTCGTGCGTGGGGTGTCTCGCAAAGCGAAATCCAAACAAGGAACCCCCCCGATACACTACTACGCGGTAAGGTCGATCGTCGGGATCCATTAGACCCTCGGTACTCGATTCATCCATATATACATATTCATACTACAATATACATCCGGATCTATCTCCCGGACTGAGGACTTATATACAAGTATTTATCAATAACCCATTTTTGAGTGTTCCATTGTGAGTGCATCCCGTGAGATTTTAAAATCAACACGAACTTTCGAATAAGAAATATAACGATCAAATCTTTTGAAATGGCTGGTCATATTGGCTATGCACACACACACACACACGATAAAGTTAATATTGAAATGTGAAGCTCTACTATATATATGAAGTTTGCATTCAAACTTGGTTATATTTGTTTTTAGTCAAATGTATTGAGTCAAGTTTTTGAATTTTGTGGGTATATTCACTCCAAACCCTCAAGAGACAAAACTCGTCCACTAGGGTAACCTAGGGGTTTAACCGCTTGTTGCACGTGCTAAGTACAATCCTGATTCCTACGAAAGTGAGTTAGGTTTTAATTTTTTGTTTTGCTCGAGAACTAGCAAATTTTAGGTTTGGGGGTATTTGATGAGTGCATCATTTTGTATATTTTATACCCAAATTTATACTTTGTTAGCCCCATTTTAGTGTATTTAATAAGTTCTTAGGACTATTTTATTAAAAAGAGGGAAAAAATGCGAAAAGGATTGAATTCGTATTGAAAATGGAAATTTTAAGTAAAAATTGGGCACTTGGATAATTTTATAATATTCTTGTGCTAATTTGTGAAAAAAGTTGCCCAGTGAAATTTTTGCAAGTAATGGTGGAATTTGGTGCAAATTGATGATCAATTCAAAAAAGGCGCGAAAAAGCTGATTTTTAAGGTCGTTCGAAAAAAAAGTTGTTTTTACACTTATGAAATCGTAAAAAAGTCAGAAATTTGTATTCTCCGATTTGGAAGATAATAGTTTTCGAGTGGGGGGAAATTTTGTCCCTTATCACGATCCAAATATTAAAGAGGTGGAGAGATAGCTACCAACACCATTCGGCGAATCATAAGGAGTCCCGCCACAACTCAAATACCTCACCACTTGTCCTATAAAAAGGACCCTTGAGCTCATAATTTCGGAGACAATTAGAGAGGAATTTCGGGGAGGATTTCGGGGAGCAACTTTGAGTGATTGTAATCAATTTGAGCGCCAAGTTTTTATCATTTTTTAGAGGATTGAAGATTGTTGTGAGAGAACTATTTGTAAGTTTGGTTTATTAATGAAGATTTCTACTCATTCTTGCAATTTCTCTTTCATTATGGTAGCTTGATTATTATATTAGGAGTAGGGTGAAGTTTATCATAGCTAGCTAATATTGTCACGTTAATTTTATCGTTGTTTATTCCCTACTTGTTTTAATTGTTCTTAAATGTAACACCCTGCCTAATAAAATACCGGGTGATCAATCCTGTACCAAATTAAAACAGGAGTCTCATATGGCTCATTCTCAGCATCACTGTCGAAAACTAATTTAATAACTAATAACCTATTAGGCTGGAATAAAAATTTTACTTAACTAATCTTTTTAATCAAACCATTTAATTAAAAAATCAGAGCAGTTATATATAAAACTGAAAGGAAATAAAATAACCGAACACTCAGTTTAACATAATACAACCATAACGAATAGCTGTAAATCAAAACGCGGTAAAAGAATAAATGACTACAATTGGGCTATCGACCCGAGTGTTTTTACAATGCTTCCTAACTAGATCAAAAGAATGGAAACGTCTAAAAAGAAAAATGCATGCATCCACAGCTGTTGCAGGAAGCCTCTGACTTGAAGGAATTATCATCCAGGCGTCCCTGTGACTGGACACCTATATATATATATATATACATACACATAGCAAAAGAGGAAAATATAGAGAAAACGGGTCAAAGACTGAGTTGTGAAAATGTTTTTCAAGTGCATAAATGCAATATTTAGAAAAATATGCTTTACCTCATATTTAAATTAGTATCGCACTCCCATGAGATACCCCCCACCCCTCATCTAGTAGTGCACACATATCACATACCTACTAAACAACCTAGTCAAGTTACCCTGCATAACTAATCCGTTTCACCCAAACTTTGAAAATCCTAATTAACCCGAGTACTAGGGCTAAACTTCTCCCCATTTCCAACACTGCACTAAATTCGTGCGTGGGGTGTCTCGCGAAGCAAAATCCAAATAAGGAACCCCCCGATACACTACTACTTGGCAATGTTGTTCGTCGAGATCCATTAAGCCGTCATCACACAACTTATATATATAAATAACTCATATATGTGAATATAAACATTAAGTTCTCAATAGAACCAATGCTTCATATAAATCCGAATATATACATTTACCGAAAATGAATAACTCTTATCATTCTTTCCATTCTTATATACAATTTACTATATATGATTATTCACCTTCATATACAAACAATATACTATATGCAACTAGTATATAATTATACATATCCCATGCATAAAAACCATCCCATCAAGATGTAACTCGAGGATGCTGTCTCATAGTGCCGATCCCAAATTCGGGTTTACTCACTATACCACGGTACCAAGCCAGACTTACTCAATGGTCTTGGTAAAATATACACAACGGTGGAGGCAGTCATGTTCCTTCTTCAAGTGGAGTACACACATCGCACTCGAACGCGGGACGAGATGACCCGGGGATATACTCTCCCTCCTACTCAAGCCAAGGGATTCACCCACATCGTGCAACCTCCCTGGATCGCACTAGAGAAAAAAATATGTAGTCTGGCGGTTCCAACCCTACGCCAAAGGAAAGCCCGTGGAACCAGCCTCTAAGGTACAAACATATCAATCACACACAGATATATTTATACCTATCATATTATATTATATATACTGTAATCCCATCGTATATATAATCTACATCTCTTTTCCAACATATATATGTCTATAAGTGCCAGCTCTCATGGAGATAGCCAACAATCTTGAATGTTCCCATTCGTAATAGTATTCTAGTATTTACACCCCTACAATATTGATACTTATAAGTATTCTCTTACTTATAATTCATACCTCAATCACATTTAAGGATTTATAATTGTTCTCCAAATATACTAATTCCTACTAATTAAATATGTACACTCTCAACTTATTTTAAATCATATAGGTATTGCGTTACCTAATATCGTAGTCGTCAACCGACCCCGGGTAGCCGCTCATGTATCTCTAGCCCTTATCCTCAATTTCCATCCCATTCATATGCTAGGATTTACTCCAAACAAGTAGGCATTATATAAATATTTTCGACACGCATCATATATATATAATCGCCCTCTGAAATATTACCTCGAGTTTTACTCATCCCGAACACCCTTAAATTAGTAAGCCTTGGATTTTACTTAATTGACCTAAGGTGTACACCTCACTCCAATAATAATTTAAAAGTCCCCACGCCATTTTTAAGAACTCCTAATATCTAACTCCACAATTTATTTTCCTTAAAACCATACATTAGGTTCCACACCATGTAGCACCTTCCTAGTCCTAAATAAATTTCCTTAAATGATTAGGAACAAATCCCCCTAGTTGGATATTTATTTCCTCAAATAGATAGGCTTGAAATCATTAAATTAGGAATTATTCTCACCTAAACTTAACAAATCGAAACATTCAAAATTCCCGTAGGATCGATCGATCGACCCTTGGTCGTCGATCGATCGATCGAACAGGTCTTCTTCTCCGAAGGCTCTGTTTCGGTCATTAAAGCTTCCCTAAGCTTTTATCCCCTCTCCTAACCTCCTCTGACCTCAATCAATAACATAAAAAGGGTTTTAATCATCATAGAACCCATATCCAACAATTATTTTTAGTTAATATCTAAGTTTCTCGAATTAGACATAATCCGGGGTTTATTAGTTAAACTTTCAAAAAACACGCTTTTATACCCGAAAACCCATCCCAAAAATATTTATGGGTTGTCTCTACCAACTAAAATATGAGATGTACACACTAAATTAAATAAAGCAAGAAAACATTTGCCTCGTGGATAAAATCCGACGACCTCGAGTCGAATCCCGCGAAGTTTGGCCCGAAAATCCCTTTCCTCTCTTCATTTTCTCCTCTTACTTTCTTTCTTCTTCTTTTCTCTATTTTCTCCCACTCTCTCGTGCCTTATATAGAGAGAAATAAGGGTTTATCCCTTATAAACCCAAAAATGACTCGTTTACTCAATTACGAGTTCCTATTAGTCCAAAAATTCCCAGAGCCTAAAAAATACCCCTGGATACACTATTTTGAATATCTCGACCATTCTGAAATCAATCGCGCACTCGAAATCTCCATCCAAGGTACTTGACCACAATCCACTTATTAAACCCAATACATCTCAATGCGGGTTTTTTCCATTAAAATATTATTCTCTCTCGCTTTACTCAACTGCTACATGTAATAAAATAATCCAACTCATCTACTTAGTTCAAAGAGTAATTATAACACACATTGAAAATCATCTAACACTCCTAAACTGCAAAAATTATTATTCACAATAATTCCTCAAATTTCCAAATCACACCCAATTCATAAATTTAATTTTCCCCAAAAGTGCGGGGTGTTACATACTTCCCCCCTTACAACGGAATTTCGTCCACGAAATTCGGATATAACCTGCACCACCAACCTAAGATCGTTAACTAGACCATGTCCTAGTACACCGAAGTCGACGGGTACTACCCAATGCTCCACAAAATTTACGATACACTCATTGTCGGTACCTACCTATCTCCAGGCTTGTGTTCAAACATGTAGCTTTGACATAAGCTTATCTAAACCTCCATATGTTGCAACGTTACCTTGGTCGTAAGGTTGACTCTAACATCGCGTCGCACTTAGTTCTTCTATACTCTATCTAAAGGAAATGGGTCTATGCTTGCTGCTCTACTCTAAGAGTTCGTTCGTTCACCACGTGATTTTGAGTTTCCCTCCAACGAAAAACTGCACTAGCACTTGACTATTCCCGTCAGTCTTCCCATTTATCTCATGTGTGATAAATCTTATATCACCTATAACATTGGGTTATCACGTACCTCCTACTATGTTCCATCCAACCCATTCCAAATCTATTGAGAACTGCTTCGCAGCATAACCTTCAGCTTATATAATACGCCTCTTCTACCTCAAGCGATATAAAAATCAACTTACCAAGGCCCCCATACACCCATTTATCCTACGCTTATCTGCACCATCATTGTGAATGTCGCACACATAACACTCTCTTTAAAAATGGGCCTCATTTTCTCGGCCTGGTACTAACACCTGGGTTTTTCCTAAACCAAAAATTTTCGAACTTCAATCCTTTCTATACCTAGAAATTCAATCCTTATTAAGGTTAACCTACCAATCTTCTAGTGGTTAACTCACAACTATCTCCTTATGTCGGCGCCACAAGTCCTACTGGCTTCACTTCCTAATAATCCTAAGACCGTTGTGTTTCCTACACACGTAAAACGACTACTATAATAACTATGCCCCTAGTGCCCAAGACCTTTCTCAATTTCCGACATTTGCTCGGTTTCATGCATAGGACGTCTTGCAAAGCTAAATCTAGACAAAGAACCCTCCTGTTACACTATTTCCTCTCATCTTCAATCATCGAGATATAATGGTCTAAGGCACACTAGTGGTTTGTCCTAAATCCTACCTCACTAACCTACTAGCACTCTTTTACCACTATGTCCTTCCATCGTAGCAAAATGGAAAGTCTAACTAATCGGGGTGCATATTCTCTGCAAACGTGTTACGAACATCATACCCAAAACATATTACCTCTGAATTATCCTTCTCATCAAGGCCTAGCTACAAAACTTAAATTAATTTCCCTTATCTTGCCTCACCCACCTACTTGCGATGAGAGAAACATTTCAGTGCTTTTTCATAGCACTTCGATTTTCATAGGCATGAAATCATTACACGGCTCTTAGTTCATAGTGTTTTCTCCACAATAGGTAACGTATCGTCAAAACCAAAATCCTTGCATTCCATAACATCTCTCCACTCCCGACGTCGTTAAGGTTCATGCGCGGAGCGTCTCGCAAGGCTAAATCCAAACAAGAAACCCCTCCTATACACTACTGCTTAACTTTGTCGGTCGTGGAGGTCCATTAGCTCCAAATATGAAATCGGGAAAATCCTATCCCACCTATCAACAAAATGTGGTCAGAACTCCTATTTCTTTCCAGGAGTCACACCACCAAGCGCTCATACTAACACTAAGTCTTTTTAGCCAACAACAATAAGTTTAAACTCACAACTTAACAATAAATTTTACATACCTGAAATCATATACTTAAGGTCGTCATGCACTTGAATCATGATAATGAAACATCTACCCATCAAAGTTCCATATAAACGTATGATAAAGGCGAGCTCAACATATATCCAGGTGAGATATCGCAACGATAACCTGTTCCACCCTAGAATCGCAGACACGATAGTCTTTCAATCATTAGCCTGCTATCGCTCCGATCAATGAAAAACATCTTATACTCAAAATAATACACACAAAACGAGCAACGTAAAGCAAATATAAGCTCAAAATGACAACACCCATTTTCATAACGAATGAAGAAAATTGAGCCTCGCTACCGCGGAAAACATATAGACATACACTATAGGATGTTATCGATACAATTAATAAACTCGAATCACAAACGAATCTAAGGCTAACAAAATACTGTGACCCAATTCTTGTCATATAGAATATACCTCCTTCGTCTGAGGTGGAACTCATAACAACATTCTTGCCAATCTCGTTGGTTGCTTTATCTGGTTCCCAGGCGTAGTACACTTTCCTTAACCGAACTAAGAATTCCTTTAATTGATGTCCCATCTCGGCACTCTATTCTTGTCCTTTAAGTTTTACCGGACCATCTCAAAGCGTGTGGTTGTACACTCTACATTTCAACATTCCCTATCTCTGGCCATCCTGGCCATAATAAAGTTATCAACACCATGGAATCTATAGACTTGATCCTGACAATCGCCTTCATAATTCCCTTAATTACTCCGACGAAAAGCAAACTTTCTACCGACCTCAATTGCCCCATTTCAATAAATTTCCCCCCAGGTGGATGTCCACTAAAGGGGGTTCCACGAACACAACTTCTCCATAAGTGTTAGAAACACTTACTAATGAACCTATCATTCCTTTGAAGGACTCTCCCTTAATTTTACCTAAATTAATTTGGTACAAGGTTCACTATTCCATATCTTTTTATTCACTATCGGCCTCTAACAGATCTTATGTGAATAATCCAAAAACTGCTTCCCTCTATTTCTGATAGACCAAAGGAACTAATGGCTATATCCACCCGTAAGATCCCTCTATGGGCCAAAACATCCTACTCCCCTATATATGGTGACCATCCTTTTCAACATTGCTCCCATGAGTGAAAAAATTTCCTCAAATTTTTCACATATGGGTATAACTCATAACCTGCTCTAAGCCAAAGCTCCCGAGCCTTCTACTGCTACTGAGTAAAGCTAGACTAACTTCGTATAACTTATCTTAAGGGTATGGTCCTTATCCAAGACCTTTCAAACCTTTTTCCAACTCAACTTCACCGGGTAGTTCAACTTTAACACCACTCTCTACTACAACGGTACTTGGATACTCATAACTACTATACTTTAGCAATCGTTGCAACAATGTTTGATAATGCCACAAACGGAGTGACCTATACTGTAGTCCTCATCACGGCCTTCCTTGGTCTTCCTTCCTCGATCAGCACACGAAGCTCAAATGAGAGCGCAAAAGATTTACTATAATCTTTCATAATAGCAGGAGAACGAAATCTCACAAGAGGAGTATACAACCCTAATCCTAAGTCTCTATATCAAATCGAGAGTAACACTGAAAGCGTAGTACGTCCACACAGATTCTTAAGGACACTAGAACTTGATGCTCTGATACCATCTGTAACACCCCGCCTAATAAAATACTGGGCGATCAATCCTGTACCAAATTAAAACAGGAGTCTCATATGGCTCATTCTCAGCATCACTGTCGAAAACCAATTTAATAACTAATAACCTATTAGGCTGGAATAAAAATTTTACTTAACTAATCTTTTTAATCAAGCCATTTAATTAAAAAATCAGAGAAGTTATATATAGAACTGAAAGGAAATAAAATAACCGAACACTCGGTTTAACATAATACAACCATAACGAATAGCCGTAAATCAAAACTCGGTAAAAGAATAAATGACTACAATTGGGCTATCGGCCCGAGTGTTTTTACAATGCTTCCTAACTAGATCAAAAGAAAAAAAACGTCTAAAAAGAAAAATGCATGCATCCACAACTGCTGCAGGAAGCCTCTAACTTGAAGGAATTATCATCCAGGCGTCCCTGTGACTGGACACCTATATATATATACATACATATAGCAAAAGAGGGAAAATATAGAGAAAACGGGTCAGATCCCGAGTTGTGAAAATATTTTGCAAGTGAATAAATGCAATATTTATAAAAATATACTTTACCTCATATTTAAATTAGTATCGCACTGCCATGAGATACCCCTCACCCCTATTCTAGTAGTTCACACCTATCGCATACCTATTAAACAATCTAGTCAAGCTACCCTACCTAACTAATCCGTTTCACCCAAACTCTGAAAATCCTAATTAACCCGAGTACTAAGGGCTAAACTTCTCCCCATTTCCAACACTGCACTAAATTCGTGCGTGGGGTGTCTCGCGAAGCGAAATCTAAATAAGGAACCCCCCCGATACACTACTACTTGGCAATGTTGTTCGCCGAGATCCATTAAGCCGTCATCACACAACTTATATATATAAATAACTCATATATGTGAATATAAACATTAAGTTCTCAATAGAACCAATGCTTCATATAAATCCGAATATATACATTTACCGAAAATGAATAACTCTTATCATTATTTCCATTCTTATATACAATTTACTATATATGATTATTCACCTTCATATACAAACAATATACTATACGCAACTAATATATAATTATACATATCACATGCATAAAAACCATCCCATCGAGATGTAACTCGAGGATGCTGTCTCATAGTGCCGATCCCGAATTCGGGTTTACTCACTATACCACGGTACCAAGCCAGACTTACTCAATGGTCTTGGTAAAATATACACAATGGTGGAGGAGGTCATGTTCCCCCTGTAAGTGGAGTACACACATTACACTCGAACGCGGGACGAGATGACCTGGGGATATAATCTACCTGCTCCTCAAGCCAGGGGATTCACCCAATCGCGCAACCTCCCTGGATCGCACCAGAGACAAAAATATGTAGTCTGGTTGTTCCTACCCTACGCCAAAGGAAAGCCCGTGGAACCAGCCTGTAAGGTACAAACATATCAATCCCACACAGATATATTTATACGTATCATATCATATTATATATACTGTAATCCCAACGTATATATGTTCTACATCGCTTTTCCAACATATATATGGCTATAAGTGCCAGCTCTCATGGCGATAGCCAACATTCCTGAATGTTCCCATTTGTAATAGTATTCATGTATTTACACACCCACAATACTGATACTTATAAGTATTATCTTACTTATAATTATACCTCAATCTTGTTTAAGGATTTATAATTATTCTCCTAATATACTAATTCCTACTAATTAAATAAGTACACTCTCAACTTATTTTAAATCCTATAGGTAATGCATTACCTAATATCATAGTCATCAACTGACCCTGGGTAGCCGCTCATGCATCTCTAGCCATTATCCTCAATTTCCATCCTATTTGTATTCTAGGATTTACTCCAAACATGTAGGCATTATATAAATATTTTCGACACGCATCATATATATATAATCTCCCTCCGAAATATTACCCTGAGTTTTACTTGTCCCGAACACCCTTAAATTAGTAAGCCTTGGATTTTACTTAATTGACCCAAGGTATACATATCACTCCAAGAATAATTTAAAAGTCCCCACACCATTGTTAAGAACTCCTAATATCCAACTCCACAATTTATTTTCCTCAAAACCATACATTAGGTGCCACACCATTTAGCACCTTCCTTGTCCTAAATAAATTTCCTTGAATGATTAGGAACAAATCCCCCTAGCTGGATATTTATTTCCTCTAATAGATACGCTTGAAATCATTAAATTAGAAATTATTCTCATCTAAACTTAACCAATCGAAATAGTCAAAATTTTTGTAGGATCGGTCGATCGACCTTTGGTCGTCGATTGATCGATCAAACATGTCTTCTTCTCCGAAGGCTCTGTTTTGGCCATTAAAGCTTCCCCAAGTTTTCATCCCCTTTACTAACCTCCTCCGACCTCATTCAACAACATAAAAAGGATTTTAATCATCCTAGAACCCATATCCAACAATTAGTTTTAGTTAATATCTAAGTTTCCTGAATTAGACATAATCCAGGGTTTATTAGTTAAACTTTTGAAAAAAACATTTTTATACCCGAAAACCCATCCCAAAAATATTTATGGGTTGTCTCTACCAACTACAATATGAGATGTACACACTAAATTAAATAAAGCAAGTAAAAACTTACCTCGTGGATAAAATCCAACGACCTCGAGTCGAATCCCGCGAAGTTTGGCCCGAAAAGCCCTTTCCTCTCTTCATTTTCTCCTCTTACTTTTTTTCTTCTTCTTTTCTCTATTTTCTGAAAAATGTTGCTAATGCCGTTTAATACAAGATTAAACTATATAAGCAAATCCGAGATGTTTGTTGGAGAAACCCTTTTCTTTTGAAAATAAAAATTATAAACAACAAGATGTGTTTAAAAAAAACTTATGTACGAGAGTAATCAAGACTTTGTAATCAGTTTTTAAAACAAGACAGTTTTAAAAATCAGCACACTATAGACTGAGATGAGTCAATGAAGATAATCAAACACACAGTTTTTAACGTGGTAAAACCTCTCCCAACAGAGGAAACATCCACGGTGACTTCTAAGTCACAAAAGTAAAAATCCACTAATAACAAATAATAGTTACAAACAATACAACATACATGCACACAAATCAACCTATTCTAAGTTTAGGAATATACCCCACTTGGTGTCCTTCTAACTTCTCATAGATCTGATTGTTGATGATGTTCTTCCAGTTTGATAACTTCCTTTGCTTTAGCTTCCTTATGTCGACTCAATGATCTTTGATCTTATACACAACTCTTCCAGTGTAGTAGTGTGTTAAGTGTTTGTGAAGTGATTCCTATCAACATGCATGAACTCACACACACTTAGATTTACAGACAGTCCTAGAAAAATTACATATAAAGTCTATATGTTGTGATTTTGTTTTCTATCTTTCTTACAGAACTAAAAACCTTTTTGACCTTTAATATAACCCAGATTCCACGGATATCTCGCTTCAAAATCGGTCAAGATCTTAATCAATCTCGGTTTTAAAAATATTTTTGAGATTGAAAATCTCCAAGTGCGAATCCAACTAGGTCAAGGTTAAGTTTCGTAAGAACAGAAACCATAAAACATTTTCAAAACCAAATCAGTAAAGATTTTCTTAAATCAAGTAAGAAATATGCAGATCTAGTGAAAATGTAACATGCAGAATGTAGATCTAAAGTTTCTATGAAAAAGAAACACAGATCTTCACACGAATGTTTAAGTTGTAAACAAGATCATAGACAAAGAGGTTACAGCTTCAAATGAACAAACCACTCTCTCTCAAACACTCAAGGTTGTGTTTGGGGTTAGGTGTATACGAAGGTTTGATTCAAAAAATGAAGTGTTTAGGTTTAGGGTTTGGTTTATGGCTAACACAGTTTTCTTTCTCTCTCTCTCTTCTCTCTTTTCTTTTCTCTCTTCTCTCTCACTTCTCTCTTCTCTCTATTTTTTCTCTCAGAAATGACGAATGCCCAAAAGTCTTGAAAGTCTGAGAAGTGGGGGGTTTATATAGGGGTGAGGGAAGGTTCTGGAAATGCGCATGGAATCAATGGCTGAGATTAAGTCATCCTACGATTGACTTGATCTAAGGGTTATAAAACAATGGTGGTTAAGTCCAAAGTGATTGGTTCAAACGATGTCACACGGATAGGTTTAAAACACATGCAGACCATCGATCAGCTTTGATCCAACGATCATCAATCCACCAGCGAACCCTCTCACATAACAAACACAAATAGGTGAACCAGGAGGATGACAAGTGTTTAAAAGTTTGGTTTCATCTCCTGTCATATGTTTGGAACATCCTGAATCTAAATACCAACCAGATGAAGTGTGTTCAGCTTTTAAGGCAGTGATAATAATGTTACACTTCATTTGGGGTAAAAGATCATCTTTTCTAACCCAAATAGCTCTAGTTTTAATTTTGCCCAAATTTGCCCTCATTTGATAAAATTTTCGAGAAACAGCTTTTTGTCGAAAAACATTTGGAGCAGCAAACTGATTATTGTGGAAAATTTGAGCTTTTGGTTTAGGAAAGGTTTTGGGAGACTTTCTCTTAAATGAACTCTTAGTTTTGGTCTTTCTATTCCTGTAGTTAGAGTTCTTGTCAGGTTGTCTTGGAAGGACATAATGGTTACGATTTTGCCTAGAATAGTTAAAGTTCTTGTATACAGAAGTGTTGTACACAGGAGTATTTAGACGTCTAGCATAGCAACCTTCAAAGGAATGACCATAAATGTCACAGTAGGAGCAATATTGATTGCTTGAGGGATGAACCTCCTTAGGAAAACTTCTAAAAATGGGTTTAACAACATTATGTTCAGTAGTGCTATTCCTAGGAGGGATGGTTTTAAAGGTAGATTCAGCCTTTCTGATCAAAGGACAGACGTATTTAGTCTTAAGTGCAGTGTCAGCCTTAGAATTACTAGACTCTCCAATGTCTTTCTGTTGTTGCTTTTGATCAAATTCCTTTTTAATAAAATTAAAGTCTGGACATGTTTCAATTGGTCTTTTGCCCCCAGACACAAACTTAATAGGTTCAAGATTTGTAGTTTGTGGTTTGTTCTTAGGGCAAAATCCAATACCGGTTCTATCATCAGAATTGGTCTTGGAGTCAACAAAAAAGTCAGTAAAACAATTTGAATTGCTTTCAAACTTAGAAATTTTTTTGAAAACAGTAGCTGTCTTTGTTTTTGCTTCCTCCAGTTCTAATAATGTTACCTTATATTTCATTTCCAGGGTTTCATTAGTTTTAGTCAACTCTTTTAATTTTTGATCAAAAGTTTCAATTTCAGATTGATGAGACAGACACTGGTTAGTGTACTCTTCGGCATTCAGCTTCACAATAAGACTTAGATCATCTAATTTCTTAGTCAGGTCTCTAACAGTCTTCTCCAGTCTAGTAATTTTTTTAAGAGTTTTAGCATACAAAGTATGGATATCAGGGAGGTCATCTGTGTCTGAGTCGCTAAGTGAAATGTGTGTAGTGACCCCTAACGATTCAGTTTTAGTACTCACGCACCCATTTACATCGTCGTTATCGAGATCACTTTGACTCACACACACGGAACTAGAACTAGCAACATTTTCAGATAATAAAGCATCTAGGCCAGTCAAAACAGTATTCACACAAGCAGGAGTAGGAGCATCATTATCACACACATGCATATCATCATTGTAAATGATCTTAGCATAAAAAGACATGCAAGGGTCAAGTACATTTGATGACTCAAGTTCCTCTTCATCAGAGTCACTTGAATCATTCCAAGTTTTACAGACATTGGCTCTATTGTGTGTGTTGGCTTTATTCAGATTAACTCTGCAATCGTGAGCAATGTGGCCTAGTTTCCCACATCTAAAACATTCAATCTTTTTAAGATCTCTAGTGGGTCTGGAGTTGTTGTCCTTAGGATGTTTGTCAAGACCTCTCTCATGAGGTTTGGGATTAGACAGAGTAGGATAATTAGGCTTGCCTTGTTTAGTTTCCTGTTTGTTTCTAAATTTAACAATTTTCTTAAATTGTTTAGACATTAAGGCAATCTGATTATCTAGTTTGTCTATATCACACTCCTCATCAGAGTCAGAGTTGATCAAATTAGTCTCAAGTTTAGATATCTTAGAGGCAAAACTCAAGTTAGAGTTGGGCTGTTTTCTTTGTGAATGATTTAATTGTTTCTTAAAGTCTAATTCCATTTCCACAGTCCTAAGTTTGCTACTGAGTAACTCAGGGGTAAGGTTTTGATCACTCATTTCCTCAATAGCATACCTCTTGCTGTCAAACTTTTGTGGTAATGATCTTAGAATTTTAGAGACAATTTCATTCCTATCATAAGTTATACCATTAGCATGCAACTTAGTAACTATATCAGTTAAGTTCATGTAAAAGTCATCAAAAGACTCAGAGTCAGACATAATCAAAGAGTTGTACTGCTGGGTAAGCATTTGAGTTTTAGCAGCTTTAACTCTTGAGTCTCCTTCATGGGCAGTGATTAATGTGTCCCAAGCTTCCTTAGAAGTGGCACAAGATGAGATTCTCTTGAACTCATAGTCATTAATAGACATAAAAATGGCATTCTTGCCTTTATTGTTATTTCGAGAAATAGTTTTCTCTTCTTGGGTAAACTCACTTAAGATTTTCTTTACCCTCTCATCACTTCCTTCAGTGGCTGGTTTAGTAGGATAAGTGTATCCGTTTTCAATAATGTCCCAGACATCATCTCCTAAAGTCCCTTGGATGAAGGCAACCATTCTTACTTTCCAGTAAGCAAAGTTGTTTCCATCAAAGAGTGGAGGTCTGGACAGATTACCAAACCTTTCATTCTTCTCGTCCATAGTTAGGTTTTTCAGAAAACGATTTCAGAAACACAAGATCTTTTTGAAATAAAAGTTAACAGGGCTCTGATACCAATTGAAAAACGTTGCTAATGCCGTTTAATACAAGATTAAACTATATAAGCAACTCCGAGATGTTTGTTGGAGAAACCCTTTTCTTTTGAAAATAAAAATTATAAATAACAAGATGTGTTTAAAAAAAACTTATGTACGAGAGTAATCAAGACTTTGTAATCAGTTTTTAAAACAAGACAGTTTTAAAAATCAGCACACTATAGACTGAGATGAGTAGATGAAGATAATCAAACACACAGTTTTTAACGTGGTAAAACCTCTCCCAACAGAGGAAACATCCACGGTGACTTCTAAGTCACAAAAGTAAAAATCCACTAATAACAAATAATAGTTACAAACAATACAACATACATGCACACAAATCAACCTATTTTAATTTTAAGAATATACCCCACTTGGTGTCCTTCTAACTTCTCATAGATCTGATTGTTGATGATGTTCTTCCAGTTTGATAACTTCCTTTGCTTTAGCTTCCTTATGTCAACTCAATGATCTTTGATCTTATACACAACACTTCCAGTGTAGTAGTGTGTTAAGTGTTTGTGAAGTGATTCCTATCAACATGCATGAACTCACACACACTTAGATTTACAGACAGTCCTAGAAAAATTACATATAAAGTCTATATGTTGTGATTTTGTTTTCTATCTTTATTACAGAACTAAAAACCTTTTTGACCTTTAATATAACCCAGATTCCACGGATATCTCGCTTCAAAATCCGTCAAGATCTTAATCAATCTCGGTTTTAAAAATATTTTTGAGATTGAAAATCTCCAAGTGCGAATCCAACTAGATCAAGGTTAAGTTTCGTAAGAACAGAAACCATAAAACATTTTCAAAACCAAATCAGTAAAGATTTTCTTAAATCAAGTAAGAAATATGCAGATCTAGTGAAAATGTAACATGTAGAATGTAGATCTAAAGTTTCTATGAAAAAGAAACACAGATCTTCACACGAATGTTTAAGTTGTAAACAAGATCATAGACGAAGAGGTTACAGCTTCAAATGAACAAACCACTCTCTCTCAAACACTCAAGGTTGTGTTTGGGGTTAGGTGTATACGAAGGTTTGATTCAAAAAATGAAGTGTTTAGGGTTAGGGTTTGTTTTATGGCTAAAACAGTTTTCTTTCTCTCTCTCTTCTCTCTTTTTTTTTCTCTCTTCTCTCTCACTTCTCTCTTCTCTCTATTTTTTCTCTCATAAATGACGAATGCCCAAAAGTCTTGAAAGTCTGAGAAGTGGGGGGTTTATATAGGGGTGAGCGAAGGTTCTGGAAATACGCATGGAATCAATTGCTGAGATTAAGTCATCCTACGATTGACTTTATCTAAGGGTTATAAAACAGCGGTGGTTAAGTCCAAAGTGATTGGTTCAAACGATGGCACACGGATAGGTTTAAAACACATGCAGACCATCGATCATCTTTGATCCAATGATCATCAATCCACCAGCGAACCCTCTCACATAACAAACACAAATAGATGAACCAGGAGGATGACAAGTGTTGAAATATGAGTGGCTCACACACGCGCGTTCAAAGTAATTACAGCAAGCACCCTGAAGTCTCTAGCGCATTTACATTCTACCCAAACAAACATTCCATTGAAAAATGAAGTTTTTAAAATAGAAATTTTACCCCACAAATTATATAAACACATTTTATTAATGAAAACATTTATTTAAAAAAATATTTAAAAATTCCCAAAAATAATTAAAACCACATTTTAAGGGGAATTAATCACACAATCAATTTTAAGCAATATATACACATGTATGCACTTCTAATTGTGTGTAGTGTGATTCAATTTATACCTTCATGGATCATTGAAGAGGATTAGAGAGATAAGTTCTGAGGCTTTTTGGATTCTAGGTTAGACAACCAATTTTGTCACTATTTCCAAATTAGATGAACACTTATACAGTATAGACTTAAGCAAGTCAAAGGTATAAGGTGCTTCATTTTCTCCCACTCTCTCGTGCCTTATATAGAGAGAAATAAGGGTTTATCCCTTATAAACCCAAAAATGACTCGTTTACTCAATTACGAGTCCCTATTACCCCAAAAATTCCTAGAGCCTAAACAATACCCCCAGATAGACTATTATGACTATCTCGGCCATTCTGAAATCAACCGCTCACTCGAAATCTCCATCCGAGGTACTTGACCGCAATCCAGTAATTAAACCCAATACATCTTAATGCGGGTTTTTTCCATTAACATATTATCCTTTGTCGCTTTACTCAACTGCGACGTGTAATAAAATAATCCATCTCATCTACTTAGTTCTAAGAGTAATTACAACACACATTGGAAATCATCTAACACTCCTAAACTCCAAAAATTATTATTCACAATAATTCCTCAAATTTACAATCACACCCAATTATGAAATTTGATTATCCCCAAAAGTGCGGGGTGTTACATTAAATATTCGGTATTCATTTTAAAGCGACACGAGGGTGTGTTTTAGAACCTTCAAGATTGATTTGTCAAATCAAGTTTTGAGATTTAAAAATAGTAATTTTTGATAGATTATTCTTGCACTTTGATTGTTTTGATAGTCCATGCATAAATACATTTACGAATTTTAAAATTTGTATTTTCTAAGGAAATAGGGATTTTAGCCGTCTATTAGGGACGTTAAAAATATTTTGATCATAATCGTCATATTTTTGAATTAAACGCGGCGAGAGTCGGTTTAATTTGAGTTATAAAAAGGGAATGACAATATTAAATTAGTGTGCAATATTAGTTACGTGATTAATGGATCCCAAATCCTAATCATTTACAAATCTCTTGTGTTACTCTCATTTATCGTAGTTTCTTTTATTTATTGTAGTTCATAATCATTCTCTATCCCATTTAGTCTTGTTGGACAGTTGTAATTCTTTTAATAACTAAAATTGATAAATCCTCATGGGTTCGACCCGTACTTACACTCGCTATTCTATAATAGCCCGTGCACTTGCGGTATTTTATAAATTGACAATAAGTTTTTGGCGTCATTACTGAGAATACGAATTTAAAAAAAAAATAAGTTGTGACTTTTGAACTAGTTTGTTTTACTTTTTGCATTTTTTTAGTAAAAGTTTCCATAATAGAAAAATTAAAAAAATGCTTAACGAGGCTAGAATTAAAAGCTACTCCAACGCGAGCCTGTTAAGTCGATTCTGTTTCACCTTGTTTAGGATTAGTGTTTTTTAATGAGTCTTCGTACCGACCACGTACCTGGAGGTGAAATCAAAATTTGAGGAGACAACCGTAGTTGGTTGTCTTTTAAATTCTCCCTTGTCAAAGAGTAGGAGCTATCCTAAATAAATAAATTCATGTGTTGTAAATTGAAATGGGTGATCCTCATATTGTTATCCCGTCATTTTTTTAATATTCCTCAATTGATCCTGTGGACGTGTTTTTACAAAATGCTGAAAATCTAGATGACTACGTATTTCAATTTAATTCAGATGGGTCAGTAGTCATTTTAAAAATTACAGAAGGTATGGATGAGACTCCAACCCCTGTAATTGCTATTGATCCACCAAAAGTATATCAATTGGAGAGAGGTGAACAAACGGTATAATGATGTTATTTTTAAAAATAATCATGAATTAATTGGGGATAATAAATTTTGTGAGGAGAAAAAAATTGACAATCTTGACACGTGTAATACTTGTGATGATTTGGATATTTGTCGAGATTTTTCTCCTAATTTAATTGCAAAAGCCGATTCTCCTTATATGTGGGAAAATTTATTTGAGGATTCGTCATCCGATTTTAGTGATACTTCAAGTATTTATGACATCCCTCCTATTTTTGATGAAGAAAGCGTATCGTACCATGATACCTTTTCTCTCGCGTTTTTCATAAAATCTCACATTTAAGAGTGGAGTATGCATCCCCAATTCTACGTGACTATTTTCGAAAAAGGGATAGTAAATATCTAGATTCTTATTGCAATTTATTACCTCCATGTGATGCATCGACATATGATTCATGCGATTCAAATTTATTTATTATTGATGATGTTGGTGCGCACCATTATATGCATGGATTTAAGATTGAAATTTGTGTTGTGCGGTCACGTTCTCAAATTTATGATGTTTTGGCACTTAGTGCTGTAAAGTTTATGAATTGGAATGACCCACGAAATTTTCGATTATTAATCTATGGCGATGATGGTAATTGTCATGGGTTTGTATATTATTAGTGTATTTATTTTATTTTATTTTTTTTAATTTAGTTAACATAATACCCTCATTTTACTTCTTTACTTTATTTTCTTTGTCCATGTTTTTAATTGAGCATACATTGAGGACAATGTAAAATTTAGGTTTGGGGGTAAGGATGGTATTTTTGAAAAAAAAAATCAAAAATTCAAAAAGATTTTCAATGTAATTGAGTTTTGAAATGATTTCTTAATATAGAATTAACTCATCGATCTCTCAACTTATAGAAATTTTTACACATTAGCCATATAATATGATCGAAAATGGATATTGAGGAGAAAGTTAACTTGCTTAACGAATAAATGTGGAGATTTTAGCCCGGTGAGATATTTTGCCATTCATCGTTTCGAGAAATTTAAATCAATCCGAGTTAAAACAACTCAAACTTTCCTTCGGTGATAAATTCGTTAAAGATATCAAATTCTTTGTTTTGTTCGATTACTGAAAACAAAAAGTCAAAATGTGAATCTTAAGCACTAGAAGACTTAGTAAGTCGTCTTGAGACATAAATCAACTTAACGAAACTTGAGAAATGAGATTAGCCCATCGTTTGAAACCCCAAAATTAAGCATATCTCCACATTCAGTTGCAAGCCCATTTGAGCCAAAAAGAAAATAAGTCTTTTGTTGAAAACTCATTATCTTACCCAGCTCCAAGAGGGAGTTTGAAGCCCACAAAACGAAGCCATACCCATTTTTCTGTGAATAGCAGGGTAAAATTACGGTAGGAAAAAGGCCAAAAGAAAAGGAGGTTGCAAAAATAATGTGTGAAGAAAGAAAAAAAATAGGGGATGAAAGAAAGAAGAAAAAAAAAGATGAAAAAAATGTGAGTTGAAAGAAAAAGAAGAAAAGAAAAATAGAGGTTGGAAGAAAAACTTACCAAAAATCAAAATACCGAAAAAAATCTCTATACTCTCATAAATTTAGAACTCCTAAAAAAACATCCTTTCGAGCCAAACTTGAGCCTACAATACAACTAAAGAAAGTCCTAATCGATCTCAAGTAAAGTTAGTTATGGTGTGGAGAGAAGATGATAAGGATATATTGTGCGATTCAACGTTTTCAAAAAGTAATCGATTTTTCATTCATGAGATCATATTTATCCATTATAAAATTCCATTTTTGATCATGTATATGTGAGATTCGTTCATTTAAATTTACTCTTTTATTCACATATACCCAGAGAAAATAATTCATTTTCGAGTGTTCGATTGTGAGTGCATCCCGTGAGATTTTGAAATCAAGACGAACTTTCGGATAAGAAATATAACAATCAAATCTTTTGAAATGGACGGTCATATTTTCTATACACACACATACGATAAGTTGAGATTGAAAAGTGAAGCTCTACTATATTTATGAAGTTTGCATTCAAAGTTGGTTATATTTATTTTGAGTCAATTGTATTGAGTCAAGTTTTTGAATTTTTTGGGTATATTCAATGCAAACCATCACGAGACAAAACTCGCCCACTAGGGTAACCTAGGGGTTTAACGGCTTGTTGCGCATGCTAATGCAATCATGATTCCTACGAAAGTGAGTTAGGTTTTAATTTTTAGTTTTGCTCGAGTACTAGAAAAGTTTAGGTTTGGGGGTATTTGATGAGTGCATCATTTTGTATATTTTATACCCAAATTTATACTTTGTTAGTCCCATTTTATTGTATTTAATAAGTTCTTAGGACTATTTTATTAAAAAGAGAAAAAAATGAAAAAATGATTGAATTCGTATCGAAAATGGCAATTTTAAGTAAAAAATGGGCAGTTCAGTAATTTTATAATATTCTTGTGCTAATTTGTGAAAAAAGTTGCCTAGTGAAATTTTTGCAAGTAATGATGGTATTTGGTGCAAATTGATGATCAATTCAAAAAATGCGCGAAACATCTAATTTTTACGGTCATTCGAAAAAAAGTTGTTTTTATACTAAAAAGTCATGAATTTGTATTCTCCCGTTTGGACGAAACTCTGCATGCGTGTTCAGCAAGAAAAGGGAAGAGTTTTCGAGTGGGGGGAAATTTCGCCCCTTATCACAATCCAAAGATTAAAGAGGTGGAGAGATAGCTACCAACACCATTCGGCCAATCAGAAGGAGTCCCACCACAACTCAAATACCTCACCACTTGTCTTATAAAAAGGACCCTTGGGCTCATGATTTCGGAGATAATTAGAGTGGAATTTTGGGGAGGATTTCGGGGAGCAACTTTGAGTGATTGTAATCAATTTAACGGCCAAGTTTTTATCATTTTTTTAGTGAATTGAAGATTGTTGTGAGAGAAATATTTGTAAGTTTGGTTTATTGATGAAGATCTCTACTCATTCTTGCAATTTCTCTTTCATTATGGTTGCTTGATTCTTATATTACGAGTAGGGTGAAGTTTATCATAGTTAGCTAATATTGTCACGTTAATTTTATCCTTGTTTATTCCCTACTTTTTTTAATTGTTATTAAAGATTCAGTATTCATTTTAAAATGACACGAGGGTGTGTTTTAGAACCTTCAAGATTGTTTTGTCAAATCGAGTTTTGAGATTTTAAATTAGTAATTTTTGACGGATTATGGTTGCATTTTGATTGTTTTGATAGTCCAGGCTTAAATACATTTGCGAATTTTAAAACTTTTATTTTCTAAGGAAATAGGGATTTTAGTCGTCTATTAGAGACATTAAAAATATTTTGATCATAACCATCATATTTTATGAATTAAACGCAGCGAGAGTCGGTTTAATTTGAGTTATAAAAAGGTAATGGCAATATTAAATTAGTGTGTAATATTAGTTACGTGATAAATGGATCCCGAATCCTAATTATTTTCTAATCGTTTACAAATCTCTTGTGTTACTCTCATTTATCGTAGTTGCTTTAATTTATTATAATTCATAATCATTCTCTATCCCATTTAGTCTAGTTGGACAGTTGAAATTATTTTAATAATTAAAATTGGAAAATCCTCATGGGTTTGACCCGTACTTACACTCGCTATTTTATAATAGCCCGTGCACTTGAAGTATTTTATAAATTGACAACAAGTTTTCGGCGCCGTTGCCGAGGATTTGAATTTTTTTTTTAAATGTTGTGACTTTCGGACTAGTTTGTTTTACTTTTTGCATTTTTTTAGTAAAAATTTCATTAAAAGAAAAATAAAAATAAAAACTCTTAACGAGGCTAGAATTAAAACCTACTCCAACGTGAACTTGTCAAATCGATTCCGTTTCACCTTTTCTAGGATTGGTGGTTTTTAATGAGTCTTCGTACCGACCACGTACCTGGAGGTGAAATCGGAATTTGAGGAGACAACCGTAGTTGGTCGTCTTTTAAATTCTCCCTTGTCAAAAAGTAGGAGCTATCTTAAATAAATAAATAAATTCATGTGTTGTAAATTGCAATGGGTGAACCTCATATTGTTATCCCGTCATTTTTCTCATATTCCTCAATTGATCCTGTGGACGTATTTTTATAAAATACTAAAAATCTAGATGACTACGTGTAATAACCCTCGCTTATGAGACCGTATTTTATAGTAATTACTTAGTATAGTAATTAGAGACAAGTGTTGGGTTATGATTTGAATGTTAATTCAATGTAGAAAAGTTGATATTTATTTGAAGTTTGCATACATATCATAATTATGGGTAAATATTTCTATGTCATGCTTATTAATATCATCTGAATTCAAAATGATATTTGGCTTAATTATGAGGCCGGAACCTAAATTGAATTTTAAATTGTCCAAATGATAATTTGGAGGTTGCAGTTGATTCCGGAATGTGCGAAATAGTCAAATAATGTACCATATTGTATTTTGTAGTTTTGGGCATTTTTGACTGGTTGTGCCTTAATTATGCAGTTGCATATTATTTTATCGCACTATTAGTAAATTTAGTGGGATATTTGTCTTAGGTCACGACTTAAGCTTTCTAAGTCTTCCAAGTTCCCCTAATTCCCTTCCTAAACCTAAAGAGAGAAAGAGAAGAGTAGAGAGAAAGATTGGAGATTTGGAGATTGAGAGAGATTTTTGCTTCTACCACCAAGAGACCTGCAATTTGCTGAATCAAGGCAAGTTTTTACTTGCTATTTGTGTCTTGAGATAGATGATTTGCTATGGTAATGATGTATTGATTTTGGTTTAGCAAACTTAGGGTTTTTCTTATGTATTTATGGGTTTTGATTCATTCAAAGATGATTGGGATGATTCATGAGGTTTAAGATGGTCAATAGTATCATTGATGTTATCTTGGTGTTGGTATATAAGTTTGGTTTGAAGAAATTTGAGTTGGGGTAGAAAATGGAGTCCAAGACTCCATAGCCAAATCTTCGCAAAATCGCAGGCCCGAATCGATTCGGCCCCCTGGGCGAATCGATTCGGTTAGGTCCAGTGCTCAGGTCTTGTGAGCCGAATCGATTCGGAATTGGTTCGAATCGATTCGGCAGTTATGCAGAAACCCAAACTTCCTAACCGAATCGATTCGGTTTCCATCCGAATCGATTCGGCAACTTTTCAGAAACTCAAATTTTCTGACCGAATCGATTCGGCCAAGGGGGCGAATCGATTCGGTAGCCCTGCACTTTTCCAAAATTTTTCTTTTAAATTTTAACCCTTTTTCTTTAGGATTAGTAATTAGGGACCTTCTTAAATGAAGTAAACATAGGGTTTAGAGTATTAGTTGAGTTGGGTTGACATCCTAGACTCGAAAGGGTTCATCTAGGGTTCTTTTAAGGGGGAATTTAAAGTGATGTTTAGGCATTACTTTTATCTTGTAGTTTTATAAGGGTCTAGAACATCTTTAGGTCAATTTGGAGACCTTAGGAATTAACTTGAGTTAGATTCGACTTGAGGGTTTATGTTTAAGCCTAAAGGAGGCTTTGGAAATAACTTTGGAGTCTGATTTTCTTATCGAGGATGTTATGACGGTACGTAATACGTATAATACCGATTTAAGCTTATACATTTGTTAAAATGGGAAATTGATAAGGTAAATGATAAATTACTAAGTCATGTAATAGAAATAAATCAAATGGATGTTACACACCTCTCTAAATGCCATCTTAAGGGAAGTCCATGCGAGAGGTGAAGCCCCCTGGCTAATGAATGCAGGGTGGATATAGTCCTAGGCCATATGAGCGCTTGTTTTATTTTTCTGCGATGGGTAGGAGATTCTGGGTGTGGTCTTGACTACCCCGCAGGCATATGGCCACTTCCCGACGATTTCAATAGGATCCCAGGTTGTCTTATGCTAGGCCCTGGAAGATGATGGTTATTTAGGGACGCGCACAGTGGGGAAACCCGGACGGGCGGTCTTAGAATCGTTATATTTATATTTATGACTATTCTAATTATCGAGTTGGACTCGATGGAACATGAATGCCATAAAGAGCAAATTTATGCCACAAAGAGAATGCTATTGAGATTAGTGCCATTAAGAGCACATGATAATAATTGTATTCCTGATAAGGAATGTCAAGGCAGATTTAAATTGAAATATGATGAAAGATGAAAAAGGCTCAGTAATACTTTAAGTTCTTGTATAAGTGAGTTTCATTTCATATAGCTAATTATCAGTTTAGTCCCTTACTAAGTGCTACCATGCTAAATTATCATTCATGCTTACTTGCGCATCATTGTCATACCTGTCATTTATCTATTGATCACATATATCCGGCCCTGACCGGTTTTCACTTTTTTTTGTGTATATATATATATATATATATATATATATATATATATATATATATATATATATATATATATATATATATATATATATAATCCGTTCAGGTGTTCCGCCGCACGGTCGCCCGAAATGATCTTTCCTTCCATATGTTTTGAGGAGCCGTGACATCGTGCGGGTCTCACGGGATGTTTTGTGTAGACGCCTCCATTTATGTTTTCTAGTTATGATCAGTTTATTCGGGCATGTTGCCCAAACCGTTGTAATTGTATAATGGATTTATTATGTAATACCTGGAGCTTATTATATGTTGTATGGTTGTTATTGACCGACGTTTCATTCGGTCCTTTTGTATCTCTTGGGTTCTTATATACGTTTGTGGGGGTTTCCACCCTCTATTCCTACTATGGGTTGTTGAAAATGTTCTCTTCTTATTTCAAAACCAAAGTTTTTGATAACCCGTTTTCTGGAAAATAGTGTGGTTATTCCTTATACTTTGCATATTGTAGTGATGCTGAGAATGATATTTATCAATGATTTCCTATTTTATCGAGGTATAGGGATGGCCACCCTTTATTTCGGATAGCGGGTTGTCACAGATGGTATCAGAGCATCAGGTTCTAGGGCCTTTAGGATCTATGCGGACTTGTCACGTTCTACCGTAGCGTTCTTTGATATAAAACTTAATGTTAGGATTGTTTGTTGCTTATGTATGCGATCTTCTGCTAAATAGATTGATTTGTATTATGTTTTAACTCTGCCTCATCTTTATCTCAGATGCCACCAAAGAGAGGACGTCCCGCTAGACGTAATAGGGTTGTTGAGGATGAGTTTGGTCCTCCACTGCAGCCACAAGGGAATATCAGTGCCGCTGAAGTGGAAAATATTGTGGCCCAAGCTGTCAACGCCGCGATGACCGCAGTGGCACAACAAATGCCACAAGTTCAAGCAAAGGGATAAGAAGAACTAATTCCCGCGGGACCTTCTCAGTGGGAACGGGTGAGGGAGTCTTTCCTTAAGGGACATCCCTCGAAATTTGAGGGAGGTTCGGATGTTATAAAGGCGAACCAGTGGAAGAGAGATATGCAGCGCCATCTTAGGATGGTGGAATGTAGTGAGGAGAAAAAGAAAATTCTCGTTACCTTCAAGCTGGTCGGACCGGCCTTACACTGGTGGGAGTCAATGACGACACCCGAACAAAGGGATACTATGTCCATCACAAATTTTTGGGCTTTGTTTGATGGAAAGTATTTTCCTCCCGCAGTTCAGAGGGAAATGTAGAGGAAGCTTCAAGATTTAGTACAAGGGGAGAGATCGGTTCCCGAGTACGAGGAGGAGTTTACCCGGTTAGCAAGCTTTATACCGGATGAAGTAACTCCAGAAGTGAAGAGGATCTCCAAGTTTGTGGGAGGTTTGCACTGGCGAATAAAACAACATTTTCTTGGAAATCCATCTCTGGTGACCTTTGGTGATGTGATGAATGCTGCTTTACTTCACTGTCAAGAGCATAGATTGTTTGTTAAAAACAAGAAGAAGGTTGTAGTTGCGGGGCAAGCAGTGAGACAGGGAGGAACTGGGAGCGGAGGGGGAACATCTTCTTCATCCCAATCCTCGGGGAACAAGAAGGTTGAGAGGGATCCTCAGCAGGGGGATTCGGTAAAGCGTCAACGTTTCGGTGGGTTTAATGCTAGTGGCAATAATAACAGGCAGGGTCAAGGTGGTCAGCAACCACAGGGTGGTAGAGGTGGAAATGGAGGTAGAGGCCAACAGGGCCGAGGTACGGGGCAATTCCGAAATAACCAAGGTAGGAATCAGGATAATACGACAAATAAATGTTTCCAGTGTGGGGAGCTGGGCCACTACAAAAGGGCGTGTCCTCAGTTGGTTGGAGGGCATCTTCCAAGGGCCCCACAGCAGCCGTATGTACAGTTTCCGCCCCAAGCGCCTAAACCGATGGCTCCTCCTCAACAGGGACAATTGCAGTACGGTCGAGTTTACCATATTCAGGAGGCTCTGCTTCCTCCAGCTCCTCCGGCACCACCAGCGATCGAGGGTAAGTTTCTCATTCATGGGCACATGGGTTGAATACTATTTGATACGGGTGCTACACACTCCTTTATTTCTAGAAGTTTTGCCCAGACTTCAGATTTGATAAAATCTGCTGAAAGTACCTTCACTAGCGTTGAATCCTCTATGGGCGATGGCTCATTGATTTTCTTCGTATGTAAAAATGTAGGAATTAACCTTGGTGACTTGTGTTTTGAGGCTAATTTTCTCGTCCTTGATATGGTCGGGTACGATGTAATTTTGGGTATGGATTGGCTAGTGAAGTATCGTGCTATAGTAAATTGTTACGGGAAGAGTATAGTTTTTGCGGTTCCGGGACAAGAGATGTTCCTGGTAGTTATGCCTTGTATGGAAGGGAGCACGAGTGCTTACCTATACAATATTGCGGAAGACGCATCTAGAGATGTCGTGGTTCCCCTAAATTCTCTTCCAATCGTTAGAGATTTTGAAGATATTTTTCGGGAGATACCGGGATTACCTCCAAGTCAAGAAATAGAGTTTGTGATTGATCTAATGCCGGGAACTCGACCGATCGCCAAAGATCCTTATCGAATGGCTCCTGTGGATATGAGGGAGCTGAGAGATCAGATTCAGAAGCTACTGGAGCAGGGCTTTATTAGGCGTAGTACCTCACCGTGGGGCGCTCCGGTATTGTTTGTGAAGAAGAGAGACGGTTCTCTCCGGTTATGCGTGGACTATAGAGAGTTGAATAAAGTCACCATCCGGAATAAATACCCTTTACCTCGCATCGACGACTTGTTTGATCAACTTAGGGGAGCTTCCTACTTCTCCAAGATCGACTTGAGGACGGGGTATCACCAATTGAGGATACGAGAGCAAGATGTATCCAAGACGGCCTTTCTGACCCCTTATGGATCTTATGAATTCTTGGTTATGCCCTTTGGGCTAACCAATGCCCCTACCATGTTTATGGACCTTATGAACCGGGTGTTTCGGGATTTCCTTGACCAATTTGTCATTGTCTTTATCGATGACATCCTAGTCTATTCTCAGGCAGAGTCAGATCACACTGCTCACTTGCGGTTGGTCCTGCAGAGATTGAGGAATCATCAATTGTATGCAAAGTTTGAGAAATGTGGCTTCTGGTTGAAGGAAGTTCAATTTCTAGGGCATGTGGTGTCATCCCAAGGCGTGTCGGTGGATCCGGGTAAGTTGATCGCGGTAAAAGAGTGGGGTCAGCCCACGACGCCCACTGAAGTTCGTAGTTTTCTGGGCTTGGCGGGTTATTACCGTCGATTCATTAAGGGCTTTTCCAAGGTTGCTAGCCCATTGACGAATTTAACCCGAAAAGGGGTAAGATTTGTATGGGACAGTTCATGTCAAGCGGCTTTTGATGAGCTCAAGGATAGACTAACTTCGGCTCCAGTCCTGGCATTGCCAAAGCCGGGATTGGAATATCTCATCTTCACCGATGCATCTCTTCAGGGATTAGGAGGTGTTCTTCAACAAGAGAGACAACCCATTGCGTACGCTTCTCGTAAGTTGAAACCTCACGAGAGGAACTATCCGGTGCATGACTTGGAATTTGCCCCCGTTGTATTTGCCTTGAAGATATGGAGGCATTATCTCTTGGGGGAAAAGTTTAGTCTTTTCACCGACCACAAATCGCTGCAATACTTATTTTCCCAAAAGGATTTGAACATGCGCCAGCGTCCTTGGTTGGAGTTTGTGAAAGACTACCAATTTGATATTCATTATCACCCCGGAAAGGCGAATGTAGTAGAAGATGCCTTGAGCAGGAAGCCCGAGGGAGACTTAGCTGAGGTATGGAAAGCTAAGTGGAGAGAACTCAGCCTAGAGGATGCAGGAGTGAGATCATTCCTTTCTGTGATGACGGTTACTCCCACGATTATAGCAAAGATTGTGGAAGCTCAGAATGGAGATAAAGTTTGTCAAGACCATACACGCTAGCTGTTGTCCGAGGGAGCGGAGTCGTACTCAATTGGTTCCGAGGGTGGACTGCGCTTCCATGGAAGACTTGTGGTTCCCGACGATGGGGATTTGAGACGAACGGTGATGGCAGAATCCCACGGGTCAAGGTTTGCGGTACATCCAGGCGGGGACAAGATGTACCAAGATATGCGTCGTTTGTATTGGTGGGCGGGTATGAAGAGGGATATCTCAGAGTTTGTGTCTCAATGTACTACTTGTCAGTTGGTTAAGATCGACCACCAGCGACCGACAGGTTTGTTACAACCGCTCGAGATTCCCGTATGGAAATGGGAGAGCGTTTCGATGGACTTCATTACGGGCTTGCCTAGATCGCAAAAGGGTCATGATTCAATTTGGGTAATTATCGACCGTTTGACTAAGTCGGCACACTTCTTACCTGTGCGCACCGATTATGATACTGCTCGTTATGCCCAATTGTTTATCGAGGAGATCGTCAGACTTCACGGGGTACCTTTAAATATTATCTCTGATCGAGATAAGATATTTGTGTCCCACTTTTAGCAAAGTTTCCAAGGAGCAATGGGGACTGAGTTGAAGCTAAGATCTTCCTATCATCCTCAAACAGACGGTCAGACCGAAAGGGTAAACCAGATGTTAGAGGATATGCTTCGTATGTGCATACTTGATTTTAAGGGCAGTTGGGAACAATACCTTCCATTGGTTGAGTTTGCTTATAATAACTCTTACCAATTTACTATCGGAATGGCACCCTATGAAGCTCTGTATGACAGGCCTTGTGGGTCGCCCGCTTATTGGTTGGAAGTGGGTGATAACAAGTTCCTTGGACCCGAAATGATCCAAGACACTTCTTCGAAGATTGAGATTATTCGAAATCGCATACGGATAGCCCAAGATCGTCAAAAGAGTTATGCCGATGAGGGTAGGAGACATATGGAGTTGGAGGTTGGAGACCAAGTGTTGGTGCGAGTGTCCCCGATGAAGGGCATTAAACGTTTTAGGAAGAAAGGAAAGCTTGCACCCCGTTTTATTGGACCTTTCCCGGTGATTGCAAAGGTTGGTCCCATGGCATACCAACTTGCCTTGCCGGAACCTTTACAACAGATCCATGATGTATTTCACGTCTCCTCTTTGAAGAAGTACAGAAGGTGTGAAGGTGCCCTTTGGCACATTCCTTTCGAAGATATTGATTTACAGCCAAATGTTTCTTATGAAGAACAACCGGTTGCTATCCTTGAGTTTGGGGAGTGAAAGTTAAGATCTCGTGTGGTGCCCCTAGTGAGAGTTAATTGGAGTCATCATCATGCAAATGAATTAACTTGGGAATGTGAGGACGAGATGCGGGAGAAATATCCACATCTTTTCTTATGAGGTACGCCTGAATTTTGGGGACAAAATTCCCTCATAAGGGGGGGAGTATGTAATAACCCTCGCTTATGAGACCGTATTTTATAGTAATTACTTAGTATAGTAATTAGAGACAAGTTTTGGGTTATGATTTGAATGTTAATTCAATGTAGAAAAGTTGATATTTATTTGAAGTTTGCATACATATCATAATTATGGGTAAATATTTCTATGTCATGCTTATTAATATCATCTGAATTCAAAATGATATTTGGCTTAATTATGAGGCCGGAACCTAAATTGAATTTTAAATTGTCCAAATGATAATTTGGAGGTTGCAGTTGATTCCGGAACGTGCGAAATAGTCAAATAATGTACCATATTGTATTTTGTAGTTTTGGGCCTTTTTGACTGGTTGTGCCTTAATTATGCAGTTGCGTATTATTTTATCGCACTATTAGTAAATTTAGTGGGATATTTGTCTTAGGTCACTACTTAAGCTTTCTAAGTCTTCCAATTTCCCCTAATTCCCTTCCTAAACCTAAAGAGAGAAAGAGAAGAGTATAGTAGAGAGAAAGATTGGAGATTTGGAGATTGAGAGAGATTTTTGCTTCTACCACCAAGAGACCTGCAATTTGCTGAATCAAGGCAAGTTTTTACTTGCTATTTGTGTCTTGAGATAGATGATTTGCTATGGTAATGATGTATTGATTTTGGTTTAGCAAACTTAGGGTTTTTCTTATGTATTTATGGGTTTTGATTCATTCAAAGATGATTGGGATGATTCATGAGGTTTAAGATGGTCAATAGTATCATTGATGTTATCTTGGTGTTGGTATATAAGTTTGGTTTGAAGAAATTTGAGTTGGGGTAGAAAATGGAGTCCAAGACTCCATAGCCAAATCTTGGCAAAATCGCAGGCCCGAATCGATTCGGCCCCCTGGGCGAATCGATTCGGTTAGGTCCAGTGCTCAGGTCTTGTGAGCCGAATCGATTCGGAATTGGTCCGAATCGATTCGGCAGTTATGCAGAAACCCAAACTTCCTAACCGAATCGATTCGGTTTCCATCCGAATCGATTCGGCAACTTTTCAGAAACTCAAATTTTCTGACCGAATCGATTCGGCCAAGGGGGCGAATCGATTCGGTAGCCCTGCACTTTTCCAAAATTTTTCTTTTAAATTTTAACCCTTTTTCTTTAGGATTAGTAATTAGGGACCTTCTTAAATGAAGTAAACATAGGGTTTAGAGTATTAGTTGAGTTGGGTCGACATCTTAGACTCGAAAGGGTTCATCTAGGGTTCTTTTAAGGGGGAATTTAAAGTGATGTTTAGGCATTACTTTTATCTTGTAGTTTTATAAGGGTCTAGAACATCTTTAGGTCAATTTGGAGACCTTAGGAATTAACTTGAGTTAGATTCGACTTGAGGGTTTATGTTTAAGCCTAAAGGAGGCTTTGGAAATAACTTTGGAGTCTGATTTTCTTATCGAGGATGTTATGACGGTACGTAATACGTATAATACCGATTTAAGCTTATACATTTGTTAAAATGGGAAATTGATAAGGTAAATGATAAATTACTAAGTCATGTAATAGAAATAAATCAAATGGATGTTACACACCTCTCTAAATGCCATCTTAAGGGAAGTCCGTGCGAGAGGTGAAGCCCCCTGGCTAATGAATGCAGGGTGGATATAGTCCTAGGCCATATGAGCGCTTGTTTTATTTTTCTGCGATGGGTAGGAGATTCTGGGTGTGGTCTTGACTACCCCGCAGGCATATGGCCGCTTCCTGACGATTTCAATAGGATCCCAGGTTGTCTTATGCTAGGCCCTGGAAGATGATGGTTATTTAGGGACGCGCACAGTGGGGAAACCCGGACGGGCGGTCTTAGAATCGTTATATTTATATTTATGACTATTCTAATTATCGAGTTGGACTCGATGGAACATGAATGCCATAAAGAGCAAATTTATGCCACAAAGAGAATGCTATTGAGATTAGTGCCATTAAGAGAACATGATAATAATTGTATTCCTGATAAGGAATGTCAAGGAAGATTTAAATTGAAATATGATGAAAGATGAAAAAGGCTCAGTAATACTTTAAGTTCTTGTATAAGTGAGTTTCATTTCATATAGCTAATTATCATTTTAGTCCCTTACTGAGTGCTACCATGCTAAATTATCATTCATGCTTACTTGCGCATCATTGTCATACCTGTCATTTATCTATTGATCACATATATCCGGCCCTGACCGGTTTTCACTTTTTGTTGTGTGTATATATATATATATATATAATCCGTTCAGGTATTCCGCCGCACGGTCGCCCGAAATGATCTTTCCTTCCATATGTTTTGAGGAGCCGTGACATCGTGCGGGTCTCATGGGATGTTTTGTGTAGACGCCTCCATTTATGTTTTCTAGTTATGATCAGTTTATTCGGGCATGTTGCCCAAACCGTTGTAATTGTATAATGGATTTATTATGTAATACCTGGAGCTTATTATATGTTGTATGGTTGTTATTGATCGACGTTTCATTCGGTCCTTTTGTATCTCTTGGGTTCTTATATACGCTTGCGGGGGTTTCTACCCTCTATTCCTACTATGGGTTGTTGAAAATGTTCTCTTCTTATTTCAAAACCAAAGTTTTTGATAACCCGTTTTCTGGAAAATAGTGTGGTTATTCCTTATACTTTGCATATTGTAGTGATGCTGAGAATGATATTTATCAATGATTTCCTATTTTATCGAGGTATAGGGCTGGCCACCCTTTATTTCGGATAGCGGGTTGTCACACTACGTATTTGAATTTAATTCAGATGGGTCAGTAGTCGGTTTAAAAATTAAAGAAGTTATAGATGAGACTCAAACCCCTGTAATTACTATTGGTCCACCAAAGTGTATCAATTGGAGAGGGGTGAACAAACGGTATAATGATGCTATTTCTTAAAATAATCATGAATTAATTGGGGATAATCAATTTTGTGAGGAGAAAAAATTGACAATCTTGACACGTGTAATACTTTTGATGATTTGGATGTTTGTTGAGATTTTTCTCCTAATTTAATTGCGAATGATGATTCTCCTTATACGTGGGAAAATTTATTTGAGGATTCGTCATCGGATTTTAGTGATACTTCAAGTATTTATGACGGCCCTCCTATTTTTGATGAAGAATGCGTATCGCCCCGTGATACCTTTTTGTAATACCCCGAGATTTTTGGCACAATAATTTATTTATTTTGGGAGACATAAATATTATTTTAATTGGAGATTAATTAAATTGGCATTTGAGGTCAAAATTTGAAGATGTTAGAAAGTGATTCGAATGACGATTCGAAGGGTCCGATTTTTTTTGGAAGGGTCGAGATAGTCAAAATGACTGTACTTGGGTACCAAAATATTTTAAGTTCGTTTCATTTAAAGTGTGTATTATCATTTAAAGTGGTGTATTTTGGGAGACAAGGCTTAAAAGCCTATGGGAGAAACAAATCTCATTTGAGATTAAGAGAAAGCCCTAAGAAGAAAGAGAAAGAAAGAGGAAAATAAAGAGAAGAAGAAACGAAGAAGAGAAAGAGAGAAAAGCTTGGGAATTTCGGTGAATCCGTGATTTCGAGGACGAATCAAACACTAAAAATTTGAGGCAAGTGATTAAACTTGCTAAATAATTGTTGTGTATCATTTATTTCATGATTTGTGGATAAAATTATGGATTTTGGGTTTAAAATGTCAAAACCTATATTTTGGGTAAAATCTTACAATTGATGTGTATGTGATGAATTTGAGGTTGGAAATTAGTGAGGTTTAGTTATTTGATGAGGATTAATGTTATGAATATGTTTAGGTTGAATATTTGTGGTTAAAAGTAAGTATTTTGAAGTTATGAGTGGTTGGATGAGATTAGAAACAACAAAAAGGGAGAAAAAGGGAGAAAAAGGGAGGTTTGGGATGTTGGAGAAGAAGGTGAATAGTAACTCCATTCTTTCCGAATCGATTCATCTAGGAAGAGTGTCGATTCAGCTCTTGGTCAATATGAAAGTTGTAGATATTTTCAATACCGTCGCGTGAGCGCCAACTGCGTATTTTTCTAATTTTTTTTGGATTTATAATGAATTTTCTACGGAAGCAGTTCTAAGATGGAAACTCAAACTGACATAACGGAACCGGTTCGTTTTTCTTGGGGATTCGGTTATTTTTTCTGGGGGATTCGATTCATTTTTCTGGGGGATTCGGTTCATTTTTCTGGGGGATGGTTCCATTTTTATAATAGGTTCGATTCCATCTTTTGTGCAAATTTTTAGCGTTGCTGCAGAACTTTGGAGAAACGCTTAGATCCTAAATTGTGAAATTTGAGGAGAAAAATACCTTGGACCGGTAGAGTATCGGGACCTTATCTACTATCTTAATATGTGAGTGTGATAGTACCCTTAGAGTGAGGAGAATACGTACGAATAAAGTATGTGAATATGTATTGGGGTAGTATTTTAAGTATGTGACGGTTTATATTATTGCGAATGGGAATATTCGAGGCTATTGGTTATCGCTATAAGCGTTTGGAGATTATAGCCATAAAATATTGAGAAGAGGTATAAATAATATATACGGTGTCGTTAAAGTATATATATTATGAGACGAATGAATATATCGGGGTTGTTGATATTATCATTATGCGGTGAGAAAAGCTTAGAAAATAAAATATTGGGGAGTAGTAAAAAAAATTGATAAACGCGTAGGATATTTGAGATATAAATATACTAGATAGGAGATTTATTATAAGGGTTGTGTGTATGCCCGGATGTTATTATATACACGCGTTAAATAATTACCTATGGGAAATTATGTATAGGTGAGACAAATACCTATCATTATAATATGGTTGTGTGAATACCTAATTGATGATATATTTATATAGGTGGAATGTGTCCATATATTATTGTTTATTTTGTGTATGACATACCTACCATACTTGCTATCACGGGAGGTTGGTGTTCGAAAGAGAACAATCTTATCATGTATTGCCTTTGGGGGATTTTAGATTTGGTACCTCAAGAGAATGGAACCTAGGTACGGGCTATCTGAGAGGATGATAGTGTTGACGGTCATATGGGTGCGTAAGTATGTACGTAGCCCAAAGGCTTGGAACCATGTTCACCTCCAATATGTGTGATTTGTAATGATACAGTTCCTGAGTGATGTGGAACATGTGATCCTTTAGTACAAGATGTACTTGGATTGGATAGCAAAGTATGTGTGCACCGTTGTTAAGCTTATGGGTGCCGGATATGAATATATGTATTGTGATTAACATATATGTGTACTTGAGATTATCCACGGATGCTTAGTAAATGATAATGACTAAGCCATTTATATTATAGCTCGGTGGATGATTAATATGCTTGTTGCTTATAGTATATTATTTATATATATATGAGATGAGATATCATATAACCTAACCTTGTATAAAGTGAAAAGAATGAATAAAGTGTGACAACACTTCCGGTATATGAATATCCGGGATTATATGAATATGAATCATATGTTCTAGTGAGAAATATATATACATATATATATATGTGATGGTACAAGAATTTGGGTTATACGCATCATGCATTGAGGGCATAATGAATCTTGATAATCAATACTACCAAGAGTAGTCTATCGGGGGGCATTCCTTGTTTGGATTTCGCTTGCGAGACGTCCCACGCATGAACCGCAGTGCAGTATTGAGAATTAGGAGAAGTTTAGTCCTTAGCACTTAGATGCTGATAACTCATATATATATATATATATATATATATATATATATATATATATATATATATTTATGTCAATGATTAGAATATGAGAAATTCTAGTAAGAAAATGTTTATGTATAGTTTATATGTTTAGAAAGTGGGTGAATATTTGAGATTGGGAATAGTAGAAGTTGAGGGTTATGATTTAAGTGCGAATATTAAATTAGTATGAATTGGGAGTAAGTTGTATTACTTTGCCTCAAGATAGATTTGGGCAATTATTTGGAGATCATGTGCATACGTTTAGTGCGTGCTTTAGATGAGAGGTGAGTTGAATTTTCTGGAGAGTGCGACTCCACCTTAATCATGTTATAATGCATTTATAATTATTATGCATTTTATTACACTTGCTAAAAAAATATTTTCACGCCTCGGGCTCTGACCCGTTTCTATTTTTCTTTTGCTATGTATATATTGAATTATTTTAGGTGTTCCTCCGCAAGGACGCCATTGATGTTATCCATTCATTGTATTTGTGGAGCTGTGGCAGTACGGACTGTTGCGGTACTTTGAGATAGCCAATTCCAATCTTTCGTGTATCTAGATTATGATTCAGTTTGTATATCGGGTTTATACTCAAGTGTTATAGTGTAGCACTTTTATAATTCTTCTTCTCAGATTATTGTATTGTCTGTGACCCGACAGTATATTCGGGTATTTTATTTCGTACATTGTGTTGTACTCTTTTATTAGTCTCCTTTATATCATTTAAGCATGTGTGTGTCTCTTATAATATATAGTTGTTATGTTGTTGCATAGTTTGTTTTAATAATGTTTTAAAATAAAAATTTTTTACACCCTCTTTTTGTAGTAATGGGTTGTCAGTCGTATTTATTTTATAATCGTCAGTAGATGCTGAGAATGATCCACTTGAGATTCCTGATTATTTTAGTATAGGGTTGTCCACCCATTATTATTTTAAGCGGAGTGTCACACTTTTCTTCCCGCATTTTTCATAAACTCTCACATTGAGGAGTGGAGTATGCATCCCCAATTTTACGTGACTATTTTTGAAAAAGGGATAGTAAATATTTGGATCCTTATTGCAATTTATTACCTCCATGTGATGCATCGACATATGATTCATGCGATTCAAATTTATCTATTATTGATGATGTCGGTGCACACCATTATAACCATGGATTTAAGATTGAAATTTTTGTTGTGCGGTCACGTTCTCAAATTTATGATGTTTTGGCACTTAGTGCTATAAAGTTTACTAATCGGAATGACCCATAACTTTTTCGATTATTAATATATTGTGATGATGATAATTGTCATGGGTTTGTATATTATTAGTGTATTTATTTCATTTTCTTAAATTTAGTTAACATAATGCCCTCATTGAGCATACATTGAGGACATATTTTTCTTTGTCCATATTTTATTTGAGCATACATTGAGGACAATGTAAAATTTAGGTTTGGGGGTAAGGATGCTATTTTTGAAAAGAAAAATTCAAAAATATTTTCAATATAATTGAATTTTGAAACAATTTCTTAATATAGAATTAACTCCTCGATCTCTCAACTTATATAATTTTTTACACATTAGCCATATAATATGATCGAAAATTGGATATTGAGGAGATAGTTAACATGCTTAACGAATACATGTGGAGATTTTAGCCCGGTGAGATATTGTGTCATTCATCGTTTCGAGAAATTTAAATCAATCCGAGTTAAAAGAACTCAAACTTTCCTTCAGTGATAAATTCGTTGATGATCTCAAATTCTTTGTTTTGTTCGATTACTGAAAATAAAAGGTCAAAATGTGAATCTTTAGTAAGTCGTCTTGAGACATAAATCAACTTAACAAAACTTGAGAAATGAGATTATACTATCGTTTGAAACTCGAAAATTAAGCATATCTCCACAATTTTTACATTATTCAGTTGCAATCCCATTTGACCCAAAAAGAAAATAAGTCTTGTGTTGAAAACCCATTATCTTACCCAGCTCCAAGTTGGAGTTTAAAGCCTGCAAAACGAACCCATACCCATTTTCTGAAAATAGTAGGGTAAAATTACGGTAGGAAAAAGGCCAAAAGAAAAGGAGGTTGAAAAAATAATGTGTGAAGAAAGAAAAAAAGGGTGGGAAGAAAGAAAGAAGAAAAAATAGATGAAAAAATGTGAGTTGAAAGAAAAAGAAGAAAAGAAAAATAGAGGTTGGAAGAAAAACTGCCCAAAAATCAAAATATCGAAAAAAATCTCTATATTCTCCGAAATTCTGAACTCTGAAAAAAACACTCTTTCTAGCCAAACCTGAGCCTACAATAGAACCAAAGAAAGTCCTAATCGATCTCAAGTAAAGTTAGCTATGGTCTTGAGAGAGGATGAATAGGATCTATTGTGCGATTCAACGTTTTCAAAAAGTAATCGATTTTCCATTCATGAGATCATATTCATCCATTATAAAATTCCGTTTTTGATCATGTATATGTGAGATTCGTTCATTTAAATTTATTCTTTTATTCACATATACCCAGAGAAAATAATCGTTTTCCGAGTGTTCGATTGTGAGTGCATCTCGTGAGATTTTGAAATCAACATGAATTTTCGGATAAGAAATATAACGATCATATCTTTTGAAATGGATGGTCATATTAGCTATGCACACACACACACGATAAGTTGAGATTGAAAAGTGAAGCTCTACTATATTTATGAAGTTTGCATTCAAACTTGGTTATATTTCTTTTGAGTCAATTGTATTGAGTCAAGTTTTTGAATTTTGTGGGTATACTCACTGCAAACCCTCACGAGACAAAACTCGTCCACTAGGGTAACCTAGGGGTTTAATGGCTTGTTGCACATGCTAAGTGCAATCGTGATTCATACGAAAGTGAGTTAGGTTTTAATTTTCAGTTTTGCTCGAGTACTAGCAAAGTTTAGGTTTGGGGGTATTTGCTGAGTGCATCATTTTGTATATTTTATACCCAAATTTATACTTTGTTGGTACCATTTTAGTGTATTGAATAAGTTCTTAGGACTATTTTATTAAAAAGAGGAAAAAATGTGAAAATGATTGAATTCGTATTGAAAATGGCAATTTTATGTCAAAAATGGGCACTTCGATAATTTTTTAATATTCTTGTGCTAATTTGTGAAAAACGTTGCCTAGTGAAATTTTTGCAAGTAATGATGGAATTTGGTGCAAATTGATGATCAATTCAAAAAAGGTGCAAAAAAGATGATTTTTACGGTCGTTAAAAAAACTGTTTTTACACTAAAAAGTTGAAACTTTTTATTCTCAGATTTGGACGAAACTCGGCATGTGTGTTCAGTAAGAAAAGATAAGAGTTTTTGAGTGGGGGAAAATTTCATCCCCTATCACGATCCAAAGATTAAAGAGGTGGAGAGGTAGCTATCAACACCATTTGGCAAATCAGAAAGGAGTCCCACCATAACTAAAATACCTCACCACTTGTCCTATAAAAAGGACCATTGGGCTCATAATTTCGGAGAAAATTAGAGAGGAATTTCGTGGAGGATTTCGGGGAGCAACTTTGAGTGATTGTAATAAATTTGAGGGCCAAGTTTTTATCATTTTTTTAGAGGATTAAAGATTGTTGTGAGAGAACTATTTGTAAATTTGGTTTATTAATGAAGATCTCTACTCATTCTTGCAATTTCTCTTTCATTATGGTAGCTTGATTCTTATATTAGGAGTATGGTGAAGTTTATCATAGTTAGCTAATATTGTCATGTCAATTTTATCGTTATTTATTCCCTACTTGTTTTAATTGTTATTAAAGATTCGGTATTCATTTTAAAGCGACACGAGCGTGTGTTTTAGAACCTTCAAGATTGTTTTGTCAAATCAAGTTTTGAGATTTAAAAATAGTAATTTTTGATGGATTATGCTTTGCACATTGATTGTTTTGATAGTCCATGCTTAAATACATTTGCAAATTTTAAAACTTGTATTTTCTAAGGGAATATCGATTTTAGCCGTCTATTAGAGACGTTAAAAATATTTTGATCATAACCGTCATATTTTTCGAATTAAATGCGGTGAGAGTCGGTTTAATTTGAGTTATAAAAAGGGAATGGCAATATTAAATTAGTGTGCAATATTAGTTACGTGATAAATGGATCCCGAATTCTAATTAATTCCTAATTGTTCACAAGTCTCTTGTGTTACTCTTATTTATCGTAGTTGCTTTTATTTATTTTAGTTCATAATCATTCTCTATCCCATTTAGTCTAGTTGGACAGTTGCAATTATTTAAATAATAAAAATTGACAAATCCTCATGGGTTCGACCTGTACTTACACTCACTATTCTATAATAGCCCGTGCACTTGCGATATTTTATAAATTGACAACAAGTTTTTGACACCGTTGCCAAGGATTTGAATTTTTTTTTAACACAAGAAGTAACTTTCGAACTAGTTTGTTTTCCTTTTTGCATTTTTTTAGTAAAAAATTCATTAAAAGAAAAATTTTAAAAAAAATCCAAAAAAAAAACCTCTTAACGAGGGTAGAATTAAAAGCTACTCCAATGCGAACTTTTCAGATCGATTATGTTTCACCTTATGTAAGATTGATGGTTTTTAATGAGTCTTCGTACCGACCACGTACTTGGAGGTGAAATCAGAATTTGAGGAGACAACCGTAGTTGGTTGTCTTTTAAATTCTCCCTTGTCAAAGAGTAGGAGTTATCCAAAATAAATAAATAAATTCATGTGTTATAAATTGCAATGGGTGATCCTCATATTGTAATCCCATCATTTTTTGCATATTCCTCAATTGATCTTGTGGATGTGTTTTTACAAAATACTGAAAATCTAGATGACTACGTATTTTAATTTAATTCGGATGGGTCAGTAGTCATTTTAAAAATTAAAAAAGGTATGGATGAGACTCCAACCCCTGTAATTACTATTGGTCCACCAAAGTGTATCAATTGGAGAGAGGTGAACAAATGGTATAATGATGATATTTCTAAAAATAATCATGAATTAATTGGGGATAATCAATTTTGTGAGGAGAAAAAAATTGACAATCTTGACACGTGTAATACTTGTGAGGATTTGGTTGTTTGTCGAGATTTTTCTCCTAATTTAATTGCGAATGTTGATTCTCCTTTTATCTGAGAAAATTTATTTGAGGATTTGTCATCCGATTTTAGTGATACTTTAAGTATTTATGACGGCCCTCCTATTTTTGATGAAGAAAGCTTATCGCCCCGTGATACCTTTTCTTCCCGCGTTTTTCATAAAATCTCACATTTATGAGTGGAGTATACATCCCCAATTCTACGTGACTATTTTCAAAAAAGTGATAGTAAATATCTAGAATCTTACTACAATTTATTACCTCCATGTGATTCATCGACATATGATTCATGCGATTCAAATTTATTTATTATTGATGATGTCGGTGCGCACCATTATAACCATAGATTTAAGATTGATATTTGTGTTGTGCGGTCACGTTCTAAAATTTACGATGTTTTGGCACTTAGTGATATAAAGTTTACTAATTGGAATAACCCACAACGTTTTCGATTATTAATATATGGCAGTGATGATAATTTTCATGGGTTTGTATATTATTAGTGTATTCATTTTATTTTCTTAAATTTAGTTAACATAATGCCCTCATTTGACCTCTTTACTTTATTTTCTTTGTCCAAAATTTTATTTGGGCATACATTGAGGACAATGTAAAATTTAGGTTTAGGGGTAAGGATGGTATTTTTGAAAAAAAAAATCAAAAATTCAAAAAGATTTTCAATATATTTGAGTTTTGAAACGATTTCTTAATATAGTATCAACTCGTCGATCTCTCAACTTATAGAAATTTTTACACATTAGCCATATAATATGATCGAAACGGATATTGAGGAGAAAGTTAACATGCTCAACGAAAAAGTGTGGAGATTTTAGCCCGGTGAGATATTGTGCCATTCATCGTTTCGAGAAATTTAAATCAATTTGAGTTAAAACAACTCAAACTTTCCTTCAGTGATAAATTCGTTAATGATCTCAAATTCTTTGTTTTGTTCGATTACTGAAAACAAAAAGTCAAAATGTAAATCTTAAGCACTAGAAGACTTAGTAAGTCGTCTTGAGACATAAATCAACTTAATTAAACTTGCGAAATGAGATTAGGCCATCGTTTGAAACCCCAAAATTAATCCTATCTCCACAATTTCTACATTATTCAGTTGCAAACCCATTTGAGCCAAAAAAAAATAATTCTTTTGTTGAAAACCCATTATCTTACCCAGCTCCAACTGGGAGTTTAAAGCCCACAAAATGAAGCCATACCCATTTTTTTAGAATAGCAAGGTAAAATTACGGTAGGAAAAAGGGTAAAAGAAAAGGAGGTTCCAAAAATAATGTGTGAAGAAAGAAAAAAATGGGGAGAAGAAAGAAAGAAGAAAAAAAATGTGAGTTGAAAGGAAAAGAAAAAAAGAAAAATAGAGGTTGGAAGAAAAACTGCCCAAAAATCAAAATACCGAAAAAAATCTCTATATTCTTAGAAATTTTGAACTCCGAAAAAAAAATTCTTTCAGCCAAACTTGAGCCTACAATACAACCAAAGAAAGTCCTAATCGATATCCAGTAAAGTTATGGTCTTGAGAGAAGATGAATATGATCTATTGTGCGATTCAACGTTTTCAAAAAATAATATATTTTTCATTCATGAGATCATATTCATCCATTATAATTACAAAAATTATCGTAACCCACCACAAACAAATAGTCTTAATCTGCAAGTTTTCCTTTCTAGTTGGTTTTTTACTTTATTAATTACAAAAATTATTGTATTTTTAATTATTATTATATTATGCCCACGCATCGCGCGGATTGCATGTTAGTTTATATAATAAAGTTAAAACTCAACGAACGTTCATTTTAACGGACTCATTACCATATAATATATTTACCGATACTAAACTATTGCCAGAACAAAATATGCCTTGGAAAAATGGCAAACCAACAATGGTAATAAACACTTGTATTTATACCATCAACTCCGAGCTAAAAAGTCACCGCTTACCTCTTCAAAATAGTCATCAACATTCAACATAGAAGAAGATCCTCGTTAAAAAGTCCAAAATCAGGCAGTGACAAATCATCAAACATAGGAGACTAAAGGGGAAAATCACCATTCGCTAAACTATTGACGAAGTCTGTTTCGGTCTTCGTTAAACTGTAATTGGTGTTTGAAGGTGTGTTTTGTTTTAATTCATGTGTCTAACATGCCATTTTATTTTACTGGGAAGTTGAAATGGTGAGGGATGGGAAGATTAAGCGATAGAGTGCATAAGACTAAGGGAGAGAGTCGAGAATTTTATACAATAAAAAATATCTCATTAATACATAAAGCCTCATTAATACCTCTAATACTATTGTATTATAGGTATGACGAGCATATAACTCGCGCGATGTGCGAGCGCATAACAATGAGACTCAAGACCCACATATTATAGAAAATGGTTTTCATTAACAATGTATTGTCATTTTTTGCTTGATTATAACTGTATAAAATTTAGATTATAACAACATATAGTGTAAAGAACATGGATCGCGGATAAAAAAAAAGTAAGAATTAAAGTGCAACTTTCAGAAAATCAATAAAACGTGTCATAATTTTTTACACCTTCATCCCGGGTATACATGTGTGTGCACACACACACACACACACACACACACACACACACACACACATATATATATATATATACAACCCAAAATATCACAACCCTAACAGTTATGGGATTATCAATAACACATGTGAGGGAGGCCAAGCTTAATAAAATATTGTGAGCGAGTAAAAGGTAATAATAAATTTCCACCATCATAAGGCTTTGGAGAACGCGAGTCGCCAATCTCTCTCTCAACTTCAAAAAAGAGGCTCTGCTTTTGAAACCCAGAGCTTTCATCTCCTAAAGTTACCTACATTGGTCAAGTTCGTGTAAAAAATGAAAAAGAACGGTGAAAAGATGAGGACCCTCTCCAGAACAATGTTACCTAGTACGCAGATCATCGTAGTACGTGGAATAGGTTCGGGAATGGGATCGTGGATCGTTACATGTTGCAGAACGTGGTACATTAAGGATAGGCTTCTTTCGATCGCTTGGTTGGAACGAAATACGTTAGACCGGAATGTGGATCGCTTTATTGGGTGCTTATTGCATACATGCATGCTTATGTTATAGAAAACTTTCCCTTGATCATATCTCAAATTTTATAGCAATTTTATTTGTATTTTTTTTTAAAAATATACTGCAACACTAACTAACCCCGGTTAATACTTATATTATATACTTTAATTGTACATAATTTTACAAACTTGTAATGATAATTAATAATTAATAACTATTATTCCATAAGCAATTAACATTAATGATTATAATTTACCTTTTAATTCTATAAAGATTCAACATAGAAACCTAACTGAGTTATGAAATGTGTTTTATAAATCTTGGAATAATTATTAAACATTCTTTGTAAATGATAGTTTTATTCATTAAGTATTTGGTTATTCTAGTTAGAGAACATTTTAATATAGTGAAGAATATGTTTATTTTAGAGTAAAGTATCACATTAATCCTTCACCTTTGCCTCTATCTTAATTTCGGCCTTTTATTTTTATTTTTTCATTTTCTTCTTCAACCTTTCACTTTGTCGCAATTTAGCAGCGTGTTAACTTTCCATCCAAACTAATGATAGAAAATTTAATTTGGATCTATTTAAATATTTTACCCTTCTTTATTGAAAAATAATACTATAAAATTAGAAAAAATATATTTTATTATTTTTATTTGGGGATAAATTTTTTTATCTAAGTACAATAAACGAAAACTGTTTTTATTTTTATTTTATCCTAGTTATTTTTAGTTTTTTAACAAAAAAAGGTGACAATCCCAAAACATTTTTTTTCCTTTTATTTATTTAATTTTTCTATTAAAAATTGTTTTTCAATAGTTTAATAAAAAAAAATATAAAAATTTCCAAAATATTTTTTTCTAATTACGCAAAGAAAGAAAGGGTAAAAATATTCACTCCGATTTTTGTAAACTTTCATTCCATTTTATTTATTAACAAAAGCAAATGGGTGTTATAAAACTTGACAAAAAAAATAATTTTTATCCCATTTTAAAAAAAAAAACTCAATTTTTTTTTACTTTCTAACAGAAAAACAGTAAAAATCCCAGCATAGTTTTTTTCTTTTTCTTTTTAGTTTTTTTATTAAAAAATTGTTTTACATATTTTTAATAGAAAACTATAAAAATTATTGAATTGTTTTTAGACAATATTAGATATTCAATTGCCTTTAGATATTTAAGAAAAGGGGATAACAATTGTTTTTTTGCCGAATTTTATAGCACCCATTTGATTTTTTTTAAACAAAGAAAATGAAAGAAGAATTTAAAATAAATTGGGAATAAATATTTTTACCATTTTTTCTTTGCTTTAATAAAAAAAATGGGAATTGTAAGGACAATTTGTCCATCTTTATGTATATGTTATGTCATACGCCGTTACAAGATTGATGGTTGAAAAGATCACATCGTCTTCAACGAAATCCGAAATCCTAAGATCAAAAGAAGAAGGAATCAGACCTGACCGGACCGATCCGGCCCAGATAAAAGAACCGATCCGATTCATCCGGACCGATCCGCCTAAAGGGACCGGACCGATCCGCCTACTGAGATGAGGCCAGTATACCCCGGATCCATAACGAACCGATGAAGCCAAAATACCGAACCGATCCGATGCCAACCGGATGGATCCGTCTTCAGAAAAAGAATCGATCCGAGTTCACCGGACCGATCCGCCCAAAGGGACCGGACCGATCCGACGAGGATAAACTCTGCCAGATCGTGTAGCAGATTTTTTAGGGTTTTGACTCCTTATTTAAACCACGATCAGTAGTTGGTTTCGATAAGACTTTCCCACGATTTTTAGAGCATATCAACCCTAAAGTCTTCACCTATTGAGTCCTATGATTCTAGGTTTTTAGATTCACACATCTTTCATATCTATATGAATCAAATTTGGTAACCCAAGAACACCATTGTTGTTGTTCAACCTTTGTGAAGTGGACCGCTTCTTCCTCTTCATTGCTGCCCTACTGGACAGGGATAGTTCCAGCCGCCAACCCTACTGGAAAGGGAGTCTTCCAGCCGCGACTACAGAATTCGACACCTGAGGGTAATTCGTAGTCAAAAACTTGTATTTCAGTGTAATCCGATTGTAAGCCGTTTCTCTTACAAATTATAGTGATATACAAATGGTTTTGCCCCTGTGGGGGATTTTTCCTTAAACTTTGTGTATTGAATAATTCGTGCATGATTTCATATTTATTCATTCACACCTAGTTGCATGCTTAGGGTTAATTTGGGTTAAAAGGTGTTTATTATATTATTTCTTAATTGAACGCAAGCGCCAACTCTTTCAAATTGGTATCAGAGCAGGTTACGCTAATCTATCGCGTATCCCTTTTTCCGCAAAATTTTTCTAAGATAACAATTTTCTAAAAAAAATTGATTTTTTTGAAAAAGTGCGTGTTAAATGGAGAAATCATACAATAAACTGCCTGTTTTTGACGGGACTAATTATGCTTATTGGAAAGCCCGTACGAGGTCGGCTTTAAAAGCCATTGATGAACGGGTATGGATTCTTGTTGAAAGAGGGTGGACACCTCCCTCCGTCACTGTTGATAACTTGACAAATTTGAAACCTGTCACGACTTGGACCGAAGATGAATTTAGATGGTCTTCCTTTAATTCTAAGGGATTGAGTGCTATTTCCGGTTCCATCACTCCCGATGAGTTCAAACGCATAATGACGTGCACCACGTCAAAGGAGGCATGGGATGTTTTGCAACTTACCCATGAGGGTACGAACGCTGTTAAAGAGTCTAAATTACAAAATTTGGCCACCCAATTTGAGACTATCACCATGTCTGAGTCCGAATGCTTTGATGAGTTTTTTGCACGCTTGTCGGACATTGTTAACACTAGTATTAATTTGGGTGAGGTAATTGATAACACGCGTGTCGTTAAAAAGATTTTGAGATCTCTCCCAAAACGCTTTATTCCTAAAGTCACTATTTTGAACTCTTTGGGAAATTTGAAATCACTTAAGTTGGAGGAACTTGTAGGAGATCTTCAAACCTATGAGATTGACATGTTTCCCAAAACCATTAAGGCTAAGGATAATGGGATTGTTTTAAAGACTCATTTTCAGAAAAAGAAAGAAAAAGTTTTTGAATCCAAGTCTGAATGTGATTTTGACTTAGATGACTTGGCCCTGTTTGCAAAAAATTTCAAAAGAATTCTCAAATTCAAGAAAAGTGGAAATTTCAATGATAAAAGGAATGTTGAGAAAAATATTTCTGAAAAGGAAAATGAGAAAGATTTCAAAGACCCTCCTAAGAAATACAGTGAGCGATGTTTTGAATGCGATGGTAAGGGTCATAGAGCGTTTGAGTGTGCCACTCGTCTGAATAGGGAAAAAGGTAAAGCTGTCCTCAATACTACCCTTAGTGACGACAGTGAGGTCGAGTCCGTGGACTCAAGAGATGAGTCACCGCATGAGCGTAACTTCACCGCGTTCATGGCAAGTCATGTGAGTACCTCCAATGCTTCTCACAACGATGAGGATGCTACGTCACAAGGACACCTCGACAGTAAGAGCGATGAGAGTGAAGGGGAGGATGAGGCAAGTGAGAGAGAGAGTTGTGGTGAGAATGAGAGAAATAAAAAACTTGAGAAGATAAGATGTTTTGAGTGCGATGGGACAGGGCATAAGAAATTTGAGTGTCCCACTAGACTTAAGAGAGAGGGCAAGAAAGTTGCTATGCCCACTTCTCTAAGTGATAGTGAGGGTGATAATGATGATGATAGTTTGATCCAAAAAGCCTTTAGAAAGTTGTTTATCGAGACCATGAAAACAAAAAGGTCTAATAGGATCCTAGGTCTTCGGATTGGTGAGTTGAAAAGAGAGAATGATGAGCTTAAAAGGGAAAAAGGTGACTTGACCAACACGGTGTCTAGTCTGACGACACGTGTGTCCCATCTTGAGGATGACCTCAAACAAGCACGGGAAGTTCATGTCACATTAGAGAATTCACCCGAGCCTATATCCACCATTGTGAGTGAGTCCCATGGGTGTCCGTCTAGGAATGTTCATCCCAAAATTGTTGATAAATTACTTCCTAGACCGGTTTATGTTTGCTCCCACTGCAAGAAGCGAGGACATCTTAGGGAATTTTGTTCTAAGTTGGGTTTTGTGCCATATCATGCTACGTTACACATTCATGCACATGCACCCACCCATGATACTTTGCCTGCTCATTTTGATAGAGAATTTGCACATATTCGTGAGCAAGTGAAGTTTTTGATCAAGACTACACATGATCTAGTGGAGTTGGTTCAAAAGATGTCACCATCTTTAGAAAACTCCACCGTTACTCCCGGTTGAGATCTAGTCTTGATTGCTAGCATAGGTTGTTTATTATTTTTTTTACCTATTGCTAGCATGTATTATTAGTTTGTTTTACTTATTTTTGCTTTTCATTATTCTTTGAAAAATACAAAAAGATTTTCTTTTAAGAAAAATTTTGAGAAAAAGCACAAAAAGATTTTATTTTGATAAAATTTTTGAAAAATTGAAAAAGAGATTTGTCTCTTATGGATGAGCATTTAAGATAGCCAAGTCACAACTTCATTCCATTTATCCATGTGACTGCTTGATAGAGATTTGAGAGGCTACATCATTTCATCCATGTGCTTAACATTGATTGGAGTCCTTGAGATGTAATTAGTGATATCTTCCTACATGTTTGACTCCTATATCCTTTACTGCACACATGCACGGCTTTATTTGATTATTGCACTTGTCTATCACATATTGGCTTGAGTGTTTCTATCTAAATTTTGTCTATACAATGTACAATATGCGATAAAACTTGACAAGATTGGATTACATGTAAAAACCGTTCTGGTGAGACTGTGTGATTATTTGCATAACGGGGAGGGAGTGCGAAAGTTGATTATTTATACTTTGCGCAAAAGCCACCGTTAAAAAGGACCTAAAAATGGAGGTATTGTAATATCCGAGGTCCTAAGAGGTTAAAAGAGCTCGAAAAAAATTTAAAGGCAATAAAAAGCATTCATGCCGAATATGGGCCATTGTAGGTTTCACCATCAATTCTCCAAAGTTTGAGAATTTAGTATACCTCTATTCAAAATATAAATCTGAGGGAGTTTGGTTGGAGATTGATAACGGGTTTGTACTTCCTTGAAAGTCCTGAAAAAGCATGAAAAACATTTTGGACGTTATTGGTGTAGAAATCACTTTGAGCTTTGATTTGTTGATGTGATTTAGTCAATATCTTATATTTTCCCTCTTTTACACCAAAGGAAGCATTTGAGTTCATTCGTTAGGAATATCCAATATTCATCGTACACATATGTCATGTTTGTATGCATTGATTTTCCTATCGAATTTTGTTCACACCCATTCATTTACGCCATCACCGACTTGGTTGTTTTTATGTTCATTCATGGTGTGATATTTGCCTTGTGACACCCCGATTTTGCTTGTTTATTTCATTTCTCTCATTTTGTCTATTTGGGGACATCATAAAAAGGGGGAGAATGAATTATCTGATTATGGGGGAGGGGTTTGAATCTTAAATTGATATATATGCTTATGTTTAACTCATTTCAAACACGATACGTCACTTGGTATTTACTTTATCTCATGTGTGTAGGTACATCTTTTGATAATCCCATGTTGCACACCCTGATGAGAAAAGCGTGAAGATTCCTGAAGAATTGAAGAACAAACGATGCAGCCTTAGTCATATGTACCTCTTTCAGTTTTGGGTTCATGGAAGGGTAGATTTGTATAGGCATTGTTCATACTTGATAATTCGGATTTTTTATGTTTGTTCCGGCATAGACATAGGGGGAGATTTGTAAGGACAATTTGTCAATCTTTATGTATATGTTATGTCATACGCCGTTACAAGATTGATGGTTGAAAAGATCACATCGTCTTCAACGAAATCCGAAATCCGAAATCCGAAATCCGAAATCCGAAATCCGAAGATCAAAAGAAGAAGGAATCAGACCTGACCGGACCGATCCGGCCCAGATAAAAGAACCGATCCAATTCATTCGGACCGATCCGCCTAAAGGGACCGGACCGATCTGCCTACTGAGATGAGGCCAGTATACCCCGGATCTATAACGAACCGATGAAGCCAAAATACAGAACCGATCCGATGCCAACCGGATGGATCCGTCTTCAGAAAAAGAACCGATCCGAGTTCACTGGACCGATCCGCCCAAAGGGACCGGACCGATCCGACGAGGATAAACTCTGCCAGATCGTGTAGCAGATTTTTTAGGGTTTTGACTCCTTATTTAAACCACGATCAATAGTTGGTTTCGATAAGACTTTCCCACGATTTTTAGAGCATATCAACCCTAAAGTCTTCACCTATTGAGTCCTATGATTCTAGGTTTTTAGATTCACACATCTTTCATATCTATGTGAGTCAAATTTGGTAACCCAAGAACACCATTGATGTTGTTCAACCTTTATGAAGTGGACCGTTTCTTCCTCTTCATTGCTGCCCTACTGGACAGGGATAGTTCCAGCCGCCAACCCTACTGGAAAGGGAGTCTTCCAGCCGCGACTACAGAATCCGACACCTGAGGGTAATTCGTAGTCAAAAACTTGTATTTCAGTGTAATCCGATTGTAAGCCGTTTCTCTTACAAATTATAGTGATATACAAATGGTTTTGCCCCTGTGGGGGATTTTTCCTTAAACTTTGTGTGTTGAATAATTCGTGCATGATTTCATATTTATTCATTCACACCTAGTTGCATGCTTAGGGTTAATTTGGGTTAAAAGGTGTTTATTATATTATTTCTTAATTGAACCCAAGCGCCAACTCTTTCAGGAATGATTATTGTTTTTCTACTTAAATATTCTAAAACTAGTTTTTAATAGAAAAACGGGAAATAAAAGGGGAAACTATTTCGCAAATGTCACCGTTTTTTGTAAAAAATTAAAAAAATGTGGGTTTTTTAAATAAAAAAGGTGATAATTTTTTTTTCTGTCAAATGTTATAAGACCCATTTGATTTTTTTTCAATAACAAAAATGAAATAAGAATTTAAAGAAATCCAAGAGCAAATATTTTTATCCCTTTTTCCTTGCTTTAATAGAGAAAAATGTTCTTTGGAAATATTTATCGTTTTTCTATTAAAAATATATAAAAACAAATTTTTAATAGAAAAACTGGAAATAAAAGAAAAAAAAAGCCGTTTCGGGATTGTCATCGTTTTTTTTTTAAAAATTAAAACAATAGGGATGAAATAAAAATAAAAACAATCTTTCACTATTATTAAAAAAATGTTTTTTTATCCCTACATAATAATAATGAAATGTTTTTTTTCTAATTTTATAACACTCATTTTATTATTTTTAAAAGAAGAGAGGCAAAATAGTCAAACGTATCGAAACTTATGTTTTCCATCATTAGTTAAGATGGATAGTTAGCGCAAGGACAAAATAAAAGGTTGGAGGATGAAATTGAAAAAAAAAGGATGTAGATAAAATTGAGATAGAAGCAAAGGTGGAAGGCTAATGGGATATTTTACTCTTTATTTTATTAACTATTTGGAGCATTATAATTTTTTTTAACAGGGATAGTTTATCCTAAAATAAAATTTACACATTTAATAACTATTATAAGTAATAAAATAATACAGATATGTATTGTGAAGTCATTCGTCTCCTGGTGGGAAAATGAACCGAGAGAAATAGTCCCGTACTGAAGAGTTTTTTTGAAACTTTTTTATATTAAAAGATTAATCGGTAGGAATGAAAGAAGAAGTGGTGTATTAATTAAATGTCATTAACTTTTAATACTATAATCTCTATATACTATAGTATTTAAGATTCTTCCTCATTGAGAGTGTCCACGTGGCACTCTATATTTTAATTGTTATCTTATTTCTCTTTCATATACTCTTAAAATTTATTCCGAGGCTTTTCACGTCTTTGTCTTATTCACAAGCCATTTCATCCGGTATTTCCTCCTCTTTCCCAGGAGTTTTGTTTACATTCATTGCACATGCCTTTTGAGACACCAATGAAATGTGTATTTCCATCTCTTCAGTTTCACTATATATGCACACATAACGCAACTCTCATGCTGCATCATTTGTAAGCATATATTTCATGAGAGTTCTTGTAGTTTATGTTCACTATCTCCTTAAGATTCAAGTATTTGCTCTTGAATTTTTTTGGCTCAGTTGTTCACTGAGATAAGTTTCAAGTGGATGTTATTTTTAAGTTCTGTTGTTATATCATATGATAATGTCTTCTTGTTGAAGTTGTAATTGTTCCTATTTTAATGGAGATAATCAATGTTATGACAAAAATGTTGTTATTTTTTTTTTTATGTTTCATGCTTTTTGTACATCTATAGAGGCATTTTAATGGTTTATTATTTTTACTTTATTACTGTTCACATAATTTTTATGTTTGGTTAATATTTAAGTAGTCTTTTTTCCCACCCAAGAAAATTGTTGTGACACAACTGCACTTAGTTAGAATTTCATTGGGTAAAAAATATGTAATATATGTTTATTTATGTAGTAATGAAGTTGGATATACTTTTATTGGCTTTGTAATAGTTGGATATGTAAGAGATGTTTTGGCATTAGAATTTTCTTATGTGTGTTAGATTTTATTTATTTACACACACACACACAAACTCAGAATTATTCATTGTGAGATCCTGCAGACCAATTTTTTTGAAATAGTAAAAAAAGTATTTTTGAGTTAATTTTTTCGTGTTGTTTAAACATTGTAGAGAATCCCACAAAAATATTCCTAATTTACCATTTTATATTTTTTTCGTAAAACTTCAACTCCAAAGTATTTTTAAGGAGCGTTAAAGCCATTTTCAATATCTAGAAATGTCATAACATTTATATATCTAAGTATATATATACCGCTCGTGCATCGCACGAGTTGCAAACTAGTAGATATAGATTTCAAAGACATGACTATTAATTAGAGACGGATTAATAAGAAAAGCAGGACTTTTAATTTAGAACGGACTAAAAAGGAAAATAAAACTACTAATATGGGATTGAGGGAGTATTCTGTTGTCATTTCTTCCAGGCTCCATGACTATGTGTATCTGGGAGCTATTTCTCTGATCTATCTCTTCTTTTGTATAGGGAATTGTTTCTGGACTTATCCTGCAAATTAAAATGGCAAGTCCCTCATCATTCTCGAGAGGGATAGCAGTTATATAGGGACTTCGATTGATGACTTAGTAACCAAATTTCTCCGAGAGCCTTACCACATATTGAAGTTGATATCTGAAGTTGGTGGGAATACTGTGTTAGATAATAGGACATCGATACTACTCAACATAGGATGGAAACCAGTTATAAAAAGTGTTCCTAAACCGATATCTTGAGCAAATAAAGCAATACAATACTATTTTGTAACAATCTTTTTCTCATGATCTTTGTAGTTCAAAGAATTTTTTTCTCATGATCTTTTTCTCAAACAAAGTATTATCTTTGTAGTTCAAAGAATTTCCTTCTAGACGCTCATGAAACTTGTAGACGTTCATCCCCTTGATTAGCCTTCCTTGATTAGATAATAGGACATCGATACTACTCAACATAGGATGGAAACCAGTTATAAAAAGTGTTCCTAAACTGATATCTTGAGCAAATAAAGCAATACAGTACTATTTTGTAAGAATCTTTTTCTCATGATCTTTTTCTCAAATAAAGTATTATCTTTGTAGTTCAAAGAATTTCCTTCTAGACGCTCATGAAACTTGTAGACGTTCATCCCCTTGATTAGCCTTCCTTTTTCAATAGGCGATACTAAAAGCATCTTGTCTTTGGAATTGTATTTTCCTTCTTTTCTTACTCACCTTTAAATACTAATTCTTCGTACATTTAACAAATTAATTATAACTAGAAAAGAGAGTGAAGAATTTTTTCCCCTTAGATATTAATGTTAATCTAAGTTACTCTTTGGTTATTACTTTCAGGTGGACATATGGCTGCCGAAGTCACTTTTTTGTCTCATCAGCTAGTGAAGGATTTACGACAGTAGAGAGCCTTCTTAAGAAACCACATATACAATGTAAAGTATTTGATATTATGGTTTTGGAAATGAAGTCCTAACTAGGGAGGATTAATAATGTGTAGAGATTAATATCAGATACGAGGGCTTCATTGCACAGCAACAGAGCCAACTCCAACAGGTTAAGAATCTCTTTTATGATGGGTCATGGCATTTCATTAACATTTGAATTTTTAGATATTATTTTCGCATATATAGGCATATTTTGTTTGATGTGCATGTTAGCTTTGTTTTATAATCAAAAATTTCTTTTTTGGACTTAAGTTTACAATCAAGTATTGTTCTGGATCATGGGAAATCATATTGTATATGGAATAATTTCTTGCCGATTTGTTCATGGAAGGCCATATTCTAAAATATTGCCCTGTTCTATTTGTAGATGGTTCATCAACAACATATACTTCTACCAGAGCACTTGGATTACTATGCTCTGTCAGATTTGTCACTTGAAGCACCTGAGAAACTATCCATGGTATTCTAACTCATCAATTGATATTATGTCACCAATGACATCTTTGTGGTGGTTCTTATATTGTTTTTTTGATACCATTCTTATAAAATTACTTGGTTAGTTGTGATGGAATTGAAAACATATTGCAGAAATCTTATATAACATGGACATTCGAAGAGGGACAAAAATAAGAAGCATTAATGATGTTCTGACAATGGAACTACATACAGGAAATAGCAAATCAGAATACGTATATAAGTAATGCAATAGAGGAACACGAGATTTACGTTGTTTGACTCGATAGTCTATGTCCACGGGAAAAGAAAGGGAGAATCTATTATACACAGATGAAGTTAAAGGAAATTCCTAGAAAACTCTATCTCAAACTAGTAGAAGGAAACTGATGCAAGTAAAAGTTTTGGGGATAATTTGTGGTTATTTTTTGTATGCTTATCATTTACTTCCCTTTTTATAATTTGCTTTATTTAGTGCGAGTGTGAGAGCACATGTAGCAATGGACCAATGACTATGACTCTGCACCATTTTAAGTGTAAGACATTTGAAGGTGTTGGCTATGATATATTATTAATAATCAATACCATACTTTTAAGGTAAACCAAAACTAATAAAAAAATACCAATATAAAGTGCCTTGTGGTTTAAAAATGATTACATGAGTGATTGATGTCACATTTCCATATAATTTACACAAAAGCTAGAACAGCAAGAAAGTAGAAGGGAAAAGAGAAGTACATTATATTGTAAAGATTAGTATATCGAAGATTATAAAAGATAATAATACCCCTAACCAGATAAATTACTCGTAACACTTGGAAGATGGCAGGAACATTGGTCAACCCACATGGCATGAATTTAACTCCATGGTGCTCTCATGGGTTTTGAAGGTTGTTTTGGGTATGTCAAGTTCACTCCGGTTTGGTGATACCCTACCCTAAGGTCCAACTTGGAAAACATGTGAACCCCATATATTTGATCTAGTCTTTAATCATCCACTGGAATTAGGATTTCATGTAAACAAACCGAGTTGAGCTTAATCGAGATCAACCAATGATGTTTAAGTTCGGTTCAAGTAAAAAATGAGTCATTAATGAGCTCGAACTCATAAACGAGCCTTTTCAAGCTGGGTCTAATTTTAAACTTATACAATAAAATATGTCTTGTAAGCCATTTCATAATGTCTACCAGAAACTTGAGTTTTAAACGAGCCATATGTGTGGCTTTAGCTCAAACTCGTTTATTGAATGAGCTATATATATTAATCAAGCTCGGTTCAATGGCTGATCATAGGAACCGAGTTCAAGATGTTTGGAAACAACTTGATTAGTTTGCTGCCCTTTCTTGCATAGAAAATTTCCACAACAAACTTGAAGTTTCTAGTTATTTGATGGTCAGGAATTCTTTCCCAAAAGACATTGTTAATTGACATGCCATTAATGAACATCAAAACGCTACCAGAGCTTATCAATCCTTTTGTATTCACAATGCTACCGTTTGGACCGTCTTCTTCCAAGTTGCTGTATTGTACTTGCACTCCTAACTCCCAACTCAATAATAATAATAATAATAATATCCGAAAACAAAAAGGGACACTTATAATGCTATGACTGCATTTAATTTAAATCTTAATGTTGAAAATATCTTTTTATTAGGTTTGTTTAACTTTTGGGTTTGCGTAAATAACGCAATTTGGTTGTGTTGTAATTATTAGTGTGCATATATGATGTTATTTGATTTTGTGCATAGTTTTTTACTATTTCATTTCTTTAAACTAATAAATTTAGTTTTGAGGGAAATTTTATTTTAAGCAGAGTAGATTGAAAGAACCTAAAGTTTTAGACAAATATAAATTAGTAATATTTCTTATTAAAATATTGAAATTTAAATTTTCCATGAAAATATAATATTTCTTTTAATTTGACTAATTATGATATTATGTCAACTTAATTTGGATTGTGTTATATGTGATGATTTCATAATTCGATATATATTAAAGTAATTTTCTTTATGTTTTTTAAGCCCCATAGTGCTGTGATCATACTTTTGGTGCAGATGAAGTATGTGGTTTGATAGGTGGGGATATAATGTGTAAGACAAAACTAGAAGTTGAAAGTTCAAGAAAGAAGGAGAACGTGAGGAAATGAGGGAGAGATGCCTCGGTGTAAATGAATGAAGAAAAAGAAGGGGAAGAGAAAAGGGATATTTAAAGCTCACTATCTAATTTCGGTATTGGAGCAAATTTTGGATGACCAATTTCTCAATATAAATGTGTGCTATTTCCTATTTGGCAAGGCACTTAGTCCACTTAAATTATAGTTAGCTTAAATAGTTTATATTGGCAGCCTAATATATTCTCTAAATAGTGAATATTTTGAAATTTACATAATCAAAAGTATATACCTGCCAACCTTTTTACAACTGCCACCAGCACTCAACTCTCACGTAAACCCTAAAATGTAGCATTTGTTATTTTGACTATTGCATGGCCTATGTACCCAAAGGTTAATTATTTGTAGGTTCCTATATCATTCTGAATGGAAATGTGATCTTTATTGCAAGAATCAAAAACTATTAGAAAATGGCACGAAAGGATTACTATATAAGGTGTAAGCCTTCCCTTTATAAATCCATTCACAATTAGCCATATAAGTAATATTCTAAGTCAAAATTCGGGTAGCCTATTCGAATTGTCGAAAATGGCAACCTTATGGCTTCCATTACTTTTTGCCTTGATAATATTTGTCATAGCTACAAATGCTATGGCCGACCAACAATCTTATATTCGTCGACCATGGCCACCGCGACATATATACAAGTCACCACCACCACGTCAATACAAGCCACCTCATTACTACTACAAGTCACCGCCGTCATGGCGATACCGCAAGCAACCTCCTTACTTTTACAAGTCACCCCCACTACCCCCACGATACCGCAAGCCGCCTCCTTACTATTACAAGTCACCAACGCGTTATCGCAAGTCACCACCACCACCACCACGACGTCATCGTAAGTCACCACCACCACCACCATCACCACCATCACCACGTCATCGTAGGCCACCTCCCTATTATTACAAGTCACCACCACCACCACCTCCTTATATTTATAATTCCCCTCCACCACCGTCTCCATCTCCACCTCCTCCCAATCCTTACAGACCCCCACCACAACCTACTCTAAAATCACCCCCACCACCTCCTTATGTTTATCATTCTCCTCCGCCCTTGTCTCAATCACCACCTCCTCCTAATCCTTACAGTCCCCCACCACAACCTTCTCTAAGGTCACCCCCACCTCCTCCTTATGTTTATAATACCCCTCCACCCCCATCCCAGTCACCACCTCCTACTGATCCTTACAGACCCCCACCACAACCTTCTGTGTCATCTTCTCCTCCCACTATCTATACATCCCCAACACCATCCCCGTCAAAACTTCCTCCTTCCGTTTACAAATTTCCACCACCACCACCACCACCTTTTCAGTCAACCCCTCCTCCCTATATATACGGATCCCCAACACCATCCCAATTGCCATTACCTCTTGACCTTTATAAATCTCCACCACCATCGTCTTCTCTATCGCCTACTACACCTAATGTTTATACTTCCCCCGCACAACCTTCATCGCCATTACCTTCTAACCCTTACAAATATTCACCACCACCATCTCCATCTCAATCACCACCACCACCTTCACCATCACCATCACCATCACCACCGCCTTCACAATTACCATCACCACCACAACAACTTTCATTATCTCCATCTCCTTCTTTTGTATATACATCCCCATCAACACTAACACCAACACCATCACCAATTCCAATACCAACACCAACTCCTTCAGTACTTCCCCCTCTCATTTATAAATATCCACCACCACTATCTCCCTCACCTTCACCATCTACTACAACATCAAAGTCTTCGCCAGCACCTTCATCACAAGCTTTATCGCCTTATACTTACATATCTCCAACACCTTCTCCGACACATCCTCCTTCCTATATATCCCAACCAACACCATCCTTGTCACCACTGCCTCCTTATAAATCCACACCACCCTTTTCTCCATCACCTTCTCCATATACATCCCCTAAATCACCATTGTCTCCTTATGCGTATAAATCCCCACCACCATCTCCATCACCCTTGCCAAATTTTATACACACGTCTCAACCACCAAAACAATCTTCACCGTCACCACAACCTTTCTATGTTGACATATCCCCACAACAACTATCTCCATCACCTTCGCCAACTTTTATAGACATGCCCCGGCCGCCAAAGCAATCTTCACCATCACCACAACCTTCCTATGTTGACACATCCCCACAACAACTATCTCCATCACCTTCACCAACTTTTATAGGCACGTCTCAACCGTCACAACAATCTTCACCATCACCACAACCTTCATATGTTGACACATCCCCAATACAACTATTTCCATCACCTTCCCCAACTTTTATACACACGTCTCAACCACCACAACAATCTTCACCATCACCACAACCTTCATATGTTGACATATACCCACAAAAATTATCTCCGCAACCTTCCTATGTTGAATCACTACCACAACTATCTCCATCACCTTCTCCAACATTGATATACATGTCTCCACCACCACCATCTTCATCACCTTCTCCTCCCAATATTCTTATATCCCCATCGCAACCATCTTTGCCACCACAACTTCCTGACGTTTATAAACCCCCACCACCTCCATCTCCATCACCACCAACTCCTTGCATGGATAAATCTCCACCACCGCCATCCGCATCACCACCTCCACCACCACCACCATCACGAAGACCACCACCACCATTTCGAAGACCACCCCCACCCCTATCACGAAGACCACCACCTCCGTCTCGAAGACCTCCACCACCCCCATTCCGAAGACCACCCCCACCCCCATCCCGAAGGCCTCCACCACCATCCCGAAGACCACCTCCACTACCATCCCGAAGACCACCTCCACCACCATCTCGACGACCACCTCCACCATCCCGAAGGCCGCCTCCACCATCCCGAAGGCCACCACCACCGTCTCGAAGATCACCTCCACCATCCCGAAGGCCACCACCACCGTCTCGAAGACCACCTCCACCATCGCGAAGGCCACCACCACTTATTTTGCCACTACCTTTGCCCTTCAGAAATCCTCCTCCTCCCACAAGGTTGCTAAACTAATTATTTGCTCAACATCAATAAGGTATGTATTTTTTATTTATGGGTGGTGCTAAAGGCACCCAAAACATTGCTCCATAACACCATGGTATTGTTTTTAAAACATGATGTACAATGCTTTTATGCATTGTGTGGTGTTTTAGAGAAATTTTAAGACTCCTTTGGCACATATATATGTTATTTGCTTGTTGATTATTTTTAAATTTTTTATCTTACTATTCAAATATATTTTTTTTGCAGTTGATTTAATAATGAGAATAAATCCAATGCGATGAAATCGTATATTACAACGGAGTTGCGTTGGTCGTTGTTTAAGGCTAAAGAAAAAACTTAGTGCGAAATAAAGGATTTGACGTGGTCATTACGCTTTGTACTTTTCTTATTAGTTTCTTTGAAATATGATTGTGCACTCAAGTTGATGAATGTTTTATAAAAGGAACTTTGTTCCATTGATTTCTCTTTAAGCCCTTCATTTTTCATTATTTTGTTACTTAATACGTGAAGGTAGGGTATTTGAATTTTATTTTGAAGTCTAAATGCAATGTGTGTGTGTGTGTGTGTGTGTGTGTGTGTGTGTGTGTGTGTGTGAGAGAGAGAGAGAGAGAGGACATAAAATTAGTTATAGATTAATATAATCTTGGATTGTTTAAACTCAAGGAAAATAGAAAGGTTACTCCCCCAAAACAAATCATTATGTTATAGTGGTATGTATGTGACCTTTCAATTCTTTCCGAACAACTCAATATGTAGATGTGTGATATTTAATATGAACTTACTCTAAAAATCTTTATTTAGTCATAACAATTCATTTTTTATCGACTTGAAAAGATTGCCCATTGTTCCTTTAGGATAATAAATAAGCAAACATCTTTACTTTCAACTTCTCATTTTTCAAGCATGTGCATTAGACTACCTCAAATCTAAATACTAATAATTTAATTTTATTCCATTTTTCATTGATCACGTGATCTGTTTTCTTTTTATGATGCCTCTCACCATTTCTTTAAAAATTCAAAAGGATTTAGGAAACCCTTTGGATTTATGGTGGGTACTGACATCCCATTCTTTATTTAACCAATTCTCACATTATTATTAATGGATAATTCAATCCTAATTGGCTGATATCAATAATCATTTATATCTAAATGTAATCCCTAAGGGTGTGTTTGATACCATGGCAAATGGTAGGCAAATGCAAATAAGTTGGCAAATATGGTATTTGCCTACAATTTGGTGTGTTTGATAGCAAAATTTGCATACAAGCTATTTGTCAATGTACAACACCTCCTATGCATAACATGTTGGCAAATTTTGCTTTGCTATATGGGTGAGAAATATTTGCCAACAAATTTGCTAACTTCTTAAATGCTTTTAATATTTTAAAAAATAATTTAAAAACTGTTTTAAATAATTAAAAAAACTGTTATGAATATTTTAAAAACTGTTTTAAATTAAAATCTGTTTTAATGTAAAAACTGTTTTTCCGTAAAAACTGTTTTAATGTAAAAATTTGTTTTCATGTAAAAACTGTTTTAATGTAAAAAAATTTTAAAAAAAATGTGTAAACTGTTTAATATAAAAAATTATTTTAATGTAAAAACTGTTTTAATTTAAAAATTTTGATTAGGTGTAAAAACTGTTTTTCCGTGAAAACTGTTTTAATGTAAAAAAATGTTTTAATGTAAAAACTATTTTAATGTAAAAAATTAAAAACTGTTTTAATAAATAATTTGGGGTAAATTTTTTTTTTTATATATAGTTTGTTACTTTTTAATAAATAAAAACGGGAAGTAAAAAGAAAAGAAAAAACTATTTTTTTATTAAATAAAATTGTTTTAATGTGAAAATTGTTTTAATATAAAAAATTGTTTTTTCTAAAAAACTGTTTTAATGTAAAAAATTGTTTTTTTCGTAAAAACTGTTTAAATGTACAAAATTAAAAATTGTTTTAATGTAAAAACTGTTTTAATATAAAAACTGTTTTAATGTAAAAAAATTAACAACTGTTTTAATGTAAAAATTGTTTTTAATAAATAATTTTGGGGTTAAAAAACTTTTTTTTATATATAGTTTGTTACTTTTTTAATAAATAAAAACGAGAAGTAAAAAGAAAAGAAAAAAATGTTTTTTTATTAAATAAAATTTGGGACGAAAATAAAAAAAAAAAGAAATTTATTATTATATACGATAACATGGACGAAAATGTGTTAATAAAATGTTTTGCCTAAAAAACTTGTTTTACCTCATTTGGTGTTTGATAGCCTAATGTGAGAAAAAAATATTTGTCTTGGCAAAATTTGCCCTGAAAAATTTTGCCATGCCAACACTTTTGCCCAATTTGTATCAAACGGACCCTAATAGTTTTATTTAATACTCATAAACTAAGAACTATATTTTTTACTAGTGTTTACGTAGCGTATGTTACCGAGTATGATGTGATTACAAGTAATTGAGCTATAGCGACAACTCATGATCATGACCAACCTAGTGATTTCTTGCAACACTAAACGAACTACCTAGGTCTTAAAACATTCCTCGTACATGTTGATCACACATCACATTGTCCTCGACATACCATTGGATCTTGCCGTCGTGTTAATGCAAATATTATTCATACACATTATATGTGACATTGGGTTCTTCTTTGAAGGCTCCCTAGAAGTAGTGTCATGATAACTAGACCGATGGATTGATTATCCCCTAGATTTGACATCATTAAGGGAGGGCAGAGCTTGGCGAAAAGGATTTTTATGTGTTGTTTTAGTAAAACCTTCTCAATCAAAATTCCTTTGATTTACCTACAAAATTCTAGCTAAATGTACAATGGCAAGTAAATGTGTTAATCCAACTTAAGAAAAAGGAATATGTAATGAAAACTAGTGGAAATAATATTTTCATTATTTTAAAGTGATTTTCAAGGGATGGGTTTGTATTATTAATTAAAAATAGGAAGCAAGTAAAATTAATAAAATGAGTGAAAGTGAGTAAACTATTTTTGAGAAAAGTATAGATTTTGAAAATTCACCTTCAAGGCTCCTTTTATTTTAATTAAGTAATTTCTAAATTTAAGATACACCAAGATACATTTAAACCAATAAATTGACTCTCATCACAAATGTGATAAAAATAATAATTTTATTAGAAAATTAAATTTTAGACTTCCACAAAACTCTTGAAAATCATAAGAAAACCTTTATAATGAACTACCCACTAGGAATAATTCATTAATATTAATTTTTTACCTTAAAATTAAGTTTAAGAGTTGAAAATTCATAAAACAAAATTTAACCCAAGAAAAGCCTATCTCTTATTTGATTCTCAAGAAAATAATGAAATAAAATTTCAAATTTTTTCTCAAAGATCATTCACCCTTTCTTAAGGCACGGATTTAAATGTGAAAGACTATTACTAATGTTCGAAGGAGCATAAAAATAGAAATTTAATAATTAAAATATAAATAAACAAGACAATGGATATTTCATTTCTCCCCTTGAATGGGATATTAGCTTTCCATATGGGTAAATTTACATAAATGGTGTAAAACTAATTCCGTCTAAAGACTTTTGAAAGGATAAAAGAGTGAGAGAGAATAAATCAAATTTCTTTTCATCAATAATCTCCAAATCTTATAAAATTATACCCCACAACTATGATCATTGCACCAAATATGAGAGAACAAGTAAAATAATATCCTCAAACTCTTGAAATTTATCACTCTAAATCACAATGTTGTTCTCTCAATATATATTCCGCCTCGCTCTCAAACTCTCCGAAAAAGATAAAAATGAAGACTACACACTCAGTCACACTAAGATCTACTCCAAAAATGAAGAGAAATTTGAAAATGGATATTGTGTTTTGTGAGAGCTCCTTTTTTGTATTGAGTCTTTAGTCTAGAATATCTAAAAGAAAAAAAAAAGTTGACTTTAGTTGAGGCATTTTTGGAAAGTGTAAGAGGGTGTGCATGGATAAGAGATTGTTGCACTATTTTGAGCTTTGGCAGTCGGGTATATGTTTAAGGAGGTGGCCACAGGTTTACATGGGAAGAGAGAGAGGGGAAATATGAGAGTTGACCTTTGGTATATTTTCTGTTTTTTCCTTACGCATATGTATATACACACACACTCACACACATACATACGGAGCGATCCAATGCGGATCAACTTAAGGACCGCCCCATAGAGACCAATTTTTTTAAAATACGATTTTTTTTATATTTTGAGTTGATTTTTTGGGGTTTTTAAACATTTTAAGATACCCCTAAAAAATAATCTTAAAATGAATTGTTTTGCTATTTTTAAAAAATCGATCAAAATATGTTAGTTTTAAATGGCTTAAAAAACTAACATATTTTGATCGATTTGTTTAAAATAGTAAAGAACTTTATTTTGAGCTAATTTGATTTTTAGGGGTATCCTGAAATGTTTAAACATAAAAAAAAAATCAACCCCAAATTATTTTTTTAGTATTTTAAAAAAATTGGTCCATATTAAGTCCAAATGGACTTGGTCCACACCTGATCCTGCCCCTATACATATAAATATTCAGTTGGAAAAATAAATGTGTGTGTGTGTATGTGTGAGCGAGAGAGAGGGGGAGAGAGAGAGAGAGAGAGAGAGGCATTGCATGGGGGATGGTAGATTGATTAGGTAGAGGAGCGAGAATATAAAGCGAGAAAACATATGAAGTGATAAGAGAGAGGAAGAAATAATCGAATGAGATGAAATGAGATTTTCTCCTAAAAAAGGAAATGAACCACGTATATAAATGGGTATTACATTGTGAGAATATGTTATACTCATGTTCCCCACCACATTTAAATTGTCTTACTCCATTTTACAATAATACATGTTGAGTCTGGTCCAAGAGGTCTCCAAAAAGCATCATCAAACTCATACTGAATCATTCATGCCATTTGCATCAAGTTAACTACTTAGGATAAATCTATAATGTCTAGCGAACATATATTCACCCTTGGTTAAACATACTTTTCATAATTGGAAAGTGTTGTACTTTTAATTTTGTGATCATTTATGAGATTTCCCAATACAAGATGAAAATCATTCACCAAGTTATTAACAAAAGGTAAAATTTTAGGTAAACTCCAAAAAAACTCTTTTAGAAAACTCATTTTGAATAAACAACACAACATGTGTAGAACGTTGTACAAAATCAAATTTAAGTTTCTTGGTTACCAGGTTTTTGAAATAAAAACCTTATTAAGTCTTTGAGTGAAAAAACCAAGAATGTAAGAGTTAAGAACAGTAAGCACAAAAGCACAAACCATATTTTGTTACATGGTAAAATCCCAAATTAAGGGAAACCTCTACGGTTACCTCTATGCCACAACCAAAAATTCCACTATAGTAAAACAAGAATTACAAGAATGCAACAGAATACTCAAAATCCTAAATAATTAAGATATATACCTACTGAGCTTTACTCTTCCCATGGTACTATCTCTTCTGAGTTGATTTTCATGTTATGTTCCCCAAGATTTAATTACTTGCTCCTTTAGCGGACTCAGCCAAACCCAATCTCTCTAAGAAACAACATACTTTGCTTTATGTGTTAGTGTGTGAGATTGTTTATGACTGTGAAGTGCCTAAATGCAGTATGCAATCTCACGTCTCTCTTTGTAGTTTATACAAACGGTACTATGAATTACAATAGTTCTATATGAGATGAGATTTTCCAAAAACGAAGAAAATTAGACTTCAGTGTTTGAAACATAATTTTTCAAATCCCGAGTTTTATTTAGATCTTAAAGTGAACAGATCTAAATAAGAAATTATTTATTCACAAAATAAATTTTACAAACTATAATACTTTATACACAAACTGAGATCTAAAACTAAATACATGCTGAAGTCTCTTTTTCAAGGTTTTTGAAAACAGAAAAGGTTAGATCATAAAATATAAATAGGAAAACTCAGATCCAAATAGATAAAGTATTTCTACAACAGAAATAACAAGAAACAACCTAAAATAAACGTGAAATGTATCTCAGGTGTTCTTCTTGCAATTTCTAGACATAAATATGAGATGAACAGTGAGAGGATGTTTCTAAGAGAGAAAGGGTTATCAGAGTGTGTAAAAATCCCAAACTCAAACCCATGGAAAAAACCTAAAATATTTTTCACTCAAAACCCTAGATTATCTTAGAAAAATATGTACGCAACAGTGTTTGGATTTAACAGAAACACTCAAACTTCACTCAGTTTTATTTTCTCTCTTTCTCGCTCTTTTCTTTTCACTTCTCTATCTATCTTCTCAACCTGGCCGACTGCCAAAAGTTCTCCAATTGATGAGGGAGTGGTCTTATTTATACTAAGGTTAGAAGGTTCTAGTGACTTAAGACTAATCAACGATTTAGATTAAAACAACGGTTCAAATGTAAAACCAAGGGTTCACAAGCCATCGTATAAATGTACATCCCAATAATTGGTTAAAATGGTTGGCACTAGGATCGCTCAAAACAACATGAAGATTGTTGATAGAAATTAATCTAACATCTCTCACATCTGTGAGTGTGAGAAAACACAACTTCATCCAATCAGGTTACAATAGTTGTCATGCACTTAAACGTTACAAAATGCACGTGTGTTTGATGTTTAATAAATCCCATTTTATACCACACAAGTTTCTGCCGGTTTTGATTTCTACCCAGGGAAGTTTTTAAAGGGAAATATTAAATCTAATTCAAGCCCAATACTTTTTAAACCCTAATTAAAATGTTTAAAAATCATTTTAAAAAAGTTTAAAAATTCCCCAAAAATATTTAAAAATATTTTAGCACACACCATGCATGATATGAAGTTGCATCCTATAGTGTGTTGTTTATCTTCCCTTTAGGCATAAATGGTAGTCTTGGGGATGCTTTGATGCTGATGTAGTCTTCATAGTACTCATAGAGAAGAGCTAAAAAAAATCTAAAAATATTTTGTCAACATATCCAAACTAGTTGGAAATTCTATATGGCATATACTCAAAGAAGTCACCCGTATAGTGTATTATGAATCTCCTCCTTTGGATATTGGAGACAAAAATCCCTCGAGTAACCTGGTACTCGCGGGTAAAAAAAATAAAATCCTAGATTCCTATAAAAGAGAGCTATTCCACCCATTCCCATCCTAGAACCGAAAATAAGATAAATAAAAAATTACATAACTCAACTAAATACAGGCCAATACCCTAATATGGTAAGAATGAACAATGGATCTGTATAAGAATGCCTGAAATAAAACACTGGGAAATAAGGCACATTAGTTAAATCATTGAAATATAGCATGATAAGTTTAAGCCGTTACTCAAGGCCTTCTCCCCCAATTTTTCTCAAATAGATAATGGGGCGAAAATTACAAACAAGGGAGAAAATATCAATTATTCTACAACGTTTGACATAAACATGGGTAATATCAAGAGTTTCCTACATTATCAAGATAAAGGAGGCGTCTTTTGTCATTTGTTAAACTACTATACCCTAAATCCTCAAAAACTAATTGTAAGCGTGATATATACCGAGGAAATGATAAATATACAGAGTTACTATGTAAGCACAATCATCCTAATGTATTTCCTAAGCTCTGTTCTACAAAAACCGACTAGGCTCCGCCTAGGCACGCCTAGGCTTAAGGCTTGGGAGAAACGCCTCGCCTTACGCTTTTCACGCCTTATTCTTGGTAAAACCCTTAAGGCGCACTTTTTTCTAAAAACAAAAATGCTTTAGTGAAACGATGTTGCCTTTTAAGGAATTTGTTTACAAACCGGACCATTATCTCATCCAAAATAATCAAATAGTATTCTAATTTGCATATATTTAGACATATTTTTATGATATGTGCAGTTTTTGTATTTTAATAACCTTGTTATGGTTAAAAAATATTAAAATATATTAAGAAGGCCTAAACGCCTTTTCACGCCTTTTTACGCCTAATCCCGCCTAGGCTTCTAAGGCTTGGCCTCCGCGCCTCAATCACGCCCTGCATTTTTTAGAACCTTGTTCCTAAGTGATTCAAACCTAGTATTATCCAATGGTTTCATGAATAGTTCAACCAGTTGTTTTCAGTGTTGATGTACTCAATTTCTAGTTCCTTAAATTCAACAAGTTCTCTAATAAAGTGATGTATTATCTTGATGTTCTTAGCGCGTGAGTGCTGAACAAGATTTTTAGATATACTAATAGCACTCTGGTTATCAAAAAACATTGCAAGTTTGTCTTCCTTAATACCATAATCACACAACATTTATTTAATCCATAACAATTAAGCACAATAGCTACTAGCTACGATATGCTCAGATTCATCAGTAGACAGGGATATACAATTTTGTTTTTTACTACTCCATCCACCTAGATTATTTCCTACATAATAGAATCCACCAGACATAATTTTACTATCATCTGAGCAACCTGCCCAGTCAGCGTCTGTGTAACCATCTATAGTGCTTGTAGTGTCTTTTATGCACCAAATGCCATAATTAAGTGTGCCCTTAACATATTTTATAATTCGTTTTACACACAATAGATGAAATTCTTTGGGAGAACATTGATAGAGTGCACAGACACATACAACAAAATAAATATCAGGTCTAGATGCATTAAGGTACAATAAACTCCCTATCATGCTTCTATACAAAGTAGGATCTATGATTTTCCCATGTTTATCTTTAAATATTTTAATAGAGGTGCTCATGGGTGTTCGTACAGATTTAGCATTATCAAGACCAAACTTTTTCACTAAATCACCAGCATATTTAAGCTGAGAAATAAAAAGACGATCACTACATTGTTTAACTTGTAAACCGAGAAAATATTTCAACTCCCCCATCAAGGACATCTAAAATTCACCATGCATTATACTAGAAAGGTCCTTTACTTGTTCAGGTGAAGTGGAATAAAAAATGATATCATCGACATACACTTGTGCAATCAAAATATTGTGACCAATTTTTCAGATGAATAATGTCGGGTCATTTCCACCACACTCAAACCCTTTATTGACTAAAAAAGTTTAAAGGCGCTCATACCAGGCCTTAGGGGCTTGTTTTAAGCCATACAATGCTTTTTTCAATCTATAGACATGGTTAGTGTAAGAGGGATCAACAAAGCCCTTTGGATTCTCTACGTATACTTCCTTTGATAAAATACCATTTAAAAAATAAGACTTAGCATCCATTTAGAAAAGTTTGAATTGCAAATGACAGGCAATAGCTAAGAGGAGACGAACAGACTCGAATCTTGTTATCCGGTCAAAAGTCTCGTTAAAATCTATACCATTTATCTGAGAATATCCTTGCATTACTAACCTAGCTTTGTTTCTAACTACAACCCCAGACTCATCAGTTTTATTTTTAAAAATCCAACGGGTGCCAATAACCTTTTTGTCTTCACGTCATGGGACTAGATACCAAACGTCATGACTCCGAAACCGGACAAGATCTTCTTGCATAGCATTAATCCAGAATGAGTGACAAAGGGCATCATTTACACTTTTTGGTTCCACAAGGGAAAAAAAACATGCAAAATTAGCCAAATTTTAAAGTTAAGGTCTAGTTCTCACAGGTTCAAATGGGTTACAAACAACCTTATCAATGGATGGTCTTTAGAAACCCATCTTGGTACTACAGGGACCTCAGATGGCAGTGGATCATTTATCTCAGGAGAGTCAGGTATAAAAATATTTTCAGACTCATCCACGACTACTGATTGACTATCACGACTCTCAGCGCTTGTGTCATTGACAATTACATTAATGGACTCAATTATAACCTTGGTACGCAGGTTGTAAACACAGTAAGCCCTACTTGATTGGGAATATCCTAGAAAATGGCTTTATCTCCTTGGGTATCGAATTTGGAAAGATTTTCTCCATTTTTGCAGACATAACAAATACTCCCGAAGGTTCTAAAGTATTTTAAATTAGATTTTTTTATCGTACCATAGTTCATAGGAAGTCTCTTTGGTGTTTTTTATGCGGTATACATGATTAATAATGTGACACGCCATATGGACTTCCTCAACCCACAAGTATTTTGGCAACCCTTTGGCATGCAACATAACCCTAGCCACCTCTTGGATTGTCCAATTCTTTAGCTTAACAATACCGTTTTGTTGAGGTGTCTTAGGTGCACTAAATTCATATTTATATCCATTACCTAAACAATACACAGTCACACCGGAGTCTTTGAACTCTTCACCTCTATCGTTCCTTATGTGAGATACTTGGATATCCTTTTACTTTTCAATCTTTAAAAGGATTTAAGAAATTCTCGGAAGGTGTCTGATTTATTTATCATAAAATAACCCGAGTAAATCGCGTGAAGTCATCGACCATAATAAGGATATAACTGTTACCTCAAAGGCTCACAGTTCAAGAAGGAACCATAACATCCATGTGGATTAGTTCAAGAGGTTTAGAAGTTAAAATATCTTTAACATTCTTATGGGCATATATACTTATCTTACCCACTAGGCAAGGACCACAAATAGAGTTAAAAAGTGTTTTTCAATTTGGGTAAACCTCTAACTATTTCCTGGGAACTTAATCTGCATAAGTTATCAAAATTAGTGTGACCCAATCTATTATGCCATATATCAAAATCATCCAATCTGACTATTTTATAGGATTCATTACTTGGAATCACTGTGTAACAATCGTCCTGAGTTATGTTTCCTGAAAGAATCCAGTTACCCTTTTTGTTCAAAGTTTTGCAATTAGTTTTGGAGAAGGTAACTGTGTGATCAAAATAAAAAAAATTATAATATACTAAGTAGATTAGCTTTGAGACCTTTTACTAATAAGACATCATTTTAGAGAAGGAGGCCCCTCTTCATAAAGTGTTACATTACCAATGATCTGGGATGAGACTCCATTGCCAAAAAGGACACTACATCATAAGAAGTCTGTCTTATTTGTTAATTTAGTCTCATCCCCAGTCATGTGTTTAGAACACCCAAAATCCAAATACCAGCCAATTGAGGTACTCTTGGAGCAGTGATAACCACATTGCACCTAAGCTGGGGTAGAAGGTCATCTTTTCAAACCCAAATGGCCTTGATTTTAACAAATTTCTTGGCCTTGGACTTAGGAGTCTTTCTATATGCTTTCTTTTTAGTTCGAGGTCCCTCCCTTTTCTTCCTATAGTTAAAGATTTTAGTGGTGTGCCTAGGGAGAACATACATATTCCTAATTTTCTTAGAATAGTTAAGGTTTTGATAAATAGGTGTGTACAAATGTTTTTGAAAACATTCAGTAATGGGGTACCCATAGGCTTGACTCTATCACCTAAGTCCTTAAAAATAGGTTTGGTCGTGTTTGACACATTGGTTCTAATTGCACCAGTATTATTATTTTGTCTGAGGTCTCTTATAGTTGGACAAACATACTTAGCTTTATTTTAGGTTTCGGCTTTGGATTACACATTTCTTGTGTTGCTTTAGAGACATCAACCTTTAAAATTCCTTTATGAGGGTTTAGCAAATTCTGGCCTTCATTTACAAAGACTACATTAGAGTTTAAAGGAGTTGTCTTTATTTCCTTAAATTTTTTCTCAAAACCCAAAAAAAGTTTCATCGTCAGCATTTAATTTGCTACCAAAAACAATATCATCATAAGATTTGACTTATGTTTCAAAATTCAAACATTTCTTGAAAACATTTGAAACCTTTTATTTAAATTCCTCAATTCAATTAATGTAGCCTTATACCTTTCACTTAAAACAAATTTCTTCTTAGAAAGATCTTTTAGTTTTGAAACAAATTCTTTGGTTTCTGACTTATGTGAAACACATTGGGCTGTGTAATATTCAAATTTTTCCTAATAGTTTTACTAAGTTTTTCAACGTGTTCAGTCAACTGCTTAACCATTTTATCTAACTTGGCACTCCTATTAAGAGTCTTACTATATAATTATTCAATATCAGTTAGGTCATCATCAGACTCACTAAGTGATGTGTGTGATGTGTCCCCTAACGCTTCATTTCGTGTAGTGAAACTTACACACGCGTTCAATTCGTCACTAGTGTTATCACTTTGACCCACTTATAAGTTATAACTACCTACATCATTTACAACAGTAGTAGATACAATATTTACACTAGCATGAGTCATATCAACATTAACAAGCATTATCGAACTTTCAATAGGTAAACATGTTTTGTCATCAGAATATATTATCTTAGCAAAGAAGGACATGCATGATTCATTAACACTGGATGACTGAAGTTCATCCTATTCAGAGTCACTAGAATCATTCCAAGTTTTGCATATATTAGCCTTGACATTATTGTTCAGCTTGATTCTATACTTAGAAGCAATATTCCCCAATTTCCTATAACAATGACATTTGATATTAATCTGGTCTCTCTTAGACCTGTTATTATCAATAGTCTATTTGTCATCATTTATGTCATGAGGTCTATGAGTTTGAAAGTTTTGATATCCAGCTCTCCCATGTTTAGAAGCAACATAGTTTCTAAACTTTAAAATTTTCTTAATTTTTTTATTCATAAGGGAAATATGGTTATCTAAGATTTCCAAGTCACAATCCTTATTAAGGTCTAGGTAAAAATCAAGTGGGTTCTTCTTAGGGACAGTCAATTAAGTTGAGAAGACAACATTAGATCCAGAGGATCTTTTATTGTGGGAGTTCATTTATTTGTTATTTTCTAACTCCATTTCTACAGTTCTAAATTTGCTACTCAACAATTTGGGAGTTAAGTTAAGGTCATCCATCTCTTCTATAGCATATCTTTATTATCAAACTTAGTATCATGGATCTCAAGATTTAAGCACAATTTCTTTCCTATAATACACTATCCCATTATAATGGAGTTTAGTGATAATATATGTTAACTTAATGTAGAAGTCATCAAAAAATTCAATCTCATCCATCATAAGGGTGTTATACTGTTGAACCAACATTTGGGTCTTACCAACCTTAATAGGCTCATCACCTTCAAGGGAGGTGACAATGGTATCCCAGGCTTCTTTAGTAGTGGTACAAATAGATATACGTTTAAATTCGTGTTCATTCACAGACATGAAAATACATTTCTTTCCCTTATTATTTCTAAGTGACATTTTTTTCTCTTCCTTATTAAACTCACTGAGACTTTTCTTAATTTTTATAGTACTGGTTTCAGCTAAAGGCTTAGTAGGGTGAAAAAAAAACCATTTTCAATCATGTCCCATACATCATCACCCAAAGTCCCTTAGATAAAAGCAATCATCCTTACCTTCTAATAAGGAAAATTGTTTCCATCAAAGAGGTGTAGACGGCACAGGTTACCAAACTTCTCAAATATTTCACCCATTATGGAAACCTGGAAGCCAAAAGCAATTTCAGGAGTTTTAGGATCAAAATATTTTTGATAAACCCGTTCTGATACCATTTGAAAATCGTTCACCAAGTTATTAACAAACGTTAAATTTTAGGTAAACTTCCAATAAACTTTTTTAGGAAACTCCTTTTGAATAAACAACACAAGATGTGTAAAAAGTTGTACATAATCAAATTTAAGTTTCTTGGTTACCAAGTTTTTAAAATAAAATCCTTATTAAGTCTTTAAGTGCAAGACCAAGAATGTAAGAGTTAAGAACAGTAAGTAGTAAAGCACACACAATATTTTTTCCGTGATAAAATCTTAAATTAAGGGAAACATCCATGGTGACCTCTACGCCACAACCAAAAATTACACTACAGTAAAACAAAAATTACATGCATGCAACTGAATATTCGAAATCTTAACTAATTAAGAAATATACCTATCGAGCTTTACTCTTCCCACCGTACTATCTCTTTTTAGTTGATTTTCCGGTTATGTTCCCCAAGCTTTAATTCCTTGCTCCTTCAGGGAACTCATTCAAACCCAATCTCTCCAAGAAATAACACAATTTACACATTTTCCGAGATTACTACAGTGACTACTAAGTACAGTAGCTATGGTTTCCCAAGTACCGCTACACGTAGAGAATGGTACTAATCTTGGATTTTCCCAGCGAAGTTAAATTGAAGTTTGAAAGGTCCTTCATAAGGACCACACGTTGAAGTTAAGTCAGGAGGAGGAAGTGTAACTTCATTCGGTGGAAGTATAAGACTCATAAGCTTTAGCCTAGAGCGGGGTATAGAAATGCCCAAATGTGAAAAATTGAGGAAATTTTTTCACCCGTTGGAGTAATGTTGAAATGGTAGAAAATGGTAGTCACCATAACGTAACACCCCGCCTAATTAAATACCGGGTGGCCAGTCCCATACCAAATTAAAACAGAATATACAGTTGGCTCATTCTTAGCATCACTGTCGAAAACATTTATAACTCACCCAATACCCAATTAAGCTGGTGTTAAAAACTTTCCAAATTTTAAATTTCAACAAAACCATTTTTAGTTTAAGAATAACACAACACATTTTATTCTACAACACTGAACAAAAGAATTTAAATGCAGTTGGAATAAACATTCCCAAATAATATTAATCCATTACAGTAATCCCATCAATAACGACTGTATTAAAAAGACCCGAATACAATAGTATTTGACCTCGATAGAAGTGATAACTGAAATCCTTTGGGCGACATGCCCTAACTAAGAATACTGTGAATCAAAAAGATGATAGGCGTCTAAGAAAAACTCCATAGCTCCATAGCTCGTCACAATCAACTATGGTTGGCGTCCCTGTTGCTGGACACCTGATATAGAGATACAATAGAAGAGAAAATATGCAAGGAAACGGGTCAGAGCCCGAATGTGTAGATGATTTTTAAAACAGCAAGTATGTAACAAGTGCAATAAAGCATTTATTATGTACATGTTAGATCCAACTCTCACTTGCTATTCTCACCTCTCAACTAGAGTGCACACTTAACGTTTCCTATTAACCTCCTAGTTAATGGTTCCTCTTTTCTAGTCTCCATATTATAATTCCATTCCCATATCATAATCCCCGTATGTCCCATACCATACGTCACATTATTATTCATTTACATTTCTCCTTTATATGATTAGTTTCTCATTAACATGAATCATTACTCATTAATATGAATCGTTTCTCATTAACATGAGTTAAGCTTTTCAATTCTATAAGCATAAACATTCATTAACTTAATTCCATTATCTTTCTCTATTCACCGTTATCTACAATTATCACCGTAGATAGATTTGACCACAATATATCCATTCAATCATTTAATCCATTATATATATATATATATATATATATATATATATATATATATATATATATATATTCATATATAATACGGCACCCCGAGTCACAGCTGCGGTGCAATGCATTACTCTGCTATCATGTCCCATCATCGCAGGTCGCCGAATAGGGGACTAAAGGTTCGGTGAAATTCCACGAACCCTAAACAACAACAAACAAATTGGAGGCGAACATAGTTCTCGTATCCATGGGTCACGCACATACCTACGTACCCACAGTCAGCGGACTTATCAACTCCCCGATAAGTCTTTCATAGACCTATGTTCTCGAGCGACAAATCAAAGATCCTATGGATTCATCAGGATATGACTGCCCTCACGCGCAAACCTCCCACCGATATAAAGTAAGCTAGGTATGTCATACACATAAATCATCAATCAATCCAATAGGTGTTATCATACCTATAATATAATATCAATAAGGTAATATCACTACCCTAAGATATTTCTCATACGTAGCATTACATCCCTTTTAAATCCCACGTATTAACATATCATGTCTTTACTTCATAATTTAATTATCCTCGCATCCTATAACATCTCTCCACTCCCGACGTCGTTAAGGTTCATGCGCGGAGCGTCTCGCAAAGAGAAATCCAAACAAGGAACCCCTCCAATACACTACTACTTAACTTTATCGATCGAGGAGGTCCGACAACTTTAACTATGCGATCGGGATAACCTCATACCTTCTTTCAACCAAATGTGTTCTAAACTCCCATCTCTATCCAGGAGACACACTACTACGCTCTTGTATTACACTCCATCCTTGCGAAATCAATATTGAGCTTAAACTCAGTCCTTGATGTTCAAATTGTAACCCTAAGGCTACCCTCACTCAATACACAATATTTAAATAGGTTTTTCCTCAACATATATTCAGTAAGAATTCACTAATATTCTACTGTTCCATAACATCATTTCTCCCGAATTACTACGAGTTTAGTTCTCCTTTTAATTAAGGTTAAAATCGATAGTTTCAAATCTCTTATAAACACATCTTCTTTCACTTTGGATTAAACCCTCTTATAAACTTAAGGATACCCAGGTGTTATATACAATCACCCCTACTGGTCCTATCTTTAATCCTCATACATCTCCATTTAGAATTTAACAAATGAATCTAGCAACCGAAATTCCATTCGATATAATTTTCCTCATTTTAATCACTTGAATCCAAATCAAATTAATTCAAATCTTATCAAGGGTTTACTGATATTTTCTAAGTCCCATAATATCCAAATAATAAACACCAAAGATCCACAAAAGGTTTGGGATAAGAATCAACATTTAAAAAGAAATAACTTTACATATTCTGGGGAGGTCGATCGATCGAAGGCAGGGGTCGATCGATCGATCCCTCAGGTCCAAGCCTGGTTTTCTGCATTTTCTGCAACTACGGGTTTCACCATTTTTACTCATTCAAACATTCATATTAACCTCCAAAATGAGTTATAATTATTTCTACATGATATATCAACATATATGAACGATTTCCAATACTCTAAACATCCTAGAATCATCAAGGGATTGGATTAAAAGCATGTTTCTCTCCTTATTTCCAGAAAATCATCAACATATTAACTTCAAAAACATTTCAATGGTTTTTCAGATTTTTCTTCAACATATTCATGATCATTTCGTGGATTAATATCATCCTAAAATATAAGTTTACTTCCTATATTATTTCAGTTTCTATAAATCCATATAACAACTCCATTATATCTTCCAAACAATAAAATCATCTCTTTTCATAATTATTCTAACATGGACAATATACGAACTTAAGTTGCAATTACCAAACACTTGCCTTTACTGAAGGTCTGATCCTTTGGTGTAGTATATCTCAGTTGGTTTTCCCTTCTCCGGTCAAACTCCGGTGGTGGTTGGTGGTGGTGAACCTTGGTTCTTGTTCTTCTCCTTCCCAACTAGGCTTTTCCCTTCCCAAGCACTCTTTCACTCTCTATAGGAAGATGACTTCTCTATTTTGTGTATAGGAATGAATAACCCACATACACTTAATCTACCAATACTTATAATAGGCCAAAATCCGAAATCACTATTCATCCCCCTAGAAAAATGACCAAAATGCCCTTTCGGGTTGTCTATTCATTTCCAAATGACCCGAGACTCAAAATTAACATCCAAATAGACTTTTATGACTATTTCGAACCTTCCGGACGCAACGACGCAGTCGAAATGACTATAAGGTCGATAAAAAATAAATTTCCTTTTAAATTTAATAAACTAGTCCCGACACGTCCCATACCGCGTCTGACTAAAAATATAAATTACCGAATTTATATCATACAGTCATATCAATGACATCACATTCATATATTACCTAAATATCTTTAAGTAATATTCAGAATCATCCATTTTAATATCCACCATCCGGATAAAACCCGAATGAATTAATTAATAATAAAATCCAATTAATCCATTAATTTAAAATATAAGCCATTTTAAAAGTCAATTAAAATTACGGGGTATTACACATAATGGGTGGAGCGGGATGTTTTGCTCATAGAGGAATCCTAAGGATGGTTTTAGAAGCAAGTTCTTTTTTTCTATACGAAATGAAAAGAATGTAACTTTATGAAATATTCACGCGAGGATAGGTAGGAGGCCGACAATGAATAAAGAGTTATAGGGTCAGGGAAGCCTTGCACTGAAGTAAATTAGGTACGAGCAACAAAGGTCCTTCAGTGGAATGATAAGCTCACAAGTAAATGTTGATAAAATTTATGGAGAAGTCGTGTTCGTGAAACCTGACTGGTGGACTTCCACCCGGGGAATTCATTGGAATGAGACAGTTAAGGCAGGTAACATGTTTTCCTTTGCTGGGGGAGTTAACGGAACTATGAGGGTGATTGTCAGGATTGAGTCTATAGAGCCTGAGATGCTGAAAAATTTATCATGGTCAGGGTGGCCAGAAATGGGGAATGATTGCGATGTGGAATGTAGAACCCCACGCTTTAAATTTTTGTCCGGTAGAAGTCAAAGGACAAAATAGGGTCCCTAGATGGGGCGTTGATTATGGTAGATTTTGGTACAGATAGGATGAAGGTACGGTATCTAGGAGCTATTTGAAGTGGCCAGGGTATCTGTCAAGAATGTTGTCGTGAATTCCACCTCGGTTGAGGGTGGTGCATTCTGTATAGCAAAATGGAGTAGTATTTTATTAACCTTATATGCGGGTGTGTAAATTGAGATTGGTGACAGTATTGGTTATATTATAGAGGGTATATCTATATGTTTTTCGTGGTAGCGAGGTTTTATATTCTTTCATTCGCTGTGGAAGCGAGTGTTGATATTTTAAAGTTATATCTGGTTTGTTTTATTCATTTTGTATGTGTTATACGAGTGTAAATATTTTTGATTGGTTGGAGCGATAGCAAGATAATGATTGTAAGGCTATCGTATATACGGTTCCAGGGTGGAACTAGTTGTTCTATAATATCTCACCTGGATACGGGTTGAGACTTTATAGAGACGGTCTAAGATATGTAAATTTTTATTATTTTACATGTTTTATCCTGACTTATCTCCACGACCGACAAAGTTAAGTAGTAGTGTATCAGAGGGGTTCCTTGTTTGGATTTTTCTTTGCGAGACACTCCATGCATGAACCTTAACTACGTTGGGAGTGGAGAGATGTTACTTTATGTTAGGATGTTGGTTTTAGTGAACTTGGCCGAGAGTCACGTGATTGATTGAGGGCTAAAAGTAGATGTGCGGTGCAAAAGCACTGGAAATGTTTCTCTCACCATATGTATGTGGGTGAGACAAGGGAAAAGGAAGTCGGGTAGAGGCTTATGGCCAGGCCTTGATTATAATATATATATATATATATATATATATATATATATTTGCAGAAGGAACTTCATAGCACATTGCAGAAAGTAGCGCCCTGATTAGTTAGATTTTCCTTTATGTCGCAACGGGAGGACATCGAGGTAGAAGCGCGTTAGTAGGGTTAGGAGATGGGATTTTTAATGGACCCATTTGTGTGCCTTAGGCCATTATATCTTGATGACCGATGATGCGAGGTAGTAGTGTAACGGGAGGGTCCCTTATTTGGATTTCGCTCTGTGAGACGTCCCACGCATGAAGTCAAGCAAATGTCAGAGATTGAGAAAGGTCTGGGGCACTAGGGATATAGTTAGTATTGTACTTATTCGTCATGAGCAAGAAACACATCAACCTTAGGATTATTAGCAAGTAAGGCCCGTGGGGCATATGACGCTATTTTTGGGAGGCTGTAGTGAGTTAACCATGAGATGGTTAGTGGGTTAACTTTTAGAAGGATGGGGTCCCCAGGAATAAGGAGTATGGAATCTCGAGTAATTCAGGACACTTGGTCGGAAAGAATATGAGGCCCATTTTTAGAAGGAGTTGACTTCTACTCCTTCACTCTCGTTGTCAAGATCGAGAGTGGACTGTTTAGTCTCTACGAAGGCGTCTCTACCAGGATTGGGAGGCGTGTTAATACTGGAGCATGGGGCCATTGCTTATGCGTCTCACAAGCTTAAGACCCATGAGAGGTATTATCCCACTCATGATTTAGAGTTCGCTGCGGTAGTGTTCACCTTAAAGATATGGAGGCACTACCTCTTGTACAATAATTTAGTCTTTTTACGGACCACAAGTTATTATAGTATTCGTTGGGGCGACAGAGTCGGTGGTTAGTGTCCGTAAAGGACTATCAATATGAGGTTGATTCTCACCCAGAAAAGGGAGAATGAGGTAGTGGATAAGCTAAGAAGAACGATCTTAACTAGGAGGACACTTTGGCAAGAGAAATTATGTCAGTGTTGACCATTAGTGGAAGCGCAGGGAATGGACATTTCTGAGTTTGTCTCCTAATGCGCCACTTGTCAATTAGTGAATGTAAATCACCAACGATCAACTGGATTATTATAACCGTTAGAGTACCGGTGTAGATAAGAAAGGGTATATCCTTGGATATTCTCATTGAATTGTCGGCATCGCAACGGTCATGATCCTATTTGGGTAATTGTGGGTCATTTGACTAAATCGCCACACCCCTGCCAATGTGGACGGAATATTTACATCAGGTTACACACAACTCTTTATTGCAGAGTTGTGAAAATTTATAAGGTGCTTATCAATATAGTGTTGAACCGAGACTAGTCTTTTGTATCAATTTTTTTTTTGGGTGAAGTTTCCAGGAAGTAATGGGAAAACCGAATTGAAGTCGAGTACATCCTATCACCCGCAAATGGATGAACAAACGGAGAGAGTTAAACAAATTCTGGGAGGCATACTTCAGATGTGCGTAGTTAACTTTAAGGATGTATGGGGGAAGTATCCTGTATGGGTTAAAATTTCATATAATAATTAGTACCATTACACTATATGTATGGCACCGTATGTGGCTTCATGTAGCTGGCTGCGTAGTTCGCATGTTCATTAGTTAGAAACATGTGACAATAAACTCTTTGGACCTGAAATGGTCCAGAAATACTTCTTTGATGATTGAGCTCATTTGAACCGCATACTTTGAAGGGCTATGCCGACGCGAATAGAGGTTATATAGTATGGGAGGTAGGGGATCAAGTTTTGGGGCGGGTATCCTCAGGGAAGGGTATAATGTGATTCAGGAGGAAATGCAACTTATTCAGTGTTATATAGGCATTTTCTTTCGTTATTGTAAAGGTAGGCTGATAGTTCATGTGAGGATCGACCGGTTACTAGTTAAGATCATGGAGAGTACAGACTAAGATCGAAAGTGGTAACCTTATTCCAAGTCCAGTGAGGACACCACAATGCAGAGGAATTTACTGGGAACGAGAGGACGATATTTGAGAGAAGTACCCCTTGATATTGTTATATGGTACGCCTGAATTTTGAGGGCAAAATTCCCTTGTAAGGGGGGTAGTATGTAATACCCCTTACTTTTGAGTGATTATTTTATATTAAATTATTGGGTGGGTTAATTTTATGAAATAAAAGAAAGTTGAGGTGAATATTATTTTAAGTGATTTAAGAGATAATATTTATCGAGTTTTGCATATTTACTGTTAAGTGATCGTAAATAGCATTATATTGTGTCGTTGTGTTTTAAGCGACGATTATGACTTATATTTCCATTTGGATCATTGTAAATGATTTAATATGACGTTGGAACATAAAATATTTTATGATATTTCGGATGCCAATTTTGAGGGTACGGTTAGTTCGAAAATAGTTGAGATAGTCAAAATAAATGCCAAGTTGTATTTTTGAATTCCGGGGACTTTTGATTGGTTATAACTTAATTATGTTGTTACGAGCCATTTTAATTGTGTAGTAACATTTAAACAAGTATACTTAATGAAATTTGGTATATTAGTCTTGCAAACTCATTTATTTCTCATTTTAGGTTTCTAAACCTAAGAGAGTTAGAGAGAGGGAGAGAGAAGAGAGAGCTTGGGAGAAAATGGAGAGAAAAGAGAGAATTGGAGAGTTGAAGCTTGGGATCGTTGCTTCGGGAAGAGAATCCGAGACTACCAACTTGAGGCAAGTTTCTTACTTCCAAATGCATGATTTAGTGTGAATAAATTGTATATATAGTCATGTTTTTTAGATTTAAATCATTTTTCGATTGGGGAAATTGGGGTTTAAACCCTTAATCTTTGATTTAAATATGATTTGAGATTAATTTACTAGTTAGTAGTTGTGTAGGAATAATTTGGTGGAATTATTAGTTGTTGAGGTTGAAGGAAGTTGAAGATTTGAGTTTTGGGGATTTTAGGGTTCATACAACCTGTAGCCATAACTAGGCATTTCATCCAGGGCGAATCGATTTTCCCCCTTTGCAAATCGATTCGCTAAAGAGGGAGGATACAGGATTGGGAAATCGAATCGATTAGGGTTAATGCTGAATCGATTCGGGCTGAGATGGGAAGATAGATTTCTAAGTCGAATCGATTCGCTTTTAGGCAAATCGATTCGCTACCAAGGGAGAATCGATTTGGGCCTAGGCTAATCGATTCGGAAACCATGCTGTCTTAGGATAGTTTTATATCTTGGTTTCTATTTCATTTCTTTTAGGTTTAAGGTCTAGGAACCTTCTCTTGGGAAGTAATTAAGATTATTAGGGGTCTATATTAGGGAAATAAATAACCTCGGTTAGTATGGGAATAATGGGACTTATTCAGGGTGTTATTCAATAGAATTAGTGTCGTTTTCATCTAGGAGACTATCCTAGGACTAAAGGAAATAGGAAGGTATGGTCTAGGAATCTTGGAGACAAGTATTGAGTAATATTTACCCTTAGTGGCCCATGATATTACTTTGAACCCTTGAAGACAAGCATGAGGAAAATTTCACTTTGTGGCCTAGGTTATTAATAACACATGACTTCGTGAATAAGAAATGCATATTTTAACATTGGCACACATTTCTAACCATAAATGATTTTTGGAAAAATGTAAAAAGTGAATGTTTTAAATGGGAATAATCTGTAAATGATAAATTGCATATACACACCTCTCTAAATGCTACCATAAGGGAAGTTATGCGCGTGAGGTGAAGTCCCCTGACTAGTGAATGCAGGGTGAATATAGTCCTCAGCCATAGGACAGGTTATTATATATTGTGCGATTATTGTTCGAAGTGAGGTAATTCTGGGTGTGGTTATGACTCACTGTCGAAGGTATATTGCCGCTTCCCGACGTTATGCGATGTAGGAAGCCCAGGTTGTCTTGGTGATAGTCCCTGGAAGATGATAGCTATCTAGGGGCGCATCCAGTGGGGGTACCCGAAAGGATGGTCTTAGAATCGTTATATGATGCGATTATAACCATTCTTAGTAAAATGGAACTTGTATTGATGATAAAGCATTTTGTGAGATAAATTGCTTTGAATATGCTTCCTTAAAAGAAAAGGATCCGTGCAGTTAAATTGTGTAAAACTGAAAAGGAAATCTAATTAAGTTAAAAATAATTATATCCTCTTGCATTAATGTATATTCATCATTGTAAGTTAAACATGATTATGGGATTTAGTTATTTCTCTTAATTAAACTGGAAGTTTAATTCATAATGATTTAGTGCGACTCTGGGAAGTGTATTTTAGTTGAGAGGTGAGAATGATCATTATTGACGAGCGAATCCATATTGTTTATGATGTTTATCCCTCATAGTTGTTATGAATTTTATTCGCATGTCTATCATATAAAACCGGGCCCTGACCCGTTTATATTTCTCCTTTTTGTGTGGTTCTCTCTTCTGCTCAGCTGCTCCGCCGCATGGGCGCCCGATTTGATCTTTCCTTCTCAGTGTCAGGGAGCTACAAAATTTTTGCGGATGTTGTAGGATGTTTGTTTTAGTCGCATCCATCTTCTCTATACTCTAGTTACGATCATTCTGGACATTCGAGCGTGTTGCCCCAGATTTGTACTTGTTATATATACTGTGCTATTTATTTGTAATACTTAGTGTAACTGTTGTATTGGACTATTAACCAACATCTTATTCGGTTATTATTTTGTTGCATGATCCTCTTGTTATCCACCGTCTTTTATAAATTGGATTGTCTAAATGGTTTTATTTAAACTTACGAATTATTTGACATCCGTTTTCCAAAATAATTGGTGGTTATATCATATTTTATTTACACGACATTAATGCTAAGAATGGACCATCTATGATTTCTGTATATTATTAGAGTATTAGGCTGGCCACCTCTTATGTTAATAAGCGGGGTGTCACAGCTCCTTGTAAGGTTTTGTTTCCATTGTAATTGAACCGAAGATAATGAAGTTCTCGAGTACCGTCTTGAGTGTGGACGTAGGCTTAGGTAGAACCACGTTAAAATCTCAGTTTGCAATGTTTTAATTAATCTTTCTCTCATAACTGCTTATATTAATTATTGATTAATTTTTTACTCGTTAATTGATATATCATATTGCAATGAATCTCTACATTAAATTAAGAAAGTTTTAAAATTGCCATTAAACCCATATACCCAATTCACCCCACCTCTTAGGTATATTTTTGGGCCAATAATTGGGATCAAAGACTATCTCATGGATACTTATTTTGAAAAGTATATTTGAGTATAAAGATAAAAAACTTAATGTCAAGCCTATCCTAAATAGTTTTAAAAATAAATGGCATTCCCATATTTTCAAGATAATATTTTAAACTTTGGAAAGCTAGCACAATGTACACGATTCAATCGCTTCATTATTTTGCTTCGAAACCCTTTTGGATAGATTAAGTATAGAAAATAAAAATGAAGTAAATGTTGAAACTATGATAATATTACGTTCTTTGATAGACAGTGTTGTTATAGGAAAAGTAGCACATTGCAAACAAGCTAGTGAAATTAGGGATATCATCACGAAAGGTTAAACGGAACAAAACACCAAGGATGTCTTGATAAAATCTCCATATCCAAATTCTCCATCGCCTATTAAGACATGCTAATATAATGAAGATGTCTCCGGTACAAGAAAATAAGAAATAATTGAGGAATCACCAAGTTCCTCTTCAAAAGAAGAAGTTCTTTACACAACCCCAATTTCAAAAGATGAAGTCATTTTGGAAGATTGCACAAGTTCATCATCCGACAAAAAATTGGAATGTCTCCCTTGTGTACAAGAAGAACCAATAAACAATGAGGTAAATTCAAAAACCCTTGACATATATGTAAGGACACAATTTTCCAATTGAATCCTAATGTAGTTTTGGCTCAATTTCGGACAAAAATGTTTATGTCATAGGATAGTTTTTTAATTGTATCCATTCAAGCCTATGACGGGGTAGTTGAAGACGTAGCCACCAAGATATTAAAGCTTCATCAAATGCCGTGGGTATTGTGCCTCGTTTCTACATCATCAACATGTTTACATTGCTCCGAAGGTATGAATGCATTTTAATATATATAGGAGCTTGGAATAATATTTATATAGGTGTAAGTTTATTTTAATCTGTTGTTTATTTTCAGAAAGATTTTATTAAAACTTTAAAATAAAGTACATAAAGTTTCTGGGCTAAAAATCGAAATTTAAGCTTTCTGGAAGTTCGTTCGATATTGTCGTTCAAACGTGTTTATCATTCGAATGAGAATGTCATTCGAACGAGTTTGCCAACGAGTTCCCATATTGACCACTGGAATATCGTTCGAATTGTCGTTCAAACGAAAAGGATGTTCGAACGAGAATTCCAACGACATTTCTAACGAGTTCAACTTTTTCACAGTGGAACTTCGTTAGAAGACTCATTCGAACGAGACTTCGTTCGAACGAAAATTTCGTTCGAACGAGATTTGGCAAGAACAGTTTATTTGGCAATTTGAGCAGTTTTTTTCCCACTTTCCCACTTCTTTTCCCCACTAACTTTTGACATAATTTATGAAGTGCGGGAACAACCTTTTTAAACTTAACTTTTCATACTATTCCAACTCCTAGAGAGTGTTTCTGAGTGTTCAATCTTCCAAAGAAAAGTTCATGGTTTAAGTGTATATTTTTCAAAGAAAAATTCATTAAACACTTGTGTTACACCCATTTGTTTAGTTTATCCAAGTTCCTTTATATATATACATTGCTTGGAGTTTTGGCACCGGTTTATCTCTACCCTTGGAAGAGTGTTTGGGTTTTCTTCTACATCCCTCAAAGAAGAAGAAGTTTGTTTTGCTGCGGCATTCTCACATGGTGAAAGGCACTATGTGTGGTTGACGGTGTACATATGTCTCATTGGTGAAGTCCAAGATTCCTGTGGAGCTCCGGGGTTGTCGATTAGGCGTAGGTGTTTACAAGAAGACGCGTCAAGTCTTGAAAGGGTTCGAGTCGAGGAAGTAAATCATATGTCTTGTAATTGTAAAACCATACTTAGTGGACTTAAGGCTAGGGTCGTCCGAGGTTTTTTTCTCGTTGTGGATTTTTTCTCGTACATCGCGGCGTAGTGGTTCATTGTTTATTTTATATTTTGTAAAACTCACCTAGAACGCATGCTTAGGTAAAAAGATAAAATTTGTTTTGAGTCACTACTTGTTTAATTTGGTGCTAAAATAATTTGGGTATATATTAATTTAATTCAAGTCATCTTTTAATTTGGTATAAAATTGCTAAAATGATTCATTAATATTGTTAGGAAAATTTTCTAAGACTTGAAGTGAATTAATTGTGTTTAAGTGAAATTAACATTGTGTGTGTGTCTCATCATAATGCACTTGGTTTTAATTTTAATTTGAGATAGATTAAAATTTGTTAATTTGTTTAAATTTGAACCATCAACGCTTACGCATCTCTAAAAGGAAATTGAAATTACTCTTTGAGTTTAAGATTTTAAAATTTGGGGGCCTCACACACCAACAAGTGGTATCAGAGCAGGATCGCTAAATTATTGCGTTTACGATCCTTTAAATATTTTTGCTAAAAATAGAATTTTCCCCATTTTCTAAATTTCCTATATTCGATGGTTCTAATTACGCGTATTGGAAAGCGCGAATGAAATCGACACTAAAATCTATCGATGAGAGAGTTTGGATGTCTGTTGTTAACGGGTGGTCCCCACCTACTCATTTAGTAGATAACGAGCGTGTTCTTAAATCCGTCGATAAATGGAGTGAGAATGAGTTTAAACTTTCGACATTTAATTCTCGTGGTTTAAATGCCTTGTTTAGCGCGATCACACCGAATGAATTCCGTCGTATTATGACGTGTGAAACCGCTAAAGAAGCTTAGGATATTTTACAACTCACTCATGAAGGTACTAGTGTTGTTAAAGCTTTAAAACTCCAAAACCTCACCACTCAATTTGAAACCATCAAAATGAATGAAAAAGAAACTTTTGATGAATTTTATGCTAGACTTTTCGATATTGTTAATTCATTTTTTAATTTGGGAGAGAAAATACCCGACAACCGAGTAGTAAAGAAAATTTTAAGGTCCCTTCCTGATAGATTTATTTCAAAAGTGACCGTTTTAAATTCTTTACCAACTTTAGCCTCTACGAAATTAGAAGAGCTAGTAGGTGATTTACAAACCTATGAACTAGACATGTTTCCCTCCAAAACTGAAAAGAAAATAGAAAAGGGCGTTTCTTTAAAAGCTCGAAAGGAGGAAAAACAAGTAGTAGAGAGTGAAAGTGATAGTGACTCAAAAATATGCTATGTTTGCTAGAAATTTTAGAAGATTTCTTAAATTTAACAAAGATAAATTTAAAAATCATTTTAAGAAATTTGAAAAATCTACACATGACAAAGCCGAGAAGATTCCTAAAACTATTAATGAAAATTTAAATAGGGACGACTCAAATAGGTGTTTTGGTTGTGAGGGTTATGCCCATAAGGAAAAAGAGTGCCCCACTAAACTAAGGAGAGAGGGTAAGCAACCAATTTCTTTTAATGCAACCCTCAGTGATAGCGATAATGAAGAGGGACCCGATTCCCCACTAAGTCCAACTTTGTGGCTTTTATGGTTAGTCATGTGAGCACCGATAATGAATCTTCTCATGAAGATATTCAAGCACGTGACACTTCCAAGGTCAAAGTTTATGATTACCTTATTTTTTATGGTAGTGAGTGTGAAAAAGAGAGCGAGAGAGAGAGAGAGAGAGAGAGAGAGTGAAAATGAAGATGAGGTTGATGTGAGTGAACTTCAAAATGATTTTCAAGAATTATATGAAGAATCTATTAAATTAAAAAGAGCAAATTTAAAGTTAGAAGCTCGTTTAAGAGAGTGTGTCAAGGTCGTTGATGATAGTGAATTAGTGGAAGACCTTAGGACACAAGAGAGAGCTCTTCGTGAGAAGCTTGAATATATAGAAGGCGAAAGAGATAGCCTTAGAGGTTTAGTGGAGCCAATGAAAAAGGAGCTTCTCAAGTTTGAAGAGAGAAATATTTTATTAGAGTCTAACATTTTAAAGTTAGAAAATAAATTAAAAGACTCTAGAAAAGTCAAATTTGATTTGGAGTGTCGTTCGGAGAAATTAGATAAAATATTAGGAACGGTCCAAATTAAAAATGACACTTGTGGTTTAGGCTTCGATACTTGTAATGAATCAACTCATAAATCCAAAACCAATGTTTTAAGAGAATCACCTAGGAAAGCTTTTAGAGATTACTCCTTAGGTAAATCTTTTCACCGTGACTTTAGGTGTTCACATTGTGGTAGAAAAGGTCATCTTAGGAAATTCTGTTTTGATCTTAAACGAGGTCCTAGAAAACCCCAACGTAAGGCAACCAAGGTATCCAAGATTCCTACACCCCGAGATTGTCATTCGTCATTAATTTGGGTTAGGAGATCCGACTTGGTAGCTTTACAAGATAGGTTTTTTTATTCTCATTTACTTTCACATGCTTCCTCCCTTGCAAAATCTAAAGGTTGAATGTGTTAGTTTTGTTTGCATACTTTAGCTTTTTACTACATGCTATATTATCATGTTAAATGTATGCTCGTTTTAATCATTTTCTAGTCTATGCTCCATGCTTAATCACATGCTAGAATTATGATTTTTGTTTATCTTTTGTACTATATTTATTTCATTTTAGTTTCCTTTAAATGAAAAATACAAGAAAGATTTTTATTTATCATTTGAGTTTTACCTTTTAGTTATCTAGGCTTAATGAAAAATACAAATGATTTTGTGTGTCTTTTGAGTAAATATTTTTATTTTTGATTAAAAATTGTCTAAAACTCAAAAATATTTTGTGTGTGTGTGTATTTTAGTTTGACATACGTTATGTGGCATATACTTGTTTTTGAATCCCATCTTTTACGCTCCCATGTGGCTAGAACTTTTGGTTAAGATTGTTAATCATTATTATGTTCTTTACCATGCTTACATGGAGTAGTTGGATTTTGTGTTGTTTAAATGGATTCTATTTTTATATGCCTCAATTCACACATGCACGAGCTCTTTTGAAATGTAATCTTCACATGTTATATTTGAGCTTTGTGAGATGTTCTCCTACCAATCTTGTCATCTACATATTTGTGACCTAGGAGGACTAGTGCATGTCAAAATCCGTTGCGCATGAGATTTGTGAGAAATAAAAATGATATATATGAATGTGCACGAGGAAGGGATCAGAAAGGATTTATTATCCTTTGCGAATAGTAAGCCACCGTTTGCTTGGACCTAAAGAAATACATGGTCCAAAGGCCTAAAAGAAAATATGTCATTAAAAAGAAAAATAATTGCCAAGACGTTTGTGTAATTGATATATTCATTCAAAATAATATATATATGCAAATTGAGGGAGTTTGGATGATATATCAATGGTTTGCACAATGTTCGTTTATCCTAGTTGAATTTTCAATGTCATGACTCTATTTGGTTTGTAGAATCATCAAAATTCTAGACTTATATGCATTGTGTATGTTTGTTCATTGAGTTCAATTTATATTATCACATGAGGTTATATTCAAATGTGATGAAGTTTTCAATCAATTGAGAACTCCGTGAACATGTTTTTAAGTGATTGGGTCTAAATTTAATTGTTACTAGTTCACACCCCAACACTTTCGTTTCCATATGACACATTTTTTCCATACGAGTGTGAAAAGCTTATTTTATTTTGTGTCATTTGTGTGTTTATATCTATATATACGTGCATGTGCATTATTGGTATATTTAGTCTATGTATATATATGATATTTTTCTGTCTTTGCCTTGCTTTCTACTCCATATATGCTTTAATTCATAATTGATATCTATCTTGTTGCGTCCATTGTTTGATATCACATGCTTAGAATTTTACTTGTCAAATTGGTATCATTTGTTTTTGCATCAAGTTGGTTTTCATTAATACTTGTATGGATTAGTTATGATTTTGTTGCCTATATGCTTTCATGTTCCTATCTCTTTATGCATCATGTTTAAATTGGTTTTATCCTTTGTCTATTCCTGAACAAAGAAGGGGAGAATGATAGGGGGAGAAATGGTATCTAATCCTATTGTATTCGTATCTTAGTTTGGGAGATTTAACTGAGGGGGAGTCACGACCTTCTTAGATAGATTATAGTTGATAAAGGGGAGAATTAATTTAGGGGGAGTAACTATTTTAATTGCATTTAATATATTTATATTCCCTATGCATTTGATAGTTTTCTTAAGCGTGCAGGAATTCTTCTAAGTGGCAACTTCCATCATTGGCAAAAAAATTTATCCTTGGGTCTTGTGTCAAGTATTGGGTGGGATGTTTTTATCTCTAGTGAGATTGACGACCCTTTAGGATTTTTGTTTAGTTTTTGTCCCGGAATAGCCAAACGGGGAGATTTGTAAGGGCCCAATTCTCCAATTGAGTACTAATGTAGTTTTGGCTCAATTCCGGACAAAAATGTTTATGTCATAGGATAGTTTTTTTAATTTTATCCCTTCAAGCCTATGACAGGGTAGTTGAAGACGTAACAGCCAAGATATTAAAGCTTCATCAAATGCCATGTGTATTGTGCCTCATTTCTACGTCATCAACATTTTTCCATTGCTCCTAAGGTATTAATGAATTTTAATAAATATATAGGAGCTTGGAACAATATTTATATGGGTGTAAGTTTATTTTAATCTGCTGTTTATTTTCAGAAAGATTTTATTAAAACTTTAAAATAAAGTATATAAAGTTTCTGGGATAAAAATCGAAATTTAAGCTTTCTGGAAGTTCGTTCGATATTGTCATTCGAACGAGAATTTCGTTCAAATGAGTTTGCCAACGAGTTCCCATATTGGCCACTGGAATATCGTTCGAATTGTCGTTCAAACGAAAAGGCTGTTCGAACGAGAATTCCAACGTGATTTCTAATGAGTTTAACTTTTTCACACTGGAACTTTTTTAGAAGGCTTGTTCGAACGAGACTTTGTTCGAACGAAAATCTCGTTCGAACGAGATTAGGCGGGAACAGTTTATTTGGCAGTTTGAGCAGTTTTTTTCCCACTTTCCCACTTTCTTTCCCCACTAACTTTTGACAGAATTTATGAAATGCGGGAACAACCTTTTTTAACTTAAATTTTCATACTATTCCAACTCTTAGAGAGAGGTTTTGAGTATTCAATTTTCCAAAGAAAAGTTCATGGTTTAAGTGTATATTTTTCAAAGAAAAATTCATTAAACACTTGTGTTACACCCATTTGTTTAGTTTATCCAAGTTCCTTTATAAATATACATTGCTTGTAATTTTTTCACCGGTTTATCTCTACCAATGGAAGAGTGTTTGGGTTTTCTTCTACATCCCTCAAAGAAGAAGAAGTTTATTTTGCTGCAGCATTCTCACATGGTGAAAGGCACTATGTGTGATTGACGGCGTACCTATGTCTCATTGGTGAAGTTCAAGATTCCGGTGGAGCTCCGGGGTTGTCGACTAGGTGGAGATGTTTACAAGAAGACGCGTCAAGACTTGAAAGGGGTCGAGTTGAGGAAGTAACTCATCTGTCTTGTTATTGTAAAACCATACTTAATGGACTTAAGTCTAGGTTCGTCCGAGGTTTTTTTCCTGTTGTGTATTTTTCCTCATACATCGCGGCGTAGTGGTTCATTGTTTATTTTATCTTTTGCAAAACTCACCTAGAGCGCATGCTTGGGTAAAAAGATAAAATTTGGTTTAAGTCACTACTTGTTTAATTTGGTGCTAAACTAATTTGGGTATATATTAATTTAATTCAAGGCATCTTTTAATTTGGTATAAGATTGATAAAATGATTCATTAATATTGTTAGGCAAATTTTCTAGGACTTGAAGTGACTTAATTATGTTTAAATGAAACTTACATTGTGTGTGTCTCACATCATAATGCACTTGGTTTTAATTTTAATTTGAGATAGATTAAAATTTGTTAATTTGTTTAAATTTGAACCATAAACGCTTCCACATCTCAAAAAAGGAAATTGAAATTACTCTTTGAGTTTAAGATTTTAAAATTTGGGGGCCTCGCGCACCAACAATATTTAAAATTTTAAAAGCGGATGTGAAAAATGCATATGATCAAATAGATCAACTATATAATACATTGGTAATTTGCTATAAAAAACTCATTGACTCCCACAATGATATACAAAATGAAAACAAAGACCTATATGTATCACAATAAAATATTGCAAAAGAAAACAAGAAGTTTATCATAGAAAATGATAAATTCAAGATGGAATTTGGTAATTTAAAGAAAGATATGTATTCAAACCGAAACCAATCAACTAAGAAAAGAAGTCGACTTGTTAAGCGAATCTTTTGTGCATGTTGGTCAAAGTTGCAAAAACTTGAAGTTACTTTTTGGAAAATAAAAACAAGAAGAGAAAAAAGGAATCATTTTTGAAGAGGAAATTAGGGAATCGAAAAGAGAAATCACAAAACCCAAAAACATCAAACATAATGTCCATTTCAATTTTTACAAATATAAAAAGAATAATTTCGAAAACCATCATACCCAACAAAAGAAGAATCATTTTCATATTATTTACAAAAGGAAATATCATGCATATATTGATTGCAAATCACGTTTGTCTAATTGTCATTGCACAGATTGTGGTAAAAATAACTATATGCTTGAAGTGTGTCATGCAAGAAAAAGGAATATTCATGAGTATAAACAAAGGATATCATTATACTCATTCACTAATAACCAAGGACCCAAAACTCAAATGGTACTAAAAAGAAATATTTGTTCATCTTATTTTGTAGGTACTCAAAGAATGCCGAAAAGACCTCATAATCATCCATATCATGAAGATGCATAACTAAGGCATGAAATAAATTGGAGTGGAGAAAAAGTGGAATGTATGGATAAGAGACACACAATGAAAAAGGGAGAAGAAAAATGATGATAAAACATCAGATGCTTGACAATGTTCTAAGGATGTAAAAGAATCTTCAAATGGGGTAATATCTATACTTAATGTTCAAATTCTTATTTTTTATTCCTTGTAACTAAAACTCATAATGCACACAAATATATAGAAACCACTACACTACAAGCTCAAACTATCAATCACAATAATACATGTAAAATATAACAATGTTTGATTAAATTGATTGTTGAAAGCTTCTTCATACATTAACTTATACCCATATGATTTAAAAATTGAACAATGTGAAAAACCATGTGTATGAAACAACCTAAAATTTAGATTACACATATTCGAAGAAGATTGCTAAAATGTGATATTTGAGATGAGAATATGTTTTGAGAAAATATTGGAAAAAGATTTGAAATAAATATGGTTGGTAAAAATTGAAGAAAAATCTTGTCTTTGAAAATAAATTGATCTTGAAAACTCCATGCGGAAAGAGAATTTTTTTTAAAAGAATTGAATTATGAATGATGGATATTTTTTGAAAATGAATGATTCTTTGAATGCCTTTAGGTGAGAGAAAAAATATCCAAAAGGAGAAACAAAATGTCTTGAAGAGTGAAAATAAAATATTAGATGAAAATAAATCTTACGCCTAAAATGAAAAGATAAACTCTCTCACTTTCACCCATGAACACAATGAGAACCCCCACATTCGAATTCCCATAAATGTATACAAATTTGGTTTTATAAAAACTCTTAATACATTCAAAATTTATGATAATTATCATTAGAATGATATGTTTTCACAAAAACTTTCAAGATAACCTACAGTATGACGCTCATATTTAATCTCATCAGAACAATCGAGTTTCTGATAAGTTCTCACATTATCCCCACACACATTGGAAACACAATACCAAATTAATCCCAAATGTCTTACACCAAATGAAGTCTACATGATTTAATAATTATCATCACTATTTGCGCATCCTATGAAACAAAGAAACTTATGGACCTCTAAAAAATTTAAAAATACACACAACACAAAACACTATCTATGAGCAAGAATTTATAATTGCTCATAGCTTAGACATTTTGACGTATCCTATTACAAACCGAACACACTACATTCACATATGCTTCTAAGATCTTTGAAGACAAGTTAGTAACCGAGCAATGTTCCGAAGCACAAGCCGTTGAAATCACCATACACTAATTGGAGGTATATGGTATAAGTTCTTTGACTGAAACTTACACAATTTTATTCTAGGATGTGTTTATTTTATACTCGAGGAATTTTCATAAAAATGTATTTAAAATTTAAAATTTTGTGTCTAATCTCGTTGGAATGAGTTTTGACTCTCATTAGAACGAGAACTGGTTCTTGTTAGAACGAAGTTATAGTTCATTGGAATGAAGGTTTAAAGTTTGTTAGAATGTGTATCAAATGAGCTTCCAACGCATTTTCTCTTCCTAGTATAGGGACACCAGTTAGAAGGTTGTTGGATGTTCATTGGAACGAATTGAGCTGTTCATTCAAACGAGTCTTAACCTCATTAGAATGAAAGCTCAATTTCGTTCAAACAAAATCCCATTGCCATTCGAATGAAGTCTGCCACCTCGAGAATTGTGTTTTCTATAAATTAGACTTTTGTGGACTGATTTTCTTTGAACTTTTGGCGAAAAACGAATTTGCATTCCTGTCCCAAAAGTCTCACAAGTTTAGTTTTCTAAAAACACTTTTAGTTTTCCAAATCATATTCCCAAGAATGATTTGTTTAGTTTAGTCAAATTCTAGATACACATGTCTCTAGTGCTGATCTTTGTAGATATTTGATTTCTCCTATTGAAGAAAGTATTCTAGAATCCTGAGGCTAATCGGTGGATACCGAGGGAAGATCTGCTTCTCATGGGTGCAGATGGACTGCATCGCATTCGGTTGAAGATTTGAAGACTCTGTGCATTATACTTAGTGGATATTTAATTAGTTTGTAAGTCATTCAAGTATGTCAAATTCTTAAATAGTGTTGAATATAGGTTTTGCTCGAAAGGAATTTTTCGTCAATTCTTCTCATGTTTGGTTTGTTTTAGTTTTATTGCTTGGTTTGGCATATATAGCTTTTGATATTATCTTGCATCTTTGCATAAATCTAATTAAGATAAAACTTGGCTGAAAATTGGATCTTTATGTGTGTGACCTAAAATACAAGTGAATCCATATAACCTAGCATTTTCACACTGTTTTACAAATTATAAAAGATTTGAGAAATAAATAGTGTTGCTGGAAAAAAGATAAACTATTGAGAATGATGTTTTTGAATACCGTTAAGACACAAGATATGAACACCTCTTGAAACATGACCATCCAAAAAGTGATTAACCATATCCCTTATGATATCTGAATTTTGAAGAAGAAAGAAAACATTAGGTATTTTAAAGTTTTTAGGAAGAAAAGTTATACTCAAAATGGTCGGGAAAATTTTCATAAGCTTAATCCTAAATACAATGAAAGAATCTCTTTGTGTACTCACAAATAGAAAACCTAGTTACCCAAAAACTCGCCTCATCCCAGAAACCATATATATCACATTTAACCAAATACAAGAACAATTGGAAACCCCTCTATAAGTTCAACCTAGAACCAACATGAGGAAAACACCTTAGTAAAAATGAATCAACCCTAAAGTACGATGTCCATAACAAAAAGTGAGTGCAACATTATCAACATCAAACACCACTTTTTATGGGAACATGTACTAAAAATGGAATGTGATACCTAGGTTCACTTGTACCACAAACAACCTCGCCGATATACGATTACACCATTTAATGTGACCTTGACATTACACCTCTAAAAACACATTGTTTAGAAACCTCTGCAAAACTATTGCATATGATTAACCTATCCCCATATTTTTCATACTAATCATCTTTTCAAAAAGTCCGCTTCCACTCACACTAACTACCCGGGATGAATAAAAAATACTTTTTCCCTTCACTAAGAACTCAAAATATCCACTATTCAAATCTCACTTTTAGAAACATTCCAACAACAACTCTAGGTGTATACCCTAATATGATTCTTACATAATTAAATGTTGTACTTCCATAACAACACCCCATGATAAAGATGACCCATTACTTACCTTGATTGTTAAGATCCATGATAGTAAAAGATATGTCCTCCTTATACTCCCACACCAACTCTATTTTACAGAAATCCACTAGAAAAGTACCCCCACCCTTTTTGATGGGGGAGAAATGTGATATGAGAAAAAGGTTCTACAACTAAGGGGGAGAAAAATAGTTTTCTAAAACCAAGTCTTAAATCAAGGGGGAGACATACATATTTTCTCAAACTATATTAATCGTATTTTCATCATAAAAAAGGGGAGATTGTGAAACCAAATGTATTTCAACCATAAATGATATTACAAGGAAACATCAATCATGCAGCCATACCAACATGCCCAAGCAACATTATTAAGATCACAAGCAATCCAATGCTGATTCAAAGAAACATCAAACCATACCAAAGTTCATCCCTCAAGCTTCGAATGAAGTTCATGATCAAACAATCATAAAAGCAAGCTCATAATTTTACAGCATAAAGAAAACATCCAAACATGATTCTCTCTGAAACATGAAGTAAAGTTTAACATCAAACCAATTAGACAAATAAGCTCAGTACCACCTCCCAAATCCTATGATGATCAAGAACAAGACAGCAACATATCACAAGCCCACATTTAATGACTCAATCAAGTCAAGAGAATGCCCAGATGACTAAATGAATATTAATTTATTCTTGATGTACATTAGGACCTATTGTAGAAAAGTAAAGTAACATGGTTTTAACATGTATATGCTCAAACCCTACTCACATAAACCCACCCTAGAGCTCCTTAAACCTTCCCCAAAGCATGGGTCCAAACCAAACAAGTTTAGACTAAAACCCTTGAGGTTTAGTCGACTAAACTTTAGGTTTAGTCAACTAAAAGTCCCAGGAAATGGTTTTTCCATCTAAACTATTTTCAACCAGCTAAACTTTGAAACAAACTAACTGAAGTAGTTTCAATCGACTAAAATTTTAACTTGTACCTTAGTAAAATTCGCCAACCTTTCATCCTAAAACCCTAATCTTTTTTATATGATTACCAAACGTTTTACCCACTTTTGGCTGCATCCTAACACTAAAAATACAACCGACCACAACCTTTCCAAAACACACAAACTACAACAACAATCCTCTCAAATAAAGTTCCATAATCCAAAGTTTCTGTCACCCCATTTCTTGAGTTTGTAGAGAGAGACCATGAAAATCCTTTTGAGCTCCAAAGCTTTAAGAAAACCCACTTGATCCAAAAGATCCAATTCCAAACCATCTTTAGCAAAGTTATAATCCCAATACCCACTGGTGCTAAAGCTATACCCCAAAACCCATTTGAGAATATTACTTGCAATTCTTGTTCATTTACTTTTTAGAGAGAGAAAGAAAACTCACTTCATCATTATTTTTAGTAAAGCTACTTTACTATACGTTTTGGTTACAAATCTCATTGTTGTTACTAACGGATAAACTTCATTGTATCTTCTCGGTCGTTACTGCCATTGTTGCAGATATTCAAGGCATTTAAAGTCCTTAGGTTATTGTGTGGGTCTTGCTTAGGCAATGATAAAGTTATCATCTTGTTGGTTGCGATTTTCAAGGTGGTGTTCCTTGTAAGGTTTTGGTTCCACCATAAGTGAACCTTAGATATTGAAGTTCTTGAGTACCATCTCAAGCGTGGATAGACGCAGAGGCCGAACCACGTTAAAATCTCGATTTACAGTGTTTTAATTAATCTCTCTCTTAACTGCTTATGTTAATTATTAATTAATTGTTTACTCTTTAATTGATATATCACATTTTAATTAATCTCTAATTTAAGTTAAAAAAATGAAATTGCATTAAAACTATATGCCGAATTCACCCACTCTTGGGTGTATTTCTAGACCACAATGCGAATTTAAATTATCTCCCTTAAAAATCTATCTAAGAGATGAGTTTAACTTATAAAATAAAAACTCACAAGGCTCCTCCATCAAATGTCCTCGGCCTTAATAATAAGATACAACCTTATTCACTAGGATTTTTTCAAGACGAGGATAAAGAGGTTTCAAATCAAAGGAAACCAAAAATTGTATTAGCCTAGGTTTGAGCCCAATCAAGGAAGTGGGGTGAAGAGGCAAGATTCTCGAAGTGGTGTCACATGATACACATGTGATGGAAAAGGATATAATTCCAAGCAATGCCCTACATATTGGGTCAATGTAGTGGAAGAAATGTATATCATGCCATTTGTAGTGATGATGACTTGGAGTCCGATGAAGAAACTCCCAACAATACCTGTGCAACCTTTATGGTCTTGAGGAATTTTGAGGAGTCAAATGATTTGGAGGAATTTTTTTTTCCTCCCTTGTATGTTGGTGTTACCACTACTACCTCTTTCGATGATGGTTATGGTGTGAGTTATGATATCATGAATTAGTATACTCAACTTTTATAGGAATCTATTAAACTCAATGTTAGCAAACATTGAAGAACAATGGGCTTCGATGGGTAGGAGTTATGAAAACGAATTAGTATCTAACAATGTGGATTTTGGTAGACCACTTAGCATAGAGGATGGTTATAATGGCTTCCTTAGAGTTGAGGTTGATAATTTAAGGAAATCCTTGAAAAAGAGTGAAAACTCACGAATATCCGTGATGAATGAAATCTTTATGTGCTAGTCTCTTCCACTTTAAAGTTGGATTTAGAGGATAGATATCACAAGTTGTGTAAGATGATTTTAGAGGGTAGATCATCAAAAGACAAGAGCGTGATTCGATGTTCAATTAATATTCCTTCGTTTCCTTGTAGTCAAGTCTCTTATAAAAACTCATATCAATCTCAAGAACCCTAAAAATTTTATACATCTTCTACGTAACGCATGCGAATTTTCATCAATAATTATGGATTAATAGGCCAAAACTCATATCAATCTCAAGAACCCTAAAAATTTCTTTAACATGGTTCTAATCAGTCTTTTTCCAGAAATTCTACTCCTAATTCATCATAAATTCGTGGTTAAGCCTCTACATATGAAGGGGTTTCCAGATTATCATTCAAATCATTACTACATGCGATTTTCCTATCTCCAACATGGGTTTTTCTTCTTAATACTCATCCTAATCACCCTAGGCTAACATGAATGATGCATTAACAAAAATAAGCAAGGTAAATACTTGCCTGGGATTTTCAGCGTTCTGATTAGTGAACGAATTTGGTGTGGTTGCGTTCCCCGTCGCGCGATCTACGCGTTGGTGGTGGTGGCGGTGCAACCGGGTGAATCTTTTGCCTTGGATTTGCTTGGAAAGCTTTCTCCTTCCCTCTCCTATGGCCGTTCTAAGGTTTTGAGTCTGCTAACCCTAAAGGACCATTTCAAATGGATGATATAACCTAATAAATTTTGTGGGTTTAATTACCCAAAAATGCAAAATGTCTAAAATGCCCTGCCGGGGTACTAATTAAGCCTAAAATACTCCCCGAGACCCAAACTAAACCCCCGGGTACACTTTTCTGACTATCTCGACCCTTCCGGACACTTTGACGCACTCGAAATGACCATACGGGTGACTTACAATTTATTCACTTTTATTAATCAACATTTAGTCCCGACGCGACACGGGCGCGTCCCGACTCAAATTTCCAAAATTGTCGTTTCATTCACTAATGACATTTAATAGAACCAATATTATATATTACTCTACTCATTAGTAATATTCAATAAGTTTCCCATAATTACTAACTCACATCACGTTAATAATTATAAAGTAATTAATTTCCGGATTTATATTAAATTAATAACTCACATTAAATTTAATAAATTCCCAAATTTATAAAGCATAAAAATACGGAGTATTACATACTTCCCCCCTAATAATTGAATTTCATCCCAAAATTAGGAAAATAAGGCCTACCTGGTAAGAATAAATCTGGATATCTCTCGCGCATATCTGCCTCGCGCTATGATGCTCCTACTGGACCCGTACAAGTGGAACTACCTTCGACCTCAATCTCCTCTCGCTATGGTCTAGGATAGCCACCGGTCTCTCCTCGTATGAGCTGTCAGGCTGTAAATCTATCTCCTCTATCGCGATGTGGGTGTGAGCTATATCATCCCGAAGGTATCGTCTCAATGACGAGATATGGAATACATCGTGAATGCGATGTAAATGCTCTGGCAGTCCCAATCTGTATGCCACCGGCCCAATCCTCTCGATAATGGGAAATGGTCCCACGTACCTCGGGGCCAATTTCCCTTTTTTCTCGAACCTCATCACTCCTTTCATAGGAGATACTCGCAGTAATACTTGGTCCCCCACATTAAACTCATGGAAGAACCATTTCGCATCAGCGTAGCTCTTCTGCCTGTCCTGGGCTACCCGAATGCGACTCCTGATCATCTCATTCCTGGCGGAGGTTTATTGAATCACCTCTGGCCCTAGCAACTTGTTATCCCCCACCTCTAGCCAATAAGTTGGGGAACGACAAGGCCTGCTATACAAAGCCTCGAATGGAGCCATGCCAAGCATGAACTGATAAGAGTTATTATAAGCAAACTCTACCAGTGGAAGATGTGGCTTCCAACCTCCTCCAAAATCAAGGACACACATGCGTGGCATATCCTCCAGCATCTAATTAGTACGCTCTGTTTGCCCATCTGTCTGTGGGTGATAAGCTGAACTCAACCTCAACTCTGTACCCATAGCCTCCTGAAAGCTCTCCCCGAAACGCGACACAAAAATCTTGTCTCTATCTTACACAATATTCAGGGGCACCCCATGTAATCTGACAATCTCAGCAATGAACAACTGCGCATACTGACCCGTGGTATAGTCTATTCGCACTGGCAGAAAATGAGCCACCTTGGTCAAATGATCCACAATCACCCAGATGGAGTCATGGCCCCTCTGTGATGTGGGCAACCATGTAATAAAATCCATGGAAATACTCTCCCACTTCCATGCGGGTATTTCCAATGGCTGAAGTAACCCTGACGGCCTCTGATGGTCCACCTTTACCAGCTGGAAGGTAGAACACTTGGACACGAACTCAGCAATGTCCTTCTTCATCCCACTCCACCAGTATTGTCTCCTCATATCCTGGTACATCTTATTTCCTCCAGGATGTACCGCAAATCGGGACCCGTGAGACTGGGTCATCACTGCATGACATAATTCTGCTCCTTCTGGGACCACCAATCTCCCATTAAACCTCAAACCCCCATCAGAACTAACAGAATAGGACTCAGCTAAAAGTCATACAATCTGCTCCTGGCAAAATGGGTCTGCAGTCTGTGCCTGTATCACCCTCATAACAATCTCGGGGGTCACTGTCATGACAGATACGAAAGAACGTGCTACTGCGTCCTGGTGATCCAACTCTTTCCACTTTGCTTTCCACATGTCCGCTACATCGTCTACCGGTCTACGGCTCAACGCATAAGCGACTACGTTGGCCTTCCCCGGATGGTACTGTATGTCGAACTGATAGTCCTTCACGAACTCTAACCACCTGCGCTGATGCATATTCATCTCTCGCTGATTAAACAGGTATTGCAGTGACTTGTGGTCAGTGAACAAGTGAAATTTCTCCCCCAATAAATAGTGCCTCCATATCCTCAAAGTAAAGACGACTGCTGCTAGCTCCAGGTCATGGGTGGGGTAATTCTTCTCATGCGGCTTAAGCTTGCGAGAGGCAAAAGCTATAGCCTTCTCTTCTTGCTGAAGTACTCCCCCAAGTCCCCGTAAAGAGGCATCGGTGTAAACCAGGTACTCCACACCCGATTTAGGTAAAGTAAGGACCGGTGCCGAAGTAAGTTTGTCCTTCAGCTCATCGAAAGCCAATTGACAAGCATCATCCCAAACATATGGCACCCCCTTGCGAGTCAGGTTCGTCAATGGACCCTCTATCTTGGAGAAACTTCGAATGAATCTCCTGTAGTATCCCGCTAATACCAAGAAACTACGCACTTCCGTCGGTGTCGTGGACTGTCCCCACTCCCTCACCGCTGACACTTTACTCAGGTCAACTGCTATCCCCTGTTCAGAAACAACATGCCCCAAGAACTGTAATTCCCATAACTGGAACCCGCATTTCTCGTACTTAGCATACAACTGATGCTCTCGCAGAGTCTGAAGAACCTGTCTCAAGTGCTCGGCATGCTCCTCCTCGGAGTGTGAATATATCTGAATGTCATCTATGAAAACAATGACGAACTGATCCAAGAACTCTCTGAACACCCGGTTCATCAAGTCCATGAATACGGCTGGAGCATTTGTGAGTCCGAATGGCATCACCCTGAACTCATAGGACCCATATCTCGTCAAGAAAGCAGTCTTTGAAACATACTGCTCCCTAATACGTAGCTGATGGTACCCTGACCTCAGATCTATCTTCGAAAAGAAAGTTGCACCCCTCAGCTGGTCGAATAGATCATCGATTCGAGGCAACGGATACTTATTCCGTATCATGACCTTGTTCAACTCCCGGTAGTCCACACATAGCCTCAATGAACCATCTCTCTTCTTCATAAACAAAACTGGAGCATCCCAAGGTGAGGTACTCCTTCGAATGAAGCCCTGACCTAACAGCTGCTCTATCTGATCTCATAACTCTCGCATCTCTACCGGAGCCATACGGTATGGAGCGTGTGCTATAAGTCGAGTATCCGGTAATAAATCTATGACAAAGTCTATCTCACGACTGGGGGGTAGGCCTGGTATTTCCTGAAATACATCGGAATACTCACAAACAACTGGGATCGAGTCTAAGGGAATCACAACATCCTTAGAGGTATCCTCCTCTATATAATATAAATAAGCGGTCGAGCCTCCCTCTGGGCGAGGCATCGCCACTACAAACATCTCTTTCCCCGAAATGGCAAAAACAATACTACCTCCAAAATAATCTATCATGGCTCTGTAAGCTGCGAGCCAATCCATACCGATAATAACATCGTGCTCATGCATATCTAAGACTAACATGTCTGCTGGTAATACCAAGCTACCAATCTCTACCCCCACACCCCAGCATATAAAGAAAATGAGCGATCCACTCCCCAGTGGTGAGTCTACACACGTCACAGTGCTATCTGCTGTGGCTAATAACCCTAAGGCCTTCGCAAAATGCGTAGCTATAAAATAGTGCGTCGCCCAAGTATCAAATAAAACTCGACCCATAGTACCATGGATAGGAAACATACCCTCAATTGCGGGTGGCACCTGTGGAGCTGCTGCCTGGTGGACGTTATAGACACGTCCATATTGTAACTGCCCCTGCTGCACAGGAGCTGCTGGAATGGCTGGTAGGGCTGGTACCTGGGATGTTGCTGGGAGGGCGGATGGAAAGAGTGGCCTCTGTGGCTTATTACGGATGCCCTGCTGCTGTGGGGCCCTATCGCCCTCTGGGAAATCCTAGCGCTTATGGCCATGCTTTCCACACACAAAACATCGGCCTCTGAAGTTACCTCCCCTCTGACCCTGCTGACCACGGCCCTGCTGGCCGTTACCACCCTGCCACTGGCCCTATTGGCCCTGATGAAAATGTTGTTGGCCCTGTTGGCATTGCTGCTGACCCTGCTACTGTCGGTGTTGGCCTTGCTGGCCCTGCTGATTAGGCTGGCCCTACTGACCCTGCCTATATCCCCAAATCCCTGCCTGGAAACACCTGATCGGAAGCGCTTGGCAGGGTCCCACTGATGGGAACTCTGCTCATGCTGACGAGTCTGTCCGTGGGATGTCGGTGCTCCACTAGCACTATAACCTCCTGTCCTGCCCTGCTGGCTGGACTCTCCTGCTCGCTTTCTTCCCTGAAGATAGAAGCGGTGATCCTGGCAGTGTAGCAAAGCAGCATTGAGTACATCAGTGAAAGTACTCAGAGACAGATTCCCTATAAGATGCTGACGGATCCTCCAAGCTAACCCGTCCACAAACAACATTATCTTCTTACCCTCAGTAGGTGCCTCGTCTGGCACTATGGTGAGAAGTCTCGTGAATTCCTCCTCATACTCAACAATGGTAGAATTTTCCTGCTTCAAGTTCAGTAATTTCGCCTCATCTCAGTCTGCACGGCGGGTGGAAAGTACTTGCGGTCAAACCGCTCCCAGAATATCTGAATCGGAATAGTATCCCTCTCCTCTAAGGTGGTGGTGGATTCCCACCACTGCAAAGCGTCCCCCACTAACTTGAAGGAAGCCAACAACTGTTTTTGCACGTCTGTGCACTCATACATACACAGATGCCTCTGGATATCTTTCTTCTATTGGCTGACGATGATGATATCTGAACTACCCGAGAACTCAGGGGGATGCTCTTTCTGAAAGGCATCCCTAACCCGCTCCCATGCAGATGGAAGCTGTGCAGGTACTGGCGCCATTGCCTGAATCTGGGGTGGAGCCTGCCGTACGACCGCTAACGCGGCATTCAACGCCTGAGCAACAATAGCGGCTACCTCATTAGCATTCATCGTTCCATGAGTAGGAGCTGCTGGCTGCTCGGCTTGGGCACGCCTATCCTTTGGTGCACGACTTGGAGGCATCTGAAACGTGAAGAAATTTATTAGTCTACAGTTATTATCAAATATCAAATAGCTGAAGACGTAATCGTAAAAGCAAGAATACAACAATCCTAAAATAGGGATCTATAACAAAAATGTTAAGTTGAAAGCGAAATAAGCCGTACAGGTCCTATGGACACTAGAACCTGATGCTCTGATACCACCTGTGACACCCCGCCTAATTAAATACCGGGCGATCACTCCTTTATTAAATTAAAATCAAGGTGAACAGTTGGATCATTCTTAGCATCACTGTCGTGAAAATAATTTTTTTTTCCAATTAAAACACCCTAAATAATTAAGCTAAGTGTCAAAACCATTTTTAGACATTAGTTCCAAATTTTATTTATATAAACCAACATTTAAAAACTTTACATCATTCATCATTAAAGAATCACATAACAATTATCCTGGAATTTATAAATCCAAATAACCAAACATTCAATTAATTGAATCCAACATTTAATACTTAAATGAAAAGAATCCTGACAATAAATAATCCCAAAGTGCAAATACTGGAAATAAATGGATTACAATATCCAATAGAACAACTGAATAATGGAAAGGGCGACACATGCCCAACTGGAATAAATAATACTAGAAGAGGAATCAAGAAGTGAGGTCGTCTAAGCAAGAGCCCCTCAACTGCCACCTAAGCTGCAGCGCGTTCCTTCCAAAGGATCCTATGCAAGACGCCCCTGTGGCTGGGCACCTGTAATATATACATATATATACAAGAGAGAAAAGAAAATAGAAACGGGTTAGAGCCCGATTGTAAAAGATTTAAAATTTATTTAGCAAGTATTTAAATTGTTTACAGGCCAATGCAACAACATATTAGTGCGACACTCCCTTGAGAAATTCTCACCTCTCTTCTACTGTGCACGCCTATCGTACTAACCTTCCCAACGGTTTAACTTATCTTATCTTAGGTCACTCGTAAGATTTAATACTGATAAATTCAATTGTTTAAGAGGTTGATTTCCTTTAACAACAAAGTTCTCATTTAAACCTTATTTACTCATAAAGTTTCTAAGTATCATGTTATACTTTTTAAACACATGTTCCCCAATCGAAAATAATAATTCGCTTTCTTACTTACCATAAACACAGTAGGTAGTTCCCAAATTCCATAATTTAATATATATATTAAATACTCGTATAATATATATATTCTAATAGCACCTCACATAAAATTATGGTGCGGGCATACTCTACTATCCAATTCCCGTATTACTCGTACTAAGGGAAATACAAGTTCGGAATCACTCTCGAACTGTATTAATACATACACAAACAATATTGAGGCGAAGAATAGTTTCCAAGTCCAAGAGGTCAGCACATACCCTCGCGTCTCTTAGGACCGTGACTATCAATTCGATAGCCTGTACCTAGGATTCCTATCTTCTTGGGTACAAGTCAATATCCCCCGTAAAGGTCCCATCGAGATAAGACTGTCCCAGCACGGTAACCTCAGGGATAGCAAGTAGCGCGGGCATGATTTTCACACGTATATAGTATATGCATAAACACAGTCATATAAATATACTAATTTTACCATATCAAAGTTAGGTTCGTCTCATAACTCATAATTACGACATTTGTTCTTATTTCTCATTATTTAGTTATCACGTATAACCGTTCGTCTCTTACTTTAATTGAGGGATTAATCCAGCTTACTACGTAACACTCATGGACTCTATCCTCCCAAGTGTAGAATTCAGTAGGTACTCATCTATTTTTCTAACGTAACTATCTTACGTGTCTCTCCCTTTAATACATAATTCCATCGTCCCTTATGTGTAAACGTCCCAAAAATGTAAATCTCGTCTTACCTTAAAGGTCTCATAATTATTAATAAGTCCTACTGGTCTTCTATATCTCACAAAGTATTTTAATAAGGATGTCTAAAGAGTATTACTCATTTAAATTTAATTCAACTATTTAAAAGGGGAAATATGAGTCTCCCAGAAGGGGTCGATCGATCAATGGCAGGGGCTCGATCGATCGATGCGTCGATCGATCGACACTCCTGGTTCGATCGATCGATCAAACAGGTATGGCGAATTCTGCAGATTAACAGTTACAAATTTCATAATCAACCTCAATCAAATCCAGATTTTTCACACCCAAACTCCCTAAAATTCGTACTACAAATAGTATACACCTATATTATACATCTTCTATGTAAAGCATGCGAATTTTCATCAATAATTATGGATTAATAGGCCAAAACTCATATCAATCTCGAGAACCCTAGAAATTTCTTTAACATGGTTCTAATCAGTCTTTTTCCAGAAATTTTACTCCTAATTCATCATAAATTCGTGGTTAAGCCTCTACATACGAAGGGGTTTCCAGATTATCATTCAAATCATTACTACATGCGATTTTCCTATCTCCAACATGGGTTTTTCTTCTATAATACTCATCCTAATCACCCTAGGCTAACATGAATGATGCATTAACGAAAATAAGCAAGGCAAATACTTGCCTGGAATTTTCAGCGTTCTGATTAGTGAACGAATTTGGTGTGGTTGCGTTCCCCGTCGCGCGATCTACGCGTTGGTGGTGGTGGCGGTGCAACCGGGTGAATCTTTTGCCTTGGATTTGCTTGGAAAGCTTTCTCCTTCCCTCTCCTATGGCCGTTCTAAGGTTTTGAGTCTTCTAACCCTAAAGGACCATTCCAAATGGCTGATATAACCTAATAAATTTCGTGGGTTTAATTACCCAAAAATGCAAAATGTCTAAAATGCCCTCCCGGGGTACTAATTAAGCCTAAAAAAATGCCCCAAGACCCAAACTAAACCCCCGGGTACACTTTTCTGACTATCTCGACCCTTCCGGACACTTTGACGCACTCGAAATGACCATACAGGTGGCTTATAATTTATTCACTTTTATTAATCAACATTTAGTCCCGACGCGACACGGGCGCGTCCCGACTCAAATTTCCAAAATTGTCATTTCATTCACTAATGAGATTTAATAGAACCAATATTATATATTACTCTACTCATTAGTAATATTCAACAAGTTTCCCATAATTACTAACTCACATCACGTTAATAATTATAAAGTAATTAATTTCTGGATTTATATTAAATTAATAACTCACATTAAATTTAATAAATCCCCAAATTTATAAAGCTTAAAAATATGGGGTATTACAGATAAGACATGGAAAATTAGTAAGTCTATGGATAAAATGGGGTGAAGATTTGATGATTGGGACAAACTACAAATCACATGTTTCTTACAACTAAAAAATTATGTCATCCTCAATGGTAAAGCCAAATATGAATGATAATGAGACCATGAAATTAGTATAGTGCAATATCAAAATAAATTAGAGTCATCTTATGGCTTGAAGATTGCATAAAAACCCTCATAACATGAAAACCTCAAAACTCACGGGGTTTAAGTCTCCCCTAGTGTTTTTAAGTCTCTCTTAAAAATATTTACACTGTTCAACTTTTGACTGTAATGATGCGATTAGTGTGTTAGATGTGCTGAGTCTAGGAATCCATAATGCGAGGATTCCTTATGAGGTATTACTTAAGATTAGAGACTAAAAATAAAGCAAAACTTCAAGTTCGAATAAGTGCATTCCTAGACTTCTAAATATGTTAGATAGATAAAACACATAAAAATAAGAAATAAATTTGTTAAAACAAAAAAGGGACTTTTTTACATAAAATTTCAAAAGAGGTTCGATGTTGTTAAAATTACCAATCCTAAACAAAAGAGAACATCGTTCTGGATGTCAAATACCAAAAATTATAATGGAAGCATGTGGCACGAAAGAAATTAACATATACTATTGCTAGTGAAAATATACTTCATAAAGTGCCCGAGGTGAAACCTGGATAAAAATGTGATGGCGCAAAATGTACAAGTCTATAAATCATATGTGAGGCAAAAGGGGAAGGAGAACACCACCCCCATATAAGATAATTCTAATATGCAGAAAGAAAAATCAATTGGTTTCCTCCTCCTAACGCTAAGTTTAACATCTTCAACCAAACTTAAGGGAACTTACTCTTGGAAAAAAATGGGAACTAAAAGACAAAGGTGTCAGGAAACTATTGGGTGGGAAAACTAACCCCATATAAGACTTAAAAGTCACTCTTGAAAGAAACGGCCTCATTGAGCTTTAAGCTAGGGCTTCTAGGGGCCTATAACGATGATACTCAAGATGGATGGAGAGGTGAAGGGTCTGATAACATTGAATGGATGGGATGCACGAAAATCACAGAATTGCTTAATAAAAAGACAGTGGTAGTTTTCACGCTGCGAGACATTGATGAGATGTAGATGATCAAAACATATACAATATTTGTTATGTATGAAGTATGACATGAGCTAAGTGTCAGACACATAAAGCAATGTGGGAATGGTAGTACACACACCCTTTGATATGTCGGGATAGGAGAAGAACTGAAGTTAAGTATTATCATCGTCCTTAAAATAAATAGTGAGGTGATCACGCGGAGGATTGATGTCATTGAGAAGAAAATTGGTCTATTCGAAGGATATAATGGATTGTCTAATGACATAAACCAATAGATTATGGAGCTCTAGGGTGGGAGGCAGGTTTATGTGTTGACCTAAATATGTATATAGGAACTCATGGGGTATAATAACATGGTCTAAAACAAGTAGTGGGTCAGGTGGAATAATAGGAGGTGAAAGATTCCCTAACACGAGAGTTGGAGACTCACATTCATGAAGAGAGTTAGAGCAATCCTCACGAGTAATATGAGTGTGTCCTCAAAAGAATGGGATGATAAATTAGCATCCCATTTGTCAAGATCCAAGATGGTGGTAGAGGCATATGAGGCATTAAGTTCCAAGATTTATGAATCAACGTAGAGATAAAACTTGCAATGATCCATAAATTTTTGAACAAGATCCACATAAAAAGAGGGAGATTCCTTTCTGGCCGAATCGATTCGCTGGGCCGAATCGATTCGGAATTGGCCCGAACCGATTCGGAAACAGGGCTTTTAGGGGGAATGTTTTTCTAGGGAGAATTTCATTCCGTTTTGTTCGAGGTTATCAATTGGGAACCTCTATAGGAATTATTTGGAGTGTGTTTTGGAGACTTTTAGAGAGTTTCCCTTATAAGAAATGATTGGAGTCATATTGACTAAATTTGAGGAATACCGATTAGATATTATGGTGTATTCTAAGTGGGGAAGCCCACGTTAATTGGAGATTCTACTTGGAGATGATAAATATATTTATATGCAAGAATGAGAATAATTTAGAGATACTGCATCTTAGGATCCAATCCCAAATGGGATAACTTCAAAGGTTCATAAAATGAATTGAACCCTATTATGGATGGAGAATTATAAATGCTAATTGAGGTGCATTAGGATAAAGAATATCCTTAACTTAAATAGAATTGAGAGACAATTCATAATTAGAAGCGACATGTGAGATTCAAGCGAGAAATAGTATAGTGTATACTAAGTGGGGAAGATGTGTGAGAATTGACGATTAGTATATCAAGAGAGAAATATATTAAACAATGACATTAATTCTATTGCGCCTAAGAGCGTATAATAAATATGAAAATGATGTGGCAGGTATACCTTATATGATGGTATATCTTTATATTATGTGGTGATGTATGTATACCTTATATGATGGTATATATGCATATAGTTAAGCATACCCCCTCCTTGCTGTCATTGGGAAGTTGTGTACGTAGAGGGTGAGCATCTTGGCTCAAAGAGCAGGGTGTGGATATTCCCCAGGTCATAGTCGTCCATGTGAGTATTATATGATATACATTATTTATTTTGGGGGTGAGAAGTCGTGGGTATGTGTCGTTCTCCCCTGTCGGTTAGGAGCTATGATCGCTTCCCGGGACGCTGTGTGCGTGAGTTGACCACGAGGTGGGTGCCGTTGAACCCCACCAGGTGGCCCCAGTTTGCTACGAGGTATGGGCAACTGGAAGATGATAGCATGTGAGCCTGCATCCTCGAGTTATAGCTCGGTTGGATGGTTATTGTTGATTGTGCTTGTATTTGGGTATCGAGGGCACAATGGACCTCAACGACCTACATTGCCAGGATTAGTGTATCGGGGGGGGGGGGTTCCTTGTTTGAATTTCGCCTCGGCAAGACGTCCCACGCACGAACCGCAGTGTAATGTTGGAAATTGGGGAGATGTTAGTCCTTAATGCTCATACTTATATATATATCACCTATCCCGACTATTGACAGTGCCAGGAGTAGTGTAACGGGGGGTTCCATGTTTGGATTTCGCTTCGACGAGATGTCCCACGCATGAAACGCTGTGTACTGTTGAGAATTGGGAATATTAATTAATTAAAATTGGAGTAATAATTTGGGTTACATGCATCATGCATTGAGGGCATAATGAATCTCGAGGATCAATACGGTCAGGAGTAGTGTAACGGGGGGGTTCCTTGTTTGGATTTCGCCTCGGCGAGATGTCCCACGCACGAAACGCAGTGCCGTTTTGAGAATCGGGAGAAGTTAGTCTTTAACACCTGATGCTAATAACTCACATATATATATATATATATATATATATATATATATATATATATATATATATATATATATATATATATATATATTGTTTACATGCCAAATAAGGGCATAACTAGAATATATGAAATTCTAGTAAAAGAGAATGTTGATGTATTGTAATGATGTTGTTATGAGGATGATTGTGCAACTTTATATGTTCAATAAATGAACAAATATAAAGAGAACTATAATATTAAGTTAATGTATATGATTTAAAGAATTTAGATAAGTGTAGATTGGGGGATAGGTTAGATGGTTTTAATTAAATATCTCAAATTGGGTTTAAGTTAGATTCCTTTGCCTAATTAGAATTGGGCATACATTTGGAGATCACGTGCATATGTTAGTTGCGCGCTTTAGTTGAGAGGTGAGGGAAATTATTATGGAGAGTTCGATTCCACCTTAATCATGTAATAATGCATTTATAATTATTATGCATTTTAATGCACTTGCTATAAAATGTTTTCAACTCGGACTCTGACCCGTTTATATTTTTCTCCTCCATGTGTATATATTGTATTACTTTAGGTGTTCCTCCACAAGGACACCATTGATATTCATCCATCCCGTATACTCGTGGAGCTGTGGCAGATGCAGACTGTTGCGACACTTTTCATTAGTCGATTCTTATCTTTGTATATCTAGATTAGGATTCAGTTGTATATTGAGTTTATATTCAAGTGTTGTAGATTAACACTTTTATATTTCATTCTCAAATTATTGTATTGTCTGTTACCCGACAGCATTTTCGGGCATTTCATTGTTGAGATTTTGTTGTACATGGTATCGTACTCTTTTATGTTATTGGGGTTTGCATGTATCTCTCATTATAGTTAGATGTGTATTGTTGGTTATGATTGCAAAATTGGTTTTGTTGTTGTTAAATAAAAGTTTTAAATTTTTTGGCAATCCACTTTTAATGATTTCGGGTAGTTAGCCTTATATTATTTAGTATTGTCAGTTGATGTTGAGACTGTGCCATCTGAGATACCTGATTTAATGTAGTGTAGGGCTGGCTACTCGTTATTATTTTGAGCTGGTTGTCACAGAAAATTAGTACAACGAAACGAGAATGTTAATAAGAAGTAATACACACGAAGGAAATATTTACGCTTTGGTACACTTATGAATAATAGGGAAATTTGAAGAACTCTGTAAAGTTAAGCTCGACAACCAATGCAAGCAACAATTAAGGGGAACTCTTAGTAGTAGTTTTTTAATCCACTAAACATTATAGTTACATAAGGATTAGTATTTTCAATTGTGGAACCATATATTGAAAGAAATAGATCTTAATATACATTTAAATTTGAATTTGTAAAGAAAATCTTAAATATATATTAGCATAATACCCATAGTGAAACAGATATTCAAATCCCTCAGTAAGAACCTATAGTGATGCCCCGCCTAATTAAATACTGGGTGATCAGTCCTTTATTAAATTAAAAGTGGTTTCTCATCTGGTTCATTCTTGGCATCACTGTCGAAAACTTTTAGGGTCCGTTTGATACATATTGGGCAAAAGTGTTGGCATGGCAAAATTTACCAGGACAAATTTTGCCTAGACAAATTTTTTTTCTCACAATAGACTATCAAACACCAAATAAGGTAAAACAAGTTTTTTAAGCAAAACATTTTAATAACACATTTTTCGTCCATATTAACATATATAATTATTGATACCAAAATTAATATGTTGATATGGACGAATAATATGAGAACACGTGTCAATCTACTTGGTACAATAGCAACGAGGAAGTTCATTTCCCCGACCAACTCATGGTCTCTCCGAGCAACGAGGATACACTGAGGAACTTCAGCACTCCGAGGTACTCTAGCGCTCCGAGGAACTCCTGAGTAACGAGCAACTAAGGCGGTCCGAGCTGCATCTCGACCATAGCGTTAATTGCCAGATAATCAACAATTCAATTATTCATTGAATGTTCATCATCTTGACACACGCGCTGCATTAAATGTATTACCCTTTCATATGTATATCATTTAATGTATCAACCCTTGCATGTACAGCCTAAGGGATATAAATACCTTGTATCGCCCTCATTCAAAGGGGACCGGAATTTCTTGGTTGAACCACAAATCGAGAATTCCCAAACAGTCAGCAATAACATAACAGTGGACGTAGCCCATTCATATAAGGCTAAACCACTTTAAAAATCTTTGTCTCATTTTATTTATCTGTGATTGAATAATTAGAGCGATCTAATTTTTTACATCAACAGATTGGCGCCGTCTGTGGGAAACGATTGTTACTATCATTTTTCACCAAAAATCATTCATTATCAATGGTGGATAATCCAGAATCTAGCAATCGAAACGCTGAAAATACTGGAAATCCTCTGAATCCCTCTGCACCTCCAGATCTAGCCGGGATTATGATGAATCTGGCTCAAGGATAAACCGCCATGCAAGAAACAATGAGGCAACTCATACAAACCCTTCATGGCAGTGCACCTGCACGTTCAGGACAACAAAGTGGTCAAAGGCAAACTTATTTACTTTCTTCACGATCCAGGCGTACTGAGTCATATCGTAATGAGGAGTCTGATGATTTCTCTTATCAACCTGGGCGAACTTCGTCAATAAGGGCTACAGATACTGATCAACGTATCACCCTCTCTCCAGAAAGACCCAGCGCCTTAGAAAGATTGAATAGGGTGTCTCCTTTCAGTCGATTAGGCCCTAGGAGGAATAGGAGTCCACCTAAGACCATGTCGAGGAGTTTTCGACGACCATCAGATCTAAGAGAAGGATCAGCACAATCACGACCAGTTGCTCGTCAAGATAAATCTCAGGAGGCTACTTCAGAACGATCTATTGCTCGAACCAATAGGCCTGAGGAAGGAAATGAAGCGTGGAAAGGATCCCTTCAGCGCTTGGAGGATAGATTGGGAGAAATGGCTAAGGCGAAGAATCCCTTACAACGAACTTTTGTTCAAGGGACACCTTTTGTCCAGGCCATTGTGGGTTTTCCTACCCCGTCAAAGTTTAAAGCACCTGTGGTGACCCCCAAATATGATGGAAAGACAGATCCTGTTCTACACATAGAGCAATATCAAGCTGCCGCCGATATCTATGCTGTCCCCGACGAGATGAGATGTAGAGCATTCTCTGGAACTCTTACTGGAGCTGCCCAGATTTGGTACAATAATCTTCCTCGGGGTAAGATTTCAACTTTCTTTCAGTTGGCTGAGTTGTTCATCGACAATTTCTATTTTGGAGTAAAGCCAGTAAAACGAGTAGCACATTTGTTAAGTGTTAGACAAAAATCTGGTGAGAGTACTAGAGATTACATAACTCGTTTCAATAACGAGAAGCTGGAGGTCATAGATTACGAAGAGAAGACAACAATCACCGCTTTGATGAGTGGGTTGTTGCCTAATAAGTTGTATTATACTTTGGCGAAAGATCCACCTAAAACTATGTCAGAACTGATGGCAAAAGCGGCCAAAATCATGAATTTCGAGGAAGCTATGGCTGCAAAGAAGAATATAGATAAAGACACCAAGGTGGAAGTCGACAAGTCTAAGAATAAAGAGCATAAAAGTAATGGCGGTGATAAACGCTCCAGAAATAATAAATCATCATGGGAAGTCTTGAAGAAATATGACAATTATACTCCTTTGAAAATGGGTATTCATCATGTCTTGGAAGAAATCAAGAACAACGAGGAGGTAAAATGGCCAAAGAAATTGAGGTCAGACCCTGATTCAAGGAGTAAGGATAAATATTGCGAGTTTCATAAAGATCATGGTCACATGACCAAAAATTGCATAGCTCTTCAGAACGAGATTGAAACACTCATCCGAAGAGGAAAGCTAGCAAAATATGTTGATCAGGGAGGTGAAAGAAAAAATAATAACCGAGCTAGAGAGAGGTCTAGATCTCCTCATCGAGCAGAGGAGGAAAAGAATAGAAACCATGAAGATGATCCAGAGGATGACCCCGATCTTCCCAAGAAACCAAGACAGCCAGAACGAGAGGTATTTTCCATACGTTTTGGATCGTTTGATTGTAATGTTATTACAGGAGGAGATGTAGGAGGAGGAGACCATACTGCAGAAAGAAAAGCTTACCTTGGAGAGGCTCAAGCTTGCTCATATATTCAGCAAATAAATCTGGCCGAGGACGATCGTCTGAGGAAGGTAAACAAAGAGAAGCTGGTCATTGGTTTTTCAAAAAACGACCTGGCAGGTGTTCTTTATCCTCACGACGATCCTCTGGTGATCAAAATGAGGATGAAGGAAGTAGTGATTTCAAGGGTGTTGGTAGATAATGGAAGCTCGGCAGACATCATGTACTATTCATGATTTGATAGCTTGAATCTGAAATTATCTCAATTGGAACCTTATCACAGACCCCTCCTGGGTTTCGCTGGCGAGAAAGTTTTTCCACTTGGGACGATCAAGTTGGATATATTCATTGGAACTTGGCCTGCTTGTCGAACAGAAAGAATACGCTTCTTTGTGATGGATAAGAATGTGCAGTCAGCCTACAACATCATCATGGGAAGAGTTGGTTTGAAGAAATTCGAAGCAGTTCCATCTACAGTGCATCAATGCTTAAAATTCCCAACAAACTTTGGAGTAGGAGTTGTGAAGGGTGACCAAAAAGTAGCTCGGGAATGCTATTATTCATCTGCTGAACAAGAGGAGCTTGAGGAATCAAGAAAAAAGACTACAACCTACCAGGTGGAAGAAGATACAGAGATTGAAACTCTCGATCCTAGAGATGAATCCCAACTTGTAAAAGGACAGGTGGTGGAATCTACAGAAAATATTATACTGGATGACGAGCACCCAGAACGAGTAACCCAGATAGGTTCATCGTTGGATACTTCAATAAAACAGGAGTTGATAACTTTCTTGAGAAATAGGAAGAAAACTTTTGCATGGAGTCATGAAGACATGCCAGGAATAGATCCAAACTTCCTATGTCATGAACTCAATGTGAATAAGGAGATCAAGCCCGTAAAGCAGAGAAGAAGGGTATTTAGCCCCGAGAAGAATCAAGCCATTCAAGAGGAGGTCGACAAGCTCCAGAAGGCTCAATTCATTGAAGATGTGAAATACCCGGACTGGTTGGCGAATGTGGTGATGGTAAAGAAGAAAAACAACAAATGGAGAATGTGTGTTGATTTCACTGATCTCAACAAGGCCTGCCCAAAGGACCATTTTCCATTACCCAGAATTGATCAGTTAGTGGATGCTACTTCTGGGCACGAGCTGCTTAGCTTCATGGACGCTTATTCAGGCTACAACCAGATCAAGATGAAACCTGAAGACAGGGAGAGTACTTCTTTTATTACCCCTAGGGGAACTTGTTGTTATAATGTTATGCCTTTTGGTTTAAAAAATGCAGGAGCGACATACCAGCGGCTGATGAACAAGGTTTTTGCCGAGCAAATCAGTTGCAATATGGAAGTCTATGTCGATGATATGCTGACAAAAAGCAAGAAAGCTGTTGATCATCTAGTTGATTTAAGTCAGACTTTTGATCAACTGGATAAATACCAGATGAAGCTCAACCCAACGAAGTGCACATTTGGAGTACGAGAAGGAATGTTCCTCGGGTACATCATCAACTAAAGAGGCATTGAAGCGAATCCAGAAAAGATCAAGGCTCTTTTAGGGTTGCGATCGCCAACGACGAAGAAAGAGATGCAAAGTCTTACAGGACGAGTTGCAGCGCTCAACAGATTTGTATCTCGAGCAACAGATAGATGCTTACCATTCTTCAAAACACTTCGAAAAACTTTCGAGTGGAATGATGAATGTGAAAAAGCCTTTCAAGACTTGAAGAAATATCTGGGAACACCTCCGCTGTTGTCGAGGCCAATAACGGGAGAAAAGTTGTACTTATACCTGGCAGTATCAGAGCATGCAGTCAGCTCAGCACTGATCAGATTGGAGAATGGAGTCCAAAAGCCAATTTATTACACAAGTAAGGCTTTCCGAGGTGCAGAGATCAGGTACCCAAAGTTAGAAAAATTGGCATTGGCATTAATTGAAGCAAGTAGAAGAATGAGGCCATATTTCCAGGCACATACCATCATCGTGTATACCGACATGGCATTAAGACAAGCCCTTCATAAACCAGAAAAGTCAGGGAGACTGATGTACTGGGCAATAGAGCTCGGTGAATATGATATTGTGTATGAACCCAGGTCATCATTGAAAGGGCAAGCTATAGTAGATTTTATAGCAGAGTTTACATATCCTGATACTCCCGAGGAACAAAAGTTGCTCACTGACCAACCTGTGGATGTTACAGGATCAACAGACATAAGTCCAGACCAACTTTGGTTGGTAAAAGGGCTTGTGGATGTAGAAAGATCATCAAATTCAAACCCAGACCAACTCCGATTGGTAAAAGGGCGAGAAGAAATGGTCGACGAGGAACGAAAATTAACTGAGGAGAATGGAAGAGAACAACAGATATTTCACCGAGGAACTCTATTGGATGAGAAATTTGAACACGAATTACCTACATGGAGATTGTATGTAGATGGGTCATCTTGCACAGCAGGTTGTGGAGCGGGGATTATTTTGAAAACCCCAGACGAGATTGATATAGAATATGCCTTGCGATTTCAATTCAAAACCTCCAATAATGAGGCTGAGTATGAGGCCATGATAGCAGGTCTTAATTTAGCAAAGATCATGGAAGCACAACAAGTGATGGTATTCAGTGATTCTCAATTAATTGTGAATCAGATGATGGGAACATATGCGGTTAAAGGGGAATTAATGGTCAAGTATCATGCAAAGGTGATGGAATTGCTGGCAGAATTTGACGCCATTCAGTTGATCAGAATACCTAGAATAGAAAATGCACAAGCAGACGCACTGGCCCGACTAGCATCAGCTACTCGTACCGAGCTGCGAAGAACGATACCAATTGAAGTACTGGAAAGTCGGAGCATAGATGAAGACCTGACGATGAATGTTATTACCCTTGATCTAGGACCATCTTGGATGGATCCCATCAGGGCATATATTGAAGAAGGAGGATTGCCAGAGGACAAGCTCGCGGCAAAGAAATTGAAGTTTAAAGCTGCCCGGTATGTACTAACTAATGGTGTTTTGTACAGACGAGGAATTATGGTAGGTTTGCATAGATGTGTACATCCCTCTGAGGTGAAAGAATTGATTTAAGAGATCCATGAAGGGTCATGTGGAGCCCATGTAGCAGGTCGAACACTTTTACAAAGGGTGATGACACAGGGATATTTCTGGCCGACGATGAGGGCTGATTGTATAGCCTACGCCAAGAGATGTGATAAGTGCCAACGTTTTTCCTCCATCCGGTGAACTCCACAAGCATTGTTGACACCCATAACTTCCCCTTGGCCATTCGCCATGTGGGGAATTGATCTGGTTGGACCATTGCCAACCACCCGAGGAAGATTCAAGTACCTCGTCATCGCAGTAGACTATTTTACTAAGTGGGTAGAAGCTGAACCCCTTATCAACATGACGTACGAGAAGGTATACCAATTTATCTGGAAGAATATCATCTGTCGATATGGTCTCCCTCATGCCTTTATCACAGACCATGGAACACAATTCGACAACGAAGAGTTTGCTGCCTATTATCAACAATCAAATATCCTGAAGACTCATTCAGCACCAGGTCATCCTCAAAGCAATGGGCAGACTGAGGTGACAAATAGAACGCTACTAAATGGTTTGAAGAAGAGGCTAAGTGAGGCTAAAGCTAATTGGATTAATGAGCTACAGTCAATATTGTGGGCTTACCGAACAACTCCCCGAGCAGCAACTGGAGAATCACCATACATGCTGGCATTTGGAAGTGAGGCTGTAATACCTGCTGAGTTGGGTCTCCCAACACACAGGGTGCTAAATTTCAATTCCCCAGTCAGTGACTTGATGAGAAGATTAGATTTGGACATGCTCGAGGAGGTTAGAGAAGAGGCAGCCATTAGGAATGCTGCTTACCAACAACGAACAGCTCTATTCTATAACAAAAGGGTGAAGAAATGCGACTTAAAAGAAGGGGACTATGTGCTAAAGAAGGTCATTCAGAAGCACAATAAACTTGAAGCCAACTGGCATGGACCTTACCGAGTTATAGAAGTTGTTCGACCAGGAACTTATCGAATAGCAACTCTAGAAGGAGAGGAATTTAGGAATGCATGGAATGCTGAACACCTACGCAAGTATTATCAGTAATGTAAAATGTAAAGCAATTCCTTCATTATGAATAAAACGATGATGTTTCACCATCTCCTTCCTTTTATTACAAGTTTTTTGGGGAATACTAGTGTGATACACTACACTGATAGTTCGAGCGTGATCAACTTCGGTTGGTAAAAGAGCTTGTGGACAAGATAGTTCGAAAGAACCTGATAGTTCGAGCGTGATCAACTTCGGTTGGTAAAATAGCGAGAACAAATTATACTCCTTTGGTTAGGAGGCGTACACTTGCGTGATCAACTTCGGTTGGTAAAAGAGCTTGTGGACAAGATAGTTCGAAAGAACCTGATAGTTCGAGCGTGATCAACTTCGGTTGGTAAAATAGCGAGAACAAATTATAGTCCTTTGGTTAGGAGGCGTACACTTGCGTGATCAACTTAGGTTGGTAAAAGAGCTTGTGGACAAGATAGTTCGAAAGAACCTGATAGTTCAAACCCACAACCAACTTTGGATGGTAAAAGGGCAAGAACAACATTCTTAAAAATGCCAATTTTGGCTGGTTAAGAAACAAAATATGCCAACAAGTTGGTCGGAAGGTAAAACCTTTCCAGAAAATACAAAATATTCCAAACTGAGCCAAGTATAGTTGGTCGGGGATAAAAACCCACTAACTGTAGTTGGTCAACGAGGAGAATTTATCGACCTTGGTTGGTCGGACACATTTTATGAAAAAGACAAAAATTTACCAAGTATGGCTAGTCGGGGATAAAAACTCTCACTAACTATAATTGGTCGAAGAGCACAATTTAACAACCTTGGTTGGTTGGAAAAATTTTAAACATTTTTATACTCATTACTTTATTATTAAGTGATCGAGCAACATTACTAATACTTGTAATTGTTTATTACTAAGTTGGTTGATGAACAGCACAAAATTGTTATCTTTTTAATAGATACATATATAGTGTTTAACACAGAAGAATAGCAATATAGATTTACAAACAGAAAATGAAAGTCTTTCATTAAAAATCAAAATAAATTACAAGTTACATATATATATGCTAACCATTACATTGAAAATCCTATTCTATTGGTTTTTTCCCTTCAGCCTTTGACACGGGTTCCTCGCCAGCAGGAGGATCATTTAATGTCTGAAGAGAATTGATAAAATTCAAATCCTTCAACATCCTGACATTCATTACTGAAGGAGTATCCGAGAGATGCTCGGGACGAGATAATTCAATTTGAGAATGAAGTCTATAGTCACCAAGATATTTTGAAATTAAACTCCGAGGAATGGAACGAGCTGGGATCCATTCCATGTCCAATTTGAAAGGTGGCACAGGCAAGTCTAGTAACCCTGGAGCATGATAATCCCATAAATAATGCCCTTGCTCCAATTTTAATACACCCAGGGCGTTCAACCACCCCTGCTTATAACCTTCATTATTGGCGTGTTCAATACGAGCATCTAAATGAACTAGAGCTTCATTGTATCCAGCCATCCAAAATTCCCTGGGCTGTTTATGGAATTGGAAGGTTAATATATCCAATTGTTCAAGAAGGTTTTTAGCGAAAAGATCCTTGGTATGTAAAGAAGACTTCGTCGCAGTAAGTTGATCTTCCAAGGTCAGATTTTTCTTGGACATTTCAGACAGAGCACGATCTTTTGCATTCAATTGGAACGCTTGAGTTTCCAAAGTAGACTGAGTGCGAGCCTCTTCAACATTATGGCTGAAAACTCTTGATTGACTCCGAGCAGGGAGAGAACTTTGCTCCTCGACAACATTTTGAACAGTTCTTCCTCGCCCACAAGAACCTCTTCCTCGTCCCCGAACAGTAGCAGAAACACCATACTTTCTTAAAGTATCCAATTCTTGCCTTAATTTGGCATTTTCAACCTCTAAGAAGGAGACTCCTTCATCAGTGACTGGCACCAAGGCAGCAGAGGATGAAGCTGCAGACTCGTACTGCGCCAACTTTTTCTGCAAATTGTTGTTCTCTTATTCCAGCAGCTCGGCGATCTGTCTGCAGGCCTCAACTTCACCTTTTAGGGTTCTTTCCCTAACATCGTACCCATCAATGATCTTTTTGTGACATGTCTCAGAGGAAAGCTGTTGATACCTATTCTCATATTCCTTGTGCAACAAAGCAGTTGATTTATTGTGCTGACTCTGAAGATCTTCTAAGGAACAATGAAGCTCCTCAATCAAGTCATAGTAGGCTACGTTGTTGGCCACAGCTCGGTCAAGTAAATCCTTCAAGTACCGATAAGCCTCAATTGCTTGTTCTGAGGCATCATGGCCAAGGATGTCAGAAATTTCTGATACACTCAAATTTGTATGACCAGCTTTATAATATTCATGGCATTATTGCATCAGCTTTGTATCATGTGCAGATATCAGTTCCATTCTAGCCACAAACTAACAATGAAAAGAAGACAACAGTCAAAAAAAACAAATCATCAACAACAGAGATGAACAAAGATGTATTTTATTAGATCACAAAAATATTACATTGTTTGATTACAAATAATGAAAGATAGAAATGATACCGAACAACTTCACACCTTTTCCTTGTCTCCCAAGACTTTCTCGGGAGGCTGGGACGAGGAGCTTGGTTGCTCGGTGGTAACAGCAGCTTGATCAGCAGGAGTTGAAATTTTCTCAGGAGGAGGAAGCATGGAAGAAATTTCCTCGTTGGCAGAAGGTAGAGAGGCAGGGACTTGAGCACCCATGGCCATGGAAGATTCATCAGAGATGGGCTCATCTTCTTCTTCTTCTACAATTGGTGGGGGGGGACCAGGGAGGTGTAGCTGAAATAGCTCAGAGTCGTCTTTAATCTTTAATTCCTGCAGGGCAGCTACCCAGCCATCTCGGAAGTATTTCAACTTCCCGTATTGTACTTGGGATGTCATCGCAGCAATCCCTTTGTCCCATCCTTTATCCCAGCCAGCGCTGAAGGATTTTTTAACTGCGAGCTTTCTTTTCAGTTTCTCCGAGGAGAGCTTCTCGGATAGAAGATCCTCGGCAGTCTTTAACTTCACATCCAATTCTTCTTTTTGGCGTTTTATATCTCGCAGGACGGACAACTCTTCCTCTGCCTTTTTCAGTTTATCTTCAAGCTCTCCAAAGTTCTTGAGCTTGTCATCATATTTTGATGCTCGACCTCTAAATTTTTCACCTTATTCACCAAACTCTTGGAGATCTCAGCCAGCTTCACTTTCTCAGCTTCAACTATAGACAATTTTTTCTCCCAGATAGCTTTGTCCTCATTATACTGCTGACGAGAATCCTTCAAGGATTGGGTCAAACCCAGCAAAGCATCCTCTACCCCCGACGAGGAGCTGGAAGCTTTAATTGCTTCATCTTTCTTCACGATGTTGTTAAAACAATTCACCAGCTAAACAAGGGAAAAAGTGACAAATCAGTACAAAAATACAAGTATTCAAAGAAAGAGAGGAAATTTAGAGTGTGAGAGATTTACTGAAGCCAGGTGACGGGTAGCTAGGGATGTCAGCATATCCCTAGAAATCTTTTCATCAGTTCCTTGGACCTCGGGTAATTGATGGTTGGAACACCAACACCACCAGCTGGTAGAGAGGAGATGGTTTCAGCTGGATTGACAGTTTCAGCCAAATTGACTGAGGACGATTTCCTCAATCTCCTCAAAGGGACTTCAGCAATTTCAACCAAGGAAGAGCTCTTGGTTGGAGAGATAGCAGTCATCTCCACAGGAGTAACGTTCTTGCTCGGAGCCACTGGGGGCTTCTCGGTAGCTTTGGAAGGCATAACATCCACCTTCTTAGTCCCCTCTGGGACATCAATTTTGCTTTTCTTGGCCTCAGCAGCAGAAGTCGTGTCATCAAATAGAGCAGGAGGAGCTCTTTTCTTACCCATTCTCTGACTTAAAGAGATGTGAGAATCTGAAGAAGAATCCTCTGGAGTTGAGGCTGGCTCAACAGATCTAATCACAGGACGAGCAGTATAAGAAGTCGTATAGCTCCTATACTGCAGCAAATATGATGCGGACCTGATGTGCTCGTCTGCAACGTTCTTATGCAAATCCCATATAAGTTTCAGATGCTTAATATTAACCTCTGATTCTTTTGGAGTTTTTCTTTTACTATCCACTGCAAATAAATACATAATGAAATATCAGTCATACATTTTGTCAAATATGATAAAAGCATAATTTCATAAGTAAAGGAAAATGAGAATAAACCTATCCCATTGCCATATGGGGGCATTTAGGACCCCGGTATACTGCATCTCCAACCAAGGGGGCATATTGCCAATTTTTAATAACCACTCCATGTTCAAAATAATCTCTATTTGCATCAGGGAGGTTAACTACAAGAGCCCTATTTAAAAACCTAGTTTTTAAGTAATAAACATTATCTAAAACAGACCATCTATAGCAATACATAATCTCAGGAATCCCTATACGAGTCCCATGAGTCAGATTTAATTTATACACCCCATTAATTCTTCTCCATGAATTGGGGGCTATTTTTACAGGAACAACGTCAAAGTACTGACAGAACTCTAAGCATAAGGGGTTTGGTGGAAAAGAAAATCCACATTCAGCAATGAATAGACTGGGGAACCAATGTCCCTCAGCCAATCGAAAATAATCTAAAGGCTCAGAAAGAACCTCCAGAGTTACCCAGGAAGGAATGGAAAAATCGGAACGAAATTTCTCAACAGATTCCACAAGATAAACCATAGTGAATAAAAGAAATACAGAAGAAAAGAAGAGAATCTTATAGGGAAAAAGGAAGAGCTGACAACTAGCGAAGGAAAAGATGAACGCACAAGAGAGAGAGAGAACAGAAAGCTTGAATGCAGAAAATGGGAAAAGGTAGAAGACGGTATGGTTACCTAAGAAGTTTAAATACTTTACCTTGGGAAGCTGCGAAGGAAATGATTACACAAAAGAAACTAATACGCCACCGGCGGCTAAAAGGACAAAAATGCACGAAGATCGAAGCACTCATAAAAATTCGAAAAGGCAGATTCTGCGAATTTGGAAGGAAATTCAAATATGAAGAAAAGGCTCCTAAAACCCAGGAAAGTCATTTAATATCGCCATATATCGAGAAAGAATGTTCCATACTCCTCAAAGTTCGAAATATGAAACATTGGGGGCTTCTGTTGATACCAAAATTAATATGCTGATATGGACGAATAATATGAGAACACGTGTCAATCTACTTGGCACAATAGCAACGAGGAAGTTCATTTCCCCGACCAACTCATGGTCTCTCCGAGCAACGAGGATACACCGAGGAACTTCAGCACTCCGAGGTACTCTAGAGCTCCGAGGAACTCCTGAGCAACGAGCAACTAAGGCGGTCCGAGCTGCATCTCGGCCATAGCGTTAATTGCCAGATAATCAACAGTTCAATTATTCATTGAATGTTCATCATCTTGACGCACACGCTGCATTAAATGTATTACCCTTTCATATGTATATCATTTAATGTATCAACCCTTGCATGTACAGCCTAAGGGCTATAAATACCTTGTATCGCCCTCATTCAAAGGGGACCAGAATTTCTTGGTTGAACCACAAATCGAGAATTCCCAAACACTCAGCAATAACATAACAGTGGACGTAGGCCATTCATATAAGGCTGAACCACTTTAAAAATCTTTGTCTCATTTTATTTATATGTGATTGAATAATTAGAGCGATCTAATTTTTTACATCAACAATAATAATAAAAAATGTGTTTTTTTTTTAAATTTTCGTCCCAAGTCTTATTTAATAAAAAAAACAGTTTTTTCTTTTCTTTTTTACATCCCGTTTTTTATTTATTAAAAAAGTAACAACCTATATATAAAAAAAAAGTTTTTTACGCCAAAAATACTTACTAAAAACAGTTTTTACATTAAAACAGTTTTTAATTTTTACATTAAAACAGTTTTTACGTTAAAACAGTTTTTAATTTTTTTTACATTAAAACAGTTTTTATATTAAAATAATTTTTTGCATTAAAACAGTTTTTACATTAAAACATTTTTAAATTTTTTACATTAAAACAATTTTTACATTAAAACAATTTTTTACATTAAAACAATTTTTTATATTAATACAGTTTTCACATCAAAACAATTTTTAATTTTTTACATTAAAACATTTTTTACATTAAAACAATTTTTACATTAAAAAATTTTTTTACATTAAAACGGTTTTTACGAAAAAACAGTTTTTAAACAAATTTTAATTTAAAACAGTTTTTTTAACTATTTAAAACAATTTTTAAAATATTCATAACAATTTTTAAAATATTCATAACGGTTTTTTTTTAATTATTTAAAATAGTTTTTAAATTGTTTTTTAAAATATTAAAAGCGTTTAAGAAGTTAGCAAATTTGTTGGCAAATATTTCTCACCCATATAGCAAAGCAAAATTTGCCAACATGTTATGCATAAGAGGTGTTGTACATTGACAAATAGCTTGTAGGCAAATTTTGCTATCAAACACACCAAATTGTAGGCAACTGTCATATTTGTCAACTTATTTGCCATTTGCCATGGCAAATAATGCTATCAAACTTAAAAATTTACTAACCACCTAGTATTCAAAATGCCGATGTCAAATTTTTATCATTTTATTAAACAACAACAACAATATAAATATAAATTTAAACCATTCACACAATCAATGAGTCTAAATCAATATAACATAAAAATAAAAGACTAGCCAATAAACAATCGGCTAAAAATCTGGAATCAACTATAATAATTCTACATAAATAATAAACTGAGTACAAAGCCTGACTGAAACAGGCAACATGCCCAAATGAAATAATGAACTCTATCCTACTCTAGAATGAAGTAACTGAAGCGACTAAGTCCAGATCCTACAGTCATTCACATCTGCTATAGCTACTCATCCCTGGAACAGATCATCAAGTTTGGAGTCCCTGTGGCTGAACACCTAAAAGATTTTGAAAATATTTTGCAAGTACAGGTCAGAGCCCAAATCCTTTTGAAAATATTTTGCAATAATACTAACAGTCCGCACTGGACCTCGTATAAACATCATCGATTGAAATAATCTGTGGCAATAATACAAATACATAAGTTATTCTAAACAACACATCTATGCATGAATAATTATTAATGAGGTAATGAATATAAAAAAATACCAACCAATAAACTATTTTTCATTAAAATGCAAAATCTACATTACAAATTGCTATAATACATTAGAGATCAATTTTGCAAAATTAAAGTCTGAATAGGTGACTCAATTAGTCTTAAACAACATCTTCATATCAAGATGCTCAAAAACTCATTCAAACCTCAATGGATGACATATACATGAATCCATTTCCTACAACCAATTTATATTGAAGCAATTTTATTTAAACAACTATCACCAAGACCGAATGTCATTTGTAACAAAGTTTTTGAAAATAAGGCAAAAAAAATTGTGTCAAATGAAAAGTTACAAAATAGGTATAAAAGGGCATGGGGGAACAATGTTAAAAGCCAATTTTTTAAAAAGAAAAAGTTTAAACAACAATATTAAAAATTATACTTAACAAACGTCAACCATATTAAACGAACACAATGGCGTTCTTCACATCTCAATCCAAGGATAAGACGTGCTCTCGTCACGTAAAGGATGTGATGAGTTCAAAACTTATACTGAGCCCCTACCAAGCGAAGTCCAATGAAAAAAATCGTTACTGTTCAAAATTGTGAGTAAATTATACTTATTTATGCGTGTGGGGACAAAATAACAAAGAAATCGACCAATAAAATTAGTAAAAACAGCAGAGGAGCATGTTTGAATTTGGACTCCATCATATTTTAATCAATCATAATAGTTCTTATAAAAATTCACAGTTATCCAAACATTGACATTATGAAAATTCTCACCATGATTTTCAAAACCCACCATGATATCTGGGAGGAAGAAACACTTAAGAGGCCGTTGAAAATAACTGAAGCAGCTGCCAAGCAGCTAAGCATCTAAGAGAAAACCTTCAACTTGCGACTGGTTTTGCAACAGATTGCTGAAAGCCTCATCATACGTCCTATGTTGATAGGTTAAGGTCGATTCCAGTAAGTCCCAAAGTTGTCTGTTAATTATGGTCATGTATGGAATTCTCGTCACTGTAACATCATTTCAGTAACATCATTTCAGCAACATCTCTTGTCCGAAATACACCTGTAACTTATTATCACATTTCAATGGAATGCAAACATGTCCATTAAGAAGCAAAGTAACAAACGTAACTTATTCTCACATTTCAATGGAATGCAAACATGCCTCCACCAGTAAGCCTCCTTTAAGTCCATGTTGTCAAGCCAACCAGAAGGTCAATATAGTTAACGTAAACTACATGCATCCTTAACAAAATGAAAATAATGAAATATTGAAATATGCAAAGACTTGAAACAAACGTGTATGGTTTGATCAGGAAATCGATACTGATGTTAAGGCAGACCATTACCTAAATTGAAAAAATGTATATCATCGAGACATGTTTCATACAGTAAGAGTTCTGGACATAACAGAAGTTATAAAACTGCTAATAGTTTGCAAATAGTAGGCAATGAAAAAGACAAAGACTAAATATGATAAGAAAAAGACAAAGCCTTTCGGGCTAAAATCCACAGCCAATTTAGATCATAAGTATATGAGGTTAATATATGGGTGGTTCTTCCATCCTTTTTTATATTCGTTTTTTTTTCCATTTTTTTCCCATTTTGCTTCATCTGATTAGATGTGGGTCGGAGAAAACATGTTGTGGTGAAAAATGTCTGGTTTCACATTTGATTGATCTTTAATTGTGTACACACCTTCATTTCCCAGAAATTGTATTTCCAACCTGGTGTTTTATGATCTGAGTCATAAATCTTAACTTTAATCCTTGAAACTTGCAAAGCATCTTTGACAGATACTGTAGTATTGAGAACTCCCTCCTTCTCACTAGGCTTCTTCCAAATTATGATAATTATGCACACCTTGAAAACATAAGAGGGTTGTATACAAATCACAGAGCATCACAGAAAAGAAAAGAACCAAAAAACTCAACCCACACAATTGCAGATTGCTAATATCCATGCACATGAGTAGTTTATGTTAGCAGAAAGCTTATGTTCGCACAACACCGAAACTACACTCAAATAAAATGTTTTACAATTTTTACTTGTAAAAAACAGTAGGTTTATGATATTAAAGACAATAACTAATGCGTAAACTAATTGGTTTGTAAATGATGCTTTGATACAAAAAAACTTACTTTCCCCACATGTGCAGAAGTTCTATTCTTCTTTGGGGCAGAGTTCAACTTGTCGTCGTGGCGAGTTTGCGATGTTCCCCAGAAAGGTGAATTAGGCTGCACGACCGTAATCGGACACTAATTTCATGACTTCCCCGTTAGGCCAACTATGATTAGGGACTACCTACCCAAGCCACGTTCCATCAACAACTTTATCAGAGTTTCATTGAGGAGGGTTTTGAGGGTTTGGCTTTAATATGTCTGTAGTAAAATACAACTAATGTTCAATTGTTTAGAGTGTTCATGAAAAGGATAAATAACACACACATTTATTTAAGCCAAAAAGTATGCTCCCCAAAACATGACTATGTAACCAGTGGACACAAAATTGCTAAAAAGAATCAACATCTACACTACCTTTTCTATTGTAAAACAATCCATCCATTTGCTTCAAAGTTTGACCAATTTTTATAAGTAAACATTGGACAAATTTGCATACAGATCTCCCAAAACAAAATCAACATATGATAACCATATATTTATAATAAACACAACCAGTGCATCAATTTACATACACAATCCTATCAGTAACATTAACACCTAATAAAATATATTTATAACAAATACGATTTTAGCAACTAACATGCAAATAACAATGCTTCGGAGTAAATTCCATTCCAACTATATATGTGCATTTAATCGTGCAGTTATAGTTATGTAGACCTGAGAGATGAATTGTAGTCCTGGAAAGGTAGAGAACATGAGGTCTGATGTGAGCTTTAACTTGGACTTCGTGTCATCAAGAGTGAAGTCAATTTGGCGAAGTTGAATATATATTATTGACATAGATACTTGCAGTTTTTAATGGTTAAATCTACAAAACTACAAAACATATCAAAACGCAAAATCAAAACCAAATTCCAATAAAACAAAAAAAAAAATATCCAAAAGAAAAACGAAAACCTGTAAAATTGAATCAAATAGAAAGTCAAATCCAAAATCAAGTACAAATACACCCCCCAAAACTTAGAAAAACAATGGATAAATGTTTGTCATTTAAAAGAAATTCAATGCTAGATGTGTATGACCGAGTGAAAATGATTATACAACACCAATACTTTTGTTTTAGTTGAAATCAATATAAAACAATAGGTTTTCCATTTTGGGCCCATTAGCATCATCCCCTGAGATATAATAATTGCATAAATATGTAGAGGATATATAAATAAAACAAAAAGAGAATTAATTAAACATGGTTGTTGATGTAAAAAATTAGATCATATCTAATTATTCAATCACAGATAAATAAATGAGACAAAGAATTTTAAAGTGGTTCAGCCTTATAAGAATGGCCTACGTCCACTGTTGTGTTATTGCTGAGTGTTTGGGAATTCTCGATTACAAGTTCTATCAAGAAATTCCCCTCCCTTACAATGAGGATTGTACAATGTATTTATAGTCCTGAGGCTGTAATGTGAAAGGGTAATACATTAAATGATGTACATATGAAAAGGTAATACATTCAATGCCCTTTAAGCGTATGCGTCTGAATGATAAGCATTTAACGAACAGTCAAACTGTTGGTTATCCAGCTATTAATGCTTGGTTCAAGGTGCAGCTCGAACCGCCTGAGTTGCTCGGACCGCCTAAGCTTCTCGGTGCTCAAGAGTTCCTAGGAGAGTTCTTGTTCCTCGGAGCGTGTGAGTTCCTCGAAGCGTATGAGTTCCTCGTTGTAGTATGGTTCCTCGGAGCGTGTGAGTTCCTCGAAAGTATTTGTTGTCGCCATGTAGATTGCCACGTGTCTTCATTCAATTGGGTCATGTCAGCAGACTAAATTTGGTATCAACAGAAGCCCCCAATGCTTCATAGTTCGAACTTTGAGGAGTGTGGAACATTCTTTCTCGGAATATGGCAGTTTTAAATGGTCATCCTGAAATTTAGGAGTCTTTTGTATTTATTTCTCCTTCCAAATTCATAGAATCATCCTTTTTTGAATTCTTATAACCACTTCGATTGCCGCGCCCTTTTTGTCCTTCTAGCCGCCGGTAGCGTAATCGTTTCTTTTTGTAATCATTACTTTTTCCTTTTCCCAAGGTAAGGTATTTAAGCGTCACAGACAATCCCATCGTCTTCTACTTTTCCAAATTTGTATCTTCGAGTTTTTCATCGTCTCTTTCTATCCTGTGTATTCATCTCTTCCATCGTTCGTTGTCAACAAATCCACTCTTTTTCTGTAAGATCTTCTTCCTTCTTCTTCATTTCCTTTATTCATCATGGTTTACCCTGTTGAATCTCTTGATAAGTTTCGCTCTGATTTTTCTATTCCCTCCTGGGTTGTTTTGGAAGAACTTTCTGAGCCTTCTGATTATTTCCGTTTGGCTGAGGGACATTGGTTCCCCAGTCTCTTTATTGCTGAGTGTGGATTTTCTTTTCCACCCAATCCCTTATGCTTGGAATTCTGTCAATACTTTGACGTTGTTCCTGCAAGAATAGCCCCCAATACATGGAGAATAGTTAATGGGGTTCATAGGTTAAATCAAATCCATGGAACTCGCATAGGAATTCCAGAAATCATGCTTTGTTATAGATGGGCAGTTTGTGATAACACCTTTTATTTAAAAACTAGAATTTTGAATAGGGCCTTAGTAGTTAATCTCCCTGATGCCAATAGGGATTATTTTGAGCACGGGGTTATCATAAAAAATTGGCAACATGCTCCTTTATCTGGAGATGAAGTGTATCAGGGTCCGAGATGCCCTCTCTATAGCAATGGGATAGGTTATTTTTATTTCATTCTATTTATTTTGAAATTATGCTTCCTCTATGCTTGATAAAATGTGCCATTGATATTTTAATGTTTATTTATTTGCAGTTGATAGAAAAAGAAAGTGTCCAAAGGAAGCAGACGTTAATATAAGACATTTGAAACTTATCTGGAGTTTGCATCAGAGTGTTGCCGACGAGCACATTAGGTCAGCCTCGTATTTGCTGCAATATAAGAGCTACACCACTTCTTTCACTGCTCGTCCGGTGATAAGTGACGTAGAACCATTACCAGCTTCTACCAGTTCCTCGCCTGAGTCACACATTCCTTTAAGTGAAAGGATGAAGAAGAGAAGACCTCCCACCCTTTTCGAGAAACCTGCCTCTGGTGCTGGAGAGGCAAAAAGAAGTAAGGTTGACGTCCCAGGGGAGGGGACAAAGAAAACTGATGCACCTTCCTCGGTTGCTGCTGTGAAGGTTGCCGAGAAGCCCCAAGTGGCTCCGAGCAGGTCTGCTGCTCCAGGAGAAGTGATTGTAATATCACCGACCAAGAGTTCTTCCTTGGTCGAAACTGTTCCTATTCCCCCGAGGAGGCTGAAGAAGAGCTTATCGGTCAATTTGGCTGAAACCATCTCCCAGCCCCCAACCACTGGAACTGGGGTTCCTACTTTTGTTCCTCCGAGCTCTTCCATGAGCTCGGTAAAGTCTTGGATCATTCCCGAGGTCCAAGGTGTTGAAGAAAACCTTACTCGGGACATGGTCACTTCGTTAGCTTCTCGCCATATTACTTCTGTAAGTCTCATTATTTTGAATTTTTCATCTTTTCTTTGTTATATCTGTCTCTGACTTGCTTTCATTTTCTTTTTACAGTTGGTGAGCTGCTTCAATACCATTTTGAAGAAGGATGAAGCAATTAAAGCTTTGAGCTCCTCATCTGGTGTGGAGGAAGCTCTGGTGGGCCTGAGGCAGTCCTTGGAAGATTCTCGTCTGAAGTACGATGCTGACAAGGCTGTTTGGGAGAAGAAATTTACCTCCATCGAGCAGGAAAAAGCTCAGGTTATTAAGGTCTCCAAGGAGTTGGAGAAAAAATTAAATAGTCTGGAGGGGAAGAATAAAGAGCTTGAAGGGAAGCTCAAGAATGTTGAGGAATTTGAAAATAAGCTCAAAGCTGTAGAGGAGGTGTTGGCCCAACTTCGAGAAGTAAGTCGGTAGAAGGAGGAGGTTGAAAATAAATTGAAAACTGCTGAAAACCTCCTGTCCGAGAAGCTTTCCTCGGAGAAGTTGAAGAGAAAAATGGCTGTGAAAAAGTCTTTCAGCGCTGGCTGGGACAAGGGGTGGAACAAGGGGTTGGCTGCCATGATGTCACAAGTTGAATATGGCAGCCTAAAATACTTCAGAGATGGGTGGGTCGCAGTTCTTCAGGAGATGAAGGTTGAAGAAACTTTTGAACTTTTCCAGGGACACATCCCTGGTCCCCCTCCAACTCCTGAAGACGAAGAAGAGGACGAAACTGCCTCCAAAGAGTCTTCCATGGTGATGGGAGATCAGGTTTCTCTTCCCCCAACTATCCAGCCAGCTGACGAGGAACTTCAACTACCTGCAACTTCCTCCGAGCAGCCTCCAGCACTTCCCCAACTACTATCTGCTCCATCCGAGCAACCTACTTCCTCTTCCCATCCTCCCGAGAAAGTTTTGGGAGACAAGGAAAAGGTGTATAGTTGTTCGGATTTCTCTATTTTATTTTTCTTTAACAAATGTAATCCTGAACATGTAATTCTGAACCTTGTACTTCTGACCTTTATGATATAATAAAACTTGAACTTGTGTTTATTCATACTGTTGTCTCTTCTTCACGCTTTGTTTTGATTATTGATTATTGTTTTTCTTCCTCTGCTAGTTTCTGGCCAGGATGGAATTATTATCTGCTCACGATACAAAGCTGCTAAGGCAATGCAATGATTATTTTAAGGCGGGTCACACAGATTTGAGTGCAGCACAAATTGTCGACATCCTCGGCCAGGATGCTTCGGAACAGGCGGTTAAGGCCTACCAATACTTGAAGACCCTGCTTGATCGTGCAATGGCCAACAATGTGGCTTATTATGACATGATCGAGGATCTCCAAGGCACCCTCGAAGACCTTCAGCTACAATACAAAGAATCCACTGCCCTGTTGCATGAGGGGTACGAGAAGAAGTACCAGCAGATCATTGCCGACAAGGGCTACGAGAAGCTTTTTGCTGGCTACGATGTAAGGGAGAGAACCTTGAGGGGTGAGGTCGAGGAGTGCAGACAAATAGCCGAGTTACTGGAGCAAGAGAACAACAACCTACAAAGGGAGCTGTCACAGTTGAAGTCTGCAGCTTCCACTTCAAGAGCTTTGATCCTAGTGACTGATGAGGGATTCTCGTTCTTGGAGGTCGAGAACGCCAACTTAAGGGATGAGTTGGAAACCTTGAAGAGGGTTGGCCCTTCCACATCTTCTCGGGGACGAGTAAGAGCTCCTCGTGGACGAGCAAGAGCAGCTCGTATTCATGTCGAGGAGCAGAGGACTCAGTCTTCCTTAGAGAACCAGGCCTTCCAGTTAATGGCGAAGAACCAGGCGTTGACTGAAATGTCAAAGAAGATCAGGGACCTGGAAGAGTAGCTCTCTGAGAAGAAATCTACTTTGGAGAACAAGGAACTCTTCATCAAAAATCTCCACGAGCAGCTAGAGAGACTAACATATCAGTTCCACAAACAGCCCAGGGAGTTCTGGATGGCTGGATACAACGAGGCGCTCTACCACTTGGACGATCGTATCCAGAATGCCAATAATGAGGGCTACAAGCAAGGCTGGTTGAATGCCTTAGGTGTGCTGCAACTCGAACAGGGTCATTACCTGTGGGACTACCATGATCCTGGGCTGCTCGACCTACCTGTTCCACCATACAAACTGGATATGAGTTGGATCCCTGCTCGGGCCATTCCTCGATGCTTGATTTCCAAATATCTCGGTGACTACAATCTCCATTCAAATGCCGAGATATCTCGTCCTGAGCACCTCTTAGATCGACCATCCGTGATGAATATCAGGATGTTAAAGGATATCAACTTCATAAATTCTCCTCTGGCTTTAAATGATCCGCCTGCTGGCGAGGAACCTGTGTCAAAAGCAGAGGGGAAAAGACCAGTAGAATAGGAATATTAATGTAATAAATTTGTATACATTTCATTATCAATGTAATTTACATTTCATTATCAATGTAATTTATTTTTGGATTTAATGAAAGACTTTCATTTTTGTTCGCAATCTTAATCGCCATTGTCTTGTAATTATCAAACACTTCACATTTGTGCATGCATATCTGTTAAAAGATAACAATATTGTGTAGTTTGTCGATCAACTTAGTAAAAATTTAAAAATTTACGAGTATCAAAAATGTTGTTCGATCACTTAATAATAAAGTTTTGTTTCTCGACCAACTTAGTAATAAAGTTACGAGTATCAAAAATGTTGTTCGATCACTTAATAATAAAGTTTTGTTTCTCGACCAACTTAGTAATAAAGTTACGAGTATAAAAAATGTTTCTCGGTCACTTTCTCATCTTCATAAAATGTTTCCGACCAACCAAGGTCGGTAAATTTTCCTTGTCGACCAACTACAGTTAGTGGGTTTTTATCCCCGACCAGCCATAGTTAGTAGATTTTTTCTTAAATGTTTCCGACCAACCAAGGTCGGTAAATTTTCCTTGTCGACCAACTACAGTTAGTGGGTTTTTATCCCCGACCAGCCATAGTTGGTACTTTTTGGAATAATTTTACCTCTCGACCAACTCAAGTTGGCATTTTCGAGAATATATTTACTTCCTAACCGACATAAGTTGGCATTTTTAGGAATACTTTTATTTCCAGAGGAACATATAGTTTTACTTCCCGTAGGAATACAAGTAGCTTTACTTCCCGGAGGAATACAGGTAGCTTTACTTCTCGGAGGAATATAGGTAGCTTTACTTCCCGGAGGAATATTGGTAGCTTTACTTCCCGGAGGAATATTGGTAGCTTTACTTCCCGGAGGAATATAAGTTTCTCGACCAACCTTAGTTGACATTTTCGAGAAAAAATTTGAGTAGTCTGGGCTTTGCCGAGTTTTGCCGAGTAGTGAGTAGCACTAGTATTCCCCGAAAAACTTTCAATAAAAGAAAGAATTCAGCAGAAATATCTTCATTTTATTCATCACTGATAATACTTGCGTAGGTGCTCTGCGTTCCATGCATTCTTAAACTTCTCTCCTTCTAAAGTTGTTATTCGGTAAGTTCCTGGTCGAACAACTTCTGTAACTCGGTATGGTCCATGCCAGTTTGCCTCCAGTTTATTGTGCTTTTGAATCACTTTCTTCAGTACATAGTCTCCTTCTTTCAGGTCGCACTTCTTCACCCTTTTGTTGTAGAACAAAGTTGTTCGCTGCTAGTAAGCGGCATTTCTAATGGTTGCTTCTTCTCTAACTTCCTCGAGCATGTCTAAATCCAATCTTCTCATTAAGTCGCTGACAGGGGAATTGAAATTCAGTACCCTGTGTGTTGGGAGGCCCAACTCGGCAGGTATAACAGCTTCACTTCCAAACGCCAGCATATATGGTGATTCTCCAGTTGCTACTCGGGGAGTAGTTCGGTAAGCCCAAAGTACTGATTGTAGCTCGTTGATCCAATTCGCTTTCGCATCACCCAGTCTTTTCTTCAAGCCATTCAGTAACGTTCTGTTTGTCACTTCAGTTTGTCCATTGCTTTGAGGATGGCCTGGTGCTGAGTGGACCTTCAAAATATTTGACTGATGACAATAGGCAGCGAACTCCTCGTTATCAAATTGTGTTCCATGGTCTGTGATGAAAGCATGAGGAAGACCATATCGACAAATGATGTTCTTCTAAACAAATTGGTACACCTTCTCTTATGTCATATCAATGAGAGGCTCAGCTTCTACTCACTTAGTAAAATAATCCACTGCGATGACAAGGTATTTGAACCTTCCTCTGGTCGTTGGCAGTGGCCCAACCAAATCTATCCCCCACATGGAAAATGTCCAAGGGGAAGTTATGGGTGTCAACAATGCTTGTGGAGTTATTCGGATGGAGGAAAAACGTTGGCACTTGTCACATTTCTTGGCATAGTCTACACAATCATCCCTCATCATCGGCCAGTAGTATCCCTACGTCATCATCCTTTGCAAGAGCGTCCGACCTGCTACATGGGCTCCACAGGACCCTTCATGGATCTCTTCAATCAATTCTTTCACCTCAGAGGGATGCACACATCTCTACAAACCTGCCATAATTCTTCGCCTATACAGAATACCGTTAGTTAATACATATCGAGCAGCTTTAAACTTCAATTTCTTGGCTGCGAGCTTGTCAATTGGTAATTCTCCCTCCTCAATATATGCCCTGATGGGATCCATCAAAGATGGTCCTAAATCAAGGGTGATAAAGTTCATCGTCAGATCTTCATCTATGCTCCGACCAGCTAAAACTTCAATTGGGATTGTTCGTCGTAGCTCGGTACGAGTAGCTGATGCTAGTCGAGCTAGGGCGTCTGCTCTCGCATTCTCTATTCTTGGTATTCTGACCAGTTGAATAGCGGCAAATTCTGACACCAGCTCCTTTGCCTTTGCATGATATCTGATCATTAATTCTCCTTTAACTGCATATACTCCCAACATTTAGTTTACGATCAATTGAGAATCACTGAAGACAATAACCTGCTGCGCCTCCATAATTTTTGCCAAATTAAGACCTGCAATCATGGCCTCATACTCAGCCTCATTATTGGAAGCTTTGAATTGGAATCGTAGGGCGTATTCCATGTCGACCTCGTCCGGAGTGCTCAAAACTATCCCCGCGCCACATCCTATAGTGCAAGATGAGCCATCTACATATAACCTCCATATAAGCAACTCGTCTTCAAATTTCTGATCTGTCAAAGTTCCTCAGTGAAATATTTGTTGCTTCCTTTCATCCTCCCCTGGTATTTCCTGCTCTTCGTCGATCATCTATTCTTGCCCTTTTACCAACCGGAGTTGGTCTGAGCTCGAATTTGATGATCCTGTAACATCCACTTCCCCTTTTACCAACCGGAGTTGGTCTGAGCTTGTGTTTGATGATTTTGTAACATCCACAGGTTGATCAGCGAGCAACTTTTGCTCCTTGGGGGTATCAGGATAGGTGAACTCTGCTATAAAATCTGCTACAGCCTGCCCTTTCAGTGATGATCTGGGTTCATAAACTATATCATATTCACCGAGCTCTATTGCCCAGTACATCAATCTCCCTGATTTTTCTGGCTTATGAAGGGCTTGCCTCAATGGCATATCAGTATATACGACTATAGTATGAGCCTGGAAGTATGGCCTCATTCTCCTACTCACCTCAATCAGCGCCAGTGCTAACTTTTCCAGCCTTGGATATCTTATCTCTGCTCCTCGGAAGGCCTTACTCGTATAATAAATTGGTTTTTGCACTCCATTCTCCACTCTGATCAACGCCGAACTAACTGTATTCTCGGACACTGCAAGATATAAGTATAATTTTTCTCCCATCACTGGCCTGGATAACAGCGGAGGTGCTCCCAAGTATTTCTTTAAGTCTTGAAAATCCTTCTCACATTCATCATTCCACTCAAAAGTCTTTCGGAGTGTCTTGAAGAATGGGAGACATCGATCAGTTGCTCGTGACACAAATTTGTTGAGTGCTGCTACTCGTCTTGTGAGACTCTGTACTTCCTTCTTCGTCGTTGGAGATCGCAGCCCTAATAGAGCTTTGATCTTTTCAGGATTTGCTTCAATGCCTCGTTGATTGACAATGTACCCGAGAAACATGCCTTCTCGTACTCCAAATATGCACTTCATCGGGTTCAGCTTCATTTAATATTTATCCAGTTGATCAAAAGTCTGGCTTAAATCAACTAGATGATCGGTAGCTTTCTTACTTTTTGTCAGCATATCGTCAACATAGACTTCCATATTGCAACTGATTTGTTCAGCAAAGACCTTGTTCATCATCCGCTGATATGTCGCACCTGTATTTTTCAAACCAAAAGGCATAACATTATAACAATAAGTTCCCCTAGGGGTAATGAAAGAAGTACTCTCCCTGTCTTCGAGTTTCATTTTAATCTGATTGTAACCAGAATAAGCATCCATGAAGCTCAGCAACTCGTGTCCCGAGGTAGCATCCACCAGTTGATCAATTCGGGGCAATGGAAAGTGATCCCTTGGGCATGCTTTGTTGAGGTCGGTGAAGTCTACACACATCCTCCACTTGTTGTTTTTCTTCTTTACCATCACCACATTGGCTAACCAGCCTGGATATTTAACATCTTCAATAAAACAAGATTTCTGGAGCTTCTCGACTTCCTCTTGTATAGCTTGATTCTTCTCGGGACTGAATACTCTTCTTCTCTGCTTCACAGGCTTGATCTCTTTATTCACATTGAGCTCGTGACATAAGAAATTTGGATCTATCCCAGGCATATCTTCATGACTCCACGCAAAAGTTTGCCTTCTGATTCTTAGGAAAGTTATGAATTCCTGTTTTAGTGAGGCTTCCAACGACGAACCTACTTGAGTAGTTCGTTCAGGGTGTTCGTCATCCAGAATGATGTTTTCAGTAGCTTCCACCACTTGACCCTTCACGAGTTGCGACTCATCTCTAGGATCCAATGTTTCAATTTCTGCACCTTCATCCACTTGATAGGTAGTAGTCTTTTTCCTTGATTCCTCCAGTTCCTCTTGCTCGGCGGATGAATAATAGCATTCCCGAGCTACTTTCTGATCACCTTTCATAACTCCTACTCCAAAATTTGTTGAAAATTTTAAACATTGATGCACTGTAGATGGTACAGCCTCGAACTTCTTCAATCCTACTCTTCCCATGATGATATTGTACGATGATTGAACATTCTTATCCATCACGAAGAAATGTATTCTTTCTGTTCGACAAGCAGGCCACATACCGATGAATATATCCAACTTGATCGTCCCAAGTGGAAATACTTTCTCACTCGCAAAACCGAGGAGGGGTCTATGATAAGGCTCCAGTTGAGATAACTTTAGGTTTAAACTATCGAAGCACGAGTAGAACATGATGTATGCCGAGCTACCATTGTCGACCAGTACTCTTAAAATCATAACCTCCTCCATCCTCATTTTGATCACCAATGGGTCATCATGAGGATATAGAATACCTGCGAGGTCATTCTTTGAGAAACCAATGACCAATTTCTCTTTGTTCACCTTTCTCGGGCGATCCTCCTCAGCTAGATTTATTCGCTGAATGTACGAGCAAGCTTGAGCCTCACAGAGGTAAGCTTTTCTTTCTGCAGTAAGGTCTCCTCCTCCTACATCTCCACCTGTAATAACATTATAATCAAATGACCCAAAGCGTATTGAAAATACCTCTCGTTCTGGATGCCGTGGTCTCTTGGGAAGATCGGGGTTATCTTCTGGATCAACTTCATGGTTTCTTTTCTTGTTCTCCTCTGCTCGACGAGGAGATCTAGACCTCTCTCTTGCTCGATCGTTGTTTCTTCTTTCGTTTCCACGATCAACATACTTTGACAGTTTTCCTCGTCTGATGAGTATTTCAATCTCATTTTGAAGAGCTATGCAGTTCTTGGTCATATGGCCATGATCTTTATGAAACTCGCAATACTTCGCCTTATTCCTCTTGTCAGGGTCTGCCTTCATTTTCTCTGGCCAGTTTAACTCCTCGTTGTTCTTGATTTCTTCTAGAACATGGTTGATATCCTTCTTCAAAGGAGTATAATTATCATATTTCTTCATTACGTCCCATACCGACCTAGTTTTTGAATGTTTGTCATTACCATTGTTCTTATGCTCCTTCTTCTTAGCTTTATCACCTTCCACCTTGGTTTCTTTAGCATCCATATTCTTCTTCGCAGCCATAGCCTCCTCGGCATTCATAATCTTGGACGCTTTTCCCATCAAGTCTGACATGGTTCTAGGTGGATCTTTGGCCAAAGTGTAGTACAAATTTTTCAGTAGTAGTCCACTCATCAAGGCAGTAATCGCTGTCTTCTCCTCATAATCAATGACCGCGAGTTTCTCGTTATTAAAACGAGTTATATAATCTCTGGTACTCTCACCAGCCTTTTGTCTAACACTTAACAAATGTGCTACTCGTTTAACTGGCTTTGCCCCAAAACAGAAATTCCCAATGAATAACTCGGCCAGTTGAAGAAAAGTTAAGATCTTACCCCGAGGAAGATGATTATACCATATTTGAGCAGATCCGATAAGAGTTCCCGAGAATGCTCTGCATCTCATCTCATCTGGAACAGCATAGATGTCGGCTGCAGCTTGGTATTGTTCTATATGAATGACAGGGTCAGTCTTTCCATCATATTTGGGGGTTAAAACAGGTTCTTTGAACTTTGATGGTGTTGGAAAATCTACAATGTCCTGGACAAAAGGTGTTCCTCGAACAAAGGTTCATTGTAGAGGATTCTTGGCCTTAGCCATTGCCCCTAATCTATCCTCCAGCCTCTGAATAGAGCCTTTCCATTCATCATTTCCTTCCTCGGGCCTGTTGGTTCGAGCAACTGATCGCGTTGAAGTGGCTTCCTGGGATTTATCTTGACGAGCAGCTAATCGCTCATGGGATCTATCTTAACGAGCAGCTGGTCGCGACTGAGCAGATCCTTCCCTTAAATCTGATGGTCGTCGAAAACTCCTCGATACGACTTTAGGAGGACTTTTACTCCTCCTAAGTCCTAATCGATCAAAAGGTGATACCCTTCTTAACCTCTCTAGCGCACTAGTCCTTTCTGGAGAGAGAGTGATACGTTGTTCAGTATCTGTGGCTTGCACCGACGACGTTCGTCCAGGTTGATAAGAAAAATCTTCAGATTCCTCATTACGATATGAATTAGTACGTGAGGATGGTGCATGGGTGTTTCTTTGAATACTCCGCGGTCCTGAATGAGTTGGTGCACCGCCATGGAGGGTTTGGATGAGTTGTCACATAGTTTCTTGCATGACGGTCTGGCCCTGAGCCAGATTTGTCATTATTCCAGCCAGATCTGGAATATTTGGCAGAGTAGATGGATTTGAAGGGTTTCCAGCGTTTCGATTGCTGGATTCTGGAATATCAGCCATTGGTGATGAAGTGTTTTTGATGAAAAACGATATTACCAATCGTTTCCCACAGACGGCGCCAATCTGTTGATGTAAAAAATTAGATCATATCTAATTATTCAATCACAGATAAATAAATGAGACAAAGAATTTTAAAGTGGTTCAGCCTTATAAGAATGGCTACGTTAGCCCATATAGCTCATTAATGAGGTTTGATCCATTAACTACTCTCTAAGTGTTATGATCCACTTGGGGTGGGAGTACATCGAAATATTGATAAAACTTTAAAAATAAGCGATTAGGAGGAAATGTCTCCCCACACTCAGCAATCCACTGTTGTGTTATTGCTGAGTGTTTGGGAATTCTCGATTACAAGTTCTATCAAGAAATTCCCCTCCCTTACAATGAGGATTGTACAATGTATTTATAGTCCTGAGGCTGTAATGTGAAAGGGTAATACATTAAATGATGTACATATGAAAAGGTAATACATTCAATGCCCTTTAAGCATATGCGTCTGAATGATAAGCATTTAATGAACAGTCAAACTGTTGGTTATCCAGCTATTAATGCTTGGTTCGAGGTGCAGCTCGGACCGCCTGAGTTGCTCGGACCGCCTAAGCTTCTCGGTGCTCAAGAGTTCCTCGAAGAGTTCTTGTTCCTCGGAGTGTGTGAGTTCCTCGGAGCGTGTGAGTTCCTCGGAGCGTATGAGTTCCTCGTTGTAGTATGGTTCCTCGGAGCGTGTGAGTTCCTCGGAAGTATTTGTTGTCGCCATGTAGATTGCCACGTGTCTTCATTCAATTGGGCCATGTCAACAGACTAAATTTTGTATCAACAATGGTGTACATTGAAACTTACCTCAAGAGTAGTCAATAAAATCCTCATTTGCACAAACTAACATAAAACACATGAAGTTTAATAAAGGATATTTTTAAACAGAATGAGAAAACCTCTTGAATTCTCTTTTGGTAAAATATGCACATGACCTGAAAGTGAACAATGAATAAAATATCATTATTCAACTTCAAAACCCATCATCAAGTTCAAACCCACCCAATATATTAATTAACAAATAAATCACTTTTAAAAATTAAAGAGTTCAACTTAGAAACAACAAAAGAATGCTTAGAAATTTTAACAAAACCACAAAGAAAGAAGAAAAAAATTGAGAACCCAGAAATTACTCATTAAAATGAAGGCCTTAAAAAAAACCCAAAAAAATATAAAAAATACCCAAAACCAACTAAAAAGAGGGTTTCAAAAACCTTAATTTGAATGTCTTTCGAACCAAAAACCCCCAAAAATGTTTAAATTCTAATACAATCTCCACATTTTGAACCAAGATGCTGAGAGAATGAATAAAGAATATACCTGATTATGCTTCTGAAGAACGATTAGGGTTCGATCTATAAAATAACACTCTCAAAAAACTACTCTGCAAAACAAAGCATAAACTCAAAAAGAAATTATGTGTTTGTATGAGAGAGAGATGAACATAAACCAAAAACCAAAAACCAAAAACATAGGTAGGTGGGTATAAAAACCTTATGCAGAGATATGGGTTTTTGATATCTATGGCTTTCCGTCATGTGTCGTGTGTGTGTGTGTGAGAGAGAGGGAGAGAGAGAGAGAGAGCAGAAAGAGAACTAAATCTTGGAACGGAGATATTATAGAAAATATATTGGTTGGTGATATCCAGGGGATGAAGTCAGTCAGAGGGTGAGGGGCATTGAGATTGAGGAAGAGGTTTCAATTAAAGTGAGATCTGAGAGGAATATCTTGATTTGGGGGGAGAAAGAAAAAGGTAAAAGAGATCTCAACTGTAGGCTTTTGGACGTGGTGGCTCAATCCTCACCGAAAATTGTCTTAACTCTTTATGTAACACTAAAAACCTCTTGCTCCTTATTATATATATATACATCCTCTCGAGTACACACTCATCGGATGTTATCTAAAATTCTATCACCTCAGGTATACTCATTCACCCGGATACCCTGGCACGGTTAACTCCCTGAATCAGTAAAATAAAAATAAACATAGCGGAGGCGGCCATAGTTCCCACCGAGAATAAGAACAAATCATACCCAAAGCGCCTCACCTATAAATACTGGATTCCTTGACCTGGGAATTATACTCGCCTTGCTCATCAAGCTAGGGTATTCACCAACATCGCGCAACCTTCTGTGATAGCACTAGAGGGGTATGTATTCCAATAAATATTATTCATACTAATATTTACAAAGCACACAAATATATATATATATATATATATATATATATATATATATATATATATATATATATAAAATACACAATCACCGCATATATATACATATATTTAATTTAAACCCGGCTAATCCGTGCACAAATCCCGTAGCACTAGCCCAACAATATTCGAGTCAATACCCCGACTCAAAACTTAATTAATTTTCCCATTAATTAATTTTATTATCAGGGTGTCACTGAACCAAAATCCCCAAACACACTCCCTTGGCCCGTAATTTATCCTTAAAATTTATCGCCTCAAATTCCATCTTTATAATGTAGATTTCGTCCCTTTTACCTCTACACAAATTAATTTTCTCCATTCCCAATTTTAATTCATGCTATAAAGTAAAAGTCCTTACTAATATTAGGCCAATCCCACCAAAACTATCTCTTCCGGCCCAAAACGGAAAACAACCTAAACTGGGCTTCGCCCACTTACGTCGTTCGAATGACCCACTATGTCGTTCGAACGACAGGTGGTGTTGCGCGAAAGAGGGCATTGGTCGCTCGAGCGACCCCTTGATAATCCTTTCTCTTCTTCTTCGTCTCAAGTTCATCGTCTGTCATACCAAAAATCCTTCAAGTTTTGTAATTTCCCAAATTCTTCTTCTGAAATCCCCTTAACAATTAATCGATTCTACCAGATTTTGTTTTACTAACTGACGATCCAAACTTGATTATTACTAATAATCCTTTATCATTTACAGAATACAAATTCCCCTCCAAAATTTCTAATTCTAAATACACGATTTTTACAAAACCTCAACCCCAAATTTTATTTCCTAAATCCTCAATTTCAACGACATACTAACTAGGTATTATATTCGCAGTCTAACTCCCCAACAGTACACTTGAGGTATTAATATCCCTGAATACAAAAATTTACACGGATTGTCCCATAATTTGAAAACCCAATTTATATGTCAACCCAACGCAAGAAAAATGGGTTTTACTACACCCACTATGATATGAATCGATTATCATAGATTTACATTGAAGCAAATTAACCACTTCCCTGTATATAATTTGTAAAGTCTGATTCCTTTGAAGAAGATGGTTGTTTTGTCTCCCAAAATCTCCCAAAGTTAGCCATGTTTTCTTCTCTACCGGCCTAGGTTTTTCTCTTTGCGTCACCTAATTTGGGTTTTTATGATATTTTCCTCTAGATTTGTGTCCATCTCAAACTCTTAAATTTAGATTTTCAAATGCCAATCCCGAAATTATGCTTGTGGGTCAAGTTAAAATTGCCCAAGCATTTTCATGTGAGCCCGGTTATGCCTAAAAGTTCCCCGAGACCCAATTACTACCCCCGGGTACTCTTGTTCGACTATATCGACCTCTCCGAAATTAATCATGCACTCAGAATTATCATCCGAATAACTTTATAACATTCACCAATTTCATCCTAAAAAATGCGATACAAAAATAATCCCAATAATTAAATCTCAATTTGCTAAATTAAATAAATGCTCCAATTTAAATAATTTCTCCAAATCATAAATTTAAATTTCTCCAAATTAATAAGTTCTATTTCACCAAAAAATAATTAATTTTAATATCCTCAAAATTACGGGGTGTTACATACTTTTCCCCTTACAAGGGAATTTCGTCCTCGAAATCAAGATAAGCCTAGTACTCTAAGCCTCAACTAGCTCCCTAATCACCTACACTTAATATCGCTACACTTATCTCTATCACTACTGCTCATGAATTACTTTTAAAACTAAATTAGTTAACCAGGGCGCCCATACACCCTGGACCCGTGCTTATGCGCATAGAATAATACCCAGATTTACTAGCCTTAATCATAATATAACTTTCAACTCACAGTTATAACTACATATATAATAACCTAGGTACCAAACCCATGTGCTAATGACCAAACATCTCCCCACGTCCAACGTTGCGCTAAGTTTCATGCGTGGGATGTCTTGCTAAGTGAAATCCAAACAAGGAACCCCCCGATACACTACTACCTAACATTGCCAGTCATTGAGATCCGTTCGGCCCTCAGTCAACAACACTTACCCCCAAATACCCGTCTATCGACATAAAATTATACACATCCACTCTTATTCTACAAAAGACAATATACAATACTGCGTACCTTACTACCACTAGTTTCCTTGCGCGAAATAAATCCCGAGCTATATCGGTTCCCCCTGAATCACATTAGAGTAGGGACCGAGATAATAATTAACGTTATAAGCATATTACTATAAGTCTATTATACAACACATTTTAACATATATACTTGTATATATAAGCTAGACCCTATCTCAGGTGATACCTAGCAAAAATACTCCATAGCCTGGTACCGCGAACACTATGTCTGACTATAACTATCCACTATAGCTCCAAACTATTTCTAACCAGCCAAAACTTGGAAATCATCCACCCTATTCCCATAATTCTCGAAAGTATAACCTCACGCGTAATGCAAATATCCTCTTAGTGTAAACCCTCACTCTCTCATGGTTAACACCAAGAGCCCCGTTACCCCATGGTAGTTATGTATATAATATGGCTATTACGACCAACTCAACCACTAAATCCGACTCACTCGTGAATCCTAGTGATAATAATATTATGCTCTAAAGCCCCCAATATCAATCGAAACATGCCCATGTTCACTAGATAAAATGACAATTTACCTCCATACTCTAGTTGCTTCGCCTGGTCCTTGGGTCCCTGATCAAATTTCTCTCATCCGAACTGATCGATAAACTGCTGTAGTGGTTGTACATTCAGAACCTCATCCTGTAGTTACCCCTGCCTCGCTTAGGGTAATCTCTCTTCATGTGGCCGGCCTCTCTACAAACGAAATAATTCCTAGAAAATCCTCCCTGCTAGCCTCCCCCACCATTCCCTTGGCCTTGGCAGCCCTGAGGAACAAAGTGCTGCTACTTATCGGGACCCTGTTGGCCCTAATAAAAATTCTGGTCATCCGATCGATAACCCCCAGATCTGAATCTCTTGGCAGAATCCCCTCTTGAAATTCCTTCCCCTGCTGCCTGCCATCATACTACTGTGCTCTGCTAATAGTACCCCCACCTACCTTGCCCTACTGGCTGGGCTCACCTCCTCTCTTGCTTCCCTTATCGTGGAAACGATAGTTGGCAGTGTAATAATGTTGCATGGACGACATCAGTATATGTCACTAGTGTTGGATTACCAATCATGTGTTGCCTAATCCTCCAGGCTAATCCATCTATAAACCTTGCTTTCTTTCGCTCCTCATTACTCACCATGCCTGGAACAAAATTGTCTAAACGGGTGAACTCCTCCTCATACTCTGCTATGGAGAAATCCCCCTAATTCACCTCACTGAGCTTCTTCCGCATCTTGGTCTCTACTGTTGGTAAAAAATACTTGCGATCAAATCACACCCAAAACTCAGTAATTAGCATCATATCCCTCTCCTCGGTGGTGGTAACTGAATCCCACCACAATAGTTCTACTCCATCCAGTCTAAATGTAGTTAACATCTACTTCTGTATCTCGTTACACTCTATTATGTGCAAGTGATGATGCATATTCTTTTTTCACCAACACGCCTCAACTACATTAGAGCTACCCTAAAACTCGGGTGGGTGTCCTTTCTAGACCGACTCTCTGACTCTTTGCCAAGTCGATGTCCTTAGATGGGCCTGGATCTTCGATGCTACTAACGATCGCGACTGTAGAACTACTGGATCTTGATGAGTCTCCCTTTCCTCATCCCTTACTGTTATTCTGGCCGATCTACTTATCCTAGGCAGCATCCAAATTTTCAAAATTAATTGTATGAGTTCACCGTTTATACATCTATAATAGAAGAAGAACGTAAATGCACATACGTAAAAGAATACAACAATCCTATCATAGGTCTGTACGTCAAAGAACGCTTAGCTGAAACATGAAAAGCTGCACATATCCTAAAAACTTTAGAACCTGATGCTCTGATACCATTTGTGACACCCCGCCTAATTAAATACAGGGTGATCAGTCCTTTATTAAATTAAAAGAGGTTTCGCACCAGGTTCATTCTTAGCATCACTGTCGAAAACGTTTTAAAACTTACTAACCACCTAGTATTCAAAAAGCCGATGTCAAATTTTTATCTCTTTATTAAACAACAACAACAATGTAAATATAAATTTAAACCGTTCACAAAATTAATGAGTCTAAATCAATACAACATAAAAATAAAAGACTTACCGAAAAATAATCAACTAAAAATCCCGAATTCACTACAATAATCCAATAAAGATAATAAATTGAGTACAAGGTCTGACTGGAATAAAATAGCTGGGGCAACATGCCCAAATGAAATACTGAACTATACCCTACTCTTGAATGAAGTAACTGAAGAGACTAAGTCTAAATCCTGCAGTCATCTACATCTGTTGCAGATATGCATCCCTAGAACAGATCATCAAGTTTATCATCCCTGTGGCTCGACACCTAAAAGGTTTTTAAAATATTTTGCAAGTACGGGTTAGAGCCCAAATCCTTTTGAAAATATTTTGCAAGTGAATTAAAATGCTACAATTAAATTGCATGAATGCTCTTCATATTTATGTTAGTGTCACACTCACTTGAGATATTACTCACCCCTCAACTATTGTGCACACCTAACGCTTCTTCCTAAACTCTCCTAGTTAGACTACCCTGTCTAACTAGCCTTGTCCTGAAACTCCTTGACCCTCTACTCTAGCCCGAGTAAGTTGTACCTCTACGTCATAATTATTTATCACATTAACTTAAGTAATCCTCTTTAAATGCACTATATAACAGTCTCACCAGTTATAAATAAGCAATCCCTTTTTACTTTATGTAATTTGACCGTATATAAATATCTACTCTCTTATATACGTATACTTAATCAATTGCACTTCATGTATATCACTCGTATATAAATATCTACATTATTATATATGTATCATATGTTGCAACATTCACACACATGTTGTGTGTGTGTGTGTGTGTGTGTGTGTGTGTGTGTGTATATATATATATATATATACATCCATCCTCCCGAGTAGACATTCACCGAATGTTCTCTAAAATGCTATCACCACAGGTATACTCATCCACCCGGATACCCTGATACAGTTAGCTCCCCAAATCAGTAAAATAAAAATAAACGTAGCAGAGGCAGCCATAGTTCCCGCTGAGAATAAGGACAAATCACACCCAAAGCGCCTCACCTCTAAATATTGGACACCTATTACATGGGGATTATACTCGCCCCGCTCCTCAAGCTAGGGGATTCACCCACATCGCGCAACCTCCTGTGATAGCACTAGAGGGGTATGTATTCCAATAAATATTATTCACATCAATATTTATAAAGCACACAAGTGTATATATATATATATATATATATAATTTAATCCCGGCAAATCTGTGCACAAATCCCATAACACTAGCCCAACAATATCCGAGTCAATACCCCGACTCAAAACTTAATTCATTTTCCCATTAATTAATTTTATTATCATGGCGTCACTCAACCAAAATACTCGGACACACTCCCTTGGCCCGTAATTTATCCTTAAACTTTATCGCATCAAATTCCATCTCAATATGTAGATTTCGTCCCGTTTACCTCTACACAAATAAATTTTCACCATTCCCCTTTTTTATTCTTCTATAAAGTAAAACTCCTTACTGATATTAGGCCAATCCCACCAAAATTATCTCTTCCGGCCCAAAACAAAAAATAACCCAAACTGGGCCTGGCCTACCTACGTCATTCGAATGACCCACCATGTCGTTTGAACGATAGGTGGCGTAGCACGAAAGAGGGCGCTGGTCCCTTGAGTGACCCCTTGATAATTCTCAATCTTCTTCTTCTTCTCCAATTCTTCGTCTGTCATAACAAAAATTCTTCAAGTTTTATAATTTCCTAGATTCTTCTTCTCAAATCCCCTTAATAGTTAATCGATTCTACCAGATTTTGTTTTACTCCCAAATCCATATATAAATAAAGACCCAAACTTGATTATTACTGATAAGCTTTTATCATTTACAAAATACAAATTCCCCTCCAAAATTTATAATTCTAAATACACGAATTTTACAAAACCTCTACCCCAAATTTTATTTCACAAATCCTCAATTTCAACGAGATACTAACTGGGTTTTATATTCAGAATCTAACTCCCCAACAGTACACCTGAGATATTAATCTTCCTCATTACAAAAACTTACATGCATTGTCCCATAATTTGAAAACCCAATTTATACATCAACCCAACCCAAGAATAATGGATTTTACTACACCCACTATGATATGAATCGATTATCACAGATTTACATTGAAGAAAATTAACCAATTTCCTGTATATAATTTGTAGAGTCTGATTTCTTTGAAGAATATGATTGTTTTGTCTCCTAAAACCTCCTAAAGTTGGCCCTATTTTCTTCTCTGCAGGCCTAGGTTTTTCTCTTTGTGTTGTGTCTGTCACAATTCCGCTAATTTAGGTTTTATGATATTCCTCCTCTAGAATTGTGTCCACCTCAAACTCTTAAATTTAGATTTTCAAATGCCAATCCCGAAATTATGCTTGTGGGCCAAGTTAAAATTGCCCAAACATTATCGTGTGAGCCCGATTATGCCTAAAAGTGCCCCGAGACCCAATTACTACCCCGGATACTCTTTTTTGACTATCTCGACCTCTCTGAAATAAACTGTGCACTCAGAATTATCATCCGAATAACTTTATAACATTCTCCAATTTCATCCTAAAAAATGCGACACAAAAATAATCTGAATAATTAAATCTCAGTTCGTCAAAGTAAATAAATTCTCTAATTTAAATAATTTATCCAAATCATAAATTTAAATTTCTCCAAATTAAATAAGTTCTATTTCACCCAAAAATAACTAATTTCAACATCCTCAAAATTACGGGGTGTTACATACTCCCACCCCTCCTTACGAAGGAATTTCGTCCTTAAAATTAAGATAAGCCTAGTACTCTAAGCCTCGACTAGCTCCCTAATCACCTACACTTATCTCTATCGCTAATGCTTGTGAAATACTTTTAAAATTAAATTAGTTAACCAGGGCGGCCATACACCCCGGACCCATGCCCATCCGCACAAAATAATACGCGAATTTACTAGACTTAGTCATAATATAACTTTCAACTCACAGTTATAACTACATACCTGTATAATAACCGAGGTACCAAACCCATGTACTAATGACCAAACATCTCCCCACTTCCAATGTTGTGTTAAGTTTCATGTGTGGGACATCTTGCAAAGCAAAATCCAAACAAGGAACCCCCGATACACTACTACCTAACATTGCCAGTCGTTGAGATCCGTTCGGCCCTCAGTCCATAGCATGTAACCCCAAATACCCGTCTCTCGACATAAAAGTATACACATCCACTCTTATGCTACAAATGACAATATACAATACCGCGCTCTTACTATAACTAGTTTCCTTGTGTGAAATAAATCTCGAGCTATATCTCCCCACTTAACAATAAACCTATTCCTCCTGAATCACATCAGCAAACATCCCCACTCCCCGAGATAATAATTAACATTATAAGCATATTATTGTAAGTTTATTATGCAACACATTTAAACATATATACTCGTATATGTAAGATAGCCCCTACCTCATGTGATACCTAGAAAAAATACTCCATACCTTGGTACCGTGAACACCAAGTCTGACTATAACTATTCACTATAGTTCCAAAGTATCGCTAACCAGCCAAAACTTGGCAATCTTCCACCCTATTCCCATAATTCTCGGAAGTACTAACCTAACATGTAATGCAAACATCCTCTTAGTGTACAACCTCACTCTCTCATGGTTAATACAAAAGAACCCCGCTACCCCATGACAGTTATGTATATAATATGGCTATTACGACCAACGCACCCACTAAATCCAACTCACTCGCAAACCCTAGTGATAACAATCTAATGTTGTGACGCTCACAATATCACTTAAAACATGCCCCATGCTCATAGGATGAAAATACAATTTACCTCCATACTCTAGTTACTTCGCCTGGTCTTTGGGTCCCTGATCAAAATTCTCTCGTTCGAATTGACTTATTGTTATAGTGGTTGTACATTCAGAACCTCATCATGTAGTTGCCCTTGCCTCACTTAGGGTAATCTCTCTTCATGTGACCGGCATCTCTACAAATGAAACACTTCCTAGAAAACCTCCCCGTCACTGATCCTATCTCTGTTGGCCTCCCCCGCCATTCCCTTGGCCCTGGAGGCCCTGAGGCATAAAGTGTTGCTGATGATCAGCCTTGAGGAACAAAGTCCTTCAAGTTTTATAATTTCCTAGATTCTTCTTCTGAAATCCCCTTAATAGTTAAATCGATTCTAACATACTTTTTTTACTCCCAAATCCATAGATAACTAACGACCCAAACTTGATTATTACTGATAAGCCTTTATCATTTACAGAATACAAATTCCCCTCCAAAATTTATAATTCCAAATACATGATTTTTACAAAACCTCTGCCCCAAATTTTATTTCACAAATCCTCAATTTCAAGGAGATATTAACTGGGTTTTAATTCAGAGTCTAACTCCCCAATAGTACACTAGAGATATTAATCTTCCTCAATATAAAAATTTACATGGAGTGTCCCATAATTTGAAAACCCAATATATACGTCAACCCAACCCAAGAATAATCGATTTTACTACACCCACTATGATATGAATCTATTATCACAGATTTATATTGAAGCAAATTAACGACTTTCCTGTATATAATTTGGAGAGTCTTATTCCTTTGAAGAAGATGATTGCTTTGTCTCCCAAAAGTTTCGAAAGTTAGCCCTCTTTTCTCCTCTGCAGGTCTAGGTTTTTCTCTTTGCGTTGTGTCTGTCACAATTCCTCTAATTTGGGTTTTATGATATTTCTCCTCTAGAGTTGTGTCCACCTCAAACTCTTAAATTTAGATTTTAAAATGTCAATCCCGAAATTATGCTTGTGGGCCAAGTTAAAATGGTCCAAACATCCCCTTGTGAGCTCGGTTATGCCTAAAAGTGCTTCGAGACCCAATTACTACCCCCGAGTACTCTTTTTCGGCTATCTCGGCCTCTTCGGAATCAACCGTGCACTCAGAATTATCATCCGAATAACTTTATAACATTATTCAATTTCATCCTAAAAAACGCGACACAAAAATAATCTGAATAATTAAATCTTAATTCGCCAAATTAAATAAGTCCTCTAATTTAAATAATTTCTGCAAATCATAAATTTAAACTTCTCCTAATTAAATAAGTTCTATTTCACCAAAAAATGATTAATTTCAATATCCTCAAAATTACGAGGTGTTACACCTATGAGTGTCTGTGGGTGTGGGTGAGTATGTAGGATGTGTGTGTATGTGAGGGAGGGAGAAAGAGAGAGTGTGTTGAAGTGAGTCTTGTAGTGAAGTAAGGGGTGAAAATGGTATTAGTAGTCAAAACAACTTAAAATGCTTGGATTTATTTCCCTTAGCATTTTATAAAGCACTACTTGTTTATGGATACAACATATTCACTAATGTCTTCCTGAAAAAATTACAAAATTTTATGAAGTGAATCAACTTAATATTATAAAGCGATATATCTTACGTGATAATGCTAATTTACACCAGCATTGGATGTTTTAATCCTATTGCTTAATCGTTATCCCATCATAAATAATCTAAATCAACAAAGAAGGATGATAGACTAATAATCACTTTGCTCAAGGAAGGTTAAAATTAAGCCTCCTAATAGTGATCTGCAGTATGTTGAGATCAAAACATCATAGAAAATTGAGAGAATGAGAGATGCTTGCCGAATAGGGAGAGGAGTTTTGGATGTAGCTACTAGTATTATTATCCCTACCATGAATACAAGTGAAATTGATGTTTTTGGGCAGACCTTTACTATTGAACCAACTTAAATTTTTAGCCTGATGGATGGACTACTGTCTTCGCAGATGGAAAATATAGTGTTGTGGATATGTATTAAATAAAATACAAAAATCAAATCCCCAAAATAACTTGTTATCAAGTAATAAAAAACATAAAAGTGAATCCCCCAAACAATATCGAACAAATGAAACCCCCATAGTAGCGGTATGTAACGATATAGACATGAAAACCAAATAAAATGGGAACCACCACTCCAAATCACAACACTACAAATTGGTAACCCCTCATGTCTAATCATATTGATATCAGAAGGATATCCATATCTAACAAATCCATTGATATCTAGATAAAAAGATCCAAAAATTGTTATAAATTGATTTTTCTTATGATAGAAGTATTGATGAAAGATAAATATTTTTAAAACAATAAAAACCTGAAGTGATTTTGGTAATCCAAAAAATTCATAAATCGAAACTCAATATACAAAAAAACTTGCCTCTTAATTTGATTGTGGATAAAACAAAATATGTATATCAAAATCAATGTTTTTCTTAGCTTTCAATACTACAAACATCTCGTAAATGCCATATCACAGAAATGGACACTTGATATTAGCATCTAAGTAGATAAAGCATTAAATTTCTTATTAATGAATCATAACCTGAAATGAAAACGTTTGAGATATGTGTAGAAGTAGTGGTGGAAGTGGTCAACAGTAGACGTGGTCAATTTGAAAGTGTTAAATCTCCTTTATTTTTTTCTTATTTCTAGCATTTTGCTATTGAAGTTCCATATAAGGAATGATTGTAGCCACCAGTTTTAATTAATTCAGCTCGACAAAATAATATTTTTTTCTCTCATTTTGTTAAGATCTAATTTCTACATGGTATCAGAACAGGTTTGATACAGAATAAGAGAACTTTGCAATTCTCCTTTTCTTTTCTCCTTATAAAACAATGGTGGAATCTGATCATCCGGGTTAGAAACTTTCATTTGTTCTCTTAAATGGTCTAAACTATATGCCATGGTCTAGAGTTATAACTCTATCTATTGGGGGTAAGAAAAAATTAGGTTTTATAAATGGAGATAAAGTTTGTACTTTCGAATCTGATTCAGAATATGAAGATTAGGATGGTAATGATTAGCTTATTAGATCATGGTTACTCAATTCGATGGAGCCTCAGATTGCTAAAATATTTGCCTTTTTTGAATCTTCAAAAGATTTATGGGAATCCGTTACAGAAATGTATGGAAACCAAAATAATGCTGCCCAAATTTTTGAATTAAAACGGGAGATCTCTGCTAAGCAGCAAGGAGATAAGATGTTCATCGAACATTTTAGTAATCTCAAAAAGATGTGGGATGAACTAGATATGTATCATCCTCACACCAGTGATGCAAAAATCTTGCTAGCCTCAAGCCAGAATATGAAAACCTCAGGAGTAATATTCTCATGAGCTCTACTCTTCCATCCTTTTCTAGTGTTTGTGCTACGGTGCAGCGAGAAGAAACCCAAAAGAAGATGATGAATCCAGACTCTAAATTTTTGTCAGAGTCTAGTTCATTTGTTACCAGGCAAGATGATAAAAGTAAAGCATTTAATGGGAAGGAAAACTCTCAAAACAAAGGAAAGTCAGGGACCTAGAAATGTGACCATTGTGGAAAAACTAGACACACTAAGGAGCGATGTTGGAAGCTTCATCCTCATCTTAAACCAACCTTTGATAATATTAGTAAAAAGGAATCATTTGCTGTAGCGGACACCTCCATCTCAATGAATCAATTAACTCACCTTCTTCAATAATTCTGCAAGTCTAATGCTTTTGAATCTGGTCCTCCCTCCAGCACTCATGCGTTAGGTAACCTTGAAGCCTATTTTTCTTCCCACACGCTTAAAAATGCAAATGCTTGGATTATTGATTCTGGTGCAACCGATCATATGGCAAATGATTTAAACAATTTGTAAAATTTTACCTTTGGTTCATCAACACATATCGTGTATGTGGCTAATAAGACTTCAGTTCCTATTTTCGGATCTATAAAAATTAATTTCTTTGATGATTCACGTAGTTCGGATGCCCTTGTTATTCCTTCATTTCCAAATCAGCTTCTTTCTATTGGTAAGATCACTAATTCCCTAAATTGTGATGTTATTTTTTCTCCTACTGGTGTTGTAATGCAGGATCGAACATCGAGGAAGAAGATTGGTGAGGGGGTTTACTCGCATGGTCTATATCTATTGAAACCACTGGCTGAAATCAAAAGTGTCCAGTTAGATAGTCACATTTTGCATCAATGATTTGGACACCCATCCAATCGCATTTTATCTTTCTTATTTCCTTCTATGTGCAATGAGTCATGTGTAGCATGGTGATTACTCAGTTTGGTGCCAAAATCAGAATTCTTCGGTCTAACAATGGTATTGAATTTTTAAAAGTTCATCTTCTCGAATTTCTCTGCAATGAAGGGATTATCCACCAGACTAGTTGTGTCGGTACACATCAATGAAACGGTGTGGCGGAACAGAAAAATCGACACATCTTGGAAACTACAAGAACCCTTATGTTTCAAATGAATGTTACGAAGAAATAATGGTCCCATGGAGTTCTAGATACTGTGTACTCGATAAATTGACTTCTAAGACGTATCATCAAATTTTAATCACCATTAAAGGTTCTAAAAGGAAAGAGGCCTGATATATCTCATCTACGGGTATTCTCTTGCATTTCTTACGTCCATAATCGATCCATTAATCGTGAAAAACTGGATCCTCATGCCACGTAAGGCATTTTCTTGGGGTATTCTTCAACCCAAAAGGGATACACATGTTATGATCCAAAACTTCATAAGCTTATGGTGTCCGGAGATGTTCGGTTCGTTGAAAGTGAATCATTCTTCTCTCTACAAATTGAGAATGGAAATTCATTGCATGGGGAGTATTTGAAGAATTTATTTTCATAACCTACCACTGAATCAAGTTATTCAGATATAAGAAGTGAATCTCCATTTTTGCCTCTACAAGTGCCGGATACACCTCCCTAGGAACCACCTCCACTTGCAGACTCTTCACAAGCAGGACCAGGACACGCAGAATCTCTGTAAGCACCTATCACATCTTCAGAATTAGTAGCTCTAGATGCACTTGAAATTCAAACCTCACAACCCCAGGTTTTACGAAAAACAAGTAGAATTGTACACACTCTATTTGAATTAAAGGATTTTGTTACATATAAAGTCGTGAGTCATCCTATACAAGCTCATATCATATATGATAATGCCACTCCTTCACATTATGCATTCTTGAGTTCCTTATCTTCTCATCGAAACCTAAGAATTTTCATGATGTAAATTCCAGTTGTATATGGAAACAAGCTATAAAGGAGGAATTATAAGCACTAGATACCAATCAAACATGGAACATTGTGAAACTTCCTCCGATAAAGAAATAAGTTGGATGTCGTTGGGTCTAAAAGATCAAATACAATAGTGATGGTTCCATTGAACGTCACAAAGCAAGACTCATTGCCAAAGGATTCATGCAAACATATGGAGTAGATTATAATGAGACCTTTGCACCGGTAGCAAAAATGAATACTTTTCGTGTATTAATATCTCTTGCTATGAATAAAAGTTGAAAATTATTTCAAATGGATGTAAAAAATGCATTCTTGCATGGCATACTCAAAGAGGAAGTTTATACGAGTATACCTCCAGGCCATCTATTGGAGGCTCGCACTGATCTAACGTGTAAACTAAATAAGGCGATATATGGATTGAAACAATCACCTCGAGCCTGGTATGCGAGACTAAGTTATGTGCTTTTGAATAATGGACTACAAAGAAGCAATGCAGATTCTTCTTTTTCATTAAGAAAGGTATATCTGAAACGATTGTTGTCTTGGACTATGTTGATAACCTTGTTATTACCGGTGATGATCACATTGAAATCTCGAAGCTTAAAAACATCTTGCATATTCAGTTCTCTATCAAAGATTTGGGAATATTGAAATATTTTCTTGGGATTGAAGTTGCATATTCGAAGAAGGGCATTTTTCTTAATAAAAGAAAATATGTTTTAGACTTGTTGAAAGAGACTGGAAAGGTAGGTGTTAAATCATTTGCGACTCCTACAGAGAGTACATCCAAATTAAGTTTGGATGGTGACTTGTTACCAGATGTTGGTATGTTTTAAAGATTAGTTGGTAAACTAATTTACCTCATAATTACTCGGCCAAACATCTCCTATGTTATAAGCCATGTTAATCGCTTTATGCATTCTCCGTGAGTAAATCACATGGGTGCTGTTAATCGAATCCTATAGTACCTCAAAGGGCCACCTAGAAGGGGTATATGGATCCGTAAAAATGTTCACTGCACTACTGCTGCCTATACAGATGCAGATTGGTTCGGATGTTCGGTTGATCGATGATCTATAACAGGATATTGCACCATTGTTGGAAGGAACTTAGTCACATGGAAGAGCAAAAAATAGAATATTATTACTCGCTCAAGTGATGAAGCAGAATATTGGGCAATGGCTTCTACTACTAGTGAAATCATTTGGTTGCGGTCATTATTAAAGGATTTGGGTTATGAATTTAGCGAACCGACAAAAATGTTTTTTGATGATCAGTCGTCTGTTCACATTGCTTCAAATCCGGTGTTTCATAAAAGGACTAAACACATTGAGGTGGATTGTCATTTTGTTTGAGAAAATGTACAAGCCAATGCTATTTCCACTCCCTTTATTCCTAGTAATCAATAGTTGGCTAGCATTTTTACCAAAAGTTTACCCGTTGCCTAGTTTAATGCGATATTGTCCAAGTTGGGCTCTACTGATATATTCACACCAACTTGAGGGGGAGTGTTGGAGATATTTATGGAAGAAGTGGTGGAATGGTCAACAATAGAATTGGTCAATTTGAAAGTGTCAAGTCTCCTTTATTTTTTCCTTATTTCTAGCATTATGTTATTGAAGTTCCATATAAGGAACGATCGTAGCCACCAGTTTTTAATCAATTCAGTTCAGAAAAATAATATTTTTTCTCTCATTCTGTTAAGCTCTAATTTCTACAGAAAAATATGAAGTTTTGCAATACAGATTCAGTATTGCAGTAAAAGAGAATCATATAAAATGCCAAATCGCCATTATGATTCACAAATAGTTAAAAAATGGAAATACATTAAAAATTAACACAGAATCAGACCAATGAAAGAGAATCCCACATTAACAATGGTAATCCACAGAAATGGGAAAAATATACCACAGAAGGAGCAACAACAGTATACTTTCTACCATTTGTGTTTGCATAATAAGTTTCGTTGGTTGACAAATTGGATGCTTGTAGATAAGAAGCACCAGTTTGGTCATCGTACACAATCTTGTCTTTCTTGATATTTTGAATGCCTTTATTTTTAGCAAACACTTCTCACTTTATTAGAGTCCTGGGTTTCAACAGAGGCTTCTTTCTAGGAAACCTTGTAGATGGTGGAGGCAACTTAACAATGGGGCCTTGTGATTCTTCAGCTTAAGGTAAATTGAAAAGGACATCTGCTACTGCTTGTACTAAATTGTTCCCCTCTTATAAACATTCCTTTACTAGCTCCTCCCTAGAAGAAAGGAGATAAGAGAAGTGATGATGTGGATTGAAGGCCATGAGATTCCCTAAGTCCACTTGGAACTATTGTTCACTCATATCTCTTTATTGTGTGTCCACAGCAGACCCTGATGAATAAATGTCAACACTCATTTCCTAAAAAAAATACAAACAATGATTCTAAATACCGATGGATAAATCATGGACCTTCCATATACAACAAAAACATAAATACCTGACCTTAAAAAATTATGAATACAAAGCCAAACACGCGAGGCTGAGAAAAATCCCAAGGCGAGATGTACCTAAAAAAATCGACCCGCACACAACATGCAAACACATACGGACACACACAACTTCACATGTACTGCAAATGACCAAATAAATTAACTTATTAGTATAGAAAGATCGTTCAAGTTATCTAACTTCCCAACTATATATAATTGATGTTATTTAGTTCTGACTTAGATTCACTATGAAGAATAAAATATTAAAGTATAAACCGAAGTTAAGGAACTGCATGCATAAATAGAAAGTTGTACCAAAAAATGGAAACATGCTAGTTTGAAATTTGTACCGAATAATAATTTAATACAAACACTTCATAAAAGTAGTGAATGAGTGAAAGAAAAATAAATAAACCATTAAACACTTCACTACTGAAAATTGTAAAATAAACCATTCTTTATCTTCTACAAATCAAAAATAAGTTTTTTATTAAACATCGCAAATGTTTAGATCCCAAAATTGGAGAGTATACATTTCTTGATACAAAAGAAAAAACAAACAAAAAAACATAACAAATAATTACAGATCATTCAAAAACTAGATGATAATGAAACACGACACTCACACTTATGTGTTATTTGTTTTTACCTCTTAAGTCCGAATCTGAACGATTCGGACTTAAGAGGTACCTAAAAGTGTTTTTTTTTAATGATTAAGAGGCTAATGTCTATATTTGTCTCTTAATGATTAAGAGGTAGTGTTACATCTGAAGTCTGAATTTGAAGTTTGAATCAGTCAAAATACATTCATTCAGAGGGTCCAAATACATTCATCCATAGGTACATTCAGATATAAAAATAAACATATATTTCAGATTCAGATTTCAGACTTCAGATTCAGTCTTCTAATTTTAGATTCAGACTTCAGATTCAGATGAAAAATAAACGCAACCTCACAAAGGTATCAAATATGTATATAGAATGGGAAAATACAAAAAATAATGTCTCTTATAAAGACATGTTGTGAGTGAGAGAATACACGAGTTGACTTCAATAGATCTGCACATAGAAAAGTGAAAAAATAATGAAAAGTGAAGAAATAATCAAACCATGTAAATTAAATCTGTAAAAAGAAAACCCTAAAATTATTTACTCATATTCCTTCGAATAATTTCTCTACCATCATTGTCGGTTCTATTTGGACACCATTAGAATATTAATGCCCCTAATGTCGTGATAGGTTGAGTTGAAAATTAGCTGTTGTGTAAGATTTTTCAGACTATGATCTCAAAGTGTTGTTTGGGGGACACGATGGTGAGGTAGTCAAGAATTTGAAAATGAGGGTGTTTGGTTTGGTTTGGTCTGGTCATGAACTCATCTTGGTGTTTAGAGCTATAGGGGAAAGTGAGAGAGGGTTACTTGTGGGCCTCAGAGAGAAACACATTTCAACATTAGTAGGTGTTTCGATAACTGCAAGGGATGTCGAAGGTTATCATTTTTTGTTGTAAACATGAAATAAAATTTTTTGGAAGGTTTTGGCTGAAATGTTTACACATTTATTTGTTTGAGTTCACAAAATTCAAAATTCTCATAAATTAGGATTCGTTGCTTAGAGTGTTGAGAGCAAAAGATCTACATACCTTTATATAATAAGATAAATATATATATATATAGGGAAAAGTAACTTAAAAATGGTGAGGTAGGGGAAGAGAGAGAGAGAGAGAGAGAGAGAATCAATGGGAGAGAGAAGAAGAAGAAGAAGAAGAAGAAGAAGAAGAAGAAGAAGAAGAAGAAGAAGAAGAAGAAGAAGAAGAAGAAGAAGAAGAAGAAGAAGAAAGAGATGGGGGCATTGTATTGGGGTTAGGGGTTGATAGGGTAAAGGAGAGAGAACATAGAGTGAAGAAAAAAATCTATAAAATGATAATATAGAGGGATATATATAATCGAATGGGATAGTGTTGGTTAAGAAAGGGATAGAGCGGGGTAAAACTTGAATGGGAAAAGAGGGTACATCTGCGCAAGCAAGTCTGGTACCTACTGTAGGTGCAAAAAATCTCACCCGTCGGAGGGTGTCAATTCATCACGATACAAGTATAAAAATAAATACAAGAGAGACAAAGATTTACGTGGTTCGACCATGAATGGCCTACGTCCACGGGGCTGCTGGTGTGTTTCATTAGAATGATCAGAGAGTTTTACATGAGAGTGTTTCTCTAATTTCTAAGCCCCCTTTCACAATGGAGGGTGTCCCCTTTATATAGAGTTAGGGGTTACATTAGGGTTACAAATATGGATGAGTAACAAATATGGATGAGCCCTATCTTCGTGGAGTTTCATTCCCATCCGATACTGCTCCTCGGTCTTCTCGTTTATTAAGGACTTTAGTCGTCCCTATATTGTTGGCACGTCGCCATCTTAACCGGGGTGCTCCCCACACGTCCTGCTATTCCTTAGGCATATATATTGCCCCCACAATAGCCCCACAGGTCGCAGTTCAGCTGAGTTGATTCTGAGATGAGCTGGGAGCTGGCCCACAATCTCTTTAAACATATGCAGTTGGTGGTGTGAACTGGACTGGCATTCTTTGATCTGTCGTTCAACTTTTAAGCCTTCTTTGGTTGATCTTCTCGCCTTCATAAGTTTTTAGATAATTGCTTGGCTTGAGTTGAGAGGCGTTCAATCGATATGGGGACCGGACTCGAGAGTGTCGAGTTGCCTACGTACCCTCTTGGGATCAGGTCGAACGTAGTTCATTGTCTGTTTTATTGTATGGCCCAATTTGTGAGGCTGACCCCAGGCCTGTTCAGAATTTGTTTGCTGAGGCTTTATCGAGCGTGTATCAAGTTCAGGGCGTCTTCCTATATTTTGGTCTCGTATGGTCCATTTGTTGAGGCCGACCACAGGCCTATGCGTCGAGTCTTGCTCGAGCATGTACCTAGTAGGGGTAAGACCCTGCCTTAGGTTTTTCATATGGTCCAATTAGAGAGGCCGACCAGAAGCCTATGAGTCGAGCCTTGCTCGAGCATGTACCTAGTAGGGATTAGACCCTTCCTTAGTTTTTTCATATGGTCCAATTAGAGAGGCCGACCAGAAGCCTGTGAGTCGAGCCTTGCTCGAGCATGTACCTAGTAGGGATTAGACCCTGCCTTAGTTTTTTCATATGGTCCAATTAGAGAGGCCGACCAGAAGCCTGTGAGTCGAGCCTTGCTCGAGCATGTACCTAGTAGGGGTAAGAACCTGCCTTAGGTTTTTCATATGGTCCAATTGGAGAGGCCGACCACAGGCCTATACGTCGAGCCTTGCTCGAGCATGTACCTAGTAGGGGTAAGACCCTGCCTTAGGTTTTTCATATGGTCCAATTGGAGAGGCCGACCAGAAGCCTATGCGTTGAGCCTTGCTCGAGCATGTACCCAGTAGGGGTAAGACCCTGCCATAGGTTTTTCATATAATTTAATGTAATACCAATTACGTTTACATTTTTCCATTTTCTAATGCCTCGCATGTAAATATCCGCCTATTTTACCTTTTAGGTTGTGCCGTCACACTTCCTTAGGCCTAAAAGGCGATGGTAAAAATGCACCTGGTTTGAGGGTCATCCACCCGTTCAGGATTTTAACTGACCAACATAGTTGGCGACCAACCTGGGTTGGCTTTTTGCCTAGGGATCCCCCGTAGGGCTTTTATTGTTGCCTGGGCAACTCGTGAGGCCATTTGTGTTTGGAGATAACAAAGGCCTGTAGACGTACTTAATTTAGTGGGAACGAGCAAGAAGGCCATCGTAACTAAATCAAGCTTAATTATGATCGTCATTTGAAAGACTAATTCTGGTGTTAGCCATGTTGGCATCTGTCTTGAGTTGAACTCTTCTATTTTTCTTTAAATGTTGTAGTGAATCTATTCATGTGTCATCGCTGTTATGGAGACCCCAATCGGGCTATGAAGAGAAGGTTGCCTGACCGTCCATTGGGTCACTAGATCTGTATAATCGAGATGATAAGTGTGCCCGATCGTTCCTCGAGCTTTGTTGTGTCGAGGAGTGTTACGTTGATCGTTTGTCGAGCTGGATATAATTAAGGATTATCTTGCTCATATAGTTCCATGTAATGTATCATTCCTCGGGGCGCACTTGTTCGTCGACCATGCATGGTGGTTCCGGGAGGCTGTGGAAGACTCCATATAGCTCGTGCAACTAAAGAAATTGATATGAATTCAAAGTGTCCCTCTGCAGAAATGCGTTGATCTGATATGGCGTTCAAGAAACGTTGTTCCTCTGGAGTGGATATCTTGATGTTGACGACGCGTTAATTTGTTGCTTGGTGATCGTCGATCACCATGGGTTGTCTGACGATGTTTGCTCGATACATTCAGGATGGTCTAGTGTTGTTATCAACATGTCTTGCTCGTTGACTGTGATTTTGCTGGGCGTGTGACTTCTTACAAGTTGGATTCATCCTTGTTGATAAATATAGTTGATCGTTTCTCTTCATGATGCTTTATGTGTTATTGGATCTTTGTGGTACAGATCGCTCAACTTTTCATTCGACGAGGTTGAATTAAATAAGAACTGTATTGCCCAACTGTTTGTTGGAGCTTGAGACGTGATCACACAATGTCAACTATCGATCGAAGTTGAGAGTCCGTTGAGGCAAAATTGTAAAGGACCTAGTAGATGTTGCGAACGATCCATGCCTGAGCATCTGTCGGAGTATTGATGAGATAAATGATGCCTGAATGCCTGTCGAGGCAAAAACTATAGAGGATCTGGTAGATGTTGCGAACGATCCATGCCTGAGCATCTGTCGGAGTATTGATGAGATAAATGATGCCTGAATGCCTGTCGAGGCAAAAACTATAGAGGATCTGGTAGATATTGCAGGTGATCCATGCTCGAGCATCCCTCGAGGCAAAGAGGACCGAGCAAGTATTACGAATGATCCTGTATTGTTAGTGAAAACTAACCTTCCAATAAATGCAATGTTGATTATTAATCGACTCTGCCAACCATCTGTTGTGACTGAATACAAGAGTTATCCTTACCAACCATTTGTTGGGGATAAAATGCGACATGTGTGGCAAATATCCTCGGGACTAAATATATAGAAATATTTTGCCGAGCATTTGCCGAGATGAGCCTTGAATATGCCTGATCATCCTGCAGGTCAAGAATCATAGAGCCAGATAACCCATTCTGAAATTCAAGAAATATCAACATCCGAGCATCTGTTTGTTATAAATAATATTTCCCAAGCATGTGTTGGGTCCAAAGTGGTGTAAAGTGTTCAACCATCTGTCGGAGCATTAACAAAATAAGTGGTGCCAGACTGGTTTGTCGGGGCGAAGTTGTACAGGTCCGAGTAGATATAGAGAGCGATCCGCTCTCGAGCATCTATCGGTGTGTTAATAAGATTTTCAAGAGCTTAAGATTATCGCCGAGCATCCGTCGGGACTGAATCTTATACCTGTAGAAGTTAATAAGTTGCTCGACCATTTGTCTAGGCTAATTCAAATAGAATTCATCATGCAATATGATGTGCATCCGCTCGACCATTTGTCGAGGAAAATATTCATAGTATTGAATGAATGACATGAATTATCCCATAATTTTTATGATAAAATCTCACGAGGATGGCCGCTCCCTAGCATTCGTCGGGGCTACGCTAAGTATAAGTAAAGATATTACACCAACCATTCATTGGTATAACCAATAATCGCTAGACGACAATATTGAAAATTAAATGACCGGATAAATGACATGAGTGCTCTTCTAAGTGCGCCCCAATATTTATGTGGACAAAATAATTGTAATAAAGTCGAATGAAAGATGCAAAGTTTATCACATATATCTAGATGTATGGCACAGGAGTTAATTTGGAATTTGTGCAAATAGATTTAAGCAAATACTTAAAATACAAGTTTGGTTCCAAAAAATTGTTTTCACAGAAAATTTGTGTAGTGGCAATCAATTGTTTTTCTCATGTGAAGTATAGAGTATAGATAGCCCCCTGCTAACAAATTTATGATGATAAAAATCGTGAGCATAATTTGTGAGCAAATGAAGTATTATGAGATGGAAACGAACAATGTACAAATAAATGTGTGTATCCATCAAGTGAGGTTGTGCTAAATACAAGAATTATCCTGACCAGCTATCCACTGGGGATAAAATGCGACATGCGAGGCAAATATCTTCGGGACTAAATATATAGAAATATTTTGCCGATTATCTGCCAAGATGAATCTCAAATGTGCCTGACATCCCTTCAGGTTACCGAATCATAGAATCCGAGCTTCAGTCGGAGTAATAATAATTTTGCCCAAGCGTTTCCTTGGGTATAAGGTGCCATAGTGTGCTCGATATCTGTCGGAGCATTAATAAAATGAATGGTGTCTGGATAGTCCGCCGGGGAAAAGTTGTAGAATACCAATTAGATATAGCGAGCAATTCGTGCTCGAGCATCCGTCGAAACATCGATGAGATTTCCAAGGACTTAAGATTATTGTCGAGCATCCGTCGGGACTGAATCTTGTACCTGTGGAAGTTAGTAATTTCCCCGACCATCTGTTGAGACTAAATCAAAATAGAAGTTATCATGAAAATGATATGTTCAACAAAGTATATAAGATATGCATTCGCTCGGCCATTTGCCGAGGAAAAAATTCATAGTCGCGTACGAATGTAATAAAGACCCAATGATTTTTATCATAAAAATTTCACTGTGATAACTGTGCCCGAGCATCCGTCGGGGCTGAGCTAAATAACCAATAATCTCGCTCTGGTGAGATTAAATTGTTGTAGCTGGATGACAATATTGAAAATAAAAATGTTCGAATAAATGACATGAGTGCTATATCACTGCGCCCCACTTATTTATGTGAGCAAAATAATTTGTAATAAGGTCGCATAAAAAAGTGCCAACTAAAATCGTTGTTATAAAATCACACGGTCCCTTAAAATGATTTAATTTTTAGAGAGAACCACGCAATGCAAAAATTAGTCAAATATACTCCAAGTGTAAGACAAGGATTAATTAAGAATTTTTGCAAAATTATTTGAAGTCCAAAGTGGATACTTAAATACAAGTTTGGCTTCAAAAATTTACTTTCACGTGAAGATGTGAATTAAGATAAATAAAAAATTTACTATCTGGTGATGCTCTTGATACACTCAGGTAGGGGTGGATCTCTGTTGTCATTGCCGACCAGTGATTATGGTCCGTTGGTCGCGATCTGAAGAAATGGACCATAAGAATTGCTCCCTGCTGGCTCGTCGCAGCTCGTCCTCGCCGCCGACCAGCTGATGGTAGTTGCAAGCTGGTCGCCGACTACCAGGGGCTCCGATAAATCCCTCGCTAGTGCTCGATCGAAGAGTTGTGGTTTCCTGGCGAGTTGGGACACGGACTGGTTGTGATTTTTGCTGCCAACGTGGTCGCTGACCACCATGGATGGCTGGTAACATAGCTGAGGTTGCCCTTGTCTTTGCCGCCGACCAATGATGATGGTCGAGGAAGATCGAAGAGAGCCCAGGTCGTAGCACTGGTACAGTGGTCGCTGATGTACGCTGATGCTCGACCGGGAAGTTAGTAGGTCGGAGATGAGCTCGCTGATGCTCGATTGAAAGGATGACTGTTCTCGTCTTCGCCGCCGACCAGTTATTTGGTCGTGATCTTCTCCGAGCTCGTCACTGTGGTACGCTGTTCGCCGACCTCGCGTTTTGGTTCAAATCACTGGTTGTGCTCGGCAAGATGCGTGATGATGGTCGCCGCGAAGAGGCCGATGATCGCAGGCCGACCAAAAATAATATTGGGTGCAGATCTCCCATAACTCTTGATGAGGATGGACGGCGCTGACGGTGGATAAAACTGGAGGAAAAATACATGAAATCCGACCAACAGGGGCAGATGCTATGTAAAGACGGTGATGAGGACTGGATCTCCATGGGTCGGTGACGATGGCTGTGATGGGCCAGTTTGCAACGACTCCTTATCTCAAGGGGGCGTGTCAGTGTACCCGGCTTGGAGATGACAGATCCAAGATGCCCGCCTCCAAATGGGGTGTTACGTGACCCAATAATTGAGATCTTTGGTGGTCCAAAAATTTCGGAAGAGGGAGAGAGATCGTGCCCAGATCGTGATCGTAATCATGCCCAGAGAGGGAGACCATACGTTTCATATGTGCTTGACCCTACAAGAGTCCAAATATTTGGAGTCTTCATAGACACATCTGATAACGAATTTCTTATGAAACAAACAATGAAAATTGTCTAGAATCAAAGCAGTTGTGCAGATTTGCAGAAAACAATTAAATATAGGATTTGTAATTATAACTGTATGCAAAATCATGTATCAATGAAACGATATTTGTTCAAAACAAATAATTATATATGAAACACATAACTGCTCGTGCACAGATCAAAAAGGAAAACTTATCTCTTGATTATGTGCGCAGTGTAGGCACCATTGTTCTTGAACGTAAACCTAGATCTCTTCTAGTAAGAAGGGGACGGCCTTTTGTGCCGTTTCCCACAGACGGCGCCAATTGTAGGTGCAAAAAATCTCACCTGTCGGAGGGTGTCAATTCATCACGATACAAGTATAAAAATAAATACAAGAGAGACAAAGATTTACGTGGTTCGACCATGAATGGCCTACGTCCACGGGGCTGCTGGTGTGTTTCATTAGAATGATCAGAGAGTTTTACATGAGAGTGTTTCTCTAATTTCTAAGCCCCCTTTCACAATGGAGGGTGTCCCCTTTATATAGAGTTAGGGGTTACATTAGGGTTACAAATATGGATGAGTAACAAATATGGATGAGCCCTATCTTCGTGGAGTTTCATTCCCATCCGATACTGCTCCTCGGTCTTCTCGTTTATTAAGGACTTTAGTCGTCCCTATATTGTTGGCACGTCGCCATCTTCACCGGGGTGCTCCCCACACGTCCTGCTATTCCTTAGGCATATATATTGCCCCCACACCTACCTGTAGATGTAGGTGGAAGAAAAATAAAGATGAAATAAAGATAGAATCAGAGATAAACTAAGTCATACCACACGTTCTTAGGTGGGTTTATGCATATTCTAGGCCGACCAACCCAAATTAGGTTATACCATTATTTTCAAGTGGGTTTGATGCCAAATCTTAGGCGATCAACTTATTTTAAGTCTTACCACCCATTCCTAGGTAGGTTTATGACCATTTTGGCCCATTAACCCAAATTTGGTTATACAACTTTTTCCAAGTGGGTTTGATGACAAATCTTAGGCGACCGACTTATTCTAAGTCATACTACCCATTGTTAATCTATTCTAGGCTGACCAATTTAAGTTGGGTTGTACCACTGTTTTCAAGTGGGGTTGATGCAAAATATTAGGCGATTGAATTATTCTTAGTCACACAACCTATTCTTAGGTGGGTTTATGTTTATTTTAGACTTACCAAACCAAGTTGGGCTACACCACTATTTCCAAGTGGAATTTGTCATTGAGTTCAATCTTGGAGGCACAATTATCAAATAAACTCTTTTATTAACATGTTTTTTTTAAAGAAATATAACTAATTTATTAATTGATGGTAGAAAAAGCCCTACCAAAGTGGCATTTACAATGAATGAGAGAAAGAAACTTGAAAAAAAAACATAAATCAAAATTCTCATTACTATAAAGCTCTAATATTTAGAAATCCTTGTTTATACAAATTAAAGCAACCTTTAAAAATGTGAGGCAGATCTTTGACATGACTGAAGAGGAAAGAAGACTGAGAAGAAATCACATGATTGGCCAGACTGTCAGCTACTGAATTTGCTTCTCTAAAGCAATAATTGAACGTTACTTAAAGAGGAAGTCTTTGAATCTCCATGATAGTCTCAATAAGGTGCCAAGGAGGTTTAAGAATCTTTCTAGATAAAATATCAATAACAAATTTAGAATCAGATTCTAAATTAATGCTATTGATATTTAAATCAATATATAATTTTAAACCTCTAAGGATGGCAAGACATTCCGCTTTATTAATGGAAATAGAACCTTCAAAAGATGAAAATGCATGAATAAGATTTCCTTGATGATACCTCCTGAACCTAAAGCCCCTGGGTTGTCTCTAGCAGCCCCGTCTATGTTAAGTTTATAGATTCCTTCATTTGGCTTTAACCATTAATCCCCTCCATAGATCGTATCTTATGCATACTCTTAGATTGAAAGACTTGATGATATCCTCATAGAGAAAATCTTGGAATATAAGCATTTGTTTGAAGATATATCAGAGATTATGCAGTAAACATTGGAAATAATCTGCTTACTATCCTTCGAAACATTATCAAAGACTCTTGAATTCCTACTCAACTAAATAGCCCAAAAAATGAGCCCCGGAATTATAGATAGGAGGAATTGAATAAAATATGTGGAATGAGATCTTAACCACCAAGACATCAGCATTTGATTCAAAGATAAGAAAGAAACTTTAAGGCCAAGAGAATCTGCGAAATGATTCCAAACAGCAGCAGCTATGGGACCATTAATAAATAAATGGTCCATAGTTTCCAAATGAGCATGACAATAAGAACATATAGAAGCTAAATGAATACCTTTCTTCTGAATTACAGCATGAACTGGAACTATTTTGCAAAACATTTCCATAAGAATAAGGATATCTTTGATGGAAAATAACTATTCCTTGCAGATAAATGAAATTGTCTTGACATATCTAGATACATCCCACGCCGATTTAAAAGAAAATTTACCATCTGTAGTAATCTTCCAGTAAATAGAATCATGTATTGTAGTAATATGATAGTCAGTATCTTCTTTGATAGCTTGAATCCTCTTAAATGCATTTGAACCACTCTTGGAAGTGCAATCTTTATATTTGGCAAAAAAAGAATTCAGACCAAAGAGAAGTAGAATATCTAAGATACCACCACATTTTCATACTAAACACTTTGCAAATATCTTCCATTGATTTGAATCCCAATCCACCTTCTTGAACTGGAAAACACAAGGACTCCCATTTTAACCAATGAAACTTCGGGCCAAATTCTTTGGAAGAACCCCAAAGAAAATTACTGGAAATTTACTGAATTGAGTTAAGAATCTTTTTGGGAGGCTTTAGAGGTGCTATAGAATAAAGAGGTATAGATTCTAGAACTGATTTGATAAGCGTCCTCCTTCCAGACATGGATAAGAACTTAGACTTCCACCCTTCCATCTTGGATCTAATTCGCTGAACTAAATCTGAGAAGTAAAGGCTTTTGATCCTCCCATAGAAAATTAGACATCCCATATATTTGAGAGGAATTGGCTTTATTTTAAAAGAAGTGATGGATTCAATTTTTGAGATCCTTCTTCTATGAATAGATGAGTGAACAGTGAAGCTACTTTTGAATAGTTAATAAGCTGAACTAAGGCTTTTTCAAATTTTTTCAAGAAGACTTGAAGATTTTTTAAAGAACAATAACTTCCATTATAGAAAATAATAAAATCATCTACAAAACTCAAGTTAGAAATAGCAGGATATTATCTAGGAAGAGAAAATGGTTTGATTTTATCAAAAAGAAGAAGATTATGGATGCCTTGAGATAAAGTTTCAGTAATAAGAACAAAAATATCTGGAGAGAGAGGATCACCTTGCTTTAATCCTTTATGAGATTTGAAGAATCCAGAAGATTGATCATTAATGATTATGGAAAACTAGTTGTTCGAGATACATCTCCCCACTCTATCAATCCAAGTTTCTGAAAAGTCAAATTTTCTGAGAGTCTTGATTAAGAACATCCAAGAGATCTTATCATAAGCCTTAGAAAGTTCAAGATTGATAACCACATTTCCATCATGAGCTTTTCTTTTTATCATTTGCATAAGCTCCTGAGCAAGCAGAATATTCTCAGATATTTTTCTCCCTTTTATGAAACCAACTTGAGACTTATTAACAATGTCAGAAGAACTTGAGAGAGTCTAGTTAAAAGAATTTTGGAAATAATTTTACAACTGAAATTGCTCAAGCTTATGGGCCTAAAGTTTGAACAAGACTTTGATGGCTTAGATTTAGGGATTAAAAAAATGTTTGTGCTAGTCCAACTTGTTGGCAATACTCCTCCAGAAAAGAAATAATGGACTACTTTGACTATATCTTCCTTAATAACCTCCCAATTTGATTGATAGAAGAACCCATTGAAGCCATCAAGACCAGGGCTGCTATTTGCATTAAGATCTTTAATAGCTTGACATATTTCAACCTCTGATGGAAATTCATCAAGAATTTGAGAGTGATAATGAGAAACTTTAGCCTGAATACTGTTTAGAATAGCATCTTCTCCTTCAATGTTATCTGCTAACAAGCTTTCCTGAAAGAAATTATTGTAAACTTCTTTCATTTGGTCAATCTCTTCCACCCAAGTTCCATATTTATTTTTAATCCTATGGATCATTAAAGAATCTTGTTTTGCTCTCACAGCAGCATGAAAAAAAAATTTGTTTGAATCACCTTCAAGAGTCCATTTCCCTCTTAATTTTTGCCTCCAAAATTCTTCTTCATACTTCAAAGCACTAAGAAGCTTACTTTTTGCCAAAGATAGATTTTCTCTATTAATTGAAGAAGGATCATCCTAAAAAATAATCTCCAGAGAATCAAATTTATTGAACCAAAACATTTATGAGCCAAGTCATCGTCATTGTATCGATCCTAAAAGATCCTAGTCCTTAGAGTTGGCAATACGATTTCTAATAGTATGATGGCTTCCATTCCATATGCTAAGGAGTATGATGTTTGTCCAATTGATTTCTTAGGATTTTTTTATAGGACTAGAGGACAGATGGGAGTTTGTCTACTATCTTACCTTTGCATTCTCTAATCTTTGTTTGACCCCAGTGAGCAAAGTCTTACTGGTGATTTCTACCTGCCTATTGCATTGTGAAAAGATAATTAAGGGATAATAAATTTGGATCATGTATTCAGCACAGAAGTCCTTAATCCATTATTAATTACTAAGGCTCTCGAAATACCGAGTATGGTGATATTATTCCTCCATACAAATCGTCTAGCATCAGCCTCTCTGGTATGAGTTTACATTTTGGCCTCCACCAGTTTGGTGAAGTAATTCATGGAAATTTTTAGGTAATTCCTATTTCATGGTGCTGCATGAAGAGGTCCTATAATGTCCATGCCCCACTAAGCAAAAGGCCACAAATTCATGAAAAGCTTATGATCATTGATCGACTATTTAATTATGGGGGAGAACTGTTAACACTTTTCACATTTACGAATGAACTTAATATCGTCCTTATACATGGAAGACCACTAATAGCATTAAGCTATATCCCTATAAGAAAGTGGTCTTCCACCTAAATGAGCTCTGAAACTTCCTTTGTGCATCTAGTTGAGGCGGACTTCCACTTGATCTGGCTCGAAACAGTTGAGAAGAGGGCCTGGGAATGATCGCTAATGAAGTTTTCCCTCAGAGTTATGGCAAAACCCTATCTATTCGATCTTCAATTTGTGAGACTCTTTACTATATTAAGGCAAATATCTATTATTTATATAAATGATGATTAGGTCCATCCAAAAAAGGATTTGTTTGGCCTAAGTGACTTCTACGGTTGCCTTTTGATCATTAATGCTTATTTAGTTGATGTAATCTACTTCAATCATCCTTTTTAGATCAATTTCAATTAGTGACGGCAGTTTAGCTAAGTAGTCATCATGACTATTGTAGTTCCTTAGTAACTGATCTATTGACACTAGTCTGAAAGACTTTAAAATTTCTCTTGCCTTATTTAGGTTGGCGAGCATTCTTAGGTGCCTAGATTTATATTTCCTATTGAGTTGATTGACGATTAGATGGTAATAAAAGTGTGTAGTTACATCTTATCCTCCTATGGTAATCAATCATTTCTTGCCAAGGATTATAGCCTCATAATCTGCCTCATTATTGTACCCCTAAAATTTAAAACGAACTTCCTGCTCGATGAGGAAGCCTTGTGGGGTGACAAAGATAATTACCAAATCGGTTCCTTGTTCATTGGATGCTTCATCAACGAGAAATTTACACTTATTCTCTAGATTTTTCTATTGAAAATTGAGCATTTCTAAAAAGAGGTTTGGTTGAACTCCCCTCATTTTGGGGTGGCTGAGAACTCAATTATGAAGTCAGTTAGGACCTGACCCTTAATGGCTATCTGGGTCTCATAAACTATGTTAAGTAAGGGCAATTTTAGCGACCAATTGGTCATTCTGTTGGAAAGATATACCTTCCTCAATACCTCCTTGAGCGGGAAGGACGTAAGGATGACTATTGTGTGGTTATCGAAATAATGCGGTGGATTTCTTAAAGACACAACAATGGAAAATAATATATTCTCGATGGGAATGTATCTCCTTTTAGAGTCAAGGGGAGTATGCTTGACGTAGTATTCAAATAGTTGTTCCTTACTTTCATACCGAACCAATGCTCCACTAGTTGCATGTTGAGAGAGAGCTAGGAGTAAGTGGAACTTCTCACCACTGATTGGTGTTAACAATAAGGGAGTAGTTCCGAACTACAAATTAATCATTTCAGAGCTTGATCACATTCCATTGTCTAGATTATTATATTTTCCTTATTTAAAGCTTGGAAGGATGGAAAATATTTATCATAAAACTGATGATGCTGGAAACCGCACCACCCTTTAAGGAGTTCTTAAGCTCAATTCAATGTTATCAATGGCAGTATAAGAGTAAGAGTGTTCAGTATATGGAGGTGAGCAGAAGAAGATGAACACAGTCATGTAAGTGGTTCAGCCAATCAGGCCTACGTCCACTGTGCAAGTGTGTGATAAATACCACTGTATGATGGCTCTAATAGCCATAGATACAATCTCTCAAGCTTTCTCTCTCTACTGTATATTTGAATAGAGTTTCGACTAGGGTTGCTAATTTCGGATCCCTCTCCAAGAAGGAGAAGACAAGTATATATAGCATGTGGGGGGTGTAATGCACCCCCTATGCATGCAATGAGCATGTGTGTGTTGATCTAGCCAATATGATAAAGACATCTGTCACTGTCACATGTAGAGAATGATGATGAAATATTCCCCCCACGTGAGGGGATGGATTTGTTATAACTGATTGTGTACACGTGTTCTCAACCATACATATGCTGATAAAAGCTCGGCCATCTTTGATTGGTCCCAACCTCGGACTGGAAGAGGATGAGGTTGGTGTGGTCGGGTAACTGCTTGATTAGTGGTGGCCTTTGCTCAGTTGGAGAGTTGAGGTAAGGCAGATGGAGCTGCAACGTCGGCCTGGGCCGAGGTAATGGTATAGTAGCAGGAACGTCGGTTGATTCATAGCCGAGGCTGGTTATGATGATGGAGATGTCCTTGTAACCTCGACCTACACCCAGCCGAGGTTATCAGCCTTGGATGACCTGATGAATAATCTGCCCCTGTGGATCATGAGGACCTCAATTTCTATCTGACCGTGAGGTAACTAGTAATGTCGGCCATGGCCGACCTTTCTTAAGACGAGACTGATGGCTGCCAAACTAAGGCCCTTCTAACCTCAGCCATCTCCCTGGCCTAGGTTGATGTCTCTGAGACGATGGGTTACAAGTAGGGTATATCAATCACCCCGTAGCTCTTAGTCACCTGTGTGATCAGGTGCCTAAGGGGTATGTTTTTCCGAGGTTAGACTTCCTTAGGTGTTAATACCCTTTTGACAAGTGTCAGCTATTGACGTAGCTAGTGTGTCAGGCAAGCTCAATAATGTTAGTTATCCTTTGGGCTCCCAAGGCAATGATGGGCCTTGGGATGCGTATGGGGCTGTTTGAGGGTTTAACCCTTTCTCTTTCTTCCTCACTTCTTCATTCTCTCGCCTGTAATTCCCTATTTTCTCTCTCTCTCTCTCTCTCTCTCTACAAGAGCTTGTTTAAGGTGCATTTGGTGGCTTTTTCTTGCAAACCTCTCTCTTTCTTCTTCACGAATTCTTTCAGGTATCGTCTATCACCCCTTTTTCTCCTTTTGTTTCATTTTTCTGTCTTATTCTTCCATTCGTTGCATTTTTCGACGAGTTTATGCATTTTTCGATGAGCCTAAGAGTTTTCCAGTGAACTGTTCTTTAATCATTCTTGTTTAAAAACCCAGTTTGATCCTTAGTCAAATTTCCAATCCTGTTTACTTTGAAGAGTCACAAGTGTAGGGTCTGACACATATGCTCAGGCCCCTTTATCAACTCTTAGAGGAATTCCCCTCTCTTAGGGAGAAGACCTTAGATAAAATTAGGCAAATAGAAAGAGCCCAAGATTAAGCTTGTAGGATAGAGGTATTCCCCCTCAGACCTATCTTTCCACCACCTCTGAAGGTCATATACCCTGAACCAACCGAACCAGTTACCCAATAAGAGGTCCCAATTGAACCCTCTCCTATGTCTGAGCCTGAGTCATCCACCTCAGACCCTATGTCTTTGTACTCTTTTCAAGAGGCCATGGATTTCTCAATTCGGCAAGATCAGGTCCCTGATCAAGCCGAGGTTTCGAGTCGCATCTCGTCTCATTACGAGTCCAGCACATCCCCAACTTCTTCAGATGTTGAAGTTGTTGAACCAAGCATAGCTGTTCCTCCTCCTATTAATGTAATCACCCTGTCATCTGCCATAGGGGCTGAGTTTGCTCAGAGGTTTCCAAGTGGTACCCCATCATCTACTCAGGCCGACGTTGAACCGAATGATGATGATGGTACTGAGAGCGATGTTGACACCTCTGAGGAGACCGAGATAGAGAGCACTGTCAGCGAGGTCGACCTTCTAGCCTTCAGACATCTATATTCTATAAGTCCCTCTATAAAACTCAGGAGACCTCTGAGGGAAGAGAGAGCTTTCGGCAACCGGGATGGTGAGATCTGCCTGTATAAGCAGATGTTCAATTTAGGATTTTGTCTGCCCATTCATCCCATCATCAGGGCTATATTGTCCTAATCAACTTGGCTCCTTCCCAATTGTCACCCAATGCCTGGAGGGTGATAATTGGAGCTAGTGTCTTATGGAGGGAAGTTCATCACTCAAACCTTCCCGTCCAAGTCTTCACAGGGTGTTATGTCCCCTCATCTACCAGGAATCATCTGAGCTATTACCATTTTTTAGCTCGGAAGTTAAATAAAAAGATGTTGCAGGTCACCCAAACCTCGAACCATAATTGGAAACCACGCTACTTTTTTGCGTCAGGGCCATGGGAATTTGGTCCCTGTGCCCCCTCTTCCTCCCTAGAGCCGAGAATACCCCTGAGATGGGGAAAGGTGACAATGGCTGCTAGGGCCGACCCTAGGCTAAGCCAAAGCAATCTTCAGAAGGTCAAAGACCTTCAAGATCAGGGGGAGCATGGTCTGCTTGTCAAGTACGAGCATTTGATGACTCCCTACTATATCTCTGAAACTAGCCTTGGGGGAAGTCCTTTGACCGAGCTCCGTAAGTCGCTTTATTATTTCAATAAGTTATACCTCTGAATTTGTGTATCTCTGATTTTTTAACTCAGAGCTTTCTATTTTGCAGAGCGCCCAAAAGGGATTTCTGACGAACTCTGGGAGATGGCAGCCCCTAGTCTCACGAAGCTTGTAAAGAAATCAGGTCTAAATGCACCACCTCCCCCTCCATCTACCTCAAGGACTGAGGCATCCAAGAAGAGAAAACCTGTCGACCCTGCCCCTGAGGATCAGAGAAATGAGGATCGTGCCATCCCCATTTCTTCTGAGGACGCATTGATTTCTCTCCTTGAGCAACTGAAGATTGGTGATAGTCTCATCGGCCATAGTCTGAAGGCCCTGGATGCTATCGGCGATGCCATGACCGACTCTGACAAGCGCTTATATCGCTCTCTGGATAGGCCTCTGTTGGCTGAGTTCTCTCTCCATCGTTCTATCCAAGTAAGACCTTGAACTTTTTGAATTATATTTAAGTGTAACATCAGTTTTGAACTATACTGGATCTTAGACTGACATCTTTACACATGTTCTATAGGGTCTCCTCACCATGAATCATTTTGTTAACTTGACCTTGGGAAAACTTCCTCTGATTGAGAAGGTCCAAGAGGCCGAGAAGATCGGGGTCACTTTAAATGCTGAAGTGGATCATTTGAAGGCCGCTTTGAAGAAGTCTGAGTCCAGCGTGAAGGGGTTAGAGAAAGACATTGACATACTGAGGAAAGATCATAGCGCTGCCCTGAAGACTTAGGCTGACTCTCTTTAACATAAGGTCGATGTGGCTATGAAGGCTTCCTTGGATAATGCCTCCGAGAAGATCTTAGAGGAGTACAAGGTCTCTGATGAGTTTGTCAGCTTCGGCTTCGAATATCTGGCAAGGGGGGTAAAGGCCACTGGCAAATGGGCTATTATGAAGGAGAAGGAATCAGGGAGCCTTGCAGCCTCTGACTTCATCGGTTTGGGTTATATCGACCCTCCCTTTGCTCTGGCCCTGCAGTAGATAGAGGAGGAGGGAGGTGCCTTACCTACCGAGACTGCCCCCAGGATGATAGTAGGACTGAAGATGTTGGCTCTCAAGATGACGGGGTGGAAGTATCCACCCTCGGCCAGGGAGATGGAGGCCTGGCAACTAACCCTGAGGCTGCAAACACTTGACTATTTCGTGAAGCTTTTAGCAATTTTAATTTCTATGAAGATCTGTAACCTCTGATGACAAACTCTATTACTTTGTATTTTGTAACCCCCAACTCTAATCTATATCAACCTCTGAGGAGGGTTTTATTTCTTCAGTTGCTGAATTGTTTATTGAATGATTTTCTTTGCCATGCGATGTGTGCTCAGATCTAAAATCTCAATACAATGATGTCTTTGTAAACCAAATGAATGGTGTCTAAGGTTTAAGGTCATCACATAAGATGTTATCCTCGTAAATAATTTTTCACCAAATTAATGATGTTTAAGGTCTGAGGTTATCTAAGTATGATGTCTTACCTCAGACCTTGTCACCAAATATGATGTTGTAAGGTCTGAGGTCATCACATAAGATGTTATCCTTATGAATAATTTTTCACCAAATTAATGATGTTAAGGGTCTGAGGTCATCCAAATATGATGTCTTACCTCTGACCTTGTCACCAAATTATGATGTTGTAAGGCCTGAGGTCATCACTAAGATGTTATCCCCATAAAGTATTCACCAAATTAATGATGTTAAGGGTCTAAGGTCATCCAAATATGATGTCTTCCTCATGAATAATTTTTCACCAAATTAATGATGTTAAGGGTCTGAGGTCATCCAAATATGATGTCTTACCTCAGACCTTGTCACCACATTATGATGTTGTAAGGCGTGAGGTCATCACTAAGATTCTATCCCCATAAAGTATTCACCAAATTAATGATGTTAAGGGTCTGAGGTCATCCAAATATGATGTCTTCCCTCAGATATTGTCACCAAATATGATGTTGTAAGGCCTGAGGTCATCACATAAGATATTATCCTCATGAATAATTTTTCACCAAATTAATGATGTTAAGGGTCTGAGGTCATCCAAATATGATGTCTTACCTCAGACCTTGTCACCATATTATGATGTTGTAAGGCCTGAGGTCATCACTAAGATGTTATCCCCATAAAGTATTCACCAAATTAATGATGTTAAGGGTCTGAGGTCATCCAAATATGATGTCTTACCTCAGACCTTGTCACCACACTATGATGTTGTAAAGCCCGAGGTCATCACTAAGATATTATCCCCATAAATATTTTTTCACCAAATTAATAATGTTAAGGGTCTGAGGTCATCCAAATATGATGTCTTACCTCAGACCTTGTCACCACATTATGATGTTGTAAGGCCTGAGGTCATCACTAAGATGTTATCCCCATAAAGTATTCACTAAATTAATGATGTTAAGGGTCTGAGGTCATCCAAATATGATGTCTTCCCTCAGATCTTGTCACCAAATATGATGTTGTAAGGCCTGAGGTCATCACATAAGATGTTATCCCCAGAAATTCTATCACTAGAGCATAATGAACCGAGAATTGACACGGGAAACTGATCTTCTCATTAATAATCTCTTCATAAGATGATAAATTTACATGAAAGCTCTTAAAACATCATATGTAATACATTTTTAGGTGATCGACATTCCAAGGGTTGGAAAAAGGTTCCCTTTCGAGGTGTTCTATCCTGTAGGTCCCGGGTAGATCCTCCTCAATCACTTTGTAGGGACCATACCAATTTGGGTGAAGCTTGTTTGCCTTCTGCAACATCTTCTTCAATACTAAGTCTCCCGCGGCTATGGGTTTTGATTTTACTCTTTGATTGTAGAACTTTGTTGTTCTCTGTTGATAAGCTGCTTGCCTAATTTCTGCGTCTTCCCTTCTCTCTTTAATCAAATCTAAGTCGAGTCTTCTCTCCTCCCCATTTTTCTCAGGGTCATAGGTCTAAACCCTATGCATAGGGAGTCCCACTTCTGTTGGTATGACGACCTCTAAGCCATGTGCTAGCATGAATGGGGTTTCCCCTGTCGGTGTCCTTGCCGTTGTTCTGTAGGCCCATAACACAACATAAACCTCTTCAGTCCATCTCCCATTAGCTCCTTCTAACCTCTTCTTGATTTCGTCGAGGATTGTTCTTTTTTTGACTTCGGTCTGACCGTTTGCCTGAGGTTTGCCAGGAGAGAAGAAAAATTGCTTTATCCCGACTCTTTTACAATATTTTTCTAAGGAAGAATTCTTGAACTGGGTTCCGTTGTCCGAGATGAGGGTGTTTGGGAGGCCATGTCTGCATATGATGTTCCTCCAAATAAATTGAAAGGTCTTCTTCTCTATAATCGTTATCGTCGGCTCTACCTCTACCCACTTGGAGAAGTAATCAAAGGCAAATATTAGAAATTGGTAATTATTTGAAGCCCTTGGCAGGGGACCCACTAAGTCAATTCCCCATACTGTGAATGGCCAAAGGGAACTGATTGAGGTCATAGGCTGATGAGGTTGATGGGAAATAGTGGAGAATCTTTGACATTTATCGCACCTTTTTACGTAAGCTTCAGCATCTTTGGCCAACGTTAGCCACCAGTACCCTTGCATAATAATCTTCTTGGCCAGAGGTCTTCCTCTTATGTGACTGGAAAAAGAACCCTCATGCACCTCTTACAAGATGCGGGGAACTTATGTGGGATGAACACGTCTGAGGAGAGGTATCAGAAATCCCTTCTTATATAGGATGTCTCCTATTATAGAGAACTTTGCAGCTCTGTACCTTAGTTTCCTCCTCTCTAGCTTTGACTTCGGTAGCTCTCCCTCTCTGATATATCTGATAAGGGGGTCCATCTATGAGTCCCCTAAGTTTAAATTGAGTCAAGGGCTATTAACCTCTTCTTCTTCAATGGTCGCCTTGGGCAAGATCTCAACTGGGACTCTTCTTCTGATGTCTATCCTCGTTGCCGAAGCCAACCTTGCTAATGCATCTGCATGGCTGTTGTTTTGCCGAGGTACTCTCTTCAACTTTTCCTCTTCGAAACATTCCATTATCATTCTCACCCTCTTCAGGTATTTGGCCATCCTTTCATCCTTGGCCTCATAAACCCCCAATACTTGATTAATAACTAACCTTGAGTCACTATGAAGTATAAGTCGTCTTACTCCCAGGGTCTTTGCCAATGAGAGACCTGCTATCATGGCCTCATATTCTGACTCGTTGTTTGATTCCTTGAAGTTAAACCTTAGGGCATATTCAACGTTAGTACCATCTGGAGCTGAAAGTATTAGCCCTGCACCGCTTCCACTGTCACAAGAAGACCCATCAACAAAGAGGTTCCAGATGTCTTTATTTGACGAGAAGGCCCCTTCTAACATGATTCCTTACTTAAAGAGGTATCGATCTTCCTCGTTTTTGGTTATTCTATTTCCAATTCTCTCGGATATAGCCTCTTCTGAATCTCGGAAGACGATGCTATTTGACCCCTCTGCAGTCTCTAAGTTATTCTCAACCTCTTTCCATGTGAACTCGGTAACAAAATCTGTAAGTGCCTCCCCTTTGATGTCCATCCTGGGTTGATAAGTAAGGTCATACTCTCCCAACTCAATGGCCCATATCATAAATCTACCCGACTTCTCAGGTTTATGGAGGACCTGTCTTAGTGGGGAGTCAGTGAGGATGACCATGGAATAGGCTTGGAAATAAGGCTTCATCTTCCTATAAGCATGTATCAGGGCGTAGGCTAACTTCTCCATCCGAGGATAATTTCGTTCAGACCCTTGAAGGGCCATACTGTTGAAGTATACTGGGCTTTGGACCCCAACGTCTTCCCATACTATGGCTGCACTTATAGCTGATTTAGAGACCGCTAGATAAACATACAACTTCTCTCCTACTATGGGTCAAGATAAGAGTAAGGGAGATCTGAGGTAGGACTTGAGTTGGTTAAAAGCCTCGTCACACTCTTTATCCCATTCGAAGGCCTTTCTGAGCACCTTAAACAATGGAAGACACTTGTTCGTTGCTCTCAAAATAAATCTGTTGAGTGCAGCTACTCTTCCAGTGAGCCTATGAACGTCCTTGATACTCCTTGGTGTCTTCATGTCGAGCAAGGCCTTGATTTTATCAGGGTTTTCCTCTATCCCCCTCTGATTGACAATGAATCCAAGGAATTTCCCAGCTCCTACCTCGAAGACACACTTCGTCGGGTTGAGTTTCATTCTATACAGGTCTATAGTATTGAAGGTCTTTTCCAGGTCTGCCACATGAGTGCAGGCCTTTAAGCTCTTTGTCAAAATATCGTCTACATACACCTCCATAGTCTTGCTTATTTGGTCTTCGAACATCTTATTCACAAGACGTTGATACGTTGTCCCCGTATTTTTCAAACCGAAGGGCATCACCTTGTAGCAATATGTCCCTTTGTCAGTAATGAAGGTTGTCTTCTCTGAGTCTTCAGCATCCATGAAGATCTGATTGTAGCCTGAATACGCGTCCATGAAGCTCATGAGCTCATGCCCTGCAGTAGCATCTACCATCTGATCTATCCGAGGTAAGGGATAACTGTCTTTTGGGCAAGACTTGTTCAGGTCAATAAAATCTATGCACATTCTCCATTTTCTGTTGGCTTTGGGCACAATGACTGCGTTCGATAGCCACTCCGGATATATGACTTCCCTAATAAACTCAGACTCTTCCAGCTTCCTGACTTCTTCCTGGATGACGTCATACTTCTCCCTGGAGTAAACTCTTTACCTTTGTTTGATTGGCCTAGCATCCTTAGTCACGTTGAGTTTGTGACAAAAAACCTCAGGGTTGATTCCAGGTATGTCTGCGTGACTCCAAGCGAAGACACTCTGCCTCTTCCTCAAGAAGTTTATCAGCTCTTCCTTGATTTCCTCTTTTAAGGCTTTGTCGACCTGGATGGTTTTTTCTGGTTCGTCCTCATTGAGGATGATGGATTCTACCTCTTCCACGGCCTCTCCTTTCTTTAACTTTGTTTCATCTCTAGGGTCAAATGTGTCAATATTATAAGTGGTACTTCCTCAACTTTCCAGACTTCAACATCTTTTCGATCTCATCCTTCAAGGCAAATCACTTGTCTATAACATGGCCATGGTCTTGGTGGAACTTGCACCACAAGTTCTTGTTCCTCTTATGCGGAGGAGCCTTCAGTTTCTCAAGCCATCTTAGAGACCTGTCATTTTTTATCTCATTGAGGATATGCTCGCAGCTCACCGTTAGAGGGGTATAGTGTGCGAACTTGTCGTCAGCTGACCTCTTCTTTCCGTCCTTTTTCCTTTGGAACTTCCCACTACTACCGCCATTCTCATCCTCATACTTTGCTGCCATGGCCTCTTCAGCATTCATAACCTTACCCGCAGTTGCCAACAGCTCTTCCATGGACTTGGGAGGGTCTTTCGCAAGTTTCTACAACAATTTCCCTTTCTGAAGACCTCCTATGAGGGCGGTCATGGCTATATTCTCTTCATAGTCTTCCACCTCAAGCTTTCTTTGTTGAACCTGGAAATATAGTCTCTTAGGCTCTCATTCCTGCCTTGCTTGACGTATAACAGATGGGTGGTCTTCTTTTGAGGTCTTACCCCAAAATAGAAATTATGAATTAATCGTTCATCCAACCCCTTAAAGTTCTCAATTGAATTCTTTGGAAGAGAAGTGAACCAGATGTGCGCTACTCCTATCAAAGTCCCAAAGAAGGCCCGACACTTCATCTTATCTGGTATTGAATAAATATCCGTCGTCGACTGGTATATCTCAATGTGATGCATATGGTTGGTGCTACCGTCATACTTAGGAGACACTTTTTGGGCAGTTTGAACTTAGCAGGGGTTGAAAACTCACTATCCTGGCCACGAATGGTGAACCTTCTGAGAAACCTCTTTGCAATGCATCTTGGCTTTTAATGAGGTCTCCTATCTTTTCTTCAAGACGTTGGATGGAGTCATTCCATGGTCTTGCAACGTCGGCTTGGCCGAGGTTATCCCCAGCCACCTCCAAGGGGTGGACTGAGGGTTCCCCAGCCGCAGCACAACATCGGTTGTTGACCTCTTCCTGGTCTCTTCCTCGTCCTATATAGGGTCGTCCTTGATGGTCCCGACGTTGACCATCTTCCCTTTGTGAGCCGACTGCACTTCTCGACCTTGACAAACTCTATCTTAGGTCATTTACTGGGCCTAGACTTTCAAAGGCCGACCCTCTGCTTAATTGATCAAAAGCTGATCCTCTTTGTTGGGCTTCTTCACCTCTTCGTCCTCCATAACCTCGGCTCTGCTGGATAGGATGAACTGTGTTATTAGAAACCTCATATGACTCCCAACACTCTTCTGGGACATCTTTCACCTCTAAGTCATCATACCTATCCTCGGGGCAAGGGTGTCCTTACCTCCCCAGGCATAAACGCCTAGGGTCAACAATGTCCCTCCTCCGATGGGGTGTAGGTTGGTCTTTGCGTGGTGCCTGGGGTGGTCCCCTGGCTTCAGGATGGGGTTGAACAGCCACCGGAGTAATCATCTCCGGTGAGACCCCAGGTGTTCTCATCATGTTTTGACTGAGTTGTGCGAATTGCTCTTTCATCGCTTGTTGCATTACAGCCAAAGACTTCAAGGCTGCTGCCACCTCCGCCATTTCGGACTGAGGCGGTGCCTGGATGGAACTAGGTCCCCCCACACCAGGCGGTGGAAGAGGTGGTGGTAATTCTGGTGTCATATGTTAACACAAAAGAGATGGTGTAGTAAATGAGCTTAATACCTTAAAGAACCTCTTTCAATGGTGAAATAGCTCCACGCAAGGGGTGAGGCTTGGTTCAACACCAGAGTCTCCGGTGAGGTTAAGCAGAAAAAGAGGAAGAGACAGCTTCTCGTTCCCAAAGATGGCGCCAAAATGATGATGCTGGAAATAACACCATCCTTCAAAGAGTTCTTAAGCTCAATTCAATGTTATCAATGGCAGTATAAGAGTAAGAGTGTTCAGTAGAAGGAGGTGAGGAGAAGAAGATGAACACAGTCATGTAAGTGGTTCAGCCAATCAGGCCTACGTCCATTCTGCAAGTGTGTGATAAATACCACTGTATGAGGGCTCTAATGGCCATAGATACAATCTCTCAAGCTTTCTCTCTTTACTGTATATTTGAACAGAGTTTCAGCTAGGGTTGCTAATTTCGGATCCCTCTCCAAGAAGGAGAAGACAAGTATATATAGCATGTGGGGGTGTAATGCACCCCCTATGCATGCAATGAGCATGTGTGTGTTGATCTAGCCAATATGATGAAGACATTTGTCACTGTCACATGTAGAGAATGATTATGAAATATTCACACTGTCACCAGAGTCTCCGGTGTTGACAATAAGGGAGTAGTTCCCACAATAAATTAATCATTTTTAGAGATTGATCACATTCCATTGTCTAGATTATTATATTTTCCTTATTTAAAGCTTGGAAGAATGGAAAACATTTATCATAAAACCATGATATGAATCGATTAAGGGTAGTTAACATACTAGTCAACACTTGGGCATCTCTAACAGTAGTTGGATTGTTTTTGCTCTTGAAGGACCTTAATTTGGTCCTGATTGGCTTCAATCCATCTTTACATCACTAGGTATCCCAAAAACTTTACATAATTGACACAAAAATACACTTAGATGCATTCAACTTCATCATGTATTCCCTAAGGATTTTGAAGGTGCTGGAGTGATTCATGATGTGATATCGCATATATGATTCTGTCGAGCATAGCATCAATGTATACCTCCATGGTTAATCCGATATGTTCCTTGAACATATTAGTCACAAGATTCTGATATGTTGCCCTAAAGTTTTTTAGGCTAAAAGGCATATCTTTGTAGCAATAAATTCCAAGAGATTGGTTAAAGAAGGTCTTCTCTTGATTAGAGCCAAACATAGATATATAGTGATAGTTTGAGTAAGCGTCCATGAAGATCATGCGTTGATGACCTGATGTGGACTCGACGAGCTCCTTAATCATGCGGAGTGGAAAGATATCCTTTGGACAAGCCTTATTGAGATCTGTAAGGTCAATGAAAACTCTATACTTTTGGCTCTTCTTTCTGACCACGACGATTTTTGATATCCAATTCTAAAATTGAACTTCTTTGATGGATTTGGTGTGGAGTAGATTCTCAACTTCATTTCCCACCACTTTTACCTTTTTAGGGGCTAATTTTGTTAGCTTCGGTTTGATCAGATGACATTCAAGATCCACGTGTAGTAATTGGAAAGGAACGTCGGGGTCAATTCTAAGAAGATAATATGGCTCTCAAGCGAACACATTCGTGTTCATCCCATATAAATGAATGAGTTTCTCTACCTCATATTATAGAAATCAGAATCGACCAAAAAGGTTTTTTCTTGGTTGAGATGAGTCTAGAAGAATAGTTATAAGTTCCTCCATTACTCGATCTCCATGGGCTAGTCTAGTCACCGTTACCCCTGACTGAGCTCCCTTTGGTTTCTATTTGGACTTATCACCCTCCAAATTGCCATCATCCTTTGTTTTCTTGGACTAAGCCTGCTTTGATTTGATGGAGATGAAAAATATCCCCATATTTCTACCTGATATCCTCTTACTTTGTTGATCTCCGGGCCGATCATAAACTTGAGTTTACAATGGAGCAAAGATGGTACAACTCTCATACTGTGCAACTAACCCTACCTAAAATTGAGCTATAAGGTGAATCTGACTGGATCACATGGAACCTGATCTCCTAATTGACATGGTTAACCTTGACTGGGATCTTGATTTTCCTTAAAGATGTGTCCACATCGCAATAGAATCCATTAAGAGGAAAAAATTGGTGTCTAAATATTAGATAGTGTATCCAAGCTTATGCAGCAGATTGACATACATGATATCTGAAGAAATCACTTGATCGAACAGTATTCTCATTACGTTGAATTTTGTAACTTGGAGACTAAGGATTATAGCATATTTATAGGGAAATTTAATTCGAACTAGAACCTCATTGGTGAATATGATTTCCCGATCAAGATCACCATCCTTACGTTCTCATTAGGTAAAGATGGGACTTAAAACCTATACCCGAACTCACTCTTTACCTCATTTTTTCCTCATACATTGGGATGGATCTGTATGACCATATATGGCTACGATTATCCCTGATGGTGTAAGGTCATCATCTTTGTCCTTATTTATTACTGTATTGATTAGTGCTGAGGACTTTGCCTTTTTAATGTTAATATGCTCATTGAGATGGCTATCCTAGATAAGATCTTTTAGGTTTCAGTTTAATATCTTGCAGTTCTCTGTTATGTGACCATGGTCTATTGATAGGTGCACTTGAGGAGGTTGGTGTCTCTTTAATTTGTGTCGCTGGCCATCTTTGGGGGATTCTTAAAGAAAATCTTGTCCTTTATCTAAGGTATGAGCTTGTAAATTAGTTCCTTGAAGAAAGTATTTATTTATCCTATAACTTTAAATTAACATATTTAAATTATTACTTATCTTCTTGAGTCTACATACCAGGTTCCTGTAGACCGAACCATAAATCATGCATTTACTTTTATAAAAAAAACCATTACCATGTCTTTTTCCATATATCTTGGGAAATCTGGGCATCGTTTTCATCAATATTCTAACTACTTATAGTAAGAGCACCCTCCTTTTTGGATTTTTCATTACTATTGAGGAATATGAACTTTATAAACCCCAAATTATTACGTCTGAGACTTATCCTTATGATTCTACCTTCCTTTCGGGATATAAGTTAAGCTCTTCTCAATAAATACACCATCCCTTATCTTCAGATGATGTTAACACAAAATGGATCTAGGTTTCCCCAACCATATATAATCTAAATATTCCATTGTTTAACCAATGATGAAAATCATTATAAGAACATGATTCCTACTTGAGACTCGTCAACTAACATTTGTGTTTACAAATTCCCATTAGTCATTTCTTTGAAATTAAAATGTTCATATAAACCTTCCCCAATGGGGGGGACCAAACATATTCCATATTTAATTGGAAATAATTACTATAAATTGTAAAATACTGTGATTCCGTGATTAACTCCTTCCGATGGGGAGAAAATTCAATACTAACCCAAGGAGTGGCATGTCGTTTGGCGCGACCTACCACTGTAAAGCAGTGGCATGTCATTTGAAGATCTGGTTCTCGCGACATCCCCTTGTCATTAGAACGACCCCTTTTTATTTTTCTTTTATTTTTCTCCAATTTTACCTACAATTCTTCTATAATTATAATTAACCCCATTTCAGCATAATTCATATAATATTTAATTGAATTATTGGGACAGGGTATCACTGGTCGGAATATAATGTTTATGATTAATCAGATAAAAATTTTCTACAAGGTATGAGGAATACGTACAATAATTATGGTATCATTACTAAGTCCCCTTTAGTGTGAAGGATGTTAAGATATCCACTATGGACCTTTGCCATCAACGACCTGGTCATTTAAATTTTAGAGATCTTACGAGATTAGTTAAGAATGACCTAGTTTGTGTCTTCCTTCACATGGAAGTCCAACTTCCTTGATTTGTGGTCCTTAAAAACTAGGGAAAAAAATCAAGAGTCCCTATAGGAAGTTACATACTATTACCCCCTCATGTGTGTTAGAGTCAATACACATGGATTTTATGGGTCCAATGTGTAGAGACAACATTGGTGGTAATAAATACATTTCGATAATGGTCGATGACTTTTCGAGATATTCCATTTTTGCATTTCTTAGGTAAAAGGCCCATGCTTGTGAGCTCCTTATAACCAAATGTCGTCTACTTCATAATCAACACAATGTTTCCATCAATAGACTGAGAAGTGACAATGGCATGGGGTTTATCAACGTCGGTATTGGTGCATATTATGATGGTATAGGCATCAAATATGATTTTTTAATGGTAGGCACACCTTAAAAAATGGGATTATTGCAAGGAAAAATAAGACTATCCAAGAGGTGGAGCAAACCATGATCCTTAGTAGGAACATTCCTTGATGATTTTGGCCGGAGATGTTAACATCGCATGCCACACGGTGAATAAGGTTTATTTTCATTCACACACACTTCAAACTCCATATGAGTTGTGGATTGGTAAGAAACCCAACTTATCATATTTTTGAGTTTTTGGGAGTCCTTTTTATATCCTTAGAGATAAAAAGAATTTATGAAAATTCAACTCTATAAGTGATGTGGGAATATTTTTAGAATATTCATCGACACGTAAAGCCTATAAGGTGTATAATCTTAAAAGCTCTAAGGTCATGGACTCGATAAACACCATGATTAGAGATGATGCGCCGACTATGCTTATTGGCCATGATATTTCGTGTGAGAACGCCTGATGATGATCCCATTGTTCCCTACACCACCATAGTGGATCCAACTCTTAAAAAAGAGGATCCATCCTTTTGGGTTAAAAGGAGTCATTACCTATTGACATACTTGGTAATTCCACACTAGGTGTCAAGAATTGCACTCAACTAGAGAATGTGGTTAAAGACTTTCGCTACACTTACACGGTAGATACCAAGAATGTGAAGTAAGTACTCATGGATGAGCATTGTATAAGTTCTATGCAAGAAGAGTTGCTTCATTTTTGAAAGAAAAATATTTGGGAATTAGTCCCCCAACAAAGCAAGACTAACATGATTGGTACCTAGTGTATGTACAAAGACAAGCTGGATGATAATGGAACCATCATTTACAATAAGGACAAGTTGGTCATTTAAGGTTACACGTGAATTCAATGTGTAGACTTTGACGAGACATTCACTATTGTTGCTAATCTTGAGTTTGTCCACTTACTACTCACCATATCATGTTATCTACTTTTTAGGCTCTACCAAATGGATGTCAAAAATGCCTTTATTAATAACATACTTCAGGAGGAGGTTTATGTGGAACAACCAACTGGGTTTGATGATCCAAAACACCCAAAACATGTCTTTTATGGTTTAAAGTAAGCACCCCGTGCTTGGTATGAAAGGTTAACTTCTTATCTCTTAGCTCGTGGCTTCAATAGATGAGGAGTTGATGTGACGTTATTATTTAGAAGATAGGGTGGTGCTATCGTAGTTGTCCAAGTTTATGTGGATGACATATTCTTTGAATCCACATGTTCCCAATATTCTCATACTTTTGAGGAGGAGATGAAGAGCAAATTTGAGATGAGTATGAATGGTGAACTTACTTTCTTCCCAGTTCTCCAAATGCATCAACTCAAGAATGGGATATTTATTTCTCAATTTAAATATGCTAGGGATCTAGTAAAAATGTTTAGACTCCTCCAAGAACTCTCACAAACCCATGAGTTCTTTGATAAATATTAGTAAATACATTTTAGGTAAGAACGTAGGGCAACAACTCTATAGGAGTATGTTAGGTAGTCTCCTCTACTTGATCACTAGTCATCTCAATATCACCTTTAGTGTTGGAGTTTTTTCACGCTACCAACAATCTCCAAAAGAGTTACACTTGCTTCCACTTAAATGTATAATCAAATACGTGAGTGACACTCTTTCAAACTGCATTTGGTATTCCTTTTATACCGATGATCATTTGTCGTCTTATTTGGATGCTGATTGGGTCGGGAATGTTGATTGTTGTAAAATCATATCGGGTGGATGCTTTTACTTTCGGAGTGATCTTATCTCATGGAAAAGCAAGAAGAAAAACTCCATTTCTTTGTCCACAGCGAAGGCCAAGTACATAATTTCCAGGAATTATTGCACACAACTTTATGGATGAAGGGGATTATGGTATTACTCATGGCATAATGACTATTTCTTGCAATAATACAAGTGCAATCCACATTTCTCATAATCCCACCCAACATTCTCATACGAAGGAGATTAGGAACGATGAGCACTTTATTCGTGATTGTGACACCCCGCCTAATTAAATACCGGGCGATCACTCCTTTATTAAATTAAAATCAAGGTGAACAGTTGGTTCATTCTTAGCATCACTGTCGTAAAAATACTTTTCCAATTTAAACACCCTAAATAATTAAGCTAAAACCATATTCTCATTTTCTTAAATCCGGTTATAAAACCTTAAATCATTAACATCTAAAGAGTCACACATTAAGAATAAAAATAGAATTGAACATACACGAATTTAATCATTAATAATAAATCCCAACATTTACAACACTAAAGGAAAACATCCTGACAGTAATAAATCCCGAAATAAAGGTACTGAAAGTAAAAATTTCAATCTCTGACTATACCAACTAAATAATAGAAAGAGGGCGACACATGCCCCTGCTGGATAAAACTGAACTAGGAGTAGAATCAAATGGATGAAGTCGTCTAAACAACAGGCCTGCAACTCCCACCTAAGCTGCAGCACGTTCCTTCCAAAGGATCCTAAGTAAGACGCCCCTGTGGCTGGGCACCTGTAATACATACATATATATACAAGAGAGAAAAGGAAATAGAAACGGGTCAGAGCCCGATAGTGTATATGATTTAAAAATTCGTTTAGCAAGTATTTAAATTGATACAGGCCAATGCAACAACATATTAGTGCGACACTCTCTTGAGAAATTCTCACCTCTCTTCTAATGTGCACACCTATCGCACTAACCTTCCCAATGGTCTATCTCGTCATATACCACACTATCTTTCCCCAATGATTTAACTTATCTTAGGTTATTCGCAGGATTTACAACTGAACAACACAAGTATTTAAAACGTAAGATTTCAATTTGTAACCAAGGTTCTCCTTTTAACTTTATTAATCAATAAAGTTTTCCAGTGTCATATTATACTTTCTCAAAACAATTATTTATAATTTGAGTCATCAACCATGTCCTACATATCAAATCACAGTAGGCAGTTCCAGATTTCAGAATTTCATATATATATTAACTACTCGTATAATATATATATCATAACAGCACCCCACATAAAAACTATGGTGCGGGCATACTCTGCTATCCAATCCCCGTATCAATCGTACTAAAGGGAATACAAGTTCGGAATCACTCTCGAACTGTATAAATACATACACAAACAATATTGAGGCGAAGCATAGTTTCCAAGTCCAAGAGGTCAGTACATACCCTCACGTCTCTTAGAACCGTGACTACCGATTCGATAGCCTGTACCTAGGATTTCTATCTTCTAGGGTACGAGCCAATATCCCCCATAAGGCACACGAGATAAGATCGTTCCAGCACGGAAATCTCAGGGATAGCAAGTAGCGCGGGCATGATTTTCACAAGTATATAATATATGCATACACAATCATATAAATATACCACTTTTATTATATCAATTTAGGTTTATCCAATAACCCACATTCACAACATTTATCCTTATTTTCCCATTATTATTTATCAAGTATAATGGTTCGTTTCTAACTTTAATTCGAAGTATTATGGTTCGTTTCTAACTTTAATTCGAAGGGTTTTTCCAACTTACTATGTAACCCTCATGGACTCTATTCTTCCAAATGTATAATTCAGTAGATATCCATTTATGTTCCAACGTAACTCTCTCTTACGTGTCTCTCCCCTTTAATATATACTTACATTATCCCTTATGCAAAATATCCCAAAAATATAGATTTCGCCTTACATTAAAGGATTTTGAATTTTATTTTCAAAGATGAGAATTTCAAACGGTTTCGAAATCGGAATTAAAATGGAGTTTTAATTAAAAAAAAAATTATTACTTAGAAGAGTCCTCAAAATATAAAACTCTCTAAGATTCCTCAAAACATAAAACTTTCTAGTAAAAATAATAGTTTTAGAAATCCGACCGTCTGATCAAGCTGAATTTTTGTCAGCAGTCCTGTCTCGCCGTTCGCTACAACATACTAAAATTTCAAGCGATTCCAATGGTCCGATCATCCAAAATAATTTTTTTTTAGTGTTTGTATCTGATTAGAACTCTTTTTTTAATCAAACTCTTAATCCTTTACATGACAAAGGGTTTCCAGAATATCATATAAATCATCACTACATGAAAATTTCCCATCTCAAATCGGGTTTTTCTTCCATAAATCTCATCCTAATAACTCCTAAACTAATATGGATGATGCATCAACGAAATAAGCAAGATAAACACTTGCCTGGGATTTTCAGAAATCTGGTTTGGTGTTGAATTTGGTGTGGTTGCGTTCCCCATCTCGCGATCTACGCGTTGGCGGTGGCGGCGGTGCAAACGGTTGAGTTCTGAGCCTTGGAATGCCTTGAGAGCTCTCTCCTCTCCTCTCCAATGGCCGTTCTAGTGTTTTGAGTTATCTAACCCTAGGAGATAACCTAAACATCTGATATAACCCCTTTAATTTTCGTGGGTTTAATTACCCAAAAATAAAAAAATGACTAAAATGCCCTCCCGGGGTACTAATTAGGCCTAAAAACGCCCCGAGACCCAAACTAAGCCCCCGGGTACACTTTTCTGACTATCTCGACCCTTCCGGACGCGTTGGCACACTCAAAACAACCATACGAACAACCTATAAAATATTCACTTTTATTAATCCACATTTAGTCCCGACACGACACAGGCACGTCCCGACTTAAATTTCCACAATTGTCATTTTATTCACACGTGACAATATTATAAAAATAAATCTCATATATTACTATACTCATCCAGTAATATGCAACAAATAATATATTCCCAATAATTACTAACTCTTGTCACGCTAGTAATTATTTAAAACAACATTTCGGATTAAAATTAAATTAATTTATCTCAATTAAATTTAATAAATCCCATAATTTAAAAGCTATAAAAATACGGGGTATTACATACTTCCCCCTTAATAACGGAATTTCGTCCCGAAATTCGAAAAATAAGGCCTCTAGCACAATTCTGGATATCCTTTTCCGTACACAAACTAACTACACATTAGGGCGCTCAATCACTATAGCCCTTTCTTCACAGCAACATTGTTTTACATTCTCATTGGAGACACTTCACATTGCACTCCCAACTGAAAACATTTGAATAGGTTACGTCTATACGTTATAAATTCCATTATCTTACTATAATTAGGAGGCCGCACCTCACTACATGGCAACTACTCGAATTTATTCATACACAAAATTCCCATTCTAAGAAGATCATACAAACATTTGACCACTCTTGACTGCCTAAAACAGTCGTGGAATTCCACCATAGTTATCGGATATTTTCTCGACCGATCCAAAAATTCTGATTATCTACTCTCCTCTAAACATACGGAAGGAGAATAGTCGAGGTTCTTCCATAACAAGACCTTAATAAGTACCTCGTACGCGACAAACAGGTACGAGTGCTTCTACAGAGCATTCTTGAAATCATCGTACCAAGATTCCAAAATCTCCTTCACGTGGCTCCACTAATCTTTAATCACCATGCGCTTATTCCCTGGCTAAGGGTGATACATCCTATTCGAAATGAAATCTTATCTCCGCTAGTTCCTGAAATCCCATATCAAAGGTGGGATTCACCAATCTCATCCAGATTCAGAAATTATACTGCGTCGGACCATGCACTGGCGCGATCCTTCCTTTCAAAGGAAGTCTGGGGCATACTAGTTAATATTGTAAGCCAGCCCAAAGGAATATCAATCACTTCCTTCTCGGCGACTTAATTCACATGTTCGGGATAAACCCTTGATCTTGTTTTGAGGATGGCAACCCATCCAAGAACTTTACCGACTTTACCAACCTCTTCCAATTTCAGGAATTTTCGATAAACTCAAAATTCTTTGGTTGATTCTCCTCTTTCAACCAAACCTTACCTATGGGCAGTGCATGTAGAGACTACTCACTATGTCTCGCTAAACATTGATTCTTCCCTTGAAATGTCTCACATTAAGTGACACGTAATACTCCCCTTCCTTCCTTGGAGTATGCCGAAAGTTCCGACCCGTGCTCTTCTCTCCACGAAGCGCACTTCTAGATCTCTTATACTATACTAACATCATTACTCTTTGTATGCGCAAGTCGCTCTTACACTTGACTAATAACAACTCCGCTCCGGGTGTGCTTCATAACAATTAAATTCTACTCTATTCGAGGAATACCAATTCTTGAATGGCTTCCCACAGCCTTCCAATCAAGTTAGGGCGTGCTATTCTAATTGCACACTTATGTATGGATTATCGCCCCTCATGTGACGTTTAATCCACTCTATCACTTACACTTCGTTATACTAGTCCCACAAACATATATTTCACACGTCTATTACCACGTCCCTTCGACTCGGACTATTTTAATTGTAGTTAACCAAGATGCCCACATTTTTGCAACACTCCGACCGCCCTGGGAGAGCGAACGGCGTTCTATTCATCTGTAGGACTAACTAAATTCAACGGAATAGAAGGAATAGGGCATTCAAATTCCATGACAACAAAAGAGGAATAATAATTCTCAACCTTCCTCAGATAAGTACAACAATTTTCCCAAATAGGTACAACAACCAAAATAAATCACTAACGCTCTATTCATCAAAATAATTACAGGTCATCTCTTTTGTATAATATAAAGTTCTTTCCAGATAATCCATGCTAAAAATCATTCCAACTCTTTATTCACCTTGTGTTCTGTACGCGGTTATGACATTTGGGTACTCTCAATCACTCTAGAAATCAAAATTCTTAAATTCTCCTTATCATCGTTCCACCCCTCAACTCGTGGGGATAACTTTCAATGCTTTCCTACCACAAAAATCCAGCTCCAATGACCTTAAAACAAAATTCAACTTCCAACTTACATACATAATTACTTGATCCCATTTCGACCAGGGTACCGAACTCATGGAATAGTGACCAAATGTCTCCCTATTTCCAACCTTATGCTAAGTTTCATGCGTGGGATGTCTCGCAAAGCGAAATCCAAACAAGGAACCCCCCCGGATACACTACTACCTAGCATTGTCGATTATCGAAATCCGTTAGGTCCTCCGTCCATAGTGTATACCCCTTTATTCCGCCCCTTGACAGAAAAGTTACAATTTCTCCCGTAATTATGCTTAACAAAGAACGTTTCACCAATTTCACTATCGTCCCGTATTGGTTGATGGTAATTACATTCTATAAACCTCGGATACATACGATCGAAATTCTCTAAATTTCCTTTTTCTAACATTAGGGGTATAACTCTTAACTCCCACATCTTTTAAGGATAAATATAACACTGCACTCTTCCTATCACTAAGTCCGGAGTGCTAAACATAATACTGAGTCAAATCTTTTCGCTCAACGGTAAATCCCGGTACATACTGAATCATACTGACAAAGTCTATACATACATTGGTATCGAATATCTCGATCCCACTATCTCCTCCGAAGTCTCTAGGATAGATAATATAAGTGTGAGTCCAACCTTCTTACAGGTAAAGCCTCGCCAAAACAAAACGTGTTGCACTAATGTAACTACTCCGATAGCCTTGCAATAAATGCCCACTATCATACTACCCATTTCTCTAACATTTTAACAAAGATAATATCATACTCGTGTATCGCATCACTACAACGAGTAACCTCAATAAAGTATAAAACACTGTTAATATACTCATTCATCCCCCGCGGATAGCACCAAAGAAAAATCCCGCTATACTAAGGAAAAAAATTCACATAATGGTAACATTTATAATGATATGCATTAAACTCGTCTCACATGCTAATCTAGCAATGAACAAAATATGGTGACTCGCTCGTGTCACATAAACACGTCGCATCCTCTAAGGATACAACTTATACTTCCATCCTGGCAATCGTCTTAGCTGCACAAATGGTTTTCGGACGTAACACGTCTGCCCAAACCAAAACAAAGTTATTTTTAATCGTCGTCCTTTACTAAGCACCGTATTCTTGTCCCTTTTTCTCACTTTGGAACATATTATCGCGAGCAATTTCACTCCGCACAAAATACCTCAACACATAATCCACTTACCACCTTTCCTACTAACCAGGTTAGGATTGTCCTTCTCTCGGACTTTAGTAGACTCGATTCCTGTTAGCCATCTCGGTTGTTCCCTTAGCTTTTTAGGCCATAAAGATCATGTTACTATCTATAATAGTACTTACTGAATTTACCATCACTTGGTAAGAATTTAACTATCTGAAGCATTTAAATGGTTTTCCTGATGTGTATCCACATCCTTTTGTGGTGCTATACCACCACCGTTGTATTCAGTCTTATTCTCGACTAAATTCTTCGATTCCTTTAACTTCCCCCACAAAGAAGCGTTATCATCTATATTGACAAAATATGACATTGTCAACCTCTGAATCGGTCGTCCATCAGAATTTCCTCCTCAAGTATTATCAACTATTATTACAAGTTGGTCTCCCACTTGGAGTCGTTTCCTCCACTAGTATCTACCTCTTTCGATACAAAATTTGCTAACGATTAGGATTCATATCCATAATTGGACTTCTGTTATGCCCTCCTGCGATGAGTTCAGAACCACGTTTTCTTCTCATCCTGAACAGTTGAGGAAGGAACATACGGTCAACACTGTACCTAAGGTTCTCCTATAGGCATAGCATTCCACTTCTAAAATTGGTGGTTGACTCCAACCATTATAATTTCGTCCCGAAAGCCAAGAAAATTTTCTCTAAATTTTCACTTTCAGTTTGCCACACTCCGTCCTATATTTAAGCCTTTGGATACTTTACCTCCTTTGGTAAACACATACAATTTTCGCGTTTCTAAAATTTCCTACTGACAGTCTCTACACATTTTTGTAATACGTTGGGTAAGTTTACCCTCGCACCTCATTTGACTATAACAGCATTTGAAAATCATTGCTGCACCTTAGTCGCCTTTCTAGTCGTGGCTTCTCGTGCCATAATGGAGGTGACCTCGACTACGGTCATCATCCTCGGATATATTTCATAATCTCAACTGAGCCCTGCCTCCTGATGTACGCTTAACGGTCCTCTTCTGACATCCGTCATCACTCGGCACATGCACACATCCGAACGAAATTAGAATTCACTAGTGTATACACATTATAGCAGGAGAACGAAATCTCGTCAAAGGCATCGACAATCCTAAACATAGGACTCTATAATAAACAAAGCAACGCTGAAAGCATAATAAGCCATACAGATCCAAAGGACACTATAACCTGATGCTCTGATACCACCTGTGACACCCCGCCTAATTAAATATCGGGCGATCACTCATTTATTAAATTAAAATCAAGGTGAACAGTTGGTTCATTCTTAGCATCACTGTCGTAAAAATACTTTTCCAATTTAAACACCCTAAATAATTAAGCTAAGTGTCAAAACCATTTAAAACCTTATTCTCATTTTATTAAATCCGGTTATAAAACCTTAAACCATTAACATCTAAAGAGTCACACATTAAGAATAAAAATAGAATTGAACATACACGAATTTAATCATCAATAATAAATCCCAACATTTACAACACTAAAGGAAAACATCCTGACAGTAATAAATCCCGAAATAAAGGTACTGAAAGTAAAAATTTCAATCTCTGACTATACCAACTAAATAATAGAAAGAGGGCGACACATGCCCCTGCTGGATAAAACTGAACTAGGAGTAGAATCAAATGGATGAAGTCGTCTAAACAACAGGTCTGCAACTCCCACCTAAGCTGCAGCACGTTCCTTCCAAAGGATCCTAAGTAAGACGCCCCTGTGGCTGGGCACCTGTAATACATACATATATATACAAGCGAGAAAAGGAAATAGAAACGGGTCAGAGCCCGATAGTGTATATGATTTAAAAATTCGTTTAGCAAGTATTTAAATTGACACAGGCCAATGCAACAACATATTAGTGCGACACTCTCTTGAGAAATTCTCACCTCTCTTCTAATGTGCCCACCTATCGCACTAACCTTCCCAATGGTCTATCTCATCATATACCACACTATCTTTCCCCAATGATTTAACTTATCTTAGGTTATTCGCAGGATTTACAACTGAACAACACAAGTATTTAAAACGTAAGATTTCAATTTGTAACCAAGGTTCTCCTTTTAACTTTATTAATCAATAAAGTTTTCCAGTGTCATATTATACTTTCTCAAAACAATTATTTATAATTTGAGTCATCAACCATGTCCTACATATCAAATCACAGTAGGCAGTTCCAGATTTTAGAATTTCATATATATATTAACTACTCGTATAATATATATATCATAACAGCACCCCACATAAAAACTATGGTGCGGGCATACTCTGCTATCCAATCCCCGTATCAATCGTACTAAAGGGAATACAAGTTCGGAATCACTCTCGAACTGTATAAATACATACACAAACAATATTGAGGCAAAGCATAGTTTCCAAGTCCAAGAGGTCAGTACATACCCTCATGTCTCTTAGGACCGTGACTACCGATTCGATAGCCAGTACCTAGGATTTCTATCTTCTAGGGTACGAGTCAATATCCCCCATAAGGCACACGAGATAAGATCGTCCCAGCGCGGAAACCTCAGGGATAGCAAGTAGCGTGGGCATGATTTTCACAAGTATATAATATATGGATACACAATCATATAAATATACCACTTTTATTATATCAATTTAGGTTTATCCAATAACTCACATTCACAACATTTATCCTTATTTCCCCATTATTATTTATCAAGTATAATGGTTCGTTTCTAACTTTAATTCGAAGTATAATGGTTCGTTTCTAACTTTAATTCGAAGGGTTTTTCCAACTTACTATGTAACCCTCATGGACTCTATTCTTCCAAATGTACAATTCAGTAGATATCCATTATGTTCCAACGTAACTCTCTCTTACGTGTCTCTCCCCTTTAATATATACTTACATTATCCCTTATGCAAAATATCCCAAAAATATAGATTTCGCCTTACATTAAAGGATTTTGAATTTTATTTTCAAAGATGAGAATTTCAAACGGTTTCGAAATCGGAATTAAAATGGAGTTTTAATTAAAAAAAAATTTATTACTGAGAAGAGTCCTCAAAATATAAAACTCTCTAAGAGTCCTCAAAACATAAAACTTTCTAGTAAAAATAATAGTTTTAGAAATCCGACCGTCTGATCAAGTTGAATTTTTGTCAGCAGTCCTGTCTCGCCGTTCGCTACAAAATACTGAAATGTCAAGCGATTCCAATGGTCCGATCATCCAAAATAATTTTTTTTTAGTGTTTGTATCTGATTAGAACTCTTTTCTTAATCAAACTCTTAATCCTTTATATGACAAAGGGTTTCCAGAATATCATATAAATCATCACTACATGAAAATTTCCCATCTCAAATCGGGTTTTTCTTCCATAAATCTCATCCTAATAACTCCTAAACTAATATGGATGATGCATCAACGAAATAAGCAAGATAAACACTTGCCTGGGATTTTCAGAAATCTGGTTTGGTGTTGAATTTGGTGTGGTTGCGTTCCCCGTCTCGCGATCTACGCGTTGGCGGTGGTGGCGGTGCAAACGGTTGAGTTTTGAGCCTTGGAATGTCTTGAGAGCTCTCTCCTCTCCTCTCCAATGGCCGTTCTAGTGTTTTGAGTTATCTAACCGTAGGAGATAACCTAAACATCTGATATAACCCCTTTAATTTTCGTGGGTTTAATTACCCAAAAATAAAAAAATGACTAAAATGCCCTCCCGGGGTACTAATTAGGCCTAAAAACGCCCCGAGACCCAAACTAAGCCCCCGGGTACACTTTTATAACTATCTCGACCCTTCTGGACGCGTTGGTGCACTCAAAATGACCATACGAACAACCTATAAAATATTCACTTTTATTAATCCACATTTAGTCCCGACACGACACAGGCGCGTCCCGGCTTAAATTTCCACAATTGTCATTTTATTCACACGTGACAATATTATAAAAATAAATCTCATATATTACTATACTCATCCAGTAATATGCAACAAATAATATATTCCCAATAATTACTAACTCTTGTCACGCTAGTAATTATTTAAAACAACATTTCGGATTAAAATTAAATTAATTTATCTCAATTAAATTTAATAAATCCCATAATTTAAAAGCTATAAAAGCTATAAAAACACTGAGAATTAGGTGGTTTATCCCTTAAGAATTATCCCACATCCACAGTGTTTCTTGTTACTTTCATATTTAAATATATACTATAGAAGGCTATTAATATCTAGGTTTAAGACAATAGGGATGTTTGAGTATGTTCTTTCGGGGTTATGTGTTGACTTAATGGTTATTTGTCCACCCCTATCCCTGTGGGGATTCGTCCTTTTAAAATGATTTTTGTAGAAAGAAAATGTGTGCTGGCCAACATGGGCCAAATGGGAGCATCCTGGATTAGTGGAGCTCTTCCTGAGTTATTTAGGGGTTCACCCATCAAATAGGGAATTTGTCATATGTTGACCATTTGACAAGCCGAGTGGATGTCATTGGCTAGCTGTCAAAGTTCCAAGCTATCAATCTACTTTTTTGTTATCCACTTAAGTAGGGAATACAGTCGAGCTCATGGCTAGGCTGAGGTCTTATACTGATATCTCATTGGTCGGGGCCAAGGTCTTCAGACCATGAGGTTTCGTTCACAACTATGGCATAACAAAAGTCCTCAAGACTTTGCTTATGTCTGCAAATGAGTGAGTGAAGTATTATCATAATCAATCTTGTGTCAATATTGTAATACCCCACGATTTTTGGGACTGAGAATTTAATTTATTTGGGAGAAATAAAATTTATTTAAATTGGAGAATTTTAAATTTGGAAATTGAGGTCAAAACTCGAGGATGTTATAAAGTATTTCAGATGAAAAATTATGAGTGCACGGTTGATCCGGGATGGGTCGAGATAGTCAAAATGACAGTACTTGGGTTTTATTTTGGCTCCGAAATATTTTAAGTTAGTTTAACTCGAATTGGAGTTAACGAGTCATTTAAAGTGTGTATTATCATTTAAAGTTGGGTATTTTGGAATTTAGGCTTAAGTAGGGCTCGTGAGAGGCCAATCTCATTTAAGAGATTTAGAAAGACCCAGAGAGAGAGAGAGAAGAAGAAGAAATGAAGTAGAGAAAGAGGAGAAAATCTTGGAGGTTCCGGACAATCCGCGAATTCGAGGAAGATTCAACCTCTACAACTTCTAGGTAAGTGATTAAACTTGCTAAATAATTCATGTGTGTAATTTATTTCATGAATTGTGGATAAAAATTTGAATTTGGGGTTATTATGTCAAAAAACCTAGATTTTTGGTTAAATCTTGCATTTGAGGTGTGTGTATATGGATTTGAGGTGTGTGTATATGGATTTGAGGTTGTATAATTAGTGGGGTTGATTTATATTAAGAGTTTTAATGTTAGAAACATGATTGGGTTGAATATTGAGGGTTTGATGATGATATATTGGGTTTTTGGAGAGTTAGGTTTCGTCTAAAATGAAGAACGGCTGAAATATCTGGTATGGTCGATCGACCGCGGCCAGGAAGCTGGTCGACTGCGCTTTAAGGGAAAAGCCTACTGGTTGCTTCGCAAGGCAAATTCCAGAATTGCGATTGACCAAGGGTCACGGGCCGGTCCATCGGTACTCTGTTTTTAGCCCAAGAATGCGATTTTCTTTCTGCCCCTTTTCTTTTAGGTCTAAAGCTTAGGGACCTTCTTACTTAATGTATTATAAAGGGTTACATCATAATATCAAGAGATTGATACCTTAGGATAGTAAGGTGGAACTTGGGCCTATTTTAGGAATGGCTTATGAGGGTATGGGGCCTCTTTTATTAAGGAAATAATGGTAGGACTAAAAGATAGTTGGATTGTATCAATTTGATTTTGGTGGACTATCATGAATTGGTTATACATTATAAAGATAGTTTCTTTTTACCTACGTGCGTTCGGGGTCAAGTGGTATCACAACATCGGATGGACTTATATTATCTCAATCTCATTACATATAGAAAGTACTTGAACAATTCAAGAAGTATGATATTAGTCCTACCAAGACACCTGTAGATGTAAATTTACATCTAGCAAGAAATAATGGTGAAAGCATATCTCAGCTATAATATTCTCGTATTATCGGCAGTTTAATGTATATCATGAACTGTACACGACCGGACATAGCATACTCAATAAGTAAGCTAAGTCGATTTACGAGTAATCCAGGGAGAGATCACTGGAAAGCAATATTGCGAGTTTTGGGTTATTTGAAATATACTCAAAACTATGGACTGCACTACTCAAAATATCCAGCTGTTCTTGAAGGACATTGCGATGTAAATTGGATATCCGATACAAAAGACTCTAAGTCTACTAGTGGGTATGTGTTTACCCTTAGAGGTGTAGCCGTATCTTGGAAATCCTCAAAACAAACATGCATTGCTAGATCAACAATGGAATCAAAATTTATTGGACTAGACAAAGCTGGAGAAGAATCTGAATGGCTTCGAAATTTCTTAAAGGATGTTCCAAATTGGTCTAAACCTGTTCCTGCAATATGTATATATTGCGATATCTAATCGGCGATTGGAAGGGCATATAATCACATGTATAATGGAAAGTCACGACATATTCATCGTCGACACAATACCGTTAGACAACTTCTCTCAAATAGAATGATCTCAATTGACTATGTAAAGTCAAAAAATAATATATCGAATCCACTAACGAAAGGTTTAAACCGAGAGAAAGTTGAAAGATCATCGAGAGGAATGGGTCTAAAGCCTATAAATAAATAAGAATCAATATAGTGGTAACCCAACCTAGCTGACTAGAGATCCAAAGATCTAGGTTCAATGGGCAAACCGAACTATGTTGTATTCAGTAAGCACTGGAGGATATTTAATCCTATCCATTCCAAAGATGAGACAGTGCACATCTGTCGCGAAATTAGGATAAGTTATGCTTTTAATGATATCTATATCTTAGTATGTCTAAGTGGGGTATTGCAGGATACTCTTTATGGAAGTCACCTACGTGAGTAAGAAGTGGGCCACTTCTATGAGAATAATGAAAGGCATATTCTCTAAAATATTCACGGAACCAAGTGGTGTTCATGGCCAAAATGAACACAAACGTGAGAACTAACTGTATTGAAGAATTATTGTGTGAATACTGTTGTCTAGGTTTACAGAAACGGTTGACGGTTCAAGGACATGAAGTCGACTGATTAACCAAGTAAATTCGATAGTATATCACTAAGGAAAGTTCAAGGCCACTAGGCTACTTCTCCCGATGCAATAAGTCTTCAGTTTTACTCAACCTATGTCTGCATCCGCATAAGCATCTGTTATGATTTATTTATAGCGATATATCATTCATGTGGGAGATTGTTGGAAAATTGGAGCTGCCCAGATTTTTGGACAGAATTTTTTGAGCAAATTTGAGCTCAAATTTAGGTGGGACCCATACTACGATAATTGTGGGACCATATACAAACGCGTTCTCCTCCACAAGGAGATTAACGTAGTATATTCATATGTCCAATTTCAATAAGTTATGAATGATAAATATGTCTCCAAAGTGACTCACAAAGCAATGAAAGTTAATGAATTGGGTATATTTTAACTCTTGTCCCACATTGGAAGAGTAGTGGAAAGTTGATGAGTTAATAACACCCCAGTATGGACTAAGGCTTGGATGTCTTGGGGTATCCCAACTCCTTGAAGGGGAGATGGCCTACACTATGCATGTGTTGGGCTTGGCCCAAAACCCCACACGCATGCGCACCGTCCGGCCGACTCGGCTTGGGCTTGGGCTTATAATCTCTTAAAATATTTTGGTCCGTTTTAATTTAACTTTCTGGGCTTTAATTGTTAATTAAGTACGAAATTAATTAATAATTAATTAAATGTCTATCAGTTAATTTCAAGGGTCAACAGTTAACAAAATTAACTATTTTGACAGTTAAATTCGGTTTTGACTGTTCCCAATAGTCAAAACGTTTGCTATAAATTAAATCTTTCCCCTACAGTTTTTTACTACTGAAAAAATTGTCCTCCCACAGTTCCGAAATGATGCAACATCTTTTCCCATAAAATAATTTCTCTAATATTGCTACTGCATACATCTCCGGCATATTATTTCTTGGTCTGGTTGAGTATAAAATATAGAATTGTGTTCGCAGAAATTAATCATAGTTGTGCTACTTGATTAATTTGGAAATTCGTTCTATCTTTGTAGACAATTATTCATTACCTTTAGAACGATGTGGAGGGAATCAATTTGTCTTAAGGAGACTGTTCTAAACAGGGTTCGGATAATTTCTTCTATATTCTAATATTATTTCTGCAAATTCAAGTAAGTGTTAATTTTCTGTAATTTCGTTTTATTTCTGTAATTATATTAATTATTCATAATTCTGTACATTTGTATTTAATAAATAGTAGACATAACATTAAATATGTGATAAACTATCCAAATTATTAGAACATATATTGATATTTTAAATATGGATCGTGGCAGCCATTATTGAAGGCAAGTTTCCTCTTCTTTTTAATAACCATCAGATCTCAATGAGGAGCCATTAACCTATGAGGAACAGATCGATCATAAAGGCATTTACAAAGGACTATTTACATGGTTGATTCATGGATTTTCATCTAAAATAGGAGGGCTGGTGTTGTATCAACGTTATGTATTCATGGAAGTGGGGAAATAGAACCTAATCACATGAACAAGATTGAAGGTGGAAAATGGGATAATAATACTTTTGCAATTGTAGAATTTTTCTCTTTACTATTCTGTCATTTATTTATTTTTTCTTGAGAGCTACAAATTAGAGAGAAAGTGAGTTTACGGAGACAACAAATGGTTATTTCTACAACTACTAACATTTTGTAATGTTAAAGCATTTTATTTTAAAATATAATTTGTCAATTTTTATTTATTTAAGATCTATATATTACTTATTCTTTGATTAAATTGGGTTGTTCATGATAGTCCCCTCTCCTAATAATTAGTTTATTTATTTCCTCTCTCTATAAATATATATAGACATATTCTCCGTTCATGCGTTTTTGGGGAATTTAATTTATTTCATAAGATTTGTTATCCTTTGTAGGTGAAAAATCTCAAGTTAACGAGAGATATTATGTATCTAATTTATTTTAAATGATTTATATGTAAGTGTTTAATTTATTTCACATGATTCGTTAGCCATCGCAAGAGTTGTTTATATTACATTTTGTAAGATATCCCTTAATACAATGAATATGATTTAAAGATGAGTACATATCTTTATGTACTCCTTCCATCCATAATTAAGACTCCATTATTTTTTTGGGTCATCCCAAATTAATAGTCCACTTTCTTTTCTTTTTTTACATAATCAACTATTCAAATTTCTCAAATTGAACATTTTGTTGATCTTGGCCATTAATTGAAGGTATCCTTAATCTGTACAAAAAAAGAATATGAAACCTTAATTTAGGACGGAAGGAGTATTTATTTTGATGTTATAGTGTTCTACCTTCCCTATATGATATTAATTTTTTTTTTATAAAATAATGTATTGGTTTGCCATAATATTTGTGTTGAAATAAAATTTCAAATTAACCAGATTAATTATTTTTAACTGTCCGCGCATGCGAGTTGCAAGCTAGTAACAATACAATTATAGTACTACTACTTTCATGGTTTCAAATGATTTGACGAATGGAAATAAGTTAGGTACATTTAGCATCTAAAGTCAATATAAAACATGAGCATCAAACACTAACAATATAATATTATATTCAATGGAGCATGGAATGCAATTTTAAAGTGTATAATTTTATATTATTATAAAAATATTAAAATGGGGGCATATCAGGTAGTGTTCCTCCTATCATGGGGACGAGCTTAAGCGAAACTTATCTAGGTTGACCCTCACTTTTCTAAAGGTTATTATATCAATTTGTCGTTTTCTCTAAATGCATGGCGTATATTTCCCAAACCCCATTTTATGGGCAATCGGAGAGTTCATTGCAGTATTTTTTAGTGTTGAGAATTCTTTACTTATTGAGAGGTGTTGCTTTAGTTGTGCCTATTTTGGGGGGATTTTGTGTTGTATCTTTATTTAACCTGATGTGCATATATTTTGTATTTCTTATTATTTAATCAATGAGAATTCCATTTTCTTAAAAAAAAAGATTTGGATTACTTTCTTAGTGATGACAAGCTCGAAAGTACATTTTATAAGTCAATTCTCTAACTAATAAGGATGGTTATAATTTCCCTTTCGTCAATTAAAATACTGAGATTTTAACACTTTAAAGAACGACATCAATGACTTTAGATTCGGGTCATGCAGTGCATTTGATCAATCAATATGTTAATACTACTTAGATTATATTAATTGGGTCGTGCACTGCATTCACGTGGTCTCGAGTTTACAATATACTGAAATCTATGAAAATTAAAGCACAACCTCAAAAAATTCCAGAGTCACTATTTACTAGATTTTTATAATGCTATTCTTAGAAAGATATTTTTAGATTAGTACCTAAAAACCTTCCAACCCTTTCTCTTATATCTTATTATCTAGAGACATATGGGACGAGCTGAAAGCAGCTCCTGAATAAATCAAATCTTCTAGGTTGAAATAAAATACACTCTCTAAAATTCCTAGACTGGAGTCTTACGGAATAAAAAAAAATTCTACTTAAATAAGCCATGCATGCCTTATATTAAAACTCATTCTTTTAATGGTTTATAAATAGGGCTATAAACGGATATTCGAAAATCCGCATCCATACGATATCCGAATCCGAATTTGCGAATATTTATTCGAAAATATGGAAACGGATACGAATATGGATACTCTTTAAAAATATCCGAGAAAACAGATATGGATACGGATAGTACTAGTATCCGACACGGATAATCCGTATCCAATGCGGAGTATCCATTTTATCGGATATCCGTTTTACCGGATATCCGTATCCGTCAAACATATGTTTAAAATGATACTAATAATATTAGTATTAGTATTACTAATAAAATAATATTAAAACAAATCTTAATCGTTTATTGCCAAAACAAAATAAACACATACTCCACTCAAAACAAAAACACCCTAAAGTTGTTGTTTTATTGGGTATATTATAAAATTTCATGTATTATTATTTAATTGGGTATATTATCATGGAGTTACACTAAAGTTACAATACACCTTATCACACACAACATACACCGACTAAATAACATATACTCCACTAAAAAAAACTAACTTAGTTTCATTTCTCCTTCGTACAAAATAAGAGAAAAGAAACTGTCATGTGGTTGATCGTTAGTTTACTTAATTACAAATAAATGTAAGAGAGAAACAGAAAAGAATGTAAGAGAGAAACATAATGGAATGTAAGAGAGAAACATAAAAATGAAGAGATGGTTTTGATTGTAATGAGAACTGAAGTTAACAACATGTATATTATATACAAAATAAAAATGTATACTTATTAAAATAAAAATATCAGTATGTTTTGAAGACAAAAGGTCCATGAGGTTATCATTCTCAATAAATTTGATTAATCTAAAATGTGCATATTTATTTCTACTGTCATAGAATGCAACTGTTAATTTTTTTTGGATGGCTTTAAGCTTATACGGTTGTAAAGTATGGATGACTTTAAGCCATATTATCATTATGGAATGATACTATTATTATGGAATCCATAATTGTTGATGTTAGGATGTAGTAATTTTGTTACATATTTATTTGGATTGGATTGAATTTCATTGGATTTGATATTTTAATTATTATTTTTTGCGATGGCTAAATAATGTAAACGGATACGGATATTATCCGAATCCGAGGTATCCGAGCGGATACGGATATGGATAGTTGTTTTAACTATCTGGGCGGATACGGATATGGATAGTACATTCAGATAGCAGATACGGATATGGAAAACATGGTATCCGATCCGTATCCGTCCGTTTACCACCATCATTTATAAACCTGATTTGGAATGACTTATTGCAGGAAATTATAGAATTGATTACAACTATTGGAGGAAAATTTTGTTAGACATTTACAAGAATATGGATCACTCTCATGTGGGCTAAAATATTCTAGAATTTGATGTAATCATCGTTTCATACGGCACGCCAAAAACCCAAAGAGGGAGTTAATGCATTCAAATATGGGAGATTCGTTATTAACTAAATTGGTCTCTTTATGTGTCATCTTTTGTCCATGACCATAAAAATATATGGATGAAAGCTCTAATAAGTTGTATTTCCTCATCAATAAACCCCTCTCTAAAGAAACCCATATCATTTTTAAGTAAGGATCTTCATTTGGGGTAAGAGGGTGGTGGTTCCACATCTAGGTGGAAAGACCTTAGGGTTTCTTCGTTATTTTATGGGCACCAATTGAGCTTTAGGGGCCTCATATCCTCTTACTGGATTGGCATGGATTGTATAAACCTTTTCTCGGTCTCGGTAGATTGGTCTGAGAAGATTTCATTTGTATTTTTACTCTTAAGTTCACCAAATTTTAGTATAAAGTGATGGCAAAACCATCATACCAATCATCAGTTAGAACTGGGCTCAAAATACTAAGAATGTTTTTTATTACAAAACTAAAAAATCATTGAGTCATAGCTCATTTTATGAGAAGTTGGGAAATGAATGAGAAAAGATACGAGTGGTTTAATTTTACTTTTGTAGTTTTCTATGGAAATCAATAGATTAGGAACTGGGTAAGAAATATTTTCCATGAAAAATATTAATATTATTGACCACTTTTCATACTCATGACTATTATATTCCTATTATAGATTTGAATTCAGGCATCACGCCAGTATAAAATGAACAATAATACGTGTTTTATGGAAAATAATTCACCGTTAATCAAACTGGCCCTAAGATCATATGAACATTTCAAGGCACATCTCGTTGGCAAAGGTTATAATAAACTAGGTAGGATTGATTTTGATCAAACATTTAAACCCGTAATCAATCACTATTTGGCTAGTTCTTTCCATTGTAGTATCATTTAAATGGTTTATCTACCAAATTGACGTCAAATATTCATTCCTCTATGGATCTTATAAAAGTGGTCTATATGTAGTAGTCTTCGAGGTTTGTCAATGCTCATTTCCCGAATTATGTTTATTGCCTCCAAAGAGTTCATTATTGCCTCAAACAAGAACCATGTTCTTGGTTTCACCATTTTAGTCATTTCTTCTCCATATCAGGTTTATTGTAGATGGGGTAGTTCAAGTTTTTAAATATATATCACATATCTACCAATACCATTCTTTTATTGCCTTAAGTTGATATTATAATCACGGTGAATGATCAAAATGTGCTTTCACATCTCATTTGGATACTTCATTTTGAGTTTTCTCCCAAAAACTTGTTGATATGCATTATTTGTGGCATTAAATTTATTCGAAATTGTAATTGTTGGTTCATTTCTCTACAAAATATATGCTCGCGACATTTTATCTCAAGCCTCAATATTGGGCTATAAGCCTCTTGATACCCGCCTTTCTCAAATGCATCTTCTTCAACTCTATGGAAGGTCTCCTGTTGATCCTAAAAATTATTGAAGTATGATGGGTGGATTTACGATACCTTACATTGACCCTTGATCTCTTCCATATGATATTTAGGTTCTTTCTCTACCAGTTGCGTATGCATCTTCCTTGGTGCTTATTGTATTTTATGGACTTCCAAAAACTAATCAACAATGGTGTGTTTATGTATGAAAGAAGAATACCGTGGATTTTATAGTCCTCATGGAAGTTGACCTTACTTGTGTGACTCACTTAATCAGAGACATTGAACTTCGTTTGGTGCATCCTCTAGTCCTTTTCTAAGACAACAACATCGTCATTTATGGGTTTGATAATCTTGTCTTCCACGCTCGTACAAAATATATCGAATTAGTTTTACGAGAAGATCGCATGTGGTTAACAAGTTATGTTTGGTCCACCTCCCAACTGTTTGACTCCAATATCTTCACAAAGGCCCTGCCCAAATTCGACTTCCATTTTCTTCATAGCATGCTTGGAGTTATTTTTTTGTCGCCCTCCTGGATTAAAGGAGAGTGATAGAACTAATTTGTTGATGTCAAATACAATTTTTCCATCAGTTGTATCCAACCATATAAATATTATTTTATCCATTGTGTACATATCGATTTACAATCAAGGCGTGGGTCATTATATCTCGTCCGATAAAATTATTCTAAACCTGCGCCCACTAAAATCCTTAAGGGAAGCTAAGAGGACCAAACCTGCAAGGGCCAAGTTGCAAAAATAACAAATTAGAAAAAAAAACTCTCCTTGGGACATTTAATTCTTCGGTTAAAGTCCCTAAGGACCTTCTTCTAATCGGTTAAAGGTCCCTCTAGTAATGATTACTAAATCCATTAAATCTCTTCCCAGCCACCCACGTGTTACCCCACCTCGGATCGACCATCAAACACATTTTACCATTCAGTCAAAGACCCCAGATCAAACCCTATAAATAGAGGTCCCCATTAAACTTCAAAAGGACCCCAAAACCCAACGTTGATTTAGTTTTCTAACTTTCTCAATCACCAGCGCCCGAGAAACTCGAGATCGTTCTGAAAAAGTCCCCAAAAAATTTGTTCTTCAAAAAAGTCACTTTTCCCCCAAGAAAAGCTTGTACTTTTGCGGAGTCACTTCAGTCCCAAACTAGGTTCATACTTCTAAAAAGTCGCCTCTGAAAGAAAAATAGAGTCAAGCATCTGCGCGCATTCCATGAATGTCAACACTTCTAAATGGAGCTCTGCCCGACTAAACGGAGCTCTTCCCACCTTAGGCACCTCAAGTGGGGATACTCTTACGGGAGCTACAGGGGTAAGGGAACTCTGCCCAATTATCGGGTCAAATATATATATATATATATATATATATATATATATATAAATTGTCCATATATGCTTATCTCTTTTAGCTCGGCCCCTATTTTGGGGACATGATATGGACTCTATAACGTTTATATTTTAAAGCCTGGTTTTTAACCTAACACCTTTGTTAATTGACTTGACATGCTCATATGTTAAAACAATGTTAATAAAATGCCATAACGACCAAATGCAAATATTACAATATACTATTTAAAATCATTCTCAAGAAAGTGTCAATGACCGGAGTCATTCTGAAACTTTTCACAAGTCAAAGTCTAAAATTCGACTACTTCCATCGCTTCTCCAAATGAACAAATCTTGTCTTTGCGGCGGCACCCCGAATATGTGTTTTCATATCAAATACTTGTCAAACGTCGAACTTTTATTAGACACACTATTAAAATTTAAATATATCATCCCAACACAATAAAAATGTTATACTAAGGACTGTCAAATGCTCCCATTATCAACACTGACCCCTCCACTTTGATAGTCCCCATTCATCACAATTTGAGGATGAGGACACACTCTCAATTCCAAACAGACACCCCTAGGGAGCACCATCACCCATACTAAAAATTATTTTAGAAACTACCCATTGTGGACATCCCAAGGTCGGGGGGGTCTGAGGTCTCCGTAGGTGGATCCCCCTTTCTATCCCCTCCTTCTTCCTGCGTACGAGCAGGATTACGTCTTTTATCAGGGCGCTTGGTCGTCGTCAATGTGGGGTGATATGTAGATATAGAGTCGCCAACATATTTGGCACAAAACGGGTAAAAGAAATGTTGTCGCCTAAAGAGAACGGCCTTAAGGACAATACTGATTCTTGCAAAATTAAGTAGTTTTACGGTTAGGGGATTAAGTTGCGGAATGGGAAGGTGTTAGTCACCCATCCTGCCTTTTCGATATCTCATGGGCATGTGTTAATCTTCTCCTATATAATGCCATGATGTGTGTTCTTATGTGAATAATATAAATTTAGGATGGCATCACTCGACTCGCGTTATGGATAAAGACGGAGCGAGGTCATCACTACATCAAAATGGTAAAATTGTCACCTTTTTAGCAGTCAGGCTTGTCACGGTCAATGACCGTGACACAAAAACACGCATTTTTTGTCACGGTCATTGATCGTGACAAGTGAAGTTTCTCACGGACTTGTCACGGTCAATGACCGTGACACGTCCGTGACAATTCTGTTAGTAAAAAACTCTCCCCCTTCTTTTTTCCCACCGAAATCGTCCCTCCATTTCTCTCTCTCTCTCTAGCGGCTGCTCTCTCTCTCTCTACAACTTTGGTATGTTTTCTCTTTATTTCTTCACCATGTATGTATATGTGTGTGTGTGTATATATGTGTGTAAATGTGCGTGTGTGTGTGTGTGTGGTGTGTGGGGGGCGGGGCAGCAGGGCTTGGGGGAGGGGGGTATGTGCTTGTGTGTGTGTGTTTGTGTTTATGTGTGTATATATGCGTGTGTGCATGTGTATATATGTGTGTGTGCGTGTGGTGGGCAGGGGTAGCGGGGGGGGGGGATGTATAATATTGATTGGTTGTTACTTTTTTTTGTAAATTAATAATTAGTGCCCCTTTCATATGCAAGTAGGATTTCCCCTCATTGTAAATTAGTAAATTAATAATTGTATACTTTAATTGTTAGTTTAATTGATGAAAAGAATTAATTGAGTAGATGAATTAGAAGGAGTACGAGATACACATTTGGTGTTGCCATTGCGGTTGGATTATAGTGGATCGATGTTGGGTTGCTTAATTTTAAAAGTGGCATGACCACTGGATTATTGTCCATATGGGGGTGGGATTTTTCAACTTTTTTGAAAATTACTTTGTATAACGAATAATATATATATAGTATGATAATTAAATGAAACATACTTGAAATTACATATAGTACGCATAGATACTAGCCTTATAGTTCTTATACGTACGCATTCAATATCCCTTAGACCCGTTCGAGAGTCATTACCCCTGTAATGAGATCTCTCGAATTGTCCCGTTTGGACAGTTTGGGACTGCATAATTTATGTATAATAATATTCTTAGTGGCTTAAAGTTGTTACTTTTAGAGGAAATTCTGCAGTCGTATCCTAATGTTCTCTGGGTACATACTAGATTGACAAGTGTGACTGTTATTTCAATTGATCAATTGAAATAATACTCACACTTGCCAATCTACGTCGTGTACTTGGAGAACTACGGGGATATGCTGCCGATTTTTTCTCAAATCGTAACAATGTGCATGAGCTATTAAGTATATTACAGAAATATGCGGTCTTGAATGGGATAGGACCACTCACCCTTTAGAGGAGATGGAGGAAATAGAAATTAAATGAAACATAATATAAATCTAAGTTTTGTTTATACTAATCCATGAATATACGCTTCTTGACTTTAATAAGTGATTAGTTGCGGTAGCTGTGATGGGATATTCGAAATACAAAGAGTGGATGGGTGAGACAAATAGAATGGGGGATGTGTTTCGCAGAGGTGCTAATGAATTTGTGAAATACGCAAAGAGATGACATAATGATGAATAGTTTTCGTGTCCGTGTGCTAGGTGTAAGAATGGTGAGGTGTTTGAGTGGAAAACAGTTGAACTACATTTGTTAAGATCGGGTATGCAAGATAGTTATCGATTTTGGAGTTTTCACAGTGAATTAAAGTTCCTTTTGTCTCCGAACAACCTTCACAACAACCTTCAACAAGTAGGATAGATGTAGAAGGGGACGACGTAGATCATAACATGTTAGAGGATTTAGTTGATGATGCGTACGGAGTTTATGAAGCCGAGGAGAATAAGGTTACTGATTATGTACAAGGTTCAAGTGCTCGTGAAGATATCACGATAAACCTTGACGATGATTACCAAAGTTTAAAAGTAGGGGTGGGGGTGGGGATGTTTCGGATTTTTAGTAATTGTACATATTATGAGCTAGATGCTGTTGTTTTGGAATTCAGAATTGAGGTGTTAAACAGTAAAAATTCATTTGGATTTGTAGTAATTGTACATATTTACATGTCTTCTTCTAATTCATTTTGATTTGTACTAATAACAATATTTTTTTACAGCAAATGTCTCCTTCAGGTATTAAGGCCAGGATGATGATGCTGATTGTGATGATGTCGTCTGGGCTCGGTGGTAGCGGAGGCGAGGAGGTCTCCTCTGCCCCTAGGCTCCCCAAATATGGAAAATTGGGGATGGCCATCGAGAACAAGACGGGGCTATTAGCGAGATCCCTCAAGCTGGTAAAGACGATCATCGGCCCGGGGTACACTAGTTGGAGGGAGGTGCCAAATGAGCTCAAGTTAGCTATTTGGGTGGCACTACAGGTAATGAATTTATATTTATATTTATATGAATATTTCAATTTCAATTTCGATTTTATTTTATATTTATATTTATATTTATTCGCAACTAATATTGTATTTGTTGGACAGGAATAATTCATCTTGGATCCAAAGCTAAGCGATTCCGTCTTGGAGCAGTTGAGGGAGCAACACAAGACGTGAAAGAAAAATATGCTGACTCGGTACTTTGGGCAGACCCGAGAGTCCGTTATCCGAATGTGTGAATCCGTCCCGCCGAAGGAGTCAATCTCATTGGCACAATGGAAAAAGTTCATTAACAATGAGATCGGGGAGCCACAATTGGCATCTCGCCAATCGGGGAGGGAAAATCGGGAAAAAAAGACGGACGTGCACTACTCCGGCCGGACGTCTTACGCCGAGGTGGAGAATAGGATGATGGTAAGATTTAATTTTTCTATAACTACAGAAATATATTATTCTGCATTATTTTACTTTGCGGGGCTGATACTAATTTTACTATATTTTATTTCAGGGGACAAAGAGTGGCCCTGGGGGTAGGCCACATAGGCTCGATACTTATGTGGCTATTCGGACGAAGAAGGGTAAGGATAAGGAGGTGTCCCCGAGCGTCGCGACCACGATTGTAAGTAATCCGACAGTTTACTTTTTGTTAATTACGTTATAATTTTTTTATTTACTTATTTTACTAATCATGTGCTTTTTGTCGTTTCAGGCAAAGCTTAAGGAAGTGCATGAGTCACATCTGATGCCGACAATGAATCTTTATCCACAGACGCACTCAGCCAAGTGCTTAGCACTAATCGCAAGGGGAGGACAAGGGGTATGAGCTCGCGGGTGGCCAAACCTAGGATCATCAGATTGGAGGCGAGCGACATCGGGTTGGCTCGAACGGTGGACTCGCATGATCCGAAGTTTTCCCGTTTGAAGGTGACGGTCCAAGATATGTTCTCATTCATGAAGCGTTCATTGGGAAGAAACCATAAGGGTAAAGGGAAGGTGAAGGTGGTGGAGGAGGAGGTGTAGGATGATGAGGATGTGGACCTCGCTGCTTCATCGCCGACACGTGCGGACTTTGATGATCCACACCCCTATTTGGCTCCCTTCAACCAACCGATGTCGACACTTGGTTGGCCGAGCGTGTTTATACTGGACATATTTTATGGCCAACGGATAGGGTGGGGTTTGAGGGACCCGACGCGTCCAGAGTATGCCAGTTCATGGACACTTGCTTCAAGACATCGAGTCCAAGGTGCTCGTCACGCATGTGATACTCGGGAAGGAGAACTCCCCCTTGTGGTTGAGCGAACAATGCGGCATGATGTATATTGGTGGGTGTGTCAATTCGTATATCGTGTGGCCTACTCACCTCCTCAGAGCTAACCTTACCCCAGACTTGTAGTGACATTATTTGAATTGAATTGTTTTAAGTTGTTACATTTGAATTATATTTGGATTTTATCGTTATGCATATTGTTTTGAATGTATATTTGCATTCTCTCTATTTTATTTGGATATATGATGTTTGAACAGGTATAATGTTGCTATAACAGGTACAAATATACTGCTTGACAGTGACAGTGGCCATACTGCTCAGCAGTTTTTTTTTTTAATTCTGCCCAGAATTGTCACGGTCAATGACCGTGATAATTTTTTAAAGAGTGTCACGAGTTTGTCACGGTTTATGACCGTAATAAAACTTGTCAAGGTCATAGACCGTGACATGTCTGTGACAATTCTAATGAACTTATCACGGTCATTGACCATGACATGTCCGTGACAATAAACGCTGTCACCCCCAGAATTGTCACGGTCATTGACCTTGACAAGTCCAACTTGTCAAGGTCAATGACCGTGACAATTCGGCAGATTTGGTGTAATGCATCCTAAGGAGTGTTCCCAAAATAGTAATAAAACAGATGATGTAAGTGTTGGTCGATCCAAAAAGTGTTATGAAGGAACGATTGCATATATCGGACATGAAACAAGCAAACAAGCATATAAAATGTATATATCATGGATATATGATGAGAATAAAGTAATAACTATTTGTGGGAGGACTCGAGTCGAGGGATTTAGCCAAGACGCCTACGTAGCCCGAGGGCATCAAAGTTCACGTAGTTCGAAAAATATGGGGTGGGGTTTAACCCATAAATCCAACCGAGACTTTATTTATATGTGTGTGTGTGTAGAAAAAGGTGTTTTAGTATGAGAAAATGTGAAGAGAAATCCTTATTTGGTATTTACAAGTGAACCCTCTTTTTCTTATTTTGGGGTTTTTCTATGAAAATAAAGTTTGTGCGAATACTAATAATAAAAAATTATAATTAAGATGTGTGATGTAGTGAAGTAAAATACTAAAGAGAAAATGAATAACTAATGCAAAATTAAGAGAATTTAAAGACAATGAGGAATAAATAGACCTCCTTATGATGACTTGGAGTAGATCTTGCTTGTAGATGTGCTGACGCCAAGCTGAAGTGATGGTGGTTTGAGGAGGTGGGTGGGTATTTACTCAAAAGAGTATGAAAAGTATGGAAGGAATGTGGGTTATGGACTTTTAAGGAAAGAACAGCTTTGAATTCGCGGGAGTTACTGAGAAGGATTTTCAGGGATGCCTTAGGTGTGTCTTTCAAAGAGAGGTCATTGCCTCTATTTATAGGTCCAATGGGGGTGTCGATCGGCATGGCCTTATTCCTGCCTATCGGCATAGAACCTTAAACACACTACCAATAAGCAGGGTCTGAGGTTTCCAATTAGCAGTCTGAGGCACCTTTTTCCAAAAAACAACCGTAAACCGCAAACCGTAAGTTAGAATTGTACACAGGGTGAACCGTTGGAAAGGGTATTCAGATCCCTTAAATAATACATTGATCCACCCCTAGTATTGGGTGATGACCGAAATCAAATGGGGCTCAAAAGTGGTCATTGGTCACTAGACAGGAAATTCCCGTAGGAAAACGGATCGTTCATCCAAATCGTAAAATAGAATCACGCACGATGATTAAGTGCGAAAAGTAGCATCGCGTCGAACGCTAATTGTTGAGTTCCTTTCGCCTACTTAATACAAAAACCTAAGTTACGACTGCACTTGCGATACAAGTGTAGCGGTAAGTCGGGTATCGAATCCACAAGGAGTGTTCAACATATTTTAATTGGATTATTAATTCAGGAATAAAAGTAAAAAAAGGTGATGGTTGATTGTAAATAAAAGAAAAGAATAAGTAAATCTACACAAAAGTAAAGCGAGGATCGGGATAACATCCAACCATACGGCTCAAAACACTTATTAATCAGAATTCCTGCTCGAGAGAAATTTAATCGAGCATTATCAATTAATCATAAACTTCGCACAATAAGGAATTTAAGCCAAAGTTGCGTGAATAAATATTTAACCGAAAATTGGTCGCGCGCGGATTAAATTCAGATTATCGCTATAAACACTAATGTTGCATGACAGAGAAAGTTAAACGCGTAAGAATCCGACTTTAATATGCACGGGTTCAATTAGACGCAATTCTGCACAAAACCTAATTTTCGGAGCTCGGGGCCCGTTAATGACGAAACGAAATCCCGACCCTATTTATCTAAGGGTAATACATGAATTAAACTAATTTATACTAATTAAACTAGGAAAGTAAGAAATAAAGAAAGTAAACTAATTAATAAAGCATGAAATTAAGTTACAAAGAAAGAATTAAACAAGAACAACTTTATTAATGGTAAATGAGCTGGAAAGTTCAACATACACACCCCAAATGGTTGTCAACCCAAATAGAAATGAAGCCAAACTCTCAAAACCCACAAACCCTAGCCTAAAACTAAAGAAAACTGAATATATCTGATATTTACACAAAAATCCCTTATAGAGTAAGTTGGGATAAAAGAAAAGAAGAAAGAAAAGAAAAGGAAAATATCTCAAAAAATAGGGGATCGATCGATCAATCCCTTTAATCGATCGATCGATGGTGAAAAATCAAGCCCACTGTCTCCCCACGATGGCCAAAATATGAAGGATCGATAGATCGATCCTTTTGATCGATCGATCGATCAAGCAGGGCTGCATAATCTTCCTCCTGTTTTGGTTGGTTTGGAATTCCCTTCCGCTAGAAACGTCGTAACTTATTCGTTAGGGATCGGATTCGCGCACCGTTCACGGCCACACGAAGCTTGCGAGGAGGTCTACAACTTTCGTGGAGATGTTGGGATAGGTGCCCAAACTGTGAATTGATCGAATCGCCCTTGAACGTGCGATTGCGTATGGAACTTGAGCGGAATGCGTCCAAACTCCATTCTTAGTACCTAAATACCTACAAAATCCCAATTATACCTCGTATAGCATGTTAACAATATAAACCGAGGTTATCTAGTTAACGGGCTTAAATATAGAGATTAAGGCATCCGAGGGGACTAAAATGCGTAGGTTCGAGAGATGAAATACGCAATATTTACGTATTATCACACGGGACGGACCATTAGAAAGGTATTTGGAGCCCTTCAAATATCAATTAAGTATTGTTCGGTTTTGAGAGTTGACCTTAGCCAATGGGTCTCAAAAGTGCTCAGGGACCCTTTGGAGTAAGATTGTTTGTTCGTACCATAAGGCTGATTTACGCACAGGGCAGATCGTTTGAAAGGGTACTTAGATCCCTTCGAAGATTTATTCAGTCTCATTCAAGCTGAGGAGTTCACATGAGTCAAACAGAGCTCGGGAGAACCCTCTATCCTTCGAACCAGTTTTCAGGGTAAAATGGATCGTTCACCCGAAATCCTAAGTTCGATTCGTGCATGGGGAGGATTGTTAAAAACGGTATTCAGAGACCATTAAAGATTAATTGATCTTGATCTCAGGAGATGAAGTTTACTGGGGTGAAAATGGGACTCAAGAGTGCTCGGTGGCCTCTAGATCAACTTTCAATAGTAAAATAGACCATTTATCCAAATTGTAAGTCCAATTTACGCACGAGATGGACCGTTAGAAAGGGTATTCAAATCCCTTCGAAGATCCATTGAGCTTTTGCTCAGACGAGAATGTTGATCGGAGTCAATTAGGGCCCAAGAGCGCCCGGTGGCCTCTAGATCGGTACTCGGAGTATGACCTAGGGTTTGCGGTGGAGGGGTAAGTGCTTGGGACCTAAGGAGGTGCTTAGAAGGGTCCTAGGATGGGGTGTCTATAGAGATCCCCTCGATGGGTGAGATTAGAACAAGTGAAAGTCGTTGAATAATAGATAACACACTGATGTTAAGAAAGAGGTTTTAGGTAGATTATGTGGACCTATAGGGTGGGATCGATCGATTTAGAGGGTTAAGGTCAGTTCTGAAGACCTAATGAGACAAAGATGACCAATTCAGTGGGTCGAGGTTAGTTCTGAGGACATAATGAGATGAGGCTGACCCATTAAGTGCATCGAGGTCAGTTTTGAGGACCTAAAGAGACGAAGATGACCAATTCAGCGGGCCGAAGATGTGTTACGATTGGTTCTAAGGGGCTAGGGAGATCAATTCAGTTGATCGATGTCGATTCTGGGGACCTAAGGAGATGAGGATGATTGATTCAGCGGGTCAAGCTCAACTTTCGAGTTGTGCTGGGGATGATCAATTTAGTGGGTCGAGTCTGATTCTGAGGAGGTTGAGTTATGATGACCAATTCTGAGGGCTGAGGTCAATTTTGAGGACCTTAGGTGATGAGACCAATTCTAAGGATCGATGGAAATTCTGAGGAGCTTAAGTTGGGATGACCAATTCTAAGGGTCGGGGTCAATTCTGAGGACCTAAAGCTGGGATGACCAATTTTGAGGGTCGAGATCAATTTTGAGGACCTTAAGTGATGACGACCAATTTTGAGGATTGAGGTCAATTCTGAGGACCTTAAGTGATGACGAGCAATTCTGAGGGTTGAGATCAATTCTGAGGACCTAAAGTTATAGCAACCAATTTTTAGGGTCGAGGTTAATTCGGAGGACCTAAAGTTGTAGCGACCAAAGCTGCGGGCCAAGGTCAATTATGAGGACCTTAAGTTGTAGCGACCAATTCTGAGGGTTGAGGTCAAATTTGAGGACCTAAAGTTGTAGCGACCAATTCTGCGGGTCGAGGTCCATTCTGAGGACCTAAAGTTGTAGCGACCGATTCTGCGAGCTGAGTTCAATTCTGAGTACCTAAAGTTGTAGCGACCAATTTTGCGGTTCGAGGTCAATTTTGAGGACCTAAAGTGGTGACATAGGGAGTTGCTCTCCTGGGGAAATTTTAGATTATCTTGAGGGTCAGGACGCAACTAGTGGTTCCGTTGGGGATTGTGTTTCTCTGAGACTTTGTTGGGAAGGATTTATCTTTGAGATATCCATTTGGGGATTATTTGATCATGAAACTCCACTAGGGTATGTTTAGGCAGAGAAATAGTAGACTTGGATGCGAACGCATCGTTGGTTCTGCTTGTGGAACATATTGAGGATAACTTTGCAAGATGAATCCGACTGGGGATTTATGATGGAGGTAAGCGTGCGGCAGGGATTTTGAGAGTTTATAAGGGTCTTGGTGCTCCAAAAATGATTTTCTTGAGAAAATTGAGGTTTTATATTTTTGGGGGAATTTTCTGGGCTATTTTTAGGATTTTTTTTGGAATTTTTTAGCATTTTCTATACGAAATTTGGAGGGGTACCAATAGGCAGTCCTAGGGGGTGCCAATCGGCAAGGGCATAGACTTCTGGGCTTCTTTGGGAAAATGAAAAGACACCTGTTGACCGGCATGGTCGGGGAGATGCCGATCGATAGGCCCCTTAACCTTCCATAAAAAGGGGGAGAATCCTCCCCATTTTCCACACCTTCAAGTGTTTAAATCTATTGATTTTTCTCTCTAAAACTCATTCCTATGTCCTTATTACTTCAATACTTCAAATGCCAAGCTCAAGTGAGGTTTATGATATTGCGTGGTTGGCCGTTAATTACTGGGTTGTCCTGGAGTGGCAGTCTAAGGTGCCCCTTGCTTTGGGTAACAAGAATGTCTTTGATTTGTTTGAGCTTATGGATGATAAGCGTACTCTTCGACGCGAGCTGGCACACCACCATTTGTCTAGGGTGAGGCATGTAATACCCCGTATTTTTATGCTTTATAAATTTGGGGATTTATTAAATTTAATGTGAGTTATTAATTTAATATAAATCCAGAAATTAATTACTTTATAATTATTAACGTGATGTGAGTTAGTAATTATGGTAAATTTGTTGAATATTACTAATGAGTAGAGTAATATATAATATTGGTTCTATTAAATGTCAATAGTGAATAAAATGACAATTTTGGAAATGTGAGTCGGGACGCACCCGTGTCGCGTCGGGACTAAATATTGATTAATAAAAGTGAATAAATTATAAGTTCGTATGGTCATTTTGAGTGCGTCAAAGTGTTCGGAAGGGTCGAGATAGTCAGAAAAGTGTACCCGGGGGTTTAGTTTGGGTCTTGGGGCATTTTTAGGCTTAATTAGTACCCTAGGAGGGGAGTTTGGGCATTTTGCATTTTTGGGTAATTAAACCCACGAAATTTAGTAGGTTATATCAGCCATTTGGAATGGTCCTTTAGGGTTAGCAAACTCAAAACCTTAGAAAGGCCATAGGAGAGGGAAGGAGAAAGCTTTCCAAGCAATCCAAGGCCAAAAATCCATCCGGTTGCACCGCCACCACCACCAATGCGTAGATCGCACGACGGGGAACGCAACAACACCAAATTCGTGCACAAAATCTGAACTTTGTAAATCCCAGGCAAGTATTTATCTTGCTTATTTTCGTTAATGCATCATTCATGTTAGCCTAGGGTGATTAGGATGAGTTTTATAGAAGAAAATCCATATTGGAGATAGGAAAATCGCATGTAGTAATGATTTGAATGATAATCTGGAAACCCCTTCATATGTAGAGGCTTAACCACGAATTTATGATGAATTAGGAGTAGAATTTATGGAAAAAGACTGATTAGAACCATGTTAAAGAAATTTCTAGGGTTCTTGAGATTGATATGAGTTTTGGCCTATTAATCCATAATTATTGATGAAAATTTGCATGCTTTACGTAGAAGATGTACAATATGGGTGTATACTGGTTGTAGTACGAATTTTAGGGAGTTTGAGTGTGAAAAATTTGGATTTGATTGAGTTTGGATTATGAAACCCATAACTGTAAATCTGCAGAATTCGCCATACCTGTTTGATCGATCGATCAAACCAGGAGTGTCGATCGATCGACGCATCGATCGATCGAGCTCCTGCCATCGATCGATCAACCCCTTCTGGCAGACTCATATTTACCCTTTTTAATTTAGTTGAATTCAATTTAAATGACTAAAAATCCTTAGACATCCTTATTAAAATATTTTGGGAGATAAAGAAGACCAGTAGGACTTATTAATAATTATGAGACTTTTAATATAAGATGAGAGTTGTATTTTTGGGATGTTTACATATAAGGGACGATGAAATTATGTATAAAAGGGGGAGACGCGTAAGATAGTTACGTTGGAAATTAGATGAGTATCTACTGAATTCTACACTTAGGAGGATAGAGTCCATGAGTGTTACGTAGTAAGTTGGATTAATCCCTCAATTTAAGTAAGAGACGAACCATTATAAGTGATAACTAAATAATGAGGAATAAGGATAAATGTTATAAGTATGGGTTATGAGATGAACCTAAATTTGATATGGTAAAAGAAGTATATTTATATGACTATGTTTATACATATACTATATACGTGTGAAAATCATGCCCGCGCTACTTGCTATCCCTGAGGTTACCGCACTGGGACAGTCTTATCTCGATGGGACCTTTATGGGGGATATTGACTCGTACCCTAGAAGATAGATATCCTTGGTACAGGCTATCTGAACGATGGTCAGACGATCCTAAGAGACGTGAGGGTATGTACTGACCTCTTAGAGACTTAGAATCTATGCTTCGCCTCAATATTATTTGTGTATGTGTTAATACAGTTCGAGAGTGATTCCGAACTTGTATTTCCCTTAGTACGAGTGAGACGGGGATTGGATAGCAGAGTATGCCCGAACCATAATTTTATGTGAGGTGCTGTTTGAATATATATATTATACGAGTATTTAATATATATATATATGAATTTCTGAAATTTGGGAACTTCCTATTGTGTTTATGGTAAGTAAGAAATGAATAATGACTTCAATTGGGAAATACTTGTTTTGAAAAGTATAATAGGACACTGGGAAACTTTATTAGCAAATAAGGTTTAAATGAGAACTTTATGATCAGATGGAATTATCCTCTTAAACAATTAAATTGTTCAGTTTTAAATCTTACGAGTAACCTAAGATAAGTTAAACCGTGGGAAAGGTTAGTGCGATAGGCGTGCACAATAGAAGAGAGGTGAGAATTTCTCAAGGGAGTGCCGCACTAATATGTTGTTGCATTGGCCTGTAAACATTTTAAATACTTGCTAAACAAATTTTAAATCTTTTACAATCGGGCTCTGACCCATTTCTATTTTCCTTTCTCTCTTGTATATATATGTATATATTACAGGTGCCCAGCCATAGGGGCATCTTGCATAGGATCCTTTGGGAGGAACGCGCTGCAGCTTAGGTGGGAGTTACAGGCCTCTTGCTTAGACGACTTCATTTGTTGATTCCACTCCTAGTTCTATTTATTCAGTTGGGCATGTGTCGCCCTTTCCAGTATTCAGTTATTTAGCAGACATTGTGATTCATTTAATTTTTCCCAGTATTTTACTCTTTGGGGATTATTTATTGTCAGGATGTTTTTCATTTAAGTATTAAATGTTGGATTCAATTAATTGAATGTTTGGTTACTTGAATTTATAAATTCCAGGATAATTGTTGTGTGATTCTTTAATGATGAATGATGTAAAGTTTTTAATTGTTGGTTTATATAAATAAAATTTGGAACAAAAGTCTAAAAATGGTTTTGACACTTAGCTTAATTATTTAGGGTGTTTTAATTGGAAAAATTATTTTCACGACAGTGATGCTAAGAATGATCCAACTGTTCACCTTGATTTTAATTTAATAAATGAGTGATCGCCCGGTATTTAATTAGGCGGGGTGTCACAAGGCACCCTAGTGGCTATGTAAATGTAGTGACTTTTGGTATTCCATTTCATTTTTCACTTTTTCCTTTTATGTTGGTGATGGATTTTTCTTTTCCTTTTACAGACTGACATTTCTCCTTCGGCTATCCAGTCTCAGGGGACGAAAGGGTTGAAGGATATTTGGGAGAAAGTTTCTGGTGCGGTATGCTAGATGGTCTCCTATGCAGGTTTTCATCAGTTAGTGGAGGCTTTGGATGAGACACCGCATTCTACTGCGGTTTTTTGTGCTCTAGGAGAGAGGTGGTGGGACACTATCCACAACTTCCATCTTGGATTTTGGAAAAAGACGGTGACTCCCATAGATGTTCAGCAGTTGACAGGGCTAAATAGTAAGTGATTTTAAATAGTGGTGGATCACACGCTGAGGGTAACGCCGGAGGCGGTGCAAGCGGCGTTGGGCGATGTGAGTAGGATCATTTTTGGGGATTCGATCCGTATTTTTTCTTTTAAGGAGACTCTTCTATAGAGGAAGGTTGATGTGGCTGGCGGGCAACAGGTGAGGCAGACAACTCTTTTGTTTATTTTGCTTCTGTTGGGTGGTTTTTTGCTAGCGGCGAGCGGCACATCGTCCATCTCTAGTTCTTGCCATTTTTGTGGACGATTTATGAGGTCCATATATATTATTGTGTGATCATGACCTTGGCGTCCATTTATTTTTATTTGGATACTTTTAGTCTATGCTACTGGCAAACTTTTATAGGGGATACGTATCTAAAAATCCCTTACTAGATTGTTTAACAAAAGTTAAAGCTATTAAGAAGGGTCCAATCTGTTTTTTTGGAGAAACTCCTTTGAGAAAACAAACAAAATAACACAAGATGTGTATATAAAAAGTTATGAATGAGTTATGTAAGATATTAGTGAACAAGTTTTGAAAATCAAAACTAATTTAGTTAAAGTAGCAGTATAGCAGTAGGAATGAGAGAATTATCAAGCATGCACAGTACACAAGATTTTTAACGTGGTAAAACCCTAAAATAAGGGAAACATCCACGTTGACCTCTACGCCACAAAACAAAAAATCCACTAAAATATTTTTGAGGTTACAAATAGATAACAAATTTTACACACAAACAAGACATATTATAAGTCAAGAAATATACCAGCACACTCTAGCAGATCTGACTTTTTCAGGCTCTTGATGTTGTCCTTGTCATTATATTTATTATTTGGCTCATCTTGCTCCTTTTAGTCTTTACGACATCTCAACAATTTAAATCTCTCAACCAACACACGTTTTTCAATGAAGTAGTGTGAAGGTGTTAGTGAGTGTTGTGCTTATACACATGCATGAACACACACACACACTCTTATACAAATAGTTTCCTATAAATTACAAGTTTTCTAAAAATGATATGTAGGTTTTCACAATATTGAAATTGTGTTTGATCTTGAACTAACGAAATTTCAGATCTGAGTTCCTTTAAGAATCTCTTTAAAACCAGATTCTTCGCATCTTATTTAGGTACAAGTTTTTCAAAATGAAAAACTTAGATCTGGAAATATGAAAACACAGCTTTTAACTTTGTAAAAGAGATTTGTTGGATTCACAAAAAATATATACAAAAACCTTCCTTTTTTTAAAACAGATCCAACAAATTCTTAATAAAGAAATCAACCTAACTGCAACGTGACTATTTCACTTGTAAATCAGATCTGCAAGTTTCTATTTGTTAGAAATGAGTTCTGATTTTGTGAAGGTGTTAGGAGAGAGATAAAAACCTAAGAGCTTTGAATACTATCGAACCAGAAACCCTCAAACTCTCAAAATTATTTTCTTTAATAAAAATGGTGTTTGGTTTAGGGTTTAAATTTTTCTCTCATATTTTCTTTTCTCTCTCTTCTCTCTCTCTCTCTCTCTTCTCTCTTTTTTATCTCAAAACTCAACTTTACTAAAGATTGTAAACGAGGGGACGATGAGGTATATTTATATTACGCGAGGAAGGATCTGGAAACTAAGGCTAAATCAACGATTAGGATTAAATTGACTCCTCGTGTGATCAATCGAATGGCTCACAACGCATCGCTATTAAATAGGCTCTGATTGGTTCACTCTGATCTTACATGGATCATCTCAAATACATGCAGGCCTTAGATTAAAATTGATCGAACGATCAAGATTGAGTCTCAAGGCTGTGAGAGTAAAGAAACACAAATCCACTCGATAAATATGCAACACGTGTAGGGCGGTGATGGTCTCTCAGACACGTGTTTTAGTGTTTTGGAAAATCTCATTTTTATCCCCAACATTATCTAGCGCTGTCGGATTCTACCCCAACAAGGTTTTTATGAAGATTGAATATTTCAAATTAAGCCCAAAATAATTTTAAAACCTATTTTTAATTTCTTAAAATAGATTTTAATTGTTTAAAAAATTCCTAAAAATCATTAAAAATGATAGAAAGGTATTTTAAACCAAATTAAATAGACACACACACACCTCGTAAATGCAATATGAAATGAAAATGTAATCCTAAAGTGATTATGTGTTAGTTTTCTACTTTTTTTGAAGAAATTGTCTTTGAAGATCATGAAGAGGCAATGAGGCTTGGGTAAAAATAAGGATGACACAAATTTTGACTCTATTTACAAACTAGATAAGCTTCTATATTTTAGACTCAAGGAAGTAATATATATAGTGTGCTTCAATCTCCCCCTGTGGAAATATGAGACAAAATCTCCTTTGAGTCATCTAGGACTCGTAAGGATAAAAAATAAGAAAACCTTATTCCAATAAAATTCTATCTACCCCATATCATAGAAATGAAAAAGTACATAACTCAACTATCCACTTTTCCACAGGAAATGTTGGATAGATTTTAATTGTTTTGCAATTTCAAAAATATAAGTGTAAAAGCTGATGGGTGGTTATGGTGATAAAAGAAAATAATAAGTTATGCTACACGAAAGTAAAGCGAGGATCGGGATCGCATCGCACCACACGGGTCGAAGCAACAACTCATTAGAATTCAAGCTCGAAAGCATTTAACCGAGCATTTGATTAAGCATAAGCATCACGCATGAAGGGATTATAACCCAAATATACTTGATAAAACATTCAATCGAAAATGGTCACACGCGATTAAATTCGGATTGTCACTTTAAACTCTAACGTTGCGTGACAAAGAAAGATAAACGCATAACAATCCACTTTTAATGCGCGAGGCTTAAATTAAACGCAATTTTACCCAAAAATCAACATTCGGAGCTCGAGGCCCGTTAATGGGGGAACACAACCTCGACCCTATTTAACTAAGGGCTAAGCATGAATGAAACTAATTAAACTACAACTAAACTAATCAAAGAAATAAAGAACAACAGTAAACTAATTTACAAGGATGTAAATATAATTAAAAACAGAAATAAATCAAGAAATGCAACTATATTAATGGAGAGGATGATGAATAGTTCAACCTACAACACCCAAAGGGGTCACAACCAAATAGAGATGAAGAAGAGCTATCAACACCCAAACCCTAACCTCTAATGAGAAATGTAAGATATTTCTCAAAATGAGAAGGAAATGGTATATATATACAATCTCACAAAAATGACAATCATGTAAACAAAGAGAAGAAAAACTCCAGACCCGAATCGATTCGGGCAAAATCCGAATCGATTCGGATGGGAGATATTTTGAAGTTGCATAATGGGAGAATCGATTCGGTCCAAATCCGAATTGTTTCACTCAGGGAGACCAGCTTCACTGGATTGCAGTGAATCGATTCGCCAAGGGAGCAAATCGATTCTCCAAGGGAGTGAATCGATTCGTACCTATATATTTTCTTCAATTCCCCTGTTTTGGGTTGTTTTGTCTTTGTCTTCCGCTTGAATCTTCATAACTTCTTCGTTAGGGCTCCGATTCACGCACCATTTGCGGTTATACGAAGCTCGCATAGATGGCTACAACTTTCGTGAAGACATTGCGCACGGTACCCAAATGGATAAATGACCGAATCGCTCTTGTGCGTGCGGATGTGTAAGGAAACACGCCGAAATGCGTTCGAACTTCATACTAAACATCGAAATACCTATAAAAGCTCAATTAACCCCTGCAAATCATGTATATATAGAAATCCGAGGTTGTCTATTTAACGAGCATAAATATAGGGATTAAGATACCCGAGGGGGCTAATAACGCATATGTTAACAGGTGAAATATGCAATATTTGTGTCGTATCACACCCCCTAACTTACACATTTCTAGTCCCTAGCAATGAAATAGGATACAACAAGAACTACAACTAAACCAAAAACAAGATACAAGTACAAAAATGGGATGAAAAATAATAAAAAGATAAGGCCACTTTCACAGACAAACGATTGCATTTAGCATATGCAATAAGCTGTTAAACCCCTAGGTTACCCTAGTGGACGAGTGTCGTCTCGTGAGGGTTTTCAGGGATGAAACCCACAAACATCAAATAGTTTCCTCAAAATATGCCCAACCCAACATGCGACAAACTCAACAACAGTGAAAAAGATTTCAAACATGTTATTAGCATATTGAACGAATTCAAGCTAAAGTATGTTGTTATTAACAGGTTGAATGCACCTCATAGAATTGAAACTTTAAAAGTGGGAGGGGGGAGAGAAAATGAAAAATATGACTTAGCAAAAACTTAAATAAATCGGATAAGCGTTAAAGCAAGCATATATTCAATCGTCACGAGCATTACACTCATCAAATGAATTCACTCGAAACAGGGAGGTAACACACGGGACATGCGGGCATAAAGAGTAAATGTAAATAAAAATTAGGTCGCACACATGTCACAAATGAAGAACGCTATATAGGAATTAAAAACTTGGAATCTTAATGAAAGATACCACTCATTAAAGGAGGCAAAATGCATTTTCACAGATTATCAAAACTATTTCAACTTTTAAATTAAATTTACCCTAAGATCAAATAGGGCTTGATAGGATTGTAATGTAGGTTTGGGCTTAAGGTTATGAAATGAAGGAAATATTTACGGATTCAAAGTATTCGGGGATGAAAACTCGGGATAATGGTAAATAGTGGGCAATATCAAAATTGGAAAATGATTTCCAAAATCAAGCATTAAATATGAAATTGGAGAGTAATATGGATTATTGAACACTATACACAACATATACAAAGTTCCTCTTTTATTTTATTTTATTTTCTTCTTTTTCTCATGTTTGTTTTTCTTTTATTTTTCTTTTTGCTTTTTCTTTTCTTTTTCACTATTTTCTTTTCTTTTCTCACTCTTTTCGTATGCTTAAATTCCTACCACACTACACAAACATCATTCAATACCAAGCAACATTGCAAACAAGGGTATGGAAGATAATATGTATGGTGTATAACTCCAATTTTGAGTTGGTTATGAGATTTTGGGTTTGAAACGAAAGGCTATATTAAGGATCAAAGGGGTTGACTAGGGAAAACATATAAGGTGAGGTTAAGGCTAATATAGGTAATATAACAAAGATGGCCTACGATCATTTCATAAAGTTTACGCATTTCTCAAGTCAAAACAATTTTAAAAATCATGCTCAAGTAACACATTTCAAGATATAAACTCAATTAATAAAAGATGGATGAAAGAATAGAGAGATTACCGATGAATTCAACATTTTCAAAGAGGAAAAAATAGTGTATACACTCAAAAACGACGAAAGGTACAAATCTTACTCGGTGTAAGTATATACAATGCAACAAGAGATTATCGAGTCATAAAAATGTTAAACCAAATCAGTAGAACAAGAAAAGCGCATGTGCTCATGGGATAAAGTTTAATTCAAGAAGTTATTCATAACATCAATGGTGTGTGGACTGAAGTCTAATAACTTCAAAAATCGAGAACATGCACCGTTGAATTGTCAGTTGGATCGAGCATTTATTGAAATTTATCATCGGAAACAAAGGCAAAAAGCCCAACAAAGGAGAAAAAGGAAAGAAATTATTTTTGAAAATTTTCAGATTTTTAACAAAAAGCATGATTTGTAACTAACATGTGATCAAATCCATGGACTAAACATGAAATGGATAGAATATCCTACACCCCCTAACTTAAATGTTGCATTGTCCTCAATGCGCATTAAGAACACAACACAAAGAGAGGAAAAGAACGATATTACCCAAAATTGGAGCGATGTCCATAAACATGAATCCAAATGAATCTACAAAACAAGTTAGTACCAAGAATAACAAAATGAAATAACAAAAAGTTTAACTAATTACACTAGACTAAATTAAAAGGAAATAAAAACTAAAGAAAGGAAAAAAATAAAAAGCTAACTATTTACAACCTACTATTTAGATTACACACTAACTATACACTAGAAGTCTAAATAGTTGAGAATACACCCAAAAAGGGATTTGACTTTGAAAGATCAGCGGTGGACCCACCAAAGCTAGCATATGCCTCCAGAAAAATATGAATTACGTTTGAACAACGAAAGGCATGTGTAAGGCGTAACAAATGAACCATCACCAATTAAAAAATTTAATGGGGTGATGGGGGATTTGGATGCTAAGGGGGACAAGACCACATTGATCTCGGAAAAATTAAAATCACATCCCAAGGTTCTTCAATTGCAAGAGGAGGTGGGGCTAGTGCAATTGAATAGCCCATGAGATGAAGCATCTTAAAATAACATTCTCGTTCAAGAATCGGGTCAAAGTCCTCAAGACTTTCAACCGATTCTTGTGATAAATTTAACGGTTTGAGAATAGCAGGGAATAAAGGAAGTAAAGGACAACCGATAGTACTTGGATCACTCTCAATTATTTCTTCCTCAAAAGGGGTGTAGGTTAAACGTAAGTTTCAACCTCAACCGAGCTTTTCAAAGAAGAAATGATATACTTGTATCACAAGTACAGTCGTAATTTAGGTTTTTGTATTGAGAAGGCAAAACGAAAACAATAATTAGCGTTTTAACGCAACACTACTTTTCGCGCTTGATCAAAATGACACCGTTTTCGAGGATCGAGAATCCACAGGGAATGTTGGATAGATTTTAATTGTTTTGCTACTTCAAAAATAAAAGTGCAAAAGGATATGGGTGGTTATGGTGACAAAAGAAAAGAATAAGTTACGCTACACAAAAGTAAAGCGAGGATCGGGATCGCATCGCACCACACGGGTCAAAGAAATAACTCATTAGAATTCAATGTCGAAAGCATTTAACCGAGCATTTTGATTAAGCATAAGCATCACACATGAAGGGATTCTAACCCAAATATACTTGATAAAACATTCAATTGAAAATGGTCACGCGCGATTAAATTCGGATTGTCGCTTCAAACTCTAACGTTGCATGACAAAGAAAGATAAATGCATAACAATCTTCTTTTGAATGCGCGAGGTTTCAATTAAACACAATTTTACCCAAAAACCAACTTTGGAAGCTCGAGGCCCGTTAATGGCGGAACACAACCCCGAACCAATTTAACTAAGGGCTAAGCATGAATGAAACTAATTAAACTATAACTAAACTAAACAAAGAAATAAATAATAACAATAAACTAATTAACAAGCATGTAAATCTAATTAACAAAGCAATAAATCAAGAAATACAACTATATTAATGGAGAGGATGATGAATAGTTCAACTTACAATACCCAAAGGGGTCACAACCAAAGAGAGATAAAGAAGATCTCTCAACACCCAAACCCTAACCTCTAATGTGAAATGTAAGATATTTCTCAAAATGAGAAGGAAATGGTATATATGCAATCCCACAAAAATGTCAAACTTGTAAATAAAGAGAAGAAAAACTCCAGACCCGAATCGATTCGGGCCAAATCCGAATCGATTCGGATGGGAGATATTTCGAAGATGCATAAGGGGTGAATCGATTCGGGTCAAATCCAAATCGATTCTCTCAGGGAGATCTGCTTCACTAGATTGCAGCAAATCGATTCACCAAGGGAGCGAATCGATTCGCACCTGTAGGTTTTCATTAATTCCCCTGTTTTGGGTTGTTTTCTCTTTCTCTTCCGGTTAAATCTCCATCAATTCTTAGTTAGGGCTCCAATTCATGTATCATTTATGGCTACGCGAATCTCACACAGATGGCTACAACTTTCGTGAAGACATTGGGCCAGGTTCCCAAATGGTTAAATGACTGAATCGCCCTTACGCGTTCGGATGTGTATGGAAACACGTCAGAATGCGTCTGAACTTCGTACTAAACACCGAAATACCTACAAAAGCTCAATTAACCCCTGTAATGCATGTATATGTAAACATCTGATGTTTTATAGTTAACGAGCATAAATATAGGGATTAAGATAGCCGAGGGAGCTAATAACGCGTAGGTTAATGGGTGAAATACGTAATATTTGCGTCGTATCAATGCCCTACATCCTCGAACATCAATAATAAGCATGAAGAAAACCGGAGGATATAATAGAGAGTTGATAGAAAATTATTCTAGAAATACCATGCCAATAGACTTTTTTAATGATTCAAATCTTAAACTATCAAGAGGTTTGGTAAATAAGTCAGCTAATTGGAATTATGTGGATAAATAGTTTATCTCTAATTCTTTTGATTCTACTAACTCTTGAATAAAATGATGTCTTATTTTTATATGTTTAGTACGAGAGTGTTGAACCAGATTTTTTAAGATATTTATAGCACTCTAATTATCACAATATAAAGTTAGTTTATCTTCTTTAATGTCGTAATCCACATTAATTGAGCACAGTAGCAACCTGCAGCTATATATTCATATTCGGCTGTGGAAAAAGACGTGCAGTTTTGTTTCTTACTAGACCATCCTACCAAATTATTTTCTATGTAATGATAAGCAACTGATGTACTTTTGTTGTCATCAGAACATCCAGTCCAATATGCATCTGTGTATCCTACAATAGCACTATATGTATCCTTTGTATACCATACTCCTAGGTTTATACTCCCTTTAACATATTTAATAATACGTTTGATGCATTGAAGGTGACTTTCCTTTGGATTTCTATGATAACGTGCACAAACACAAACTGCGTACATTGTATCTAGACGTGAGGCTGTAAGATGTAATAGGCTACCTATCTTACTTTTGTATAGGATAGGGTCTATACGTTTTCCATGTTCGTCTTTGATTCGTTTGATTGACTTACTCATGGGTGTCCTAGCGATTTTGGAATTGTCTAAACCGAACTTTTTAACCAACTCTATAGCGTATTTGGATTGCGAAATGAATAACCCATCAGACTTTTGTTTGACTTGAAGTCCTAAAAGGTATTGAAGCTCTCCCATTAAGAAAATTTAGAACTCCCCATGCATTACATCAAAAAAAATTAACCTCAGATGGGGAAGTTGATCCAAAATTGATATCGTCTCTATATACTTAGGCTATTAAGACATTTTTGTCAAAAATTATAACAAAGAGAGTTTGATCACTTCCACATCACCGAAATCCTTTTTCAATAAGAAAGGTTGACAGTCACTCATACCAGGCTCTAGGGGCTTGTTTCAAACCATATAAAGCCTTTTTTAAACTATAGACGTGGTTAGGGTATTGTGGATCTATGAATCCTTTAGGTTGATCTACATATGTCTCTTCCATTAGAATACCATTAAGGGATGCAGACTTTACATCCATTTGATAGAGAGCAAATCTTAAGTGACAAGCTATAGCTAATAGAAGACGGACAGATTCGAGGCGGGTTACATGGGCAAAAGTTTGTTCAATGTCAATCCCGTCAATTTAATAATATCCATGTGCCACAAGTCTGGCCATGTTTCTAACTATCATTCCTGTTTCATCGGTTTTATTTTTAAAAATCCATCTAGTTCCAATAACCCTTTTATTTTTTGGCCTAGGAACAAGATAACATACGTCATGAGTTTTAAATTGAATGAGTTCTTCCTGCATAACACCTATCCAAAAAGAATCATTCAAGGCTAATTTCACATTTTTTGTTTCTACAAGAGAAACAAAGCATGCGAAATGAGCAGTATTACATAACTAGGATCTTGTTCGAACAGGCTCATCTGGGTTACCAACCACATTATTTAACGGATGATCCTTAGAAACCTAGTTGGGTACCTCGAGGTTCTCAGATGGTAAAGAATCATCTATATCAGGAGAGTCATGATTAAAAGAGGTTTCTACCTCTTCTACTATTGTTGGTTCTACGTACCTACTCTTGATGTTAGTGTCACTAACTATTGCATTGATAGACTCCATTATCACTTTAGTGCAAAGGTTATAGATACGGTAAGCTCTACTATTAGGGGAATATCCTAAAAAGATGGATTTATCACCTCGAGCTTCGAATTTAGACAGATGTTCTCTGTCCTTGCACACATAACAAATACTACCAAAGGTTTTAAAGTATTTTAGGTTAGGATTTTTCCCATGGCAAAGTTCATAAGGAGCTTGTTTGGTATTCTTCCTAAGGTAAACTCTATTTATGATATGACATACAGTTCGAACAACTTCAACCTAAAAACACTTGGGGAGGTTTTTGGCATGAATCATCACCTTAGATATTTCTTAAATGGTACAATTCTTACGCTCAGCTATTCCATTCTACTGTGGGGTCTTAGGGGCACTAAATTTGTGTTGATAACCATTGGCTTCACAATATTCAGTTACACCTAAATTTTTAAACTCACCACCTTTGTCGCTACGAATTCGATTAACTTGGGTATCCTTTTCATTTTCTATTCGTAACAGTATTTTCAAAAAAAATCAAAAAGAATTGGATTTTTGTTTAAGGAAGGCTACCCAAGTGAAACGCGTGAAATCGTTGACCATAATTAAGATATAACTGTTTCCACATAGACTGACAGTTCGAGAGGGACTCATTAGGTCCATATAGATAAACTCCATAGCTTTTGAGGTTATAATGTCTTTAACTCTTTTATGAGCAGTCTTAACTATCTTCCCTTCTTGGCAAGGCCCACATACAATATTGGAAATAGGCTCCATTTTAGGGAGACCTCTAAATATTTCTTGAGAGCTCAGTCTACCAAGGTTATCATAGTTTATATGTCCCAATCTATTGTGCCAGATTTCATTGTCATTCATCTGGCAATGTTACAAACCTCAGTTCCTGGATTGATTGTGTAATAGATATCTGGTGTTCAGAGGCCTGTAATGATACAGTCACCATTTTCGTTTAAAATTTTACAATTATTTTTTGAAAATGTGACAGTATGGTTGGAATCACAAAAATGTGATATGCTTAGCAAATTGACTTTTAGACCTTTCACAAAGAGAATGTCTTCGGGAACAGGTAACCCTTTCTTCATGAAGTGTCCCTTTACCAATGATCTGAGCTGATACACCATCTTCAAACATAACGTTTCGTTCTAAGAAGTTAGTTTTGTCTAAAAGTTAGGTATTGTCGTGTTTAGAACAACCTGAGTCTAAATACCAACTAGAGGTAGTATGTTCAGCCTTTAAAGCACTGATTACAATATTACATCTCATTTAGGGTTTTAACTCATCTTTTCAAACCCAAATTGCTCTGGTTTTCAAAGATTTATGAGCAATCGGTTTAGACTTAGATTTAGGGCTCTTTCTCTTGGACTTCCTTTTAGAGTTAAATCTCATTTTTCTATTCCTATAGTTAGAGTTCCAATTGGGCTGCTTAGGGAGAACATAGTTATTTCAACTTTTTCAAGAGGAGTTAAAGTTTTAGTACACTAGTGGATGAAAGACGAGCTTATATAATGATTTTGAAAGAATTCTTCAAAAGAGTGACCATAGACATCATAGTATGAGCAATGGACATTGCTCGTTGGTTTCTTAAAATTTTGAATACCTTTAAAAATGGGTTTGTCCAAATGTTAGACATTGGTCGTATTTCTAGGAAGAACGAGTTGAAAAGGCGATTCACCTTGTCCTATGGGAGGGAAGACGTATTTATCTTTATTTTCAACATTATGATTTGGATTACTACTTGTACCAATGTCTCACCCGTTTTGGTTTTTATCAAAATCTATTTTCAAACCCTGAAAATCTGGACAAGTTTCAACATGCCTTTTTCCACCTGATAAAAAAAATTTAATTTGAAATTTTTTAGTTTATGTGTTAGTGTTAGGGAAAAATCCTATGCTAGTTTTGTCCTCATAATTGGTTTTACTTGATGCAACAAAATCTTCAAAGCAATTAGAGTTATTTTCAAATTTCGAAAACTTTTTGAAGACTGTTGAAGCTTTTTCTTTTATTTGTTCCAATTCTAACAACGTGGCTTTATATTTCTTTTTCAAAATTTCATTTGATTCTGATAAGTCTTTAATTTTATCAGTAAATGACTTACCCCTTTTTTATACTCCAGACATTGATTAGTGTAATCCTCAGCACTTTGTTTTATAACAATACTTAGGGCTTATAATTTTTCTGTGAGATCCTTTACATTTTTCTCAAGCTTAGTGCTTCTCCTAAGAGTTTTGGTATATAGTATGTGAATTTCGGGAAGGTTGTCAATATCAGATTAATCTACTGTTGTGTGTGAAGTGATACGACACAAATATTGTGTATTTCACCCGTTAACCAACGCGTTATTAGCCCCCTCGGGTATCTTAATCCCTATATTTATGCTCGTTAATCAGACAACCTCAAATTTCTATGTTAACATGATTTTCAGGGGTTAATTGAGCTTTTATAGGTATTCGGATGCTTAGTACGAAGTGCAGACACATTCCGGTGAAGTTTCGTACACGATCACACTCGCAAGGGCAATTCGGTCATTTTATAGTTTGGGAACCTGACCCAATATCTACACGGAAGTTGTATCCCTCCTCGCAAGTTTGGCATGGTCACGAACGGTGCGTGATTTTGAGTCCGGACGAAGAAGTTACGGGGTTTTTAGCGGAATGGAATTATAAGGAAATCAAAACAGGGCAGCTTGGATCAGACCTGCTTCATCGATCAATCGACTAAAAGGGTCCATCGATTGTCCCCTAATTGTTTCTGAATTCGTGGGAAATAGTGGGTGTGTTATTGAACCATTGATCGATCGACCCCTTGGGTTCGATCGATCAACCCCCTGTTTTTCCTAGATATTTTTCCTTGCTTTTTGTTTTTCCTTTTCTGTTCATTTATTTTTCCAACTTACTATTTAAGTGATTTTTGTTGTAATAAACATATATAATTCATTTTTAGGATAGAAAAGCTTAGGGTTTGGGGTTTGGGGGGAGTTCTTCTTCATTTATCCTTTGGTGTGACCCATTTGGGTTGTTTAAGTTGACTATTCATCATCCCTACCATATATATAGTTGTCTTTCCTTCATTTTCGTGACTTCTAGTTAACTTAATTTTGTCATTAATAGCTTTAATTAGTTTAATTAGTTGTAATTTAGTTTAATTTATGATGTGCCCTTAAATAAATAGGGTTGAGGTTGTGTTCCGCCATTAACGGGCCTCGAGCTCTGAAAATTAGGTTTTGTGCAAAATCGCGTTTAATTGAAACCGCGTGTATTAAAGTTGGATTGTTATGCGTTTAACTTTATTTTTCACACAACTTTAGCATTTATAGCGATAATCCGAATTTAATCCACGTGTGATCATTTTTGATTAAATGTTTATTCAAGCAACTTTGGGTTAAATTCCTTATTGCGTGAAGTTTATGCTTAGTTATAAATGCTCGGTTAAATGTTTTCAAGCCGAAATTTTAATTAGTAGTTGTTTCGATCTGTCTGGTAATATGCGATCCCGAATCTCACTCTACTTTTGTGTAAACTTAACTTTTCTTTTCTTTTTTTCACCGTAATAACCATATCACCTTTTACGCTTTTATTCCCGAAGTACTAAAACAATTACCAGTCCAAAATTCTATCACTCTCTGTGGATTTATTACGATACTCGACTTACCGTTGTGCTTGCCTCGCAAGTGTAGTAACAGCTTAGGTTTTTGCATGTAGAGCGGGAGTCGAAATCAATGACAGTGTCCCTACACAAACACTCGGTTTCCCTCCCATCAAAATGGAGCCATTGTCGGGGATGATTTCCTTTGAATATTAATTGATTTAGTTCTTTGATCCCTACAACTTGCTATCAAAATGGTGTCATTGCCGGGGTATGTGTTTTATATTTTAATTGTTTTATTATTTCGTAGTATTTTTTCCTTTCCTATTTGTATTCTTTGTTTTAACCTTTCTTGCAGGATTTACCTACTTGAGTGCTTAAAAATGTTGATTCTCGATTGCGCACCTTTTCATCGGATTCTCCATTTTTATACATTTAGGTAACCATGTCTTTCTTTGATACTTATTACGGTCATTCTAATGATTCCTTCTTTGGGGATAGTTTTCAAGTTTGCCATTTTGAAGATTTTCTTCAGATTAAACAACTTGAAAATAATTATCGGAATGAAAATTGTTATTGGGATCTTGAGTTGGATTCACTATTCGAATCCAATGATGATTTTTATTCTGATGATTTTGAAGACGAGTTTTAACCAGATGAGGAGTCCGAGGCTCTTGATCCGAGGAAGCCTACTTTGGAAGAAACCCTCCTTCTTTTCCTCCAAAGTGCGGCTGACAATAGCGATGATGAATTGAGAGTTGAGGCATTTTGCAATGAGCTTGATTCTTATTTGCATATCAACGAGGAGGTAGAAACCAGTGTTTCACCTTGTCTTTTTGAAGAATCCGTCATTTCAAATGAGTCGCTTTCCCCCGAAATTCAATCTCCTTCCGACGATGAGTTAATTGAGATTGGATTTATTTCATCACCATATTCGTTTACCGTAATCGAACCATTGGAATTATCGGTTGATTCTAATGAGTCGATAGAAATTATTAAAACGTGAAACCTTTTGCCGATGAGAACTTTTTACCGAAATTATTTCCGATGGACGTTATCCCCGTGTGTGCACCATCTCCCATTCCATTTGAAAAACCTTTGGGAGATGATTCGATTTTTCTTGGTCCTTTAGTGTACCTATCCCCCTTATTATCCAAATCCCTCGTCGTCCTTCCAAAATTTTAAATTGGCGATGGTTCATTTTTGACGCCTTACACATGCCTTCTGTTGTTCAAACGAAATTCTCATTTTTCGGGAGGCATGCATGTTCAGGAGGGTCCACTGTTGATCTTCCAAAGCCAAAATGTTGTTTGGGTAGATCCTCAATTATTTAGATTTCTAGTGTATAGCTAGTGAGGAGTCTAAATAGTAGGTTGTACATAGTTAGCTTTTTATTCATTCTTTATTTGTTTATTTATCTTTTTTTTAATGTAGTCTAGCGTAATTAGTTAATCTCTTTTTATTGCTTTTTGTATGCTTGGTCCTAACTCTTTTTGTAGGTTCGATGGACTTAAATTTGCGGAGATTGTGCATCTCGGCATACGTTTGTCAAGAAAAAACAAAAAGAGAAATTTACTCGCAAAAAGATTTTCTTATTTTGCACACACTCATTCTCACACATTTGCATTTGTTTGTTCTTTTTATTTTATTTTATTTCTCATTTTTAGTTGTGAACGTGCGTGTGTGTCGCTCGTTGTATAGTTTGTCCATTTTGTGTGCTTGTTTGTTATGTATATATGTATATATTTTATTTATTTTATTTTTATTTTTATTTTTATGTTTTTTGTTTTATTTTTATATTTATATATACTCTATATATATTTATACTTATTTAAATACCCCCCTTTATATCCCTAATTTCCCATTTCTCCCCTCCCCCCATTGAAGCAGTAATGCAGTGGGCTTTAATCTGGGGAGTCGATCGATCGAACCCCAGGGGTTGATCGATCGATTGACCATTTAAAACCGAATCTGCCTTCCATTTTTTCCTTTCTCCTTCTATTCTCTCTTCTCTCCTCCCTCCCTTTTTCGATCCCTAGTTTTTCCCTACTCCATTCTCACTCAAACTCAACATTTTTTCACTCAAATTAGGTATACATTCTTCCTATTTACCCATATTTGTGTTGATTTGTTGTTTTATGTCATTTTCCTAAGATTAATCCATTATTTGACATATTTTGAGTTTTTCTCCTTATGTGTTGTCCGAACAATTTTTGTGCTTGAATATTGATAAATTTCCATTCATGAACACTTTTTGTTGGTTACTAATTATTGTTGTTCATGAATGAGGCTTATTTGTTGGTTCAATGGCATTTTCACACCCTCATTCCACATTGTGCACACCAAGTGTTCGTTAAAATGCCTAAACGAATTTTTCAATCCGTTTTTAGCGCGCACTTGGGTGAAATTCACTCGTTGTCATATATCGACAAATTTTGTCACAATGTGGGATATTTTCGCTCGGATTCATGCTCTTGTACACACCATTTCAACTAGTTCACTAACTAACCTTTAATTGCGCTTTACAAGTCTATATGTTTTGCCTAATTATTGTTTTGTAGGTTGAAATGGCTGAGTTAAAGAAATATGATTCTACCAGGAGCGTGCCCACTCGGGGCGTTGATGATTTTCGTTGCAAACAGGAATGTGATTGGTTCGAAGCCTATTTTTCAGCCGCCACATAGGCCATTGGCCTGCCACTATGCTTGGAACCTGGGGATTTGCCTGAGGTTGCGCGTACTATTTTGCGCCGGTACGGTTAGGAGCCCTTTCTTACTACAAACGGGCGTATTAAGAGGAGCTGGTTCGTATGTTTTATGCGACTTTTGTAGCTGTGAAAGGGAGGCCGTCTACCTATGAGGCCATGGTTTGGGGGGTTCAGATTCATCTTACCCACTCGGATTTAACGTGACATATGGGTGTTCCAGACCCTGAGTGGTCAGTTAGTTTTTTGGATGGGGAGATGTTCAGGCTTACCACATTAATCTAGGCTCTTGCACCTGGGGAGGTATGATCTAATAAGAAAGCGTTACGCTCGGCCGCAATGGATGATTTGCTGAGATTACTTCATTACCTCAATTTGCACTCTATTATGGTTATAAGCAACCAGTCAGAGGTTCGCCATAAGCATGCAGCATTTGTCTACACACTCATCAATAACTTGGGCGAAATTAGTTTGCCCAACATTTTCTTAGACATGATGTATGCCTCTGCAAAGGAGAGGGCCCGCACTTTTTCCCTTCCATTTCCTTCCCTCATCACAGATATTTGTTTATCTTAAGGTTTCCCTGAGTTTGATTCTGATCGCAAACGTATCCCACTGAAGCTTCTAAATAAGGATAACATCTCAAAGATGTTAGTCCACCTTTGGAGGCAGCCGGGTGCTAAGATATAGAGGACAGAGGTGACTAATGAGACCGATGAGGAGTCTGAGATACGACAGATAAAGTAGGGACAGAGTTTTCAGGTTCCACATACAGATTCTGACGCCCACTTTAAGGCATACCAGGCACTGCAGGACCAGCGCTGGGAGGAGACCCATGTTTGTCGGGCTTCTTTGGAGTCTTAGCTAGAGCAGTAGAGGGCAGAGTATAGAAAGGATAGAGCAGAGCGGCGACAGAAGTTTCGCATGCTGTAGGACATGATGACAGACTTGTATGTGCGTCAGCATGGGCCGGATACATCGCTCCCGCCATATTTTCAGATTCCCTATGAAAATAGTGGTTCCGGTCACTAGGTTTCTGTTATGGGCCCATTTTTGTATTTCTGGTATCAGATATTATGATGTATTTTCCTTTTTATTTGTATTTCTTTCTTTTTATTAGTTGTTATGTATTATGTTATTTTGTATTGAAAATATGAAATGAGAAATAATAATGTAGTTTGTGGTTGTGTATTGGATTTTTATGTGTGTGACTTCCCATTTTATAAAATCAAATGTTCACCATCAATTTATCTAGTATTTGCACTTCAGCCCCTCTATGTTGTTGTGACTTACGATATAAATTCTTTTAACTTTATATATTGGTAAATATTATTGCTTTGATTTATACTAACTTGTTTTGTAGATTCGTTTGGACTTGTACTTATGGAGATCGCTCCAATTTTGGATAATATCATTATTTTCCTATATCTGTGTTGTGTTATTTACTGGACGCATTGGGGACAATGCAACATTTAAGTTAGGGGGGTAGGATATTTATCCATTTCATGTTTAGTCCTTGAATTTTACCACAATTTAGTTACAAATCATGCTTTTTGTTAAAAATTTAAAAATTTTAAAAATATTTTCTTTCGTTTGTCTCCTTTATTGAGCATTTTACCTTTGTTTCCGATGATAAATTTCAATAATGGCTCGATCCAATTGACAACTCAACGATCCATGTTCTCAATTTTAAAAGTTATTAGACTTTAGTCCTCAAATCATTGATATTATGAATGAGTTCATGAATTAAACTTTATCCCTTGAACACATGCGCTTTTCTTGTTATATTGATTTGGTTTAAGATTTTTATAACTCGATAATCTTTTATTGCATTGTATATAATTACACCGAGTAAGCTTTGTACCTTTCGTCATTTGTGAGTGTATATACTTTTCTTTCCTTTTCGAAAATGTTACATTCGTCAGTAATCTCACTATTCTTTCATTTGATCGTTCATTAATTGATTTTATATCTTGAAATATGTTACTTGAACATGATTTTCATATATTGTTTTGACTCGAGAATTGCATAAACTTTATGAAATAATCATAGCCAATCTTTGTTATATCACCCATATTAGCCTTAATCTCACCTTATTCCCTTAGTCAACCCCTTTGAGCCTAAATATAGCCTTTCATTTCATTACCCAAAATCCCATAACTAGCTCTAAATTGGAGTTAAAACCATACATATTACCTTCCTTACCTTTGTTTGGATTGTTACTTGGGATTGAATGATGTTGTATAGTGTGGTTACATTTTGTGCACGAAAAGAGTGAGAAAAGAAGAAAGTATAGTGAAAAAGAAAAGAAAAAGTGAAAAACAAAAGAAAACATGAGAAAAAAGAAGAAAAGAAAAGAAAGAGTTGTATATATTGTCAATAGTGTTCAATAATCCTTTTTTCTCTCCATTTCATATCTAATGCTTGTTTTGGAAATCATTTTCCAATTTTGATATTGCCCACTATTTCCCATTATTCCAAGTTTTTCATTCCGAACAATTTGAATCCATATATACATCTCCTTCTTTTCGTACCCTAGCCTAGCCTACATTAAAAACCTACAAGTCACATGTGATCCTAGGGTGCATTTAATTTAAAAGTTAAAATAGTTTTGATAATCTGTGAAAATGCATTTCCCCTCTTTTATTGAGCGATATCTTTCATTGAGATTACAGTTTTTAATTTCCTATATAGCGTTCTTGATTTGCGACATGTGTACGACCTAGTTTCCCTTTACATTTACTCTTTATGCCCGCATGTCCCACGTATTACCTCCCTGTTTCGAGTGATTTCATTTTATGAGTGTAATTCCCGTGAGGATTGATATATGCTTGCTTTCATGTTAATTATCCGGTTTATTTAAGTTTTGGCCAAATCATATTATGTGTGTGCTCGCTCCCCTCCCACTTTTAAGGTTTCAATTCTATGAGGTGCCTCAACCTGTTAATAACAACGGACTTTAGCTTGAATTCGTTTAATATGCTAATAACATGTTTGAAATCTTTTTCGTTGCTATTGAGTTTGTCGAATGTTGGGTTGGGCATATTTTGAGGAAAGCATATTATGTTTATGGGTTTCATCCCTAAAAACCCTCACGATACGACACTCGTCCACTAGGGTAACCTAGGGGTTTAACGGCTTATTGCATATGCTAAATGCAATCGAATCCCCCGCGAAAGTGGCCTTTATCTGTTTTTCCCATTTTGCGCTAGCTCTTATTGTTGGTTTTCTTGTAGCTCCTATTGCATCTTATTTCATTGCTAGGGACTAGCAACGTGTAAGTTAAGAGGTGTGATATGACGTTAATATTACGTATTTCACCCGTTAATCTACACGTTATAAGCCCCCTTGGATATCTTAATCCCTATATTTATGCTCGATAACCAGACAACCTCGGATTTCTACGTTAACATGCTTTGCAGGGGTTAATTGAGATTTTATAGGTTTTCGGATGCTTAGAATGAAGTGCGGACGCATTCCGGTGAAGTTCCGTACGCGATCGCATTCGCAAGGGCATTTCGGTCATTTCATAGTTTGGGCAGCTGGACCAACATCTTCACGGAAGTTGTAGCCCTCCTCGCAAGTTTCTCATAGCCGTGAACGGTGAGCAATTCCGAGTCCGAACGAAGAAGTTACGTGTTTTTAGCGAAGGGAATTATAAGGAAATCAAAACAGGGAAGCTTGGATCCGACCTGCTTTATCAATCGATCGACCAAAAGGGTCAATCGATCGACCCCTAATTGTTTCTGAATTCATGGGAAACAGTGGGCATGCGTTGATCGATCGACCATTTCCTAGATATTTTGCCTTGTTTTTTCTTTTTATTTTTCCTTTTCTGTTCATTTATTTTTCCAACTTACTATTTAAGTGATTTTTGTTGTAATAAATAGATATAATTCATTTTTAGGATAGAAAATCTTAGGGTTTGGGGTTTGGGGGGAGTTCTTCTTCATTTCTCCTTTGGTGTGACCCATTTGGGTTGTTTAAGTTGACTATTGATCATCCCTACCATATATATAGTTGTCTTTCCTTCATTTTCGTGATTTCTAGTTAACTTAATTTAGTCATTAATAGCTTTAATTAGTTTAATTAGTTGTAATTAGTTTAATTTATGATGTGCCCTTAAATAAATAGGGTCGAGGTTGTGTTCCGCCATTAACGGGCCTCGAGCTCTGAAAATTAGGTTTTGTGCAAAATCGCGTTTAATTAAAACCGCGTGTATTAAAGTTGGATTGTTATACGTTTAACTTTATTTGTCACGCAACTTTAGTATTTATAGAGACAATCCAAATTTAATCCGCGTGTGATCAATTTTGATTAACTATTTATTCAAGAAACTTTGGGTTAAATTCCTTATTGCGTGAAGTTTATGCTTAATTATAAATGCTCAATTAAATGTTTTCGAGACGGAATTCTAATTAGTAGTTGTTTCGATTCGTGTGGTAATATGCGATCCCGACTCTCGCTCTACTTTTGTGTAGACTTAACCATTCTTTTCTTTTGTCACCGTAACCACCATATCACCTTTTACGCTTTTATTTCTGAAGTACTAAGACAATTACAAGCCTGAAATTCTATCACTCCCTGTGGATTTCTTACGATACCCGACTTGTCGATGTGCTTGCCTCGTAAGTGTAGTAGTAGCTTAGGTTTTTGCATGTATAGTAGGAGCTGAAATTAACGACAGTGTCCCTACACGAACACTCGATTTCCCTCCCATCAAAATGAAGTGTCTAGTGCTGTGTGTGATGTGTCTGCTGACAATTCATTTAGACTACTCACACACACGTTCAATTCGTCTTTGATTCATTCCCTTTGACTCACACTCACTAATGTTTAACTTCTACTAATAGTATTAACATTATTTGTATTCTCTAAGAAGTAAGCAAATAAGACAAGAACAGGCAAGGTATCACATGTCAGGTCATTATAAGACATTCCCTCATCAATAATATCACTTCTGGTAAGTACATCATCAGAATAGACTATCTTTGCAAAAAATGTCGTATAGGGGTCAGAAATATTGGATGATTCAGGCTCATCATCATCTGATTCATTATAATCATCCCAGGTCTTGCACAAATTAGTCTTATTAAATTTGTTATTCAGGTTGGCCCTACAGTTAATGGCAATGTGACCTGTTCTCCCACATCTAAAGCATTCAGTCTTCTTATGGTCTCGATCAGGTCTCCCATTATAGTCATTGTTGTGTTTATCTAATTTTCTCTCATGGGGTCTGTCATTAGACTGATTTGAATAGGGAGCCTTTCCTTTATTAGAATAAATATTATTTCTAAACTTCATTATTTTCTTAAACTGTTTGGACATTAAGGCTATTTGATTATTCAAATCATCTAAATCACATTCCTTATCTGAGTCAAGGTCAATATTGGCTACTACAACCTGAGGAGTTGTCATCTTAGATTGAAAAATAACATTGGATTGCTATGTCTCTTTTGATTATTGAGAAGTTGTTTCTTATACTCCAATTCAATTTTCACAGTTCTTAATTTTGTACTGACGAGTTCAGGGGAAAGATTTGGATCTTCCATTTCCTCAATTGCATATCTTTTATTGCCAAATCTCTATGGAAGGGATCGCAGTATTTTAGAGATAATTTCTCTTATGTCATATATGATACCATTGGCATGAAATTTAGTAATGACACTAGTCGGTTTAATATAAAAGTCTCAGTTTCTGCCATGATGAGTGTGTTATACTGTTGTATAAGCATTTGGGTCTTAGCAGCCTTAACACGTGTGTCGCCTTCATGGGCAGTGGCTAGCGTGTCCCAGACTTCCTTAGAGGTTGAACAACAAGATATTATCTTCAATTCATGTTCATTAATCGACATAAAAATAGCATTCTTTCTTTTATTGTTATTATAAGAGACCAGTTTTTCTTCTTTTGTGAACTCACTGAGCAGTTTTTTAACTCTTTCATTACTACCTTCTGCTAAAAGTTTAGTAGTATGAACGTATCCATTTTTAATAGAATCACAGGCTTCATCCCCCAAGGTCCCTTGGATGAAGGATGTCTTCCTTACTTTCCAGTAAGGGAAGTTAATTCCGTCAAAGAGGGGAGGCCAGGACAGATTCCCTAATCTCTCATACTTCTTGTCCATGTTTGTTTTGAAAAAATAGTTTCAAAAACACAAGATCTAAAAATATTTTTTGACAACCAAAAACCTTGATCTGATACCAATTGAAAATACCTTACTAGACTGTTTAACAAAAGTTAAAGCTGTTAAGAAGGGTCTGATTTGTCTTTTTGGAGAAACTCTTTTTAGAAAACAAACAAAATAACACAAGATGTGTTTACAAAAAGTTATGAATGAGTTATATCATGTATTAGTGAACAAGTTTTGAAAATCAAAACTAATTTAGTTAAAGTAGCAGTATAGCAGTAGGAATGAGATAATTATCAAGCATACATAGTACACAATATTTTTAACGTGGTAAAACCCTGAAATAAGGGTAACATCCACGGTGACCTCTACTCCACAAAAAAAAATCCACCAAAATATTTTTGAGTTTACAAACAGATAATGAATTTTACGCACAAACAATACATATTCTAAGTCAAGAAATATACCAACACAATCTGGCAGATCTGACTTCTTCAGGCTCTTGACATTGTCCTTGTCATTCTACTGTTTGGCTCCTCTTGCTAAAGTCTTTACGACGTCTCAACCGTTTAAATCTCTCAACCAACACACGTTTTTCAGTGAAGTAGTGTGAAGGTGTTAGTGAGTGTTGTACTTATACACATGCATGAACACACACACTCTTATATAGACAGATTCCTACGAATTACAAGTTTTCTAAGAAAGATATGTAGGTTTTCACAATACTGAAATTGTGTTTGATCTTGAACTAACGAAATTTCAGATTTGAGTTCTTTTAAGAATCTCTTTAAAACCATATTCTTCAAATCTTATTGAGGTAAAAGTTTTTCAAAATGAAAAACTTAGATCTGAAAATATTAAAACACAACTTTCAGTTTTGTAAAAGAGATTTGTCGGATTCACAAAAATTATATACAAAAACCTTCTTTATTTTTTAAAACAGATCCAACAAAGAGAGATGTAGATTTCCTAATAAAGGAATCAACCTAACTACAATATAACTGTTTCACATGTAAATCAGATCTACAAGTTTCTATTTATTAGAAACGAGTTATGATTTTATGAAGGTGTTAGGAGAGAGATAAAAACTTAAGAGGTTTGAATACTATCGAACCAGAAACCCTCAAACTCTCAAAATAATTTTCGTTAAAGAAAACGGTGTTTGGTTTAGGGTTTGGAAATTTTCTCTCAGATTTTCTTTTCTCTCTCTTCTCATTTTTTCTCTCAAAACTCAACTTTCCCAAAGATTGTAAATGAGGGGACGATGAGGTACATTTATATTACGCGAGGAAGGATCTGGAAACTCAGGCTAAATCAACGATTAGGATTAAATTGGTCGATCGTGTGATCAATCGAATGGCTCACCACGCATCGCTATTAAACAGGCTCTGATTGGTTAATTCAGATGTCACATGGATCATCTCAAATACATTCAGGCCTTAGATTAAAATGGATCGAACAATCAAGATTGAGTCTCAAGGTTGTGAGAGTAAAGAAACACAAATCCAGTCGATAAATATGCAACATGTGTAGGGTTATGATGGTCTCTCAGACGCGTGTTTTAGTGTTTACAAAATCTCATTTTATCCCCAACATTATCTAGCACTTTCGGATTCGACCCAACAAGGTTTTTAGGAAGATTGAATATTTCAAATTAAGCCCAAAACAATTTAAAAACTTAATTTTAATATCTTAAAAAATATTTTAAATGTTTAAAAAATTCCCGAAGATCATTAAAAATTGTAGAAAGATATTTTAAACCAAAATAAATACACACATACCTCGTAATTGCAATATGGAATGAAAATGTAATCCTAAAGTGATTGTGTGTTGGTTTTCTACCTGTTCAAGCTTCTTTTGAAGAAATTGTCTTTGAAGATCATGAAGAGGCAATGAGGCTTGGGTAAAAATAAGGATGACACAAATTTCGACTCGATTTCCAAACTAGATAAGCTCCTATATTTTAGACTCAAGTAAGTCATATATATAGTGTGCTTCAGTATCTTTTGGAGGGAATCTTGAATTCATTTTATTTTTCTTGCATTTCCTTGCATTCTTCTTTAGTTTCTTTTTACTAATTCATGTATTTTGCAGACGTGGTTCTATGAGGTGATCGGGTGTAATGATGGGTTGATACCCATGAAGGATGATAGCTTGGGGGCTTCTTCCATATGTTCCAGTAGCGGAAGTCAAATCGGAGGTCAAATCAAGCTTTGTTCACAGAAGAGGTACGGCGGTCTCTGAACACCCTGAAGAGTGATCCGGTTATTTTTCTATCTTCTCTGAGACTTTTGGTTTCTTTATATCTTGAGTAGATACGGATTCTCTTTTGGGGATTTCAGGTTACTTTCTACCCCTTGGGGGACTCCACATGATATTGGGGTGACTGTCCTACATGCGCAGATGCGATGGTTGATCGTGCATGAGTTCGGGTACGTCTGGTACCTAAGGGAGAGGGTGGTTAGACATATCATGGAGGAGGAGGTGGTGTTCCCACCTTCGATGTCCCAGGTGTACATGAGGAGGGTGAGGGAGGTGTCGAATGATGCTCGAACGACAACGATGATCGGGTAGCGTTACATGCTCTACAGGGATATGACACTGAGCTATGATTATCAAGATTTAGTGATGATATGGATGATGCCCCCTGTATCTACAGCATGAAAAACATGCCTCCACCTACTACAGCTTCGGGTACGGGGACTAGTGCACCGGTGGGATCGTCCCGTAGCGCAGATGGTGGAACAATGGTGGTGGCGGTAGAGGAGGCTCCGATTATTAAGGTTACTCCTCCTTCTTACAATTTTTTACTGAGGAGTAGGGAATCACTGAGCATGTCGCATCTCCCTTACATGTTAGTGTCTGGATTGACGGGGCTTACGGATGATGGACTTCGTCCTAAGGTATATCATTTTTTATCATTTTTTGTTTAGTTGACTTTTGTTTCTTTCCTGACTGATTGATTTGCATTTTGTTATTTCTCCTTGCAGTATGTTCAGGTGTCGACCACTTGGCTAAAGGATATCAAGGACTGGATGTCCTCCATGTCAGATTATATTAAGAGCTCGGCTTCTTTTTACTTCGTGACACCTATCACTTCTGATGAAGGCTCGGGTATGGAAGTGGAGAATCCACCGCTCATCGTAGGGGAAATCACGTTCATTGTGGGGGTTTAGGGTTTAAAGAGAGAGAGAGAGAGAGAGAGAGAGAGAGAGAGAGAGAGAGAGAGAGAGAGAGAGAGAAAGGTTGTGGGTTCGGGTAGGGTCCCGTTGTTTTTCATTTTTTTTGCAAAATGTAAACTTAGTGAAGCAATATATATAAAAATATGCATTTTCTTTTTTATTTCTATTTGATTTAGTGACCTATCCTATATACACTTTTAATTTTCTAGTGAGATTGTTTATTTTTTTAGAATAGCGAACATAAGATTTGTTATTAAAAAGAGTAAAAAAGACTTATTTTGGAAAAAGGTTTTTTTAGTCGGAATTTATTTTTAAGATAAAATGATTTTCTTTGAGAGAGAACTGAGTAAATAACCTGGGGGTAATTTTTCAAATTGAGGATTGTTTTGAAATTTATTTTGATCAAAGAGGAAAGATGGAATTTTCCAAAATATGGGGGGTTGCCTATTGACATACCCCTTGACCTCCCTATCAGCATGGGGGTCAAGTAAAATCATACTTAGGACTTGATTTCACTTTCATGAATTTTAGAGTACTCTAGTGGGGTTGGATTCTTCTCGAGTTTCTAAGGCTCTCGTCTTTTTCCAAAGTTTTCAAACATAAAAGGGGGTGTGTGGGCTATTTTTTTTCCACCAATACTCACATTCTTCTTTCTTGTTCTAAATTCCTCCTTTAAAATGGCTTTTTCTATGCATGAAGGATTTGCTTTGTATCTCGAAGGGGAGTCCCATAATGCTGTTTATATGTCTTGTGGAGAGGTTTTGCCTGGTGGCCCTCCTGAGTACCCTTTGGTGGTTGTGCCCAATTTCTTTATTCGACCTTTTTTCAGCTTCATCCCATTCGTTACGAGTTGGGTATACTGGCTTGAAGAGCATGCAGACTGGCGTCCTCGATGGTCAGTGTCGTGGTGGGGGGGACTTACTCCCTATCTTGAAGCTTGGAGATTATCTATATGTGAGGTTGGTTGGCCTTTGGCAGACTTCCTTCTATTTCCCCTAGAAGCTCCTGTGCCAAGTCGAGTGGGAACAAATCGTACCCCCTCGTATAACAAACTTTTTCCCTAGCGGTGGATTTGACTAAATCATAAAGGATGATGCTGGTCTCTTTCCAGCAGCGGCGTCGGTCATCTATCCATCCATCACAGTCCATCGGAGGGGCCTGGCATGTATCTGGGGACAACCTAAAATGGCTATGGAAGGGAGTAGTAGACAAGGTTTTGGCGAAAGAGACCGATCAGAGATGGTTTGTGGCTTTTGGAACCATGGGAGATGGTGTTGTGGTTCTTTCTAGGCTTGTCATATTGTACTGCTCTATGGAGTGCATATGAAGTACCAATCAGGAGTGGGAAACTTGGGGACCTCCTGGGGCTGGTAATGATGATGAAGTAGGGCCATCCAGTAGTTGAAGGCAGTGAATCTTATGAAGCTTTTGGTGATTTTGGTGAAGCTATGGTGATTGATATGCTTTTGTATTTGGGGTTTGGGAATAATTTTGTGTAGTTTAATTAAGGTTAGGTTTTAAGAATAGTTTGGTTAGCGGAGAAGGGTGGTTGGTTTGACTCTATTTGCTGATACTTCGTGCAATAGTGTCTTTATCCTAATCGAAAATAAAAGTTGATTTTGAAAATATTTTGTTGTGCCTCTTGATGAGTTTTTTGCATTTGAATTATCTCTACTAATTGCTAAGGCATACATAATCATTTTGTTCATGTAAATGATAAAATGAACCATCATTCTCGGAGGTTAGAAAAGAATAGCATTTTGTGAAAGAAGAGGATCGAACCCATGTGTTGATGTAAAAAACTAGACTTGATCTAATTAATTAATCACAAATAACTATGAATAAAGAAATAAGACAAAGGATTTTTAAAGTGGTTCAGCCTTATGAAAATGGCCTACGTCCAATGTTTTGTATTGCTGGGTGTTTTGCCTTAATCTTGATGATGATCGCAAATGATCAATTACCCCATTATGGAGGGTGTTACAATGTATTTATAGCCCTTGGTCTGTCAGTATGACTAGACAATATGTCATTATTTAATAGACATATACATTTGTACATAATAAGAATGTTCATTGAATCTGTTCTTGTCGCTTGATCTTCTTGACTAGATGCTCTGTATTTTGAGTAGCTCAGTACGCTGAGTAGCTCGATAAATATATATTTTTTCCATGTAAGATGACACGTGTCTTCGTATAATTGGTCCACGTCAACTGACTAATTTTTATATCAACAAAAGCCCCCAATGTTTCACAGTTGAGGTTGACTATGAGAGTGTGGAACATTATGCCCAGAAGTTGCTCGGGCACATTTACCCAGTACGGTTAGATTATAGATTTCCAACACTTGTGACATTTAATGACTTTGAGCGCGAAATGGAAAACTCATAAATATTTTGAATCTTTGATAGACGCTTGGGTATTTGGATCTTTTTCATCAGTTAGCCGCCGAAAATGCAATTGTCCTTTCTAGTAATCATTTCTTTTCTCGCTTTTCGATACAGGGCATTTAAAAGCGATATAATCAAATCATATTCTACTTTTTACTTCTAGACTTCTAAATTCTTTATTTTCTCGCTCTATCCTTGTACTGTCGTTCTTTCTGTCATCCGCCTTAGCAGATTTCTCAGTTTTCTGTAAGAACATCTTCCTTCTTCTTTCTTTGCTTTAGCCACCATGGTTTATCTTATCGAATCCTTGGATAAGTTATGGGTTGATTTTACGATTCCCTCTTGGATTATGCTAGAGGAACCTCCTTGAACTTCTGATTTATTTTCTTTAGCTGAGGGACACTGGTTTCCCTCCATTTTTTTAGCGGAATGTGGTTTTTCTTTCCCGCCAAATCCCCTGTGTTTGGAGTTTTGCCAATATTTTGATATTGTTCCTGCAAGAGTAACTCCAAATACATGGAGGGTAGTTAATGGCGTACATAGGTTAAACCAAATACATGGAACTCACTTAGGAATTCCTCAGATTATGTATTGTTACAACTGGGTTACTAGTGACACTACTTTCTATTTAGAAACTAGGTTTTCAAATAGAGCTTTAGTGGTCAATATTCCCGATGCTAATAGGGATTATTTTGATCATGGGGTTGTGATGAAAAATTGGCAACACCCCCATTAAAAGGAAAAGATGTGTATCAAGGTCCCAGATGTCCACTTTATGGCAATGGGATAGGTTGTTTTTAGTTTATTCTATTTAGCTTTATTTATGTTTGATGAAATGCGTCACTGACATGTATTTTTATTTATTGCAGTTGACAGTAAAAGGAAACCTCCAAAAGAGAGTGACAAAAATATAAAAAAATTAACACTTATTTGGTTTTTGCATCAGTCCATTAATGGGGAGCACGTGAGGTCTGCTTCTTATTTGCTGAGATATAAGAACACCACTTCATCTTTTATTGCTCGTCCTCTTTCCCCTCCTGTGGTAATTGATATTGATCAAGTACCATCATCTCGAGCAAGCATGGAAGATTCTTCTTCTGATTTGGGTACCTCTATTGCTAATATGATGACGAAGAAGAGGAGGGTACATGAATTCTTTGCCAAATCTGCTCCTGGTAATAAAGGGGCAAAGAAGAAAAAAGATGACGTTCCAGCTGACGGAACTAAAAAGAAGGATATTGTTCCTCCTGCTAAAGATATCAGCAAGAAGCCCCATGCTGCCCCTAAAGAGGCAACACCTTTGATTAAAGTTGTTGTCCCAAAAGAGGCAGCACCTTTGATTGAAGAAGAGGCAGAACCTTTGAGGAGGTTGAGGATGGGTCTTGCTAAGAGACTTGTGGATACTGTTGCCCAACCTGCTGGAGCTGGGATTTCTTCCCTGAGGTATAGTTCTCCAGTTGTCCTTACCCCTGGCTTGGCCAAGAAATTGATCAAGTCAGGGACTCTCCCTGATTGTCGAGCTGCTGAAACTTCAACTCCTCGAGATAAGGTTATCGATGTGGCAGCTCAACTTCTTGCCTCAGTAAGTAATCATTATATTTATCTTTCTAATTTTTCATTGCCATGTTCATCCTCTGATTCGTGTCTTTCTTCTTCTTACAATTTTTGGTGTACTTCGACAATATCGTGGAGAAGGATGAAGCCATAAAAGCTCCATCCTCATCTAGTGGAGTAGAGGAAACCCTTCCTGGGTTGTCCAAATCCTTGGGAGAGTCTCGGTAGAAGTACGAGGAGGACAAATCTGCTTGGGAGAGCAAAATCAAATATGTCGAGACAGCTCGACAACAAGCTATTGAAGCGGCTAAAGATGCCAACACAGCTCGGCAAGAGGCGATTACAGCTCTGCAACAAGCTTTAAATGATTCTAAAGAGGTGGAGAAGAAATTAAAAGTCATCGTTTCCAGCAAAGTGGAAACTGATGGAAAGCTTGAAGAGGCTGAACAGCGTAAGAAAGACCTTGAGGAGCAGGTAAAGTCCACTGAGGAGATTTTAAGGGAAAAAACTTCCTCGGAGAGGGTGAAGAGGAAAGCTACTGTGAAGAAGTCCTTTAGCTCGGGCTGGGACAAAGGATGGAATAAAGCTTTAGCTGTTGTTACTTCCCAGATGGAGTATGCAAGTTTAAAAATTTTCAGAGATGGATGGGTTGCAGCGTTGAAGGAGTTGAGTGTTACTGATGATTCTGAACTATTTCAGAAACACACTCATGGCCCTCCTACTACTATTGAAGAAGAAGAAGAACATAAAGCTGCATGTGATGAATCTTCTATGGTAATAGTAGAACAAACACCTGCTGCTACCCTTCCTCAATCCTCCGAGCAAGTTCAGCAGGCTACAACTTCTACCGAGCAACATCAACTGCCCTACGACCAACTGATTCCTTCATCCAAACCAGTTGAAGATGTTATAGGAAATAAAGAGAAGATGTAAAGTTATTCGGCTCTTTAACCATGTTATTTTTCCCTTTTTGTTTTATCTTTGATTGTACTTTCTCATCTCGTGATCAATAAAATGGACTTTGTCATTTATTCTGAGTTATCTCCCTTACTTGCTCGATCCATATTACTTTTCCTTGCTAGTTTATTGCCAGGATGGAACTCTTGTCAGCTCATGATACAGAATTGATGAAGAAGTGTAATGATTACTTCAAAGATGGTTATGCATACTTCACTGAAGCTCAAATAATTTATATCCTTAGATCTGATGCTTCTGAGAGGCAATTGATTCCTACCAATATTTAAAGTGTTTGCTTGATCGAGTTGTGGCCAATAATGTGGCTTACTATGAAATGATTGAAGATATTGAAGGAACAATCGAGGAACTTTAACTTCAACACAAGGAAACCACTACACTTCTGGATGAAGGTTATGAGAAGAAGTACCAGCAGTTGAGTGCTGATCAGGGCTATGACAAGGTTATTTCAGCACATAAAAAGAGAGAGTGTGCTTAAACTTGAAGTTGAGGAGAACAGAAACATTGATAAACTGTTGGAAGAGGAAAATGTTGCCCTGCAAGAGGAACTGAAGCAACTAAAATCTGCTTTTTCTTTGGGAATTCTGGTTCCAGTCAATAATGAAGGCTTTTCATTTTTGGAAACTAAAAATGTTGCACTGAGAGAAGAATTGGATGCTTTGAAACAAGCCAGACCTACATCTTCCTCGTGGGGTAGAGCAAGAGCTGGTCGGAGTAACATTAAAGAGAGTAGGACTCAACAAGCCTTAGCAAATTAGGTTGTTCAGATAAAAGCAAAAAATCAAGCTCTGGTTGAGATGTCCCAAAAAATACAAAGTCTTACCGAACAACTATCCAATCAGAGCTCTGCACTGGAGAGTAAATAAAACTTGGTGAAGAAACTTCATCAGCAGCTTGAGATATTGAATTATCAGTTTCACAAGCAGCCTAGAGAGTTTTGGATGGGGGGACATAATGAAGCTCTATTACATCTCGATGCTAGGTTGAAATAATCAAATAATGAAGGATACAAACAGGGATGGCTGAACGCCTTGACTGTGATGAATCTTGAGGAAGGAAATTCCTTATGGGACTGGTATGAGCCTGGAGTTCTTGATCTACCTAATCCTCCCTTTAAACTGGATGTTAGTTGGATTCCATCCCGTGCCATTCCTCAATTTTTAATCTCCAGGTATCTTAGTGATTACCAGCTTCATGAAGATTTTGAGATATCTCGACCTCAACATCTGCTTGATTGACCAAGTTCGAGCAATATCAGAATGCTATGAGATATGAATTTTATCAATTTTTCTTATGCTTTAGATGCTCCTCCAGCTGGAATGGGTCATGTACCTGAATCAGAAGGAAAAAAGTCGATATAATAGGAAATTTGCATATTGTTTTTAATTATTAAATGGCACATCTTCTTTTGTAACTTTCCTTTCCTTGGAAGTGAATACATTGTATGATATTTGTATTTAATGAAGAAAAGTTAGTCCTTATGCCATTGTCTTTCCTTGGACATAATTTGTAAGAAGTTTTTTCTTATTATCTTTTGATGAATGTATATAAAGGGACAATTTGTCCTATTTTGTTTTAATTGCCTAGACAATGGAACCTTGCCCCATTTGCTGCCTAGTTGTTGTGACTTGTTACCCATAAGTTCCTAAGCAATGGAATGATTTTCATCCCATGGTCCTGCTTAGTTATAGTAAACTTATCTAGATTACCTTGGTGCCTAGGCATTGGATTCCCCGTGAGGTCTTCTTGCCTAATTTTGGATGGCCCTTGAGGTCACCCATAATCAAACAGGCCTTGCCTTGTATAATTATTATGCCAACATTATTGGTTCAGTTTGTTGATGTCGACTAACCTTATTTGGTGGTTGCTAATATGCCAACCAACAGTAGTTGGTGGTTGTTAATATGCCAACCAACCTTAGTTGGTGGTGTAGTGTGTAGCACGAGTACACCGAAAAAAAATTGAACAAAAAGGAATATGGGGAAAATATTATTTTTATTCATATTGAAAAAAATGGGGTACATGTGACTCTGTATTACTGATAATATCGGCGCAGGTGCTCTGTATTCCACGCATTTTTGAATTCTTCTCCCTCTAAGGTTTCTATTCGGTAGGTCCTTGGTCGAACAACCACTATAACATGATAAGGTCCATGCCAGTTGGCCTCCAGCTTATTGTGCTTATAAATCACTTTCTTGAGCACATAGCCTCCCTCCTTAAGATCACATTTCTTGACTCTTTTATTGTAGAACATGGCAGTTCTTTGCTGGTAAGCTGCGTTCCTGATTGTCGCAACTTCTCTCACTTCCTCGAGCATGTACAAGTCTAAACATCTCATCAAATCGCTTACGGGAGAGTTAAAATTGAGCACCCTGTGAGTGGGTAGGCCCAGTTCAGCTGGTATGACTGCTTCACTTCCAAAAGCTAACATGTAAGGTGATTGCCCAGTTGCTGTTCGGGGAGTGGTGCGATAAGTCCATAACACAGAATGTAGCTCATTAATCCAATTCCCTTTCGCATCATCCAACCGTTTCTTCAATCCGTTAAGCAGAGTCTTGTTCATTACTTCAGTTTGCCCATTACTCTAGGGATGGCCTGGTGAGGAGTGGATGTTTTGGACGTCTGATAGGTGACAATATGCAGCGAACTCCTTATTATCAAACTGGGTACCATGGTCAATAATGAAAGCATGCGGCAGACCATATCTGCAAATAATATTCTTCCAAATAAACAGGTAGACCCTTTCATAAGCCATGTCAATAAAAGGTTCAGCTTCCACCCATTTGGTGAAATAATCAACAGCGACCACTAAGTACTTGAATAATCCTCTGGTAGTTGGCAGAGGCCCAACCAAGTCTATGCCCCACATAGCGAATGGCCAAGGGGAAGAGATAGGTGTCAATAGTGCCTGGGGAGTCCTTCGTATGGTAGAAAATGATTGACATTTATGGCATTTCTTGGCATAAGTTGTACAATCAATGTACATCGTTGGCCCATAATATCCTTGCATCGTCATCCTCAGCGGGAGAGTCGACCTGCTACATGAGCACCCAAGACCATTCGTGAATTTCTTCTATCAGATATTTAACATCTGAGGGATGAACAGATCTTTGTAGACCTGCTATCATACCTCTTCTTTATAAAATTCCATTATTCAATACATACTGAGCACCTTAAACTTCAGTCTCTTAGCTGCAAGTTAGTCAGTTGGTAAAATTCCTTCTTCGATATACGCCCTGATGGGGTCCATCCAGGAAGGACCGATGTCCAAAGTGATGAATCTCACCATTAAATCTTCAACAATGCTCTGGTTTGCCAATATCTCGATAGGAATCGTTCTTCGTAGCCCGATGCGAGTAGCTAAAGCTAATCGAGCTAGTGCGTCAGCTCTTGCATTCTCTAATCTTGGTACTATAATCAATTGAACCGCTGTAAAAGTGGACACAATGTCCATAGCTTTGGCATGATTCCTAGACATGAAGTCTCCCTTTTCCACATACAACTCGAGAACCTGATTTACGATTAACTGTGAATCACTAAACACCGCAACTTGCTATGCATTCAGTGTTTTGGCTAAACTAAGGCCCACAATCATAGCTTCATATTCATTTTCATTATTGGAAGCCTTGAATTGAAAGCGCATAGCATATTCAATATCCAATCCATCTGGACTGCTAAGAATTATTCTGGCCCTGCTGCCTGTGGCACACGAAGAGCCATCAACATACAGATTCTATATAGGTATACAATTATCAAACTCTTGGTCTGACAAAGTTCCCTGATGGAATATTTGGTACTTCATTTTATTATCTCCCAACACTGGGCTGTTATCCGATGATTCTTGTTGCTCAGTGTCTATCCCCTCTGATAAATCTGCTGATGGAAGTTGATCGGGGATAGTCTATGATGATCCCCTAACATCCATGGGTTGTTCTGTATTAGACCCTTGTTGGTCGGAGGTATCTGGGTAAGTGAACTCCGCAATAAAATCTGCTACCACCTACCCTTTGAGTGAAGACCTTGGCTCATAAATAATATCATACTCACCCAGCTCCATCCCCCAATACATCAGTCTCCTCGACTTTTCTGGCTTATATAAAGTCTATCGGAGTGGCATATCAATGTACACCACTATGGTATGGGCCTGGAAATCTTCCTACTTGCCTCGATCAATGCTAATGCCAACTTTTCCAACCTTGGATATCTAATCTCTGCTCCTCGGAATGCTTTACTTGTATAATACACAAGTTTTTGCACTCCATCCTCAACCCTTATTAACGTCGAACTAACTGCGCTTTCTGAAATAGCCAAGTACAAGTATAACCTTTCTCCCATCACTAGACTGGACAGCAATGGATGTGTCACCAAATATCTCTTCAACTCTTGAAATGCCTTCTCACATTCCTCATTCCACTTGAAAGTTTTTCTGAGTATCCTGAAGAATGGAATACATCTGTCCATTGCTCGTGAGACAAACCTGTTGAGAGATGCAACATGCCCCGTAAGGCTTTGCACTTCCTTCTTCATAGTTGGAGATTGTAGTTCCAGCAGAGCTATAATCTTTTCAGGATTTGCCTCAATGCCTCGCTGAATCACGATATACCCAAGGAACATGCCTTCTTGTACGCCAAATACGCATTTAGTCGGGTTTAGTTTCATCCAATATTTCTCCAGCTGGTCAAGAGTTTGGCTGATTTCCGGATCTTAGTCAGCATGTCATCAATGTAAACCTCCATTTTTTTTGTCAATTTGCTCAGCTAACACCTTATTCATCAGCTGCTGGTACGTTGCACCTGCATTTTTAGACCAAACAGCATAACATTGTAGCAGTATGTTCCCCTTGGGGTAATAAAAGAGGTACTCTCCCTGTCTTCTAGCTTCATCTTAAGCTAGTTGTAGCCGGAGTAAGCATCTATGAAGCTTAACAATTCGTGCCCCAAGGTAGCATCTACCAGTTGGTCTATTCGGGGCAGGGGAAGTGATATTTTGGGCAGGCTTATTGATATCTGTGAAGTCTATGCACATCCTCCATTTATTGTTCTTCTTTTTTACCACGACTACGTTAGCTAACCAGCCAGGATATTTAACATCCTTAATATCAGAGACTTTCTGCAACTTTTTGACTTCCTCCTGTATAGCTTGGTTCTTCTCTGGGCCGAAGACCCTACTTCGTTATTTCACTGGTTTTACCTCTTTATTAACATTGAGTTCATGGCACAGGAAGGCTGGGTCTATCCCCGGCATATCTTCATAACTCCATGCAAAAGCTTGCTTTATGTGCCTCAATAACGCCACTAACTCTTTATTTGTTGCCGGGTCTAATGAAGTGCTAATTTGAGTTGTTCGTTATGGTCGTTCGTCGTCTAAAATAACACTCTACGTTGCTTCCATGACCTTCCCTTTCACGAGATTTGATTCATCTCTGGGTCCAGTGTCTCAATCTCTGGATCTTCAGACTCGTCCACTTGGTAGGTGGTGGTCTTTTTCCTGGTATCCTCCAGCTCTTTTTGTTTGGTAGATGAATAATAGCATTCCCGAGCTACTTTCTGATCGCCCTTTATAAGTCCCACACCAAAGTTGGTCGGAAACTTCAAGCACTGATGTACCGTGGATGTCACAGCCTCGAACTTTTTCAGGCCTACTCTTCTTATGATTATGTTGTAGGCTGAGCAGACGTTTTTGTCCATGACAAAAAAAGCATACTTTTTCTATTCTGCAAGCATGTCAGGTGTCGTTAAGCATGTCCAACTTGATCGTCCCAAGTGGAAAGACTTTTGCGCCAGTGAAACCTAGGAGGGGTCTGTGATATGGCTCTAATTGGGCTAGTTTCAAGTTTAAACTGTCAAAGCAAGGGTAGAACATGATGTCTGCTGAGATGCTATTGTCTAACAATACTCTTGAGATGACCACATCCTTCATCCTCATCTTAACCACCAAAGGGTCGTCATGAGGATACAAAACACCTTCCAGATCATTTTTGGAAATACCGATGACCAGTTTGTCCTTGTTCACCTTCCTCGGGCGATCCTCTTTCGCCAGATTTATTCGTTGTATATAGGAACAGGCTTGGGCCTCATTGAGGTAAGCTTTCCTTTCAGCAGTGTGATCCCCACCTCCTGCATCTCCACCTGTAATCACATTACATTCGAATGGACCGAAATGGATTGAAAATACCTCACGCTCTGGTTACCTTGGATTTTTGGGGAGGTCGGGGTCATCCTTCGGATCGTCTTCATGGTCCCTTTTCTTGTCATCTCTTATTGGGTGAGGATATTTATATATTTGCCTTACTCTATCGTTGGTCTTCCCATCATTCTGGCGATCAACAAACCTGCTCAATTTCCCTCGTCTAATGAGTACCTCAATATCATTCTGGAGAGCTATGCAACGCTTAGTCGTATGGCCATTATCTCTATGGAACTCACAATATTTGGACTTATCCCTCTTTTCAGGGGTTGTCCTTAATTTCTTCGGCCAATTCAGTTCTTCGATGTTCTTGATCTCCTCCAGATTATGGTCTATATCCACCTTCAAGGGAGTATAATTCCTAAACTTCCTCAAATGCTCTATCGTCTCTTTGCCTTTCGATTGCTTGTTGCCCCAATTATGCTTTTGATATTTCCTCTCATATTTACCTTTAACTTTAGTCTCTACTTTTGTATCAGTATTCTTCTTCACAGCCATGGCTTCTTCGGCATTCATAACCTTAGTTACTTTTACTGTTAATTCCACCATGGTTTTGGGGGGATCTTTAGCCAAAGTATAATACAGCTTGTTTGGTAAAAGACCGCTCATCAGAGCCATAATGGCTGTCTTCTCTTCGTAATCGATTACCTCCAGTTTCTCATTGTTGAAACGAGTGATGTAATCCCTGGTGCTTTCTCCTGCTTTCTGCCTTACACTCAGCAGATGTGCTACCCTCTTGACTGGATTTTCACTAAAACGGAAGTTTCCTATAAAGAGCTCTGCCAGTTGATGAAAAGTAATGATCTGCCCCCAAGGAAGGTTGTTGCACCATATTTGAGCTGACCCGATGATAGTTCCTGATAATGCCCTGCACATCATCTCGTCGGAACTGCGTAGATATCGGCAACAGCTTAGTACTTCTCTATGTGGAGGATAGGATCAGTTTTTCCATCGTACTTCGGCGTAACTACAGGAGATTTAAACTTCGATGGTGTGGGAAAATCCACAATTTCTTGTACGAGGGGTGATCATTTTACAAAGGTTCTTTAGAGAGGGTTTCTGGCCTTAGCCATTTCCCCTAACCTATCTTCCAACCTCTAAATGGATCCCTTCCAGGTGTCATTTCCAACCTCCGATCTATTAGCCCGAGAAAAAGATCTCGCTAAATTCTCCTCTTGGGATCTTTTTGTATGAGCCACAGGCCGTGATTGGGCAGAACCTTCCCTTAGATCATTTGGTTGTTGAGAATTTCCCGATGCAATCCGAGGAGGATTTCTATTCCTCTTGGGGCCCAAATGATCAAAAGGTGAGACTCTACTCAACCTTTCCAGGGTGCTTGTTCGCTCCGGCATTAAAGTAACATTTTCTTGAGAGTCCATGACTCTTATGGGAGATGTCCGACCAGGCTGATAAGAGGGATCGCTAGACCTCTCAATATGATGCAATTCAGCATGCATGGACGAGGAAGCATGAAGGAACAGAGTACGTCTAGATCTCGAAGATAGTAGGTGAGTGGTTCTATGAACGCTTCGCTGGCCTGACTGGGCAGGCATTGCATTTTGGACAATTTGAATGAGTTGTCGCATGGTATCCGCATAGTTGTTTGTCCCCTGGCTAAGTTGGCAACTATTCCAGTGAGTTCATTGTCAGTTGGAGGAACAGACGGGTTGGGAGGAACTCCGTCATTGTTACTATTGATAGATTCTGGGAGCGCGACCATGTATAGTGAATTTATTGGTGAAAAATGCTACGTATAGTCGTTTCCCACAGACAGCGCCAATTTGTTGATGTAAAAAACTAGACTTGATCTAATTAATTAATCACAGATAAATATGAGTAAAGAAATAAGACAAAGGATTTTTAAAGTGGTTCAGCCTTATGAAAATGGCTTACGTCCATTGTTTTGTATTGCAGGGTGTTTTAGCTTAATCTTGATGATGATTGTAAATGATCAATTACCCCGTTATGGAGGGTGTTACAATGTATTTATAGCCCTTGGGTTGTTAGTATTAATGGACAATATGCCGTTATTTAATAGAAATATACATTTGTGCATAATAAGAATGTTCATTGAATCTGTTCTTGTCGCTTGATCTTCTTGACTAGATGCTCTATATGTTGAGTAGCTCGGTACGCTGAGTAGCTCGGTATGCTGAGTAGCTCGATAAATATATATTTTTTCCATGTAAGATGACATATGTCTTCGTATAATTGGTCCACATCAACTGACTAATTTTTGTATCAACACCATGTATGACATATGGGTTGCCTACGTACCTTTAAGGGTTATGAATTTTCTCATGAGTTTCATTTTAAAAATAAAATGGTTTTAGAGGATCAGGCCCCACATAGTTCTCATAGGGAAATGAAGAATTTTTTATTTTTATTTTTATTAGAATAGAAGTGGGGAGAAGAGTCGTAGCGCGCTGAGATTTCGGACTAAGGGTAAAACTTCTTGAGGCGACCCAAGTTGACTGGATGTGCCATCTCTTCTCCATCAAGGTCTGTGAGCATAACGGCGCCTCCTGAGAGACTCTTCTTCACTATGTAAGGGCTGCTCTTATTTGGCTTGAATTTCCCTCTAGGGTCTCAGACAGGTTTTATGATCTCTTTGATGGAAAGGTATCCTTCCTAGACACCACGGTCCTTAACCTTCCGATTGAATGATCGTGCTATCTGGTGATGGTACCCAAGTATATGGTATAGAAATTTCAATCTCTTTTCATCCAAGAGTGATAGTGTGTCCAAGTGACTTTGATGCCATTCTTCTTCATCAACTTTGCTCTCGAGTAGGATGCGAAGGGAAGGTGTTTCAAGCTCAACGGGTAGGACTGCTTCCATATCGTATACTAGAGAATAAGGGGTATCTCTAATAGGCATTCGAATTGAAGTGCTGAATCCCCACGAGGCGTAAGGGATCCAGTCGGTCCAATCTCTATAAATCCCAATCATCTTATTGATTATGGTTTTGAGTTTTTTATTGGCAGCTTCGGCGGGGTCGGTATGGAGAAGATTGTGTCTCTAAATCACATACTTGTAAACTAATTCCATTACTTCAGCTTCGAAATGGAGCCCATTATCTGATATTAACTCGTGGGGAACTTTGTATTGGCAGATAGTGTTCTTTCTGATAAACTTTCCCACTTTCTTAGCATTAAGCATCGTGTATGACACGATTTTGACACATTTGGTGAAGTAATGAATGGAGACCAAGATGAATTCGTGACCATTTGAAGCTTTGGGAGTAACCTTCGCTATAATATCAATGCCTAGGGTGGAGAAAGGACAATGAGAGGTCATGTTATATAGCTCACAGTAAGGAAAGTGTTATAAATTGGCAAACTATTAGCATTTGAGGCATCTTCGAACATAAGCAATGCAATCTTGAACCATGGTGGTCCAATAGTACCTATGACGGATGATCTTTTTTGCAAGCATGTGACCGTTCATGTGGGGTCCGCATTCCCCACTATGGATCTTTTGTATCATTTCTTCAACATCAACCCCAGCAATGCAGTGCAAATGGGTTCCATCGAAGTCTCTCTTGAACAGTGCTTTATCGTAGATAATATACGGGGCAACAAGGTTACGAAGGGTCACACGATCTTTCTTATCAGCATCTTGGGGATGCCTACCATATTTGAGGAGGTGCTAAACATCATAGTACCATAACCCAACCATATCATATTCTTCCTCGGTAATGAGTTCAATGCGGTAGCAATGCGTAGGCATAACTTGTTCTTAAATCAGGAAATAAGCCATTGTTATTTTCTCGGGCATGTCGACCATGGAGGCCAGGGTAGCAAGGGTGTCATCCAGGATGTTTTTTGCTCGGGACAAGTAGTGGAAAGTGACATCTCTAAACTGGGTAGCCAGTTCTTCTAAGTAGGAGTGAAAGGGTAGGAGATTTTCTTCTTTAACTTTCCCATTCCTGAGGATTTGGTCGACGATAAAGGCAGAGTCTTTGTAGATGTCTAGGTGTAAAATTCCTTTCTCGAGGGCGATATTAAGGCCTATAGTGCATGCTTCGCACTCGATCATGTTGTTGGTTCAAGGTAAGTCTAGTTTAATGGCAGTAGGGGTGTGAGATTCATCAGGGGCAATTACGAGTATCCCAATGTCGTGTCCTTTCTTATTGGAAGCTTCATCAAAGGATATTTTCCATCAAAGGTCCTCTTTAGAGGTGTAGAAAATATCTTCGTCCGAGAATTAATAGACCTAAACATCGACTTCTTCCACGGGGTAATCAGCAAGGTAGTCACAGATGGCTCTCCCTTTCATAGCTATCTGCGTGACATATACAATATCAAACTCAACTGGCAACATCAACCCTCTAGCTATTCAGATGGACAGAGTGGGTTTTTCTAGAAAGTACTTAATGGAATACATACAGGATACAGGTTTGATGGGTAAGGAAAGCATGTAATACCGTAATTTCTGTGTGACCCACACCAGGGTGACACATGTTTTCTTCAAAGTAGTGTAGTTGACTTTGAATCTAACTAGTTTTCGGCTGGCGTAGTAAGTGGATCTTTCCTTACGAGATTCTTTAATATATTGGGCTAGCAAAGCCCCTATTGAAGTATCTGTCACAATAAAGTATAGGATTAGAGGGAGACCTAGCTACAGAGGCATAAGTATCGGAGGTCGAATAAGGTATCGCTTGATTTTTTCAAAGGCTTCTTGGGAGGCCTCATTCCAGACTTTAGTAGAATCCTTTTAGAGAAGCTTGAAAATAGGTTCGCAGATAGAAGTCAGTTAGCTGATGAACCCATTGATATACTATAGTTTACCCAGGAATCTTATGACTTCCTTCTCCATCCGATTGGGTGGCATCTCAAGTATGGCTTTCAGCTTAGCAGGGTATACTTCGATTCCCTTTTCACTGACCATGAATCCCAAGAGTTTTCCTTTCGTGATACTAAAAATGCTTTTTTGTGGGTTTAACCACATCTGATATTACCTCAATCGCTCGAAAAAATCGAAGGGAGGAAATTTGACCTTCTCAAGTCTTAGATTTGATGATCATATCGTCCATATAGACTTCAACCTCTATGTGGATAAGGTCATACGGGGTAGTCGTGGTAGCCCTGATGTTCTTGAGTCTGAATGGCATGACAGTGTAGCAGAAGGTTTCTCATGGGGTGATGGAGGTAGTCTTCACCTGATGGTCAGGGGACATATTGATATGGTTATATCCAGTAAATCCATCAATAAATGAATTGAGGACATGGCTAGCTGTGTTGTCCCTAATCATGTCGATGTTGGGTAACGAGTAATCTTCCTTTAGGCATGCTTTGCTCAAATCTCAGTAGTCAATGCCCATGCGGACTTTCCCTCCTAACTTTGGCACAGGGATAATGTTAGCAGGTCATATAGGATATTTTACTACGCGAATGAAACCTAAGTTCAGTTGTTTGACAACTTTTTCTTTGACTTTGAGCGACCATTCGGTGCGGAGCTTTCGTAGCTTTTGTTTGACCAGTTTGTATTCTGGGAATGTTGAGATTTCATGTTGAGATATTTCGGGATCGATGTCGTGCATGACATCATAGGACTATGCAAATACATCCATGAATTCCTTCAGCAGTTCTTCGAATTATGCATGCTCATGCTCATTAAAGGTGGACCCTATCCTAATCTCGCGTTGATGACTACTAAAACCAAGATTAATAACAACAGTCACATCATCTTTAATTTGAACGCGGTTATGTTGTTTGTTATTCTCCTTATTAAGATCAGTTAAGAATTTTTCATTTGCAAAATCACCATCATCAAGAGTTTGATTAGAATCAAGACAATTAATGTAAGGCACAGCAAGATACTCGAATTCTTTATTAATTTCATTCTCAGGAAAAACAACATTGAGAACCTCGTCAAAAGAGGTCTCAGTTACATTGATACTAGAAAAGGGAACAACAACATCGGATAAAGTGAATTAAATAGGGTAGATAGCAGGGTCGGCTTGAGTCTGGGCAGGTTGGACAGGCACGGCATCCCAATTGAGGAGAGGCATGTCAACATCTCTGATCTGAGTAGGTGGGTCCAACGGGGAGGCATCTGAATAGATCATGCAGAGACTCGGCCCCGGTATCTACAGGAATGATTCCTCGAAATAACTTTCCTCACAATTCCTGGTAACTGTTACGGCTTTCTCAATGAGAGGTTAAACTTCATGCTGGTAGTTTGTGACCCAAGGACTGTTGTCTTCAAAGAACATTTCCATCCATAGATTATCTTCTTATCCACGTGGTCATACCATGGTTTGGGGAAGCCATAGAAAGGGGCATATTCACCTTCCTTGATAAACCTTCCATTCAAAGAGTCTCTCGAAATAGTTCTTTCTTCTTCCAAGCTTCTTTTCAGTCATGGATGCCAAAGGGCCTTGAGTTCTTTTGGTGAGGGTTAGTAGCCCAAGCCACATAGGGTAAAAGCCTCTTTCAGGACTATGGTCTCAAGGATTCATTGATGGAATCGTTCTAGCCCCATTCTTGGCATGAAGTTTATGTTATTGAACATCTAAATCATGTTGACATTGCAGTGAGAGTTATGTTCCTGATAGACTCGATCTCTGAAACTTTCTCCTCTTGGAAGGGGAAGTGGGTCAACTCTAAAGCCAGAGAGGACAATGTCATTCATCCTATGATGGATCTCTAATATTGGATTTCTAGTATTAGAGGTGTCTGAACTATCTCCATCCCCCAAGATGGTGATAACCTGGCCATTGGCGAAGAATTTCAATTTTCGATGAATAGAAGATGATACCCCTCGGATATCATGGAGCCATAGACGACCAAGAAGAAGGTTGAAACCTAGCGATATATCAATAACCTGCAACTCAGTGATATGGTTGATAGGGTCAACCCCTATTGTGAGTTTTATGGACCCCATTACCTCTCGACGGGTATTGTTGTAAGCACGCACAACGGTGGAAGTGGGAGTGAGATCATTAACTTTTAAACCCGGGTAATTGTAGGTTCTGAGAGGGAAAACATTGAGGGAAGATTCGTTATCAATAAGGAAGAGTGGGACTGTCTTTCCTAACACTTCAAGTGATATGTTGAGGGAATAATTGTGGTCAGGGCCGATCTTTTGTATCTCTGCTTTAGAAAAAGAGAGGAGTCTGGAAGAAGTTAATGACCCCACCATGTTCATATCTTCTTTTGAAGTAATGGAAGGAAAGATCGTAAGCCCGGTGAGGAGTCTTATCAGAGCATTCCGGTACAATTGAGAGAACATGAAAAACCTCATAAGGTGATGTTGGCTTGGGTTTTCTTGAGCTGGTCAAGGACTTTTCTTTCTTTCATGGTCATTTCTGGCATGGGAAGTTCTTCGACAACTCCCTTTCCCTTATCTGTCTCGGTCACATGAGGAGCTGGATCTTTGTAGTGTATTCCTGATCTGGTTATGTGATTTACTGAGGTGGGGAAGAATAGTAACCCCGTATATTCATTTATATCTAGATGAACATCCACCTTGTTTATTTCCCCCAACAGATGTTCGAAGGATATCATCCCGCATAAACTGGCTACTAGACTGGTGTCTTCTCAATTGGGCTCGTCATCTGAGCTGTCAAAGTTGTCTCCCCATCTGGTGGAAACTATATCCTCTTTCTAAGAGAAATAAATGCATTCAATAACCTCTCTGGCTTCATTGTGCAGACATCCTTACTCAATGTGGAGGTGAAGGAATGAAGGGACCAACTGTCCCTGAAGCTTTAAAGCGGTGAGTAGCTCATTAATACTGCAAATTTCACTTTCCTGTCGATATGCATCTGCCATAATCTTCACTACGTCATCTAGACTAACTTCATCAATGGGTACCACCCAATCATTTGACTCCCAAGACCTTTTTTGGCCTTCCATGAACAAACCACTGAATTTGCAACAAATAACGGTCATCTCAGAGGGCAATTTCAGCCCAAACTCCAAGAGTTGGTTCAATACAATAGGTAACTCCATATCTTTCCCTTCAGATCGGGTACAGCTGGCAATACAAGCCCTTGTGAGGAGCGGCAAAGATAGGTCGACGAATAAAGTAAGGTGTGGGAGAAAATATGGGAAAAGTTTGAGCGGTTTGGGTGAAATTACAGGTATGATGGGTGCTTTACTGGGCACAATCTGAGTAGATGGATCAAATTCTGGGTCATTCTTTAGAAATATGGAATTTGTATGGGTTTTAAGTGGATTATAAGTGGTGTTGGATTTAGGATTGGTTGGTGGGGAGATGATACCTCGGTCAATTAAACCTTGTATCACTTTTTGAAGATGGAACCATTGGTCAGTATTATGGTCGACAGACTAGTGGAAATCACAACAAGTATTGGCTTTGAAGTTTTTGGGGAGTGGGTTTAGCAGTGGACGAGGGTCCATGGGTTTAATGAGGTTTTGGCTCAGCAGGGCCTAGTAGACTTTTAACAGAGGAGCATGGATCTCAGTATATTCTTTCTTGGTAGAGTTGGGGCAAATTTTCAGTGCCCAAGAGGTAGTAGGTTGGGAAATGTTATTGATGGTTGAGACTGTAGCACTAGATAATTTCTCATATTTTCGAGGAATGAATTGTCCCATCACTTTCTTTGGATCAGACTCAACTTTGGCAATGCCTTTCTCAATTTTTATACCAGCTTCTTAGAGGTCTCGTAAGTGTGGGTAGTACTGCCCACTCATGGATGCTTGGATATGACGCAAGAAGTTCATCATCACGATACTGACTTGCTCCTCCTCAGATGGTCTATTGATCATGGTAGCAACTTTCTCTCTCCATCTTCCTATGAAGCTACAAACTGTTTCCCCGTGGTTCTTCTTAAGAATCTCTAAATATCGGTGTGTAACCTCTAGATCCTCATTGTATTTGAACTGGGACATGAATTCTTGGGCGGCATCCTCCTAACTACGGATTTTGTATTCTTCGAGGGACAAAAACCAACGATGGGTGCTTTCTTTCAAGGTCTGCTGGAACATTTGGGTTATTATCTCTTCAAAGGCACCAAGAAGGGTCATAGCTTGTTGATAGATTCAAGATGAACATTTTGGGGTCCGCTTCCCTCGAACTTCTTAATGTCTAGCATCTTGAACTTCTTTGGCACTCTGTCTTTAAGATAGAGAGACATATGGGTATAGTGCATGTAGTTCTCAGATTTCTTGACTTGGTCAAACTTCTTCGATAATAGCTTGAGGTCTTCCTTGGCCTTGCCTAGTTCCACTTCCTTAGGATCTATGGGTACTGAAAGATTAGCTACTAGTTGGAAAATATTTGGGATAGGGAGCTGAGCTGGTGGCGGCCCATTGACAGGCGAGGCGTGCAAAGCATGTTGATACTCTTATGGGACCCAAACACGCTCGGGAGTAGGTGGACCCATAGGACGAGGAAAGAGGACCTCGGATTCTTTAGGAATCTGGGCCCGATGATGTTATATCTCATGAATTTTTATTAGAAGGTTGTCACTAAGTTGGGCCAAGACAGTCATCAGATCAGGTTGCACATTTGGCGCTTGGTCGACGTTCTCCATAAAGAGCTCATAAAGGTAAATACCAAACTCAGATAAGGTAGTAGAAGAATCAGCAGAGCTTCTAGGTGGTTTGACGGAAGACCAAAGCCAATAAGGATCCAGGCCAAAGTCAGGTATGAGATCAACCTTAGAGGGAAAATGGTTCAAAATTATTTTGAAAAATAGACGGAGAAAATGTTGGGTATTTCGAAAGAATGAGAAGTAATGTTTTTGGTATTTTTAGAAAAGGATGGAAAAAGGAGAGGAACCTCAGCAAGATTATTATAAATGTTACCATTAGGTTCTCACTTGTATTAGGTTTTCATAAATATAGAAAAAATGCCGAAGGGGACCCGAGCCTGGGAAAATAGGGTTTGAAAAACATATGTAAAATACGATTGGACTTGTTTCCAGACTCACGGATGGGGTCCTGTTTTGAAAAAAGGCAAAATAACCTGAAAATTCGGGCGGTATGCCCACCCAAAATTTTGACAGAGTTTCGCATGGTAACCAGTAAAATAAATATGAGTGTCCTAGTCTTGACATCTATATGAGTTTTATTCAATTGGTGGGTTAGTGGAAGGGCTCCCCCCTCCCCTTTGGCATGACTTCCACGATATACCTCTTGCCTATAAGGGCAATCATTCATCGATAAGTGTGGACAATACATTTGATATACCTGAGTGTACATGAATTGCCTCACTATATACCTTGTGGGGACAGTACATGTAAGAGATAATTCGATATACTCGACGTACGTGAACTAGTTCCCTTCTATATACCTACCGTCATGAGTTCGGTCAAGTAGTATGATGCGGGAGGAACCGTTCGATATACGTTAAATGTACGAGGCTACTGGAAGGTGAGAGTCATATCTCTTAGGCTAACTACGACTCGCAGGTTCAGCGCCCATCACAAAGTGACCCCCAGTACGGGACAAAATTTTGGTCATAGCTATGCTCTTTGGTGATGTAGTGTGCGAAAAATGCACGGGTCTTAATTAACATATTATAAAAAAGAGAAAGAGTGTTTATATCATTTTTTTATTTTTATGATGAGTAAAGGGAATACTACACTAAATGGGGAGTATGTATAAATATATATAGTATGATAACTATGCTACACGTGGATACATGTGAGTGAGTGTATATACAAGTGAGTGTGTGTGGTAGTGAACCTAAGCATGGATCAACTACAAGTAGTGTGTGACATGTGTAAGTGAGCATATATACAAGTGTACGAAGTGTGGTTATATGCTAGTGAAGACTAAGCATGAATATTCTAAGTGGTGTTTGAAGCATGTGAGTGTAAAGTAAAGTTAAGTGCAACTGTGTGAAGTGTATATGGAGAGTACATACAAGTGTGTGAACTGTACAAGTAAGTGGAAAGTGATATATACATGAGTGAGATATATACTAAAAGGTAAAGAGAGGAGAAAATGGAACATACAGGTAGGTGAATACGAACACACACAGAAAAGAATAACGCCCATGCAAAAATAGAGTCTAGTCCCCTTATAAAAATCCCCAACAGAGTCACCACTGTGGATATCCCAAGGTCGGGGGATCCGGGGTCTCTGGAGGTGGATCCATCCTTTTTTCGGCGTCCGGGCAGGATTGTGTCCTTTATCGGGGCGCTCGGTCGTCGTCTATGTGAGGTGATATGTAGAGATAGAGTCGCCAACATATTTTTCACAAAACAGGCAAAAGAAATAATGTTGCCTCGAGAGACCAGCCTTAAGGACAATACTGATGCTTGCAAAACCAAGTAGTTCCAAGGTTTGGGGACAAAGTTATGGAATGGGAAGGTTTTGTATTAATCTTCTCTTATAAAACTCCATGATGTGTGTGCTTATGTGCATAATATAAATGGAGGATGGAATCACTCGACTCACGTCATGGATAAAGGCGGAGCGAGGTCATCCTTAGGAGTGTTCCCAAAATAGTAATAAAATATGATGTAAGTGTTGGTCGATCCATAAATTGTTATGATGGAACGATTGCATATATCGAACAAGACACAAGAAACAAGCATATAAAATGTATATATCGTGGATATATGATGAGAATAAAATAACAACTATATGTAGGAGGACTCGAGTCGAGGGATTTACCTAATATGCCTACGTAACCTGGGGGCATCAAAGTCCACGTAGTTTGAAAAAATTATGGGGTGGGGCTTAACCCATAAATCCAACTGGGGACTTTATTTATATATATATGTGTGTGTGTGTGTGTGTGTGTAGAAAAAGGTGTTTTCGTATGAGAAAATGTTATGAGAAGTCCCCGTATGCAATTCACAAGTGAACCCTTTTTTTTTCTTATTTTGGGGTTTTTCTATGAAAATAAAGTACGTGAAAATACTAATAATAAAAATTTATAATTAAGATGTGTGATGTAATGAAGTAAAATAATAAAGTGAAAATGAAGTAAATAATGCAAAATTAAGAGGATTCAAAGACAAGGAGGAAGGAATGGACCTCCTTATAATGACTTGGAGTAGATCTTGCTTGTAGATGTGCTAACATCAAGGTTAAGTGATGGTGGTTTGGGGAGGTGGGCGGGTATTTACTCAAAAGAGTATGAAAAGGATGGAAGGAATGTGGGATATGTACTTTTAAGGAAAGAACATATCTGAATTCGAGGGAATTGTTGAGAGGGATGTTCACGGATGCCTAAGGTGTGTCTTTTAAAGTGAGATCATGGACTCTATTTATAGGTATAAGGGGGGTGCCGATCGTCACGGCCCTGGTCCTACCTATCAGCATAGAACCTTAGACACACTACCGATAGGCAGCGTCCTGGGTTTGCCAATTGGTAGTGTAAGGCAGGTTTTTCAAAAAAAAGATCGTAAAGCGTGAACCATAAGTCAGAATAACGCATGGAGTAGACCTTTGGAAAGGGTAGTTAGATCCCTTCAAGAATCCATTGATCCACTCCCAGGTTTGGGAGTTAACCGAGGTCAAACGAGGCCTGGAAGATCCCATTGGTCACTAGACAGGAAATTCTCGTAGGAAAATGGATCATTCGTGCTAAAAATAAGTTAGAATCACACTCGGGATGGATCGTTGGAAAGGGTATTCAGAGACCTTTGAAGATTCATTCAGTCTCATTGGGTTCAGAGAATTGACCTTGGTCAAACAGGACCCAAAAGTGTCTGGTGACCATTCGGAGTAAGATGGGTTATTCGTTCGTACCATAAGGCTTATTCACACATGGGGCAAACCATTGGAAAGGGTATTCAGAGCCCTTAGAAGATTCATTCAGTCTCGTTCGAGATGAAGAGTTTACGTGAGCCAAATGGAGCCCGGGAGCGCCCGGTGGCCTCCGGATCAATTTTTGGGGTAAAACAAATCGGTCATCCGAACCGTAAGTTCAATTTTCACATGGGGTGGACTGTTGGAAAGGGAATTCAGGGCCCTTTGAAGATTCATTGAGCTTCCACTCAGGAGAGGAAGTTGATTGGGGTCAAAATGGGGCTCGGGAGTGCCCGGTGGCCTCCAAATCAGTTTTTGATAGTAAAAATGACCGTTCATTCGAGCCATAAGTATGATTCGTGCAAGATATGGTCTGTTGGAAAGGGAATTCAGAGACCTTATAATATCCATTTATCTTTTGCTCAGATGAGATAGTTGACTGGAGTCAAATGGGACCCGAGAGCACCTGGTGGCCTCTAAATCGATACTCAGAGTATGAACTAGGGTTTGCGGTGGATGGGTAAGTTCTAGAGACCTAACGAGGTTCTTAGGAGGGTCCTAGGATGGGGTATCTACACCCACCATTTAACTTTTGAAATTATTCATCATGGCCATACACTTCCTACAAACTAACTACTGCAGTGGAGACTTACTCCTAATCACGAAATTCATGCTTTCAAAAGAGATAAGACTTCTTACTCCTTCTCCAAAAGAAATGTAACACTCAACCGAACGAGTGGAGATGTATGGCTAAGCTCTCCAAGCCACCAAATATAAATCCTTCATATTACCAATCCAATCCTCCGGATTAGGAGAATCCCCCTATGAGGCAAGCATGCTCACCCTCATGGATTCAGGAACCAGCAATGGTACCCACTTCATCCAATGCATTTTCGGTAAAAACTATAGGAAACAGAGGTGGAACCACTTCTACTAGTCATCAGACAGAAGGACCCATAATTCATGTTCCCCAATATAGTAGGCTTTCGATATATATGAATGAACAAGACAGATAACTTAAGGAAGATTATCACATCACTTGGAAATTCCAGACCCGTCACCAACTATTATATGAAGAGGAAGAAAGTGTCAAGTCTCACATAGCTCAAAGGGATATTTCTTAGAAAGCCAATTTAAGGGATAACACTGGACCAATAGCATACCCACAACACATGAGACTTACGAGGGAGAAATAGAACCTCATTCACGAATACCAGTGAGTCATGGCCACCCAGGTAATGTTCCATGCTAGGTACGATAGACAAGAGGGATGACCACCCATGCCAACCCTCCGAGAAATGAATCTCGAGTTCACCCTCATGCTACCATCCACATAATAAGGACAGACACTAAAGGTGATATCGATCATTCTCTTCTGATAGGTTTAAATCCTTGGCTAAACCCCATCATGAGAAATACCACCTCTGGAAAATCGAAGCTATCTCAAAGACCCTCAGCCTCCGAGCCTGACCAGGTTTACTACACCCACCTACCTGAGCACAACATTATGGATTATTTAGACCATCTCGTAACAACCAATGGTAACACATCCCCAAGGTTGGAGATGAATATGTCCTTAATCCCCAAATCTGGTAAATGATGATACAATGGGACTACTCCCCTGGAAAAGGAATCAGACTCCACGAGCAATGGGCCACATCCTTCGAAGCTCCCAGCATCCGATGTTATAAGTTTGGGTTCGAGTACAAAGCCACAACAGATGAAATTTACTGATTTAAGCAACATGAGCACTGGACCTGCCACATGAAAAGGCGAGGTTACACTACAGACAATTTATAGCCAAGTCTCTCATACTAAGGGCCAACCATCCAATTCTTCAACAACAGGGGAGAACTCAAGCACCCCAACGTCAACATATGCAAGAGAATTCGGCCTACTAGATGGGGATACTTACCCTTCGAAACTCAGAATACTATCTACGAGTCCATAGAGATTGATTCTACTCCTCTTGAAGTCATCCCTCCTATAGAAGATTCCATTGATCCCTATAGTGATCTCGACCTTCTTATTCTACATCTAGAATTTTACCTCTTCGTACTTGGGGATCGCACTAGATACACCATTACACCGATGTAGGTTGAAACCATAGGAACACTTACCTAGCTTTCTCCCACATAGTGAGCATAATAGAACTCCAAGACAAGATAAACCTTCAAGGCTATCCTCCACCTGGTCCCTTCCTCCCAAAGGTACTCATATACTACTAAAATGGAACAGGTAACCATGCTCCCCATGACCACGCACATCAAAAATTAGATAGCCAACAGTATAGTGTCTGCACTGGACCACGCCATATTTATCAAAGATATCTCACCGTGGGGGCTAGAATATGCTGAGTCTTGGTAATACTACAAAAATATTTTCTATAAGGTCGTTAACATTATGAAAATGATGAACCCAAAAGAACCTGAAATGTCCTTCGATAAGGAAGATCACAAGGAGACCGCCTCCCATAATGACATCTGGTCAGTATCATCCATATATGTAGAATCATCACCTAATACACCTGACCCGACAGGTAGACAAGTCCTAAAAACAGTGGTATAAATACATAGCCCCACCAAAAACTCGGACATATCCATATAGTAGATAGAGGACTCCATGTCATGAACTCTCACCAAAGCTCAAAATAAGGTTCCCAAAATCCCTAAATTAGACTCTATCCTGGATTGGAGCAAAGTAATGCACCCAAAGCCAACACCACCTGTCGCCAACCATGCATACTTGGTTGTCCTTCTACATAATCTAGAGAAAGATTAACATGAATCCCAAGTTAAACATGTACTCTCTTCGAGAAAAGAGGTCGACTTCCTACCCAGTTGGGTCGACACTCCACTCCCCCTAACTCAATCAGCAAGGAGAAAGCTCCCCCTTGAAAAACTTATCACACCACCTCATCAGGAAAACACTAAGATCCAGGAGAAACTTTGTCGGATATCATCTAACATCACCATCTGGGATATTTTAGCTACAACCTGAGAGTACTGAGTTGCCCATGTCCATATTTTATCCCTAGATTTTATGCCTACACGCCTGACTTCGACTGAGATATTAGCAACCATCAGATCCATCACCATGCAGCATCATATCAACCTATCTAATGAAGACATCCCCATGCAGGGATGCAATCACTGATTTGCGTTGTACATCACCACTGAGAGTTACTGACAGATTTTTCCCCTGCTACTGATAGACAATAAGTCCACCATCAATGTATGCCCTCTCCGCACCACCACCAACTTAGGATACATTACCTCGGAGTTTACACCATCCTCTATAGCTTTCGGAGCTTATGATAACACTTGTCAGGAATTCCTAGGGGCCATCATCCTAATCCTTATAATAAGGCCTATCAAGTATGATGTAAATTTCTAAGTACTCGTTGTCCCATCCAACTTCAACCTCTTAATAAAAACAAGAAAAAGAGGGTTACACCTATAAATTTCAACGGGATTTTCTACCACATTTTCTCAAAATTTAAAAACACATTTTTCTTTCACACACATATAATAAAAACCCCGTTTGAATTTATGGGATAAACCCCACCCTCATGTCCCATGTGAACTACGTGGACTTTGATGCCGTTATAGGCTATGTAGGCATCTCGGGCTAAAATTCGGGGCTCGAGTCCTATTTTCCTATTTTTCTCTTTTTCCCGTTTTATCCATATATTATTTACATATATCATATTTGTGATTCATATTTGCGTCTTATCTAATACATATTATCGTTTCATCATAATGATCAATATCTTGATAAGCGCACATAGCATATTTTTAATTATTATTTCGGGAACATTCCTATGAATAACCTCACTCTGTCTTTTCCATGATGAGAGTATAGCGATTTTGATCTCCATTTATATACACACGCACACACACTTCAAGGATAAATTAAGGAAAATAGTAACATAACTCCATGAGAGATCGAAAAGTCGGGATGGGTGCCTAACACCTTCCCATTCCGTAACTTAGCCCCCGAACCTCTGATCTAATTGGTTTTGTAAGCATCAGTTTGTATTTTATATCATTCTCTCGAGGTGACAACATGTTATTTTTCATATTTTGCTCAAAATAGGTTGGCGACTATATCTCTTTTCATCACCCCACATCGACAATGGCTGAAGCATTCCTAGAAAGGGGGGCGATAGCTTCTCTCCCTCCCCAATCGCACGCACAAGCGCCAAACCCCGAGACGGAGGAAAACCATAGGGATGGCTACATTGGTGATTCTTCTAGGGAGACATTATCATAAGAGGGCTAGACTCTGTTTACATGGGCGTTATTATTTTTTTCATGTGTGCGTATGCACCTATCTGTATGTTCCCTTTTTCCTCTATTTATTTCTTGTATATATTTAACTCATGCTTATATCACTTTCACTCACCTTTCACTATCACTCACTTGTGAATATCTTCCATGTACACTCACACTACTTACACTTATCACTTATATCCACATGTTTCACACGCCACTTAGAATATCCATGTTTAGGCTTCATTAGCACACACCTCCACTTATCACACTAACACATGTACACTTATATATACCCATGTTCACTTGCACATATCGCAGGCCACATGTAGTTGATCCATGCTTAGGTTCACTACCACACACTCACTTATAAATATTCACATGTAACACACTCTCACGTTCCATGCTTAGTGTAATCGCCATGCTCCATGCTAGATTTACTTTTCATGATACTTATGCACTCTTCCTTATTAGCATAATGCTCACCATGCCAAATAAAGTACTCTCTCCATAATATACTGATCAAGATTCATGCATTTTGCAACTACATCACTAAGAGCATGGCTATTGACCAAATTTTGTCCCGTACTGGGAGGTCACTTTGTGATGGGCGTTGGTCCGGCAGGTTGGAGTTAGCCTAAGCAATATGACTCTCACCTTCCATTGGCATAGTACCTTCGACATATATAGAATGGTTATCCCTGCATCATACGGCTTGACAAAACTCCCAATGGGAGGTATATATAAGAGAACTCATTCATGTACATCGAGTATATCTAATTCTCTCTCACACATACTGTCCCCACGAGGTATATAGTGAGGCAATTCATGTACACTCAGGTAAATCAAATGGCTCGTCCACACGTACCGATTGCCCTCAAAAGTAAGACATATATCATGGAAGTCGTGCCAAATGAGGGAACCTTTCCACTAAGCCAATAATTACATACCCTTATATTGGTGTCAAACCTAGGGCACTCATATTTAGTTTATCGGTTACTACATGAAACTCTGCCGAAATGTCGGTTGGCATGCCACCCAAATTTTTGTGCGATTTCATCTTTTTCAAAATGGGACCTTGTCCACAAGCCTGGCAACAAGCCAAACCATGTTTTACATATTTTTAAAACCCAATTTTCCCAGGCTAGGGTCCCGTTCGACATTTATTTTTGTATTTAGATAAACCTAATACAAGTGAGAACATAATAATAATACTAATAATCATATTGAGACTCTTCTTTGGTTTTTCCTTCCTCCTTTTCCAAAAATACCAAAAGACATTTTTCCTCCTTTTCATCAAAAATACCAAAAACATTTTATCTTCCTTTTTACCAAAAATGTCAAAAACATTTTCCTCATTTTTAATAAAAATAACTCTTCCTTCTCTATTTAAAAAATTAATTTGAATCCTTTTTCTTCTCAGGGCAATCGCATACCCGACCCTTGGTCTGTCTCTCTATTGGCATGGGTCTTCCGTCGAACCGCCCCGAGACTTCGTCAATTCTCCTATTATTTCCTCTGCAGTCCGGAATCCACCCTCACCGACTATCCATGGAGAACACCGATCCAGTACCAAATGTGCAGCCTGATCTGATGACAGTCTTATTCCAAGTTATCGTCAAGATTGAAAACCTTCAAACTGAGGTTTATGAGATACAGCGAAATCGAATCTCAGTTCCCAAGGAGCCCGAGGTCCTTTTACCTTATGCTATGGTTCCACCCGTACCTAATCCTATTTGGGTCTGAGAAGAATATTAGCACGCTCCGCATACCCCGCCTGCCAATTGTCCACTGCCAGCTCAACTACCTATGTCGAACCTTGCCCAGCCAGGGGCTATCCTGCCAGTACTTGTCGATCCGAAGGAAGAATAATTAAACAAGGTCAAGGAGGACCTTAAAATGTTAACCAAGAAGTTTGACCAGGTCCGAATATTCAGGAACTATATGAATTACACCCATATGTCTCCCTACCCTAAAGTAAAGCTGCAAAAAAGTTCAAAATGCCTAACATTGAGAAGTTCGAGGGCAGCGGGCCCCCAATTGTTCATATTCGAAGCTACCACCAATCCATGACTCTCATAGGTTCCTCCAAGGAAATAATGACCCCGATGTTCCAATAGACTTTAAAGGACGACGCTCTTCATTGGTTTCCATCCCTCGAGCAATCCAAAATTCGCAGTTTGGACGATGTTACCAATAAATTCATATCACAGTACAAATACAATGAAGAGTTGGAGGTTACATGTCATGATTTAGAACTTCTCAAGCAAAACCCTAGAGAAACTATCAGCAATTTCATAGCAAGGTGGAGGGAGAAAGCGTCCACTATGACCAACCAGCCTTCCGAAGAGGAGCAAGTTAGTATTGTGAAGAAAAATTTCTTACCCCATATCCAATCAATGATGGGAGGATAGTATACCCACATTTTTTAGCCCTTTGAGAAGCAGGAGTGGAGATTGAAGAAATTATTTCCAAGACAAAAGCTGAGCCAAAGAAAGTATGTGGAGAATTCACCCCAAGAAAAAATGAGAAGTCTGCTAAAATCTCGACCATCAACAACATCTCTCAACCTGCTACCTGTTGGGTGCCAAAATATCGTGTTAACCCATCAAAAAAGAATACACCAAGCTCCATGCACCCTTATCTAAAGTCTACCAAGCCTTGTTGAGCCGAAATCTCATCAAACCTTTAGACCATCATCCACTACTAAACCCACTTTCCTAAAATTTCAAAATTATCGCCCATTGTGATTTTCTCCAAACTATCGGCCATACCACTGATCAGTGTTTCCATCTCCGGAATGTAATCCAAGGTTTAATTCATCGGGGTATCATCGCCCCACCAGCCAATCCCAAACCTAACACCACTCACATTCCACTTCCAAACCATACAAATGCCATATTCCTAGAGAATGACCCAAAATTCGATCCATCTACCCAAATTGTACCCTATAAAACACCCATCATACCCATATTTTCACAAAAACCCCTTAAAGTCTGCCCATATTTTTGCTTACACCCTACCTATTTTACCAACTAAGCTTTGTCACTTCTCACAAGAGAGTGTATTGTCGTTCGTAACCGGTCTGGAGGGAAAGATATGGAGTTTCCAGTTGTACTAAACTAGCTTTTAGAGTTTGGGATAAACTTTCGTTCTAAAATGACCATTGACTGCCAGAAGTTCAGCATCCTGTTCATGGAAGCTCGAAACTGGGCCCGAGAGTCAGATAATTGGGTGGTACCCATTAGCGAAGTCAGTTTAGATGATGCAGTAAAGATTATGGCAGACTTTTTCGACAAATCGATGAAATTTATAGTATATCCAAGTTACTCGATGCCTTGAAGCTACAAGGGCGATTGGTCCCTTCACTTCTGCACCTCCCCATTGAGTGGGGGGACCTATATGAAGAAGTCGTTGATGTGGTGGAATGCATTGAATTCTCGTGGAAAGAAAACACTATTGCCACCGAATGGGGGGATGAGTTTGATAACTCAGATGAAGAACCAATCCAAGAAAATGTTAGCCCGATAATCAATGTGTGTGGGATGATAACTTTTGAAGATCTTCTTGGGGAAATAAACAAAGTGGTTGTACAGCTCAAAGTAGATTAAGAAATGGGGTTTTTATTCTTCCCCTCCTTCGTGAACCATATGATAAGATCTGGGAGACACTACCAGAGTCCAAATCCTTAGTCAATAGGGATAAATAGAGGAAAGGGGGTTGTCAAAAAACTCCCCATGCAGAAATGACCATAGAGAAAATCAAGATCCTCGACCAATCAAGAAGAGTCGGACTAACATCACCTTATAGGGACTCTTCATGTCTTACCAATTACACCTAAACGCTCTGATAAAATTGTTCACTAGGCCCAAAATCCCTCCTTCCACCACTTCAGAAGAATCCATGAACCTGGTTGGGTCTTTGACCACCACTAGACTCATTTCCTTCTCTGAAGAAGAAATACCAAAGTTTGGTCCTAATCATAACTATGATCTCAACATCTCTGTTGAGATGATGGGGAAGACAGTACCACTCTCACTCATTAATAATTGATCAAAATTCAATGTTTGCCCATTAAGAACCTTCAACTGCTTGGGTTTGAAAGTAAGCGATCTTACTCCAACTTTCGGCACAATGCGTGCCTATGACAACAGTCCCCGAGAGGTGATGGGATATATAACACTCACAATAGGGGTTGCCCCTATCAATCCTATTACCAAGTTTTAAGTTATCAACATACCCGTTGGTTTCAGTCTATTTCTTCGTCAATCGTGGCTTCAAAGCATCAAGGTTGTATCTTCCTCTCTCCATCAGAAGTTAAAATTCTTCACCAAGGGGAGGTTTATCACCATCTTGGGAGATGATAATAGTACTGAAAATGCCAGCACCAGTAATCTAGTACTAGAAATGCAGCATAGGACGAATGACATGGTTCTTTACGGCTTCAGGGTTGATCTTCTTCCACTCCTAATAGGGAATGATTTTAAATACCGAGTCTGGCCAGAGCATAGCCCTCACGATAATGTCAACATAATACGCATGTTCAATAATATACACTTTATGCCCGAACTGGGCTGGGACGAAGATAACAAGGAATACTAGAACCCATAGTCCTAAAAAATGTCTTTCCCTCATGTGGCCTGGGTTATCAACTATCATCAGAGGAACTCAGAATGCTCAGCCAACCCCAATTAAAGAGAAGTTTAGAAGATGCTAAGACTGTTTTAAAGGATTCTCTGAATGGGAGATTCATCAAAGAGGGTGAAAATTTTCCAATTTGTGGATTTCCTGAACCATGGTATGATCATGTGGACAAGATTTCAAAACAGTTACTCTTGGGCCGAAGACTCCTAGAATCATGTGCAACCTCTCATTGAGAAAGTTATAGATGTTATTGAGGTTTCCAAGGGAACTGACTCCGAGGACTCGTTCAATCTGTAGACACGGGGGCTAACACTCTGCATTATCCATTCAAACATTACATCATCATACCCGTCCACTCTAATTAAGGTTTCCTCCACAATTGGAACGCTATACTAGTTCCACAGACGAAAATGAAACCCAACCCGGATGTTTAACCTATCTCTTCCTATTTTGTTGTTCCTCCATTTTTTTATAATAATGTAATCGATACCACTTTTGACGAGGTTCTCAACGTTGTTTTTCCCGAGAATAAAATAAACAAAGATTTTGAGTATTTTTTGTGCCTTAAATTAATTGCCTTGATTCTGATCAAACTCTTGATGATGATGATTTTGCAAATGAACAATTCTTAATTGATCTTGTTCATATTCATAAGGATCTGACAAAGTTTTACGCTGGCTGTCAGCTACCTAACGCAACCCTCCTCCTTTTTCCTGGCTTGGGACCGACAGTGTAAAAAAAATAAGAAGTTAAGCACGACACAGGCGGAGTTTAAAGTTCTTAATTGATCTTAATAAGGCTAATAACATAACCGCGTTCAATGAAACTGTTATTATCAATCTCGATTCCAGTAGCCAACTGCACGAGCTTAGGATAGGGTCCACCCTTGACGAGCATGAGCATGCATAATTTGAAGAGATGCTAAGGGAATTTGTGGACGTCTTTGCATGGTCCTACGATGACATGCCCAGCATTGATCCCGAGATAGCTCAGCGCAAGATTCTAACTTTCCTAGAATGCAAACTGGTCAAATAGAAACTACAAAAGCTCCGCACCGAATGGTCACTCAAGCTTAAAGAAGAGGTGATCAAACAGTTGAACATAGGCTTCATTCGAGTGATCGAGTATCCCATATGACTAGATAGTATTGTACCCATGCTAAAATTAGGAGGGAAAGTTCGCATGACCGTGGACTACCAGGATTTAAATAAAGTATCTTCGAAGGATGACTACCCACTACCCAATATCAACATAATTATGGAAAACATGGCCAGACACGCTCTCAAGTCAATCATCAATGGGTTTATCGGATACAATCAGATCAAGATGCACCCTGACCATCAAGAAAAAACCGCCTTCATCACCCCTTGGGGGACCTTCTATTACACCGTTATGCCATTCAGGCTCAAGAACGCAGGGGCTACCTAAAAAAGGTCCACCATAACCATCTTGTACGATCTGATACATAAAAAGGTTAAAGTCTACGTGGATGATATGATCATTAAGTTTAAGACTCTGGAAGGTCACATTCCCTCCCTCTGAAAGTTCTTCAAACGACTGTGGTGATACCAGGTGCGGCTAAACCCACAAAAATGTGTCTTCTATATCACCAAAGGAAAGCTTGTAGGATTTATGGTTAGCGAGAAGGTAATTGAAGCAAACCCTGCCAAACTGAAAGCCATACTTGAAATGCCACCACCCCGAGTGGAGAAGTAAGTTCGGGGATTTTTCAGAAAATTATAATATATCAGTCGGTTCATTATCCAGTTGACTTCTATTTATGAACCCATCTTCAAACTCCTTCGAAAGGATTCCACCAAAATCTAGAATCAGGCCAGTCAGGAAGCCTTTTATAGAATCAAATAATATCTTACCCGACCTCCGGTACTCTGCCACCGTAGCTCGATCTCCCTCTACTCTTATACCTGACCGTAATAGGCACCACAACTAGGGCTTTACTTGCCCAATACCTTAAAGAGTCCCACAAAGAAAGGACCATCTACTATGCCAGTTGAAAATTGGTTGGGTACGAAGTCAACTACACTGCCTTAGATAAAGCATGTGTTACTCTAGTTTGGGTCACTCAAAAATTACGGCACCAGATGCTCTATTTTTCCATCAGACTTGTATCCTGAATGGATCCTATCAAATACTTTCTCGAGAAACCTGTCCTGTCTCACCGAATGTCCCGATGGCTAATGATACTATCCAAGTTTTATATTGTGTATTGACTGAATATGAGGTGTGCACCGTAAGCCTCAAAGTCACTCTCAAAAAAGGTATCCAGTGCCTAGATGTCTATGGGAACTCTGACCTCATCATCGTCTAGGTCCTTAAAAGATGGAAAGTTGAAGATGAAAATCTCTTACCCTTCCACGCCCACCTAGAAGATTTGGCCTCCTAGTTCTGAGATATCACCTTCCACTACTTGCCTCGAGCAAAGAACAGCTTAGCTGATGCTCTTTATACTCGTGCTTCCATGGTCGACATGCCCGAGGGAATAATGATGGCCCTTTTTCTAGTCCAAAGACAAGCTTTATCAACCCACTTCGACCACATTGAGCTCGTCACAGAAGAGGACTCCGATATGGACAAGTTATGGTATTATGATATTTGGTGCCTCTTCAAGCACGGTAGGCATCCCTAAGACGCCAACAAGAAATACCGTGAAACTCTTCACAAATAGGTTACCTAATATATTATCTACGATGAAGAACTATTCAATAAAAACTTTAACGGAACACATTCACACTGCATCACAGGGGCTGACATTGAAGAAATGGTGCAGAAAATCCACAGCGGGACGACCATATGCTCGCTAAGAAAATTATCCGTCAAGGGTGCTATTGGACCACTATGGTTTAGGATTGCACGTTTATGTCCAGAGATGCCTCAAATGCCAATAGTTTTCCAATCTTCAACACTTACCTCCGCGGGAATTATACAACATGACTTCTCCCTGGCCATTCTCCACATAAGGCATTAATATCATAGGGAAAGTTAAACCCAAAAATTCCAATAGGAACGAGTTCATCCTGGTTGCCATTGGTTACTTAACCAAATGGGCCTAAGACGAGTCATACACAGTGTTAAATGCCAAAGGTAGCCAAATTCATTTGAAAGAACACCATCTGCCGATACGGGCTTCCCCGTGAGTTAGATTCAAATAACAAGTTACATTTTGAGGCAGAGGTCAAAGAATTGGTCGATGAGTATGGGATTAAGAGATCCAAATATTTTTCCTACCGAGCCCAAACCAATGGTATAGTTGATGTCGCCAACAAGAACCTCAAAGCAATCATCAAAAACATGATCGAGAGTTACCGAGATTGGGCCGATCGGATCCCATACGCCCTCTGGGGCTACCACACTTCAATTTGGGCATCTACTGGGGCTACCCCTTACTCTCTGGTATACGGAATGGAAGCACTCCTCCCCGTTGAACTAGAAATACCTTCATTACGCGTTATGATTGAAAGCAAAGTTAGAGAGGAAGACTGGCATCAGAGTCGTTTTTACGACTTGTCACTCTTAGATGAAAGGAGGCTAAAGGCTCTATATCATATACAAGGGTACCATCGCCGGTTATAATGATCGTTTAACTAAAGAGTCAAGTATCGTGGTGTCCGAGAAGGGGACTTAGCCCTCAAAGAAATCATACAATCATCTGGGACCCTAGAGGGAAATTCAAGCCAACCTAGATTTGCCCCTACATCATGAAGAAGATCATGTCCGGTGGCACCACTATACTCACTGACCTTGACGGAGAAGATATGATGCTTCCAATCAACCTGGACCGTCTCAAGAAATTCTACCCTTAGTTCGAAATCTTGGTGCGCTACGACTCCTTTCACGCCCCTCCTTCTATTCTAAAAAATTCTTCATTTTCCTCTACTCAGAACTACATGTGGCCTGATCCTCTAAAAAAAATTCTTTCCAAAATGAAACCCATAAAATTTTCAAAACCCCCAGAGGTATGTAGGCAGCTCATACGCTTTACATGGGCACGATCCCCTTCTTTTTCACAAAATGTTATTCTTTTCTTATCTCTGAGAACGACAGATCATTTTATCATTTACATGAATATAAGGAATATGTATTAGCGTTTGGTATATATAATTCAAATGTAAAACTCATCAAGGGGCACAATAATATAATTAAAATTCTTTTTTATTCCACAATGGGAAAATTCGGTACAATTACATGAATTATCAGTGTAGGGAGTCAAACAACTACCCCCCCCCCCCCCCCCCTCCCGCGCCAACCAAAATACCTCTAAAACAAACCTAACCAAAACCTTCCCAAATTCATTCCCACAAATAAACCAAAAACAAACCAAACATGTCCTAGTCATACCAAAGCTTCACAAGAAATGAACACCAGATTCACAAAGACCCTATCAAAAGCTGCCAGAGGACCCAGCCCCATCATCATCTGCTCCTTGAGTCCCCCAAACTTCCCCAGCCTGATTGGTATTTCGAAGGCGCTCCATAGAATGATATGCCCGAACTATCTTGGAGAAAACGACTACACCCCCTACCACAATATCAAAAAGGGCAAACCATATAAGTCTAGTCTCCTCTGCCAAAATCTTTGCCAACACTCGCTTCCACAGCCTTTTCATAAAATCTCCAGAGACATACTAAACCATACCGACGGATTGAGAAGGAGTGGTTGACAGCTGACGATTCTCCTACAAAGAACCCAACTTCATGGGCAAGCCTTCAATCAAATCTTTTATAGGAAAAAAGTCCAATGTCTGAGGTGGCACTATTTTCTCGCATCCGACTTGACGTAGAAGCCTTCAGGGGAAATAGAATAAGGTATGCCGAAGTACAACTAACCAAACGTACCGGTACTCCCCCAATTCTATAATGGGTTGTAGCTCCCCCGCCATAGCACGGACCAGCGTAGGCATCGAGCTCCGTGCTCCAAGAACCAGTTTACCCAGTTCTCTATAGATGGGTTAAATATTATTAAATAACAAGTGAAGAAATTTGGCACAACTACCAAGGGATATTCAAGTGGGACCACCAAACGAAATCTCTCAGTCAGCCACATGAATAGAATAATCGAGCTTCCTCTCAAAAAATTAGAACGGCCTTCCCGCCAAGCATCTAGACCATTTAGGATCACCATTATGGGATTGTGGCGATATGACATCCACGCTGTGATTACAGCCAACTGAGGGTCTACCATCAAGTCCCCCGTCACCAACAGAAGCCTCTAAATAAGGCCCAAAGCAACAACTCCCGCAAAACCAGCATCAGTACAGCCTCTTCAACACAACAAATTCAGCACAATCCAATGAAGGTGGCAAGCTCCACTTTACAACCAAGATTTCTATCTCCTCGTCCATATACTAATCAAGACCCTAAGGCCCCTCTACTTAAAAATTCTAAAAACTCGTTTTCCTACTTTTTCCCAAAATAAATCCCTTCAGAGGGAAACTCTTTGCCACTATGCCGCCAAGGCCTCTCTTTATTCCAAAAATACATTCTCCTACTTTTTCTCAAAATAAAAACTCAATAGCAAATTAAAGTACATGTAGAGTAAGCCATTAAATCAAGATAATCAAACAAATATGCATCTACGATTGCCTTTTTTAAGTCTCTTTTCAGTACAATGCCGCTACATCAAGTATGCAATATGGTCAAATCCAAGCTCCCACAGTCAACGATGAACCTGCAAGAAAATTCTGAAGGGAAAGAACCAGAATTGGATGCCACCTCATCTGCACCACAACCCTCTCTCCTGGGTACCACACGTACCCAAACTCACGCGCCATCAACCACCGCATTTGCGCATGTGGACGCGTCACCCCCGTATCCTGAGGAACCATGACTCAAGGGTAAAAGGTTACCTATATCCCCAATAGATATTTAGCAATCCTAACCAATGTCGCCTACATCGGCGTCACCTGCAGCATACGATCCACCTCTATCTGAAAACCCTCACAATCAATCCTTAATCGCTATTGAACCCTGTACATATCGATCGACACTTGCCTCCTCCCCTTCCCAAGGCATCCCAAAAGACTGTTCCATTGCCAAATGGCAACCCCTACAACATGTCGGTTGGCAACCCCCTAAAAATTTCGTACAAAAAATACCAAAAAATTCCAAAAATTCTCCGAAAAATTCCTAAAGTTGCCAAATAAATATCTGAACATTTACTCACCAACAAAATCATTTTCAGACTCTTAAAATCCCCTACCGGATTAAAACCACACTCCTATCCCTAATTGAAACCCTAGAACAGCGTCCGCATTCCCGGAGTCCATTATAATTCCCCAGCGGAATCCCAAAATCTCAAGTCATCAACTATTTCCCCAGGGAACTTCCAAATCCAACTTCCCCAATGGATCTATAAGCCAGTCGGATATCTCTCCGCGACAGCGTCTCAGAGAAACACATTCCCCAGTGAAATCCCAAAACCTCAAGTCATCAACTGTTTCCCCAACGAAATTTCTTTCTCCTAATGCATCCACCATAAGAATTTTGGCACCCCAGCAAAGCTACCACCTCTCAAAAGGACATAATCCCCAGCCAGATGTCTCTCCCCCAGTAAAGTCTCAAAAAAGGTAAATTAAAGACTCCCCAGAGAGCAACCCCCGCCCCCACACACACACATCACAGCTTTAGGTCTGCATAATTGACCTCGACCCGCAGAATTAGTCGCCACAGCTTCAAGTCCTTAGAATTGATCTCGACCCGCAGAATTGGTTGCTACAACTTCAGGTCCTCATAATTGAACTCGACCCTCTAGATTGGTCGCTACTACTTCAAGTCCTCATAATTGACCTCAACCCACAGAATTGGTCGCCACAGCTTTAGGTCCTCATAATTGACCTCGACCCACATAATTGGTCGCCACTACTTTAGGTCCTCATAATTTACCTCGACCCGCATAATTGGTCGCCACAACTTTAGGTCTACAGAATTTACCTCAACCCTCAGAATTGGTCACCACAGCTTTAGGACCGTAGAATTCACCTCGACCTGCAAAATTAGTCACTACAACGTCAGATCCTCAGAATTGGTCACCACGGCTTTAGGTCCGCAGAATTGACCTCGGCCCGTATAATTGGTCACTCCTACTTTAGATCTATAGAATTAATCTAGACCCGTAGAATTGATCGCCCCTACTTTAGGTCTGTAGAATTGACCTCGACCCACAGAATTGGTCGCCCGAACTTTAGGTCCTCAGAATTGACCTCGACCCGTAAAATTGGCCATCCCAGCTTTAGGTCTTCAGAATTGACCTCGATCCATAGAATCGGTCCCCTCATCCTTCAGGTCCTCAAAATTGGTCATCCTCATCCCTTTAGGTGCTCAAAACTGACCTATTTTCCAAACATCATGTGGTGTCTATTCGAAGCCTTTCACTTGTTCTAAGCTCACTCGGCCAGAGGAGCTATAGACACCACATTCTAGGATCCTCCTAAGTCTCTCCTTACGTCCCTAACACCTCCCCATTTACCACCAACCCTAGGTCATACTCCGAGTACCGATCTAGAGGCCATGGGTCTCTCCCGAGCCCCATTTGACTATGGTCAACTTCATCGTCAGAGAAAAATCTCAAAGAATCTCTGAAGGGATCTGGACCCCCTTTCCAATAGGATGCCTCGTGCATGAATCGGCAGACAGTTCAGACGAACGGACCATTTTACTATCGAAAATCGATCTAAAGGCCATTAGGCATTCTCGGGCTCTGATTTGATCCCAATCAACTTCCTCGTCAGAGCGAAATCTCAATTAATATTCTAAGGGCACTAAATTCCCTTTCCAACTATTTGCCCCATGCGCAAAACGGCATAACTGTTCAGGCAAACGATTCATTTTTCCTCAAAAACTGATTCGGAGGCCTTCGAGAACTCCCGGGCTCCGTTTTATCAAAGTCAACTCTTCAACTCGAATGATACTAAATGAATCTTCAAAGGGCACCAAATCCCCTTTCCAACGATCTGCCTCACACGTAAATCAACCTTACGGTACGGATGAACGACCCGTTTTACTCTGAAGGGTCAAGGGTACTTTTGGGCCCCATTTGACCAAGTTAACTCTTTGAACCAGGTGAAGCTCTTTGGAACCTCAAATTTCTTTGCATAACCTTTCCAACATTCCATCCCGTGAATAATTCGGAATTACGGTTCGAACGGACGATCAATTATCGTCCGACGATCTCCTATCCAAAGGACCGATGGGCGCTTTCTAGCCCCGTTTGACCAAAAGTCAACACCCAGACCCAGGATCGTCCCAAAGGATTCTCAAAGGTCTCTGAATAACCTTTCCAATGGTATGCCCCACCCACGATTCGAACTTAAGGATTGCATTTTACGATCATGTTTTCAAAAAAATCTACACGAGACTTTCAATTGGCAAGTCCATTTCTCTGCCTATCGGCAGTGTGTCTAGGATTACCTTTCACTAGACAAGGTAAGTACAATGCCAATTGGCAGTCCCCTGACCCTATATAAGGAGGGCATGAGCTCAATTTGAGAGGCACCTCAGAAACATGAACTTCAGTGATCTTAGCAACATTTTTCTTAAGTCAGCAAGGTTTCCTTATTTGAAACTTTTCTCCACCTTTTATTTCCATCACTTTCACACCCAATTTAAAAAAATCCTCCTACATCTTTCACCCACTTGCAATGAAGCTCATCAACAATCAAGATCATTCTCCGAGTCTCTAAAAAAGGTCTAAACATTCTTCTCTCTCTTTAAATTTTTTTATTTCCGCATTAGTTGAATAAGTTCTTAATTTAGCTTTTACTTTAGATCATACACATATTAATCTTCAATCCTTTTATTAGTAATATTGCACATAACATATTTTCTATAAAAAAAACTAATACAAGAAAAAGAGGGTTACACCTATAAATTTCAACGGGATTTTCCACCACATTTTCTCAAAATTTAAAAACACATTTTTCTTGCACACACATATAATAAAAAACCCCGTTTGAATGTATGGGATAAACCCCACCCTCATGTCACATGAGAACTACGTGGACTTTGATTCCGTTATAGGCTACGTAGGCATCTTAGGCTAAAATTCGAGGCTCGAGTCCTATTTTCCTATTTTTCTCTTTTTCCTGTTTTATCCATATATTATTTACATATATCATATTTGTGATTCATATTTACGTCTTATATAATAATATCATCGTTTCATCAAAACTATCAATATCTTGATAAGCGCACATATCATATTTTTAATTATTATTTTGGGAATAATTCTATGAATGACATCACTCCGTATTTTCCTTGATGTGAGTCGAGAGATTTTGATCTCCACTTATACTTCACGGAGAAATTAAGAAAAATAGTAACATAAGACCATGAGAGATCGAAAGGGCAGGATGGGTGCCTAACACCTTCCCATTCCGTAATTTAGCCCCCAAACCTCTGATCTAATTGGTTTCGCAAGCATTAGTTTGTCTTTGATATTGTTCTCTCGAGGCGAGAACATGTTCTTTTGCCTATTTTTTGCAAAATAGGTATTCGGCTCTATCTATATGCATCACCCACATCGACGATGACCGAAGTGTTCCTAAAAAGGGGAGCAAGACCTTATCTCCCTCTCCGACCGCGCGCGCGAGCACTGTACCCGAAGACGGAGGAAAATCGTCCGATGGCCATACCTTTAGTATTGACATATTAATAAAATAAAAGACTCCCTCCCTTTAATTCAATCCGTGTCCCCTTTATTTTACAACACGTTATTAGTACGAGTACTCCCAAATTTGTTGTTTAATGAAAACACAAAGGACATGAAACACTTTATTTCTTATTTTGACAGTACAATGTGAATGTTCATACGCCAAATTTAGTGATAACACACTGTGAATGTGAAGGAGCGAGATGTGGTTCTATATAGACACGAATGAGTAAGTTTCACAAATTCAAAGATAATTGCAGGTGTTTATACTTTTAATTATTTTATATTAATCCCATAAATTTAGTTATTCATAAAGTTTTTACTATTCACATTTTGAATATTTAATTGTGAAAAATTACTGTGCCACGCCTAATTTTTTGTATACGAAACAAATTATGGATTGGGATATGGCGTTTCCTTTAATAATTGAAACTTGATGTTTCAATGTTGTCTTTAAATTTGGGACGTTAAGTTCCCAAACTATTTAAATTATGGAGCCATAAGTTTTCAATTTTTCTATTAGTTTTAGAAGTTCTTAATGATCATTCAAATTTGAGACCTAAAGTTCCCAATACTATTTGAAATTTAGGGTCTCAAATTTCCAATTGCTATTTGTAGGAACTTGAAGTTTCCACTAGCTATCTACATTTTGGGACGTGAAGTTCCCAAATAGTTATATTAGTTTGGGACCTAAAGTTCCCATGTAATTTTTTTCATTTGGGACCATAAGTCACCAAATTATTTTAAAATTGGGACCTAAAGTTTTAAATTATTGTTCAAATTTGTCGATGTGATAATGAAATATGCCCTAAAATAAAACCTGAAGTTTTGATTATTCTATAATAGGGCAATGGATACTAAAAGTTCCATAATAATTATTTATAATTTGGACCTGAAGCTCCAATAATTTTGTAATCAAACATGAAGTTTTGATTATTTATATAATAAGTGTAAGGATATTGAATGCTCCATACTGATTATTTATAGTTTGGGCATAAAGTTTCAAATAATTTTACACCTTATCAAACTTGAAGTTTGAATATAAATGGGAAGGCGTTTAAAGTCCCTAAATATTTAATGATGTGGCATAAAGTTGTCATTATTTACATTTTAGGACTCGAAGTTCCCCAATAATTATTCAAATATGGAAAATAAATTTTCTCCGTTCAAATTTTGGGACGTGGAGTTCGTAAATTATTTGGACCTAAAGTGTTAAAAGAAAATATATCACAATCAAACCTGAAGTTTGATTGTCTAATTGACAGGGTATAGACCAAGCGTTCCTTAATTTTTTTTATGATATGAAGATCCATATTCATTATTTTGACCAGAAGTTCACAAAATATTATATGTCATTGGGATAAAAAGTATGTGGACCTGAAGCTCTAACAAAATATACCATAAATCAAAACTTAAAGTTCTTATTATTCACAAGGTATATATTTTAAAAGTTCTCTAAATAATAAGCTCTAGAAAAAAAAATTGTGGGGGGGGGGGGGGATTAGTTTAAAATAAATTTAGTATTTAAACATTCTTTTCAACTTCTTGTCTTTTCATTTTCTTTATTAAATCAAATATCTTTTTAAATACTATATTAATGGTTAAGTGTCCCTTAAACAGTCATATTAACGATTTTACCATTAAACCTTTGTATCTTGGTGTTTCGCTTCATTTGAGTATTAAATTAATTTTAATGGTATTTACTTCCAACTCCTTCTCACAATTTAATTATTAATATACATTAAAGCCTTGGGAATGTGTAGAGAATGTGAAAAATTAGTCTCTTCATTTTTTTAATAAAGAGGTTGAATTATTATTGGTCGGAGTTAATAAAAATTATATGGCACTTGTTTGGAAGAATCTTAAACATTTTTACCCCTAATCAGATTTGAAGTTTTGATACAGAAGAGTAGAGAATTTAATGTCCTTCGACATTAGTAATACTGAAATTAAAGTTCAACTATTTGTGTAGAACCAGAAGTTCTCACATACAAATGTTAAAAACTTGAAGTTTTATATATAATTCTCAGTAGGCACTTTGTGAGTTATTTTAATACAGGAACACTGAAGTCTTAGATTTTAATTTGATCATTTATATGAACCTTAAGATTCATATACAAGTGAAATTAAATAGAGAACCTTAAGTTCTCATTACTTTTCAAAACGAAATATTTGTCATAATTATTTTAGTGGCCCTAGTTATATATTAAAAATCTAAAATTTCTTAATTTCGAGCCTGAAGACTCTCACATATCATAAAATTATAAACTTTTGATTCATCGGTTATCAACCCAAAGTTTTTAAACTTTAGTTGGCAAAGTTTTTGTTATTTATCCCATTCTTTGAATATCTGATAATTATTTGATACCATTTTTTGTATAGTTTCACTTCTTAAAGTTTTGGTCAACAAAAGCTTGATCATAAGATATATTATTGTATTCTTAAGCATCTCTATATTTGGACTCATTTTACACACTTCATAATCAATCTTTGACTCCTAAAAGTGACAATTGTGAACAGTCATCATGTGATGACATTTGTCTAGCAGATAATGAACAAATCACTCTATTATGAAAAATCACAAGTTTTTTCTAACTTGGTGTGTAATAATAAAGGTTCCAAACATAGTTAAACCCAAGGCTTCAAAAGAGCCTATGTGATTTTATTTGGTACCCTCTCATACATATGCGATGAGTTGTATGAAAGCAATTCCTGAAGTAATTTGCTTTGTTTTCTGGGCATCAGTATATATGAGTACCATATTGAAATAAACAGTGAAAAATAATGTTGCATTTCTTCTAGTGTTAGAAACCAGAAGCTTACACTAGCAAACAATCATTACATTATTTAAAGGGTTATACTATACAATATTTGGCATTGTAAAATTACACTTTGTCATGAGCATCAGTTCTATGGTTTAATTATTTTACTATATAATGACCATTTTGGTAACCTTAATTATTTTTCATAAGACGTTGTGAATGCAAATGATATCTATCACAAAGGCATATATAGTGCTTAAGATTCACCCTCTATTGAACCATTGATAAATATAATGTTTATGGTATATGTGCAATTTTATTTTGATTAGACCTTATTCTTATTTTAGGGGGAGAATAGATTGTACCAGAAGTACAAATTATACTTAAAGAACGGTCCATTGCGAAAGAACAATGATAATTATCGTAGAATACTCTCACATTGTCTCATGTAATCCCCTGTATCGTACAATACGAAAATGAAGTGAAAAATTATATTGCAACATCAAACGCCGCATGTGCTAGTTGCAAATGTGCTTGCCAAAATCATTATACCAGAAGGATAAAATAAATTCAGCAACAAATAAATTTATTGTACGCCAGAAGCATGGCAAACCTATAAGTCCTAACTACTTGACTCCCCAAAAGTGGAGGTTAAATAAAATCATGCCCAAATAACACTCCAAAAGAAATTATTATCTATGAAAAAACACAAGTCCCTGAAGTGATTATAAATCCCCTGAAGTTGGCAACAGTACCTAATATTAATTGAGATTTTTATGTTTTATACATATACAAGAAAAAAGTGGGATCAACAAAGATGATCATCGATTATATAATTATATATGGGCGATGATGCTATAAATCCACGTAGTATGAATGAATATCGACAAAGAATATATTGGCTAAAATGAGAAAATGCAATTATGGCATAATTCGAATCTCTTAATATACGTGGCGTAGTTGGACCTGTAGTAAATATCCCAAATGATGTTAACCCTGAAGGTTACGAATGTGTGTTTATAAGAATGTAAAGTGCTAAAACTCACTAAAAAGTGCATGATTTATGGCACAAGGTTTCCTGAAGAAACCAAAATTGAATATATATACGAACATATCATCCCGTTTCGGCCTTAAGTACTTTTCAAACATTTGACTAGCTTAGCAGTTTTTTAAAATATATTATATGAGACTCGTGAATATTATAATTGATTATTTACACGGGACTTAAACAAAGAATGCATATAAAAATCCCAAAAGGATTTTCTTTGCCATAAACAAAGATAAGGAGTACTTATTCAAATGCAGTAAGACGTTTATTATACAACATGCAATCCAAATGGATATAGTTACAACCATCTTAGTAAATATTTGTTTAAGGAATGATATGAAAACAATTATGTATGCAATGTGACATTATACAATATCTTTAAATGGATGTTCTCCTGAAGAGGTCAATTGAAATGTAAAATGTCTTTAAATGGATGTGCTCGTGAAGAGCTCAATTGAAATGCAAAATATCCAAATAAGAAATTCAAAAATAAATTACCTTAGGGTAACTGGTTATTGTCTCGGCCTACGAATCGAACAGAGTCTATGTTAAACACTTATCCATCAGTTAAATGGATTAAAAAGTCCTACAATGCTTTAGCATATATTAAACACACAATTTTAGTATATCCATGATGTCGAGTCTTTGGATACTATAATATCCATATCATCCTAAAGGATGACAAATATATACTTGTTCCAAAGTACCATATTATCTTGTTGTTATTCCATTATTTTTATGATATTAGTATATTGTTATACATAACACAATATCGGACTTAATAATTGCAATCAATCTCTTTGCAAGAAATAATTACCATTTAACCTGCAAAGTAAGAGACTAATGTCAATCAGATTATGTGATATTTGCACTTACGACTTGCCTCAAACAGCATATGTTCTTATTACTACTTATGAAGACAATGGTTCTTTTACAGTGCACACTCAAAACGGATACATTAAGAGAGATATGACTAACGCATTTTAGTTCTTCTACATTCATGAACTCAAGAAGAGTTATGCAATACAAACTCTAGAAGAATTATACTATTGAAGTCAAATAAATCTAATAACGTGACATTTTCATCCCTCTTCACTCAAATCTTATGGAAGTCGAATTTATGAAGAAAAATAAAATTGAAGTAACAGACGATCAAATCTATTCATCATGTCGAAGTAAAATTTCAAAATGTTGTGTATATGACTGACATACATCAACTCAATCATAAGAGAAATATCATAATCAGGGAACGTATCCAATCAAAGGAACCATTTGATCAGGGAGGAACCTAAGAACATGATGTTTTGAACATATGTGTGATGTATTCTTTACCCTTTAACTAGGTTCTTCTCATTGGATTTTTCAGTTAGAGGTTTTAACGAGGCAGCACTAAACGCGTTCAACACCGATTCAATGATCACAAAAATTACTCATTTTCCTTGACTTTGATTTTTTCCGACTGAATTTTTTCTTAGTAAAATTTTAATGAGACAACAATCATTGAATGATGGATATAGTGTACATCCAAGGGAAGTGAAATAAAATGTATGTTTTAAGTAAATGTCCACTTGTATTCCAGTTAAGAGGTCTATTGGATTATCTTATTTTGTACTATAAATATGAGTCATACCCCTTTAGTATCGACATATCAATAAAATGATATTTCCTCCCTCCCTCTAAATTCTCTGTGTCACATTTATTTTACAAGAGGCACATGATTGTGCTTTGTGTTAATATTCCAAATGGTATCATCAAAAAAAAAAATACAAGAGAAGGAAATGACTTGTTGAAGTTGAACCGTTGTTAAATGATGTCATTTCCACCTGCACTCAAAATCGAACCTAAAATCCAAATATAAATCTGTATATTCTTTATCAACACTAGAGAGCAGGAATGCTAAGAGATCCAACATTAAGCAATCTTGGTAGAATCTGCATGGAAAAAAAAAATTAAGGATCACAAAAAACTATAATACCACTGTTTGCAACTTGTGGCTAATTCAATCGCGAAGGACCATTTGGGTTGTCCCACCAAAACTACAATTATAGATTATTTTTAATTTCAAATTTGAACTAATTCACTGTTTCGATGAATTTTTTACACTTAATAAATGTGAACGTAAATTATTCATGGGTAAGTTCTTTACTTAGTTAAAATTCAAGAACTTTTTAAATGAATTTACGAATTTTTTAAAACCTTGTGTGTAATTTTATCACTTCTTATTTTGCTGAATATTTCACAAATAGACCCTCTACATTTTTTATTTAACATTTAATCCTATCTTTTTTTGTTCCAAAAAGTCCCTCACCACATAAAAGATACATAAAAATTATCTTCTTTAACCCTAAACCACACTTATACCTAATACTCTAACCCCACCCCCCCACCCCCCACCCCCACCAACCCAAAAAAAATATAAATAAAAACTAAGTCATAAATCCTAAAAAAATATACAAATAAATCCTAAATAATAATGAAAAAAAACTAAATCCTAAAGATAAACAAACCCTACCCCCCCCAACAAACACACAAAAAAAAATAATAATAATAATAATAATAATAATAATAATAATAATAATAATAATAATAATAATAATAATAATAATAATAATAATAATAATAATAATAATAATAAGCTGTAAATTATTATTATTATATATATATATATATAAATAAACCCTAAGTAATAATTATTATTTTTTAAACTAAACCCTAAAACCCTTTAACCACACACACAACAACAACAAAAAAAAAAAAAAAAGGTCATAAATTTGACAAGTGATAATCTTGTCTGTTACTGGGTATATATTGATTTCAAAATTTTAAAAATACACAATCAAAGGGGAAAGAGCCATACCTCCCCTAATCGAGCATGTATCTTCAACGACACAAAATCATCAGCCCGTGTTGTGCCTACATTTACAACTGCAGTAGCAGCACCTGCCTCATGAGCAGCTCTGGAAAAAAAAAATCAACACTATCAGCTAAAGATTATACATAATTTTAAAAAGTTTCACTAATGATTTCTTCCCATTCGCCTCTCCTTTTCGTAATTTGGATCTTTTTTTTTTTTAATAACTCTGAACCTTCACACGAACGAGCCCTTTGGACTCCCTCGTGCAAGCTAAACAGGGGGGGTGCTAGTGTCAGAGCCACCCTAACACACACCCCAATTAAAGTCTGGTATCCTTTGGGGGAATCGAACTCGAGACCGTGCGGCTAACCCACACAATCTGAACTCGTCCCTTACCGCTGGAGCAACCAGGGTGGATAAAACGTCTCGCCTCGCCTTTTCATTTCGTTTTTTTATGAGAAAAGATGTTTTATTAGCATATCAAACGAATAAGATAACATGCAATAAGGTGTTTTTGATTGCAAGGTTGGAAAAAAGATTGAAAAACAGTTCATTTTTTTGAGAAATTGAAACAAAATTGGAAAGAAAAGGGTGGTTAGAGGAGATGTTCTGTATTACGTTTTCCGCAGAATCCAATTCTTTTGAGTGTGAGAAACAAATTTCAATAGAAAAATGGAAGAGGAAGAGAACATGGTTTTGCACTTTTTTTTCCAACTTCTAATAAAATGAACCGATTAAAAAAAATAACTTTGCCATCAAATGCACCCTAAGTGGACCAGTTTTCCAACTGCATTAGCATTTGAGCATGAATCATCCATCCTTGCACATCATCAACATTCACACCATTTGATAAGCTATTCTTAAGTATATTTAGGTCCCACCTAGTTTAGGGTGAAATATTTCTAATCTATGTCAAAAGTAAATGGTGCAAGTATTTTTCCGTTTTCAAAATATTCATTACCATAGTAACTGTAAATAGGCGAAAACACTTATCACCATAGTATTCACCTAGGTGAAAAAAAATTTACCCCAAACCAATGGAGCCAAATGTTGCAAATACAACACATAAAAAATTAGCCCAACTCCATGACAGTATTACTCAACTCAACAAAGCATTTTTCTCAATTACTTGGGATTGGATACATGAATCCATACCGCAATATGTAGCGCAATATCATTAGTGAAACCATAAGCGTGATCATGTTCTTTTTAAGGATCTCCCCCATGTCAGGTGCATCTCTTCCCTTAGTGTTCCCATTAATATTCATCAAAATCACGCCTTCTTACGGGAGCACATATTAGTCATGTGTTATCTAAGATGATTTGATGATTTTTTCCTTAATTTAATTTGTATAATAATTCTTTTATTGTTTCATGAATGCATTCATTTCTAATTTTATTCCTTTCAAGTTTTATGACGCATCCATCTTAACATCCGCATTCCCGCCACATTCATTTGTTGAACATGTTAAATTTTGGTTTCCCCAACTACTAGTCGTCTTATAAATTTCTCCCCTCAACTTCGCAATTATACGATTCTACGATTCTGACATATGCCAATAGCAATTCTACACCTGACACAACCTTTTTTAATCAATTACTTGGGGTTGGATACATGAATCCATACCGCAATATGTAGCGCAATATCATTAGTGAAACCATAAGCGGGATCATGTTCTTTTTAAGGATCTCCCCCATGTCAGGTATATCTCTTCCCTTAGTGTTCCCATTAATATTCATCAAAATCACGTTTTCTTACGGGAGCACATATTAGTCATGTGTTTGATGATTTGATGATTTTTTCCTTAATTTATTTTGTATAATAGTTCTTTTTATTGTTTCATGAATGCATTCATTTCCAATTTTATTCCTTTCAAGTTTTACCACACATCCATCTTAATATCCGCATTCCCGCCACATTCATTTTTTGAACATGTTGAATTTTGGGTTCCCCAACTAATAGTCGTCTTATAAATTTTTTCCCTCAACTTCAAAATTATACGATTCTGACATATGCCAATAGCACTTCTGACCCAACCTACTTTAACTCTATCAATCGAAACATCACTTATATCTCCCTCTCTATGTATTATTGTGTTTACATAACAAAAATGATCACTCTTGACCCTCAAGCTTCACTACCTCCCAATTAGTGCTCCTACTATTACTAAAATTACACTCCACTTAATCAGTATTTTTCCTACTTACTTCGAGGGTCTCTCTCCTTGTTTTAAACCGTATATGACAATATCTAGATATAGAATCGTACTCCCTCTGTCCCATACGAGTAGTCATACTTTTCTTTTTAATCCGTCTCAAATTAATAGTCATGGTTCTAATAAAAATAGGTGAGATTACAAAATTACCCATCGGAGTAATACCCATGAGAGAACAAGTGTATGTGTTGCACTCAAAGGTATTCATCATTACCAGGAAAATAAATTTGGAAAGTAAACTTTTTGCTTAATATGTTTTGACTTTCAATTAGCGTATATTAATTTGGGACGAAGGGAGTCTCATGCATCAAACCATATACCCATAAACCTCAAAGTTAATTCAAACAATTCAGTCTACTCCATGGAGTATTTAAATCCACTTATACTTCACAACTCACATGCATCAACCTGGAACTTCATTAATAAACTTCTTGGAGGAGAAGCACTGAGATAACTCGATCCAATCCAATGAACTTCAAACTAGCCAAACAGAAATATTCGTTACTTTAGTAGCTTATGTGTTCATTCACACTTCCGATGTGAGAAGCAATTCATACATCTAGTTCATGAATGTTGGTCAACCAAAAGAATTCAGATCATAACATTTTTCTCTTAAATTATATATATATATAAAAACGCACGTGGAGAGAGGATCTACAGGGGACCGATGTCTCTCGCTCAATCCCCCCCCCCCCTCTCCCCCCCCACACACCACCACCACCACACATACAGATCCTTCAAAAAAAGGAAAAAAACACTGGGAGGACTGTATAAATGTAAGAGAGCTAATAGTAAAAGTTTCCTATCATTTTAAACATGATATAAATGAACAATACTTCGTACCTAACAAGTCGGAAAGCGGACATGGTCATCACACATGAACCAAGTACAAGAAAAGCATCACATCCCTTTGCAGCTTCCATTGCTGTATTAGCTCTATCCGTGGGTACATTATCACCAAAGAAGACAACCTTTAAGGGGAAAAAAAAATTTAAGCAATAAAAAATATATATATATATATATATATATATATATATTATTTTCCAGTATATTTTATCAAGCTAATTAATGTGAGAAAAGATGTTGCATAGTCTCATATTATATTTAGGTTGGGATAGATATGCGGCTCATAAACTTTACGTACATGTTAGGATTTAAGAATACCTTTGAATTTCCAATTTTGCCAACTATGAATTACAATGATACAACTCAGGGTGGCAATTTTTAACCCCACCATTAATGACCCTTCCATTAACTAAACAGGTTCTTATTAAGTTACCTATAAACCAATTTCTTTCTGGTTTAATCAGGTTCTTATCGGTTACATATGAAACAACCAATTATACTCGAAATCACTCCAACCCTAACCCTTGACTGGGTTTTAGTGGGTGTTAAATGAGGCACCAATGCCAGCATCACCACCATATAGAATAGGTTATAAAAATATTAGTGTTATAAGCGAGTTGGTATATATATAGGAAGGTTCATTAAAGTAATTGATAATTACATTAACAAGTTTAAAATATATATATATATATATAGGAAGAGGTTCAGAAGCGAACATAAAAGATCAACATTTTAATGAACCTTAACAAAAAACACTTAACACCCAATTAATTTTAATTCCTATATTGTAATTGGTCCGCACCAACGGCAACGGACATGCGTGTGACACGCGTGTTTTTTAATACACACGTGTGTCCATTGCCGCTGGGGCGGACCAATTACAACATAGGAATTAAAATTGATTGGGTATTAGGAGTTTTTTGTTAAGGATCATTAAAATGTCCATCTTTTATGTTCACTTCTGAACCTCTCCCTATATATATATATGTTTAGGCAATTAAAGTGCATAGTAAGAACAAAAGAATGGTGTCTCTTAAAAATAGGAGCACCAATTGGCTTTCTATTAGTATAGATATCTTACACAGGAATGAAGAATATAAGCATCCTCAAAGAAAGTTAACTAAACTAGTTTTGTTTGAGTTTTTGTCCTTATGCAGAATTCCGTATTGATAGACTAACATATAAAATATGAGTTCTAGGAAATGAATTGACATCTCGTGATTCAGGCTCTTGACAAGAATTATAAAACCTAGCTGTGAATTTACCAATTTGAGATTCCAGTAAAATGCAAAAGCTTGGAAAAAACGAGCACTAAGGCCCATTTTGGCATAAATATTTTTCACCTAGGTGGAATGTAAAAAGGTAAAATGTATTCACTTACTCAGAGTTCAATTTTGTTCAATATCCCTTAATACTAGTATGTACACTATTTTACAGTTTACACGAACAGAAATTTTATCTTGGAATAAGTGATAATACCTTTTAGCATTTTATTTCTTATGGTTATTGGGAGTTTGGCCCCATTAGTTTCCTGTCATTATGTCTAACCCCCGTAATTTTCATTTCTTGAGGTTTAGTTCCTGTAATTGAATATAAGTGACATTTAAAGTATAAAAAAAAGTTTAACCGAGTGTTATTTGCGTCGCTAAAAGTCATTTTGGGGGCCAAACCCCAAGAAATAAAATTATTGGGGCCCAAGTCAATGTCAAATTATTATTGTGGGTCGAATAACCCTATTTTTTACTAGGTGAAAAATATTTCACCCCGAACCAAAGGGGGGTTAATTGTAATATGTCTTACATCGGGTTTGAGTACTCCGCTGCATTTCGGGCAAGTGGGGATGTGGAAATCTTCTTCCCAAAATTTCTCATCGATTTCAATATCCCCATCAGGCCTTTGATTCATTCCAAAGCTCTTATCTGATTTGCTGTCATATTCCAAACTTTCAATTGCTTCTGCCCACTGCAATAGATATTTTCTTTCACTTCAAACATGTAGCAATAACAGAAAAGAATTAAAACTGAAAATGGATATAGCAAATACAACTAACAATATGCTTCATAAATACAAATCTTGGATGCATCTAAAGATTTGTTCATAACATGTAAACATGTTCAATGCCAAAAACTGAACAACTAGCAAGGTTTTACCCGAAGGTAAATAAGTAAAAAAACGGTATTACTTTTGTATTCCCCAAAGAGACACCATTCTTTTGTATTCCCCAAAGAGACATCTTCATACCAAATGTTTGGTTTCTTTCTTTGTTAGAGAAATATTTCTTGGAGGTTTAGTAACTACTCCGATCTCTCAGGGTTCCCAAATTTTTTAGCTGTGCTCCAACATAGATAGTATATGATGACATAGTCATGCAAATTGTTTTGGGAACGATCAAATGGCCCACAAAGGGATTTAGCAAGGTTCTAAAAGGCGCGATGCGTGATCGATGCGTGGAGGTCAAGCATCAAGCATTAGGAGCCTAGGCGAAGCCTATGCGTGAAAAGGCGTTTTGCCTTTTTTTTAATATTTTCTAATTATACCCAGGTTTCTAAAATAATAAAAGCAGAAATATAAGCATAACTTACATAAAAAAAAACATAATCATAGACATGCAATCAAAATTACGAATAAAATAAAACATACCTTGAAATTTGAAATTTTATTCGTAAAAAATTACGAATAAAATAAAAATACCTTGAAGTTAGGGTTCTTGTTTTTTTTTCCTTTTGTTTTGTTCTGATCAGGGTTTTCTTGTGTGTGGGTGGGGGGGTGGGGGGGGGGGGGGGTGGGGGGGGGCGTAGTTTGTTATGTTAGGGTTAAATTAGTATAGTAGATAAGAAATAAACCAAAAAAAATAACTTTTGTATGCTTTTTACCCAAAACGACGTCACTTTAACTCAAACATACGAAAAAAATTATTTCAGCAAAAAAAAAATTAAAAAAAACGCGCCTTATGCGCGCATCACCCCCATTGACCGCCTTAAAAAAGCGTTGACCACGCCTTTTCCCACGCATACCCCTTATGCGTTGCGTTTCTGAAAATCATCACACATAGGCGCCGCCTACGCGCGCCTTTTAGAACACTGGGATTTCGCAAATCTGCAACGCCCTATATTTTCAACAAGGATTAGTATCGCAGGTACCTAACAAATATAATGATACAGAGCTCATATTCAACACGTTTTAATATATGTAACAGTGTAGGGGAAAACCAATTGTAATAAGCGAATAAACCAAATCCCTCCCCCCAACCTTTAAATACTCAATCGAACCTCGGTACAATGGGCAACCAATTCCATACTGTCCTCTGCGACCTCTTTGGGCTTTAATGGAACTTCTACCCACCTCGGCCTTGTTAAAGGGTCTTTGCCTAGACATGCCACAGTCCGCAACCATCTCCCCTATCCCTACCTAACTCCAGGTAAGCCTTCCCCCAGCTCTCTAATCCTGGCCGAGCTCAGCACAGGACGCAAGGCCAGAATCTGCTCAGCCTAGCTTCTCATCCCAATCACAAAGAGGAGATGAAGTGAGCTAAACCACCAGCTCTTTTGCACAGCCTAAAGCACGAAGTAGAATGCCAAAGGCAAACCCAAGATGTCGTGGCCTAGGAACTCCCAATACATGCCACGGCTACATCACTCTCAAAGTACAAGAGGTACTTAAAGAAAATTAGGCACAAGAAGTGCATGAAAATAAGGCACAAGACAAAGTCCGCCTTATGTCCGCCGCGAGAAAAAGGAATTAAATCTTCTAATCGTCAAACAACTAGGGTATTTAAGTAAACGGATGATTTACCCACTACCCACAAATATATAACTTCAGGTTTTAAAGATTCAACACCCAACCCGAAAATAAAAAATGAAGAACATGAAGAACACACTAACAACTTCAAATAGAAACCTACAAGAATCAACATCATGTAATATGAAAACAAGAAGATAATAAACTTATTAGGCCTAGGTTGTTAAATGTACAAGTCATGAACTATAAAAGGCCTTGGCCTGATTTACAAACTTAGAGAAGATTTTAACATTTCTAACTACGGTTCATCTCATAATGAAATATTCATGTAAACTAGGGTTATAAACGAAGAAGGATGAGGAACCCCTTACCTCTAGACACTAGTCCTTCGACCACAACACTTGGATCTTCTTTCCTCCCACTCTGAGACTTCTCCGCCTGAGACTCCTCCGCCACAGACTCCCACTTTCATTAATAGCTCCCACATTCTCTCCTCTCTCTAACAACTCTCTCAAATGCTCTAACATTCTCGAAAGTGAGCCCAAGACTCCTATTCATAATATTAGGGTTACTCCTAGGGTTTCCCAAAGTATGACTACTTTCCCCAAAATGTTTTAGGTGAAGCTCCCAATATTGCACCCAAAGTGATAACGTAATTGATCCACGCCATTGATCCTTCAAATTTACCCCAAAATCATGTCGACGGCCTCCAGCAAAGCTTCAGTTATTCTGACTCCAAAATTATTGTTGTCTCCAATTCACGCCAAGTCTGTCTCCATATACTCGGCCTTCTCAAACCTATCTTGTGCGCGGCTTAAAGACTGCAAAGTCACCCAAGTTTATGCTAAGGATCGTCCGCAACCTCACACTACTTTGGAGCCTAAAACTCAACACGAGGGTTTTTATGACTGGATCTTGGTCATTATAGACCCCCACATTTTGGTCTCCATCCTTCATGGTACCGCTTAGACAATTGATTTAGAAGCTTCCAAACACATGATACGTACCTCTTCCCTTTTGTATAATATAACTCTTTCCTCCTATCCCTCGATTGTTGCTAAAATGGAGAAATAACTCAACAAGACACGTACATAAAAATAAACAAAATTAAAATAATCCATGGGCCTCTCGTATACACCATTCTCCCCCACGTCAGAAAGTTCGTCCAAGCATAGGAGGGAATGAGCATTAGAGCAAAACAACCACCAGTGGACTCCCCCCACCCACACCCACACACACTAGAGAGGGAAGTCATCCTCAAAAATGACCGGCATATTACCTAGTGAAACGGAAGGGACGGGTGATTAAAAATCCCAGCTAAGCCCGACAAATATGAACTTGTCCCCGAAGCTTCCCACAATGATAATCAACCGCTCTAATCCTCGGAACGGGCGAACGATGCCAATTGTGTTTCCAGTCTCTCATGATAAGCACCCTAGAGGCTAGGCGTGGCAACTAGTCCACCGAACGCTCCCAGATTGGGTCCACATACCCATAATTGCCAGAGGCAAAAGGTGCAGGCGCCAAGGTCCTTGTGCAGTCTAGGCGCAAGGCAAGGTGCGTGCCTGATCAAAGTGAGGCGCAAATTCTATAACATATGCAAAAGTTGTATATTTATAATAATAATAATAATAATAATAATAATAATAATAACATTCATGATTAAAAAAAATGAAACATATAGCATAAGTCACTATTATTGACGATTATGAAGAAACACATCAGTTGAAGATAGAGCTTCAAGAACCATATGAATATATATATATATATATATATATATATATATATATATACACACACACACACATTAAATATCAATTTTATTCAACAATTTAATTAGCTAATAATCAACAAAAGAAATTATATTGATATATTTGAAAAAAGGACATTCTAATGTGTGAAAAGAAAAATCATAATCAACATATAAATTATTCTAAGATGCAATACTATTGGAATTAGTTTTGTTTGTTTCTTTTGCCTATGTACGGACTAGTGAGAAAGATAAAGTTCCACTGGGAATCAAAGACTTACTCTGGTTAGTTTTGGGATGGGGAATCGTTTAATCTTCCATATTCTATAAGAAAAATATTTAAAATCAGCATAACAATTGGTCCATTCTTGTATTGGGGGCATTATCCAAAAAAATTTAACGAAACACGCCTAAACCCCACTTGATCCGCGCCTTGAGCCTAAAGCCTAGGTGCACAACAGGTGCACCTTATTAAAGGAGCCTTGCATGAGTGAAGCAAGGCGCCGATGTCAACCGACATTTTTTTTTAATTATTTTTCCAAAAGTAACTGAAAGAAATGGATTTAGTGAAACTCACACCCTAGACCTAAGATTATACAAAAACTTTAGCACTTCCAAAACAATCAACTAGGAGAGCCTGGAGCCTAGGTGCGCCTTTAACAACAGTGCACATACCCACAGTCAAGCATGTCCACCCACCGCAAAACGTCAATCTCAAAACAAATGTCAGAGGAACTAACCCCATCAAAATCATCATCATTTCTAAATAGCGATAAGAAATCATCCATTCCATATGACTCTACCTCGCGAAAATGCATGTGAGTCCCCCACCCATCCTCAACAAAGATACCGAAGACTTCTCCAATATACAACCCAATTGCTTCTCCTTCGAAGACGGGAAAAAAGTTCCCTATCTCGAAAACCTCCAAATCTCATAACCGAGCACGAGTAACCCAGACATCCTTCGCAAAAAGGGGAAAAAATTACAAGGAAAGAATTGGATATCCATACCATCCACTGAAGGTTCCTCGAAATCACCGAGAAAGTCATCACAATGCAAGATAAGTTAGGAGGCATCATCGAAGTACATGAAAACGTTGGCGGCGGACGAAGAAGCTGTCATACCTCGGGACAAATAAATGAAGTATCGATCCAAGTGCCTCGCCCCCTCACGCATCCAGAGATCATGTGTCAGCTCCATCTCGCACTGATTTAGGCAGCGATGGCACTCCTCATAATACCTTATGAAGATGGCATTGAATTGGTAACTCTGGATCTCCCTGTTTAGAGAGTCACATGCCAGATCCCATCAATCGATAGGATCTTTAAGTCCTTCAATACGACATAACTCGTTCAAATTCTTCACAAGCCTCCATGCCATACTCATACTCGATATTATCACCTTCATCCCATAACAAATTGGAAGGGGAATAGGTGTCGAGAAATGAAATTAACCTTGAATTGGGGTTTGGGAAAATGTTGGATGTGGAATTGTGATTTTTCGAATATTGGAAGGTTGTAACATAAATTTAAAAAATTTCCACATCAAATTTCGGGATTTCAAAAAGTGCAGGGGCTGAAATGTAAATTTCAGAAGTGGGAAGAGGACCCAAATAATTTTCAGAAGTGGGGGTGGATTCAGTGATTATTGTGAAAGTTTAGGGGGGGTTGTCAATAATTTGGGTAAGCATGTAGAAGTTGTTGGGGGTGGAATATGTAATCATTGAGAAGTTAGTGATAGAAAAGGATTTAGGCCCAAAAGGGGTAGGGGTAGAACAATAATCACAGTGAAAAAGAGGCGCAGATTTCTGCTTCATATCGCAAGCCCTAGCTTAAATTTTGTCAAGCAGGTGAGAGTCATCCGGCTCCAAGGACGATTGCCTGATGCTAGTAATAATGGTGGGGGCTTAAACAGAGGTCGAGGGGGGGTTTGTTGAGGTTCGAACCAGATTCAACAGAGGCCAGGCAGGCTTTGGGAGTAGGCCTGTCAACGGGTCGGAGCCGGGTCGGGTTTAGGGAGATCCAGATCCGTGTAATCGGGTCTTCATCGGGTCCGGGTCTTCATCGGGTCTACGATATTGGATCAAGACCCGGATCCGTTCGGGTCTTCGGGTCTCGGGTTCGGGTCCGGGTCCGGCCAAATATATACATTTTTTTATATTATCCCCCTTCTTTATTTTTTAATCTTAAATTAAAATATTTTGTAATGTATTATTGAATATTATTAGTATAAATAAAACATATATTATTTATATTTATTATATACATAAACATATATTTTTATATATATTACTTAAATGTTATATTGATAAGATATATTTATAAATACATATAAATTTATAGTATATGTATATATATTTAAAAAATAATAATGTACAATTCGGGTCTCGGGTCCAAAAAAATATGCTCAGACCCTATTATACGGATCGTGTTCGGGTCGGGTCCGGGTCCAGACCCATTGACAGGCCTATTTGGGAGTGCTCCGACGGGCCATCGATGATGCGAGACAAGGTCGTCGGGGTTTCACACCTAAGAGGCGATGTCGACATAGTCCTCGAACTATGATGTCATACCTCATATGAATCCAATCTAGGGTTTTCAGTCCCTTTTCGCAGTTGTGGGTTGACGAAGGTGGCCTCCTCATTGCGAACCCTACCCATCGTCGTCATCCATCCAAGGGCGGAGCTAGGGGTGGGCAGATCAGGGGTGTAGGCCACCCAAAAAAAAATTACTAGTCATTTTTTGCCCAACTCAGTATCCAATTCAGCACACTTTAGCCCACTCCAAAACATCAGACTTGATTTTGAGACAAGTATTGAAAAATATGTCAGTGGACTAAAATGATGTGAATGAAGACTTGATATTTTAGTCATTTTTAGGATCTTATAGTATTTTTGTTATTTCTTTTATTTTGTTAATTGGTTGTATTTTCCTTTTGTTTGTAGTATTTAGAGGTGGGAAGGATAAGTGGTATTAAGGGGTACATTTATAATTAGATCATTAGTTGCTTAGAGCCCAAGCTACCCCACCTATAAATACCCCATTTGTAGACTCATTTGAGGCATTTTATATTCTGGAGAGTTTATTGATGGAGGATTAAGGCGTGTGTGATATCTTCCTCTTCTTACCCATTTGTCGTTGTTTACGATTTTTGTATTTTTTTACAACAACGGATAGAACCAACGAGGCTCTGATACCAACTGACGTAAATGACGCCATATGGTTAATAAGAGGAAGATATCACATGACCCTCAATCAATAAACTCTCCAAAATATAGAATGCCTCAAATGAGGATACAAATGGGGTACTTATAGGTGGGATGTAGCTTGGCCTCTAAGCAACTAATGATCTAATTACAAATGTACCCCTTAATGCCACTTGTCCTTTCCACCTCTAAATACTAAACAAACAAAAGGAAAATACAACCAATTAAGAAAATAAAAGAAATAACAAAAATACTATAAAATCCTAAAAATGACTAAAATATCCTCCGATTCTTCATTCACATCATAAAATTTTTAGCACTAATTTTGTTGTTGATTGAAATGGTTTTGGACAAAAATAAAATTGAGATTGGTAGTCCGAGTCATTTACATTTTTTGGCTCCTCTTCACAACTGTCTCTATATCTGAATTTAAGGTTGTACCACTTGGATGTATTGGTTAGTATTTACATAGGGTCCTTTTAACACGTTCCCTAAGAGAACACACTAAAAACCTAAAAATAGTAAGAATACAGCGCTGACATACAATTAATAGGGCACAAATACTCATGCAAAGCTCTCATACTTGCTATTTTGAGGCTCAAAACATGTGTCATACGGGCATATGTCATCATTTTCCATTTTAATTATGCAATAATGAATGTATACAACTTTCTTTGAGACTTTAATGTTTACACACCTTTTTTCCCCCAACAATGTCATCGATTTGACAGCCAACTTTGGCTATGGGTATATAAATTAAAAATCCTGAAAATTTTGCAAGCTATTTTCCCTCACTCAATTGTCCATTTGGCCATGAAAAGTCAATTGATACAATTATCGTTTACACATTTGAAATTAATGGCCCGTTTGATTGACGTCAATTTTTTCCATGAAAAATAGTTATTTTACTTCACTTCACTTTTATTTTTCGGTGTTTGATTTCAAATACTTTCTACGTAAAAAATAGTTTCAGATATATAAAGTATTTCATAGTTTTATCATTTTCACCCCCCAAAATTGATTTCATGGAAAACTTTGAAAGGTTTTCTCATATTTTTACACTTAGTTTCCAACTTCTAATAAAAATGAACAATTCTTCAATCTTTTTCCAACTTCGTAATGAAACTCACTCGAAAGAATTTGTTCATTTGAAATTGTAAATAAGTACAGATGCCATAATTACATAATTATCAAGAAAAATAGTGAACAGAATTCAGCCCCACATAGGTGAAAATATATTTCACTAATTTTTTTCATCATGATGAAAAGTATTTCATCTCGAACTACGCGTATGACCGATTTATTATGAGGTGGTCATAATATTAGCCCACCCCTCCAACGAATCTTGGCAACGCCCTTGCATCCATCGAAGATAACCCTCAGTCACCAGTGAGTTGTCGCAATGTGCATATGGCTTTAGTGGCAGGTTTGGTGTTTTGAGTTAGGGGAAGCACACTTTAGGGTTTCAAGCAATAGGGTGAGGTATTTGAAGGTTCCCTTGCAGCTAGCTACCCTAGGGTTTAGTGGTGTGTTTATTTCACACCTAGATGTGGGTGGCACTTTCAGATCTAAAAGCATGAGGTGACTTTGAGGGTTGTGGGAGTGGTGGTGCCGCTTGACCGCTAGCGGCGGGCATGGTTTGGAGGAGTGGTCAATCTAAGAAATTAAGATCAATTTACAATGAAAACTTCCCAATAAAGGACAACCTGGATTAATGACTTTCAAGTTTAGACAACAATGCTATAAAACTCAAAAGTACTTGTCTTCAAATTCTTTTTAAAATATATTATTCCTTGTTGTATAAGCATGAGAAGAAAAATGCAAGAGAATCAATGGAAACATTTCAATAAAAATAATCAATATATACGTGGAAACAAAGATTAAAATAAAAATTCACGCAATCACGTCCTTCCAAAACCAAATTCTAGATCCCTTACCCACCTCAAAAGTCAAAAAAATATAATAGTGAAAAGGGCAAATCCAAAGAAACTAATTTTCGGGCAACAAATAGAACCCACTGTCTACCTCTTGGGAATCCTACCATACGCTTGCACCCCATAAAATTCTCTTCATAATTAACCATTATGAGTCTTTTATATGAATTGAGAATACAAGGGCCTAGCAGTAATATCTTTTATTTATAGTCCTTTATATCCTTTTATTGAAGTGTATTTTTATTAGTCAGATATTATTGATAGTTAGTAGGAATCTAGATTCTTCCATTGTGACGCCATGGCTCATATTATCCGCATGGTGGCATCACCCATGACCTCACAAGGGCTAGAACATTCCCAAAGCAGTTATAATATAGTAGAGGATATCCCCCCTCTTTTGCATTCGGGCGGTTTTATACAGGGCCGAGGGAGGGCGGCTGCCCTCCTGATATTTTGGAAAAACTTTACCAAGTAAAAAACGTTAGGGGTGTAATATGTAAAGTTTTGAAGTTAAACGTGGGACAGATAGGTTTTTTCGAAACTTTATGGTAGAAAACGTAATAAATTTGGTAAAATATTTCTAACCTAAATCATCTTTTCATTTTACTGCCTCTCTTCTACCATTTTTTTCACTCCTCACTTGACAATAACACCACGCACTCACCTCCTCCGACTCCTCTCCTCTCCTCTCCACCGCCAATCACCTCCCCTTATCGGCGGCGCTCATCACAAGTCTGGGCTGAAGTGGTGTGTATGGGATTTCTAGCGACGCATGGCGCGTGGTACGTGGTTGTGCCTCCGAGAGAAGACTATCTTTTATTTTTCATTTTTTAGTTTAGGGTTTATTGTAATTTTCTTTTATTTTTAGTGTTTAATTAGTTTCTAAGTAGGTTTGGGACTAATGAGTCATTTTCAGGTATTAGTTGTCCTTTTTAGTCTTTTTGGGTAATAGCTTGGCTAGCAAGCTAACTCTTCCATAAATAGCCCTTTGGCCCTCATTTGTACTTAACCTTAAATATTGAGAATCGAGAATAGAGAGAGAAAGAAACCCATTTCACTAGTCTAATTTATTTGTTGTTGATGTTGTTGATGTTGTTGTTGTGTAGTGTAATTGTTGTGTAGTGTAGTAATAACGCTTCCGCATTTGAAGATTTACATCAAATTGGTATCAGAGCGCCGTTTGTTCTTGGTATTCATCGGGGTGCGTGAAGCGGGTCACGAGTAGAGATTCCAACTCCGGCAACCCTTCAATCGAAAGATTGATAAATGCCCAAATGAGAATCGGATGAATGGAAACCCTAATTACATCACCACTAAAAGAGAAGATACCAACTCTTTTAGCTCCACACTCCATCTCCACCACCACCATTCTCCATCTCCACCTCCTACCGCCACATAACCACCACCCCGTCTACATAAATTTCCGTCTTCATTTTTTTTTATCCAAACCTTAACCCACCAAATAAAAAAAAATTCAAACCCTAACCCTAAAATCAAGAATCTACAAACCCTAACCAAGAACCCAACAAAACCCCTGCCCCGACACCTTTTTCGATCATTCCTCCTGCCGTCAAACCACCCCCAACCACCCTCCAGCCTCGGCCGACCAATCCCAATGGTCGGAAGAAACCTAAATCTGACCAGACCTCCTGACGCAGTGGCCAAGCTGCTGAACAAAGGCTAGCCAACCCTCTTTCCCTCCTCCCGCACATTTCCGAACCATTACCCATGTTCCGACCCATTTTTTCTTCCCCGACCAGCCCCTAACCTCTTTCCCTTGGGCCGGATACCACCCTAGCCCTGGACGGCCTTTTTTTCCTTGCCGACGGTCCTAATCCAGACCCCCAGGCCATATCCGCGCAAAAATACCCCTAAAACAGCCCCACCCCACCAATCAGCCTCCCGTACCCCCGATCTACCTCCCCACCTCTTCAAACCATGCTTCTGCCCTTGCTCCCTTCAAGCCGACCCCCTGCCTGGCTGCCCTATTACCAGCCCATATTCCTGCCCCAAAAATAAACCCTAGCCCCTATTTTCTTAACCCAAAACAGCCTTCCTTACCCGATCAGCTCCAACCCCTCCCCAAACCCAATTTTTTTTTTACCCGGATAGCCTTCCCCTTACCCCTAGGGCAGCCCACTTCTAGGGTTTGTCCTCCCCCCCCCCCCCCCCCCTTTCTTGCCCACAAATAACAACCCAACCCCTCACCACCTTCAAGAAAACCCAAGAAACCAGCCCCACCCCTCTTAACCCTAATTTTTCCCTTTTCCCACTCATTAATGCCCAACCACAAGTCAATTCAACCCAAAACGGACCTGCCCTACTTTGACCCGATCTCACCCACCCTATTGACCTCTATTCCGGTCAATCTTTGACACAACATATGACTTCCATGAGAAATGTACCCACCGGGAATATATTTTCCGACTATTTGCCACCGGAAATGTCGTCGTCTTCATTCCTCTTGTTTCACCATCATACTTGCAAAGGTGCGGTCGCCGGAGTTACCGTCCGATCAGATTCAGGGGTCCACCAAGTCAAGTTGCAACCATGTGCTTGTCGTGTTGAGAAGGCGGTGTGATCTTCAATTTTTGGTTACTCGGATTCTGTAGGGAGGCATCGTTGAGATTTGGGTATATTAGCCCATTTGTTGAAGGTTCATATGGGTCTAACCGAAGTTCGGCCAGTCCATTTGCGTGTTGGATTTGATTTGGGGTTTTGCTTTGCTTTGGAAATTAACACTTGTACCGACACGTGTACATGTGGCATTGATGAGTCACCCTCCTAACTCGAAGCCGAGCTTTTTCGAAGGCGGAGAGAATGGTGTGTATGGGATTTCTAGCGACACATGACGCGTGGTTGTGCCTTCGGGAGAAGACTATCTTTTATTTTCCATTTTTTAGTTTAGGGTTTATTGTAATTTTCTTTTATTTTTAATGTTTAATTAGTTTCCAAGTATGTTTGAGACTAATGAGTCATTTTTAGTTATTAGTTATCCTTTTTAGTCTTTTGAGGTAATAGCTTGGCTAGCAAGCTAACTCTTCCTATAAATAGGTCATTTCGCCCTCATTTGTACTTAACCTTGAATATTGAGAATTGAGAATAGAGGGAGAGAAAGAAACACATTTCACTAGTCTAATTTATTTGTTGTTGTTATTGTTTAGTGTAATTGTTGTGTAGTGTAGTAATAACGCTTTCGCATTTAAAGATTTACATCACGAAGTGTCTCTGATGTGAATCGAGGGCATAATTGCCATTTTTGGATTATTTTGGGGCATAATAGTATTTTACTTTGTTTTGTTATTTTTCTTTATTTTTATTAAAGCATTTTCTCTTGTTTTGTTTTAGTATTTAAAAGCTAGGAGTAATAATGACATTTTTGTAATTAGTGCCTTAGCTTGGAGCCTAAGCTACTCCTCCCTTTAAATACCCCTTGTAGCCTCATTTGAGGCAGACTTGAATTTTGAATAGAAGAAGAGTATTTCTCTCTAAAAGTGTGTTAGATATTTTTAGGAGCCTTTTAACGGGTGGTTTACATCAAATTGGTATCAGAGCGAGTGAAGCTCTACATTGGTGCTAGTGTATTGGTGATTTTTTTTTTTCAAAAATCGTTCTCTACTCTCCAATGGCTCCCAAAAAATTCAAACCACAACAAGAAGAAATTCAAGAGTTGAGAGACAAAATGGATCAACAAACCCTAGACTTCAACTTGAAATTGGATGCCATAATGCAACTTACTAAATTGCAAAACACTAACCCTAGCCCCATCATTCTTGCTGGCCCAATTCAAATGAACTCCAAACCCTAGTCACAACCCTCCCAAACCTAGGTGTTGCCCTAACGGCCACCCTATACCAACACCAACAGCCACCAGAGACGACCGACCCTTGTCCCGCTGCCCCATTTCACTCCAGCGATCAGCCCCACCACCAGCACCCCTCCCGCTACCGACGCTACTCCGGAGCAAAAAAAGCACCCCCCCCCCCCCCCCGACCAGCTTCAGACTCGAGTCAGCCTCCAGAGACCCATCCAGTCATCGTCAACCCCCTCTTAGCCCCTCGACCTTCCTCCGATGCTAGCCCATACCCTCAGCCCCCCAGAAAACCCTTATACACCCTTCCAACCACTCCAAGCCCTAGCCGACCAGTCCTCAACCCTCTTCAATACCAACCGGGCCACGAAATCAATATACCAACCCCAACCCACTCAGCGACCCTTTTGACCCCAACCGGGTTGAATTTTTCACCCACCTCATCGCCCCGACCCTCACCCTCGCCCAATGCAGCCCCCACACTACAAAATCCCCAATCCCGCTAATTTTTTTATGGGTCCACCTTTTTTCACCCTCCTGACCCCAAATCACTTCCCCCACACCCTATCCCTCCACTTTCACATCATACACCCTCCCACCACACCCTCTCACTACTCCAGTCAGGCTCTTCCTCATCTTCCTCCGAGTTTGGGGATGGCCACCCAGTATCTTGGATTGAATACCTCCACCCCCACCCGATGCACCCCGACATGCCCCACTTCGAGATCGGCATTGTTTATATTGCGGCGAGCTTGGCCATTTGATAGGCGCTTGCCCTCACTATCCCCAGCACGGTCAGCCTCTTCATCCACCGCCTGCACGGATACCTCCCCATCCTGTTGATGTTGTTCCACTTGTGCCAGGCGATGTGATGGGCCTAGATGCTCATCAGGACGAGGGCCCCCTCTCTATGGCCCTTCAGTTGCTTTCCCAGAGCCTCCACAGGGATATCCGCATAGACGTACCCATGTTTGACGAGCTTTTCTCTCCAGAGGCCATGGCCGATTGGTTAGCTTCGATGGAAACAATTTTTGAGTACAAACAGGTTCAAGGCCGTTCCTATGTCCTCCTTACTGCCACCAAATTTCAAGGATTTGCCCAGGTTTGGTGGAATGATCTCTGCTATCGCTGCACGGCGGCCGGATTGCCTCCTATTCAGACTTGGCCGAAGTTGAAGACTGCTCTCCAGGTGTCCTTCATCCCACCTACCTACGAGAGCGATCTCTTTGCTCGCGTTCAATCAATCAGACGGGACACTTTATCGGTAGTGGAGTACACGGAGTAGTTTCAGTTTCCATGCACCAGAGCTCGTCTTTCCGAGACGGAGGATCAGCGGATCAACCGCTATATATTGGGGTTGCAGCCACACATTCAGCACGATCTTGGTCTGAGAAAGATACCGACCTTTCTGAAGGCGGTCGAGTGCACGGCCAAGGTCGAGGCTTTCCACACAGCACCCGCAGCTCTTCCGCCCTCTCAGACTCTGCCTACTTCGATTTCTGCTTCAGCTCCTCCTGCAGCGACATCTTCAGCTCCTACTTCCGCTACTCCCACTACCCCTCCCCTAGGACCTCCTGCCTTCCAATGCTACAACTGTGGCAATGTTGAGCACCGAGCTTCTGATTTCTCTCTCCCGCGACGCCGCGCGGTATTGGCGATGGATCATCCACCTGACTATTTGGATACGTCCGAGGAGCTTCCCCAACATGCCTTGATTATAGTTTTGGAGGGTGATTCAGTTGGTCTTCCCCTTTGAGTTCGAGGACGAACTCTTTTTCAAGGAGGGGAGATTGATGTGAATCGAATCGAGGGCATAATTGCCATTTTTGGATTATTTTTGGGCATAATAGTATTTTACTTTCTTTTGTTATTTTTCTTTATTTTTATTAAAGCATTTTCTCTTGTTTTGTTTTAGTATTCAAAGGCTAGGAGTAGTAATGGCATTTTTGTAATTAGTGCATTAGCTTGGAGCCTAAGCTACTCCTCCCTTTAAATACCCCCTTGTAGCCTCATTTGAGCCAGAATAGAAGAAGAGTATTTCTCTCTCTAAAAGCGTATTAGATATTTTAGGAGCCTTTTGACGGGTGGTTTACGTCAGTCTCACTCTCTCGCGCATGTCGCCATCCAGAACATTGCTTCACTCGTCATCATCGCCTCAACGGTGGTCATGGCTTGCCATCGCCTAGATTTCCCTCTCCACTACCTACAGCAAGTTGCTTGACTTGCTTCAAATTTTGCATTTAGGTTTTAAATGTGTGTATTTTTATGTGTTTACTTGTTTTTACTTTTTATATCTAAATGCTTAAATGTGTTTATTTATAATTGTTTAATTGAAATTATCTCTTGATTATTTTAATGTTAAAATGGTATTTAATATCTAAATAGACAAATTTATTTATATTTAGATTAACGTCCACTAAAATATATAAATGGGAAAAATATATAGGGTAACGTAAAATACTTAGATTAATGTAGACTATTTAGTTTTATAGGTTCATGCAAAACATTCAGGTTAATGTAATTTTAGACACATTATGTTCACTTTGTTAGGTGCGTGATAAATAAATTTCAGTTTTAGATTTTTGGTTCTTAATACTTGATTTTGTTTAGAGGTGTCAATTGAATCGTATTGTATAATGTTTGGGTCCGAAAATATAGACTCTTTTTGAGTACTAGTCAATTCTAACGTCTTAATTCGTATCGCATTCGAATTGGGAGGGAAAAAATATCACCTTTATAATTCACGCCCCCGCTGGATTGAAATCCTGGATCCCCCACTATTTCCACTATAAGTGTGACATTCCCCTTTGGGGATAATCATTCAATACAATTTATAGAGCGTTATTCCTGTTAGTTGCGTTCTTTTGGTGCCATTGACACGTGTACTTCAGTTTTGTTCAAGAAAGAATCTCCATAACTCCTTGCCAAGCAATGCTTTAATTCTCTTAATCAATTAGCTATGGCTAATCTCCATTATTTCATCAATAAGCCCCAGTTAAAGAAATCCACTCTATATCAAGATGGAATAGGGGAAAATAACGCATAACACAACAAGAGAAGTTTATGAGGTCACCATTCTGAAAAACACTAGCTCGCACGCGAAGACTCACCTTTGGATTAAGGGCTTTAACCTGATCTTGAAATAAACTCCTGGGAAAAGAAAAATCACAATCTACACAACCAACAGTATATACAGTCCCATGTAACTCTAATGGGCTACTACCAGCACGGTGATGCAACCTGTGACAAGAAAATGATGAATTAGTTCCACCACACAAGCTCTTTTCTTGTTAAGTATAATTATGGATACCTCCCATCTAGTTTTGAATATTTACACTCACCTCCCATCCTATGCTCCATCGATAGGGACACGCGACACATGATACAATATAATACGTTGATATAAAAATCTTCAAAAAATAAAGTTTTGATACGGTAACAAAATAATACCTATAATTATTTAAGTATGTATATTAGTTTTATAATATACTTGCAAATCTAGCATTAGCATATACAATTTGTTGATATTGATTATTCATGTGACTTAATACTTAAATAAGAAGACACAGTTCAACAGCATTTTTTAAACCAGATAATTATGCAACCAACTTCTGGATTATGAACTTAAGCATGTTTTCATGGAATATATTGTATAAAGGTTTTATTCAACAATTACTAGTTGACTCTTTCATAAATACTACCACCCACCCACCGCATCCCAGAAGTATCCAAAACTTATCAAGCCAGCCATATCCAAAAGTCAAATTTGTAAATTTGGCCAACAGATAAGTAAGTGAAGTATCAGATACATATCGAGCCGTATCGGTGCCATATGTGAACCATATCCGAATTTGATACACCATTTCTGCCATTTTCAAGTATCTGTGCTACATAGCTCCTACCTTGTTTCAAAACTTGCACACTCGCTAATCCTCATTTCCCAGTCGCAGGTGTGTCTGTGTGTGTGTGTGGAAGGGGGGAGAGGGGGTGTTGTAATAATGTTTCAAACAATATGGGAGGTCCATGTAATATTCAAGACAACGGGAGAATGCGAAATTACGACTAACAAGAGAGGAGGTTCGTGTAAATTTAGAAAACTGGAAAAAGAGAAAGTTACCTGTCGACATTTTGTGTAATCATAAAACTTATCCGGCTGGCTTTTTCAAGAGATGCTAAAGCCATATGAGCAGCACCAGGGCGTGCTGCAGTGAACCTTCTCCAACCAGCATAGCTCCTTGCCCAATATCGCCTTCGAGCACGACTCGAACGGATAAATTGCTGTTTGTTCAAGAAAGTGCAGCAATGAGAGGGCATTAATGAATAATTGGATGATCATAAAAAATTTAATATTTCAAGCAAATGTTAAACATCTAACCTTTTTTAAAAAGTAACAGTAGAAGGATGGGGATCTCAATAAATGTCAAAGATTACAATCAAAAAAATTCAAACTCAGAGATAAATTACATAAGTTCTTCCTTACTGCTCCCTTGCTCAAATTGAAACGAACTTTTTTCATTGAAAACAAAATTCCATAAAAACGACAAAAGAGATTACGAATTTGAGGACAAATGCCCTCCACAGGGATTATGTCCACAAGGGCAGAACCTGCTATGCAAAAGGCTAACAACTCTCCAGCCCAATGTTACCAGATACCCTCTTCCTCCCTAAGCACTGCTTTCCCGATCTCGCATATCCCTTAGTGCTCATTTGGTTCGAGTTTTTGTGATTTCCCAAAGTCCAAATTAGTAAATTCAGTTGATTTTGTGTGCTTCAAACACTTAATATGAACTATGTGACTACATAAGTGAATTTACCAATCCGGGATTTCCAAAAAAATACAAAATCTCGAACCAAACGGGCACTAAGGTCGGGGTACTTTAGCATCCCAGATTACCAAATCTTGCATCCAACTTTTGTTTTAAAGAGAATAAAAGAAAAACAAAGAAAAAACAAGAAAGGAAAATATATATGTTACACAAAGTTCATTCAATTGGCTGCATATTCCTAGCAGATATAGGTACTCCACTAATACCAAATCATAATTTGAGAGTATATACGTGTGTTTAGTGTGTACAATATATAAGGTACGCATTATATGATACCAAAACAATCCAAACAATAGTTCAAAGCGAACCGCGAACCAAAGCAGCGTACCGACACCCTTAACACACACCAAAGTAAATCCACATTTCAGATAATATTGCTCCAGCCAAAACACATGACATGGAGCAAGAAACTGACTACCAAGAGACCCAATCTGCAGACAAACTATCCAAAAATATCTACAAGCCAGCGCATAAAAGATGGACAGAAAAAAACAGAGAAATTGCTATAAACAATCATTCAACTTACAGGAGAAAAAAAAAAGCTAGAGGAATGTCCCGAAACTAGTACATATCAAAGTCCACGATGATGTAAAAACTCCTGAAACTAGTACATATCAAAGTCCACGATGATGTAAAAACTTGATGTTCCCGTATTCTTTCTTTTCTATCTTCTAGGCTTTAAAATTCTCCAATTCCACTCATTCTACAGCATCCAAAAAGACTACTGTTACCACACATCTGGAAAAAAACCTACTTATCTTCTTGTCTCCGTGGATCACCAACTCCTAAGGAAAATAATTCCTTAGCATACCCATCACCTTTCCCCATATGAAAGAAGAAACATTACAATGTAACATCAAATTATCCAACTCTTTATTGGCGAAAGATTCCAATTTGGCCTTTATCTTGGATCAAGTCGTAAATATTTGCCTTCCCGTGAGCCACTAGCGAAGAAAATAGTTGAATGTATCACAACTATACTCAGTGAATACAAACATTCCGACTCATATTCAAGAAAAAATAGTGGAATCTCTCCAAAGATTGGAGAAAAAAAAAAGCCCAACTAGTTGCTGGAAACTAATACTCTCGCAAAGAGTTTTCCTTACCATATTCTTTCCCTAAAGTTTTCCACCATTCCTCTCGTACCAAATTAGCCATAACATATCCATTCCGATGTATCTCCACAAATGTTTTCTTCTTTTTCCATACATGGTCATTTCCAACAAAATGAGTCTTTGACATATCTGAGAAGAGCACCCACCACTTCAAATTCCCCAATAACTTCCCTCCAAGTGAAAGAGGCAAGATTGCAATGAAGCAACATATAATCCTAATCTTCAGTCACTAACACACACCAATTTGAAGATGGAAGCCAATTTTAAAGTCTATATTGGATCGATAGATTGATATTTACCCTTCTATGAGCTATTAACCAAGAAAACACTTCTACTTTTGAATGAATATTGGTAGTCCATATAAACTTGAAAGGTGGAGACAGGAAATTCAAGGAGAACTAAGAAGATGAATGAAGTAGGATTTGTAACAGAATCGCTGCCCCATTCAATTTCCACCTTCTCCCATCCTTTCAAAGTGAAAACACCTTAGCTCCCTCAACCATAATGAGCAATGAAAGAAATTACTCATACTCACTATCGTGGCAAGTGCCCTCGCCCAAGCTACGGTTGGTCTCGGGTTCGAGACATGGGAACAGCCTTTACATATATGAGGTAAGGCCATCCGATATCCGCCTCTCCCAAACCATGCAATTAAGCGGGAGCCTTGTGCAATGGGTACGACCTTTATGTTTATGGCAATCCAGTATAACGAAAACAGTATTTGAATTGAATAGCCCCTTTAAAAGCATATTCCTAAAATCCATTTGGAATTCCCATCGACCACCTCAAAGGATACACATCGTAACTGTGAATTTAGGTCTCTAGAAATGAAGGTCCATGAGATTCTATAGGGTTTTCCTCTTAACCACTATAAAGTCCCACTCATTCTTATGCAATCCATAGATACTCTTAATAAAGGTATCACATGGATTCTTGCCTTTAGGAGACCTCAATAATTATTTGCTTGGGATCGCCTTGTTTTATGTTTTTAGATTTTCATCTCCCAGCCCCCCATATTTTATATCTGTAATGACCAATGACCGTTTCAGAAGATGACTATGTTTATGTCCTCCATCCATCCCAAAAGAAGTCACTCATTCAATGTTAGCATCAATTTTAAAAACAACACCTTCCTAGTTTAACCTTGAACTCTTCAACCACTACATTAGCTGAGGAACAAATCTAGAAGTTATCGTTCTCGTTCAAAAGCCCTTTGATTGTCAGATAGTCTCATCCAACACCCCCCCTCCAACCTTATTAAGAACACCATCTCCAAATTTGTATAAACTAGTCACTAAACTAATTGACCTATGATCTCTTATCTTCAAGGAATAATTCTTCTAGCAGATCAAACAAACATAATTTTTACACATTAAACACCACTCTTCAAAAATACATAGAAGAATCACATGATGTCATCTTTCACCACCTCCCAACATCCCTTAAAGAAAGTCATTGTGAATCCATCCGCCCAGTAGATTTTCCACAATATATTTACATCCTCCTCAAATTTCCTTTCCATTAAAGATCCCCGACCTTCACTAATTGGATATGCACTTTTTGAATATGTTCTTATATATAGATATGTTTTACTTTGATTCTTCCAAAATCTCATTATTTTGTTCCAAAGTTCCCAATCCTCTCTTCTGAATTTAACCATCAACTTGTTTGTTCTTTTCCTACTTATTTTGAAATACTATCCTACTCTTTTATCTATTTTATTTCTGTCTGTTTCTATGAGGAAAAAAACTCTAATTAATGTAAAATGAAGATTACTTCATTTGGACAAGCTGAATAATAATAACAACAACAACAACAATCATAGTAATAATAACAATAATAATAATAAGTCAGAAATAAATGAAAGAAAGAGAGAACACTTGTCATAAGAAGTCACGATACAGAGCTAAAAATCACAGCACATGCCTTCAGATCACCTGATGGGTAATTGGCTTGAAACCAGTACTATAGGCTCCGTTTGGGCTGCAATGAAATAAAGGAAAATAAATATATATTTTTTATCTTAAGGAAAATATCAAAGTTGATTCAAGCATTAATGTCAAAGTGACGATGGTATAGTCCATGGTTTAAAAAAGTTTCTCTTTGACATAACCCCCAGTAATAATCATGTATTTAGACATAACAACCCCCCTCCCCCTCTAAACATTCAAAAACTAGATTTAAGTGCTTAAGTGTTAGGTTTTTAAGGAGGGCAATTTCGCAAGGGGTAAGTCAATAACTTGAGGATTTTTCAATAGAACATCTGTATATTATAATCTGGGGGGTTATGTCTAGTTTTCTAACAGTGGTGAGGGGGGTATGTCTAAATACGGGATTATTACATGGGGGAAGTAAGAATAAAAATCACAACGCTATTAAAAAATTCAACATCGAGCAGGCCTTAATATTTCAAGGACAAAAAATGCGTTATCACATTGCAGGGATTCGATAAGTATCAGATTGTGGCCATGTTATATCATGTACACACTTGGTTTGACATTGGCACAATTTGTCGTGCGTATTGTAACTTTGGCACCCAAAGTTTTGCATAATATAGGTTTGGCATTCAAAAGTGTAGCGAATACTCTTTCATGACGCTTTTTGACAATTTATTTTTGTGTATCTATGACTGATGTAGGAGCATATTCTAGCTTGAATGGGCCGAGGCTTGCCAGGCTGGCCGAGGTTCACTAGACTCGAATGCCGTAAAAGGTGTGCCAGGGACACTATATGGTTTTCAAATGAGATGTCACACCCAATCCCTTTTACATTAATGACACTTTTGGGTGAAAATTCATATTATGCAAAACTTTGGGTGTCAAAGTCACACATAACAAATGGGGGCCAAAAGGTCAAATAACCCAATGAAAATATTAAAATTGTCTACTTGCGGCAATATTTCATGATTTTATAACCTTCTATAATCAGGAATCCCACACTCTGTGCTTATCCCAGCTCCTGTCAAAACAACAAGCTTGGTACTGCACAATAGTACACAAACAATACAATAAAACTTGATCAGAAATTTGAATACTGATATCATATTAACTGTGAGCATGGACAAAGAGAACTTCAAGAACAATGAAATTTGGCCTATAAACGGGTCAGATTCAGATTTTCAGACTGGATTTCAGGTGATCCAAATTTGTAGAGTTTTACAGGATTTAATCCGTACCAATTGTTGACGGATTTGAAAATAGATTAACCGAATATGGATTGATTAGTAATCCGGTAGTCCAGTGGCATCCGACAATCCAATTATCATCAAACTTAAATTAACAAATTTAATTAAAGTGTTGTTTGCACTTTGGGGTCCAGTAGTTATGGGTAATTTTAGGTTGGGATTCAAAGTTTTACATATTTGCACTTTGGAATCCATTTGCACTTTTTGTGTCCCTTTAAAGATAAAGTATTGTTGCAAAAAAATATTTAAAAGCGTCGCAAAAAGTGAATATGGACACCACTTTCACAATGTAGAAAGTTTCATGCTCAAGCCTAGAAATACCCATGACTACTAGACCCCAAAATGCAAATAACCTAATTTATAATTACCATAGGATTGATAACCTAGATCAACAGTACTTATAAATTCAAAATTACAACTTGTAGACTCCCTTCGTCCCAAATTAAGAGTCCATCTTTATTTTTTCCATAGATTAAGAATACACTCAAACAATGGTCAAGATGAACCCTTATTCACTATCATGAAATTTGGTTCGTTGATTATGTCCAAAAACGGAAAGTGGACTCTTAATTTGGGACACTCCAAAATAGAATAGTGGACTCTTAATTTGGGGCGGAGGGAGTATATGTTAAATCTTATCGGATCGGCCCTTAATGACTTGGATTTACCCGACCCATCTAAGATTTGTTTATTAAATGGGTAATCGGGTTATAAAATTCAATCCAGACACAGATTAACAGACCAAATTTGGATCAAGATCCCATCCGTTGACAGACCTAAATGAAAGTAAGTCTCTTAGGATATTCGACAATTAACCTCCGATCAAAGAACTGATACAAAAGGTCAATATCTTTCATGCTTGGGGGATCTGAATCAGGGACCATCTTTTTGTCCTTCAAAAAGTTTGTATGCAAATTTTCTTTATTTTCCGATGAGGTCCCAGGAACTGATATTCGGCATGTGGTTTGTACAAACTTTACCGATCTCTGAAAAGGTATAGAACTCCTTACTAGGCCTGTCATTATAGTTCCCAACACTTCCCTTGCACTTTGGAAAGTCTGCATGTACAAATAGCGCATAGAACTGTTCAAAAAATGAAACAACTGGGTAAAAAACGTGAAAAATGAAAAACTAATGAAACAAGTTTTTTTTTATTTATAATTGTAACCTAACACCCACGTATGCAAACATCTAGTTAAATAGCTAAAATTCTTATAAGACCAATCATCCAGCAATTTAGAAGGCAGGAGGAGAGTTCCCCAATTCACACTGAAGCAATTAAAGGATTTCTCTCTTTATCTCATTCTCCCATTGATAAAGTACTCACGTGGCTACAAATGATAGAATATAAGATATTTATAGGTAGGTAGTAAGGCACATATTTTTTCCCCAACACCAAACACTACACAGAAAATGATTGTACATCAAAGAAGCACCAATACGGATATAGGAAATGCGTACAATACAATGCGGATACGCCAGTACGGATTTTTTCCAAAAAGTAGGATACGAAAACGTTGGGATATGTTGTATATGATATTTCTATTTATATATAAAAAATTCTAAAATTTTTAGAGTGCAAATGAAGTGGGAAAGGGTAGTTTCTTGCCCAAAACAGAGGAATGTTGTCCAGATTAGGGGTGGGATGGCGATTTTAGGCACGATATGTCGTGTTCGTATTGTATTCGTGTCGTATTTTATAACACTAAATCATGTCGTGCCGTGTTGGTATCAAAATTATAACACGGACTAGTCGTGTTATTGTGCCTTGTCGTGTTATTCATGTTTTTACTCATGTTTTCATCTATTATCATGTTTAGGGTGTAAAAACTTTTAGTCGTACCATTCGTGTCGTCATATTTTAAATGGCTCATGTTCATGTTCATGTTAGGTAAAAAAACACAATTTCGTATCATGTTCATGTCTAAATGGTGTTTGTCATGTCGTATGCATGTCTAATTGGTGTTTGTTGTGTCACGTCGGACACAACCCAAAAGAATTGCCACTCCTAGTCCAAACGAAACGACATATTTTTAATCCAAAAACAATGTTGTCCAGCACTGAGAATTGCCATCCAGTCACCATTAATTCAAAATTCAATAATAGCTTTTAAAAAATTTTAAGAGAAACTCATTAACCATGCAATAACAGCGTTTTACTCGCAACAAACCCCAAACTCTAGAGCACCAACCACAAAAAAAAATAAGGCACAAATTTTATATTATTATTGTTTTTAAAAAGGGACGAACCAATGTTTAAAAAGGCGCGAGGCGTTTTACCTTGGCGAGGCGAGACGAAGCGTAAGCCTCAACTTTTTTGAAAAAAAATCAGCAAAATATTATAAAAAGAATCCAATAAATCACAAAATAATGTAATATCACAATCATCACAAAAAAAAAGATCCATAATTAACATCACTAAGACTAAAAAATGTCTAAAATCAGTTTTAATAACGGAAAACAGTGTATCATCACCACATAATTAAATATTTAGTATATGTCAATTAGAATTGTCTACCAAAAAAATATTGATTGATAATTGTGTACCAACATATTTTTAAAATAACATTTAGTCCTTAGTAGTGAGATTAGCAATAAATAGAACATTTTTTGGGGGACTAAAAATTACTTTTTGAAAATGTATTGGACTAAAAATTAAATGAAACTTTTTTTAAAGTATAAAAATTATTTTTGAAAATATATTGTACCAAACATTAAATGGAACATTTTCTAGGGACTAAACATTAATTAAACTCCAAAATTAATTACTAAATATATATATATAAAGAAACTTAACACAGCATTTATCCATCAAAAAATAAATGAATAATAAAGTATATATCTCTAAAACAAAGCATCTAAAAAAAACTTTAAAAACAACCTCTAAAGAACCCATCGGATATATCCATATAAAGAAATGACATAACAGGGCATATCTCTGTTTTATATAAACTGAAACATGTCTCTACAAAGAACCATCTAACAAAAGAATATCAAGTTACTGACTGCTAACAGCTTCGCAATGCAATCGTCAAAAGGTGAAGCTTAGAGTTTTCGCATGCGAGAGAGAGAGAGAGAGAGAGAGAGAGGGCACGTACCATAGAGTTTCGTCTTTCAGCAGGTTTATCACTAGAGTTTATTTCGATTCTTCATATATCTCGTCTTTTTCTTTTTTTTTAAACGAAACCTCATTAGAATCAGAGGCTTACACCTCACCGACTTGCCTCAAGCATGCTTGAGGCGTACTGCCTCACTCAACTTAGGCATAAGCCTCTTCGTACACAGCTGATCCTTAAGCCTCAAAGCGTTTTTTCCCTGATTCGTCTCACGCAACCGCGAGTGATAGTGGGATGAACGTAACAGAGCGTACCCGTAACGTATCGGAGTGTATCCAGAACTTGTAAGAAAAAAAATAGGATACTTAAAAATGTGTTTGCCATATGTATTATCGGATACGAATTTGTAACCCTTTATAGTATTTGTGCTTCATAGTTGTATATAGCTTTTAAAAAATAGTATTGTGATGTCAAGGAGAGAAAAAATTGGGCGCCTTCAACAATGCCCTTCATAGGTGGCCATTTAATTGTTCACCAGGTATATGATCTTCATGGCTATAACGACATAATTACAACTAATGGCTACTTAGAATATTCTGAAAGAATATCCTATTAATCTTGTTGAATGAAGTTGTATACAATAAAAATATTTTCAACCTTAAACAAATCCACGCCTACTAAGTTAAACGGGCACAAGCGTAAATTACTAACTACAGAACAACAACATAACGTTTAAAGTCTAATGGCCCAAGAAATCTTTCTAATTCATATTATTAGGGGTTTGCAACAGAATCGAAAAAACCGATAAACCGAACCAAACCGGGTGAATTGGGTTGGGTTTTCCAGTCACGGTTCGGTTCCAGTTCCAAAAATTACGAAACTGGTTTTTCCGGTTCGGTTCCAACACTAACACAAACTGAATTGAACCATAAACCGAACCAAGAATCTAAGCCAAATTAAAACCAGTTTGATCTTAACATGTTTTTCTATGCTTTATATATATGAAAAATGTTGCTTTCTCATTAATTTAAAGGTTTTTAAATAATTTTTGACTTTTGTGATTTGGGTTAAATCTATAATGTTATTTAGAGTGTCTTTTTAAGTTAAATTTGAGAAAAATTTTGTTGTTTTAGTTATTTATTTTAATACACCTTTGGAACAACCGAGAGGTTGTACCTTGGTGCGATGGCAAGTGCCATCGCCCAAGCTACGGTTGGTCTGTCGTTCAAGACATGGGAGTAGCCTCTCCATATATGGAGGTAAGGTCAGATGATATCCACCTCTCCCAAACCCTGCAGTTAAGTGGGAGCCTTGTGCACTGGGTACGACATTTACACTTCAAAAATGAGAATCAATCCGAACCAGCCCAAGAACCATTGGTTTGGATTGGTTCGTTTCGGTTTTAGACATAATCGGTTCGGTTCTGATTCCAAAAATGTGGAACCGATCAACCTCGGTTCTGGTTTCGGGTTAGTAGTGGACCCGAACTAACCCGAACTGTGTGCACCCCTACGCTGCATGGCCAAGGGTCTTATTTATAGGGTAAGCTTAGCTTATTAGTCAAGCTAAGCCTAAAAGGGTAAAAAGACTAAAAAGGGCATTTTAAATAAATTAAAAGACAATGTCACCCTCTATCCTAAAATAGGGAAATAGCCTAATAAAACATGATACAAATAAATCTGGGACCTCGTAAGCATCACACTCCCCCACTTGAAAGGTTCGTCCCGAGCGTGAGAGGTGAGCGGCAAGGGAGTAAAGGACCCATTAATGCACTTCCCCACTTAAAATGGAAGTCGTTCTCAGACACGCCCCGGCATATCGACTGGCAAAGAGTTCCGAGAGAATAGTCATAAATCCCAACCACGGCCAACGAACGAGAACTCGGCCAGGAGCTTGCCACAAAATAACCATCAAGCCCCCACCTCGGGGATGGCCAACGATGCCAAATGCAATCCAAGTCCCCCATGACGAGTCTCCTCAGCGCCAAGCCATGTAAAAAAAGCCTCGGAATGCTCCTCATATGTATCCCAAATGGGGTCCACATGCCCATACCCAAGTACGTCCCTCTAAAGTAACGGTTCACCCTCCAACAAACGAACCCCAGCAAAAACATCATCATTCCCAAGAGTTGGAAGAAACCAACCATATCATACGATCCCGCCTCTCCGAAATGTGTGTAGGTCACCCAAACATCTTCAATAAAAATATCGAAAAAATCCCCAGTATGGAACCTAACCTCTTTTTCCCCAAAGATGGAAAAGAAGTGCCAATCTTGAAAATCTCTAAATTACGAAACCAGGTGTGAATGAGCCAACCATCCTCCTCAAAAATACAAATAAAATCACATGGGAAGAACTTAGGGTCCATACCATTCGCCGACGGGACCTCGACATCCTCGGGGACGTCCTCACTAAGCGTGATTGGATAGCGGCATCATTGTCGTGTACAAGAGTGACGTCGGTCGGACGAAAAGTCACACCGGTAGACAAATACTCAAAATAACAGGTCAAATGCCTCGACCGCTTGTGTACCAAATGCTCATGAGCCGCCTCTAAATCAAAATACTTCGTGCGGCATTGATTGAGGGGGTAATGGCATTCCTCATACTCTTCGGTGGAGTAGGCACTGATTTGAAAGCTTCGAAGCTCTCGATGTAGGTTTTCTCCAAACCAATCCAAGTTGTCGAGACGAACTTTGAGTTCTACGATGACGACACAACTCAATTGCTCAAACTCGACACAAATGCCCATGTCATTTTCATAATCAACATCACCACCTTCACTCCATAACATAACACAACGGGAACAGTCCTCCTCGGGGAGTGTTGTGGTCATACAATCGGAGCATTAGAAAAAAGTAGTAGCTGAAATTGAATTTTCGGAAAGTTCGGGGGTTGAGAAACAACTTTTGAAAGTTTCAGGGGCTGATTTGAGAATTTCTGAAAATTCAGGGGCTGAAATATAATTTTCAGGGGTTGGGGGGCTCTAAATAATTTTCAGAAGTGGTCAGGGTGGATTTGCAAATATTTTTGAGGTGGAGAGTGAATAACGGGAGTTAATAGTGCGGGAGGGTTGAAATAACTTTGTGGGGTGTTTTTGTGATTTTTGAAAGTTTATAGGAGGGAGGTATGTAAGCCGGTGAAGGAGGTAGGTGCGGGAGTTAGAGATATGTTTAGTTCTGATAAAGCTCTTTTGGGGAAATGGTTAGGAAGGTTTTTGGGTGGGGCAGATAGGTTATGGAGAAAGTTAGTGGTGGCGTGATTTGGACTCGGACACAATGGGTGGAGATCAGGGGTAAGGCAGTTCCCATACGGGGAGGGGTTGTGGAAGTGTATTGCGGGGTGGAGGGAGTTTCTCAAGTATACTTCCTTGCATGCGTGGAACGGGAGAGAGTCAAGTTTTTGGAGAGACAAATGGGGGGAGATCGATCTTTAAAGGATTTGTTTTCTGGGTTATACCGTATTGCAAGTGAGAAGGAAGGATCGGTGGCGAGCCATATTTGGAGGGCTGGAAACAGGGCTGGTTGGAATCCTATGTTTTTAAGGAGGCTCATGGAGTGGGAGTTAGAGGAGGCGGAGGAGATGTTTGATTAGTTGGCTAGGAGGAGTTTTCCACAGGGGGTGAGGATCAAGTGTGGTAGAGGGCAACAAGAAAGGGAAATTTTCGGTGAAATCTTTTTATGCGGAGATGGTGGGTAGTGGAGGGACTAAGCTTCCTTGGAGGAGGAGTATTTTGTGTACACGTATTCCCCCAAAAGTAGCTTTCTTCGCCTGGACAGCAGTGAGACGGGCATTTCTGACGACGGATGGGCCAATGAAGAGAGGTAGGCGCATGGCAAGTAGGTGTCGGATGTGTAAGAGTGTCGTGGAAATGGTCAATCACCTGTTGTTGCATTGTTGGGTGGCAAGGGGGCTATAAAAGATTATTTATCCTGTCTTTAGGGTAAAATGGGTGTGCGCTAAGTCATTGAGAGAGTTTTTATTTCCCCATCACCTTTTTTGTCCTCTGTATACTTTTGTATATGGGTTTCCGCCCCTTTAAGGGGAATCATTTTATATATACTTTTATTACTTATTAAAAAGACGAAATAATAATTGCAGGCAAACTGGGAAATAAAAGAGGAGGTAAGAGGGTAAAGAGCATTACCCTTTTTACAAAACTTATCTAGGGTTTGTTGTTTGCCAAAGATAATTGTTGTTGGCTTGTGATTTTCTGGGCCTGCCGAAGCTCCGGTGAGAGCCTCTATAGTTCGGTGACAATCGCCTACCTCCAGCGGGGTTGGTGGGATGATGGTACCGTCGGTACGGTGGTTGGAGGCTGCTGCCATAGCAAATCTAGAGTGTTGACCACGGTCGAAGCTTGAATGAAGGCCAAATCCGATCTTGGAAAATCCATCGGTGCTCGTCTGAGGCCATGCTATGGTCGCCTGAGGTCAACGAGGTTCGTCGGAGGTTGATGACTTCGAAAGCTCGCCCGAATAGTCTGTTATTCAACATACAATTCCAACCTAGGGTTTGGTTCCTTGGTCGTTGCCTTGAAGCTAGAGGTGGGCGGATTTGAACCAACAAGGATTCGACATGGCTTGCATAGCTCTGGCGACACCCAATTACATCAACAACCTTCGCAGGTGCCAGAACGGTTTCAGGACAGAAATGGGAGTGGTGCCACTTGATCACGGGCGGCGGGGTGATATTCTAGAGGAGTGGCTCACCGGTTCCTCCAAGCCTTACCCATGGCTCTATAACAACCACATCGGCGAGCACATCAACAGCAAATGATGCTCTGATACCAATTTGATGTGAAGTTAAAGGGACGGAAGCATAAATTACCAACTACACAATAACATAATGTTTAAAGGCCAATGGCCTAAGAAATATTTTTAATTCATCTCTCAAAATGTAAAGTGAGTACAATAAATGGCAAGAGTCTTATTTATAGGGTAAGCTTAGCTTGCTAGTTAAGCTAAGCCTAAAAAAGTAAAAGCCTAAAAAGGACACTTTAAAGACATTAAAAAACAATGCCACCCTCTATCCTAAAATAGGAAAATAGCCTGATAAAATACGAAAAATAAAATAAGCAAAGATACAAATAAATATGAGATCCCGTACTCATCATACTCCCATATACATCACTTATTTTTTGAACTCGTCATTAAACGTTAAAATTTGAAAATAAAAAGAGAAGGCAAAAAAGGGTAAATGATGGGCGGAAGAGAAGTTAAAATCACTTCCACCCACCATTTGGGCTCCAATCATCAATGAATTTGGCCATTCTTGTTCTCTTCTTTATGATATGATTGAGATTAAGATACTGCCATTTTAAAGAAGTTTGTTACGTTTGGTTTCTTCTCAACTATGAGCGTACTTTTGATTGACAGAAGATGTTTTCGTTAACTAGCCAGCAATTGCCCAATTAGTCTTTCACTTTGCTCACAAGACTTGGTTGAGAATGAGGAGATACAAAGGTTGAAGACTGTTGGTGGGAGATCGAGGATCAAGAAAATCCAAGAATTTCAAGAAGATGCACCAAGAAGTTATTAGGAAATTTTTCTCTCTCCCTCGCCCCGCTTTGTGGTGTAATTCCAAGGGTATTAGACTATAACTAGGAAACAAAGATGCTTATACAACGCTAGAGTGGTAACAGAAGAAATAAAAATCCTAATTATACATTTTAACTAACTCCTTAATTCTCTTAATTATAATTCATTCCACTAAAGAGTTATAATTGCAGGTCAGACCTCCTATCTTAAGTTTATTAAGATACATGCAAAATAATTCATTCCACTTAGCTCCTTATTTTTGTGAGATACATGCAAAATAACTCATCATGTATTTATCCAATTTATGTTATGACATTAATAATAACAACAATATTTCATTAACATCTTGAAATTCCTTAAGCACCCTCTATTTAACCTATTTAATATGTTGCACTCAAACATTAATCAAATTTACTATTTGGGTATAATCAACTACCTCTCTAGATAGACTCGGTGATTACATATTGAGAAGAACATGTACTATACACTTAATGGGATTACCTAAAATAACAAGTAAACCATGCATCCATTATTTTCTCATAAATAAGAGTTTACACGACCTCGACAATGATGAGTATTATATCTTATGTAGTCTATATTAAGACATTTCCCACTTTAGCCATGTTCAATACACATAAATGTATTATCATTTCCCAAATCGAAGAAAAGCATAACACAAAGTTGTGTTATATCCCTCTTTATGATGGGTTCAATTTCATTAGATGTAAACAATTTACAAGACATCCATGTCGATTATCAGTAAAACAGAAGCAGAAAATAATATTTTCATCAATAAAATACAAAATATATTGACTTAAACGGACATCCATCGCTACCGTGATGGCATGGTTGAGACTTCAGAGTTCATTCGATTTGCTACCCGAAGCTAGGCAAAACAAAGCTATCCTTGTATATCTATTTGTAAGTTGGTCAACAATCAACAATCAACGATCAATAATATCTCCATGTATCGTGAGCATATGGAATTTTGACGGTTTAGCTTTAAAGATTTTGGTATATACTTTAGTTGTGAGAAGTTTAAGATAAACAAACCTTGTGAGACAAAAAGTAAGATGAACTTTTATCAAGGTCATCTTCACATATTTTTTATCAAAAAATCCAATTAAATGAGATGATAATCAAAAGTTCACATATTGAAATTGCATGTTGGATTCCATGTTATTTTCAGCCTTTGTTGTAGTGTTTTCCTCACGCTCCATGTTATGGGCTTTAGTTGTGTACATTTTTATTTTTGGGCCTTCATATTCTCTCGAACATTCGACAATCATTGGGCTCCGAATTGAATAAGCCATCACAAAATTCTTTTTGGAATCAGAGTCCAATCTCTCTCTCTCTCAATTTTCTCATTAATCTGCCCTATGGTTCCACCACTCATTGCAGCACCCTTTATTCCTCTTTTTCAGCCTAGTCGACCATTCATTCTCCCGCTGGAGGTTTTTAAACAGCCCTAGGGCACTCCTGCCTTGTTCCCCCCCACCCCACCCCACCCCACCGCACCCCTGAGGGCACTCCATCCCTATTGAGCCCTTTCTCCATTTGGTTCCAGAAACGTTTTCAGTTAATTTCTGATGTTTTTTGTGACAATTAAGTGATTCAGGTAGTAGAAATGATATTTTCTCTTGAGCACATCATGTCTCGGCTCAACGGATGACTAGCGTGCTCTTAAATGCCCGCAACTTTGCTTCTTTGCCCCATTCCATTCATCTCTACTCAATGGGATATGGACAATTACACTATCGTGAGTTGGATGTTTAACTCGATGGAGAAGAGTATTTATAACATCGTCATGCTCCACGATTCGGTGGGTAACCCATGGATAACCATGAACCAGATGCATGCGCATAACGACAACGTGTCTTTGATTTGTACCAGGAGATCTTTCATGTGTCTGATGGAGCCTTGAACCTCTCGGTTCATGATTATTTTGGCTATCTACAGTAACGGTGGCAGGAGCGTGCACAGTATATGACTCTTAGTGATTTTTCACCCAAGGCGCCATTGCTCCCGGTGAAGTGACTTAATAGCACACCTACAACCCCCATCTGCACTCGCATCCTCGGTTGATCGTATGGGTTTGGATGCGAATTCGAGGTCCCATTTTGGTGACGGAAGGATTGTAGACTCCGTCTCGAGTTGAAGCAGAAGTTTGCTCGGAATCAACCAATTGGTTCATATTGTATGGCCAACGTTGCCGATAGACGATCCCTTCTCAGTCTAATGTGGTTCCTCCTCTCGGTTAATATGAGTTGGCTGCAATCCAGCTTGGCCTACTTCAGGAGAAGCTGAGCTCCCAAGCTCCTTATCTGGCTAGGACTATGTATCCTACACCCACTGCCACCATTGCTATGGGTACTCCATATTTTTTTTCATGTTAGTGCTATGAAGTTTCACCCTAATTTTGAAATCCAAAGCCACCGAACACATAACTGGTGAGTTGTCCAGTTTTTCCTCACCAGTTGTCGTTCCCATTTGCCTTCATTTTGTCTTCGAAACAGTTTTCTTGTGCATATTTGTCGCAAGGGGATATGTGTTTGTCCTACCGTTAGTAACCTATCATTTGTTTTGCATTTCCTTAACTTTGCTTGTAATCTACTATCTGTTATCTTGCCAAAACCCTCAATTGTGGTGTTGTATTCTTACTTACTAATTATCTTGCCTGAGTTCGAAAAAAAATGGTAGGGGCAATGAGTTGTACTACTTCGAAAGTCCTCCACCGCAGCCTCTCACATCCAGCTTTAGTGCTTCCATTTTGCCTAATTTATTTTTAAGATGATTCTCTTCCTTCAGACCTTGAATTTATGACGTGCCCATTAGGATATGTCAATTTTCAATACTTATGTTTGTTATTTCCTTATCATTCTAAAGATTAAAAGGAAAAAAATGATTAATGTGACAGGTCTGACCTTTCCAAACATATTAAAACTAGTTATATATCAAATCTGAGCCATATCCTATTATGTCTGCTTTGATTCATTCTAATGTGTGGGGTGCTAGTTCTGGGTAATTATGTGAGGCTCTTCCCTTGTTGGGCAAATTTCTTCATATAATTAAAACACAATTTAAGATGGTGGCTTGTGATATTATTGGGTTTGGGGGTTGTGGCTTGTAATTGTACCTGAAAAAATGAGGCCCAACACGATAACACGACACGAACCGACATGATGTTATAAGTTAATGGGTGGACCCTTAATAGTTTCGGGTCATATCAGTGCCAACCCGATAAGACACGATACTTAATGGGTCGGGTTAGCGTTGACCCCCTTCACCCGTTAATACTCGATAAAACCCGTTAAGATCTATTAATTTGAATAAAGAAAATATATTATTGGGACTTATAAGAAGTTTATGTAGTTTAATGTTAATTTAATCATAACGAATATTACTAAATGAGAATGTTAGTAATGGTAATGAATTAATGGGTCTAATTGTATTTAAAAATGAGTTAATATGTCAATTTGTGTATAATTCAAAATAATTTATTATGTTAATGGGTAATAACGAGTGAACACGACACGACACATTAAGATAACGAGTCGGATTTGAATATGATTTTTTCACACAATAAAAAAGTCACCCGTTTAGATACGAACCCGATAAAGACCCAAACACGACAAAAACCGACACGAACACGACCCGACACGACCCGTTGAGTACTTGTAATATTCAATCTGATAATGGGTGTGAGTTGCTTCCAATGAACTGCAGTCTCAACTTAATCAGAAAAGGGTCTTATAAACTCACTTGCCCATATGCTTTCGAACAAATTGGGGTAGCGTAACATAAAAATGCCATGTAGTTCGTTTGATACTTGTTCAGTGGTGAGGTGTTCAAATCCTATTAGCACCTTGTTGTTCTCAGTCGCTTTTGTCATTAATCACACTCCGAGTCGATTTTGAGGTGTAAGGCACCCCAATAGCACTTTATTTTACACCCTTTCGTGTGTGTTTTGGTGTACAAGATTTTGTTCATGACCATAATCTCTCTTGGCATAAACTTAATGAAAATCTATTTGGTGAATTTTTGTAGGGTACTCAATGCATAAGTGGTATCGGTGCTATGATTCAGTATTCAGACACATATATCACTCTCTTGATGTTAGTTTTCATGAGGATGCCTTTTCAATAGGAGTGGGAGTATTTTGCATGCTCATTTCCCCGCATCTCTTAAGGACAAGACTTCATAGATTGTCCGACATATCCCCCATGTTTGATGAGGCTCCTTCTCTTGCATCATCGAAGCCTACCTTGCGGTGTACTTCTGTCACCTTCGACCGCCCTCTGACTCCATTTCCAGAATGGGGTAGCTCTCCGCCTCCTTCATCTATCTCTCAATCTTATTTTATATTTCACCACCTGATTCGTATTTGGCGCCTCTCGATATGTTTTTCTTGACAATACTAAGCATCTTATTTCCTGCCATCTTTCTTATGATAGTCTTTCAGCTTCGTATCAAGCCTTTTAGGCCACCTTGACTCTATTTTCATTCCTCGATTTGTGTCTAAGGCTCATTGGATTGGATGGTTGGCATGAAAGTATAAATATATGTTATGGACTGTGATGGTACATAAGAGCTTGTTTCTCTACCTCTGAGGGAGAAAACGGTTACGGTTGGATACTAACGAAACTTGTGAATTATTTGGCCTATAGCTCTGTTGATTGTTATAAGGCAAGGTTGGTGGCTAAAGGGTTCACCTAAATTCGTAAAAAGGAATTTGGAGCTACATTTACACCCGTGGCAACAACTCTATGTCAAAAATGTCTTTCTACAGCTGAGACTATCTATGTGAATTCTTCTCTAGGTTTTCGGGACGAGGGAGGGTATAACATGAAATTTTGTCGTCTCCAAACGTCGTTTTATGACCTTAATTCAATTGATTTGGTGAGGTGGTCTTATCCATGGGTTTCGTTCGGTGTTTTTCCGATCACACATGTTGTATTCGTCATCAGCTTGATAATAGATTCATAATTCTTTTGGTATATGTGGGTGATATTATCATTATTGGTGGTGATATGGATGGAATTGCCCAAGTAGAGAGGAATATGGGAAAAGTGTATGTTGCGAACGACTTAGGCCACATTCGCTACTTCTTTGGGATTAAGGTGGCTGGTAAATTTTAACCTTAATGTAAGTATACATTCGATCTTCTTTAGGATACTAGGATTCTATGATGTCGTCCAGCTTCCACTCTTATGGGCCTGACATCAACCGATATGGGTGGTTTAATTCTTAACACGTCAGTCTATCAGATATTGATTAATCGCCTCATTAACTTGATGAACATAAAACCTAATTTTACTCAACTGTCAGTATCATCGGATAGTTTATGCACGTACCATGTATTAAGCATATAAATGTGAAGAGAGAGAGAGAGAGAGATGGAACTTACGGACATGAAAGTTGGGGAAGGCAGTCGCATTGCCATGACCTTAACTTGGTTTTTCCGTTGAAAAAGGAAATGGGATTAGCTATTTGTTAGTTAGGCCTCGTGTTTGTCTCAACATCCAAAACAACGAATTCGAAATTGTGTCCATCCACTTTTTCTTCCACGTTGCCTAATTCTGCGCCATATAAAAAAAATGAATGCTCCCAACTACCCCCTCTCCCCTACAATACATTGTCCACCAATTATTTCCTTTCATTTTATATCTCAAAAAATCACTACATAATTATTTGAATTCAGTAGAAAAAATCGAAACGAAGAAAAAAACGTTAAAACTTTTACTAATAAAACTCAATGGGAAAAAATAGTTTTGAAGGAAAAAAAGTACAAAATATCATGATCTTCGATTCTCTCTTTGATAAAATGCTCCCCCTGATTGGATACTTTTCGGATTATGGAATTTCTCTCGTGATTGAGTCGATGCATTCTTATTTCATACAAGACCTTCTGAAATGTGACTTTGACTTCGTGAAAAGATTTGAAAGGTTATAACTCCAATCTCATTTTTCCTCTCAAACGAACATGTAACTGTATCGGATATATTTGACTTCAATAGCATGATTCTTTTATAGATTATTTGTTGCATAAATCTTCTGGAGTTCATGTATGTAGAAAAATTAAAATGTGTTAGTCAAATATTCCTCAATGTAGCCTCTTTGTATTTGAGCTATGCACGCATCATTTTCTTCATAAATAGTGGTGGTAACATGTGTTGCTAGGGGCAAATCATAATTACTTTGATTGTTTTTTATGAGGATCACATAGATAACGTGAATCTACATAAATAACTAGACGTGAATCGTTAGATTTAAAAGTATCATATCACACAATATAGTTAATATTAGTCCCATGCTTGCAAGTCAATGGTAATTTTTTATTTTCAAGAGATTAGTTGTGAATATTATGTCTAGTATTATGCATTGTGCTACGCATAGCAATACATTAATAACGTACAAGTAGTGTACTTTTGGGCCAAACTTAACGATGCAATAATAACATACAAATATGGTACTTTTGGACCAAAGTTATATTTGTTTTCCTCTTTGGGACGAAATAAATATTTTAATATCCAGACACCGGAAAACGTGGGTATACAAAAATGGTGTGCTTAATATATGTTAAAGCATTGTAGGACCTTTCAATCTATTTAACTAATGGATTAGTGTTTAACCAAAATTATTCTCTATATGTAGGTCGAGACAATAACTAATTATCCCAAGGTCTTTTTGCATTTCAATTAAGCTCTTCATAATCACATTATTTTAAAAATATTTGTGTAATGGCACATTAACATATATGATTGTTTTTGTGGGTAAAATATCTTACTTAATTGGAAGAGCTGACATGTGTCCGGCAACCTCAATCCTGGATACGATCAACGAATATAAGAATAAAAGATAAGAACAAAAGAGGATACGATCAATGATCATAGATTGAAGATAAGAACAAAAGAGGATACGATTAACGAATATCTCAATCCTGGATCTACTCGATCAGATCACAGCTGCATCTCAAGGCCATAGAGTCCTACACGACTTATCCTCTTCTTGTTCCCTATAAATGTAACGCTCGCCTCGGGGAAAAGGGGTATGTAATATCTGTTATTAAGAGTTGATCAATAAAAGGATAGTAAAGCACTTTGTGGACGCATTGTCGAATTACGTATATCTTGTGTGTGTGTGTTGTGTGATTTTCCTTTAGTGTTCGACTTTATTATGTTGAATTAATTTAGGCTTCACCACTTACAATTGACACCTTTGGGAACGAGTTTCCTTTTCTCAACCAACTAAAGCCAATGAGCAGTTATGTCTCACTCACGCATCCACCTCTGTCGTCTAACGGTGAACATCAGGACAATTAAAATGGTCCTCCAATGCTTAGAGTCGGGTCTAAGGTCCACCTCATCAGGAGTCACAACACCCCTAACTCGCGTTATCTACCTCAAGAGGAACAAATTGTCGATAGCACCAAATAATCGAAACCAACCTAAATTTTTGTGGCTTGTAGACGCCTACAAATGGCATCTCTATCAATAGGAGGGCATTACTCTCCATCAACAGGAGGAGAACATCCGTTTGCAACGTCATCTGGAAATGATAGAGCAATAACTCTATGCGGACAAATGTTACGCTCGAACACCTAGCCTTTAATTATGTAGAACTCGAATCTGAGGAAGGAATTCACGGTGCGATCAAGAGAACTTCAGTCACAAAAGTCCTCCAGTGATAAGCAACAAAGAAGGAGGTCGCTGCAAGAAATACCTTCGCGATCTCATCCATTGAGAGATGGATGAGCACCTCGCTCCTCGAGGAGATAGATACACTAAGGAATTGGTTAGGAGATCTCTCATTAGCCAGATGAGATCTCCTTTCTCGAGAGTAATTGAAGAACTAGAGCCTCCGAAGAAGTTCGCTACACTTATGTTCAAAATCTACGACGGGAAGACTGACCCCATCGATCATGTTCGCTAGTACTCAAACGTGATGAGACTCTGGAACAATAATAAGGCTCTGATGTTCCTCATATTTACTTCTAGTTTTGGGGATACGGTGTAAAAGTGATTCGAGAAGATACCACATAGGTCTGTCATAAGTTTCAAATAGCTCATGGAAGTATTCACATCCAGATTCATAAACTAGTAGTTCTCATCCGAGGAGGATGGAAATCACCCCTAACTATGAGGAAAATGCCCCAGGAAACCCTACGGGAGTACGCTTGGCGGTACTGGGAGGTCTATAATGAAGTAGAGGATCGCATCGAACAGGTAGTCATCGCCTCATTCAAGATTGGTCTGCCAACCAACTTTATGCTACACCAGTCTATCATAAAGAAGGAGGTCGGCACTATAGATGACTTGATGTCCAGAATCGAGAAGTATGTCAAAGTTAAAAATGTGGTAATCAGTACCCAATAGTCAGTCAAATTCAACCAAGAGTAGCTATAAAAACAACATTCCTAAGAAGGGGGAAAGAGAAATGGCGGGTCCAAGAGTAATGATAAGATTGACCCTACTAAGGCCCACCGGGGGATCAACACTGTCTTTAAGGATCCAATCTATAAGATCTTAAGTAAGATTAAGGATATCAACAATTCTTCAAATGGTCGAGGAATTTGACAGGGGGCCCATCAAAAAGAAACACCACTCTTATAAGTTCCTACCATAAGGACAGCAGGAACAATACGAAGAATTACAAAGAGCTCAAATCCCACTTAGAATAGTTATTCCACTCAAGATATTTAGATAACTACATGGAAAATAAGGGTGCAAAAACCCTCGTGGAGCATGACCATAAGCCTAATACTGTCTTGAACGATGACGACGTGGGGCACGAGTTTACGATCATTTACGAGCCTCAAGTCCGAATCAGAATTAAGGCAATGTTGTTCGGATGCATGTAAAAAATGTCACGGTGGCCATGGAAGCTTTTCAAATTGACCATGCTAAAACCTTAGCATGCAAGAAACATCGACCATAAGATGTGGACTATAATAAATAAATAGTCTTCATTGAGGAAAATATGGTTAGAGTTAGGACTCCGCATCATAATGCGCTAGTAATCACTCTCACGATTATAAATAGGATATGGACAAGATACTAGTTGGCGAGGGGAACTCCTTGAAGGTTATGTACCTAAATTTATTCAACAAGATCAACCTCAAGATGGAAGATTTGAATGAAGTGACAATTCTGTTGGTTGTCTTCACAGGAAAGATGACTATGTGGTTAGGGAAGGCTGTATTTACAGTCCAAATTGGGAATATCATGAAGTCGATCGAGTCCCAAGTTATGGGCATTGAATCCCCTTACAACGTTATCCTTAGACGAGGATGATTTTACACTACGAAGGTTATCCCTTCCACTTATCACCATAAGCTCAAACGCATCACCGACCGAGGGATAATAGAGATTAAGGGAAACTTGGTAATTTCTCGATAATGATTGATCGTTACCATTGGGCCTAAGCAAGAAAAAAATAAGAAAAAGGTGGTCGTGGATGAAGCGAATAAGGACGGGGCTACTCCGTCCAAGTAGCAACTAAAGAATAATATACCTGGGGTAGAAGAAAAAAGGTGGCCCGTAGATAGAGTCATGGAACCATTGTAAGAAGTAATATTCGATGACTCGTACCCGAAGAAGAAGTTTATTATTGGCAGTTCACTTACCAATCACAAAAGGAATAATTGATCTCTCTGATCAAAGACAACCAAGACGTGTTTGCTTGGAAGCCTTACGATATGGCTGGTATTGATCCCAAAGTCATGTGCCATGAGTTCATATGGACCCTACAAGGACAAAATTTCCAATTGAGTTCATTGTTTAGTTTTGACTTATTCTTTGGAACAAAACGCGTTTGAGTCATAGGTCGTATTTTTTATTGCCACGATCCCACACAGACTATGACGTATTGAAGTTTATTGAAGACATTACGGTAAATATTTAAGGAATTAATTATATTGAATGTTTAATTAGTGCAAGTTTATTCGTCTTCAAGTTCAATTGCATTCCGAGATCACTCACGTATGAATGCATAATTTTATAGGGGCTCGAAATTTATTTTAAAATATTTAAGGATGTTATTTTATTAAGAAAATGTTTTAAAATGTTTTAAAAAGTGTTTGAAACAGTTTACACTTCGTTTTATTCTGATAACGATGGATTAGAGTAGTGTTTAGTTTGAACTCTAATTCGTTGCGTCGCTCAAACGACCTGACCAGTCGTCCGAGCGAGATGACGTGTCGTTCAAGCAACATGTACATCTCGTTTGAGCGATAGGCCAAAGTCACTTGAACTAGCAGCCGCCTTAAGAAAAATATAAATAGGCGTGTTTCCATCATTTTTCTTAAGTGTGCACTCTGGAAAAACTATTTACGAACCACTACATTTTTGCACATAGTTTTCTAAGGTTTTCCAAAGCAAAACACATCCTTAGAGTTTACAAGATTCGAGTTTTCATTAATATATGCAATAGTGATCTTGTTAGCACCAAGAAGAGTTGTTCTACACTTGAATATTATTAGTTTTATGGAGAAGAAGCGAAGGAGTTCGTGTTCTGATTTCATAGACGTTACAAGCCATATCGGTGGACACTGAGATATACGTGGACGCATGTGTTGTGGGTAGGTATCATGGAAGAAGGAATTTCTGAGTGGGCACTGTGAGAGGAGTGGTTGAAGATCAGAAGAGCGTCAAGTCTCGTGGGGATTGAGTCGTTGAGTAAGACTTATGTTTGTTCGTTGTAAATCCACATTCATAGTGATTGTCTGGCTTGGGTCGTCCGAGGTTTTTTTTCGTTGTGGTTTTCTCATACATCCGGCGTTGTGAGTATTTTTTTCACTTTATTTTACTTGCTTTAATCACTAAATGGATGTTTAGGATTAATTAAGATAAAATCTGGTTAAGTTAAAATTAGTTCATAACTTGGTGCGTATTAAAAATTGAAAAAAAGTTTTTCATAAAAAGGGAAATTGTTTTTGTCATCCATAAAACACTTTTCGCATTAGAAATAAAAAGGGGACCCACAGACCCAACTATCCCTCCGATCACATAAAAGTTGTACCGAACATCCCCAGAGAAGGCAAAGTATGTAGAAAAAGAGTTTGGGAAACTTATGGAGGCAAGGTTCATTAAAAAAGTTCAATTCCCCAAGTGTATCTTTAACCCAGCCATCGTCAAGAAGAGTAACGTGAAGTGGAGAGTCTGTATCGACTTAACCCACCTGAATAAAGCCTATCCTAAAGATATAATTCCTCTACCAAAGATTGACCGGGTTGGTCAATGCTATTTCCAGTTATGAACGGATGAGCGTCCTGGATGCATAATTAGGGTCTCATCAAATCCCTTTGTTCAACCCCGACCAGGGGAAGACTTCATTAATTATCACCCTTGGCTTATACTTCTACACAATAATGCTATTTTGTCTAAAAAATACAGGGACAACATACCAATGATTAGTCATCAAGGTGTTCAAACATCAAATGTCTGACACTATAGAGGTAGATATAAATTATATGCTCGTGAAGAGAAAGCATAAAGTTGATCGCCTACAAGACCTGGCAAAGACGTTTGAGGTCCTAAGATACTACAGGATGAAGCTTAACACAACCAAATGCTCTTTTGGAGTTCAGCTTGGAAAGTTACTGGGATACTTGGTCAGTCAAAGGGGAATCAAGGCAAACCCCGAACAAATTGAGGCTATCAATAATGTTTATCCACCGAAAACTATTCTTGATGTTCACAAATTGACCGGAATGTTAATTCTGCTCAATCACTTCATCTTTAAATCTTATGAGATGTGCCGACCATTCTTTTAACTATTAAAGAAATAAAGAAATAATCATGCTATTAAACAAAGAATGCTCAAGGGTGCTTGAAGAAACCAAGTATTATCTTAGCCGGCCACCTCTACTTTCGAAGCCAAATCTAGGGGATCCAATTACTTGTATCTCGTGGTATCAAAACACGCGGTTAGCTCGGACTTAACGTGTGAAAAGGAAGGGAATCACACCCTAATTTTTTATATTAGCAAGATGCTACTTGATCTCGAGAAATGCTACCTCCCTCTAAAGAAGCTAGATTACTCTTTGGCCATCGCCTCACGAAAGTTTATTTCAAAGCCCATTTTGTCATAGTCATGAACCCATTTTCACTCATGGTAGTCCTTAGAAAGGCCAGTTTATCTAGAAAGATGTCCAATGCTTGGTAGAACTAGGGAGGTTCGATATCTATTATTAACTAGGAACTGCAATCAAGGGGTAGGTGTTAGCGGATTTCATCGTTGAATTCACTGGAGGATACGAGCTCGAAATAGGAGGAATGAACGACCAGATAGTTAGTAAAGAGTTTGACCAGCTCGACAAGTGGACGCTCTATATTGATAGGGACTCCAATTCAAATGCATAGGTGTCTTTTATTCTACATAATGGATGATTTGGTGTGTAGAGCTTGACTTACCCATGAAAGATCAAATCATTCGTCCTTGTAGAATATAAGTTGGGTTCACAATCTTAAATGGATATGGACACACCATCAGTAGGATTGAAGCACAATATTTTAGTAGGTCTATTTTGATTACAAGAAATGGTATAGTTTGTCTTGTTGTGCTAGTACACTTTACATGTATTGAATGGGACCAATTTGAGATAATTGTCTTTATACTAACTATATAAGATAATGTATATATCAAGGTTGTTATGAATGCTCTTAATCCGAACATAATTGATGGACATGTGCATCAATTCTTCATTAATTTGACCTATTAGGTGAGATTCATTTATGGATCAATAAGATTTGTAGATTGGGTAATGCTGATTGGTTTATGGTAAAAGTTAATTATGAATGGAATCCACATCTCGGTATAGAGATTGATGATGCCCTCTTGATGTAGCTTATAAGCTTAGATTATGCCAAACCCGACTGGTGGATTCAATTATCCGACATATAAAATAAGTTAAGCAGATGGTCTAAAGTAATTTATAAGAGGTCGATTAAATATAATTACGAGTAATTTAGTTTAATCGATGGGTATCTGTAATCTTAACACGGGGAGATTATTAAAAATTTATTAATGAGGAGCTCGAAATTATAATTTTTATATAGTAGACTAGAGTGAAATTATTATTCTTTAGTAAAATGAATAATAATTTATAGAATTATGGAATTAATTACAGAGTTTAATTAGGATTCCTAATTTTGTAGGAAGCTAGTCTCCTATTTCTCTCGGGGGTCCCTGTGCTAGCCTATATAAGCAACCCCTTGTCTCCTAATAAGTGTGGAATCAATATAGATAAAAAAAATACATAAAAAGGAGTAGTAGGGTCGTGATCCTTGGTGCCCACATACCAATGACATGTATTGGCTTAAAGGAATAACATGGAAGATCTCGAGATCAATTTCAAAGCTCTCATATTGTAAATTAATTACACATAATTGAAGAGTCCAAAAATTATGAAATTGGAATCACAAGTTCTTGACATATAGAGGAAGAGGCATGAGAAATTTCAAGTCATTAGAAGATCGTTTGGTTCACCTGCTTCATGCATCTTTACAAAATAAGGATTTACGTAGCAGATCCGATAACACATATTAGATCTAGAATAGAATCAAGAACGGATCAAGAAGGTGAATTAAATTTTTAAGAAACTGTTTTAATATACATAAACTCTGATATAATACTTTTGAATTCATGGTTATGAAGGTTTGGGGATGAAATCAATTTAAGAAGCATGATTTCATCTGCCCAAACAAATGCAGGACACATCATGGCATCTACTTGTTAGAGTCATAACTTGAGAATCGTTGATCAAATGGGGATGAAATTTTTTTTACGGGTTCAGAGGTCGAAAGATATTATTTTGACGATGTTAAGATTTTTGAAAAAATCACTTCGATTTTGTGGATGACACACTGCTGAATTTACGACATGGATCGATTTATGAAATAGATCAAATCTCAACGGTTCAAGCCATAAGGAACCGCAAAGGTATGAGATCTTGAATCTCCTATGTAGATACACCATAATTTTTTTTTGAAACCCAATTATCATATAAATCAAATGATCCAGTATTTTAATTTAAGTCCTCCAACAATTGGTATCAGAGCAGAATTTTAATTTACATGATAATTGAGAAATACTTGTTGTCCATCAAAATCAGCTTAATCGATTTAGTTTTAATCTTGAATGAATCTTGAATGAATGCTAGATCTAGGATCTATTTTTTTTTGTAGATATTCTTAAGCTTCTTCCCTCCATTATGATCTGATCCATATTTATTAATTTTATGTGATTGAATCCCACGATAGTTATGCGTAGTTAATTTTCTGTCTTCGATTGGGTTGTAATAATTAATCTTTAGTTTTAGATCATTAGATATGGTTGTAATTATTACATATAAATTTTTTTTGTTCATCAAAATCTATATCGATTGATGAGCAGGGCACCGAAGAGAATTTTAGGGACAAATGAGATTTGTCGGACAACAATTTGAAATGTTTTGGTGGAATATTATTGTGTTGTAATGGGACATGGAATGTGAGTTAGTGATTACGACATTACACGAAAGTGTCACGATACACTTCATAGGCATACTAAGTGCCATATAAACATGGCGCGGTAGTGAAGTTATGTGTTGTTTTGCCACGAGCAACCTCCCAGAGTATTTTAGTAGTGGTGGCACAGTATGGGTAAACTTTGACTCACCCTAGATTTCCTAACTGGGATGGTTCCTTACATAGGAAGGATTCGTGGAGTCAATGATTGCATGAGATAAAGAATTAAAGACCATAATAAAGAAGGACCTATTTTAGTTTTCTTATTGTTTATGGATTGTATCTCTTGTTTTCCTTATTATGTTATGATTGTGGTTCTTGTTTAATATTTGTATTTTATTTAATGACGTATTAAAATCAATTAATTTTAGCGGACCCATAATTTTGGACAACGTGGACAAATATTATTAGACCCGACCTTAAATCATGGTTTTCTTGAAAAATAAATTTTTGGTGGTTCATTTTAAATTTTCAAAATTTAATGGGCTTTATTTATTACTCAAAATAAATTTAATTTCCCAAATTATTTTAACTTAAAATAATTTAGTTATTTTTGGATAATTAAAATAAGAAAATTGGTTATTTTAATTTGAATAAATCAATTGAAAAATCTCATTATTTTAATTGAACAATTTAAAATTGAACAGTCTACATGGTTATATATTTAATGTAATTTTTTTAAAATTATGGATTTTTAATGTGTAATTAGAAAATATAAATTAAATTTTCGAATTTATTTTGTGAATATAAGAGAATTTAGAATTTATATTTATTAAACATATTTTGGACGTGTAGAAATTTGGACAATCAAAAATTTTGACATGCCTGAATTACCCTATATTTTTTAAAACATTAAAATTAAACTTATCCTTTTAACAAGCCTCACAAAAGTTTTAAATTACTAAGCGGGAGAGGGATTTGATCACAAACAAATTCCACAGTGTCCGCCAATGATTTATAGGTTTTTAATAACAAGTAGGTCCTCCAAAGAGGAATATTAATTATTGTGGTAACCAGTGTAAATTTCCTTACGGATAATTTTGGGCTATCACAACTGAAATCGGAGATAAGTAAGTTGGCCATTTTCATATTCATATGGGCGGTCCCCAAAAGAGGAGTCTATATGATGTTAGATAGTCTAAAATTAGATGGTGATATACACTTAGACACAAAATTATAGTAAGTTCTTCAAAGAGGAATGCTATTATTTTATGGGACCGAATTGTCAGCTATTAATTATATTTAACAGTCTTTGCTTATATAGTAATATTAAATGAATTGACCTGCCTAACGTGATTATGTATAGTAAGTTCTTCAAAGAGGATTGTTATTCAAACGGTAATTGGAATGTTAGAGGATTCTTTTAAAATAGTAGAGGGAACCAACTTTAAATTGAATTCAAAGTTAATTACTTGTCATAATATACTCTTTATTATGTGATTATCTAGTTTTAAATGGTAATTCCAATATCCACTTATTTCATACTCAGTTTTATATAACATCTGATAATAATTGAAATGACTGAATTTAAATTGAAGATAGTGTTGACGATAGAGAAATGCATATGTGTGTTTTCTCAGTGTTGTCTTGAATAGCCACATTATAAGATTTCTATATGAAAATCTGGAATATAAGTGAAAAAAATTAATAGTATGATTTGTTCATTACGTCAGATATATTGTGACATCAGTGTTAATCAGTGCCTATAATATGGTGATTATCTCACATCTAATGTTTGATAATTAGGGTATATAGTTAGTCAGGTTGTCATGAATGATTTTAAAGGAATATTAATATGATTGATATAACCCTAGTTATAAGATAATGTTTTTATGGTGATTTCTTATCTGAAGGAACTAGAAATCTAAAGAGGTGAAATTGAAGGGGAAACCCATGTCGATATCCTCCCAAACAAAAGGTTTTATCATGATATCATATCAATATCCAAGTTACCGAAATAACTTCATTTCTTAGTCGAAAGGTTAATAGAAGCTAAAGTCAAATCAGAAACTATTAAGTTAAAATTTAGGTTGTGGCTAGGTTTCAAAGACAATGAGCGAATTGCGTACTCGCAAGTGAATTCACTAAGAGCAATCAGAATACTGGTAAGAGTTATTAAGCTTATCTTCTTTAAAAGAACAAGGTAGATACATTTTATTTGCAAAAACAGTTCAATAATGTTTAATGGTTTGTTCAATGATAACCTGAATAGTAAATACATGAGCCATTATTATTGCTTTTAGAAAACCAGTCAACTAGTGATAGGTAAATTTATCTACTATTAGGAATTTATAATTGTAGTGGGAGACGTGAGCCTCAGTTTTGATAATTAGAGATTAATTTTAAATGATTTCTTATAAGTATGTAAGAATATAAGGAACTTTGGTTCAACTTATACTCTTTTTATGGAATGATATTTATTTTATTTTAATAACATATGTGTTGTTAATGGTAATAAAAAATATATTCATCTTTGCTACTAAAGCGGATAATCATTATAAAATAAATCTCATATTTAATACACTGTAGTTTTTGAAAAATATTCATGATTTATCACTAAAAAGGTAAGATTATTCTCTATAAACCATAATATAATTTGCACCAAATACCCAGGTCATATGGTTTAGATGAAAAATGACGAGGAGGTATTATAGGTACAAAAATATTAGAATTGGTTTATTATGATTGATGTAATTCTATAACAACCTATTCAGGAATTTTAGAATTACAGATTTGTAGCTCGGAGTATATCCATAAAGATAATGCCACAAGTTACTTTCAGTAACGATGTGTCAAAGAAAGAAGATTTGGGTTTCTTTCACATGTGATACGATTCATGATGGTTATTCATAAGATATAGATACGTATATGTCAAGATTATTTTCCAAGTCAGATTTCTTTACTCCCACTAAAGATAATAAATTGCTTTTAATTCAATTCCGGTAAATCATATAATGGGTAGTGCAACACATATGTTAGGAGAAAAATTGACAAGTTGGAACAAGGAAAAATGTTTAAATTTATATTTTGGACCATATTACCAAAATTATTATTCGAAACAAATGAATGTTTAATAGGCTTATGTGAACTTCTTTCATATCCCCGGTATAGGTTGCAAACATCACAAAGAAATGAATATGGCATTCTGCTACCTTATTATAGTGGGAATATTGTCAATTCTCATAATGGTGAAAACCATATGAACGCATCACGGATTGTACAGCCATAAAGGGATAACTGTATTATAGTGGGAGCGTTTCTTAATATTAGGATTGTCACCCATCGTGACCCCTGTAGAAAAAGATAACAAATCATGTAACTATAATAAGGTATTCTTTCACAAGGATGCATAACAATTTTGGAAAAGTTATGATATTTGGTACCGTATAGATTCAGCAGGATGGGGTCAAACCCATCAATTGCAAGTGAATCTTGTAGAGAGGTATTCAAATTCATGATTTTGATAAATGGTTGGATGTGTTCAGTGCGTACGAAAGGAGTGATAGAAGCATGGCGGTGTTTTTAGATACTATATGTATAAATATATTTATTGTCGCACGCAATGTAGGGATATGCCATACAATTATAGTGTGGTAGTCTAATCAGTTCAATATGAAAAATATTAGAAAATTCTATTATATTTGTTGGATCAGATTATCATTTGATCACGAGAAATAATGTACTTTTACTTATCTAAGTTATCACATTGATATTATTCTTTCGAAACTTTGTTATACAATATTCCAAGAAAAACTTTCGCTCTTTCAGATTTGGAATTTGTATTACTATATAATAAAACATTGGTTTTGGTAGAATAAATATTCAAGTACCTGAAAAGGATTAATGAATATATATTTGGTTGTCAAGCAAAGATATCAATAACTTATAGGTTACTAACTTATGTATTCAGTCAAATTTAAGATTCCATAAAGTGAATACTACAACTTGTATAAGAAATTATCCATAAGGGAATTTCTAGTCGTTGTGATTGCATTGGTTAACAACTGGTAAGCCTCTTACTTTTGGTGTGAGGTATGGTTGTTAAATGCACGGTTCCATATCTTTGAGTATAAGTGGGAGATTGTTGGGATTATATACTAAAAGTCATGGTTCACTTGTGAATTTTAGTATGTCCATTTAATGAGAATCTTCACAGGTGATGTTTGCATTATATATATATATATATATATATATATATATATATATATATATATATATATATATATATATATATATATATATATATATGCATAGGTTTCTTTTATTCAACATAGTAGATGATTTGGTGTGTAGAGTTCGGCTTACATATGGAAAATCAAATCAACGATCCTTATAAAATATAAGCCTCGTTCACTATCTTAGATGGAGATGGACACATCATCACTAGAATTGTAGCAGACTATTTTAGTAGGTCTATATTGATTACAAGAAACGATATAATTTTGACTGGTTATGAGTGTATTGAACGAGACCAATTTGATATAATTATATTTATACTGACTATATAAGATAATCCATATCTCATGTTGTTATGAGTGTTTAAGATCTTAATTCAGATATAATTGATGGACACGTGAATCAATTGTTCATTGGTAGATTGGGTAATGGTGATTAGTGTATGGAAAAGTTAATTATGAATTGAATCCACATCTCGGTATAGATATTGATGATCCCCTCTTGATGTATCTTATAATTTTTAATTATGTTAAACCCGGTTGATGGATTTAATTATTTGACATATCAAAAAAGTTAAGAGGATGGTCTCAAGGAAGTTATAAGAGGTGGATTAAATATAATTACCAACAATCTAATTTAATCGATGGGTATATATAATCTTAATGTAGGGAGATTATTAAGCATTTAATAACGAGGATCTCGAAATTATAATTTTGAGATAGTAAATTAGAGTGCAATTATTATTCTTGAGTGGAATGAATAGTAATCTATAGAATTATGGAATTCATTATAGAGTTTAATTAAGACTCCTAATTATGTAGGAAACTAGTCTTTTATTTCTCCTGGGGGTCCCCGTGTTATCCTATATAAGCAATCCCTTGTCTCCTAATAAGTTTGGGATCAATATAGATCAGAAAATACCTAAAAAGGATTAGTAGGGTCGTGATCCTTGGTACCCACACACTAATGGCATGTATTGGCTTAAAGGAATAGCATGGAAGATCTCGAGATTTATTTCAAAGCTCTCATATATTAAAATCGATTACGGATAACTGGAGAGTACAAAATTATGAAATTAGAACCACGGGTTCCTGATATATTGAGGAAGGGGCACAAGAAATTTGAAATCATTCGAAGATGATTTGGTTTGTCTGCTTTGCGCATCTTTACAAACTAATGATTCACGAAGCAGATCCAAATATGAAGCTCTCATCGCCGGATTGAAGAATGCCTTGTCCCTTGGCACAGGTCACCTTGACGTATTTTGTAACTCAAAGTTAGTATCCAATTAAGTATCGAGAGACTATAATGCCAAAGAAGATACAGGTCGTCCAAGACCTGGTCACTCAGTTTAAAAAGTTTATTTTCAAGAGTTCCCCTGAAAAACAACGGTCATGCAGATGCTTTAGCCAATCTAGGATCAACTGTCGTTTCACACCTTAAAAGAACAATTGAGGTGGAATACCTCACCTAACCAAGCATCATAAAGATAAAGGTCACCGAACAAGTCCTCACTATCCTAATATCTCCCTGTTGGATAGACTCAATCACAACATACCTACAAGAAGATGTTATGCATATCGATAAGAAGCAGGCCTGTCAGATCAAGGTAAAAGTTACTGAATTCTACCTATCACCTGAAGGTTAGCTCTACAGGCGAACCTTCATGGGTTCGTACCTCTAATGTGTGCATCCAAACAACGTCGATCAAGTTCTATTTGATCTGTATGACATAATATGTGGAAGTTATATCAGGGGAAGGTCTTTGTCATTTAGAGCTATTAAAGAAAGCTATTGGTGGACTTACATGCAAAAGGGCAGGTCTCTTACATTAAAAATTGTAATAAATGTCAAGGGTTCTCGCTCATGCTTCATCAACTAGACAACAACCTAAAGCCATTGATTAGTCTGTGGCCATTCCCATAGTAAAGATTGGACATTGTGGGTACGCTACCTACAACTCTAGGGAATTAGAAGTATCTTCTGGTCAGCATAGATTATATCACCAAATGCATAAAGGCTGAACTTATAGCGAACATAAGGGACACTGATATGATTAGATTTATTTAGAGGAACATTGTTGCCTGTTTCGGCATGTCAATAACGATTATCACCAATAATGGGATGTAATTTAAATCAGACCATTTTAGGACTTCTCCAGTAGCCACATCATCAAGCCCCACTACAGTTCGGTGGCCTACCCTAAAAGTAATGACCAGGCTAAGGCCTTCAACACAATAGTGCTCGATGGGATGAAAAAGAGGCTAGAGGAGGCCAAATGTACTTAAGTGGATGAGCTTCCCCATACCCTCTAGGCGTGTTGAACAATGCCTAGGAGATCAACGAGGGAAACACCATTTTACTTAGCTTATGGTATGGAAACTATAATTCCATTGAAATATGGCTTGTAGATCATGAATACGATGATTTCCAATTAGAGCCTAATCAAACAAATCATAAGGACTGATCTCAACCTAGTTAAGGAAAGGAGATCACAAGCCTCAGTTAAACTCGCATCTTACCAACAATAGTTGGCCAAAAAATACAACAAAGGAATTAATCCGAAAAAGATCAAGGTCCGAGATTACGTTCTGGGAAAGGTGATCAATAGTGCGAGGATGCCATCAGATGGAAAGTTAGGTCATAATCAAGAGGTAACCTTCAAAGTTATCAAAGACGACCTCCAAGGGGCATACCATTTAGAAACAATGGGGGCAGGGATATACCTAGGGCCTGTAATGCGACCAATCTTAGGAAATTTTATTTTTGAAACTTTTAGTTTGCTTAAGTTTTATGTTTCGTTTCTTGGATGATTTAAAGTTCAATTGATAAAATTATCTTTTTTACTATTATAAATGGATAGCCAACTTTGTTTATTTTAAATTATCATTATAATAAGGCTATCATCATTGTAAATTTGTTCAAATTTTTTATCAAGCTCTGATCGCCATTTTAAATGCCAGACCAAGCTCTAGTCGCTAGTAATATTACACTTAATCAAACCTCAAGGTTACATATTTTCGTCACTAAAAAACATGAAAACATCAAGAATTGCCCAGGCAAGAAAAATACTTATGGGAGATCCCTAGGCACTAAGTGTCCCGGCATCTGTGAGCTAAAATCCTGAACGAGTGGACTGCCCTACGACTAGGTGCATTTTGGTCATAAGTTGTTCCTATGCCTAAGGTAATGTGACGACACTTATCCTAAAAGGTAAGGCAACTAATAAAACATACTCGACATAGAAAATGGGTAAATACAAAACATGGAATTGGTTAAACATTTTCGTTCATACCCAGTTAATTATAAATAGCCTAGCTAATAAAATACATAAGTTGGTATAAAAAGGATGGAAAATAACTTTATCTTCGACACTCTAGTTCGGTTGTCACCATAGAGCGATGACCATCGTCTAGATTAGGGCCAAATTCGTCATCGTTGTCGTGATCCAAAAGATAACCCCTTATAATTTAAATTGGGATGACATCTGCAGGGATTCACGATTCATTGCTTCCAAGAGGGGGAGAAGAACAAGTGGACAGTCAAACCCTTACTAATGCAAAAATGGGAATTAGGAGGGACTTTCATAATGGCTAAAGCATTTATCCACCCATATTTGTATGCGACCTGCTTAGCTTAATCCAATTGGGGTAGGGCATCTATCCAACCAGCATCATAACTCGATGGTCAAACTTCGCGAGGACTATGATGAAACGGGTATATTAACCCCATCACTTTTTATTGGAGTCTTCGCTTGATCTTATGGTCTCGTGAAGGGTTTGCTTAGCATGATCGAGCTTATCCCTTCATAAATTATTCTCCCTCTCCAATAACTCAGTAGTGTCTGAAATATCTCTGACTTCGACCCTGAGCAAAGAAACCACACTAAACTGCTATCCATTGGCACTTGTCATTTTCTGAAGTTCCTTCCGAACAAATATAAATGATTCAAGATCTCGTTTGGAAGCTTCCCGGCCAATGATCAGATTTAAATCTTCACTTTCTTGGGTTATTGGCACTAATGCTAAGTTATTATCGACTAAAATCAACTTGGGATTGACATTTAAAATGAAAAAAAAAATTCAGCCCTAAAGATCTTTAATTAATTATGTATTGAAAATAAATAAGAACTAGGTTTAAAGATTAAACCTAGGATTTAAGAATACACTACCTTTCCAGATCCGATTGTAATCCGATGGGAAGAAAATTAATTATTTATAATGAAGTGATGCCTTCTTTTGGATCTCCAAAAGCTTGCTTAGCCTTTTGTAAATCTTGGATCTTCTAGTGTATGATCCTCCCCAAATCTAGGTGTGACACCCCGCCTAATTAAATACCGGGTGATCAGTCATTTATTAATTAGATCCAACATATCCAGTTGGTTAAGATAATGCATCATTGTCGAAAATCATCAATTTTATTTAATTAAAACTAACCACCTAATATTTAAAAAGGTTAATGCCGAAATTTTATGTTGTTATTAACCATCATCAAGTAAGGAAATAATTAACTAATACCATTCATGCAAAAAACATAAGAAAAGAACTAGATGAATTATAATAGATAACCAGAATAACACTTCCAGTCAAAATCCCATACTATAATCCAAAGCCATGAAATAAAAGTCTACTAATGGAATAAAACATCTAAATCTCTGAATGTAAAATAGGAAGGGACGGCATGTCCAACTGAAGTAAATAACTGATAGATAAAGAAGGATAGACTATGAAGTGTCTACTAGCAATGTCCTGTAGCTTCCACAGCAGCTACAACTCGTCAAATGAGCGGGATCTCCTAAGCCTGGTGTCCCTGTGGCTGAGCACCTAAAACAAAGGAATAAGAAAAGAGGTTTGCAAAAAAACGAGTCAGAGCCCGAGTAAAAATAGTTTAAATATAGCAAGTACTTAAACTGGTTAATTAGCACAAATATTATTCATGTTAACTTAGCGTACTCACTTGAAATGCTCACCTCTCATCTAATGTGCACGCCTAACGAGTCTAACTACCCATACTAGTCATGATACTCTACCTGACTATACGTAGTATAACCACTATGCCAGATAAAATATCTAAATAACCCAAAGACCATATATTGATATTATTTAGGAATAGGTGTAAAGATGCTTTAACTCATTCTCATAACATTTTTAATTCTCAACTGGTGACCCAATAAGTATATAGTATAATAAAGCGAACAATATGGAACACATAATAGGAACTCCGTATACATATGTAAAATCTCAATATATATATATATATATATATATATATATATATATATATATATATATATCAATACTTCACCCATGGTTAAGAAACCCCTGGTGCTAGGCATAATCGGCTATCTAGTCCCACTGCAACGCTCACGTATGAAGGACAACATGTTCAATCTCTCAGGAACCAATAAAATATATACATATATTGGAGGTGAACATATTTCCAAGTCGATGGGATACACACATACCTACACACCCATACGACCGTCAACACTATCGTTCTCACAGATAGTCCGTACCTAGGTTCCATGCTCTAGTGGTATGACTCAAAATCCCCCAAAGGCACACAAGATATGGTCGTCCACAACGCGCTAACCTCCGTTTGATAGCCAGTAGCTAGGTATGTCATACACATAATATTCCAAGTAATAAGCATGCACATAACTTATATAACTTAATAAGCGTTTACGCAACCCAATTCCCATAGTACGTAGGTAATATTATCATTTATACTCTCACCGTTATTCATTCATATTTTACCTCTCTTGAACCTACCTTCCTTCCTAGGTTCTGTAAACTTTCTATATCCCTAGAACAATCACACTCCCAACTAAATGCTAACTCGTAACTTACGTTGCTCGATACTCACATAGGTTATGACTCTCACTTGAATAAACCTAGGATGATTTTAGCTCAACCGAACCCTAAAAAGCCATTATGGAACCTCGTTAGAAGTCAAGGGAATCTCGTTCGAACGAAGTTCTCACTTCGAACGAACTCCATTATTTCGTTAGAAGGGTCGTTGGATGTTTCATTCAAATGAGGTCATTCGAACGTCTTAGGCAGACTTCGAACAAGAAATTCGGGTAAACCCTGTTCTTCTCCAAATTCGATTTTTCCAACTTTTAATCTTCAATATCAATCCAAACTCAACCCAACTCTAATTTAATGATCATAAACTATTACAAATTACCCTAAGATACATTCTAATACAAATTAAAGGTCAAATCCTTATATACTCCAACGGAATTCAACAATTTCTTCAATTCCTAATAAATCTCTTAAAATGTGAACCCAGAATTTTTAAACCTTCAAGACTTCCAATTAATTTCGTGATTTCCAACATATAATTACCAAATTTAACAGGTTTAAGATGTGAAGATCCTCTACATGCAAACCCATCTCCAATTCATAAGGTTTCTTTACAAATTAGTCTAATTAAGCCTAAGTTTTAATTGCAGCGAGTTTATATCACCTAATCTAAATCAACGGGAACAATATTTGCTAAAAGAGGAGCAAGATAAACACTTGTCTTGGGATGGATTTATGATTCTTTGATTGAATTTGATACGTGGTTGATCCTCTCGCCGCAATCTACACTTTGGTGTAACTATTAAGAAATCTCCAACTTTTGGCTTTTCTCCAATAGATCTCCTTCCTCCTTAGTTCTCCCTCTCTTTCTCTCTCTTTCTCACATAGGTTGCAACTGACATACCATTAACCCTCTATTTTTCTATTTTAATAATATTTTTGTCCATTTAATTACTCAAAAATCCTAAAAGACTAAAATACCCCTACGGGGTGTCATTTTGAGCTAAAATGCCCCAGACTCCAAATATAACACTCGAGTAGTGTTTTCTGACTATTTTGACCCTTCCGGACACGCTGACGCACTCAAAATAGTCATTCGAGTTGTATAAAAATAATTTACCTTTTTAACCCCTAAATATATAATAGTTACGCGACTCATACGCGCGTCCCAAATAATTATATCTTAACTAACGTGTATCTCGCCCTCGACCATATTATTATTTTCGAAATGATAATACGTTACTCACTACGTAATGTTCAACACAGTTATTACTCAACATGATTTCAACATAATTATTTTTGATAACTACCAACTCTCGTCACGCTAGTAATAACTACCCTTAAAATCGGATTAATTATAAATTAAATTTTCTCCCTTTAAATCAATTAATCCAAATTTCCATAGTTTCATAATGAAATAAATATGCGTAAAAATACGGGGTATTACACTAGGTAGGTGTATGGGAACATTTCGAGATGAAAACCTTTGCTTTTGATTAAGATATGGTGGTCTCTCTCTCTAAGCCTCTTCACAAAAATGTGAATATTTTTTCATCTCACCCTTTTCAAACCTTAATAATGAATCATGATGCATAAACCCCTTCGTGCAGCTTTATATACAAGTAAATGAGTTGAGCTTGGACTAAACTGGGTTTCTTGAGAGTTTGGGCCTAACTACTTTGGTATGCGGATTACACTAGGGACCCAAGACAAATAATTAAATTAACTTTCAAATAAATACGCATAAATCCCAAATCACAATAACCATAATTTATTTCATTTAGTTTATTTAATCATAATAAATTTCACTAAATAATTATGACAACACTATAATTTAATTATCTCAGAAATCACACTGATATAATGAGGTCTTATTTGTAAAGTTTATTATGGTACATAATATGTTTCTCCGTGTGAAAATAATGATACCCACTTGGTCATATCAATTTACTACTAATCGATTTTAACCAAAATCTAATTTATTGTTTAATTCCTAAACTTAACTTATTTGCTACTCCACCGGGATTATAAAATAATCCATCGACTGGGTTTTACTAGTGGAAATAAAATATATAAGTCTATCAAGGGGGTATCATAATCGACAGTATCCTTTAGTTGTGGATTTCAATAAAATATAATCTCAAACCTACTTACACATCTGTCACCCAAAGTGCGCGGATCATTTTTCCTGATGTAAAATCAAATCGTACCCATAGAAATCAAAGGGATATTTACGCAAGCATTCCAATCATTATAATTATGGGAACTAAGAATTTATTCACCCTTTGCAATTGGTGTGAGATTGTTTAAGTCTAATTAAATAATCCTTAGAATGAAATCTCACGGGTGGCCATGTTCAATACACCAAATAGGTTCCCATAGTTCGATATAAACTACTAGGATTGCATCGTAATGTAACAACCCGCTTAATTAAATATCGAATGGCCAATTCTTTACCCAATTAACTCGAATTATTCAGTTGGCTCATTCTCAGCATCACTGTCAAAAATAATTTTCTTTCTTTGTTAACCACTTAGTAATCAATTAACCTAGTGTTCAAATTTCCAATTTTTATTTGTTATAAAATTCCTTTTTAATAATACCAACAAGTTATAATATAAACCATCCCACAACAATGAATAATGAATACGTATCATCACAACTTAATTAATGTAACTGTAATAAACTTCCAAATTTCAAACATCTCAATACAATAAACCAAATAAAACCAACACTGACACAAATAAAACCATTGACTGAGATAGAATGGAAATGACACGAATCCTTTGGCAACATGCCATAAAAGAAATGACCACAGAGTACATGAATCAATATAATGATGCGTCTAATGCAAAGTCCACAACTCTATAGTATCCATAGCAAATAAATATCCAATCCTCTATGCTGGGCGTCCCTGTGGCTTGACACCTGATATAGTATATACAAGAAGGAAGAGAATATGCAAGAGAAAATGGGTCAGTTCCCGATTGTAAAAGATTTTAAAAATAACAAGTGAATAAATTCTACAATTAGCAATTATTATATACATGTTAGACAAAGAGATTCTCACCTCTAATTTAGTGTGCACGCCTAACGTATCCCCAAATTACTCTAGTTATTATTTCCATTTTCACTAGATTATATCATTGTGTTAACTATCCATAGCCCTTATCTTTCCCACCTATTTTCTTCGCAACTCGTGGAATAAATATATATTAGCTCAATTCTTAGTATAATTAAGTGTTCTCAAACTTAAATAATTTCAGTTTTCTATCATTCATGTCTATTTAAGTCGTACAGTAGGTAATATCACAAGTATATATATATATACACATTCACTCTATTATATATACATATACAATACTGCACCCCAAGACACAACTGCGGTGCATGCATACTCTACTATCTAGTCCTAGTACATCTCGTCATCGTATGAAGGACTGTTGGTTCGGTATATCGCTCGAACCACAAATATCGAAACACAAGTATTGGAGGTGAACATAGTCTTAAGCCTTTGGGCTACATACCTAAATGATCGTTCAATACCATTATTCTCACTAATGGCAATCCAACTTAAGTCATATGTTTTGAGGCAACAATTCAAAAATCCCCCATAAGGCTCATTAGGATATGATTTCCCCCAACGCACAAACCTCTCGTCGATAGAAAGTAGGCTAGGTATATCATACACATAAATTATCAAACCAGAGGTATATACTCAACCTATATAATATTAGGTACACACTCGACCTATGTCTCATATTAGAAATTCATCCTACCCCAAGTACCCATTGTATTTCTTGAATACTACCCGTACTTGTTAATTACGATTCAATCTCATTATCTTATTTTATTATATAGTTATCACTCACATAATTCCTTTCTTAATTCAATATTTAATTTCTCAACATTAACCCAAGTCTCTCACTCTTTGTTAATGTACCAAAAATTATTCAGAACCTATTGTGGGTCAAAACACGAATTTCTAAACTTTTCTGGGATAAAATAGGATTTCTGAAATCTTATTAGAAGTCCCTGAATTCTCGTTCAAATGACATAGCATCTTGTTCGAACGACATCATGTCTCTTTCGAATGACTTCAAACGACTTCCAAGTTCGTTCGACGTTTTAGCAGTTCGTCCCCGACCTCAGTTTTTGCGTTTTTCTCCATTTTCTTACACCCAAATCCACATGGAATATATTCTAACAAATATCAATTATCCCAACATCATTTATACATGTTTATGGGTGATTATAACACATAGAAAATATTTAATTCCTTACTTTCAAGAAGGGTTTTTATCTAAATCAATATAATCCTTAAAATCCTCAAAATTCTATATTCATTGATGTTGTTCATAAAACCCAGAATATAATTTCATGATTTACAATTCAAATCATCAATCTGATAACCTCAACATGTGGATTTATCAACTACATGCAATACCTATCACATTAATTAATTTATTCATCATTTCATGCCCAATTTCACAATTCTCATGGGTAAATATTAATTTTATTCTAACATGGATATTATACTCACTAATTGAAACAAGAATTACACTTGCCTTAAGGTGTAGGTCTAATCCTTTGGAGAAGATATGTGTAGGATGCCCCCTCCTCTCTTCCGATCACATTTGCAGTGGTGGTGCAAGATGGTTGCCCCTTGGTTTGCTCTCAAAACCTCTTCCTTTCCTTGGAAAAACCCCTCACTCTCCTCAAAGACATTTCCTTTGTTTTTGGGTGAATGAACCTAAGTTCTCTAATATCTTCACTTATATAATAAAATCCAAATTTTTGTAGTTACTATTCATCTCTCAAATAAAATAACCAAAATACCCCTCCAGGGTGTCCTTTTGGTTCTCAATTGACCTAAGACCTAAATCAAACCCCCGGGTAGACTTTCTGCATATTTCGACCTTTACGGACTCAACGGTGCACTAGAAATGACCATTCGAATGACTTAAAAATAATTTTCCTTTTAGCTGTTTCAATTTAGTCCCGACACGATTCATACGCGCGTTCCGACTTAATTTCAATAATTCACGTATTATTCACTCGCGACCATATAATTATATATTACTTTTAATCACTAAGTAATATTCAATATCAATCACATATTACTTTATTCTCTAGTAATAGTCAATCCGAATTAATTCCAATTATTATTCATAATTAATTCCAATTAATCCCCATTTTACTTTTAATTAATCTCATATTAAAAGTCATTAACATTACGGGATATTACACGTAACTGTTTCATAAAATATGTTAAAGTTTCAATAGCACTAGAATTTGAATTTCGATCTCCTTATAATCAATCCGAAGTCGACTCACCAGAATTCAACTCCCAACTTATCTACACGGTAGTTTGCTGCCGATTGATAGAGGACTAACTGAGTGTTATCCAATATAACCTTGGTCATAATCATGTCACCTTATTATTCTATATTTTTTATCTAGGTGAAACCTACGCTCTATGTGCTTAACCCTTTTATAGGTTACAAGTTCTCTCGAACTTATAATCGTAGCTCAATAAACACTAAAAGTGTAATAACCAATTACACTCAAGGAACCTCACCCAAATTACTTAGTAAGTAACTGAGTCATATACCCTCTTTAGTTGTCTCCGAGCTGACATCAACTTTAGCCTCCCTGATGGAGTCAATAATCAAAGATTGCTTCACACTCCTCCGACTTATAGCTCAACCTCCTTGAATAGACACATATTCAAAGGTAAAAAATTTAGAATCCTTGTCTACCTGAAAATATAGTCTTTATGCCTAAAAGGTAAAATTCTATTAGACTGAAATATGTTGGCCATACCGAAGGCATGACACTTTTTAATTTTTGCACACAATATGTATCATTCATAAAGCTTCCCAACACCGAAGCATTGGTATATTCCTCATTCTTTTTATCTAATCAATTGTCCTAAGATATTGATTCCTAGACAGAGAAATTCCATACTTGAGAAAAAAACTCTTTTATGGAATCCCGATGTTAATGTTGTGTATACAACACCAACATCCTTTATAACTGACCTAGATAAAGCTTGAACATAATGATGTGCCAGGCTGGTCCTAAATATTATATATCAAAGTACCCAGATAAGCACACTCATATGTAATAAAATACTCCCACCTTGTTCCTGATTAGGCAAGTATTTCCCATAAATTGTACTTGAAAATGCCACCAAGTTTCCATTGTGCTTCTTATAATAATAAGTACTTTTTGAGTTTTGATCAAAACCTAATTACCTGATCAAGACGAATGACCCAAGATCTTGATGTTAGCTTAAATCCATAAATGGATTTCACAAGCTTATATCACTTTGCTTTTGAAACTTCTTACAATGTACTTGTCAAGAAAAAATCACGTTCGAGGATGCCTTGGATTGTGATACCCCTCTGACTCTGATAAATTTATATGTTTTGTTCCCAATAGTAAAACTTGGTGGTTGGATTATTTTATAATTGTGGCGGAGTAGAAAATAAGTTAAGTCTCATAATCAAGAAAATTGATTAGATGTTGGTTAACATTGTTAACAGTAAATTGATTTAACCAAGTGGGTATCAGACACATAACGTGGGGAATCATACTATGTACTATAATAAAATTTACAAATAAGACCTCGTTAGATCAGAGTGATTTCTTAGATAGTTAAATTGGAGTGCAGTCATAATTATATAGTGGAATTAATTATGATTAAATAAAGAAACAAACTCAATTATTATAATGGTAATTGGGCTTTTAGGGTATTTATTTATAAGCCAATTTAATTATTTATCTTGAGCCCCTAGTGTAATGCACATACCCAAGTGGTTGGGCCCAAACTTTTACGAAATCCAGTTTGTCTCAAGCCCACCTTTTATACTTGTATATAAAGGTGTGGAATGGGGTTTCAATCATTATTATTAGTCATGATAGTTTGTGAGGTGTGAGATAAAATACTATTCACACTTTTGTGAAGAGGTCTAGAGAGAGACTACAACATCATAGTCATAAGGAAGTGTTTTTATCTCGAAAGGTTCCCACAAACCTACCTAGCTTTCGAGAATATCATACACTAGAAAATCCAAGTTTTATATCAGGTTAAGAAAAGTTTTTGGAGACCTTGGATGGAAATCAATATCATCATCATCATCATCATCATCATCATCAAACTATTTCTCCCCATACGAATCACAAAAAGATTCGATATGGTATGAATTCTTGAAATCCTAAGTTTAATCGTTAAACCTAGTTCTTGTTTTTTAATATATGATTAATCAAAGATCTATAGGGTGTAACAACCCACGTAATTTTGAGGTATTTTAAAAATATAGAGAAAAAATAAATTTTGACATAAAATTATTTTTATTGCTCAAATATGTTGGATTTTATTTTTAAAGATGAGAATCTCAAACGGTTTCGAAATTGGAATTAAAATGGAGTTTTAATTAAATTTTTATTATATAGAAGAGTCCTCAAAACATAAAACTCTCTAAGAGTCCTCGGAACATAAAACTCTCTAATAAAAATAATATTTTTAGAAATCCGACTGTCCGATCAAGCTGAATTTTTGTCAGAAGTCCTGTCTCACCATTCGCTACAATGTACTAAAATTTCATCCAATTCTAACGGTCTGATCATCCGGAATAAAATTTTTAGTGTTTGTATCTGATTAGAACTCTTTTCTTAATCAAACACTTTAATCATTTATATATCAACTAATTCGTGGCTTGGCTTTTCAATTCACTTTTTCTCAAACTTTTCAACCAGAGGACCTCTCCAAAACTACTCCCTTTCATATACAAACCATAGCCCCAAACTTATTCAAGATTTCAACCTTATATTAGAAGGCTTATTTGGCGTTTCCTCGAGTTTGGGCTAGAACGAGATTTGATTATTTTCGCGAGAGGAACGGGATGGTGTGATTAGATTTTGAGGCTGAAGCTATGTGATGATTCATGTTGGTTCTTTTTGGTGGTTTAAGGTATGGGGTTTTACACAATATGCTCCTGAAATCTCGCGAGTGTTTATTCCGTTGAATTCTTGCTAATTGAACTCATATTTTGAATTGTTAAATTCTTGAAAATCTGGAAAAATAATTGTTGGAATTATTTTCATTCATGAGGTATTATTCATGTTGTTTTGAGCACGCTGTCATGAGATTTTAATATGGCACTGATGTTGGGCACCCGCCAAGACTCCTTTTCCGGCTACTTGATAAAGTATGGCGCGGTATGGTGAGGCCTGGTGACTCCGGTTAATGTGTTGTTGAGAAATTTATTGATAAAATGCTATTGAGATTCGCATTTGATTTGAGAATTCGTATTCGTATTGTTGCGCTTTATTCATCGCTAACATATTATTGTTGAGCATCTTTCCTGTCGTATTGTGTACTTCCCCATCTTTTTCTTAGTTGGCAGGTGAGCACGGATTTGAGTGCTATGGACCAATTGGGATGATTTTAGCGAGGATTATTTGGGAAGAATTTTTAATACAAGAGATAAGAAGACTTGTATTTATTTTTATGTATAGAGCATTTGGAGATTTATTTTATTTTCGAGATAGTTAGATTTTTGTAATTATTTCGAGAGATTTGTTGTATTAATTTGAAGATGAGAATAGTGGTTTCTTATTTTATTGTGGGATTTAGATGCTCTATACATTGTGATTTGTGGATTTGAATTTAGTTTATCGATAGTAGCGCTCCGCTCGCTCTCCCCGGGAGGGCGGGGTGTTACATAGGGCTAAATTTTTTTCACATTTAAATGTCAATCCCAAGTTGTTTTTACTAATAATTAATATCAGAGCCCCGACTGAGATTGGCCGTGTATTAAAAAGGTCCATGTTATCCACCTAAAAACCCTACTTCTGGCATGTTGTATGATTATACATCTTTGTTTATGGTGTCGTACTAACATGGTTTGGCAAAAACTATATTCTAATTAAATACCGGGTGATCAGTCATTTATTAAATTAAATCAAAGCGTTATGTTGGTTCATTCTTAGCATCACTGTCAAAAAAATAATTTTCTTTATTAATCACCTAATAAATAATTAAGCTAAGTGTCAAAATATTTAATTTTATATATTAAGTCCTATAGTTATGATTTAATATACGAAACCATTTTCATGAACACGGATATTAATATTGAATACCAAACCATCCAAGTGGAATAAACATGCTAGATAAATCATCCAAATAAAATATCCCAAATCGAAGGACAACGTAATATTCAAAAGCAATCCCAACTAAAACAGAATACTGAAATAAATAAAGAGTACAAATCTCTCTGAACTAGATAAAACTGGAAATGGGCGACACATGCCCTATCTAATAATGAGTAAATAGAAGACTAAGAAGACAAGGATGAAATCGTCTACTATAAGGACCTGTAACTCCCACACTAGTTGCAGCACGTCAACAGTCTAAAGATCTAAGCCTAACACCCCCTGTGGTTGGGCACCTATAATACATATATCTATACAAGAGAAAGAAGAGATGACAGGAAATCGGGTCAGAGCCCGAGTGTAAAATAACTTTAAAATAGTTTAGCAAGTATTTAAAATGCTCACCAGTTGATATTACATACATGTTAGTGCCTCGACACTCACTTGGGAATTCTCAACCCTCAACTAGTGTGCACGCCTAACGTACTACTGAACTAATCTAGATAAAGCTAACCCAATTCACTAGTCTGACCCAATCCACTAGTCTAACCCAATTTCCCTTCACCAAATTCTGTTTCAAGTAATCGCATAACTATAGTTTATATCTGATAACCTTTTATTATGAATATATTAAGCCAGTTATGTTCATCTCAATAGAGACTTAAGTTCTCAACCACTTAATTCATTTAATATTAATTATTCAATTTTATCTACTTACAAAGATAATAGATTAATCACATGTACATATATTTATCACTCATAATATATATACTAATAAGGAACCCTATATAAATATATGGTGCTAGCATACTCTGCTATCAAGTTCCCATATCTCTCGTACAAAGGGAAATACTAGTCCGAAATCACTCTCGAGCTGTATTAACACAAAACACACATATTGGAGGCGAAGCATAGTTCCCAGTCACTAAGAGGTCGGCACATATCCTCATGTCTCTTAGGACCGTCTGACTTTCATTCTCAGATAGCCTATATCCAGGGATCCTATGTTCTAGGGTACAAGTTAATATCCCCCATAAAAGTCACATTGAGATAAGACTGTCCCGGCGCAGAAACCTCCGCGATAGCAAGTAGCGTGGGTGTGATTAAACACAAATGTTCACACAATATATATTCATACACTCATATATATTTACGTTATTCAGATAGGTAAAACCACTACCCATAACATATTCTAACCATGAGTGGCACGTAGCGCCCGAATTCTACGTAATTAATTTATTCTTTTATTTTCTCAATGACCGTAAATTCGTGAGTACTTCTCGATTCTCAAATTGTATCATTTTAATAAATGTCAAATCAGTAAGTGTACCCTCTATACCCTACTGGTGTACGTCTTCATCGATTTGCATAATCCCCAATCTAGCACACACGCAATTATAACTCATTTTATACCCTCATAACCCTACGGTTCAATCCCATATGAAATCATACTACCCGGACCTTGTCCACAACCCTACAGGTCCTCTCAAGTCCCATTATGATATTTAATTTATGTCTAAGGGTCATTACACATTTGGGTTGGATTAATGTTTAAAGGGAAATAAGTTTCAATTTTTAGGAGGAGTCGAACGATCGATGAAAAGGTTCGATCAATCGATCAGTCAATCGATCGACATTCTTGAGTCGATCGATCGATCGATCGAACAGTTATTGGCCCAGTTTCTGCAATTCTTTACCTACGGGTTTCATCAACTTAAATCCTCAAAACCTCTATTAATATCTCCTAAACTCCTAAACAATCAAACCAAAAGTTTTATTATCCTACATACATGATTTCTAACATAAAGCATATACAAATTCATCAAGGGCCATCAATTAAAGGGGTTAATTCAAGATAATTTATCAAGAACCCTATTTTTATCATCATTAATATCTTCCTAATTCTTCCAGAATTTAACCTCTACTGGACATCAATTTCGTAGTTAATCATCTACATATATTAATAGTGTTGTCCTAACATGGTTTCTACTCAGAAATTCAATTGAAATCTCCCAAACATCATTTAACTTTCATGAAAACATAAAATCATTATCTCCTACACTAGAATGGAGGTGTTATCAACTAAAGAACAACAAGTTAGATACTTTCCTCAAGAATGAAATTCTAAATTGTAGAAGAAGATGGGTATGATCCCGCTCCTCATTCCTCGATCTATGTGTTGGTGGTGGAATTGGTGAGAATGGTGTAGGGTTGGTGGTTCTCCTTCTTAGAAACCTTCTCTCTTATCTCTCCCTCAGTCTCTCTGCAACTCTAGTGTTTCTAACCCTTGAGGACTCCCACTTCCATCAAATATAACATCTCAATTTTCGTCATTAATTAAGGCCTAAAATTGAAAATTACCAAAGTGCCCTCTCGGGTGGCCGATTAGGCCTAAAAACGTCCCGAGACCCAAACTAAACCCTCGGGTACAGTTTTTTGACTATCTCGACCCTTTCGGTGACATTGGCTCACTCGAAATGACCATACGGTGACTTAGAATTAAATTACTTTTTATCCCATTAATTTAGTCCCGACACGACACACATGCGTCTCGACTTAATTTCTATAATTGTCGTATTATTCACTCGTGACAATTTTAATAATTTCAATATCATATATTACTTTACCCATTAAGTAATATTCAACATAATTCTTACCAATAATTACTAACTCTCATCACGCTAGTAAATATTTATTTTAAAATTTGAATTAATTTTAAATTAATTTATCCTAATTTAATTTAATTAATCCCATAATTAAATGCCATAAAAATACGGGGTATTACATATATCCCTTCCATTATGGTCACATATGTTTATTTTGTGCGATTGGCTCCTACCGTGGTTTATCCATAATTATTTTTCTTTTTTAGATTCGATATGGTTATAATAATTAGGTTTCCTTAATTATTTCACTATCGATGTTTTAGGAGAAGCTGGAAAAGGGATGTAATGTTTATTTACTGTTAAAATAATGTATTTATATAAGTTTGGGTGTTGGGAAAAGTTTCATGGATTTTGGATACGTTTTGACTCGATTATGGAGATTTTTGCATGGCAAACGAGAGGGAAAAAAGGTTGTCCCCGATATAGCCGATCCATCGACCCTAGGAGGCCGATCGATCGATCCCCCTAGGTAGATTCAGTATTTAAGGGATCTTGATGTTGTTTGATGTTTCTTGCTCCAATTCTTTATTCTAATCAAGGTTCTAAAAAACTTAGGGCGTGATCGAGGCGTGGAGGCCCAGCCTTAGAAGCCTTAGGCGTGAAAAGGCATTTAGGCCTATTTAATATATTTTAATATTTTTTAACCATAACAAGGATACTAAAATACTAAAATTGGACATATCATAAAAATATGTTTGAATATTTGCAAATTAAAATACTATTTGATTATTTTGGATAAGATAATGGTTCGGTTTGTAAAAATGTTCTTTAAAAGGCGATATCGTTTCACTGAAGCATTGTTGTTTTTAGAAAAAAGTGCGCCTTAAGGGTTTTACTAAGAATGAGGTGTAAAAAGCTTAAGGCGGGGCGTTTCTCTCAAGCCTCAAGCCTAGGCGGGTTTTTTAACAGTGGTTCTAATCATTCATGAAAGATGCAATGAAGTTTTTACAGAAGTAAAAATCATCAAGAATTCATAATTGTGATGAAGTCTACTTCGAGTTGGACTCTATGTTAAAGAAAAGTCTTCTACAACATGTAATCTTGGGCTTGAAGAGTTCCACTTTAAGAGGAGTCTAGGCAATATTGGACAGGGGCAATTTTGTCCTTATTATTTTATTTATTTTCTACATTTATTTATTTATATTTGCATGAATGTCTTTTTATTATTATGTTACACAATTTGGCATGCTAATTTGATTAATTAGGAATACCCGTTTTATGGACAACGTGAATTTTAATTTTGAGACTGACCTAGATGACTGTTTTTTTAAATCCGTTTTGTTTATTCTTTTCAAAATTGAATTAAATTAGGGTGATTAAATTTTAAGGTGTGCGTCAAATTAAATCTCCTGATTTTATTTTTTAGAAAATTCAAATTAATATTTTTATTTTAAGAAAAATTAAAATGTGAGATCAAGATATTTATTTCACACAAGTAAATTTAGAAATTATTGAGGATTTAAATTCAGTCTTTTATAATCAAATGAATTATTTTTCAAAACCCTAAAGTTTTAAAATACTAAGTGAGGGAAGGGTTCCATCATAAGCCCCACAATCTCCATCGGTGTTTTATAAATCAAATGTGATCAATTTCCTATGTCAACTCATCAGTTCTCCCAACGGATGGAATTAATCATCGCATCATGGATTCATTAGAACTCTTAAGTGATAATTTTGAGAATTAGAACGTGAGTGTGTTCGAACCCCCTATCGGGGAATTCCATCATGACCGAGTTCTACACTTAGACACAAACTTTTGATATCCTCCCCAATGGAGTCACTATTATTAGAAGTGGGACTAAATCTCATCGACTATTCATTACATTGGACAGAGGGTCCTGAACTGTAATACCTCGTATTTTCGTAATAATTAATTAATTATTAATTTGATTATATTTGCATGTGATGTGTGGTATGTCACCCATTATATATGCTGAATGTTGGTACATGACTCTTATATATAATTGTATTTGTGTTTTGTGGAATAACGCAATAATACACGCTAATGCATTAACTAAATATTAGAAGTGTCCTAGTATTATGTGCGACTATAAAATAGTCAGGGACTTGATGTCGAGAGTTTCCTTGTTTGAATTATCCCCATATCAAGATTATTTTCTTTAACCCGTTAGCAAAGGGTTATATTTTTTTTATGTGACTTATGTGTAATACATATCAAGATTGAGTCCTCATGGTATACGTACTAGAGGGAATGGCCTTTATGGGCCACGTATGCCGTCGACCGCGATGGTACCCCAGTGATAGAGATGGACTTTACCTTGGTCATTTTACCCTGGACTTTACATGATGACATATGATTGTTAACTCGTGGTAATAAAACGGGGGATCCTCACTTATAGCTTAGGTATGGGGCTATATGATTGGTGTAAAGGCATACTGATTATCTCTTGTTGATATTTTTGAGTTATAGGTGTGGGAATACCTATAATACTGCCTAATACACACAAGGGATCCCCGAAGACAATAGGGATTGGCTTTCGTTATGTGCAGGCATGAGAGTAGACCATTTAATTTTACATGCTGGGGGATGTACCTATGTGTAGATGTTAGACGTAACGATTGTCTTTGTCCTACCATATTTAATGTTGCAATACTAGAGATAGTGATACCGATTTATGTGCTATACTAGAGATGCATATGACTTATAGTAGGCATGCATGCCTGTATAATTATGACACGAGATTTATATATCACATGTATTAGAAACATGTATATTTTATTAGTAGAGTGAGATATCCCAAACGGATCGACTTGAAATATGTGATTAGAAATTATTAGTGATATTGTAAGAGGGTAACATAATAATGAGATAATAAAAAATAAAGAATGAAAAGATAAACTTTATTCACATGGGACACATATGGGTTTGGGATTAGAACTCCTTGTCATTTTACGTTGTTGGGTTGGGTAATGAATAACTTAAAATCCCCTTAAGAGGAGAGGAAGATGCGCAGTTATATGGTAGTTCAAATTCAGTTATAATCTTATTCTACATATACTTGTTTACGCTGTTGTTGATTATGTTTTTACTCGTCTTAGGACATTATTATTGTCATAGACATAAAATATTCGTTGGGGCAGTATCTCTAGCGACTTCATGATCCATTATTCCTAGGGTGTATGCATTGTGTAGTGTCACCCCTATACATCTTGTAGTTATTTATTTCAGTTCAGGCAGTGGTGTTATTTTCCGAGTTAGAGATCATATGAGACACGTTTGTATTCCAAAGTTAGATTATTATATCGGTAGTGGTTGGTATCAGAGATGGTTTTAAATTGTTCATAATTTGTTATCTCTCATTATATTACTTGTTTATTTTATGTATTTCATTATGATGAGAATGTTACCAAATGTTTTTTATTCCCGTGATTTTTATATTAAACTTGATCAATCTATTTATGAATTTTACGAGGTGTCGTAATTGGTATTAAATCATTCGAGGTTCTAGTGTACGAAGGTCTTGAGTGAGTTTATCACTTTCCCGCATTACGTTCTTTGACTACTTTTAAGGTTTACTGTTTAAGACTTGTATTCTGTACAACAACAATCGCTTAGGGAATTTCACACCATTGTTCCCGACAAACGACTCAGATAAACCAAAGTATATTTGAAGGGTTCCTTAATTGTATTTCCTATTTGGAGGGTTCCTTATTTGGAAGGTTCCTTATTTGGATTTCCTTTGTGAGATGTTCCATGCATGAGTCGACTTCGGTCAAGAGTTAGGAAATTTTGGGACCTTTAACAAGTGCTTAGTGTATGGTTTGAGGGGAAATTCTTTCACCCACTATCCATAAATGCATTAGAAGTAATTTGTTAAGACCTAGTATGTGCGACCGCATGGTAGCTAGTATAAGGAGGAGTTAAATTATAATTATCTGTATGTATCGAGAAAGAATTATATGAAAGTAAAAAAGGATATTCGCATTAACATTTATAGTGAGAGATGGCTTTTTGTGTTGGAAGAAACCTTATGTGAAGGGTTTGGTTGGTGTTATTGGGTAACATGCTCTTCACCACTAATGATCAAGTAGTGGAAGTTACCCTCCTACATCAACATAATTGCCATAACTACCTAAAGGATAAAGTTCCTAAGATTATGGATATCAAGTCTAAAGTAGGCCAAAGTGAACTGAGACGGTATAGTGTGGACCTGGTAGGGAAGACCTTACCAGTAAAAGGAACCGCATAAGGGGGACAAACCCTGAAGGGTTTTCAAAAGTAGATAGTGTGATATGTTACGAGCTGTATATACAAATAACTGTTGACCAATAGAGTCATGATCAACGGGAATAGAGCTAGTAAAATTAGTTTTGGTAGAAAAGATCATAGAGGCAAGGTCAGTGGGGTCGCTAGTAGGATTATAGTTTTTATAGTTCCTTTAAATGAAAGTGTTACACTTATGGGGAGTGAGGCCACTTAGTATCATATGCCTTAGGGCAACTAGTCTTTTAGGGTACCATCAGGGGATGATTGCCGGTATGTTTATATTGCATGCGTCTGAGTCCTACTTAGACATCGAAGAGTTATCGTTCTTTATTAGTAGTGTGTTTACTACTATTATGAGAAATATATATCTTATCATGGAGCTTTATTTATATATGGATAGCCTAATGAGTAGGGGCTACTTTACGCCGTGATTTTTGAGTCGTGGCTGTTTATTTGGCCAGCTTGGTTTTTAGCCTCTTCTTTGATATTTTTAAATGAGAGATCGTCATATTATTAGTGAGCTTATTTATATAGATATGTTTTACTTATATCGACTCCTGAGGGTAGCCTTTTACGTTTCCATTTTTGGACTGGGGTTGCTTAGTGTAGATTTAGGCTCAGGATAGGGTTTAACACACACTTGTTTATGTATAAATGTGAACACATTAAAGGGGATTACAATTTTGTAGATATGTTATCGAAATTCCAAGACTCTTATAGTTTAATTCAAAGAGTCGGGTTATCACTTACCTAAGAGATTAGTTATAGCTTTAGAGTTGGCAATAGTTTTGGATCCGTTGTGAGGTTATTTTATGAGGTTGACTCCGTCAAAGATATTAGATATGTCATGGGAGTAGACACCATAGTTTTGAACCAGTAGAGTATTTGAGGAAGACTTTATCATGAGGAAGTTCTAAAAGAGGGATGATTCACTAAACGAATGTATGGATTACCAGGAACAGGACAAGGTCAAGACACAGGATGAGTGTTCATTATTACATATCAACGACTTATTAGAACAATCAAGGATAATATTTTATCCTGCTAAGTGAAACATAAGCAAGTTATCATCGGTGGAGAAATCGGGGGAAGAATATTCTTAAGGCAACTTTCAGACACAACATGGAGCGGGCGCGTCATTAGTGAATTTTAACCGCATGAAGGAATAGTCCATTGTGATTTACGATGACATTTTATCGAAAATGAAGTGGTGTAGTAGTGGTGATCATCAAGCCCAAATTTATGTTTGGGGTGGTTCAGGCCTAAGCGTTGAGGTTTTACTGAGAGTTGGTATGCAAATCACAATTGGGAGGAGTTCCTTTCTTCATTCACTAAAAGAAGAGAGTTACTTTTTCAAGGGAGGTTTTATGACAGAGGTCCCAATCTATGAGAGGTAGTTTTAGCCAAGGAGGATAGATGTTTAGTAATTTGAAGAGTTTTTTTATTAGTTTGGGAAGGAAATTATGGGCATAGTTTGTGTCTAAAGGGTGTTCCTTCTAGTCTAAATGGTGGAACACATGAGACATTTGAAGGGTTATTGTGCTAGTGATACCAGTGTAGATGTGGGAGAGTGGGAGAGTGGACATGTCATCTTATATTAATATTATGGGTTCCTAAAGAGGGCATGGGGCCATTTGGGTAACTTGAGTTAAACTGACCAAACTCATTAGAACTATAAAGTAGCCTTCATGTTAGGAGGTGTTTGAGACACTTAAGAAGAAATATTGTTCACTATAGGGCATGTAAGTGTTGGCGAAGCAGACACTGGAGTTTTTAAAGACGACCAGAAGCATGGTTTGGGGTCCTAAGAAAGGGGGACCATGTGTTGTTAATGATCTCCCCGGTATGGGGAGTTCCAAAAGAGAGTTGACAACGTGACGTGAAGTTCCTCTTGTAATCTTGGATAGGGTGAGGTATTTACCTTTTAACCATACCTCATCACCATCAATATGTGCACGATATTTTCCACGGGTACATGACAAAAGGAGTTCCTGAGGAACAAGTTGGTGTATCAATGTTTGGATTAGTTTAATTTAGAGTATTAAGTGAACGCAATTCACGACGAGAGAAACCTTAGTAGGCATTAGGCTGAAGGACGAGTAGATTCTATATAAAGTGTGAGTACGCTACGAGTGATATATTCTTAGACTTTCGACTAGGAGTATAAAGATTCAAATTTTGGGGACGAAATTCCTTATTTAGAGGGGAAGAATGTAATGCCTTGTATTTTCATATTAATTAATTATTAATTTGATTATATTTGCATGTGACGTGTGCAATGTCAGTCATTATATTTGTTGAATGTTCCTACGTGACTCTTAGATATAATCTTATTTGTGTTTTGTGGAGTAATATTATAATACATGAAAATGTATTTACTAAATATTAGAAGTCACTTAGTATTATGGGTCACTATGGAATAATCAGGGACTTGATGTTGAGGGTTTTCTTATTTGGATTATCCCTTTATTATCGAGTTCATCGATTGTGACGTAGTTTCTTATAATAGCAAGTCGTGCATAATTAATTAATAATTAGATTTTAAGTAATTTGAATTTTACTGGCTTATAACTTAAGTTAATAAGATAATCAATTTAATAAAAATTATCGTATCTCGTTGTGACTTTTGGGACATTTAAAATGTCTATTTTGACTTATAATAGTGGGTTTTAAACCTATTATGTTGTATATGGCTTGGGTAGTGTCTTGGACCATTTATCTCGTTGTAACTTTTGGCAAGTTGCCTGTTTTGACCTAAAATAGTGGGCTTCCGACTTATTAGGTTAGTATATCGATTGTATAGGGTTTTGGGCCATTGGAGTATTATTTGGACACTTTAGGTTGAGACTTGTATTGGGACCAAGGTAAATTTCATGGGAAGTTAATATATAGGGTATAATACAAACCTAAAATACTTATTTGTCAATTGGATATCCCAAGGGTCCAAAGAAGGAAGAGATACCAAGAGGAGAAGAGAATTTGGGGATTTTAGGAATTGATTTAACAATCAATCAATGAGGCCAGTTTTTAGAGTTTAGATTTAATTATTTTTGTTTTACGATATTCCTATTCGTTTAAATCTAAACCTAATCTAATTATAAATCTCATTTGAGGATTAAATTAGTTAATTGATAATTGTGTAAATAACCATGTTAATGGAATAATCTGAAATTGATTGATTTCATCATAAACTCGAGTTAAATTGGTTATAAAATTGTTAGAACTTGGTTATATATTGTTAACCCACCAAAAGCCCCTTATTAATTGAATGATCCCATGTAAATATCAATCAATTTGAAGAGAGATTGTAAAACTAGGGTTCTTATGTCTAATCTGAAATCTATCCCTTAAATCATGTTAAGTTAGTATTTAATAGTTAGAAATTATTTTGGATTATTATTGGGACAATTATATTTGTAGGAGATTAGGTTTGGATCTGATTTGAGAGATTGGAGTGGCTTTAATGGAAGTTTTTGGGGTTGAATCCCATAAGGAAGAATAAGGGAAATACATAGTACATCGATCGATTATCCCTTATAGGTGATCGATCGGCCTCCCCTACTTGGCCTAAGGATGGGCTAAGGGTTTATTTGGGTTAGAATTCGGGGCATAGGCTTAGGTTAGTTTGTCTTTTAGGCTATTTATACTCGAAGAAATAAGAGTATGTTTATTTTGAGGTTATGGTTTTGGTGTTTGGATAGTTGGGTAGTTTGACCTTATTGGATTTGTAGGGGCACAATTGATTATAAGATACAAGTTATGGATCCAAGAGTTGGATAAATTATTTCATGAGTAATTGGGTTAGGTGATCGAGTTGGATAGGGTATTTGTGAGATATTAGTCGAGTTTTTCTCCTCTAGGGAGACTAGGATTAAGTCAAGAAAACCCTAGAGTGGTATAGGTTGTATATTCGATGTTCTAGATTTGAGGAACTTGGGAGTTAAGGCTAAGGCTATTTAGGATTGATTAAGGTTAGCAGTATATATCAATGTATAAAATAGTAATGTTAGGCGAGACCAGGTAGTATAAGTCGATTTGTGTTTATTTCCCTTGACCCATTAGCGAAGGGTTATATTTTCTTACGTGTCTTATGTGCAATACATACCGAGATTGATTCCTCATAGTATACATACTAGAGGAGATATCCTTTATAGGGCACGTATGACATCGATCATGATGGTACCCTGGCGATAGAGACATGCTTTACCTTGGTTATTTTACCCTGGACACTACTTGGTGACATACTCATGTTATCCCGTGGTGATAAAATGGGGGGATCCTCTCATGTAGCTTGTTATGGGGCTATATGATATGTGTGAAAGAGCAATGATTATCTCTTTTTAATTTTTTTGATTATAGATGTGGGACTACCTAATACACACAAGTAATCCCTGGAGGCAATAGGGATAAGCCTTCGTTATGTGCGGGCATAAGAGTAGCCCATTTACTTATACATATTGGGGGATGTTCCAATCTATGGATGTTAGACATAGAGATTATCTTTCTCCTACCTTATATGATTATGTGTTGATGTATTAGAGATAGTGGTACCAGTTTATGTGTTATACTAGAGATGTATATGTCTTATAGTAAGTATGCCTACATATATAGTTATGAGTCGGGATTTATATATCACATATTTGAGGGATGTGTATATTATATTAATGGCGTGAGATAGCCCAAACGGATCGACTTGAAATATGTGATTAGATAATGCTAGTGATACTGTAAAAGGGTAACCTAATAATGAGATAATAAAGAATAAAGATTGAAGATATGAACTTTATTAACATGGGACACATATGCATTTGGGATTAAAATCACATGTCATTTTAGGTTGTTGGGTTGGATAACGAATAACTTAAAATCCTCTTAAGACGAGAGGAATATGCATAGTTATATATTAGGCCAAATTCAGTTATGATCTTATTCTACATATAATTGTTGTTTATGTTTTATTGATTTTTTAGAGGTTTTAGGTCGTCGTTGTTGCCGTAGACTTGTGATGTTTAGTGGGGAAGTATCTACAGTGATTTCACAATCCATCATTCCTAGGGTGTATTCGTTGTGTAGTGTCACTCCTCTACATCTTATTATTATTTATTTCAGTTCAGGCAGTGGTGTTGTATTTCAGTCATTTTTTCAAATCAGAGATTGTTTGAGATACATTTGTATTCCGAGTTAGATTATTATAATTGTTGATACAAAAATTAGTCAGCTGACGTGGACCAATTATATGAAGACGCGTGTCATCCTACATGGCAAAAACATATATTCACCGAACAATTTATAATACCAAGCTACTCAGCACCCCGAGCTACTTAGCGTAATGAGCTACTCAGCGTGCAGAGTATCTAGCTAGGAAGATCAAACGGTAAGTACAGATTCAATGAACATCGGATTCAATGAACCTTATTATGTACAGATGCATATATCTATTAAAGAACGGCATATCGTCTATTCATACATACAGCCCAAGGGATATAAATACATTATAACACCCTCCATAATAGGGTAATTCATCTCTTATAATCGTCATCAAGATTAAGGCAAACACCCAGCAATACAAAACAGTGGACGTAGGCCATTTTCATAAGGCTGAACCACTTTAAAAATCTTTTGTCTTATTTATTTACTCGTATTTATCTGTGATTAATTAATTAAATCAACTCTAGTTTTTTACATCAACAGATTGGCACCGTCTGTGGGAACGACTATACGTAGCATTTTTCACTAAAAACTTATCACCAATGGCTGAGATCCTAGAATCTCGTAATCGAAACAATGCCAAAGTTCCTCTTAACCCACTTGCTCCCCCAACTATCTAAGATCTCACTGGCATAGTGGCCAATTTAGCCCAAGGGCAAACAGCCATGCAAGAGACCATGCGTCAGCTCATTCAAACTGTTCGTATCGAAACACCTGCCTAGTCAGGTCAACGAAGAGTTTAGAGAAACACCCATTTACCATCTTCGAGAACCAGACATATACTATTCCCAGATGTTTCTCAGTCTAGATGCACTGAATCTCATCATACTGAGAGGTCCAATGATCCTTCATATCAGCCTTGCCGGATCTCCTCCATAAGAGCTACGGATTCTTGACAAAATGTTACTTTAACCCCAGAACGAACAAGCGCTTTGGAGAGGTTTAGTAAAGTCTCTCCCTTTGACTGTTTGGGCCCTAGGAGGAATAGAAACCCCCCTAGGATTGCGTCAAGAAATTCTCAACGACCAAACGATCTAAGGAAAAGTTCTGCCCAATTACGCCCAACAACTCATAATTAAAGATCCCAAGAGGAGAATTTAGATCGATCTGTTGCTCGAGAAAATAGATCCGAGGCTGGAAACGACGCATGGAAGGGATCCATTCAGAGGTTGGAAGACAGGTTAGGGGAAATGGCCAAGGCCAGAAACCCTCTCCAAAGAACCTTTATAAAAGGATCACCTTTTGTTCAAGCAATTGTGGATTTTCCCACACCATAGAAATTTAAAGCTCCTATAATGACGCCAAAATATGATGGAAAAACTGATCCCATCCTCCACATAGAGCAGTACCAAGCTGCTGCTGATATCTATGCAGTTCCTAATGAGATGAAGTGCAGAGCATTCTCAGGAACTATCGCTGGGTAATCCCAAATATGGTACAATAACCTTCCTCGGGGGTAGATTGCTACCTTCCACTAGCTGGCAGAGCTCTTCATAGGAAATTTCTATTTTAGTGCGAAGCTAGTTAAAAGGGTAGCACACCTATTGAGTGTAAGGCAGAAAATAGGAGAGAGTACCAGGGATCACATCACTCGTTTTAATAACGAGAAACTTGAGGTAATCGACTATAAGGAGAAGACAACAATTATAGCTCTGATGAGTGGTTTATTACATAACAAGTTATATGATACTTTGGCCAAAGGTCCTCCCAAATCTGTAGCTGAATTGATGGCAAAAGCAGCCAAGATCATGAACGCTGAAGAGGCCATGGATACGAAGAAGAATGCTGACACTAAAATAGAGACTAAGGCTGAAGTTAAATCTAAAAGAAAAGATTAAAAGCACAATGGGGGCAGCAAGTAGTCGAAAGGTAAAGAGACGCTAGAGCAGTTGAAGAAGTATGGGAATTATACTCCCTTAAAGGTGGACATAAACCATATTCTGGAGGAGAACAAGAACAACGGGGAGCTAACTTGGCCGACGAAATGAGGACAACCCCTGATAAGAGGGACAAATCCAAATATTATGAATTTCATAGAGATCATGGCCATACGACCGAGTTTTACATAGCCCTCCAGAATGATATTGAAGCACTTATTCGAAGAGGAAAATTAAACAGGTTCATTGATTGTCAGAATGATGGGAAGACTAACAAAAGAGTAAGGCAAAGGTCTAAATCTCCTCGTTAAACAAGAGATGATAAGAAGAGGGACCATGAAGATGATCCAGAGGATGACCTCAACCTCCTCAAAAAGCTAAGGCAACCCGAACGCGAGGTATTTTCAATCTATTTAGGATCATTTGAATGTAATATGATCACAGGTGGAGATGCAGGAGGTGGGGATCATACTGCTGAAAGGAAAGCTTACCTCAATGAGGCCCAAGCTTGTTCTTATATACAGAGCATAAATCTGGCGGAAGAGGATTGCCCGAGGAAGGTGAACAAGGATAAACTGATCATCGGTTTTTCCAAAAATGATCTGGAAGGTATTCTGTATCCTCACGGTGACCCATTGGTGATCAAGATGAGGATGAAGGATGTGGTGATTTCACATGTATTGGTAGATAATGGTAACTCTACAGACATCATGTTCAGCCCCTATTTTAATAGCTTGAATTTGAAGCTAGCCCAGTTGGAGCCATATCACAGGCACCTCCTCGGTTTTACTGGCGAGAAGGTCTTTCCACTTCGGACGATCAAGTTGGATATGCTTATTAGTACCTGGCCTGCTTGCAGAACAAAAAAGTATGCTTTTTTGTAATAGATAAAAACGTCCAATTAGCCTACAACATAATCATAGGGAGGGTAGGCTTGAAAAAGTCCGAGGTAGTGCCATCTACGGTACACCAATGTTTGAAGTTTTTGACCAATTTCGGAGTTGGAGTTATAAAAGGCCACCAGAAAGTAGCTCGGGAATGCTATTATTCATCTGTCGAACATGAAGAGTTGGAGGAAGCCAGGAAGAAGACCACCATGTACCAAGTGAATGAGTCTGAAGAGGCAGAGATTGAGACCTTGGACCCTAGAGATGAATTCAAGCTCGTGAATGGTCAGGTCATGGGGGCTACGAAGAACATCATTCTAGACGACGAACGTACAGAACGAACAACTCAAATTGGCGCCTCATTGGACCCATCAATAAAGTAGGAGTTATTAAAAATTTTAAGGCACAGAAAACAAGCTTTTGCATGGAGTCATGAAGACATGCCAGGGATAGACCCGACCTTCCTGTTCCACGAACTCAATGTTAATAAGGAGGTCAAGCCAGTGAAACAACGAAGAAGGGTATTTATCCCAGAGAAGAATCAAGCCATTAAGGAGGAAGTCGAGAAGCTATAAAAGGCCTATTTTATTGAGGATGTCAAATATCCTGATTGGCTAGACAATGTGGTGATGGTGAGGAAGAAGAATAACAACTGGAGAATGTGTGTAGATTTCACAGATCTCAACAAATCCTGCCCAAAAGATCACTTTCCCTTGCCCTGAATTGATCAGCTGATGGATGCCACCTCGAGGCACGAATTATTGAGCTTCATGGACGCTTATTACGGCTATAACTAGATTAAGATAAAACCATAAGTAGGGAGAGTACTTATTTTATTACCCCAAGGGGAACATACTGCTATAATGTTATGCCTTTCGGACATAAAAATACAGGTGTAATTTACCAACGGCTGATGAATAAAGTGTTTGCAGAGAAAATTAGCCATAACGTGGAGGTTTACGTCAATGATATGCTGACTAAGAGAAAGAAAGCTACTGACCATCTAGATGACTTGAGCCAAACTTTTGATCAGCTGGAAAAATATCAGATAAAGCTGAACCCGACAAAATGCATATTTAGTGTACGAGAAGGCATGTTCCTCGGGTATATTGTGAATTAGCGAGGCATTGAGGTGAATCCTGAGAAGATTAAAGCTCTTCTAGAACTACGATCTCCAACTACGAAGAAGGAGGTTCAAAGCCTCATGGGGCGTGTCGCGGTGCTTAACAAGTTTGTATCACGAGCAAAGGATACGTGCCTCCCATTCTTTATGACACTCAGAAAAACTTTTGAGTGGAATGATGAGTGCGAGAAGGCATTCCAAGAGTTGAAGAAATATTTAGGGACACCTCCATTGCTATCCAGACCGGTGATGGAAGAGAGATTATAATTGTATCTGGCTGTCTTGGAGAGTGCAGTTAGTTCAACATTGATAAGAGTGGAGGATGGAGTGAAAAAACCGATGTATTACACTAGATAAGCATTCCAAGGAGCATAGATTAGATATCCAAGATTGGAGAAGCTGGCATTAGCTCTGATCGAGGTAATCAGGAGGATGAAACCATACTTCCAGGCCCATACCGTAGTGGTGTACACTGATATGCCACTCAGACAGGCTTTGCATAAGCCAAAAAAATCCGAAAGACTGATGTATTGGGCAGTAGAACTTGGTGAGTATGATATTGTTTATGAAGCAAGGTCTTCGCTCAAGGGGCAGGCGGTAGCAGATTTCATTGCGAAGTTCACTTACCCAGATACCTCCGACCAGCAAGGGCCTAATGCAGAATAACCCATGGATGTTAGGGGATCGTCAAAGACAACCCCCGATCAACTTCCATTAGCAGATTTACCAGAGGGGATAGACAATGAGCAACATGAATCATCGGGTAACAACCCAGTGTTGGGGGAGGATAAAAGGAAGTACCAAATATTCCATCAGGGAACTTTGTTAGACCAAGAGTTTGATAATGGTATACCTGTATGGAATTTGTATGTTGATGGCTCTTCGTGTGCTACAGGCAATGGAGCCGAAATAATTCTCAACAGTCCAGATGGATTGGATAACGAATATGCTATGGGCTTTCAACTTAAGGCTTCCAATAACGAAGCCGAATATGAAGCTATGATCGTGGGCCTCAGTTTAGCCAAAATAATGCATACAGAGCAAGTTACCTTATTTAGTGATTCATAATTAATTGTAAATCAGATTCGGGGGTTGTATGCAGCGAAGGGAGACTTCATATCAAGGTACCATGCCAAAACTATGGAGATTGTACCCACTTTTACAGCGGTCCAATTGATCAGAATACCAAGATTAGAGAATGCGAGAGCTAACGCACTAGCTTGGTTACCCTCAGCTACTCGCACCGAGATACGAAGAACGATTCCTATTGAGATATTAGCAGACCAGAGCATAGATAAAGATTTAATGGTGAGATTCATCACCTTGGATATGGGACCATCCTAGATGGACCCCATTAGGGCGTATATCGAAGAGGGAGTTGTACCAACTAACCAACTTGCAGCCAAGAGGCTGAAGTTCAAAGCTGCTCGGTATGTACTGAACAATGGGGTTTTGTATAGAAGGGGTATCATAGCAGGCCTACAGAGATGTGTGCATCCTTTAGAAGTTAAAGATCTGATAAAAGAAATTCACGAAGGCTTTTTTGGAGCTCATGTAGCAGGTCGGACTCTCCTGCAGAGGATAACGATGCAGGGATACTATTGGCCAACGATGAGAGCTACTGTACAGCTTATGCAAAGAAATGAAATAAGTGCCAATGTTTCTCTTCCATTCAAAGAACTCCCCATGCATTATTAATACCCATAACTCCCCTTGGCCATTTTCCATGTGGGGTATAGACTTGGTCGGGCCTTTGCCGACCACCAAAGGAAGATTAAAATATCTAGTAGTCGCTGTTGATTATTTCACCAAGTGGGCTGGGGCTGAGCCTCTTATTAACATGTCGTATGAAAGGGTTACCAGTTTATTTAGAAGAATATTATTTACAGATATGGTTTGCCACATGCTTTCATTACTGACCATGGTACCCAATTTGATAATGAGGAGTTCGCTGCATATTATCATCAATCTAACATCCAGAAGATCCATTCTGCACCAGGCCATCCCCAGAGCAATGGGCAAACTGAAGTGACAAATAGGACTCTGCTGAATGGATTGAAGAAACTGCTGGATGATGCAAAAGGAAATTGGACTAACGATCTACATTCCGTGTTATGGGCTTATCGCACAACATCCCGCACAACAATTGGGGAATCTCCTTACATGCTAGCATTTGGAAGTGAAGCCGCCATACCAGCTGAAATGGGCCTACCCACACACAGGGTGCTTAATTTTAACTCTCTTATAAGTGATTTGATGAGACATTTAGACTTGGATATGCTTAAGAAAGTGAGAGAAGATGCGGAGATCAGGAACGCAGCTTACCAGCAATGAACTGCCATGTTCTATAACAAAAGAGTCAGGAAATGTGATCTTAAAGAGGGAGATTATGTGCTCAAGAAAGTGATCCAGAAGCATAACAAGCTGGAGGCCAACTAACATGGGCCCTACCGGGTAACTACGGTTGTTCGACCTGGGACATACTGTAACAACCCGCGTAATTTTGGACTATTTTAATTAATTTCTGGAAAATGGAGAAAAATAAAGTTTTTGATAAAATTATTTTTATTGCTCAAATATGTTGGTTATTATTTTTAAAGGCGAGAATTTCAAACGGTTTCGAAAACGGAGTTAAAACGGATTTTAAAATGATTTTAAAATGTTTTTAACTCTTGGGGTTGTTTTGAGTTCCAACTCTTCATTTATTTGCATTATAAAAGGAAGTCATGGGCAACCCTGTTAACCTACTTTTGGCAAAAAAAATTGGCAGCAAATATATTTTATATTCCTCTTCTTTTTATGTACACATTGGCCCTTGAGATTTGTGAGTTCCAACCTTAGATTAAAGGTGTTCTTGGGGCTATTTTGTTCGAGGTTCTTGGAGGAGCTTTTGTAGATCTTTTGTGTTTATCTTGAGGATGTGATGATTGGTTTCTTATCATGGTTTGAGGTATGGGGTTTTACACAATATGCTCCTTAAATCTCGCTAGTGTCATTCTCTTTGAATTCTTGTTTAATTGAACTCATATTTGAATTGTTAAATTCATTGAAATCTGGAAAAATAATTGTTGAAATTATTTTGATTCATGTGGTATCATTATATTGTTGATGAGCACGTTGTCATGAGATTTTAATATGGCACGGATGTTGGGCACCCTCCAAAATTCCTATTTCCCGGGATATGGCTTGATAAAGCATATGCGGATGGGGTGAGGCCTGGTGACCCGGTTAAAGTGTTGTTGAGAAATTATATTGATAAATGCCATGAGATTTGCATTTTGATTTGAATATTCGTACTCGTGTTGTTAGGCTTTGTTCATCGTTAATATAATTGTTGAGCATCTTTCTTGTCGTATTGTGTACTTCCCCATATTTTCTTTTAGTGGCAGGTTAGCGTGGATTTGGGCACTATGGATTATTGGAGATTGATTTTATCTTGGATATGTTGGGAAGAATTTTTAATACATTTGAGAAGACTTGTATTTATTTATTTTGATGTATAGAGCATTGGGATTTATTTTATTTCGAGTTAGATGTTGTATTTAATTCGAGAGATTTGTTGTATTGAATTTGAAGAATTGAGATTAGTGGATTTATATGATTGTGGGTTTATTTAGATGCTCTATACCTTGTGTATTGTGGATTTAGATTTATTTTATCGTATTAGCGTTTCCTTAGCTCTCCCGGACGGGCGGGGTGTTACACATACAAGATAGAAACCTTAGAGGGAGAAGAATTAAAAAAATGAATGGAATGCGGAGCACCTGCGCAAATATTATCAGTAATACAAATTTGCATGTACCCCATTTCTTTCAATATGAATAAAGATGATATTTTCTCTATATTCTTTTTATTCATTTTTTGTCGGAGTACTCGTGCTACACACTACACCACCAACTAAGGTTGGTCAGCATATCAATAACCACCAACTAAGGTTGGTCGGCATATCAACAACCACCAACTAAGGTTATTCGGCACTAATAAACTTAACCAATAATGTTGGCATATCAATCATACAAGGCAAAGCCTGTTTGATTTTAGGTGACCTCAAGGGGCATCCAAAACTAGGCAAAAAGATGGGTGACCTCACGGGGCATCCACTGTCTAGGCACCAAGGTAATCCTGGTACGATTACTACAACTAATCAAGATCATGGGATGAAACTTGTTCCACTGCTTAGGCACTTATGGGTGACAAGTCATTGCAACTAGGCAGCAAGTGGGGCAAGCTCCATTATCTAGGCAATCAAAATTAAACAGGACAAATTGTCCCTTTATATGGGTAAAAAATAATAATAAGAAAAACATCGTACAAATTATTTCCAAGGAAAGAAAATTGCACAAAGATAAATTTTTCTTCATTAAATACAAGAAAGTTACACGAAGATGAATTTTTCTTCAATGAGTATAAATTTCCTATTCTATGGGCTTTTTTCCCTCTGATTTTGATACAAGTTCCATCCCAGATGGAGGATCATCTAAAGCATAAGAAGAATTGATAAAATTCATATCTTGTAGCATTCTAATGTTGCTCGAACTTGGGCGATCAAGCAAATGCTGAGGTCGAGATATCTCAAAATCTTCATGAAGCTGGTAATCACCAAGATACATGGAGATCAAACACTAAGGAATGGAATGGGCGGGAATCCAGCTGACATCCGGTTTAAAAGGAGGGTTAGGAAGATCAAGTACCCCAGGCTCGTACCAATCCCATAAGGAATTTCCTTGTTAAAGTCTCATCACGCCTAAAGCGTTCAACCATCCCTATTAGTATCCCTCGTTATTTGACCGTTTCAATCGAGCATCGAGATGGCATCGAGCTTCATTATATCCCGCCATCTAAAACTCTCTAGGTTGCTTGTGAAATTGATAAGTCAATCTCTCAACCTGCTCATGAAATGTCTTCACCAAGGTTACTTTACTTTTCAGTGCAGATCTTTGGTTAGAGAGTTAGTCGGTAAGATTTTAAATTTTTTGGGACATTTCAGCGAAGGCTTGATTTTTTGCTTTCATCTGAGCAGCCCGATTTGCTAAGGTTTGTTCAGTACTAGTCTCTTCAACACTCCTTTGACCAGCTCTAGCTTTACCCCGTGAGGAGGATGTAGGTCTAGCTTGTTTCAAAGCCTCCAGTTCTTCTCTCAAAGCAGCATTTTCAGTTTCTAAAAATAAAAAACCTCCATCCTTGACTGGGACTCCCAAAGAAGAGGAGGCAGCAGATTTGAGTTGCTTCACTTCTTCTCGCAAGGCAATATTTCCCTCCTCCAATAGCTTGGCAATATTCTTATGTTCTTCAACGTCAAGTTTCAGCACACTTTCTCTTTTCTCATGGGTTGAGATATATTTGTCATAGCCCCGATCAGCACTCAACTGTTGGTATTTTTTCTCATAACCTTCGTGCAGAAGTGTAGTGGTTTCCTTGTGTTGAAGTTGAAGTTCCTCAATTATCCCTTGGAGGTCTTCAATCATTTCATAATAAGCCATATTATTGGTTACAACACGATCAAGTAAACACTTCAAGTATTGGTATGCATCAATTACTCGCTCAGGTGCATCAGGTCTAAGGATGTCGATTATTTGAGCCTCAGTAAAATCTGTATGACCAGCTTTGAAGTAATCATTACATTTCTTCATCAACTCTGTATCATGATCTAATAAGAGCTCCATCCTGGCAATAAACTAGCAAGGAAAAGTAAAAATGCATCAACAACGATACAGACAGAGCAAGTAAAAGAGAAGTTCAAATAACATAACAAAGTTTATTTTTATTGATCATAAGATGAGAAAGTTATAACTAAAAGAGGGACAATAACCTAATTAAATAGCCGAACAACTCTACACCTTCTCCTTACTCCTTACAATATCTTCAGCTGGTTTGGATGAAGGAGTTAGTTGCACGAGGGAAGTTGTCATTACTCGGTAGAAGTTGTAGCCTGCTGAACTTGCTCGGATGATTGAGGAAGGGTAGCAGCAGGTGTTTGTTCCACTATTACCATTGAAGATTCATCAGATTTAGCTTCATCTTCTTTTTCTTCTTCAACAGCAGGAGAAGGGCTATGGATGTGTTCCTAGAACAATTCAGAATCCTCAGCAATATTCAACCTCTTTAGAGCTGCTACCCATCCATCTCTGAAGAGAAGATCTTCGGGAGACTTCAGCTTCTCTTTAAGCTCTTTCTTACACCGTTCAACCTCTTTAAGCTTAGCGTCAGCCTCTTCGGCAGACTTCAGCTTCTCCTCAAGCTCTTTTTTACGTCGTTCAGCCTCTTCAAGCTTGGCATTAGCTTCCTTGGAGGCATCTACTGCCTGATCTCGAGCTGTATTAGCTTATTGTAGAGCTTACTCAGCAGATTTAATTTTTTTCTCCCAAGTAGACTTGTCCTCTTAGTACTTCTACCGGGACTACTCCAAAGACTTCGATAACCCAGCAAGGGATTCCTAAACACCACTGGATGATGTTGAAGCTTTGATGGCTTCATCCTTTTCCACGATATTGTCGAAACACACCAGAAACTACAAAAGGAAGAAGAGAACGAATTAGAGCATGAACATGACAATGGAAAATTAGAAAAATAAATGTAATGACCACTTACTGATGTAAGAAGTTGGGCTTCAGCATCGATAACTTTATCCCGAGGAGTAAAAGTTTCAGCAGCTCGGCAGTCAGGGAGAGTCCCTGACTTGATCAATTTCTTGTCCAACCCAGGAGTAAGGATGACTGGAGCACTACCCCTCAAAGAAGAAATTCCAACTCCAGTAAGTTGGGAAATAGTATCTACAGGCCTTTCAGCAAGACCCCTCCTCAACCTCCTCAGAGGTGTTTCCTCTTCTTCAATCAAAGGTGCTGCCTCTTTTGAGAAAACAACTTCAATCAAAGTTGCTGCCTCTTTAGAGGCAACAAGGGGTTTCTTGCTAATATCTTTGGCGGGAGGAACAACATCCTTCTTCTTAGTTCTATTAGCAGGAACATCGTTTTTGTTCTTCTTTGCCCCCTCAGTTCTAGGAGCAGACTTGGCAAAGAACTCAGGAACCTTCCTCTTCTTCATCAGATCAGCAATAGATGTACCCAAATCATAAGAATATTCTTCTTCGTTTGCTCGAGATGCTGGTACTTGATCAGGATCAATTATCACAGGAGCGGTAAGAAGATGAGCAATAAAAGATGAGGTGGTGTTTTTGTATCTCAACAAATAAGAAGCAGACCTCACGTGCTCCCCATTAATGGACTGATGCAAACCCCAGATAAGTGTAATTTTTTTATATTTATGTCACTCTCTTTTGGAGGTTTCCTTTTATTGTCAACTTCAACAAATAAAAAATAAGTGTCAGTGAAGAATTTCATCAAACACAAAGAAATCTAAATTAAAAAAAAAAAACTAAAAACAACCTATCCCATTGCTATAAAGTGGACATATGGGACCTTGATACACATATTTTCCTTTTAATGGGGGTTGTTGCCAATTTTTCATCACAACCCCATTATCAAATAATCCCGATTGGTATCGGGGAGATTGACCACTAAAGATCTATTTGAAAACCTAGTTTTAAATAAAAAGTAGTATCACTGGTAACCCATTTATAACAATACATAATGTCAGGAATTCCTAAGCGAGTTCCATGTATTTGGTTCAACCTATGTACGCGATTAATTACCCTCCATGTATTTGAAGCTACTCTTGCAGGAACAATATCGAAATATTGGCAAAAATCCAAACACAGGGGATTAGGCGGGAAAGAAAAACCACACCCCGCTATAAAAATGGAGGGAAACCGTTGTCCCTTAGCTAAAGGAAATAAATTAGAAGGGCAAGGAGGTTCCTCTAGAATAACCCAAGAGGGAATTACAAAATCAGCCCGAAATTTATCCAAGGATTCGACAAGAGAAACCATGGTGACTAAAGTAAAGAAAGAAGAAGGAAGAAATTCTTACAGAAAACTGAGAAATCTGCTAAGGCGGACGGCATAAAGAAATTGTGCATAATTTCAATAGATACGCCCTCTCTAACCTTCTGGTCTAAGTCTGTCACGAATCTCTAAATTCTATAGTGAACGTACGCACAATTTCTAATGTGTGACAACCCCTCCTCCCCCGTTAACCCATAATTTCATCCAGCATCAAATTTCATTCAACGGGGTCTACTTAGACCCTACTGGTCCTCTTCATGCCCCATTATACTATTTAAAGGATATTTAAGGGTTCCTACGTATTTTATCTGGATTAAACAAAAAGGGGAAAAACATGCAGTTTCCCATGAGGGGTCGATCGATCGATCGATCGATCAATCATCGATTGATCGATGCTCTTGGTCGATCGATCGATCAAACAGTTATTCTGAATTCAGCCATTGTTATCTACGGGTTTCCTTCTCCAACCTCACCCAAAACTCCATTAACGATTCCCAAACTCCCCAAAAAAAATTCTACCAGTCATATATACCTATATACATGATTTCCTACGTGAAACATGTACAAATTCATCAAAGGGATTGAATTAGTGGGGTAAATTAACATAATCTAATTTTTCATGAAACTTCCATTCTTCTAGTTCTTTTCCAGATTTCTTGCTGAATACAGTACAAAAATTGAGTGAGAAAACAAAGAGTTTAGAAATCTGGAAGTAAAAAGTAGAAGACGATTTGATTCTATCGGTTTTAAATACCTTGCATCGGGAAGTGAGAAAAGAAATGATTACTAGAAAAGACGATTGCGTTTCCGGCGGCTAAATGATGAAAAAGATGCAAATATCCAAACGACTGTTGAAGATTCAAAATATTTACAAGTTTGCCATTTCGCGCTCAGATGGCAAGACTAAAGAGAAAATTTCCTAAGTGTTGGAGATATGTAATCTACCAAGACTGGGTAAAACATAACCTAGCAACTTCTGGGCATAATGTTCCACACTCTCATATTCAACCTCAACTGTGAAACATTGGAGGCTTCTGTTGATACAAAAATTAGTCAGCTGATGTGGACCAATTATATGAAGACACGTGTCATCCTAATAGCAAAAACATATATTCACTGAACAACTTATAATACCGAGCTACTCAGCACCCCGAGCTACTTAGCGTGTAAAGCATCTAGCTAGGAAAATCAAACGACAAGTAAAAATTCGATGAACATCGGATTCAATGAACCTTCTTATTATGTACAGATGCATATGTATATTAAAGAACGACATATTGTTTATTCATACGTACAACCCAAGGGCTATAAATACATTGTAACACCCTCCATAATAGGGTAATTTATCTCTTGTAATCGTCATCGAGATTAAGGCCAGCAATACAAAATAGTGGACGTAGGCCATTTTCATAAGGCTGAACCACTTTAAAAATCTTTTATCTTATTTATTTACTCATATTTATCTGTGATTAATTAATTAGATCAAGTCTAGTTTTTTACATCAACAATAATGGTGGTGATTGGTATCATAAAGTGTTTTCTATCATTCAACATTTGTTATCTCTCATTATATTACTTGTTTAATTTTATGTATTTTGTTACGTTGAGATTGTTACCAGATGTTTTTTATTCCCTTGATTTTATATTAGACTTGATCAATATATTTATGGATTTTATGAGGTATCATAGAATTGCCCGGTAATATAATGAAAGATGAAAATCTGTCTAGTTCAAGGTGGGGTGATTTAAGCTACGAATGAGAAATATAACATCATAAGGGAACTAGGATGTCCGATGAGTTAATTTTTATTGACAGTTGAGGGATGCCGCTATAAAATTTAATTGAATTATATCTTGTGTGTTTATTTGAAATTATTTTTTTCAATTTCATGATTCTAGGATTTCAAAATGAATTCCACCATTTCTCACAGTTTTAGTCTTATAGCGTATCTGGAATAAGTTTCAAGGATCGTAATTGTAATTAAACATTATTCTAACTTAATGGGATTATAAACTTTTTTAACCCATAATTTCCATCAACATTTTAAAATAGTGATGTGATTAACTGTTCGCGTCAACTCATCCGCATCCCAACAGATGGTTTTAATCACGGAATGACGGTATTTTAAAATACATGATAATTCTTTCAACTTAAGTTTTATGTGTTCGATACCCCAACGGGGAAGTTCTATATGTGGATTTTAAAATTTTAAAGAATTGACCGATGAAATCTGTTAACACCTTTGTTGGTTGATGACACTCAAGTAAGAATTATGTTTTTGAAATGATTTCCATCATTGATTGAACTAAGAATTCTTTAGATTAGAAATGGTGGGGAAGCTCGATACCATTTCGTAATCTGGATCTGAGTTGAGAAGAGCTTTTTGATCTCCCGAAAGCGAATTAGGAGGATAAGAATAAGTCTCTGTTACACCGGTTTAGGTTAAGGAAAGTTTATATTCCTCGGTTGTAGTGAAATAGACAAAAGACAGGTATTCTCACTACAATTAGTTATAACTTTTATATCAACGTGTCCTGGTTTTCCTTGCTCTATAAGGATAACGACGAGGTAATGGTTTATCTCTTAAAAATAAATGAATGATTTATGATCTGATCTATGGTAACTTGTTATGTAGATTCAAGGACCACAAATCAGGAGTGCAATTCGTTATAGTGGTCTCAGGTAACCGAACAATTACTTTAAAGAGAGATATTTCTAGTTATGGGTAATTGAAATAATGCAACGATATTAGTAGCGGGATATTCTTATGAATACTAGTGTAGACATAAGGTTAATGCAGGTAAATTATTTAATTTACCTGGTTTTAGAAATGTTTGTTTCAGTTTTCAGGCTCGTGACAGAGTGTAATTTTACAAAAAAAAATGTTGTATGGCATAACCCCATGAATAATGAAATGATTGTTTGCTAGTGCAAATCTTGTGGCTTCCAATACTAGAAGTAATGCAAAAGTATTTTTTTATTATTTATTTTAATATGGTACCGATGTTTTCTAATGCCTTTAAAACGAGGCAAATTTCTTCAGGAATTGCTTTCACGTAAACCATTATATATGAATAGGCGGGTATCACATGACAACACCACATAAACTCTTCTAGAACGTTTAATAATTTTAACAGGATCAACTATGGTTGAAACCTTTACTATATTATGTACCGATTCTCAAGAAATAAAATTTTTAGCTTTTAGAATTGTTTAGGTTGTTTGTTATTTTCTAGACAAATGTCAGAGTTGATGAGAGTATATATATATATGTATGTATCAACTTTGATCGATAATAATTCAACTTATTTTTAAAAGAATAAGTGATTTTTTCACATTCTTTAAACATTCTCAAGATTTCAATGTATAGTAAATGATTGATATGTGAAGAGTAGTTACAGATAAATACCATAAAAAATATATAAATCAAAAGATCAAGAGACCACATTTTAATGGTGAATCCATTAATAGGATAGTTAAGGGGATCTTTAATCATTAAAAGAGTATTTAAAAATATATTATAATTAATAAAGAAATTAAAAAGACTAGGATTTAAAAAGTCATTATTTAATATCTAATTCATTTTGAGACTAATATCAATAAAAAATATATTTAGTGCTTCAGGTACAAATTATAAATAATTATTTTGAGAATTTTCAATATTCATACGTCATGAATAATCTAAACTTCAAGTTTTGATTTATGGTATATCTTATTGGAGCTTCAGGTCCAAATGTTTTTAAATAACACGAGAGCTTCATGACTCCTCTTTTCAATAGTAATTAGGAAAAGCTATATCCCAATTACAAATAATAATTTGTGAGCTTTTGTTCACAATAATATTTTAGGACTTCACGTGACAAATATAATTGGGGTCCCTTAGTCTATACCCATTCACTTAGACAATAAAAACTTTAGGTTTGATTGTATTATATTTTCTTTGAGACTATAGGTTCGAATAATTCGAAAACTTTTAGTTTCAAATTTGAATAATTGTTGAGAAAATTTACATCTCAATTTTTAAAAAAATAAGAGAACTTCAAGGCCCAAATTAAAATTGTTATATAGGAACTCCAGTTCCTAAATTAAATTACTATATGGGAACTTTAGGTACCAAATTTAAAATTGTAACTAAGAACTAAAAGATCCAAATTTAATTACAAATGAAACTTCAGGTTCCAACGTTGAATGATAATTTGGAACTTTGGATCCTAATAAAAAAATAGGAAACTTATGGCGCCATAATTTAAATGGTAATTGGGAACTTTTAGTCCCAATTTAAAATAATTTGGGAGCTTCAAGCCCCAAATTAAAAAAAACTGTACGCGAACTTCAATCCCTAAATCAAAGTAACTATTTGGGAACTTCAGGCACCAACATGTAAATATCCATTAAAAATTTCAAGCCCCCAAATTAAAATAATAAATAGAGAATTTCAAATCTCAAAATAAAAGTAATAATTGATAATTGCAAGTCCCAAATTTAATTGCATATGAAACTTCATATTATAATTTCTAGACAATTGGAACTTAGAGTCCCATTGATAATTAAGGAAAGTTTCATCCTAATAATATTTGCTAATTTTTAATTCCCATTAAGGACTGTTTGGTCACGTTAAGAACTGGGCGACTAGTCCTTTATAAAACTTAAAATAGAGTATCCGGTTGGTTCATTATTAACATCACTGTCGAAAAATAATTTTCTTATTAACCACCTAATAATTAATTAAGCTAGTGTCAAAACATTTCCCAATAGTAAAAATTATTTAATTTAAATCATTAAACACATCCAACATTTTCACGAACAAATGAATAATGAATAAAAAACTATCTGACTGAATGTAAAGAAACTAGAATAATCATCCCAGTTAAATGAATATCCAAACCATCAAAATCTAATAATACTAAATTCGACCGAATGCTCAATATGTAAAAGAAATGTGTACAATATCTCTTTGACATACAAAAATGAGAATGGGCGACACCCGCCCTAACTAGAAAGTCTAAATAATAGAACTGAGATGATAGAAGTGGAAGCGTCTAAATATGAGGACCTACAACTCCCACAATAGCTGCAGCACGTCAAATGGTCTGAAAGTCGAAACTTGGCATCCTTGTGGCTGGACACCTAAAATAAAAATAAAAATACAACAAGAGAAAAGATATTTTGCAAAAGACGGGTTAGAGACCGAGTGTAAAATGTTTTAAAATAATTTAGCAAATATTTAAAAATTGCAATAACGCCAATATTAGGTGCATGTTAGCTTTTCGAGCACTCACTTGAGATTCTCACCTCTCAACTATTGTGGACGGCTAACGTAACTTTAATCCGTCTTAATTATATTTATCAAACCTAATAAGGTCGTAACCATAAACCTTCTAATCCTCACCCGTAGCAATAACCCGTATTCCCCACATATAATTATTATTTAAGTTTCTGCATTTACTATCCCAAGTAAAATTCCACAATAAGGTTGAGAATTCACATAATTGATTCGATTCCATTTAAACGTTCATCTACATATTCGCACGGTATATTAAATCACAAGTATTTATATTCCATCACACTATAAATAAATAGTAATACAACACCATAGACTCAGCTGCAGTGCGGACATACTCTGCTATCAAGTCTCGATACATCTCGTACTGAATAAGAACAATCAGTTCGGAATCACTCTTGAACCGTATAAATACAAGTCACACATATTGGAGGAGAATATAATTCCAAGCCTATGGGCTATTCACATACCTACGCACCCATATGACCGACAACTTATCAACTCACAGATAAGTCGTTCCTAGGTTCTATGCTCTGAGGTACCAATCTAATATCCCCTCGAAGGCTCATCAAGATAAGATTGTCCTCTCTTTAAGACCTCCCATGATAGAAAGTATATAGGTATGTCATACACAAAATTTATAGTACTATAGGTATTCACACAATCCATCAAGATCATTAGATATACACATAGCCCCAAATATTTTAGTTCATACGTAGTATTATTCTCGTCACTACCTACGCTATATTCATTTAATTACAAATACTCTCTCTCGTAATTCTCAAGGATAACCCACTGCTTCAAACACCTTAAAGTTTTATTCTTAAATAAATTTAATAATTCTACCCTATATCGAAATAAATTCCAATCTCACTCGAATTAACTATGCTGCACAAATTAGAACCAAAACGAATTTTTCAGAAATCCTGTTAAGTCGCTCAAACGAAACTGCATCTCATTTGAAAGAGATAGCAGTTCATTTGAACGACCCCTATGCGCGAGATGCCATCATGCTCGAACGAGATCCAATCTCATTTGAACGAGATTGCACAGCTTCGTCCCCTACTTTTGCATGCTTCATTTTTTCGCCATTAACAACCCTAAAACCTCTACTGATTGCTGCCAAACTCCCAACAATTAGTTCCAATCATTATTCCAACATATAGGGATGATTTCTAACAACCTAGAATCATTTAATCGTTAATAAACAACCCTTAAATTTGAAATATCCAATTAAATCAATAAAACCCCAGTTCTTCCCATTATCATTCAAGAACATAATAAACTCAGATTCGTTCATCGCAATACAACAGAAATTTGTGACTTCTAATCTACCTACATGAGGGTTTAACATATTTTGATTTCAGATTGTAATTAGTCATCTTAAACCTCCAATTTCATCAAGATTATGAACAATACATGGGTATTATACACCTATACAAACATGAACATGATTATTGCTATAGTTTTGCAAGAATTAAACACTTGCCTCATAAAAGAACGTCTTATCCATTGATGTAGTTGGTATGGTTATGATCCTCATTCTTTGATCTACGCGATAGTGATCTTGGTGGTGTAAAAGGTACACTAGTGGTGGTTCTGGCCCTAGAAACCTCTCCTCCTCCTCCTTCCTCCTTTTTGTGTCTAACACTGATAGCCCTAATCTAACCCACATACATGATATATTAACCCTTTAATTTTCATCATTAATAATAGTTCAAAAATATAAATTATCAAAGCACCCTCATGGGATGTCGGTTTGGCCTAAAACTATCCCGGGACCCAAACTAAGCCCCCGGGTAGACTTTTTTGACTATTTCGACCCTTCGGGAGACATTGGGGCACTCGAAATGACCATTTGGGTGACTTATGAATATTTTATTTTTTATTTTATTAATTTAGTCCTGGCACGACTAACACGCACGTCTCGACTTAATTACCGTAATTATCGTATTTCTTACTCGTGACGATTTTCATAAATTTTCAATCATATTCACAATAATATATTACTTTATTCGCTCAGTAATATTCAATATAATTCTCATCAATAAATATCAACCCTTATCTCGCTAGTTAGTATTTATTTTAATCTGGATTAATTATCAATTAATTTCCTATTTTTAATTTAATTAATCCAATATTTTAAAATCATAAAAAATACGAGGTGTTACATACTCCTCCCCTTACAATGAAATTTTGTCCCAAAATTCGGAAATATAAAAGTATTCCTGGTAAAACTAACCCTGAATATTTCCCGCGCATCTCATCCTTGTGTTCCCAAGTAGACTCCTCGACGTTATAGTGCTCCCGCTAAACACGCACAAGTGGAACTACCTTCGACCTCAATCTCCTCTTTCTATGTTCTAGGATAGCCACTGGCCTCACCTCATATAAACTATCAGGCTATAAATCACTCTAGTCCAGCGCAATGTGAGTATGAGTCAACCCATCGCGGAGATACCGTCTAAGCGAAGAGATATGGAACACATCATATATATTATGAAATTGTTTGGACAATCCCAAATTATATGCCACCATTCCAATCCTCTCGATAGTGGGAAATGACCCCACGTACCTCAGTGCTAACTTCCCCTTTTTCCCAAATCGCATTATCCCCTTCATAGGAGATACTCGCTGTAAATCCTGATCCCCTATAGTAAACTCACGAAAGAACCGTTTGGCATTGGCGTAGCTTTTATGTCTGTCCTGAGTTACCCGTATATGACCCTGAATCATCTCTATCCTGGCCATAGTGTCATGTATCAACTCTGGGCCGAGTGACTTGTTTTCCCCCACCATTAACCAACATACAGGAGAACGATAAGGTTTACCATACAACGCCTCAAATGGGGCCATGCCAATTGTAAACTGATAGGAGTTATGCAAACTCCACTAGTGGAAGGTACTGCTACAGCTTCCCTTAAATTCAAGGACACACATACACAACATATCCTCTGATATCTAGTTAGTCTGCTCAGTCTTCCCATTAGTCTACGGGTGATACGCCTACTCAACCGCAGCTCAGTACCCATAGCCTCTTGGTAACTCTCCCAAAACTCGAGGCATGAAACCTTGTCCCGGTCAGACACAATCTCAACTGATACCCCACGAAAATTCACTATCTCAGTGTCATTTGTTTATTCTTACTTTATCTCTACTAACCACATCTTGTAGTTGCACGGTCTTGCTTTATCGCTCCATCCTAGTGACTGATTCGCTTTAGTCACCACCTATGAATATATTCTATCAGTTAATCTAATAATTCACCTTGTTACTTACACGATATGTTGAAAATTTGTTTCCATTTTATCACTAATATGAGCCTTTTTACGCACGGCTAAAATATTTTCTCTACTGAAAAAAAATTATAACATTCCCCCATGTGTTAATCCCCATAATCATTAGTTTTCCTCGCGCATACATTTTAACCTCTTTAATATTTTTGGAACATTAGGCTGCTCCCCGTGTCCCTTCGTTAATGTAATTCTTTAGTCTAACGGTCTATTCACTACCATTCGAACTAGTGATCCATCAGCTTATGGGAGATATCACAATAATACCCGTCTACGCGTGATAGACTTCAAAATCTTCTAAATTTGTTATGATGTATCCCTCGTCATATTACTCCTCTATACCGAGAGACTATTGATTATTCTCAAGAATTTACATTGTACATTCCTTGTACTTTACACCACTCTAATATTCCTTATCCTACTACTCTTCGGGCTTTGGTGATCCCCTTGCTCACTTAAGAAATTTCGTTACCCCTTTGTCTTATTCTAGTTATACCTCAAATTTATTCATATGCTTACGTGTATTCCTGTGTTTTCACTTCTTCTCCCTATAATTATTTTCAAAGGCATGATTAACTAGGGCGCCCATACACCCCATACCCCATGCATTTCTTCACGCCTATACTAAACGTGATACCTTTATCTCGAACTATGCCTCACATACTTGGCATGGCTACATAGTAAGGTCATACTCAACCACCTTACATTTACCACTTAATTATAACGTAGTTCGTCCCACCGATCTGCTCGTGGTGTCAACGATTAATAAGATTTTTGCATTTGAACATTATACAACTCTACCGACCTTAATTCGTAATATAACTATTACCTCATAGTTATAACTACATATACTTGTAATAACTATGGTACTAAACCTATGTAATAAAGATAAAACATCTCCCAAATCTCGGTGTTCATTAAGTTTCACGCGTCGGATGTCTCACAAGAGAAATCTAAATAAGGAACCCCCCGATACACTACTATCTAACATTGTTGGTCGTCGAGATTTGTTAAGTCCTTAGTCCATAACATGTACTCCTGAATTTTCGTCTGTGGACATAAAATTCTACTCGTCCACTATCATGTCTCTAAGATGACCTTTACACGCCGCTTTCACTATCATTAAGTTCTTAGTGCTAAATAATTTAACGAGCTATATCCCTCCGCTCGACAATAAATCAATATATCATGAATCTCATCAGTAAAAGTCCCTACTCATTGGGATCAAATATAACAAGGCAATATACTCATAGAAGTCTACAATACAATACAATATATATGCAGACTCAACCCTATTTCAGGAGGTGCCTCGCAAAATAAAATATATTACCCTAAAATAATACGTATAATAGTCTTAACATACAATTTACTATCAGTCTTTACATAATATAATAATAAAATGCTATACTATTATAACACCCAAAAGGAGAAAAAATCAATATGTAATATATATAAGAATTCTCTTAGTGTCCACACCTGCTCCTCCCTTCAGTTGACACAAAAGTCTCGCTATCCAATGGTAGTCATATACATAATAAGGCTACTATCGCCAAGGAGCCCACTAATTCAATGCACACTCAAATTGTAGTGTTACTAGTCAATTCTTGTGACTCATCCATGTCACCTGAAGTGTCATCACTTACTTGTAAGGGTAGGGAAATTATTTTATCTCCATTTGTCGTCTACCTTACATGGTTAACTGGTCCCTGAGCATAACTCTTGTGCCGTAATTGACCCATTATTTGACTGTAAAATCTCATCCTGTGGTTGTCCTATGTCCAGATTTGGGCAAACCCTCTTTATGCGGTTCGTCACTCCATAGCCGTAACAACTTTCCAGAGAAACTCTCTCTCTTCTGGCCCTGGACCTACTAGCCTCCCTCACCATCTCCTCAGCCCTAACGGTTTTGAGGAATGGAGATGTTGTTATTACTGTTGAGGACCTTGCTGGTCATACCTGAACCTAAAGATTCTTCAGGTTGATAACCTCTAGGACTAAATATCTTAGCTCGATTATCTTGATGGGAATTTCTCTCATGCTGCTATTATGCCCCACTGGCATCGTTTTCCTTTACTTTCCCAGTCCAACTTCTCTCTCTTTCCCGCCGTGGATTTAGTTTAATACCGGTGGTCCTACTCACCACCTATAGGACACCTTCATGTGTACATTATCTATCTCGGGCCTAAGAGCCATGTCGGTGTGTCGTTCTCTCGAACCTGGCAGTCTTAGCCTCAATTTCTACTCCCATTATCCCTTTGGCTCTATTGGCTTGATGGGACTCATTGCTAGTCTTGACAGCCCTGACTGAATCTACCATCACTCGGTAAGAGTTCAAATGATCTAAATCATTTGCATGTGTACCTTACTGGATATACCCTCTTGTGGTGCCTCACTAGTAGCATTAAATTTAGTGTCACTCTTTATTTATATTATGCAATCCTCTTGGCTTCTTTCTCCTGGAAGCGTTGATGTACTCTTGTAAATGAATGGCGTTGACGACACCGACACTAGTCACCTTAGTCGTATATGCCCTTCATGCTTGGGTGTTTTACCCACGAGTCCATTTACAACTTACAGACCTTTTTTAATTCTCCGTATCCCTTTCTTTGCTTACAAAGTTCATTAAATAAATTAACATATCTCTCACGGTCAGTCTCTACCTAATTTACTTGTGATAAGTTCATAATTCCATTCGCATTCCTGTCTGAATAGTGGATGGAAGGTCTTATGATCAAACTTCACCCAACCTCTCGTTTAATTCTATATATACTGCTTTATAAGTGGTGACTGACTATCACTGCTCTATGCTTCTCCGACGAGCTAAAACTTTTGCCCAAAATTTAATTTTGAGTGCCACTGTACTACACTCTACATCTTTGCCTTTGGATTATCCCCTTCCATTGTCCCAACACACTTCATCTTTTCTTCAAATCCTTATAGGAGATTCTTCAAAGGAGTTCCTCTGACTCTCCTCTTAGTCCTCTATGTTGGGTGAGTCTCAATTTGCACTACTATTATCTACAATAGTGTTTAGGAAGTAATTTATCCCTTTTTATCATCTTCTTAGATAATAATTTCGGTGACTCATATCATGATCACTACTCTTCGAATACTCCATTGCTCTTGTTGTACCTCTTCTCCCGCAGTCCTTCTAACGGCCCTTTATTGGTCGTCCCATGTTGTCTGGTGTACCATGCCTATCCGAACTCGTACGTTAATTACATTAACTATGCTTAATCGTAGGAGAACGTAAGTCGCATTCGTTGAAGAATACAACAATCCTATGATAAGGCTCTACATTAAAGAACGCTATGCTGAAACGTGAAAAACTGCATAGATCCTAAAAGACTCTAGAACCTGATGTTTTGATACCACCCGTGACACCCCGCCCAATTAAATACCGGGTGGCCAGTCCTTTATAAAATTGAAATCAGAGTAGTTGGTTGGTTCATTCTTAGCATCACTGTCGACAAATAATTTTCTTATTAACCATCTAATAATTAATTAAGCTAGTGTCAAAACATTTCCTACTAGTAAAAATTATTTAATTTAAATCATTAAAGACATCCAACATTTTCACGAACAAGTGAATAATGAATAAAACAATATTTGACTGAATGTAAAGAAACTGGAATAATCGTCCCAGTTAAATGAAAATCCAAACCATCAAAATGTAATAATACTAAATACGACCAAATACTTAATATGTAAAAGAAATGCGTACAATGTCTCTCTGACATATGAAAATGAGAATAGGCGACACCCCCTAACTGAAAAGTCTAAATATTAGAATTGCAATGATAGAAGGGGAATCGTCTAAATATGAGGACCTGCAACTCCCAAAATAACTACAGCACGTTAAATGGTCTGAAAGTATAAACTTGGCATCCCTGTGGCTGGACACCTAAAATAAAATACAACAAGATAAAAGAGATTTTGCAAAAGACGGGTTAGAGCCTGAGTGTAAAATGTTTTAAAACAATTTAGCAAGTATTTAAAAATTGCAATAACTCCAATATTAGGTGCAAGTTAGCTTTTCGAGCACTCACTTGAGATTCTCACCTCTCAACTATTGTGGACGCCTAACGTATCTTTAATCCGTACTAATTATATTTATCACACCTAACTAGGTCGTAACCATAAACCTTCTCATCCTCACCCGTAGCAATAACCGGTATTCCCCACATATAATTATTATTAAAGTTTTTGCATTTACTATCCCAAGTAAAATTCCACAATAAGGTTAAGAATTCACATAATTGATTCAATTCCATTTAAATGCTAATCTACGTATTAGCACGATATATTAAATCACAAGTATTTATTTCCCATCACACTACTATAAATAAATACTGATACAGCACCCATAGACTCAGCTGCAGTGGGGGCATACTCTGCTATTGAGTCCCGGTACATCTCGTACTGAATATGGACAATCAATTCGGAATCACTCTCGAACCGTATAAATACAAGTCACACATATTGGAAGCGAACATAGTTCCAAGCCTATGGGCTACGCACATACCTACGCACCCATATGATCGCCAACTTATTAACTCACAGATAAGTCGTTACTATGTTATATACTCTGAGGTACCAATCTAATATCCCCCCCGAAGGCTCATCAAGTAAGATTGTCCTCTATTTAAGACCTCCCTTGATAGCAAGTATGGTAGGTATGTAATACATATAATAGATACTACTATTGGTATTCACACAACCCATCAAGATCATTAGGTATACACACAGCCCCAAATATTTTAGTTCATATATTATTCTCATTACTACCTACGCTATATTTATTTAATTACGAATACTCTCTCTCTCTCTCTCTCTCTCTCTCTCTCTCTCTCTCTCTCGTAATTCTCACGGATAACTCACCGCTCTAAAACCTTAAGTTTTATTCCTAAATAAATTTAATAAATCTGCCCTATACCGAAATAAATTCCACATTATTAATCTCACTCGAATTAACTATGTTGCACCAATTGGAACCAAAACGAAATTTACAGAAATCATGTTACGTCGCTCAAACGAAACTGCATCTCATTTGAACGAGATAGCAGTTTATTTGAATGACCTCTTCGCTGGAGATGCCATCTCGCTCGAATGAGATCCAATCTCGTTTTAACGAGATTGCATAGTTTCGTCCCCTACTTCTGCCTACTTCGTTTTTCACCATTAACGACCCTAAAACCTCTACTGATTTCTCCCAAACTCCCAACAATTAGTTCCAATCATTATTCCAACATATAGGGATGATTTCTAACAACTTAGAATTATTTAATCCTTAATAAACAACCCTTAAATTCAAAATCCACAATTTAAATTAATAAAACCGTAGTTCTTCCCTTTATCATTCAAGAGCATAATAAACTCAGATTCGTTCATCACAAGAAATTATAAATTTGTGACTTCTAATCTACCTACATAAGGGTTTAAAATATTTTGATTTCAGATTGTAATTAATCATCTTAAACCTCCAATTTATTAAGATTATGAACAATAAATTGGTATTATAAACCTATACTAACATGAACATGATTATTGCTACAATTTTGCAAGAATTAAACACTTGCCTTATAAAAGAAGGTCTAATACGTTGATGTAGTTGGTATGGTTGAGATCCTCGTTCTTCGATCTACGCGGTGGTGGCCTTGGTAATGTAAAAGGTGCACTGGTGGTGGTTCTGGCTCTAGAAACCTCTCCTCCTCCTTCCTCCTTTTGGCATATCTGTGTATAACACTGATATACCCAATCTAACCCACGTACATGATATATTAATCCTTTAATTTTCTTCATTAATAATACTTCAAAAATACAAATTACCAAAACACCCTCTCGGGATGCCGGTTTGGCCTAAAACTATCCCAGGACCCAAACTCAGCCCTTGGGTAGACTTTTCTGACTATCTCAACCCTTCCGAATACATTGGCATACTCAAAATGACTATTTGGGTGAATTATGAATATTTTACTTTTTATTCCATTAATTTAATCCTGACACGACTGACACCCATGTCTCGACTTAATTACCGTAATTGTCGTATTTCTCACTCGTCACAATTTTCATAAATTCTCAATCATATTCATAATCATATATTACTTTATTCACTCAGTAATATTCAATATAATTATCATCAATAAATACCAACCCTTATCTCGCTAGTTAATATTTATTTTAATCTCGATTAATTATCAATTAATTTTCCATTTTTAATTTAATTAATCCAATATTTAAAAATCATTAAAAATATGAGTTGTTACAATCACGAGATCTAATATCTGAATTCTGAGACCGTAAATGCATGAATAAAGAACATCACAGAGAGCATACTGGAGATGGGATGATTTTCAAGGTGCACATATAAGATGAGAGGATGATTGCAATTTTGCAAAATTTTCTTTTGAGCGAAGTCTAATGATATGAGTTTTCATGCTGATAACGTTTTTTAAAATACAAGGGACAACGATCAAATTTATAGGGAGTATAAATTTTTCATTCCATTATATTGTATACTCAAGGGGTATCACCCATATTTATAGTACAAAGTAAGGTGTCCTAAAAGACCCCTTAATCATTGTGGAATATAAGTGGACATCCAACAAAACTCCTACTTCCTCTGAACCTAAGCCTCCTAATCATATCAACATATGGAAAAAATTATTTGTTAGTGTCTTGAAAGGATCCTATCCTTCCCATGCTATTGGTATCAAGCCTATCTCTAAGTTTCGTGGAGAACCAGCCCTATTACGCTCTCAAGACGAAGTTGATTATTTATCACAGCCTTTCAAAAATGCCCTAGTAGGGAAGTTTTCTCATGGCAAGCCTTCAATGGAATTTATTAGGAAAAACTTTGCATCATTTGGGCTTAAAGATGCCTATCAGATTGGATAGGTGGATCATAAACACATTCTGATAAAAGTTAATTGTGATGCAGATTTTATCAAGTTGTGGATGAAGGACCAATGGTATGTGGGAAAAAGTCCTATGAGGACTTTCAAAGGGTCCCCTAGATTTGAAATCAATCAAGAAAGCTCAGTGGTTCCTATTTGGATCAACTTTCCTGGATTGCCTGTTCATTTATTCGACAGAGATATCTTATTTTCTATTGCTCATACAATTGGTGTCCCTCTTAAAATTGATCAAGCCACTAAAAATTTAACTAGACCAAGTGTGGCCTGTATTTCTATGGAACTTGATTTGTTAAAAGACAATCCCAAGCGCATTTGGATTGGGTGTGGTGATTTTGGATATTGGCAACCTATTTTTTATGAGTCCCTCCCAAACTACTATGTTTTAAGATTGGGCATAAAGATTCCCAGTGTCTTTTTTTCCCTAGCCAAACCAAATAAATCACAAATCCTATCTCTAGAAAAGATGCAAGTCAGACAGGAGGTTCTATGCAGGTGTATGAAAAGAAATTAACTTTAGCAGCTGCTGAGACTAGCCAAAAGATTGATGAGCTTCCTAAACCAAACATTACCATAGAAAACCCCCCAGATAGAAGATAAGAAGATGAGATCATGTTGATAGCAAATAAGCAATGGCCAATTCAAAACAATCAGGATACAATTAGATCAAGACCTAACAGATGAAGATGATGAGCTTACAGATAGTATTGTTAATAAAATTCAACAGAGGTGTGTTGAAGATGGCATTGTGTTTATCTTTAAAGATTATCAGTGTCTTCTTTTCCCTAGCCAAACCAAAGAAATCAAAAAGCCTATCTTTAGCAAAGATGTAAGTCAGACATGCGGTTCTAAGCAGAAGTATCAAAAGAAAATAATCGTAATAGCTGCTGAGACTAGCCTAAAGATTAATGAGCTTCCTAAACCAAACATTACCATTAAAAAACCCAGATAGAAGATAAGGAATATGAGATAATGTGGATTCCATATAAGCAATGTCCAATTCAAAACAATCAGGAGACAGTTCCAGTTCAAGACCAGATAGATGAAGATGATGATCTTACATATAGTATTATTAAAATTCTACTGAGGTATGTTGAGCACGGAAATGTGTCTGACTCTAACATTAAGAATAATAAGGATCTTATAGTGGCTAGTAGCAAAGGATATGATTCAGATGTGGAGGTTGGAGAATTTATTCCACCTCCAAGTGTGGCAGACCTTAAACTTTTCTCATATAAACTTAACGAGAAATTGGAAGCTATCAAGAAGAGAAAGGAGAACTACATAAGCAAAAATACTAAACACCTCCCTAGTTTTTAATAGTGTTATAATCATACTATTAGAACCCCTTTAGCTAATTTACCCAATCAATCCTCTACTTTACCTAGGAGGTATACAATATCCTCTATCAAAGCTACCAATATAATTCCATCTAAAACATCAAAATGATTAGTTCATTCATTTAGAATGATAGGGGTGCTGGGAATAAGCTAACAAGAAGAAGATTAAGGTTCCTCTTTAAGTCCAATAATTTATCCTTTTTTGCTATTCTTGAGCCTATGATTTGTAGCAGTAAAATAAAAAATCTTATGAGAAGTATTCAATTTGATGGTTGTTTGACAAACTCCTATAATAAAATATGGTGCTTCTGGAGACATGGAATTAATTGTGAGCCTATCTATGATGGGGACCAAAGTTTATGGTTAAAGGTGGACCATCCTATGCTTCCTGTTGAAGTGTGCATTAATGTGGCGTATGCTAAATATAGTAAGGAGGAAATGAGAGCCTTGTGGAATAATCTGATTCAACACTCTCATGATTATGTGGGTAAGCCAATCTTAGTGGTTGGTGATTTCAACATAGTGTGCAATAGCTCTGAAAAGATTAGAGGTTAGGACATTGATTTAGGTTCTGCTACTGAATTCATTGATTGCATCTCATCTAGCTATTTTCAAGATATTGGTTATATAAGGTATTTGCTTGGATGAGATATGATCAAGGCCATTTGATTTGGGAAAGATTAGATAGAGATCTTATTAATCTAAAATGGTTTGAGTTTTTTTACAGGTACCAAGTTGAATCATCTTAATAGAAGTTGTTCAGACCATTCCCCCCTTTTAATTTATATTCACCTTAAATCCTTATCCCAATTTAGAGCTTTTAAATATCAGAACATGTGGGCATCTCATTCGAATTTCTACCTTACTGTTCAAAATTCATGGTCTCGCCCTGCTACTGGAAGGAAGTTGGAAGTTTTGGCCTATAAATTGAAAAGACTCAAGTTTGATTTGAGAAGTTAGAATAAAGAAGTATTCAAAGATATTTTTTAGCACATTAAAGATATAGAAGATGAGATATTAATTACTAAAGAAGAGTTTATAGCCTCCCCTTATGAAGAAAATAGAGAAAAATGCTCAAAATTTAAGGATGACTTGAATGGAGCCCTTGCTTATGAAGAGGTCGTTTGACATAAAAAATCTAAAGCTAACATGATTAAAGATGAAGATCGAAATACAAAGTTTTATAATTTTATATTCAAATAAAACAGAGGCAACCTCACGATCCATAGCATCAAATATGACCAAAATGTGGAAGCTACTTCTCAAGAGGATATTTTTAACATTTTCATCAACTATTTTCCCTCTTTGTTTTCTGCAGGCGATAGTACAGATCCAAAGTTGCTGAATGCCATTCCAAGTTTAGTCATAAATCAAATGAATGAGAATTTATCATCCACTCCTGAAGAAGATGAGATCCTCAATGCCATAAAAGATCTAAATCCCAATAGTGATACTGGCTCAGATGTTTTTTCAGGTCATTTCTATATTCAATGCTGGTCTATCATTAAAAAGATCTCATTGAAGCTATTCAGAGTTTCTTCCTAGGTGAAACCCTTCCCAAGTCATAGGGGGGCACTCTTATCTCCCTCATTACTAAATATAAAAAGTCTCTCGTTGCAGGGATTTTGAACCTATTAGCCTATGTAATTTTCGCTATAAGATTATATCTAAAATTCTCAAGAATAAACTTTCATCCTATCTGCCTTCTTTGATCTCTCCTTAGCAATCTAGTTTTGTTCAAGGTTGAAATATCCTTGTTAACATTCTTTTAGCCCAAGATATATTTCAATCTATTGATAGGAAAGTTCAAGGTGATAATGTGGTCTTAAAAATAGATATGTTTAAGGCTTATGATAGGTTCTCAAGGTTGTTTTTAATTCAATCTCGAAGATCCTTTGGATTTGGTGAATGCTTTATAGATCTCATTTGGAGATGCATATCCCCTCCTTGGTATTTAGTGTTAATTAATGGTTACCCTAAAGGTTTCTTTCATCCTTCTAGAGGTATTAAACAAGGAGACCCTCTATCTCTAAGTCTATTTATCATCTTAGCTAAGGCTCTTAGTAGAAATCTATAATATCTTATGGAAGCTAAATCTATTCTTCATTTCTCTCATCCTAGAGGTAGCCCTATAGTAAGACATCTAAGTTATGCAGATGACTTAATGATCTTTACAAATGGAAATAAGAGAAGTATCAAGAAACTTATGGCATTTTTGAAAGATTATGAAGACCAATCAGGCCATCTTATAAACAGAGAGAAGAGTAACTTTACTCACTACACCAAAACTGTAGACTTGTCAAGGTCTAAAATTGTGATAAGTCAAACTTGTCAAGGTCTTTGACCGTGATAAGTCGGGGGTGACAACTGTCTTTGTCACAGACTTGTCACGATCTTTGACCTTGATAAGTTTATTACGGTTAAAGACCGTGATAATTATGGGCATAATTAAAAAAAAACTACTGCCACTGCACAAAATTATATTTGTACCTGTTATAGAAAAATCGTACCTTTTCAAATCAAATAGAAATAATGTACCAAATCATGGCATATATAATCTATATCCAAATAAAATAGAAATACAAATATCCATATCCAAACCAATATGTACCAAATAAAAAACATACAAATATAATCCAATATCCAAATAAAATAAATAGAAATAATGTCATGGCATAGGGTCTTGAGCAAGTTGGAGGAGGAAGGAAGGCCATATGACATATGCATTGACACACCCCTTAATTCGTTGAATGTTTCATTATTCACGTAACCACAAAGGTGAGTTATCCTTTCTGGACACCACATGCGAGATGACCACCCTTGCCTCAATGTCTTGGAAGGGATGTCCATGAACTAGCATACCCGGGAGGAAGCTTGGATCCCTCAACCCCCTCGCTATTCGCTCCCCATAAAATATGCGAGTAGAAACACACTCGACCAACAGATTGTTGACATAGGCCGCTCGACGGGAGTCAAAATGGGAAATGGATCATATGGCGGCGAGTCCATGCGTATCGGGGATGAAGAAGTGACGTCCTCGTCTAACTCTACCTCAGTATCCTTCCCCTTCCCCTTGGACCCCAACTGACACTTCATGAAGGCGTACATATCTAGGACCGTCGCCTCCAACCTTGATAGCTTATCGTTATGGGCGTCCACCTCATGAGCCAACCCTATGTTGCTCATCTCCATTTCGATGATCCTCGACTTCCCCACCTACGAGCTCACCCTCAAGTCCTCCCCTCTTCCTCGAGAAATTGGCTGAGTGCGTGCGTAGCCAAAGATACTTTATCGGCATCAGACTGTGACTCATGCACTTTCTTAAGCTTTGCCTGAAACAATAAAAAGTACACGATTAATTAATTAAGTAAATAAACAAAATATAAAGTAATTAGAAAAATTAAACATTTATAACTTATAATCGTAGTTGTGACGCTCGGGGCCACCTCCTTGTCCTTGCCCTTCTTCGTTCGAATTGCCACATAGGCATCGAGACTTGTGGCCTACCCCGAGGGCCACTCCTCGTCTCATGAAATAAAATAATGCAGAATTAGTAAATAACACAAATTAATGCTAAATTGGAATAACATAAACTAAAATTAAAGAAAAATAAAAACCTACCATCCTGTGCTCCACCTCGGCGTAAGACGTCTGCTCGGAGTAGTGCACGTCTAACTTTTTCACCCGATTTTCCCTCCCCGATTAGAGAGATGCCAATTGTTGTTCATCGATCTCATTGTCAACAAACTTTTGCCACTGTGCTAATGAGATCGGCTGCTTCAGGGGGACGGTGTCACATACGCTCAGAATGGACTCCTGGGTCTTCCCAAAGTGCCGTGCCTGCATATTCTTCTTCCACGTCTTTTATTGATCATTCAAATGTTCTAACGTGGAGTCACAAAAATATGGGGGCTGGCCGAGTTGTTCCTGTCAAATAAATACAAACCAAAAAGAAAGTAAGTGTTAGTTGCTTATAAATATAAATATAAATATAAATACACTACCTGTAGTCGCCCCCAAATGCCAATCTTGATATCATTAGGCACGGACCTTCAATCAGTGTACCCGGAGCTAACGATCACCTTCAGCAACTCTAGCGATCTAATCAATAATGCCGTTTTATTCTTGTCGATGGACCCCAATTTTCCCCATTTTGGGGGCCTACTGGCCGAGGAGCCCTCGTCGCCTCCGTTACCACGTTGGGGTGAAGACATTTTCTACAAAATTGTTATTACTTGTACAAACATGTATATGGACTTTGAATTAATTCTCAAATTCGATAATTACAATACATACGATATCAATTTCAATTTCAAGTTATACCAATACCAATACCTAATACCCAATACCAAATTCAATTTACTCCCCCCTCCCCCGAACACACACTCCCGAGTCATGGACTTTGAATTAATGCTTAAATTGATTAAAATCCTAATTAACATATTCACTAACCATAAAACTAATTTTGATTCAAATCCGATAATAACAAAGCACCAGAAGAATACACCCAATGGTTATTACAAGCATTAAAATGATAAAGTTCAAATGAATAAAAAACATTAAATTATCGTTCGGTAATAATAAAGCACTAGAATAGTACCGCGACTGGTCATTTCAAATAATTGGAATACTTATTACAAATCTAAAAATTGTTTCAAATTTCGGTTATCATAAAAAATTAATTGATATTCAGTAGGAGCAACCAAGTCATCCACACAACCATTTAGACGCTTTGGTGCATGTAGGACGATTGACCACGGCTCATCATTGATATACTCTGAGTAAAACACTTTCTTGACCTTTTGGAAGGTACAAACAAATGGCTCATCGCTCACGTGCTCGTTGCTCTTCATCTTGGACAAGTCAACCATGATCAAATTGGTGCCAGGATCAACTTTACAATCATTTTTATCATGAACTCTTACCCAATCACAGTAAAATATAACCTCTTTGAAGCTTACATAGTCCAATTCAAATATATTTTGAATTACGCCATAGTAAGTCATTTCAGCTTCAACGAGATTTTTATCTTTCGCGCTCGCTCGAAAGAAAGTAAGAGCATTGTATGAAATGCTCGAGTTTTGTGCATTTCTATTTTCCTCGTCCAGCCTTGCACCGAATATGTAGCCGTTCAATCTATACTTTTTGTACTCTTGTACCATAAATAAGGGTCAGTGGCTAGACGATCAAGCCCTGATGTCGCATCACCCGTCTTTAATAGCTGAGAATATAGATAAATTAATTAGGTTAGTTGTAAAACTTTCTTGTAATGTGACATTTAATAACATCCATTTTCATTATAATTACCTCGTGTAACAACCACAACCTAAATTCGCTATCTGATTGTACCATTGTTTTTCATCGTTTATTGTTCTCACAGGCTCCATATTTTTAGTATAGATCGTGAGGAACGTATTACAAATTTAATCATGTAAAAAATAATTTAAAATATCATAAAAGTTTAATTAATTTAAGCTTACTTTTTCCATTCTTCGACATCTTCATGTGTGTCAAATAGGTAACGATCTTCTTATTCATGTTGCTTACTCGTTAATTTCACTCGTTTGTGCATCACATGACCACCCTCATCGACGAACTCATCAATGCCATCCAAGTTGGTCGAGTCAGGCATATATTCCCGAGTGTAGATTGATGACTCCACGATGATGTATTCCTTTGCAATTGATCCTTCCTTATATCGTGTATTCTTGACGTAATCTTTAAAAACTTTCATCAATCTTTCAAACAGATACATCCTCTGATATCTAACTGGGCTGCAAAAAAGTGCCTCATCGCATAGGTGTACCAACAAGTGAACACTTATGTCAAAGAATTATGGGGGAAATTAATTCTCCAACATGCAAATCGCTTCGATCATCACCAGTTTTGTGGCCATTATGTGATCTCGATTGACTACCTTATCACATAAAAATGAGAAACAAATACTAATTTTCATAATAGCCCTCCGTAAATCCTTGTGCTTGGAGAAAAAATGCTTAAACAATAGAGGAAACATTTGCATGATCACATGCTAATTCTAGGACTTACACTTATGTAAATCATGGGTAGCATAATTCACCATGCTTTGCAAATTGGACAAAAAAATTATATGGAACCTTCAAATTATATATTGTGTCTAGAAGCACCTTCCTTTCCTCACTCATTAAAGTAAATGAACCAGGGGTAATTATGATCCTTCCCCTACTATCTTCTTTTAACCATTGTTGTGGCTTAAGTTTCAATGATTTAAGGTCTTTTCGTGCATTTCTCCATCCTTCGAATGACTCCACCCAAGGCATGTGCCCACAATATGTTCAACAATGTTCTTATTTGCGTGCATCACATCCAATACATGGTGAACTGGGTTATTTTTCTAATAAGGCAAGTCAAATAAAATTACCCTCCTAGACCATGCCTTTCTTGTCTCAGTTTCATTCCTAGTTGGGGTCTTCTTATGCTTGACATTCTTAAACTTAGGATTCTTACCTAACATATTAGCCCCACAATCAGAAGATTTACTTTTAATTTCTGAACCTAAAAGTTTTTTTGGTCGTAGCCCATGTTCAACCCCACTTGGTAAAAAATTGGAACCTTTATCAAATCTAAAACTATGATCAGGGGGTAAATATATTCTATGGCAATGGTATACATTTTTTGAGCTAGCGGGAGATGAAGAGATTCAGTATCCTCTTCATAAATAGGATACCCCAAATAATCATGTACTGCACAACCGGATAATGTTCCATAAGCTGGAAAACTATGAATTCCCCACATCACTGTAGCTTTCAACGTAAACTCTTCTTTTCTAAAAGACTCAAATGCTTGCGCACCCTATTCCCATAACTCATTTAATTCTTCTACCAAAGGAGTCAGGTAGACATCGATGTCCTCACTTGGCGCCTTTGGTCTAGGTATCAATAAAGACAACATCAAAAATTCAGGTCTCATACACTGTGAAGGACGGAGGTTGAGTGGGGCTTGGATCACTGCCCATACACTATGATTGGCACTTAGATTTCCAAATGTATTGAAACCACTTGTTGATATTGCTAAACGAATATTACGCCATTCTAGAGCAAAATCGGGATGCTCAAAATTCAACCTCTTTTAAGCTATATAATCAATAGGATGGGTCATGAGATTATCCCATGCTTCTGCCCTAGAATGCCAAGTCATTTGCTTCGCTATCCATGGTACTGTGAAAAACTGCTTTAATCTAGGTCTAACGGGAAAATATTTCAACACTATTTGAGGCACTTTTGAGATTGTGCCTTCCTTTCCAGTATATTGGACATATCTAGGTTCATCGCATACCGGACAACGATCGAGATTTTCATACTCCTTTCGATATAGTATGCAGTCATACCCAGAAGAATGAATTGATTTATACTTCATTCCCAAACCTTTCAAACTATTTTTCATAGTAGGATAGCTGTTTGGAAGCGTATTCTGCTTGGGTAGTAATCCGTTCACCCAATTCAAAATTCCTGTCACGTTATTGCCACACACCATATTAGGTCTTCAAACTATGCAAACCAACCATGGAATGTAAAGTTGTTTGATCTTTCTCACAATCAGAGTATAACGTCTGGGTCTTCTTAACTTTTAAACTTTGGTAGTCATCGTCAAGGTTTATCTCGATATCTTCATGAGCACCTGAACCTTGTATATCGTTAGTGATCTCATTCTCTTCCACTTCATGAACTCCATACACTTCATCAATTAAATACTCTAGCATAGTATGATCTACATTGTCATCCTCCCCTTGTACATCTATACTACTTTGTTGAATGTTATTATGAAGGTTGCTCAGGGATAAGAGGAACTTTCGATTCCCCGTGAAAAACACAAATTTGATAACTATCTTTAATACCCCATATTAACAAATGTAGTTCAACTGTTTCCACTTAAACACCTTACCATTATTACACCTTGCACACGGACACGAAAACTCTTCATCATCATGACATCTCTTTGCGTATTTCACAAATTCATTAGCACCTCTGTGAAGCACCTCCCATAATCTATTTGTATCACCCATCCACTCTTTGTATTTAGGATATCCTATCTCAACTACTACAAACAATCAACTATTATGGGTAAGAAGCATATATTCATGGATTAGTATGAACAAAAGTGTGAACATTTAGTTCCCATTAGTATAAACAATCACCTATTGAATACAAACGCATAAGAACTAAAAGGCTAGTTTCTATGCGCACTATATGTAATTTAAATTAGTTTCTATTGAGGTTCCCGTTATTACCTATTACTTATTGTATTAAATTTATAGTATGTTTCATTTGATTATGTCTTATTTATATTCAATTTTTACATTGTTATATTTCATTTCGCATCAGAACCCTATATGTTAGAGATGCCTAGGTCCAACCAACTCAATAGCCATCTAAGTGTTCAAGTCCACCAGTCAACAATAATTCAAGAATTCAAAACAACAATGCAAACAATAATTTCTTTTTTTAGAAATTTCTAGGGCCAACCAACTCAATGGCCATCTAAATGTTAAAATCCACTAGTCAACAACAATTCAAGAATCCCAAACAATTCAACGATCTCTCTATGTGTGTGTGTGTATGTGTGTGTGTGTGTATGTATATATATATATATATATATATATATATATATATATATATATATATATATATAGAGAGAGAGAGAGAGAGAGAGAGAGAGAGAGAGAGAGACCAAAATGTGTGTGTAGAGAGAGGTGGCGACCGCTGTTGTAATTAGAGAGAGAAACCAAATTTCAATTTCAGAATTGAATACCAAAAATGAAATAGGCACTATACCAAATAACAATTTCAATTTCTAATACTAATTTCAATTTCAATTTAAAATATCAATATCAATTTCAATTTTAATTTAAAATTTTAATTAAAATTCAATTTATAATATTAATTTCTATTTCCTCCATCTCGTCTAACGAGTGAATGATCCTATCCCATTCAAGATCGCATATTTCTGTAGTATACTCAACAGCTAATGCACATTGTTCCAATTTCAGAAAATTTTGGCAGCATATCCCCATAGTTCTTCAAGTACACGACATATATTCGCAAGTGTGAGTGTTATTTCAATTTATCAATTGAAATAACACTTAACATCGCATCATCTAGTATGCACCCAGAAAACATTAAGATACGACTGCAGAACTTCCCCAAAAAGTAACAAGTTTAAGCCATTAAGAATATATTATACAAAAACTATGCCGTCCCAAAGTATCCAAACGGGACAATTCGAGAGATCTCATTACAGGGGTAATGACTCTCGAACAGGTCTAAGGGATATTGAATGTGTATGCATAAGAACAAGAAGGCTAGTATCTGTGCGCACTATATATAATTTAAAGTATGTTCCATTTAATTATGTCTTATCACAATTTAAGAGATTTCGTTTAATTATGTAATTTAAAATATGTTTCATTTAATTTAAAATACGCATAAGAACTAAAACTTATACCAATTTATACCAATTCAAATTCAATTTCAATTTATACCAATATCAATACCATTTCAAATTCAATTTCAATTTATACCAAATTACACCAATATTAATACAAATTCAAATTCAACTTGAATTTATACCGATACCAATACATACAAATTCAATTCAATTCAATTGAAATTGAATTTTAATTTCAATTCAATTCAATTTCAAATCAATTCAATTTCAATTTAATTGAATTCAAATTCAACATCAATACCAAATCAATTAAATGCAATTTTAAATTCAATATCAATACCAATTTAATTCAATTAAATTTCAATTTCATTCAATTTAATTTCAATTTACACCCCTACCCAAACACAGATAGCCCCCCTGCACACTGCTCCCCCCCCCGAACCCCCTACCCACACCTACACACACTGCCCCCATGACCCCCACCCACACACAGAGACCCCCACTTGCCCCCTCACTACCCCCACGCCCACCCCCACCCCCACCCCCACCCCCACACCAACACACACACACATACACACACACACCAACCTACACATACACACACAGAGAGAGAGAGAGAGAGAGAGAGAGAAAGAAAAAAATGCACCTGAAAACTTAGCGAGAGAGAGAACAGTCGCACACGCGAGAGAGAAAAAGGACGGAACGAAAAACAATGGGAAAAAGAGGCAGCTAGGGTTTTAGTTAAAAGAGTTGTCACGGACCTGTTAAGGTCTTTGACCATGACAACTTTCTAAAGTTGACACGGTCATTGACCGTGATAAAAATGCGTGTTTTTTTGTAACGGTCAGTGGCCGTGACAAGGCTGGCTGGCTCAAAGGTGACAATTTAGCCTTTTTGGTATGGTGACTATTAGTTCCAATGCTCTTCCTTCCAGAATTGCACCAGTGGAAAATGTTACTTGTTTCAGAAATGATCAGTTGTCCATCAAATATCTGGGGTGCCCTCTTTTTAAGGACGAAAAGGTAGTCTACTTTGATTCTCAATTTCAATCAATTATGTCAAAAATCAGTGGATGGAAATCTAAATTTCTTTGTATGGTAGGTAGAGTGACCTTGATTCAATCCGTTCTTTCTTAATCCCCCAAAGAAAACCATTTCAAAAATTGATAAGCATATGAGTAATTTATTATGGGGTTGTACTAAAGAATTTGGGCAAAAACATCATCGGGCTTCTTGGAATTCAATTTGGTAACCTAGAGATGAAGGAGGTCTATCTATAATAAACCTTGGAGTAGCTGCTAAAGCCTCAAATTTATAGCTTGCTTGTAAATTCAAGACAAAGGACTCTCTTCAGGCTGCCTTTATGAGACAAAAATACAAGAATGGTCCTTCAAATATAGGCTCTATGGAAATGTGAAGAATAAATTTTTCTTGGGATTTATTTGAGGATAATTACTTATTTCGGAATGAGGAGCACATCTGGACTAAAAACCATAATAACAGATTTACCTTTTCTTCAACTTATGATCTGGTTAGATCTTTAAACCTCATATCTTACTCTCATTATCAGATTTGGGATAATCATATTCCTCCAAATATATCAACAACTTCCTAGAGAATCATTTTTAATGCTATTACAGTGGAGAACAACATTCAAAATTTGGGTATCCATCTTGCCTCAATATGCAAATGTTGCTCAAGCTCTGCTGAAACTGTGAATCATCTATTCTTTAAAGGTCCCATTACTTCAGAGATTTGGTATTTCTTTGCCTCATTAATGGGAGCCAACTGCTCTACAAGATCAGTTCATTCTCCTTTAGTGTGCAGGTGGTTAAAGGCTGCTCCAAATCAGATATAAAAATGGCTTCATAAAGTTATTCCTCTATGCTTTTTTTGGGAGATAGGGTTTGATGATGCTAAGATTTAGCACCACCGGATAAGTGATAATGAGCTCAAACAGTAGTAACCATGGCAGCCATAGAGATGTATAAATGTATAAGTATGTAGAAGGGGATGAGTATAAGAGGAAATAAGACAATGATGTATAGTGGTTCAGCCAATTTGGCCTACATCCACTGTGAGTGTGTGATCCACTAAGTATGGGCACTAATGGCCTTGGATACAATGCACATAAGCTCACTCTCTCTCTCTACTGTGTGTACAGCAGAGTTTTATCTAGGGTTACAATAAATTGATCCATCCCCTGTGGGGTTGTAGGTGACAAGTATATATAGATCTTGGGGTGTGTAGTGTACCCCCCAAGTATGCATGGTGCATGTGAATGATGATCTAGCCAATCCCCTGTTGACACCTGTAGATGCCAAATGATGACATAATATTCCCTCACGTGAGGGTGTGATTTTGTTATAACGGTATCCCATGTGCCATGTGAGCCTCACGCTCACTGTTCCACGCATCTCCCAAACCACGCGCGGTGATGATGTCACCCTCGGCCTATGAGATGAGGGCGAGGGCAAAGTTCCTTCCGGTAGTGAGTCTGGCCTAATTTAGGCCTCGTATTGTCGTACCCTCGGAGGGTCGTCCAGAGCATGCTGAAGGGTTGGCCCCCTGAGGGGTCGTCCGGAGCCTGATGAAGGGTCGACCTCCTGAGGGGTCGTCCGGAGCCTAATGAAGGGTCGACCCCCTGAGGGGTCGGCCGAAGCATGATGAAGTGCAGGGCGCCCTCGGTATGGCCGAGGGTATATACGGGTATATCAATCACCCCCCAGCCCTTAGCCATAGATGATGCTGAGATGGCTGAGGGATAATGTTGCTTTTGAGACTAAGTGTATGGTCTGTTTGATGAGTGACACCTGTCAAACTGATTTGACAGCTGTCAAATTTTTATCCAATGTCATTCCAGTTTTCAAGGCATGGCGACTGCATGCGACCTAGGACTTTGTGCCATAATGATGCCCTCCTCGTGGGCTGTGCTCTGCCTTGGTTGATGGGCCCACTCATTACTAAGGTATTTAAGAGATTTTTGAACTCTCTCTCTCTTCTTCTTCTTCTTCGTGCCTGAACTCTCTCTTTCTAGCTTCCAGCCTTCTTGCCATTTCTGCAGTCTTCGATCCTTCAAGCTTAGCAACTTTGCCCTTTCTCTTCAGGTAATCCTTCACCCCCAGCGTCCTCTTTACTTTCATTACTTTTTTTTGCTTTTTGGTTTTAGGCCTGTAGGGCTTTATTTGGGTCGTTTTACAACTTTTTCGGCGACTGGTTTTTGAGTGTTCTTGAGTGAAACCCATCGATTCCCTTTGTTTTAATCCAAAAGTCCAATCTGGTCAATTGAAAACTTATTTGTAGTTAAGTTCTCCCAGTTCCTCCAAGTGTAGGGTCTCCCCCTTGATGCTTAGGAGGCTTTATAGCTTAGTTGAGGAGTTCCCTTCCCTGAGAGAGAAATTATTTGTTGAGATCATACGAATAGAGGAAGAGGAGGAGAGGAGACGAGGGGACGACCCTAATTGGGTACGACCCATTTTTCCCATCCCTCTTGCCATAATAAAACCATCTGATCCATCTGAGTCTTGCGGGTCATCCCATCGTCCAGTCGAGTGTTATTCAAGTGAGATGGACGAGAGAGCCTCCTCGCCAACTGGCGCTGGACCTTCTGGTAGAATGGAGACATCTGATCTAAGCCCAGGTCGAGAGGCCGAGGGTATAGTTGCTTCCGAGGCTGTCCCTGTGACAACCCTATCTCCACATGCCTTCCAGATGGCCTTTCCCTAGAGGCCTCTGGCAGATGATGAGGCCGAGAGGGTGGGGACTGAGGACGAGGGCGATGATTTAGATGACCAGGTTGATGCCTCCCATGCCTCGTCCTATATCTCTTCAGTTAGGGATCGCGACCTCTTATTATGGAGGCATGCCTATGGAGTGCCCCACAGCATAACTATGAGGGTTACCTCTGAGGATGAGAGGGTTTTTGAGGGTGAAGAGGGAGAGGTTGCAGTATATGAACAAATGTTTAAGGTGGGTGTCAGACTCCCTTTACATCCGGCCGTAATAGATATTTGTTCGGCCCTCGGTGTTGCCCCCTCTCAACTTCCTCCCAACTCTTGGAGGACGATCCTAGGCTACATCTCCCTATGGAAGAATACTTTCACTGATGAGCCCTCGGCTGACATATTCCTGGCCTGCTACAATACCACCTCTTCGTCCAAACAGCCTGGGTACTATCATCTAGGGGCGAGGAGGTCTGAGAAAAAACTTCTCCACGTGGCACAAACCTCCAACCACGATTGGAAGAAGATATTCTTCTTCGTCTCTGGGGAGTGGGAGTTCCTCGTCGAGGCATCTCCTATAGCCGATGGTCCGAAGGTCCCTCGAAGATGGTCTAACCCGTCAATAAAGGCCAGGTCAGACCCCGAACTTAGCCTGGAAGAGAAAGATATTGTTGAATATCTGAGAGGACGAGGGAGAGGGGGTGAACTTCCAAAGTTTGAAGATCTGATGACCCCTCGATTCCTCAAGGAAGCTGGTCTGAAGGTCGGCCCCCTTACAGAACTATGTGAGTTTTACTTTTCTTTACTTTTTTCAAGTGTTTCCTTTTTATCTCTGCATTTTTCTCATGTGCTGTACCGTTTTCAGGTCATCCTGATGGTATATCAGACTACCTCTGGGAAATGACTGATCCCAGTTTACTATCAGGCTTGGCAAAGAAGAAGGGTAAGGAGCCTCAGCAGGCTCCGAGGAAGACGAAGGCCGTGGGGCCGACGGTTGTTGAGCCGATAGCCGATCGCCAGAAAAGAAAAGAGCCTAAGATTCCTGTTGACCCTCGGCCGAATTCTCGGACGAGGGCCAGGGTCGAAGCATCTGAAGGGACTGCTTCTTCATCCATCATGGGGGCCTTCTGGTTCCAGAACTTAGCACATCTGAGGGCCGAGCCATCATTGCTCATTGTGAATTTGAGGGCAGCCAAGGCATCAATGTTTTCTGCTCCCTCGGCTGCTGATTATAACTTCCTGTCAAAGATGCCTCCAGCCAAAGTGTATAACTATGGTCTGCACGCTCTAGCCCAGGTATTGGTCTTGATTCATTTCTTCAATTGCATTCTTTCACCAACTGTTTCCTCGGCCTCTTGACATCTATTTATTTTTCTGTGCAGTCTGTATGCGCCTTTACTTCGGCAACTAAATGGATGGCTGAGAATCAGGAGAAATTCCATGAGGCCGAGAGGGCCATCCAACATGAGGTCGACCTGCAGGCTGACTTAGATACTGCAAAGGCTGAGCTAGAGAGTTCCAGAATCGAACATGCATGAATTATGGACGAGCTGACGAGGCAGCATGATGAGGATCTGAAGGCTAAAGACTTGCTTCTGAAGGAGAAGGATGAAGCCATGACCCATCGAGAGGCCCAGTTTAAGATTGATCTATCTGAGGTTGTGAAGAAACACGAGGCAGACGCTGTGGAAGCCTATAAACTCTCAGATGAGTTCCAAGGTTTCGGCCTTGAGTACTTGGAGAGAGGGATAAGGACGGCTTATCGGTGGGTCATCCTCAAGTTCGGCGACGTCGTCTCTTCCGTTCGTCCCTCTCTGTAGGCCGTTCAACTGGACGACCCCCTAATTGCCGAGGCGCTAACCCAAGTGGAATCCCAAGTGCAAGTCGAGGGGGTCGGCACGTCTGAAGATCATCCAGTTGTGTTCATTGAGGAAACCCCTCTTATAGATGCTGAGGCCCTGCCCTCTGATGCTGTTCCATGGGGTGGCTGTCTGTAGCCCATACCTTCTTGATGTAATCAATATTTTTGTACTCTACTTGTAGAACACTTTGTAATATTTCATTTATATTATCATTTCTCTTGCTGTCTTCCATATTTTACTTTTGTATGATTTGCGTTGTGAATCTTTATGTTAGTCACTAACCCCTCCCTCGTCTTTCTTGAGGGTGAACGAGGGGTCGTTCCCTGCGTTGACCCTCATCATAGCCGAGGGTTTTTAACCAATTTTAATTGATGCTCAAGTCTTCCCTCGTCTTTCTTAAGGACAATGGTGGGGTCATCCCACCATTGACCCTCATTATAGCCGAGGGCTCCACTTACCAAATTAATAGTTTTTAATAAAAGTCTTCCCTCGTCTTTCTTGAGGACAATGGTGGGGTCGTCCCCTCCATTGGCCCTCATTACAAGCCGAGGGATCCACTTAGCAAGTTAATGGTTTTTAATAAAAGTCTTCCCTCGTCTTTCTTGAGGACAATGGTGGGGTCGTCCCCTCCACTGGCCCTCATTATAGGCCGAGGGATATAATTACCAATTTAATGGTTTTTAACAAAGTCTTCCCTCGTCTTTCTTGAGGACAATGGTGGGGTCGCCCCCTCCATTGACCCTCATTATAGGCCGAGGGTTCCACTTACTAAATTAATGGTTTTTAATAAAGTCTTCTCTCTTCTTTCTTGAGGACAATGGTGGGGTCGTCCCCTCCATTGGCCCTCATTATAGGCCGAGGGCTATAATTACCAATTTAATGGTTTTTAACAAAGTCTACCCTCGTCTTTCTTGAGGACAATGGTGGGGCCGTCCCCTACATTGACCCTCATTATAGGCCGAGGGTTCCACTTACCAAATTAATGGTTTTAAAGTCTTTCCTCATCTTTCTTGAGGACAATGGTGGGGTCGTCCCCTCCATTGGCCCTCATTATAGGCCGAGGGCTATAATTACCAATTTAATGGTTTTTAACAAAGTCTTCCCTCGTCTTTCTTGAGTACAATGGAGGGGTCGTCCCCTCCATTGACCCTCATTATAGGCCGAGGGATCCACTTACCAAATTAATGGTTTTTAACAAAGTCTTCCCTCGCCTTTCTTGAGGACAATGGCGGGGTCGTCCCCTCCATTGACCCTCATTATAGGCCGAGGGTTCCACTTACCAAATTAATGGATTTAAAGTCTTCCCTCGTCTTTCTTGAGGACAATGGTGGGGTCATCCCCTCCATTGGCCCTCATTATAGGCCGAGGGCTATAATTACCAATTTAATGGTTTTTAACAAAGTCTTCCCTCGTCTTTCTTGAGGACAATGGTGGGGTCGTCCCCTCCATTGACCCTCATTATAGGCCGAGGGTTCCACTTACCAAATTAATGGTTTTTAATAAAAGTCTTCCCTCGTCTTTCTTGAGGACAATGGTGGGGTCGTCCCCTCTATTGGCCCTCATTATAGGCCGAGGGCTATAATTACAAATTTAATGGTTTTTAACAAAGTCTTCCCTCGTCTTTCTTGAGGACAATGGTGGGGTCGTCCCCTTCCATTGGCCCTCATTGTAGGCCGAGGGCTATAATTACCAATTTAATGGTTTTTAACAAAGTCTTCCCTCATCTTTCTTGAGGACAATGGTGGGATCGTCCCCTTCCATTGGCCCTCATTATAGGCCGAGGGCTATAATTACCAATTTAATGGTTTTTAACAAAGTCTTCCCTCGTCTTTCTTGAGAACAATGGTGGGGTCGTCCCCTTCCATTGGCCCTCATTATAGCCGAGGGCCGTTCTCCAAAGATGATCCCATGCATACTTAGAACTGATAAACTCAAGATGAGAGGAAACACTGAAATTTCTCATTAATTTATCAAGTGTTCTATCGGAGCAACACCTCTTACAACTGTCGTTCGATAGGACTTTACAAAACTACTGATAGTATTTCTTCAGATGATCTGCATTTCAGGGATTGGAAAAGGGTTCCCCTTCTAGATTTTCTAGTCTATAGGTCCCAGGGACGACTTCATCGATGACCCTATATGGGCCATGCCAATTAGGATGGAGCTTGTTGGGCTTTTGCCAAGTCTTCTTGAGGACCAAGTTCCCCACTGCAATTGTCCTCTGTTTTACCCTCTGATTGTAAAACCTTGCGGTCCTCTGCTGGTAGGCGGCCTTCCTTATCTCAGCGTCCTCCCTCCTTTCCTCAATCAGGTCTAAGTCGAGTCTCCTCTCTTCTGTATTTCTCTGGGGGTCATACATTTGGACCCTATGAGTAGGAAACTCAATTTCGGTGGGGATGACGGCTTCTGAGCCATAAACTAGCATGAATGGGGTCTCTCCGGTAGAGGTCCTCACTGTCGTCCTGTATGCCCACAGCACGACATATAACTCATCGACCCATCTTCCTTTTGCCTCCTCAAGCCTCTTCTTGATTCCATCTAGGATTGTCCTGTTTGTAACTTCTGTTTGCCCATTGGCCTGAGGTCGGCCTGGGTGGAGAAAAATTGTTTGATACTCACCCTTTCACAGTACTTCTGTAGAGATGTATTCTTGAACTGAATCCCGTTATCCGAGATGAGGGTGTTGGGGAGACCATATCTGCATATAACATTTTTCCAAATAAACTGGAAGGTCTTCTGCTCTGTTATCGTGACCATCGGTTCGACCTCCACCCATTTTGAGAAATAGTCAATAGCTACGATGAGGAACCGATAGTTATTGACTGCTTTTAGTAAGGGTCCTACGAGGTCGATCCCCCACACTGCAAATGGCCATGGGGATGTAATGGAGGTAAGAGGCTGATGGGGTTGGTGAGGGATGGTGGTAAATCTCAGGCATTTATCGCACTTTTTTACATATGCCGCGGCGTCTTTCCCCAAGGTCGGCCACCAGTACACTTGTGTGATCACCCTCTTTGCTAAGGATATGCCCCCGATGTGGCTTGAGCACGATCCTTCGTGCACATCTTGCAAAAGGGATGGGACCTCAGATGGGTGCACACACCTAAGTAAGGGGAGTAAAAATCCCTTTTTGTACAAGGTGTCCCCAATGACAGTAAACTTTGTAGCCCTGTATCTCAACTTCTTCCTTTCTTGCCTTGCTTCTGGCATCTCCCCCTCCTTAATGTATCTGATCAGAGGGTCCATCCACGAAGCTTCCTGTGAAATATTTAGGTAATTTCTAAGTGTTCCCTCAGCGTCTTCAATAGTTGGTCGAAGCAAAATTTCCACTGGGACCGTCCTCCTGATGTCTGTCCTAGTTGCCGAGGCCAACCTAGCAAGGGAATCACCTCGGCCATTGTCGAGCCTAGGTATCCTCTTTAATTTCACTTCCCTGAAGCCCTTTAGTAACGACCTCACCTTCTCAAGGTACCTAGCCATCCTCTCATCCTTGGCCTCGTAGGCTCCTAGTATCTGATTCACTACTAGCCTTGAATCACTATGAACCAAAATCTGGCCGACACTAAGAGATCTAGCCAAGGAGAGGCATGCTATCAAGGCCTCATATTCGGCCTCGTTGTTGGAGGCCTTAAAGTTGAACCTCAGGGCGTACTCAATGTCTGTGCCGTCGGGTGCTGATACTATTAATCCAGCTCCACTCCCACTTTCGCAAGAGGACCCATCGACGAAGAGACTCCACACGGTGTGTTCTTCTGAGAAACTTCCCTCGATGAGTGACCCTTGTCTAAAGAGATATCTCCCCTCTTCGTTTTCAACCACTTTCCTTCTAGCGGTGCTCGTCTTAGCCTTATCTGTAGTCATGCCGGTGAGCTCACCCTATCGGGTATCTATCTTCCCGAGGCTCTCATCCTCGGCCTCATCACCTTCCCAAGTAAACTCAGCCATGAAGTCTGCCAATGCTTGCCCCTTAATGGCCGTCCTAGGCTGATACGCTATGTCAAACTCCCCCAGTTCTATAGCCCAGGTCATTAACCTCCCTGATTTTTCAGGCTTGTGTAAAACCTACCTAAGGGGAGAGTCAGTGAGGATGACCATCGTATAGGACTGGAAGTATGGCTTCATATTTCTTGATGCATGGATCAAGGCGTAGGCTAACTTCTCCATCCTTGGATATCTTTGCTCTGCCCCCTGGAGTGCTTTGCTGTTAAAATACACAGGTTTCTGTATTCCGTCTTCGTCTCTCACAATGGCTGCACTGATGGCTGACTCTGAGACGACGAAGTACACATAAAGTCGTTCACCCTGCACGAGTCGTGATAACAGAAAGGGAGACCCCAGGTATGATTTTAACTCCTTGAAGGCCTCATCGCATTCTTCACTCCATTCGAATGATTTTCTGAGAATTTTAAAGAATGGTAGGCACCTGTCTGTGGCCCTAGATACGAACCTGTTCAAGGCAGCAACTCTCCCTGTGAGCCTCTGAACGTCTTTAATGGACTTGGGGGTCTTCATCTCAACAAGGGCCTTTATCTTTTCAGGATTGGCCTCGATGCCTCTTTGGTTGACAATGAACCCCAAGAACTTCCCTGCTCCGACCCCGAAGACACACTTGGCCGGATTAAGCTTCATCTGGTATTTGTCCATCGTATTAAAGGTCCTCTCCAGGTCTGCCACGTGATCCTCTGCCTTCAAAATCTTAGTCAGCATGTCATCTACATATACCTCCATAGACTTCCCAATTTGGTATTCGAATGTTTTATTTACGAGGTGCTGGTACGTTGCCCCCTCATTTTTTAGGCCAAAGGGCATGACCCTATAACAGTATGTCCCCTTGTCAGTGATGAAGGCTGTCTTCTCTGAGTCTTCAGGGTTCATGAAGATCTGGTTATACCCTGAATAGGCATCCATGAAGCTCATGAGCTCATGGCCTGCGGTAGCGTCTACCATCTGGTCAATGCGGGGGAGAGGGAAGCTGTCTTTGGGACAGTGCTTGTTGAGGTCTATGAAGTCCACACACATTCTCCACTTCCCGTTGGCCTTTGGAATAATGACTGCATTGGACAGCCATTTGGGGTAGATGACCTCTCTGATAAACTCAGCGTCTTCTAATTTTTTGACCTCATCCCTAATGACCTCATACTTTTCTCTAGAGTAAATTCTCCTCTTCTGCTTTACCGGCCTCACTCCTTCTACCACATTGAGCTTGTGGCACATGATTTCAGGGTCAATCCCTGGCATATCTATATGACTCCACGCGAAGACGCTTCGTCTTTTCCTCAACAGTTTAATGAGGTCTTCCTTGATGTTGGGCTTCAGAGACTTACCGACTTGGACGGTTTTTTTCGGGTCATCCTCATCGAGGATGATGGATTCTACCTCTTCCGCGGCCTCTCCTTTATTTAGCTTCGTCTCATCCCTGGGGTCTAGGGTATCAATATTGTAAGTGGTTGTAGCCCTCTTGTGTGCCTCTATTTATTCCGCGTAGTTGTAGTAACATTCTCGCACTGTCGTCTGGTCTCCCTGAACTTCCCCCACCCCGTAAGGGGTAGGAAATTTAATCATCTGATGGACCGTAGATGGCACAGCTTCAAACCCTTGAGGGCCACACGCCCCAGTATGATGTTGTAAGCCGAAAACACATGTTCATCCATCACAAAGAAACTGGCCTTCTTGGTAAGCCATCTCGGCCACTCGTCCCCCATCCTAACATCGGCCTCATACACTCCCAGGGGATGAACCTTTTCCCCACTGAATCCAATCAATGGATGATGGTATGGGACGAGTCTAGCACGGCTGAGACCTAAGGCCTTGAAGCACGGCCAAAACATTACATCTGCAGAACTTCCCCCGTCGACCAATATCCTCGGCACCTCACACCCGTGCACCCTAGTTGTGATGACGAGTGGGTCGTTGTGTGGGGCTAGGAGGCCTTTTAAGTCCATTCTCGAGAACCTCACTATCAGGGTGTCCATATCAACCTTCTTCCTCTTTTCTGACTTGGCCTCCAGGGAGGTTGAGTGTACTGTCTTCATCACTGCCTTGGCCTCAGCCACATGGGACTTCCTGTCAGCGACCTCAGACCCTCCTCCTGCTAGACCCCCGGAGATTATTCCCACTCTGAGCGAGATCATATTAAGCCTCTTGACAGGGACTTGGTCATCTCTCGGCGGGAGGTCAGGGTCGTCCTCATCATCCGAAGGGTCTTCCCCTCTTTTTTGAGTTCCTTCTCTACATGCATCGCCACGCTTCTTTCTTGGGTCGTCCCCTCGGCCCCTCTTTAAGGCACCTTTGTCGACGTACTTTCTGAGCTTCCCTTCTTTCAGCATCTTCTCAATCTCATCTTTCAGAGCAAAGCATTTGTCTGTTACGTGGCCGTGGTCTTGGTGAAATTCACACCACATGTTCTTATTCCTCTTGTTGGGGGCTGCCCTCAACTTCTCAGGCCACTTCAGGGACCGATCACTCTTTATCTCATTGAGTATCTGCTCACAGGTGACCGTCATAGGGGTGTAACCAGCGAACTTGTCGTCCGTGGACCTCTTCTTCCCCTCTTTGTTCTTCTTAGGGTATTTACCCCCACTAGCGCCTCCTTTTTCATCTTCGTATTTTGCGGCCATCGCCTCTTCGGCGTTCATCACCTTTCCTGCTGTCAACAGAAATTCATCCATCGTCCTCAGAGGGTCTTCAACGAGCTTCCATAACAGGTTCCCCTTTTGGAGTCCTCCAGTCAGGGCTGTCATAGCTATACTCTCCTCATAGTCTTCCACCTCCAGCTTCTCTTTATTGAATCTGGCTATGTAGTCCCTCAGACTCTCATTCTTCCCCTGCTTAACATAGATCAAGTGGGTGGTCTTCTTCTGTGGCCTCACCCCAAAGAAAAAGTTGTGGATGAACCGGTTTGCCAACTGCTTAAAGTTTTCAATGGAATTTTTTGGAAGAGACGTGTACCAGACATGTGCAGCCCTTGTCAGGGTACCAGACAAGGCACGACACCTCATCTCATCTGAGATAGAGTATATGTCTATTGCTGATTGATACATCTCAACATGGTGGACAGGGTTGGTTCTCCCGTCGTATCTTGGGGTGACCACAGGTGGCTTGAACCTTGATGGCGTAGGGAAGTTGACTATCTTTGCCACAAAGGGTGAGCCTATGGTGTATACCTTCTGAAGAGGGTCCCGGATCTTCACTATATCACCGATATTATCCTCTAGTCGCTGGATCGAGTCATTCCAGGGCCTCGCAGGGTCGGCTTGGCCGATGTTATCCCCGGTCGCCTCTTTAAGGTGGACGGAGGGTTCTGCTGCGGCAGGCCTGTGTCGGCTGTTTACTTCCCTTTGACCCTCATCCCGTACTTGGGGTCGGCCATCTGCTGCCTCCCTCCTGGACCTCGCAGCACTTCTTGACCTGGATAATTTTTCCCGTAGGTCATTTACTGGGCCCAGCCTCTCAAAGGCCGATCCCCTGCTCAAGCGATCAAAAGCAGAGTCTCTCGGGAGATCATCAGGATTTGGTCTCCCTCACTTTCCTCTACTATCCTGGAGAGGTCGTACAGTATTGTTGGAGACCTCATATGGTTCCCAGCATTCTATAGGGGCCTCCTCTCCCTCCAGATCGTCATACCTGTCCTCAGGGCAAGGGTTTCCTTGCCTCCCCAGGCGTAGACGCCGGGGGTCAGCAATATCCCTATGCCGCTGAGGGGGTGGCAGGTCTTTGCGTGGTTCCTGGGGTGGTCCCATGGCCTCATGCTGTCCTGGAGCTGCTGCCGGAGTAATCATCTCAGGTGAAACCCCTGGTGGTCTTAGCATGTTTTGTCTTAGAGCTGTGAACTGCTCCTGCATCATCCGCTGGCTTGCTGTCAGAGACTTTAAGGCTGCCGCCACATCAGCCATCTCAGACTGAGGTGGCGGATGACTGGAACTGGGTCTTCCCCCATCATCCAACGGGGGAAGCGGTGGCGGTGGCATTTCAGGTGCCATGTGTTTGAGCTATGAAAAGCTGAACTGAAGAAAAGACTGGTGAGCTTGAGAACCTTAGTGGGTCTCTTTCAATGGTGAAACATCTCCTCTCAGGGGGAGAGTTGGCTCACCACCAGAGTGCCTAGTGAGGTCAAGCTGTACAAAGGAAGAGATATCTTCTCGATTCCCACAGACGGCGCCAAACTGATGATGCTAAGATTTATCACCACCGGATAAGTGATAATGAGCTCAAACAGTAGTAACAATGGCAGCCATAATGATGTATAAGTGTATAAGTATGTAGAAGGGGATGAGTATAAGAGGAAATAAGACAATGATGTATAGTGGTTCAGCCAATTTGGCCTACATCCACTGTGAGTGTGTGATCCACTAAGTATGGGCACTAATGGCCTTGGATACAATGCACATAAGCTCACTCTCTCTCTCTCTCTACTGTGTGTACAAGCAGAGTTTTAGCTAGGGTTACAATAAATTGATCCATCCCCTGTGGGGTTGTAGGTGACAAGTATATATAGGTCTTGGGGTGTGTAGTGTACCCCCCAAGTATGCATGGTGCATGTGAATGATGATCTAGCCAATCCCCTGTTGACACCTGTAGATGCCAAATGATGACATAATATTCCCTCACGTGAGGGTGTGATTTTGTTATAACGGTCTCCCATGTGCCATGTGAGCCTCACGCGCACTGTTCCACGCGTCTCCCAAACCACGCGCGGTGATGATGTCACCCTCGGCCTGTGAGACGAGGCCGAGGGCAAAGTTCCTTTCGGTAGTGAGTCTGGCCTAATTTAGGCCTCATACTGTCGTACCCTCGGAGGGTCGTTCGGAGCATGCTGAAGGGTCGCCCCCCTAAGGGGTCGTCCGGAGCCTACTGAAGGGTCGGCCTCCTGAGGGGTCGTCCGGAGCCTGATGAAGGGTCGGCCTCTTGAGGGGTCGTCCGGAGCTTGATGAAGGGTTGGCCCCCTGAGGGGTCGGCCGGAGCATGATGAAGTGCAGGGCGCCCTCGGCATGGCCGAGGGTATATACGGGTTGAGTAAAAATAAAGCTCTTTTTGAGAAAAAGAAGATGATTTACTCCATTATCATTTCAAATATCTGCTATAGAGTTAGAGATCTATCTAACTCTATTTCATTTTCTAAATCTCCTTCATATCTTCAAGAAGCATCTGAATTTTTTAAAATTAAATTTAATTCCTCTAGACACTCATCTTAGATTATTCTCCCTTGGTCTACTCCTAGGAGAGGGAGACTTAAGTTGAATATTGATGGTTCTTGTGGTCCTAATGGTATTATGGGTATTGGAGCTGTTCTTCAAGATGACAAAGGAAAGATAGTCTGGGCCCTTGCTAACAGTGGTGTTCGAGGAACAAACAACATGGCAGAGGCTATTGCCATCAAGGAAGGGATCGACTTCTGTAAAGAAAATAATTTCAAACTTATAGATGTTGAATCGGATTCTCAATTGGGTAAAGAATGTCGCTAATCAGTCTTTGCCTCTCCGTGGAGAATAATACACATCATATATAACATCTTGGATTTATCAAAGGATCTTCAAATTACTTTCTTCCATTATTTTAGAGAGGTAAGCAAGGTCGCTGACCTTTTGGCTAGGCTTGGTTCTTCCAATAAAAAGAAAATATCTTTTTCTCATATGTCTTCCTTTCCTAAAAATATTCAAGGTGCTATATTGTTAGATAAAACTAGATTTCCATACATTAGGTATGTGAAGAATGATTCCTAATTGCTTCGCTCATTTTGTAAGCCACCTAGAGAGGGCTATTCTCTCTAATCTCAATAAAATTGGGGGTTTTCCCTCTTCATAAAAAAAGGTTTTATTAACCTTGACCCCCATTTTTTATTGACTTATTTGACTTAACCCCTACTTTCTTAATCTCTTTGACATAACTCCCATTTTTCTGACGAAAGTCTAACACTATTAAAAAATTTCGAATCCATAACTAAACATAACCCCATACAATATTTTAAGACACAAATACCCCCTAATTAAAACTCTAACATTGTTACCAACACCTATCTTCTTCCTAACTCCAATCTCAAAATTTAACACTACATCCACACTCACTCACACACACATGCACACACGCACACGCACACACACACACACACACACACACACACACACACACACACACACACACACACACACACACTTCTTAGATTTGGTTCTTCTTTAATGGGTATTTGTAGTTCACATGAGTTTACATTAGTTGCTACATCGATACTTATATTACAAGATGGATAGTTACAAGAATTTTTTTATCATGTTAAGGTATCTTATGAATTACATAAGAAACCGTCTTCTTTTATTTCTAACTCAGATGAGTTGGAATTACAAGATGATGCTGTTTCATCTATGAAAGATTATGAGAATTTGCAACATGGTGAGTTATATTTTACACTGCCATGAAAATAGGTTGAAACATCCTCTTCAGGTAAAGGAGATGGAGGCATTAGCTGTGAAGGTTAGTTTAGCTTTGACAAAAAGTGGAGGTGAAAATGTGGATTTCGCATGAAATCTTGATCACCGATAATATTTTCTTGCCATATTAAGTTGCGGAGAAGGGTGGCTAACATAGTTAGTATTGTTGATGGTTGTTTTAGATGAGAGATAAATAACTTTGAGTTTTAGAATTGGGGTTATGATGAAAAATTAGGGTTTAAATTTGAGAAAGAATATGTTTTTTTTGGGTTTAGTGTTAAACTAGGGTTTATTGAATGAGAAAAAAGATGTGTGTTTGGTTACAAGGTTTGAGTATCAATAAAGGGAATTTTGTCTTAAAATATTTTAGGCGGTTATGTCTAATTACGAATTAGATTTTTTTAATGGTATTAGAACTCTATTAAAAAGTGTGGGTTATGTCTAACACATTATAAAAGTGTGAGTTAAGTCAAATAAGGTATTATAAACTAGGGGTTATGTGAAAAAACATTAAAAAATTACGAGGTTAACATTTACAATTGTTTCTGAATGGATAAAGGGTAAAATTATCTCTGAAAATAAGTCCATTCAAATATAAAAAGGAACATACTTTTCTATTCAAATTTCAAACTTTGGATTCAAACTTTATATTAAGATTTCAGATTCAGAAAAAAAAAAAATGCAATCTTGGTGTGGAAAATATTTTTAAAAGGAGAGTTTTTTCGTACCCTCAACTTTTAATACAAAATTTAAGGATTATTTTGCTAGGAACCCCCACAATATATATAAAAAAACAAATTTTCACATATATTCTTAGGATTTACATTAAATCTTAAAATTAACTCACAGACCCTTACATTCTTCTCGATATCTTCATCCTACCACCACTATATCCACCAAAATTAATAAAAAACAAACAGCTCTATTTTTTCTTAGCAGGGTCAGTTCTAGGTTACCTTAGGTATAGGATGTAAGATTTTAGATGGGCCCCTAGCTATTAATTTTTTAATTTAATTTATTTTTAAAAAATCATGTATTCGAGGTTGGGTCTGGCTAGGTAAATGCAAAGTATGACACAAGTATAGTTTAATATATATATGCCAAAAAATGATGCAAAATGTTAATCGATACCATATGTACGTGGTTAATCAAGTTAGCATTGCCTATGTCCATAGGAAAAAAGAGAGGAGTGAATTACTAACAGTGAAATGACTTTGATTTCTAAGGTTGCTAGTTGAGAGTCCAAGTTGTGGGTACAACATGTTATGTTCTTTCTAATTATTTTTCACATGATTCCCTTCTCATGACGAGGGTGGGGGAGGGGACGAGAAGTGAGTTATATCTAGTTACAACAACAAGATGAATGAGTCTGATTGTAATTAGCCTCCCATGAGACAATCGTCTTTGATACAGCTGAGTAGGAGTAGAACTATCTTGTAGATAAACATGACTTTATACTATCCAAGTGTGAGGAAAGAGTCCGATTATAGTCGGTCATGCTTGATCTATGGCACTTTGGGTCATCCCTGCCATATGTCCTTCTTGCCAATTGAGTTAGGTAAACTTTTTTCCATTCAATATATGTTTGATTCTATAAATTTCTAGATAAAATTGATTTGCCATGCCATTTAAATGCAAAATTATTAATTTTTGTGCGCTCCTGATTTTGTAACAATTATTCTTCAATGGATAGTTTGCCAAACCTACTTACGATTTAATTAGTTTTAATTTTGAAAAACTTTATTCCACATAAGCAACTATCATGGATATTATAAATAATATTTTATAAGGTATATATGCATTTGGGAAAAAATCAATTTGTTTTAAGTAGTTTAATATATCAGTTACACTTTTTTCATATTTTTCAAGATTCTCTAAATATTTTCCATTATAGAAATAAATTAATAACATTAATATCATGAAACCCCCCAATCTAAAGGATTTTTTTACATTGAAACGATATTGCTATGAGTTAACATCATTCAATGATTTTAAATTCTCTATATAAAATAAAATTTCATAAGTTTTAAAATTTACAAATATGCTATTAATAGATTAAAAATCACGATCTACAATATAAAAAAAAATACAGAGTTTTAAAGTAATATGTTAGTGATTGAAAGCACTCATTATAAGTTGTTGGATTTCACGTTGTTTTATTATTTTTCCTTTTGTATTGTTCCCTCCGTGTTTCATTCCTTAGTTGTGTAGGCATTGCTTTGTAATCTCTAAACCTTCTAGAATTATAATATATTTCAACATAGATACAATTATTGGGATCCCAATTGGGACAACCTTGACCAATTCCTTTTTGGTATTAGAGTAAAAATAAAATATGTGTACATACCCATTCTGCTCAGCCTTAATCTTAATTACTATCCACTAATATTGTTCATCGCGATACCATTCACAGATTATTGTTCATCAAAATCATTCATAGATGACTGTTCATCGATTATTTTTTTATCGTGATTACGCATCGAATTAAGGGGTTTGGGTGATTTTTTACTATTGCCTCCGTTCCTTTTTTTTAGAGTCAACCCCTAATTATTCACCATATTTAGGGTTTGTTGGTGATTGAATGCACTTTAGCAAAATTTACCCCAATTTAATTAGCTACGTGTGTCCTCATGAATGGGTGCAATTTTGCTTTCGTATCCTATTTGGGTGATGGGGAGATTGTTTTTCGTCGCCATCCAATGTTAAAACATATTATTTTCATAATCGATTATGTAGTTTATCTCGAATGGATTTTTATACCACTTGTCCTTAGGCATCTCCTCCGTCGGTTGTTGTTGAGTATTCTCCCACTTTCACTATTATTCAAGGATCCCTATTAATTTTTATGTTACGGTTATGAAAACCACTTGGTTTGTGGATTCTAGGAGTGACTATTCCCTTATTTCCTCTCCCACAATTCTCATTTGTTAGTATGTTTGGCTTGTGAATGACTCTCATATGCGTATCCATATCAAGGGTGTGTGTATTTATCTCAAGATATTATTCTTTCCCCTATTTTTCATTGCCTTATTTTTATAGATAAGTATATGTGACCCCTTGATAAAAGTTTTCATATAACTTAACCCATATAAAAAATGATTGCACATATCGGCCCTTCAATAGGTTATTCCGTAAATTTCTCCCTTAACTAATTGCACATGATATCTACAGTTACAATATGATCATATGAACTCAGGAGTATGACGAGTCGTAGCACAATTATTCAATCTGATTCGTGTGAACTAATGATGTATTATAATGTGCTAGAGGGCATCTAGAGAGGCCATGGTATGATTGAATGGTACATGGTATCTCAATTACAGATGGTATGTATATAACCAATTGGGTTAATTAGAATTTTATGTAAGTTCATATCCATTTAACATAGAGGGTAACTTTGTATATGTATGACTAACGCGACTTTATAATTGTGTCTCTAACGCGTATGATTACAGCTCAAGTGCAAGCCGGTCGCTCAAGTAATAATCCAGTAAATCGGGTATCGAACTCAGGGATTAAGACAAATGATTGTGACGATTATTAAGCAAGAAGATTAACCCTAACGATTGACTCACGAAAAAGCAAGAAAAGATGATTGTGATGAGACTATGTATTACTACTACGAAAGTAATGAAATCCTTTCTAAATTAACTACGCATGCAAGACTTAACAAACTACAGATTTATTAATATGAAAGAAAAATAAGGTCGAAATACAATCCCTCCACCCTTAGTAATTTCATCAAATACAAAACTAGTCGAGAATTAAATATTTAATTGAAACAAAGACTTTATTTATTTCAAGTATTACATATATGAAGGAATGAACCTGCACAATACATAATCAATAAATACAATAAAGTACGTGATGAGATGATTAATACGCACGTCACATTCTTAAACACCCCGGTTACTGAGGGCAAACTGGGTTAAAAACCCTATGACGATTGCATTAACAAAATGACTCGTTTCCAATTGCTTATTTAACTCAATAACTTATTTTTATATCCATGCGAACCACTTAGGGTTGGGTTCATGCATTCCAACCCTTGGAAATCTAGCCGGACATGACGTTACTAAAGAAATAAAGAATTTTGACATTGCATGTGAATTTATTCATAATTAAAACGTATCTAAGCATGCAAGAATGACTAAACATTGTAAGAAATTCAGAAAGATAATTGAAGGCCAAGATTAAAGGAGAGCAAGACAAATTATATTGATTATTGCATGAAAGATCTCTACAAAGCATAAATTGGTGCAAAAATAATCTCTTAGGTTCTTCCCTCTTTTTCTCCTCTCAAAACTAGGTTAAAGAAAAATTAGATATGACCAATGTTAGTTTACAACTCAATGAACTCGTTTTTACAAGAGTCCTAAACCCATACAACTCTAGGCTAAAAAATATGGCCAAAATAAAAATCCCACTTCTAGTAATTTGTCATAGTTCTTAAGCATGACAATAATTTTGTCATGGGTTTCGAGCGTGACTAATGGAAAATCGGTTCAGAGTGCGGTTTGGAAAAACTTGTTGCATTGGATTTCTTTATTTCTTTTTCCTTGGATTTCTTTCTCAACTTTGAATGCTCATAACTCCACAACCGTAGTGCGAAATTGAGAGTCGTTTCTTCCAGTGTTCTCATGATTTTGTACTCTTCAACTTCCTGGCCTGCTTCTGAGTTTGGGCTATAAAATTACTAAAATGACCTTCAAACTTCTTCCTTTGGTTTATTTCACTGTTTTAATTTCTTTCTCGCACTAACTTGCATGAAATACCTGTAAAACACATAAGCGATATACAAAATATGAAATACTCACCAATGAGAGTCAGAAGCATAAATATGAGATAAACCCAAGTTAATTACAATGCACAGGATCATTAATGGGATAAATATGAAATATTTACGCCTTATCAAATCCTCTTAACTTAGAACATTGCGCATCCCGAGTAATGTAAGATTATAAGTGTATGAGTTAAGGACACTTCCAAAACTTTATTGGGATATAATACCTTTTTCGTGGGCAAGCGATTGCATTTAGCGTATGCAACAAGCTGTTAAACCCCTAGGCTACCCTAGTAGGATGAGTGGTGTCTCGTGAGGTTTTACAGTGAATATACCCACAAAATTTATTTTTCGGCTCAATTAAAAATCAAAATAATAAAAAAATTGTACAATCTAAATTCCCCCCAAATAGTCACCATAAATTTATATTCAACACTCCAATTTGTTGTGTGAGTGTATCCGAGAATTAAACCGCTAACTTCCACCGATTGATCATTATGTTACTTTTTTGAAAAGTCGTTTTGATTCAAATGCTCACAGCGTGCTCTCATAAACGAATCTCATGGAATATGGCTAGTTTTCCTGGTGTGCATGATTTTTAAGAGTAAATGTTATGGAATATGAATTCATGCACACAAATAGAAAGATGGAATTCTTTAGGTGAAAATATCTCATCATTGGAATACGGTAATTGAAAAACGGAAAACATCATCTTTTAGTCCACACCAATTAATCTCTCTTATTATCTTTTCGTGTCTTAGGCTCTCCACGCAGTAATTAATTTTGTTATTCAGACTCGGTTATGACTTTTTTGGGTTATGGTACATTGGATAAAAATTGGGATGGTTGGAAAAGTCGGAGTTGGAAAATTTAGTTTACGATGTCCGTTGGCACTTTTTCGGGCATTTGCTCTTTTTCAAAATTTTCCTCATGTTTTTCTCATTTTTCAATTATTTTTTCTCTATCTTTTTTTTTGTTGTTAAGCATTTTTCTTTTTATTGTCCCTTTGCACTTCACTATTTGGACTTACTTGATGGACTTTTAGTTTCACAACTCCGATCTAAATGGGTTTTTTGAGTTATCAAACGAAATTTAAAGATTTTATTAGGCTCAAAATGGCTAGCAAAAGGTTAATTTTTCATTAGTTTTTATGGATATATTTTTGGGTAACAAATAATGGCCTAACTTCATTTATCCGAATTACTAATTATTTTACCATATGCGTCTCGAGATTTTATATAATTTAGAGATATTTTTAGAGCATTTTCAAGACAATATCTTGCTCGTTTTTCGTAACCGATCAAAATAAAGGAATAGAGATATTCAACGACTTTTATTAAACGCTGACTGAAGTTTGAGCTAACCATTAACTCGGATTGATTTAATTACTCGAAAAAAATGATAGGCTCGAAATCTCATTGGGTTAGTTAATCTCCTCACATATTTGTAAAGTCATCAATTTTTGCTGAGTTTCCATTTTTGGTCAATTTCGACTTTGTGCATTAAGTTTTTATAAATTGAAACTTAAAAAAAAAATAGTTCTATTATTGAAGATTTATATTCTAATTTTTATTTATTTTGAAGAAAAATATTTTTAACTTTTTCAAAATTTTCAATTTTTTTGGACATTTTAAAAATTTGTGAAGATTTTAAAGACACACTTGTCACCCCCTAACTTAGACTTTTGCATTTTCCTTGTAGACACCACATTCTAGGAACCCCTAAGTCTCTCCTTAGGTCCTTAGCATCTCCTTATTTCACTATAAACCCTAAGTCATACTTCAAGTACCAATCTAGAGGCCATCGGGCACTCTCGGGTCTCGTTTAACTCCGGTGAACTCTATCGTCAAAGAAAAAGCTCAATGAATCTTCAAAGTGCTATGAATACCCTTTCTAACAGTCCACCCCGTGCACAAATCGGCATAACGGTTCGTACGAACGGACCATTTTACCATCAAAAATCGATCTGGTGGCGATCGGGCGCTCCCGGGCCCGATTTGACCCCAATCAACTTTTAAAGGAACTAAAACCCCTTTCCAACAGTCAGCCTCATGCTTGAAATGACATAACTGTTCGAATGAATTATCCATTTTCTCCCGAAAATTGATCAGGAGGCCACTGGGTTCTCCTGGAATCCGTTTGACTAAGGTCAACTCTTCATCTCGAACGAGACTGAATGAATCTTTGAATTTCAATGAATACCCTTTCTAATAGTCTATCCCGTGCACGAATCAGCCTTACAGTACGGGCGAACGACCCGTTTTACTTCGAAAGGTCATCGAGCATTTTCAGGCCCCGGTTGACCAAAGTCAACTTTCTGAAATGAGTGAAGCTCTTTGTAATGTCAAAATAGCTCGCATTACATTTCCAATGGTCTTTCCCGTGTGCGATTCTGACTTACGGTTTGGACGAACGATCCATTTTCGTCTGACGATCTTCTGTCCAAAGGACTGACAAGCGTGTCGAGCCCCGTTTGACCCAAAGTCAAATCTCAGAACCTGGAGCGACCCCAATTACTCTTGAAGTTCTCTGAATTACCTTTCTAACATTATGCCTCGTGCGCGATTTGGATTAACGATATGCGTTTTAGGACCATTTTTTTGAAAAAATATGCACGAGACTACCGATTGGCAGGTCCATTTATCTGCCTATCGGTAATGTGCCTAGGGTTACCTACAGATTGGCAGGTCTAGGGCTATGCCTATCATAACCCCTTACCCTATAAATTAAGGGCATGACCTCACTCCCAAAGCACACCTCAGATCCATCAATATCAGTGATCTCAATAACATTCTCTTGCAATCAACGAAGTTTCCTTGTGTGAAATTCCTTTCCATCTTTCATTCCCATCACCCAATTTAGCAAAATCTCATTCTCTCTTATCCAACATTTATATCAACACTCAAGGGAGTTAATCAAGGATCAAGATCAAGCCTCCAAAGAAGGTCCAAGAATCCTTCTTTATCTTTAATTTCTTTAATTTCACATTAGTTACATAAATTCTTAATCCAGCTTTTAGTTTCATTCACATCAATATCTCATCCTTTATTAGGTATATTGCACCAACTTTATTTTCTATAAAAAACCCAAAACAAAGAAATTGGGGGTTACACCTCTAAATTCCAACGGAATTATCTGCCACAATTTCTCAAAGTTAAAATACATTTTCTGCAAACACAAATATAATAAATTTTCGTTCGAATCTATGGGATAAACCCCACCCTTATGTCGCATGCGAACTACGTGAACTTTGTTGCCTTGATAGACTACATAGGCGTCTCAGGCTAAAACCGGAGACTCGAGTCCAATTCTTAATTCTCCAATTTTCCCATTTTCGCATTTGTCACTTTTTCATCAATACATTATTTTAATATATATTATATTTGTGATCCTTATTGGCATTTTATCCAATATATATATTCGTTTCATCATAACGATCAATATCTCGATAAACTAACACATCGTATTTTCTAGATATTATTTTGTGAACATTCCTTTAAATGACTTCACTCTATCTTTTCCATGATGTGAGTTGGGTGATTCCGATATCCATTTATATATACATGCACACACACTTCATAGATAAAGTAAGGAAAATAGTACCACAAGCCCATGAGAGATCGAAAGTGCGGGATAGGTGCCTAACACCTTCCCATTCATTAACTTAGCCCCCGAACCTTCAAACTATTGGTTTCGTAAGCATCAGCTTGTCTTTGATGCCGCTCTCTCGAGGCGACGATATATTCTTTTGATTGTTTTGTGCAAATTAGACTGGCAACTCCATCCTTTTACATCACCCCGCATCGACGACGGATGAAGCGCTCCTAGAGAAAGAGGGTGAGAGACCTTCACCTCCTTTTCCCCCTCAGAAAGGGAGATGGGTTGGCCAAAGTGGCGACTTTCGCCGGGAAATTTTTTCATAAGAGGGCTAGACTCTGTTTGCATGGATGTTATTATTTTCTGCTTGTGTGCATATGCACCTTTCTGTATGTTTCCTTTTTTCTCCTCTATTATTTCTTGCACATATATACCTCATGCTTATATCACTTCTCACTCACACACTTGTAGATACTTCCTATATATACCTCACACCACTTACACGTAGGAACACTTATATCCACATATTGTAGACATCACTTAGAATATCCATGCTTAAGGGTCACTAACACACAACTCCACTTATCACACTTGTATATATCCATACTCACTCACACTTTTCACACACCACTCGTAATTAACCCATGCTTAGGTTCACTACAACACACTCACTTGTAAATATTCGCACATCACTCACCCTCACATATCTATGCTTAGTATAATCTTCATGCTCCATGTTAGATTTACCTTTTATACTTGTACATTCTTCCTTATTAGTATAGTGCTTATAACGCTAAATAAGATACTCTATCCATAATATATTAATCAACAATCATGCATTTTGCACACTACATCACCAAGGAGCATGGCTAATTACCAAATATTATCCCGTAACTGGGGGGTCACTTCGTGATGGACGCTGATCCGAAAGGTCGCAGTTAGCCTAAGTTATGATATGACTCACACCTTCCATTGGCCAAATACCTTCGACGTATATCGAACGGTTCCCCTCGTATCGTACCGTTTGCCTAAAGTCATGATGGGATGTATATGGCAGGGAACTCATTCACATACGTTGAGTATATCAAATTTTCTCTCACACGTATTGTCCCCATGAGGTATATAGTGAGGCAATTCACGTACATTCAGGTATATCAAATGGCTTATCCATACATACCGATTGCCTTTAAAAGCAAGACGTATATCGTGGAAGTCATGACAAAGGTGGGAACCCTTCCAATTAAACCAACAACCGCATACCCTCATATAGGCGTCAAATCGAGGGCACTCATATTTAGTTTGCTGGTTACTACCCGAAACTCTGCCAAAATGATGGGTCGGCATGCTGTCTAAATTTTTGCGCGATTTTATCTTTTTCAAAAAGGGACCCTGTCTATGAGCCTTGTAACAAGTCAAACTACGTTTTTACATATTTTTCAAACCCAATTTTCCCGGGCTCGGGTCTCGTACGATATTTGTTTTTTTCATTTAGGTAAACCTAATACAAGTGAGAACATGATAATACTAATAATAATCATGCTGAGACCCTTTTTTCTCATTTTCCCCTTTCTTTACCAAAAGTGTCAAAAACATTTTTCCCACTTTTATAAAAATACCAAAAGCTTTTTTCCTTCCTTATACCATATACTCCAAAACATTTTTTCCTCCTCTTTTCCAAAAATGTAAAAAATATTTTCCTCTTATAATAAAAGTCTTTCTTTCCTTTCTTTCAAAAATAAATTTAAAATTTTCTCCTACTTAGGTCAATCGCGTACCCGACACTCGGCCTGGCTCCCTATTGGCTTCGGTCTTTCATCGACCCACCCCGAAGCTCCGTTAGTTCCCTTGATACTTCCTAGAAGTTCGAAATTCACCTTCATCCGCTTTCTATGGAGAACATAAACCAAGTACCGAAGGTACAACCATATTTGAAGACAATTCTAGCCCAACTCACTACCAAGATTGTCAACCTTCAAACCTAGATTCATGAGATGAAAAAAAATCGGTTCCCTATTCCCAAAGATTCCAATGACCTCTTCCCTCATGCTATGGGTCTTCCCACACTTGAGCATATTTGGGTCCCCAAATAATATCATCACGCTCCACGTGCCCCTCCAGCTAATGGGCCACCGCCATCCCAGTTCCCTATGCCAAATCTTACCGAACCAGGAGCTAACCTATTTGTGACCGTTGATCCAAAGGAAGAAGAATTGAACAATGTCAAGGAGGACCTAAAGATGTTGACTAAGAAGTTTGACTAAGTTTGAATCTACAAAAACTACATGGATTACACCCATATGTCTCCCTATCCAAAAGCAAGGCTGTCAAAAAGTTCAAGATGCCTAACATTAAGAAGTTCGGGGGTAGTGGACCCCCAATTGTTCATCTTTGAAGTTACCACTGAGACATGACTCTCCTAGGTGACTTCGAGGAAATAATAGCCCAAATGTTCTGATAAACTTTGAAAGACAACGCTCTTCGCTGGTTATAATCTCTCGACGAGTCTAGGATTTGTAATTGGAAGGATGTTACCAGTGAATTCATGTCATAGTACAAGTATAACGAAGAGTTGGAGGTTACCCACCATGATTTAGAATTCTCAAATCTAATACTGGGAAAACTGTTAGTAACTTCATAGCAAAATGGAGAGATAAAGCGACCACCATGAACAAATGGCCTTTCGAAGAGGAACAAGTTAGTATTGTGAAGAAGAACTTCTTACCCCATATATGAGCGATGATGGAAGGACAATATTACTCCCATTTTCAAGCCTTTCGGGGAAGCAGGAGTGGAGATCGAAGAAAGTTTTGCCAAGACAGAAGTTGAGCCAAAAAAAGTATCTCGGCAATTTACTCCCAAAAAGTATGAGAAGCTTGCAAATACCTCAGTTTCAACTATCAATAACATTTCGCAACCTGCCACTTCATGGGCACTAGAAAACTGCTCTAACCCAGTCAAAAAGGAATACATCGAGCCTCCCCTCTCCAAAGTTTACTAGACCCTTTTAAGTTGAAATCTTATCAAGTGATTATACGCTTGCCCATTACCAAACCCATTTCCAAAAAATTTCAAACCATATGCCCATTATAATTTTCACCAAAGTATCGGCCACACCACATATCAGTGTTTCCACCTCCAAAATGTAATCCAAGGTCCTAAGTAAACGCTACCCAAAATCCACTCCCAAATCATATAAATGCTATATTCCTAGAAGAAGATCCATAATTTGATCTATTTACCCAGATTGTACCCAGTAAATCTCCCATCATACCCATATATTCCCCTATACCCCTCCAAGTTAGCCCACATTTTCTCCTACATCCTACCTATTTTGCCGATCAGGTTTTGTCACTCTTTATAAGAGCATGCATTGCTATTTATATCTGCTCCGGAGGGAAAGATATGGAATTATCAGTAGTATTGAACCAACTTCTAGAGTTCGGGATGAAATTACCCTTGAAAATGACCATTGACTGCCTGAGATTCAGTACACTGTTCTTGGAATCTTGGAAATGGGATCGAGAGTCAGATAATTGGGTGGTACCTACTAATGAATCCAATTTAGATGATGTTGTCTAAATCATGGCAAACTTTTTCTGTCAGATCGAAGAAATATGCAGTATGCTTGAGCTACTTGATACTTTAAAACTACAAGGGTACCTGGTAACTTCACTTCTACATCCCCCCATTGAGTGGGAGGATCTATATGAAGAAGCCGTTAAGGTTCTGGAGTACATTGACTTCTCATGGGAGGATGACATCGTTGCCACTGGATAGTGGGACAAATTCAATAGTTCAGACGAAGAGCAAAACCCAGAAAAGACTAGCACAATGGTCAATATATGTGGAATGATATCATTTAAAGAGTTGCTAGGAGAAATCAACAAGGTGGTCAAAATACCCAAGGTAGATGAAGAAACAGGGTTTCTATTTTCCCCCTATTTTGTGAACAATATGACTAGATCAGGGAGGCATTAACAGGTTTCGAATCCGTAATCATTAAAGATCAATAAAGGAAAAGGTGTTGAAAAACTTCCTATGATGGAAATGACCCTCGAGGAGACCAAGATACTTGATCATTTGACGAAAACCCAAGCTAACATCACACTATGAGGACTCTTTATGTCTTACCAGTTGTACCAAAATGCCCTAATTAAACTACTTATCGAGCCTATAGTCCCTCCTTCCACCATGCCAGAAAAAGTAATGAATCTGGGCGGATCTCTAACCTCTACAAGAATTCTTTCCTTCTCCGAAGAAAAAATCCTTAAGTTTGGACCAAATCACAACTATGCTCTCAATATCTCTGTCAAAGTCATGGGAAACACTGTCCCACTTTCACTTATCCATAATGGATCAGCTCTTAATGTTTTCCCGTTGAGAACTTTCAACTGCTTGGGACTGAAATTTAACGACCTTGCTCCAACCTCCACCGCGGTGCGTACTTATGATAATACTCATCGAGAAGTGATGGGATCCATAAAACTTACAATAGGGGCTGGCCCAATAAATCTTGTTATTGAATTCCAAGTCATCGATATCCCGACTTGTTTCAATATGTTGCTTGAATGACCATGGCTCCATAGTATCAAGGGTGTGTCTTCTTCCCTACATCAGAAACTGAAGTTCTTCACCAATGGGTAGGTCATCACCATCTTGGGCGATAATGATAATACTGAGAATTCAAGCATAGGTAATCCGGTATTAGAGATACACCATGAGGCGAATGATATGCTTCTGTCAGGTTTTCAAGTCGAATCGCTTCTGCTCCCAACAGGGGGTAATTTCAAAGATAGAGTCTGTCCAGAACACAACCCTCGTGGAAATATCAATATGATATAAATATTGAAGAACATGCACTTCATACCTAGACTAACATTGAGATGATGACAACAGGGAATACTGGAATCCATAGTGCTGAAGAAGGCCTTTCCTCCTTATGGCTTGGGTTATCATCCATCATCAGAAGAACTCACATTGCTCCACCAACCTCGGTTCAAGAGAAGGCTAAAAAGTACTAAGACTATATCAATGGATTCATTGAACAAAAGATTCATTAAAGAGGATGAAGATTTCCCCTTTTGTGACTTTCCCGAACCGTGGTATGATCATGTGGATAAGAAGATGAAACCAGGAATGGAGATCTTTTTCCAAGACAGTTATTTATGGGTCGAAACTTCCCAGCATCATGTGCGACCACTCATTGAGAATACCATATTTTCTACTGGAGATTATGAGGGAAGTGAATCCGAGGATTCATTCAACTTGCAGAAACTGGGGCTGACACTCTGCATGGTCCACACAAGCGCTACATTATTGAATCCATCCCTTCTGATCAAAGTTGTTGATCCACCTCTCCTCAATTGGAATACTGTGCCGATTCCACCTGCTGAAATACAACCCAACTCTGATGTTTATCCCATTTCCTTAAATTTTGTTATTCCTTCCTATTCTAATGTAATCAATACCTCTTTTAATGAGGTTCTCAATGTTGTTTTGCCCAAAAATGAAAGAAATGAAGATTTTGAGTATCTTACTGTGCCTTGCATTAATTGTCTTAATTTTAATCACACTCATGATGTTGATGATTTTACAAATGAGCAATTCTTAACTGGTCTTAATAAGATTAATAACAAATAACATAAATGTGTTCAAGTTAATGAAGAAGAAATTATTGTTATTAATCTCGGTTCTAGTAGCCAACTGCGTGAGATTAAGGTATGGTCTACCCTTGATGAGCATGAGCGCACATAATTTGAATAATTATTAAAAAAATTTAGGGACGTCTTCGCATGGTACTATGATGACATGACTGACATTAATCCCGAGATCACTCATCACGAGATTCTAACTCTCCCAGAATGCAAACTGGTCAAACAAAAACTGCGAAAGCTTTGCACTGAATGGTCGCTCAAGATTAAGGAAGAAGTGGTCAAATAGTTGAACGTAGGTTTTATTTGTGTGATCGAATATCCCACATGGTTAGCCAATATCATACCCATGCCAAAATTTGGAGGAAAGGTTTTCATGCGCGTTAACTATCGAGATTTGACCAAGGCCTCTCTAAAGGATGATTACCCGCTACCCAATATCCACATGATCGTAGACAATACAGCAGGTCAGGCTCTCAAATCATTTGCTGATGGTTTTTTCAGATATAACCAGATCAAGATGCACTTGGACCATCAATAGAAAATCACATTCATCACCCCTTGGGTAACCTTCAATTACACCATTATGCCATTTGGTTTTAAAAAAATAGGGGCTACCTACCATAGGGCTTCCACAACCATCTTGAATGATCTGATACACAAAGAAGTCGAAGTCTAAGTGGATGATATGATTATCAAGTCTAAGACTGGGGAATGTCATGTCCCCACTCTCCGAAAGTTCTTTGAGCGACTACGACAATATCAGATGCGACTTAACCCACACAAATGTGTTTTTGGATTTACTAAAGGAAAAATCTTGGGATTCATGGTTAGAGAAAAGGGGATTGAAGCAAATCCTGCCAAACTGAAAACCATACTCAAAATGCCACCAACCCGAACGGAGAAGGAAGTCTAGGGATTCCTTGGAAAATTGCAATATCAGTCGGTTCATAAGACAATTGACTTCTATCTGTGAACCCATATTCAAACACCTCCAGAAGGATACCAAAGTTTGGAACAACGCTTGCCAGGAGTCCTTTGATCTAATTAAGCAATATCTATCCCTACCTCTAGGAGTCACGCCACCACAACTTGGGTTACCCCTACTCTTATACCTGATTGTAACAGATACCGCAGTTGGGGCTTTGTTGGCCCAATACCTTTAAAAAAATCGCAAAAGAGGTCCATATACTATGCCAGTCACAAGTTGGGTGGGTACGAAGTTAACTATACTACCTTGGAGAAAGCATGTGTCGCCCTTGTCTGGGTCACCTAAAATTTACGGCACTATATGCGCATTTTTCCCATCAAACTTGTATCCCGAATGGATCCTATCATATAATTGCTCAAAAAACTTTCCCTTTCTAGTCGAATGGCCCTATGGTTGATGTTGCTAGCCAAAATTCATATTGTGTATGTCACGCAAAAAGCCATAAAAGGAAGAGCCATCTCTGAATGCCTTGCTGACTACCCTATGGAAGAAATCGATGTTTGGATTTTTGAATTTTAAGATGAAAATATCCTTTGTACCTCCTAAGAAGACCTTCGATGTCAAATGTTCTTTGACACTGTTGCCAACAAGAAAGGGTATGGCATTAGGATACTCTTAATCATCCCTGATGACTCTCACACTCCCATTGCCATAAAGCTAGATTTTCCCTCCACCACCAACATGACCGAATACGAGGCATGCACGGTAGGCCTCAAAGTCACTCTCAAGAAAGGAATTCAATACCTAAATGTATAAGGGGATTCGACCCTCATCACCGGTCAAGTGCTCAAAATATGGAGAGTTAAGGACGATAAACTCTTACCCTTCCTTTCCCACCTCGAAAAGTTAGCCTCCCAATTCTAAGATATAATCTTCCATTACCTACCTCGAGTAAAGAACTACTTATTCGAAGCCCTTGCTACCTTAGCCTTCATGGTCGATATGCACAAAAGAATAACGATGGCCCCCTTCCTAGTCCAAAAGCAAGCTAAACGTACCCACTACAACCACATTAAGCTCATCACAAAAGAAGATCATGATATAGCCGATTACTGGTACTATGATATTTGACGCCTCCTCAAGCATGGTAGGTATCCCTAAGATTCTAACAATAAAGACCGATCAACCTTTCGCAAACTGGCTGCCCAGTACATTATCTCCGATAAAGCACTGTTCGAGAGAAATTTCAATGGAACCCATTTACACAGCATCGCAGGGGCTGACATTGAAGAGATGATGTAGAAAATACACAACGGGGAGTGCAGACCCCACATGAATGGCCATATGCTTACTAAGAAAATCACCCGACATGGTTACTATTGGACTATCATGGTTCAGGATTGCATCGGCTATGTTTGGAGGTGCCTTAAATGCCAACAGTTTTCCAATCTTAAGCACTTACTTTCGTGAGAATTGTACAATATGACTTTTCCCTGGATGTTCTCCATATGGGGAATCGATATCATTGGGAAAGTTACACCCAAAGCCTTTAACGGGTATGAATTCATCTTGGTTGCCATTGATTACTTCACTAAATGGGTTGAAGTCGAGTCGTACATAGTTTTGAATGCCAAAAAAGTGGCCGAGTTCATTCAAAAAAATATTATCTGTCGATATGGGGTCCCGCATGAGCTAATATCAAACAACGGGTTATATTTTGAGGCAGAAGTCACATAAGTGGTTGACGAGTATGGGATCCAAAGACACAAATCTTCTCCCTACCGACCTTAAACCAACGGTGCAGTCGAAGACGCTAATAAGAACCTTAAAGCAATCATTAAAAAGATGACCAAAAATTGAGATTGGGATTGTCGGATCCCTTACACTCTCTAGGGCTATCGTACTCCAGTTCGAGCATCTACTGGGGCTACCCCTTACTCTCTAGTATATGGCATGGAAGCAGTCCTACCCGTTGAGCTAGAAATTCCTTCATTACACATTATTCTTGAAAGCAAAGTCAGTGATGAAGATAAGTGTCAAAACCATCTTAATGAGTTATCACTCTTGGACGAAAGGAGGCTGAAATCTCTATATCATAAATAAGGGTACCATCACCAAATAGCACGATCATTTAATAAAAGAGTCAAGGAACGTGGTGTTCGAGAAGGGAATTTAGCCCTTAAAGAAATTATAGAGCCCATCTGGGACTTCAAGGGGAAATTCAATCCCAATTGGAGTGGACTCTACATTGTGAAGAAGATACTATCCGGTGGCGCCGCTATGCTCACCGACCTTGATGGGGAAGAGATAGTCCATCCAGTCAACCTGGACCGTCTCAATAAATTCTACCCTTAGTCCAAAATCTCGGCACGCTATGACTCTTCTCATCTCCCTTCTATTCTTAAAAAAAATCTTCATTTACCTATACTCAGAACTACGTGGGGTTTGATCCTCTACAAACCTTTTTACTTTCATAAAACTTAGAAAATTTCCAAAACCCCCAGAGGTACGTAGGCAGCTCATACGCTTCACATGAGCACGACTCCTTATTTTTTACAAAATGCTATTCTTTTCATATCTCCGAGAATGACGGTTCATTTTTATCATTTACATGAACAAAAGGATTATGTATGCGATAGCTATTGGTATATACAATTCAAATGCAAAACTCATCCAGAGGCACAACAATATAATTAGAATTTTCTTTATTTCATTAATGAAAAATTTCGTTACAATTACATCTGCATAGGGAGTCAAACAACTTCCCCTACCAACCTAACCATAATTTTTTTGCCTAAAAAAAACAAAAAGAAGAAGTCAAACTACTCCTAAATAACCTTCCCAAAAGTTATTCCTACCAGCAAACAATCACATACATAACCAAACACCATAAAAAGCTTCATAAATAAAACTCCCCAAGGATCCTACCCACAGCTGCCAGAAGAATCAGCCCCATCATCATCATCTACTTCTTGGGGTCCGCAAACTTCCCCTGGTTAGATGGAATACCAAAGGTATTCCATGGAATGATAAGCCCGAACCAGCCTGTAACACCCCGCCCACCCGGGGAGAGAGAACGGAGCGCTAATGCGATAAAATAAATCTAAATCCACAAATAACAAGGTATAGAGCATCTAAGTACCACAACAACAAAAGAGAAACTACAAATCTCAATTTCTTCAAATAAATACCAAGTCTCTCGAATTACATACAACAACTAACTCGAAAATAAAATACAAATCTCCAAAGCTCTATACATAAAAATATTACAAATCTTCCAAATTGTATTAAAAATTCTTCCCAAATAATCTCACTAAAATAAATCTCCATAGCGCCCCAAAATCTGCGCTAACCTGCCACTAAAAGAAAATATGGGGAAGTACACAATACGACAAGAAAGATGCTCAATAAATATGGATTAGCAATGAATAAAGCGTAACAACACGAGTACGAATATTCAAACCAAAATGCAAATCTTAATAGCATTTCATCATTATAATTTCTCAACAACACTTTAATCGGGTCACCAGGCCTCACCACATCCATATATGCTTTATCAAGCCATAGCCCGGGAAACAGGAATTTTGGCGGGTGCCCAACATCCGTGTCATATTAAAATCTCATGACAACATGCTCATCAACAATATAATGATACCATGTGAATCAAAATAATTTCAACAATTATTTTCCAAATTTCAATGAATTTATCAATTCAAATATGAGTTCAATTAACAAGAATTCAAAGAGAATGACACTCGCGAGATTTAAGGAGCATATTGTGTAAAATCCCATACCTCAAACCATGATGAGAAACCAATGATCACATCCTCAAGATCAACACAAAAGATCTACAAAAGCTCTTCCAAGAACCTCCAACAAAATAGCCCCAAGAACACCTCTAATCTAAGGTTGGAACTCACAAATCTCAAGGGCCAATGTGTATATAAAAAGAAGAGGAATATAAAATATATTTGCTGCCAAAATTTGTGCCAAAAGTATGTTAAAATGGTTGCCCACGACTTTCTTTTATAATGCAAAGAAATGAAGAGTTGGAATCCAAAAGACTCCTTTAAATAAGGCAAAGAAATGAAGAGTTGGAAGTCAAAACAACTCCAAGAGTTAAAAATATTTAAAAATCATTTTAAAATCCGTTTTAACTCCGTTTTTGAAACCGTTTGAAATTCTCGCTTTAAAAAAATAATAACCAACATATTTGAGCATTAAAAATAATTTTATCAAAAACTTTATTTTCCTCCATTTTTCCAGAAATTAATTAAAATAGCCCAAAATTACGCGGGTTGTTACACTTCCCCACTAACAGTGGAATTTCACCCTCGAAATTCGCCGAATGCCTAACTCTAAAAAATCAGGCCACTGTACTATCTCCAAAAATAAATCACGTCACCAAAAATAAATTCCTCACATCTAATCCAGATGCCTAACACGAATATCACCTAAAATTTTCTATCTCCAAAAATTGCTAACCACGCAATGAACCCAAGACCCGAGGGTTGTCATATACCTAAGCTCTGATACCATTTTGTAACACCCCGCCCGCCCGAGGAGAGCGAACGGAGCGCTAATGCGATAAAATAAATCTAAATCCACAAATAACAAGGTATAGAGCATCTAAGTCCCACAACAACAAAAGAGAAACTACAAATCTCAATTTCTTCAAATAAATACCAAGTCTCTCGAATTACTTACAACAACTAACTCGAAAATAAAATACAAATCTCCAAAGCTCTATACATAAAAATAATAAAAATCTTCCAAATTGTATTAAAAATTCTTCCCAAATAATCCTCACTAAAATAAATCTCCATAGCTCCCCAAAATCTGCGCTAACCTGTCACTAAAAGAAAATATGGGGAAGTACACAATACGACAAGAAAGATGCTCAATAAATATGGATTAGCAATGAATAAAGCGTAACAACACGAGTACGAATATTCAAACCAAAATGCAAATCTTAATAGCATTTCATCATTATAATTTCTCAACAACACTTTAATCGGGTCACCAGGCCTCACCACATCCGTATATGCTTTATCAAGCCATAGCCCGGGAAACAGGAATTTTGGCGGGTGCCCAACATCCGTGTCATATTAAAATCTCATGACAACATGCTCATCAATAATATAATGATACCACATGAATCAAAATATTTTCAACAATTATTTTCCAAATTTCAATGAATTTATCAATTCAAATATGAGTTCAATTAACAAGAATTCAAAGAGAATGACACTCGCGAGATTTAAGGAGCATATTGTGTAAAATCCCATACCTCAAACCATGATGAGAAACCAATGATCACATCCTCAAGATCAACACAAAAGATCTACAAAAGCTCTTCCAAGAACCTCCAACAAAATAGCCCCAAGAATACCTTTAATTTAAGGTTGGAACTCACAAATCTCAAGGGCCAATGTGTATATAAAAAGAAGAGGAATATAAAATATATTTGCTGCCAAAATTTGTGCCAAAAGTATGTTAAAATGGTTGCCCACGACTTTCTTTTATAATGCAAAGAAATGAAGAGTTGGAATCCAAAAGACTCCTTTAAATAAGGCAAAGAAATGAAGAGTTGGAAGTCAAAACAACTCCAAGAGTTAAAAATATTTAAAAATCATTTTAAAATCCGTTTTAACTCTGTTTTTGAAACCGTTTGAAATTCCCGCCTTAAAAAAATAATAACCAACATATTTGAGCATTAAAAATAATTTTATCAAAAACTTTATTTTCCTCCATTTTTCCAGAAATTAATTAAAATAGCCCAAAATTACGCGGGTTGTTAAAAACCATAACACCTCCCTCCATGGTGTCAAACATGGCAAACCACCTATTCTCGATCTACTCGGCAAAAATTTTAGCCACTACCCTCACCCACAACCAGTTCATAGAGTCCCCCAAAACATGCCAAACTCTACCAACAGATTGGGAAGGACGGGTTGACGGTCGATGATTCTCCCACAGAGAGCCCAGACGCATACGCAAACGTTCTGTCAAATCCTCCATAGGAAATAAGTCCAATGTCTGAGGTGGCACAATCTGCTCGCATCCAAACTGACACAAAAGCTTTCAGGGAAAGTAGAAAGAAGTCTGTCGGAGTCTAACTAATCGAACATACTGGTATTCCCCCTGTTCTAGAAAGGGCTATAACTCTCCCCACCAAGGCACTGACTAACTCAAACTTTGAGCCTCGTGCTCCACAAACCAGTTCTCCCAGCTCTCGATATTCAGACATACGCTGATAAAGTAGTGAGTAAAGAAGTTTGGAACAATTGTGAAGGTATATTCAGGAGAGACCTCCATATAGAATCTCTTCGACGTCATATGAACAGCATAATGGGGCTGCCCCTTAAAAAGTCAGAACGACCTTACCGCCAAGCATTTCGACCATTCAAGGTCTCCTCCAATACCACCGTCGTAGGATTGCGATGGTATGAATCCTATAAGTGATGGTTACAAGTTGTGGGTCCGCTAATAGATCCCCGATCACCAACAGTAACTTCGAAGTTAAGCCCAGGCCAACATCTCCAGCATTAATAGAGTCTCTTCAACACACCGGATTCAACACAATCCAATGAAAGAAAAAAACACCACTCTACAAACCAACTTTCTATATCATAATCCATATGCCAACTGAGCCTTCAAGGCCTTCTACTTTTCAAAAATTTTAAAAAACTCATTTTTACTACTTCTTCTCAAAATAAATCCCTTCAAAAGGGAAGTTCTTTTTTAACCAAGCCTCCGAGGCCATCTTTTACTAAAAAATATTCACACATTTTCATAAAACACACTTTTCCAAATCTTTCTCAAAGCAAAAAATGTAGCAGTAAATTAAAGTGCATGTAGAGTAAGCCATTATATCCAGACAATCACACAAAATATGCATATCTTTTTCCCGTGTTTGAGTATCTTTTTAGGTGCAATGCCACTACTTTAAGCATGCAAGATGGTCGAACACTAATCTCCCATAGTCAGCGGGTAATGTGCAAAAAAACCTTGAGGAGCCATCCCTCAGGGATAGAAGTTCACCTGCAAGATCCCAAGTGAAAAATCAATATTGGAAAAAGGACATTGAAGAAAAGTGGTCTCAAGAGGAAAGAAGAATTTACCCTGTAAGGTCAAATTTCTAATTGAGTCATTTGTAGTTTTAGCTAAATTCTACCGGACAAAACATTTTGGTTATTATGGTTCGTACAAAATCATCATTGAAGAATTTGGGCACCGGCTATGCACACCTCATCATATGTATTCCAAATGCTCTTTTCCTAAAGGTATATGACCTGGTTTTCCCAAAGGTATATGACCCGGTTCCGTTTATATGTTGGAGACAAATTTAATTTTATTAAAAATAAGTTTTTAAGAAATTTTTCAAAGCTATTTAGTCAGTGTAATATTTATAATTTCACTAAAAAATTCCCCAGGTCGTTTGAACGAACCTGTTCGAACGAGTTTGCTAACGAACTTTTGCACAAAATTCACTGAAATATCGTTAGAAGTTTTGTTAGAATGTCGTTCGAACTAGACTTTGCGCGAGATTCTACCCATTCTCTTTTGTATACTCGTTAGAAGTTCGTTCAAACATAGTCGTTCGAAGGACCTGCTGTCAGTTTGAAATCTTTTAAAATTTTGGCAGTTTCCTTCTTAACTGTTTTGGTCCACTACTTTTCCCCCCTCTTATCTCTTATGGATGAAATAGTTAGTGAGATGCTTTGAACTGGATCCAAGTGAAAGATAATAGATTTTTTATTACCTTTATCTCCAACCTTTTATGTAATCTCATGATCATGTTTTGAGAACCAAAAACCCCATTCACATCCTTCAAATTATTCATCCTTGTTGGGTGCATTGGAACTTCGCACAAGTACTAATTAGAGATGACATTTGGGTTTCGATGGATATCAAGACACGAGAAGTTTTGTGAAACGTGTTGGATCATCGCGTACTACAAATGGAGGTAGGGGAGACAACATCGACGAGTCTTAGTGAGTCAAGTCTGTAAGTCTTTTGAGTCTATTTGTAAAACCATATTTATAGTGGATTTGTCTAGGCGCAGCCGTACTAGGTTTTTCCCATTTGGGTTTTCCTCGTACATCGGTGTGTTATGGTTGTGATTATTTATTTATCTTGCAAAATCACCTAGATGCATGTGTAGGTAAAAAGATAAAATTTGGATTTAATCATAACCTTAGTTTAATTTGGTAAATGCGCATGCTCACTTAGAATTTATTAAAGAATCTTTAAAATTGGAATATTTTTACATTTGGCCTAATTTATATTTTGTTTTAAAGTGTATTCACCGAAATTAACTAAATCCATATAATCGTGCAATTTCAAATTGGTATCAGAGCGAGTCTCTATAAGTTATTTAGATGAATCCTGGAGGTTATATGGAAAGTTTTTCGTCGAATAGACATCCTATGTTTGATGGAACTAACTACATTTATTGGAAAACACGTATGAAATCTGCCTTAAAATCTATTGATGAACGTGTTTAGATTGCTGTTGAAAGAGGATGGTTCCCTCCTATTATGATTCTCGATGATGAAATTGTTTTAAAACTCGTAGAGAATTGGAGTGAGGATGAATTAAAATTATGTAAATTTAACTCTAAAGGTTTAAATGCATTATTTAGTGTTGTGACTCCTGAGGAGTTTCATCGTATCATAACTTGTGAAACTTCTAAGGATGCTCGGAATATTCTACAATTCACTCATGAGGGAACGAGTGCGATTAAAGAATCTAAACTTCAAAACTTAACCACTCAATTTGAAACCATCACCATGAAAGAAAGTGAGACATTTGATGAATTCTATGCCCGTATTTATGATATTGTTAATTCATGTTTCAACTTAGGTGATAAAATTCCTAAAATCGTGCAGTAAAGTATATTATTATATCTCTTCCTAAGCATTTCATCCCAAAAGTCACGGTTCTTAATTCTTTAAGATAGTTAAATTCATTAAGACTCGAAGAGCTTGTATGCGATCTCCAAACATATGAATTAAACATGTTTCCTAATGATATTAAAACAAAAGATAAGGGAGTAGACTTAAAAGCTAAGAAAGAAGAATTATCTGAATCCGAAGAGTCCGACATGGACCCTGATGATATAGCCTTGTTTGCTAAAAAAGTTAAAAAGTTTCTCAAGTTTAAAAAGCCAAATTTTAAGTTTGAAAAACCTAAATTTGAGAAAAACAAAAACAAAGGAAGTACGGGTTTTAATAATCAGGAATAAAAAAAGTTTAAAAATGACAACTTTAAAAGAGATAACTTCAAAAATGATGATTCAGAGAGATGCTTTGAGTGTGAGGGACGAGGTCATAGAGCGTATGAGGACCCTACTAAGGTTAATAGACAAGGTAAAGAAAAAGCCGTTTATAATGCTACTCTTAGCGATAGTGAAATTGAGTCTGATGATTCCGATGATTTCATTCCTTCTAGAAACAACTTCACTACTTTTATGGCGAGTGATGCTAGCAATTCAAATGAGTCACATCCTAATGTTAACAATTCTGAGCATGATCATGAGGTTGTATCCACTCAGTCAGCCAGTAGTCATGAAAGAGGAAGTGAGAGTGAAGTGGATGAGAGTGAATTGCAACCCGCCTACTCTGAACTATACACCGAGTCTCTACGTATTCAAAAGGTTAATAAACGATGAACTTTTAAAGTGTTAACTTTATAAAAGGAGTTGAAAAGCCTGAAGGAGAAGGAGGCTTTAGTTAGTCTATTAGAGGCTATAAAGATTTCTCTTTCTGAGAAGATTATTTTGGTAAGTAAAGAAAAATATGATTTGACAGATTCTCTAGCTTGTGTAAGAAAAGATCTTCATGAATCCTTGGAGATAAGAAAAACTCTTGAAGAAAAAATTTTCAATCTTGAGAAAGGTCTCGAGTCCTCTCATAAAGTCCAAGTCACATATGAAGATAATTCAGGAAGAAGGGGAAAATTATTTCTAGGTCCAGTTTTATGGTATAAGGAGAAAGGTTACCAAGAGAGAAAGGGTAAAAGATATGAAGAAGGAGAGTCATCCAATGCTAAATCCGAACTCGTAGCTAATATTGTTACCAAAACAAGCCCTCATAAACCTTATCTACCTAAAAGAAGTCCACCTGAGCAAACTCCAAAAGTGACTCCAAAATAACCCTATGTGTGTACTTATTATCACAAACAGGGTCACCTTAGAGAATTTTGTTACAAACTTGGTGATGATACTTAAAATAGCACCACATGGTTAATGTCATGATGATCTCAACCAGGTATAGCAATGGAATAAATAATATAATCATAAGATAATGGGATGAGGCAAAAAGAAGATGAGATAACAATTTAAGTGGTTCATCCAATTTGGCCTACATCCACTGTGTGTGTGTGATCCACTAAATAAGGGCACTAATGACCATGGATACAATCACTCAAAAGATTTTCTCTCTCTTCTGTGTATTTTGATAGAGTTCTGCTAGGGTTTTCAATATTCGAATCCTTTTCATGGAGAAGATGAAGTGTACATATAGGTCTTGGGTAGTGTAATGTACCCCCAAGCATGTAATCAACGTGTGTATGAGGAAATTACCAATAAGGTGTAGACACTTGTCTTTGGCACATAGGCACAGCAATGATGTAATATTCCCTCACGTGAGGGAATGATCTTGTTATAACAGAATTATCCACGTGAGCATAATTCCTCAATATTTACATATTCTCGTAATGTTAGGCATCGTCCGCTGTAGCATCGACATGAAAGGGGACGAGGTTGCTAATTCTTGTATGATGGTCCCATACTATCACAAGTGTGACTTCATCTGAATAAATTAGACCGAGGTTGGACAACTAGTCACTCCTGTCATCGACTGAGGCAGAGTACGATGATGATGCTGGTCTAAATAGGTGTTGCTATTTCGATTTCAACTTTATGGATAGCCGAGGCTAGTTGAGGCGAGGCCGAACCTTGTCGCAACAACCCCACCAATGGTATGTGTGTCTCTAATAATGACTCGGCCATGAGATGTGATATCACCCGTCTTAAGATACGAGGGTACACTTTGGTCATATCAATCACCCCTAGCCGTTAGCCTTATATGTGAATAAGAGGTTGAGGGGTACGAGTTATTGAGGGAATGATTAGGCATCTCTTACGTATTGGCTGAATAAGACTTGGCGTATGGGTGGGTGACACAAGTCACTATTCTGATTAGTGGCATTTTCCCCAAGTTAGGTTTGGTGGTCGCATGCTTGGGCTTTTGTGCCCCCATGATGGCTTACTTGGAGAGCGTGCATAATCATTAGGGGGATATTTAAACTAAAAAACTACTCATTTCTCTTTCTTATCATCTCCTTCGTGTCTTTGCTATATTATGTTAAAAAATCTCCATAGACCTAAAAGCTTCCAAGTTTGTGAATCCTTTGATCCCAAGCTGTCTCTTGCTCCTTCCTTAATCTCCAAGAACTCAAGTTCGTTCAGGTAACCTTTCTAACTTCCAGTCTTCTTCATTCTTAGCAATTCCAACCCTTGTATTGATTTTTTGGCGATCATTCATTTTTTCAGCAATAGTTTTTCTGTAGTTAAGGGATTAAAGGGTCGTAGAGGGAGGTGCTTTTGTGGTTTTCGAGTTGTTCTTTTCGTAGTGGGTGTTTTTATGGCTTAAACATGATTTTTAGGTTCCAAGCAACTCCGGTTACCATCTCTGATGAACCAAGCTGAGTTTGTTCCTAGTGTTCTTGAGGAAACATATAAAATTCCCAAGGGTTTGATCTTTGAGTCAATAGAAGTCAACCCTTTAAATTGTTTGTCTTCCTTTTCATTTTCTCACCCAATTGTGGTCTCGTCCTGTCGGATGTTACAACCCTCGTATAAGCTTGCAGAGGAATTCCCCAATCTGAGGGAGAAGTGCCTTGATAAGATTAGGCAAATAGAAAAATCCCAAGCCGAGGGTCGAAAGGCCGAGGCTTTTCCAGTCCGACCTATCTTTCCACCACCCTTGGCTGTAATATACCCCCAAGTCTCTGAGTCTTGCCAAACAATGTCTGAGTCTTCTGAGGCTGACTCCATGTCCACCTCTCAACAGGCCGAGAGTGTGGATTCTTATGAAGAGGCTATGGATTTCTCCCCTGCTCAAAGTGTAGGGTATGATGTTGAAGAGGTTACATCTCGCAACTCCTCTTTTAGGAGAGCCGAGTCATCAAATCGCTCCGACTCGATAGAAATATTAGAACCCAACGTTGCAATCCCCCCACCAATAAATGCAATTCCTCTATCGGTCGATATTAGGGTTGAGTTTGCTGAAAGGTTCCCTATTGGTAACCCAGGCGATCCTCAGTCCGAGTTCTCGGTTGGTGGTGATGAGGAGAGCGAAGTTGATACGCCCATCGCTATCGAATATAAGAGTACTATCTCTGAGGTTGACCTCTTGGTCTTTAGGCACCTCTACCGAATAGATCCCGCTATTTCTACTAGGGTACCTCTTAAGAACAAAAAGCCTTTAATGTCCGAGATGGCGAAATCTGCGTCTATGAGAAGTTGTTTAAGTTAGGATTTCGTCTGCCCATTCATCCCATACATAGAGCCATCCTTGCCCATATAAACCTTGCTCACTCTCAATTGTCTCCTAATGCGTGGAGAGTGATGATTGGGTCCATCGTCCTTTGGAAGTCTATTCATCAGACCGACCTTGGAGTTCATATATTTCTTGGTTGTTACACCCCATTGTCTTCTAAAACTCATCCAGACTACTACCATTTTGTAGCCAAAAAGTCTGAGAAGAAAATTCTGCTGGTGACTCAGACCTCCAGCTATAAATGGAAGCCTCGATATTTCTTTATCTCGGGTGCTTGGGAGTTCGGCCCCAACCAGGCCTGTGGTACGTCTGTCTACACCTAAGATTCCTCTGAGATGAGCCAAGGTTCCCCTATCGGCCAAATCTGATCCTGGCTTGGGCCCTGTGGCCTACGAGAAGATAAAAAAGTTCCTTAGCCAAGGTGACCAAGGTCATCTTGTGAGGTTTAAAAATCTGATGACCCCATATTATCTTTCTCAGACAGGTCTGGGGGGTGGCCCCATCATTGAACTTCATAAGTTACTTTGTTATTATTACATTTTGTTGTTATTGCCTCATACTTTTGTCGAGTCGATACATTAAGTTTGAGACTTTTCTTTTGTAGAGCGTCGAGAAGGGATTTCAGATGAGTTTTGGAAGATGTCGGCCCCCAACCTGAGTAATTGAATTGACAGACGCGGTAACAAAGTCGTTCCTCCTGCCTCCCAAACTAAGAAGAACGTCTGCTCTAACAGGATCAATGGTACTGGTAAAAAATGGAAGGTCTCGCCGACTGATCCAACTTTCACTCAGCCTTCCAAGATGTCGTGTTCCAATCGTGCCATTCCCATCTCGACAGATGATGCTCTGGCTACTCGTCTGTCTCAGTTAAAAATAAGTGACGATAGCGTCATAGGGCACAATCTGAAGCCTGCCAATGCTCTCAGCTCCATGATCTCGGAGGACAATAAACATTTCCTCCAATCTTCGGACATCCCTTTGCTGGACGAGTTTAGCCTTCATCGAACAATCCAGGTAATTTTAAGAAGAATTTTTACCAGTATTGTCTCTTCATTTTCTATGACTCATACTTATATTTCTATCTCTTATTTTGTAGGGTGCGATATCTCTTCACCGCTTAGCCAATTGGACCTTGAAGAGGTTGCCCTTGATCTAGAAGGGCCATGATGTTGAGAAATTAGAAAAGGCCTGAAAGGCTGATCTGGATAAGGTCAAGGGTGACCCGAAGAATGAAAGGGACCTGATCGCCAATCTGAAGGCTGATCATAAGAAGGATCCCAAAGCTAAAGACGAGAGCATGAAGGCCAGTATTGACACTGTTGTTAAAGCTTCCCTGGCCGGGGCTAAAGACAAAATCATCGTCGACTACAAAGTTTTAAATAAATGTGTGGACTTCGGTTTTGATTATTTGGAGAGGGTCATTAGGGCTACAGGATGGAGGGATACCCTTAAACATGCTGAGACCGAAAGCCTATCGCCTGACGACTTTATCGGCCTTGGTTTTGCTGACCTTCATGATGGTGCTGCTTTAGCCGAGGTTGAATATGATGCTGCTGCCCCTGTCGAGAAGAGCCCTTTGGAGGTGACAGAAGATAATGAAGAGTTGGCTGACCATGATGACGGAGCTGAGGTCACCAACGTCAGAAGTACCGGGAATGTTCTTGCGGGTGATGGGCCAGCCCCGACCGAAGGTGAGGTTCAGCTTTGAAGGCTCTTTGCCTATCTTGTTAAGGCAGTTAGCCTTTTGTATTTTTTGATGTTTCTTGAATTCTGTCATTTGTAACCTCTCTATTATTAATGGATTATTGCTTGTTCTACATATGCCTTGTATTATTTTTGTCTTGTTCTTGATATCTTTTTGGAGCACGATACCACAAACTATCACCATCACACACATCACCACATGTTCAAGGTCTGAGGCCACCAGACTATGGATGTTTAAGTAAAGAACCACATCCAAGTGATTTTTGATTTGAACTCACCAGATCACGGTCTTATTCCATACCCCCTGTTGCCATTTTGAGAGTGCATGGTTGAGCATCGTCTTGTCCATGCACTATCGTCTCAGTTGAGAGGGTTTTTTTTACCTAGTTAATGATGTTTCATCTCATATTCACCAAGTTAATGATGCTTAAATAAAATTAACAAATTAATGATATTTAAGGTCTGAGATCACCAAGCTAATGATGTTTCATCCCATATTTACCAAGTTAATGATGTTTAAATAAAATCACCAAATTAATGATGTTTAAGGTCTGAGATCACCAAGCTAATGATGTTTCATCTCATATTCACCAAGTTAATGATGTTTCATCTCATATTCACCAAGTTAAGGATGTTTAAGTTAAATTACCAAATTAATGATATTTAAGGTCTGAGATCACCAAGCTAATGATGTTTCATCTCCTATTCACCAACTTAATGATGTCTAAATAAAATCACCAAATTAATGATGTTTAAGGTATGATATCACCAAGCTAATGATGTTTCATCTCATATTCACCAAGTTAATGATGTTTAAATAAAATCACCAAATTAATGATGCTTAAGGTCTGAGATCACCAACCTAATGATGTTTCATCTCATATTCACCAACTTAATGATGTTTAAGTTGACCCTTCTTAGTGTTATTGAAAGTCCATGGATGGGGTCGCCCCCCCATATAAGTTATCCTTTCACCAAAGCTGGGTTATTGCTATCCCAACACGGATGATATTTTATAGCTTTTAAGGGTAATTGAAACTAATTATTCAAAACAAAGTATATAAGATATGAGGGAACTAACCATTTTTACTTCTCATTCATAATAAGCCTTTTTAAAATGATTCATAATGAAAAATCTCCTATACAATCAATCTATTGGTTGTACCTTTTTAAGTGGTCGGCGTTCCAAGGGTTGGAGAATGGTTCCCCCTTTTGGTTCTCCAGCCGATATGTTCCCAGGACCACCTCTTTAGTAACCTTGTAAATACCATGCCAGTTGGCATGAAGCTTGTTCGGCTTTTGCCAAGTCTTCTTCAAAATAAGGTCTCCTAATGCTATCAGCCTCGATTTTATCCTCTTATTGTAAAACTTGGCCGTCCTATGTTTATAGGCCGCCACTCTGACCTCAGCATCCTCTCTTCTTTCTTCAATCAGATCCAGGTTAAGTCTTCTCTCTTACGGATTTCTCTCAGGGTCATATATATGAACTTTGTGTGTAGGTAGGCCAATCTTGGTAAGGACTACTGCTTCTGAGCCATATGCTAACATAAAGGGGGTCTCCCCTGTCGGCGTCTTGGCTGTCGTCCTGTATGCCCATAGTACATCATGTAGCTCTTTCATCCATTTCCTCTTAGACTTTTCCAAAATTCTCTTGATTCTATCAAGAATAATTCTATTGGTGACCTCAATCTGACCATATGTCTGGGGTCGGCCAAACGATGAGAAGAACTGTTTGATGTCGATGTTTGTATAATATTTTTCTAGGGAGATGTTTTTAAACTGGGTACTATTTTCTGAGATGAGTGTGTTAGGCAAGCCATACCTGCAAATGATATTCTTCCATATGAGCTGAAAGGTCTTCTTTTTTATGATCTTAATCATAGCCTCAGCCTCTACCCCTTTTGAGAAGTAGTCTGTCGCCATAACCAAGTATCTGTAGTTACCCATGGCCCTTGGCAGAGGTCCAACCAAATCAATCCCCCACACTGCAAATGGCCATGGTGAGGTGATAGACGTCAGAGGTTGATGGGGCTAGTGGAAAACCGCTGGAATTTGTCATACTTCTTCACGTATTCAGTCAAGTCCTTGGCCAGGGTCAGCCACCAATATCCTTGAGTGACGATCCTTTTTGACAATGACCTACCCCCAATATGGCTTGAGTAACATCCTTCGTAAACATCGTTCAATATATAATTTACCTCGGCTGGGTGGACACATCTGATAAGAGGCAAAAGAAACCCGTTTTTAAATAACACATCCCCTATGATAGAGAACTTAGTGGCCTTGTATCTCAACTTCCTTCTCTCGACCTTAGACTCCGGCAAGCTACCCTCTTTGATATACTGAATAAGGGGGTCCATTCAAGATGGTCCTAGGTTTAAATTAAAGAAAAATTTAAGGTTTATGTCATCCTCTTCTATCGTCGGCCGGGAAAGGATTTCTATTGGCACCATTCTCTTAATCTTTATCCGTGTTGCTGAGGCTAACCATTGCCAAAGCATCAACTCGGCTATTATCCAGTTGAGGTACCCTTTTGACTTTGATCTCACCAAAGTCCTTCATCATATTCTTCACTTTGGTCAAGTATCTTTCCATTGTCTCGTATTTGGCTTCATAAATTCCCTGTACCTGATTAACCACGAGTTGAGAGTCGCTATGGACCAAAAGCTGGTCGACGTTGAGACTTCTAGTGAGGGATATTCCAGTAATTCAGACCTCGTACTCTGATTTGTTGTTGTAAACTTTAAAACTAAACCTAAATGCATAATCTTTGTCTGTTCCATCTGGGATCGACACAATCAGACCGACTCCACTCCCGTTTTCAAAGGATGAACCATCAATGAACAAGTTCCATACTGCCCCTTCTGAAAATGACCCATCTTCAATAACACCATTTCTGAGTAAACACTTATCAGTCTCAGTCGTCGGATGTCTCACCACTCTTGTCTCGACTTTTACTGGCTTGGTACGGGTTTTGACCGACCCTTCAAGGTTGTTTGCCTTTTCACTATCGGCATCATCCCAGGTGAATTCTTCTATAAAGTCTACTAAGGCCTGCCCCTTGCTTATAACCCTCGACTGATAGACAATGTCATACTCTCCTAGATTAATGGCCCAGGTCATTAATCTACTTGGTTTCTCAGGTTTATGTATGACATGCCTAAGGGGAGAGTCTATCAAGACGACCATTTTATAAACCTAGAAATAAGGCTTCATCTTTCTTGAAGCGTGGATGAGGGCATGTGCCAATTTTTCCATCCTAGGATACCTCTACTCAGCCCTTTGGAGGGCCTTGCTGTCTTTATATACCCTCATCATCTCGTACTTTCGTCATGCTGATAGCCAAATCGAACACGACCAAATAATGGTAAAGCTTCTCTCCTTAGACAGGATGAGATAGTAAAAGTGGTGAGCTGAGGTACGAGTTCAGATCCAAAAAGTCTTTCTCGCATTCCTCATCCAACTCAAAACCTTTTTTAAGAATCTTAAAAAATGGGAAACACTTATCAGTGGCTCTAGAGACAAACCTGTTTAGAGCAGCCACTCGTCTAGTGAGCCTCTGAATGTCCTTGATGGTCTTTGGGGTCTTCATCTCTAAAAAGGACTTTATCTTCTCTGCATTGGCTTCTATACCCCTTTGATTGATGATAAAACCCAAGAATTTTCCAGCTCCGATGTTAAAAATATATTTTACTGGGTTAAGTTCATCTTGTACTTGTTAATGGTGTTGAAAGTTTTTTTAAGGTCGACCATGTGGGTGTCGGTCCTCAGACTCTTGGTCAATATATCATCTGCATAAACTTCCATAGACGTTTTGATCTAGTCTTCAAACATCTTGTTGACCAATCACTGATAGGTAGCCCCGATGTTTTTCAGCCTGAAGAGTATAACCTTATAACAGTACATCCCTTTATCAGTGATGAATGTCATTTTCTCTGCATTGGTCAGGTCCACAAAAATTTGATTGTAGATAGAGTATGTGTCTATGAATCTCATCAATTCATGCCCTGTTATAACGTCTACCATTTGATTAATACGAGGGAGAGTAAAGCAGTCCTTGGGGCAAGACTTGTTCAAATCAGTAAAGTCCACACACATTCTCCACTTTCCATTGGCTTTGGGCACTATGACTTCCATAGACGTTTTCGATCTCATCTTTGAGGGCGAAGAATTTATTTGTAAGGTGCCCATGATCCTGGTGAAACCCACACCAAAGATTTTTATTCCTCTTATGAGGGGCTGTCTTCAACGTTTTTGGCCATCTAAGAGACCGATCATTTTTTATTTCATTTATAGTGTGCTCACAACTTACTATTAGAGGTGTATATTCTACAAACCTATCGTCTATCGGCCTTTTCTTGCTATCCTTCCCCTTGAACTTTTAACCCTTTCCATCGTCGTGGGCTATTTTTTCTTCATCTTCTTTTGCGGCCATTGACTCTTCTGCACTCATGACTCTCCTTGCCATGGCTAGGAGTTCAACCATGAACTTTGGTGGGTCCTCGACCAACTTCCATGGTAGTTTTCCTTTCTAAAGACCTCCTATAAGGGCTGTCATTGCGATACTTTCTTCATAGTCTTCGACTTCCAGTTTATTTTGGTTAAAATGAGCTATATATTTTCTCAGAGTCTCATCTTTTCCCTATTTGATGTACAACAGATGGGTCGTCTGTTTCCTAGGCTTTACTCCAAAGCAGAAGTTATTGGAAAAATCATCAGCCTGTTGCTTAAAACTTCCTATAGAGTTCTTAGGAAGGGAGGTGAACCATACGTGAGCTGCCCCTATCAAGGTGCTTGAGAACGCCCGACATCTCATCTCATCTCATCTGATATTGAATATATGTATGAGGTCGATTGATACATTTCCACGTGATGTACCGAATTAATGCTCCCGTCATACTTCGGTGTAACTAGCGATGGTTTGAATTTGGCCGAGGTTTGGTAGTTTAGTATCTTCGCCATTAATGGGGATCCTTTATCATATCCCCTTTGTAAGAGGTCTCGACTTTTTATGATATCCCCTATTTTATTCTCCAACCTCTGTATTGAATTATTCCAAGGCTTGTCAGCTGTAACGTTATCTTTTATAGGGATATCAGTTTCCTCGGCCCCTTCTCTATCGTCTGGCAGAGCCGATTATTCCCTGTTAGCTGGGTGAGTCGAGGGTATCCTCTATGGACACTTGGGTAGGCTGATGACCTCTCTTTGCTCCTCATTGTCTTGGGGAGGTCTGCAGTCGTCTTTTCTCTTATTTATTCTTGAACTGGTGACACTCTTTGACCTGAACAGACATTTCCTCAAATCTTTCTGGGGTCGAGTGTATCAAAGGCTGACCCTTTTCCTATCCCGTCAAAGGCTCATTGCCTTGGTCCACATTCTCGGCTGGGTCTGCGCTCTCAGCTCGGACTCCGTCCATGGTCCTTACTTTGTCGAATAGGACGCATAGTTATAATGGATATCTCATGAGGTTCCTAGGATTCGAACTCCCCCTCTTCGTCGTCAAGGTCATCCCCAAGCAAGTAATTACAGAGTTCTTGACCTTGCCTCCCTAGGCGTAAACACCTAGGGTCAGTAACGTCTCTCTGTCTCTGACATGGTGGAAGGTATTTTTCTGGAGCCTAGGGTGGTCCTCTGGCTTGCTGACTTGGTTCACCTTCCCTGGCAGCCGAAGTTACAAACTCTGCTCCAACGCCGCCAGTCCTAGCCGCAAAATTCTGTCTAAGCATTGAAAACTGGTTTTGCATTTACTGTTGGCTAGCTATGAGGAAGTGGAACACCATCGCCACCTCAGCCATCTCTCATTGGGGTAGTGCTTGACTCGAACTTGCACCACCTCCCTGTGGAGGTGCCAGTTGATTCTCAGGTGGAGGAGGTGGATCCATTGCCATTGGTAAGAGCTGTTTGAGCTATGAGCTAGTGAAGGAGGGCTTAAATGCTCAATAATAGCTCCTTCAATGGTGAAACAAATCCATAAAAGGGGGAGGACTGGTTCACCACCAGAGACTCTGATGATTATAAGCTAAAAGTAGGGAAGAGATGGCTATCCTCGTTCTCATGAGCGGCGCCAGGCTGATGATGCTTAAAATATCACCACCAGGACAATGTGATGATGAGCTCAAACAGGTATAACAATGGAACAAACAATATAGTTATAAGATAATATTATGAGGCAAAGAGAAGATGAGATAACAATTTAAGTGGTTCAGCCAATCCGGCCTACATCCACTGTGTGTGTGATCCACTAAATATGGGCACTAATGTCCATGGATACAATCACTCAAGATTTTCTCTCTCTTCTGTGTATTTTAATAGAGTTCTGCTAGGGTTTTTAATATCCAGTCCCTTCTCATGGAGAAGATGAAGTGTATATATAGGTATTGGGTGGTGTAATGTACCCCCAAGCATGTAATCGACGTGTGCATGATGAAACTACCAATAAAGTGTAGACATCTGTCTTTGTCACATAGTCACAATAATGATGTAATATTCCCTCATGTGAGGGAATGATCTTGTTATAACAGAATTGTCCACGTGAGCATAACTCCTCGATATTTACATATGCTCATAATATTAGGCATCGTTCGCTACAGCATCGGCTTGAGAGGGGACGCGATTGCTAATTCCTGTATGATGGTCCCATATTGTCACAAGTGTGACTTCGACCGAATAGATTAGGCTTAGGTTGGACAACTGGTCACTCCTATCATCAGCCATGGAAGAGTACGACGATGATGCTGGTTTGAATAGGTGTTACTCTTCCGATTTTGTCTTTACGGATGGCCGAGGCAAGTTGAGGCGAGGTCGACCCTTATCATGATGACCCCGCTAATGGTATGGTGGCTCTAATAATGACTCAGCTATGAGATGTGATATCACTCGTCCTAAGAGATGAGGGTACACTATGGTCATATCATTTGGTAAGAACTCTTACTTCACAACTTCTAAGCCACACTATAGCTCCTTAGCTAGCCTTAAAAACAAAATTGAGTATCTAGTCAATACATGTAAAGAATTAATGGAAGAGTTTATAAGGTTCTCTACTGCCCAAGAAAATCATTGCAACCAAAAGACTAGAGTCAATAAAGAAAGAATACAACTCAAGCTTGGGTGAAGAAAGATGAGACCAATAAAGATTTTGTTGTTCATGTTGCACTTAAGGCTCAAAGTACCTCCCAATGGTATTTTGATAGTGGATGTTCGAGACACATAACAGGTGATAAATATTTTTTTTACTAAACTTGAAAACTATAAAGATGGTAAAGTCACCTTTGTCAATGGAAGTAAGTCTCGAATCATGGGAAGAGGCACCACAAAAGTTTCTAGTTTTCTAAAGCTAGAAAATGTCCTTTATATTGATGGACTCAAAGCCAATTTAATAAGCATTAGCCAATTATGCGACGATAACCTTCATGTTAAGTTTAAACAATCGGAGTGCACCATTTATAATAAATAGGGTGAGGCTATTTTACAAGGTGTGAGGACTAATGATAATTGTTATGGAATTGTTCCAAAGTCCTCCTTAGTTTTCAATAGTGCCAATGTCTCATTTGCCGATTTTTAGCATCAACTGTTAGGTCATGTCGACTTTAGAGATCTCGATCGCCTAGTTAGGAAATACCTAGTTCGAGGCTTACCATCCTTAGGAAAATCAACCTCCTTAATTTGCGGACCTTGTCAACTAGGAAAACAAATCAAGAACCCTCATAAAATTTTAACTCTATAACCACCACTCGTGTGTTAGAATTGATTCACATGGACCTTATGGGTCCCACTCGTATCGAGAGTATAAGAGGAAAGAGATATATCTTAGTGATGGTAGATGACTTTTTTAGATACTCAATAGTAGTATTTATAAGATAAAAGTTTGATACTGTTGAATTTCTAATGGTTAAATGTTGAGTCCTTCAAAATCAACGCGGTGTTACCATAAACAGCTTTAGAAGTGATAATGGAACTGAATTTAAGAAATTCGGTGTGAATGCTTTTTGTGATGAAGTGGGTATTAAGCATGGATTCTCGACCGTTCGAACCCCACAACAAAATGGTATTGTTGAGAGAAATAATCGAACGATCTAAGAAATGGATAGATAGATGCTCCTTGGTAGGATGGTGCCTCGTAGGTTTTGGGCAGAGGCGATTAGCACCGCTTACCATACCGTGAATAGGGTATACTTGCGTCCTAATACTAACAAAACTCCATATGAGTTGTGTACTGGAAAGAACCAAATCTAGCATATTTTTGATTCTTTAGGAGTCCTTGTTACATCCTTAGGGATAGAGAGCTTCTAGGTAAATTTGACTCGAGGAGTGATGAAGGTATTTTCCTAGGTTATTCTCAAAATAGTCGAACTTTTAGAGTTTACAACTTAGTGAGTTCTAAAGTTATGGAATCAATAAATGTAGAAATAAAAGATGATGATCCAACTATATGTGTTGATGATGAGGAAGATTCCCCTTGTGAGTGTGATGCTCCCCCCAATGTTGAAAACATCGAGTTGCACGATGACTCGATGGACCCCACAATTAAAACAAAGGATCCATATCCATGGGTTCGTAAAAGTCATGACCCCTCCAAAATTATAGGAAATCCCGAATTAGGTGTAAAGACTAGGGCACAACTAGAAAATGAGGTTACGTATTTGTGTTATACCTCTAAAATTGAACCTAAATTTTTTAAAGAAGCATTAAAATATGAACATTGGTTTAATGCCATGCAAAAAGAGTTGTTTCAATTTAAGAAAAATGATGTTTAGGAATTAGTCCCTAGGCCTACTAATACTAACGTCATTGGTACCAAATGGATTTTTAAAAATAAAATGGATTGGTTGCCCAAGGGTACACCCAAATAGATGGTCTAGACTTTGATGAGATTTTGCTCTGGTTTCTAGGTTAGAATCGGTTCGTCTTTTACTAGCCATAGCATGTCATCTTAAATTAAAATTGTATTAAATGGATGTCAAAGGTGAATTTTTAAATGGCATCCTTCAGGAGGAAGTCTATGTTGAACAACCTAAAGGGTTTGAGGACCCTAAGTATCCTAGTCATGTCTTATTTTTACAGAAAACCTTATATTGTTTGAAACAAGAACCCCATGTTTGGTATGAGAGGCTCACCTCTTATTTCCTTTCTCGCGGATTTTTGAGAGGGGGAGTAGATATGAAATTATTTGTTCGTCGAGATGAGAATGCAATCTTAGTTTCCTAAGTGTATGTCGAAGACATAGTTTTTGGATCTACACGTGATAAGCATACTCAAGGATGAATTTGAGATGAGTATGGTCGATGAGATTACCTTCTTCTTAGGTATTCAAGTTTGTCAACTCGATAGCGGGATATTTTTATCCCAAACTAAGTATGCTAAAGACCTTGTGAAGAAATTTACTCTAGAATTTGCTAAACATGCACTCACTCCAATGAGTTCGTCAGTTAAGCTTAGTAAGGATACCTAAGGAAAGGATGTAGAGCACACTCTCTTTAGGAGTATGATTGGTAGTCTTCTCTACCTAACCGCTAGTCGTTCGAATATATCCTTTAGTGTAGGAGTCTGTGCTCGCTATCAAGCTGCCCCAAAAATGTCCCATTTACTTGCCATTAAACGTATTATCAAATATGTTAGTGGGACCCTGTCTTTTGGGATTTTGTATTCCTTCGACACCAATAACTGTCTATCAACATATTCAGATGCTGATTGGGTAGGAGATATTGATGGATGCCAGAGTACCTCTGGCGGTTGTTTCTATTTTGGTAGTGCATTTGTCTCATGGATGAGAAAGAAGTAGAATTCCATTTCTTTGTCCACGGTGAAGGCCGAATATATAGCCATCGGGAGTTGTTGCACTCAACTCATTTGGATCAAACAAATATTGGAGGATTATGATATTCCTCAAGGCATTATAACTATTTATTGTGAGAATACAAGTGCTATTCACATTTCCCGAAATCCTGTCCAATATTCTAGAACAAAGCACATTAGGATTCATGGACACTTTATTCGAGAATTAGTTGAAGAAAAAGTCATTTCCCTTGAGCTTTGTAGGCACCGATCATTAATTAACCGATATCTTTACCAAACCTCTAGATGACCTTAGGTTTGAAAACCTTAGGAATTCCATTAAGGTTTTCTCCATTGATTGATTTTAGAGTCACTCATCTAGTTTAGGTTGTAACTCTTATTTATTTTTTAAACCTACGAACTAGATTATACTTTGTGTATATATTTTATAAAAACTCAAAAAAACATTTTCATTTTAGTTTGTAATAGAAAGGCTTTCATAAAACTTTTGTCCATATAGGTAATGTGTATGATTTTTTAGGATCTCTATCTCATTCCAAGACCACATGGCTTTCGATGAGATGCTAATCCGGACTTCGTCTCACTTGTGCGCATTGATGCTTATTTATGATATATTTAAGGGGTTTTTACCAATTATTCCCGTTTACTAAGTATTTAGTTTAATCAGGTCCCATGAAATAAGATTTTTGTTCTAATAGGTCCTATTTGTAAACATACAGTGAATATTCACTGTATGTACAAATAGGACCAATTGAGGAAAACATATTGTGATATGACCTATTAGGAAATATCCCCTTCAAACAGGACTAAATAGGAAGATCCCCTATATTTAACTATGATTGCCTCATAATATTGCCTTATTTGCACACACCTTTCATGGAATCGTGTAGATATCTATGTCACTTGGCATACGCTAGGTGAAGTGAGGTGTTGTCTTATCAATTTTGTCACCCATTATAATCAATCGATCTTGTGCATGTAAAACCATTGACCGGATTTGGAAAATATAAATTATGTTCACCCGATTTTATTATGATTCGCAATGAACACGGGCTGCGAAAAATAAAATGTTTTTTCTTGAATAGCCTCCATTTGCATAATGAAAAAGAGCCTTAAACAATTGTGGCATTGAAAAAATAGCCAAGGCTAATTTGTCATATTGATGAAGTATATTTGCTCTTTCAAAATCAAAATAACTTAAGAGCTTATTTGATATTGTTGGGTTTATGATTTCATGTTGTTATTTATTCCTTTGCATACTACCCTGCTCTTATTCATCTTTAAATTGTTTCTGTGATATTCTTTCTCTATACTAACTTTGCAGGCTTTGTAATATCCCTTTGTCTTTTTCGAACAAAAAGGGGGAGAACACATGTTTAGGGGGAGAGACTAATATTTATGTCTATTATTTTTTTTCTCGATATTTCCCCATGCGGTTTATGTATTTATTGTTTCATGTCTGTAGGCTTCCTACTGCAAATTCATAGCCTTTCAACAATGCAGAATTCTAGTCAGTCAAGTCTATCCTTTTATTTTGGGTTTTGAGGATGGGCATTAGAATCGGCTTGACGACTGGCTTAGCAAATTCAGAGTCATTTTGTTTGTACTTAATATATTTTATGTTTTGTCCCGAAATAGCAAAAGGGGGAGATTTGTAAGGTTAAATTTCCAATTGAGTCATTTGTAGTTTTGGCTAAATTCTGTTGGACAAAAAATTTTGGTCGTTATGGTTCGTACAAATATCGTCATTGAAGAATTAGGGCACCGGCTATGCACACCTCATCATATTTATTCCGAATGCTCTTTTTCCAAAGGTATATGACCTGGTTTTCCCAAAGGTATATGGCCCGGTTTCGTTTATATGTTGGAGACAAACTTAATTTTATCAAAAATAAGTTTTTAAGAAAATTTTCAAAGCTATTTAGTCAGTGTAATATTTACAATTTCGTTGGAAAATTCCCCAGGTCGTTCGAACGACCCTGTTCGAACGAACCTGTTCGAACGAGTATCGTTAGAAGTTTCGTTAGAATGTCGTTCGAATGAAATCATTCGAATGAGAATTCAAACGAGATTCTACGCATTCTCTTCTAAATTCTCGTTAGAAGTTCGTTCAAACAACCTGCTGTCAGTTTGAAATTTTTTAAAATTTCGGCAGTTTCCTTCTTAACTGTTTTGATCCACTACTTTTCCCCCTCTTATCTCTTATAGACGAAAATAGTTAGCGAGATGCTTTGAATTGGATCCAAGTGAAAGATAAAAGATTTTTTTATTACCTTTCTCTCCAACCTTTTATGTGATCTCAAACGGAGGTAGAGGATACAACATCAACGAGTCTTAGCAAGTCAAGTCTGTAAGTCTTTTGAGTCTCTTTGTAAAACCATATTTGTAGTGGATTTGTCTAGGCCCATCCATCTGAGGTTTTTTCCATTTGGGTTTTCCTCCTAAATCGACGTGTTGTGGTTGTGATTATTTATTTTATCTTGGAAAATCACCTAGATGCATGTGTAGGCCAAAAAGATAAAATTTGGATTTAATCATAACTTTATTTTAATTTGGTTATTGTGCATGCTCACTTAGAATTTATTGAAGAATCTTTAAAATTGGAATATTTCTACATTTGGCTGAATTTATATTCTGTTTTCAAGTGTATTCATTGAAATTAACTAAATTCATATAACCGTGCAACTTCAAATTGGTATCAGAGCGAGTCTCTATAGTGTACCCGTGGGTATTCGGGTCATATAGGCTTGGCCCGTCAGCCTAGTTTTGGGGTTAGGGATATTTAAATGAGTTTTAGAGTTAGAGGCAACCATTAATCAACCTCTAAACCCTAGAATTTGAGAGGGGGAAAAAGGAAGGAAAGAGAGAATCCTTAGGAGTTAAAATTAAAGGAGATTGAAGAGTTCGATCCCCGGATTTGTTGTCTACAACGTGGAATCAGAGATTACAAAACTAGAAAGGCAAGTAATTAACTTGGTTTTGATTTTAATTCTAAAAAATATTGTTCATATCATGGTAAGTGTAGACAAATCCATTTTGGGGGAGGGTTGTCACATGTAAAAATGGGTTTTTAGGGATTTGAGCATTAAATGCGAAATTGATAGATGTTGGGATCTGATTTAGAGTCAAAATCCAATAGCTAATTTAGTTTAATTTACATTACAGAAATCAAATTGAATATGAGGTTAAATGAAATTGAGAAAGCCCAATTCGTGAATTAATGGAATTTGATGGGAAATCAGGGATGTTTAACAATCTAAATCAAGATTATAACCTAATTAGATATGTATTAAATGTTGGGGATACTTGGGGTGAGTTTTGATATAAATACATAGAGATTTGGGTGAAGAACAGTGGAGAAAACCCATTGGGGAAGAAAGGCTGGCCGCTCAGGGTTGATCGATCGATCGACTTCATCGATCGATCGATGAAAATCATCTCTATCGAGTTTTGCCAAATTTGATTTTTGGTTCTAGTTTTGTTCGGGATTGTTTTAAAGAATATTATTTAATGAAAAATAAAAAGGGAACCTATATAACTAGGGATTATGGATGATGTATATGGGCTTAGAAATGTGAGAAAAAGGTGTGGCACATATATAATGAATTAAGTGAATTAAATTCATAAATGTATACGGAACGATTCGGTGAGTCCGAGTATTTTAACAAGTGAAGCCACGTAAATTATTTATTGGATGTGAAATTAAATAAAATAAGAGTCAGGAAATAGAATCGGGTATTACAGCCTAGTGCTACGAGAGTTAGGCATGGGTTTGTCGGATTTAATTGAATTATATATATAAGGGATTATGATAGTATATATATATATATATATATATATATATATATATATATGCTTGTGTATTTTGTAAATATCAGTGTGAATGATATTTATGTGAAAGCACACCTCTCTAGTGTTATCATCGAAGGTTGCATGATGGGTGAATCCTTTGTCTAGTGAATGCATGGAGAGTATAGTCCTCAAGTCATATTGTCCGCTATTTTAGTGTGTGATTTATTTTTGAGATGAGACGTTTTGGGTATGATTCAGTCTCACTCTCGGGGAAATATGACCGCCTCCACTATGTTTGCAATATTTTTACCGAAGTTCGGTATGAGCTAGTCCGACTTGTGGTAATCGGATGTAATAACCTGTATTTTTATGGCTTTTAAATTGGGGATTTATTAAATGTAATTGAGATAAATTAATTTAATATTTATTCAAAAAATTTATTTAAATATTTATTAGCGTGATGAGAGTAAGTAATTATTGGAAATTTGTTGAATATTACTTGATGAGTAAAGTAATGTGTAGAATTGAATTTATTAAAATTGTCACGAGTGAATAATATGACAATTATGGAAATTAAGTCGGGACGTGCCTGTGTCGTGTCGGGACTATATTATTATTATAAAAAGTAAATAAATGATAAGTTGCCAATATGGTCATTTCGAGTGCGCCAACATGTCCGGAATGGTCGAGATAGTCATAAAAGTGTACCCTCGGGTTTAGTTTGGGTCCCGGGTGTTTTTACGTCTAACCGACACCCCGGGAGGGTGATTTAGTCATTTTCAAATTAAGCCTTAATTAAATGACGAAAATTGGGAATTAATATCAGATATTAAAAGAGTCTTCTAGGGTTAACATTCTCAAAAGTCTAGAACGACAGTGAGAGGAAGAAAGGAGAAAAGTCTTCCAAGAATCCAAGGCCAAGAACCAACCCAATTGCACCACCACCACCACCAACACATAGATCGGAGCGAGGGGATCAAGCCTATACCTGTCAAACTCGTGGAATCAGACCTACTATCTTAAGGCAAGTATCTATCTTGCTATTTTTCTAGTTAATATTTCACCCATGTTAGAATAGGATTGATAAATATATGTTTTATTGAAGAATTTCATGAATTAGGAGATTTGAATCACATATTTTAGGAGTAATACATGTAATCTGGAAGCCTTGTCATATGTATAGGATTTCCCACGAAATTACAATGGTTTAGAAGAAAGAAATCTGGAAAAAGAATTAGAATGTTGAAAATTATGATAAAACTAGGGTTCTTGACAAGTATGGTGAATTGGTCCTTTAATCCTATGTCATTGACGAAATTCATACATGCTTTACGTAGAAAATCATGTAGATAGGTATATATAATCATTGGTTTAATTGGTTGGGAGTTTGGGACTCGTTTATGGAGTTTTGGTTGAGTTTTATTAAGGAAACCCGTAGTTAATAATGACAGAATCTAGGCTATACCTGATCGATCAATCGATCGACCCAAGAATGTCGATCGATTGACTAATCGATCGATCGACCCCTTCTGGAAACTGTATGTTTTTCTCTTTTTGTTTAATTCGGATAAAATACGTAGGAACTCTTGAATATCATTTAAAGAGCATAATGGGTCATGAAGAGGACCAGTAGGGTCTAAGTAGATTCCGTTGAATGAAATTTTATATGGGATGTAACCGTGGGTTAATGGGGGTTTGACACGTATTGGAAATTGTGCGTACAGTAACTACGGAATTGAATGATTCATGAATGACTTAGACCAGTATGTTAGAGAGGGTGTATCTACTGAATTGACCTTTAGGAAGAAAGAATATTTCGAGGGACGAGAAGTAATTACGAAATGATTATAATTGAGAATAAAATGAGATGAGTTCTTTATGCGTAAAGGTTGGGTAAAATTGTATTAAGTACGGTTAAAATATTATTATGGGTCGTGGGCGAGCCTAATTGGAAAATGAGAATATATATATATATGAATGAGTGCATGTGTATATATCTATATTATATTTGTGTATAATCATACCCACGGTACTTGCTATCACGGAGGTCGCCGCGTCGGGACAGTCTTATCTCGATGGGACCTTTATGGGGGATATTGACGTGTACCCTAGAATATAGGATTCCTTGGTACATGCTATCTGAGAGTGATAGTCAGACGGTCCTAAGAGACGTGAGGGGGCATGTGTTGACCTCTTAATGACTTGGAACTATGCTTCGCCTCCATTTTGTGTGTATTGTGTTAATACAGTTCGAGAGTGATTCCGAGCTAGTATTTTCCTTAGGACGAGAGATACGGGGACTTGATACCAGAGTATGCCAATACCATAGATATTATGTGGGATGCCGATAGTATATATATTATATGAGTGATTAATTTATATACATATATATGGAATTCTTCTATTGTGAGTATAAGTAGATAAATATTGTATAAATGCTCCATAATTATAGTTACTGTTCAGGAACATTACAACAGTATTGAGAAATACATAATAAATGTAAGTAATCGTTAAAAGACTAATCCCTAAACTAAAATCATATTCTTGTGACTCCTCGAAATAGAATTTATGGGTGATGAATTAGATAGACTTATGAGGCATTTTAGTAGTACGGTCGACGTGCACACTAGGTGAGAGGTGAGAATTCTCAAGAGAGTGTCGCGTACTAACATGGTTGTTATATTATCTAGTAAGCAATTTAAATACTTGCTAAACTATTTTTAAAACTGTTTTACACTCGGGCTCTGACCCGTTTCCTATCATTTTTCTCTCTCTTGTATAATATGTATGTATTACAGGTGCCCAGCCATAGGAGCGTCAGGCGTAGGTTCTTTGGATTCGACGTGCTGTAACTTATGTGGGAGTTCTAGGCCCTTTCTCTAGACGACCTCTTCCTTGATTCAATTATTGATTTAGTACTTCATAGCTAGGGCATGTGTCGCCCGGTTTCCTATTTCAGTTTGGATTTATTAGAGATCTTGTATTTATTTTTGTTTTCAGTATCCAGTACTCTTTGGGAGTTATTTCTTGTCATGATGATTTTGCTTATGGTTATTGACTTGGTTTGGTTGAATTTAGTTGGATTATTTCTATCCTTAGCATTTATGTTATTCTTAAACTGATTTATAGTTTAAAAAGGTTTTCACGTTGGGATTTAAAAAATGGAATAATACTTTAAATTGATTTGACACTTAGCTTAATTAATTATGGTGATTAAAAAGGAAAAAAATTATTTTTGACAGTGATGCAAAGAATGAACCACATCGTTCAACTTGATTTTTATTTTAATAAAGGACTGATCACCTAGTATTTAATTAGGCGGGGTGTTACAGGTGGTATCAGAGCATCAGGTTCTAGTGTCCTTTAGGATCTGTACGACTTATTTTGCTTTTAGCTTAACGTCTTTGATATAGAGCCTTATTTTTAGGACTGTTGTATTCTTGTGTTTACGCTTATGTATTCATATATTTGGGATTTAATAATAACTGTAGACTAATAAACTTCCTTCTCATTTCAGATGCCTATGAGATGTGCACTTCGAGACAGGAATGCCCAGCTCGAGCAGCCAGTAGCTTCGGCTCAGGGAATGATGAATGCAACTGAAGTAGCCGCCATTGTTGCCCAGGCAGTGAATGCCGCATTAGCGATGGTACATCAGGCTCCACCCCAGGTTCAGGAAGTAGTGCCAGTACCAGCATAGCTTCCCACTGCATGGGAGCGGGTCAGGGATGCCTTTCAAAAGGCGCATCCCCAAGAGTTCTCGGGTAGTTTAGACATCGTGATCGCCAGCTAATGGAAGAAGGATATCCAGAGGCGTCTGCGCATGTATAAGTGAACTGACGTGCAGAGACAGTTACTGGCTTCCTTTAAGCTAGTGGGGTACGCTTTGCAGTGGTGGGAGTCCACCACACCTTGGAGGAGAGGGACATCATATCGATTCAGTTATTTTGGGTGCGGTTTGACTGCAAATATTTCCATCCGCCGTGCAGACTAAGATGAGGCGGAGGCTACTGAATTTTAAGCAGGAGAGTATGATTGTTGCAGAGTATGAGGAGGAGTTCACGAGACTTCTCACTATAGTTTCGAATGAGTCACCTACTGAGGAGAAAAATATATTGTTAATTTTAGATGGATTGGCCTGGAGGATTCGTCAAGACCTCATAGGTAATGTATCGTTGGGTACTTATACTGACGTACTCAACACCGCTCTGTTGCACTGCCAGGATCATCACTTCCATCAGTAGGAAAACAAATGAGCAGGGGAGTCCAACTAGTAGGGCCGAACAGGGGGTAGTAGTACTATGGGACACCAGCAGCCCAAGGTCATACCCGTCACTATGAGCAGAGTTCCCATCAGGGGGACCCTGCCAAGCAATTCCGATTCGGTGATTCGAGGCAGGGATTTGGGGGATTCAGACAGGGCCAGAGGGCCAGTCCAGTTAGCATGGCCAACAGGGCCAACACCGTCAGCAGCTGGGTCAGCAGCAGGGCCATCAGGGCCAATTGCATTTTCAGCATGGCTAGTGGCGGGGTGGTAACGGCCAACAGGGCCATGGTCAGCAGGGACAGAGGGGAGGAAACTTCAGGGGAAAGTGTTTTGGATGTGGCAAGAATGTCCATAGGCATAAGGATTGCCTAAAGGGAGATAGGTCCCCATAGCAATAGGGTGCCCGTAATGAGCTGTAGATGCCACTTTTTCTAGCCGCCCTCGAAGCACCATCTCAGATGCCAGCCTTACTAGCCATCCCAGCAGCTCCCATTCATTAGGGAAATTGTAGTACGAACGTGTCTATAACGTCCATCAGGCCGCAGCACCGAAGGTACCACCCGCTATTGAGGGTACGTTTCCTATCCATGGCACTATGGGTCGAGTTTTATTTGATACTGGGGCATCACACTATTTTATAGATACTCACTTTGCACGGAACTTAGGGTTATTAGACATGGTAGAGAGTATAGTGACATGTGTAGACCACTAGGAAACGGGTCCTTAATTTTCTTTATATATCGGGGTGTAGGTATAAAGATTGGTAGCTTGATTTTACCTGCGAACATGCTAGTTTTAGATATGCATGAGCATGATGACATTATTGGCATGAATTGGCTCGCCGCGTACAGAGCCATGATAGATTGTTTCGGTAGGAGTATTATCTTTTCCATTTCAGGTCAGGAGATGTTTTTGGTGGCGATGCCTCGCCCAGAGGTAGGATCTTCCACCCATTTGTATTACATAGATGAGGATACCTTTAAGGAGATTGTGGTTACCCTGGATTTGATTCTAGTTGTTCATGAGTTTTCGGATGTATTCCATCAGATACCAGGACTACCTCCCAGTCGAGAGATAGATTTTATCATAGACTTGATGCCAGGCACTCGACTGATTGCACATGCATCGTACCGTATGGCTCCAGCGTAAATGAGGGAGTTACGGGATCAGATAAAGCAGCTGTTAGGCCAGGGCTTCATTCGTAGGAGAACCTCTCCTTGGGGCACTCCGGTGTTGTTTGTGAAGAAGATAGATGGTTTACTGAGGTTGTGCGTGGATTACAGAGAGTTGAAAAAGGTCAAAATATGGAATAAGTCTCTGTTGCCTCGAATCAATGACCTGTTCGACCAGCTGAGAGGAGCAACCTTCTTTTCGAAGATAGATTTGAGATCGGGATACCATCAGCTACGGATTTGGGAGCAGGTTATGTCGAAGACTGCTTTCTTGACGAGATACGGATCCTATGAGTTTAGAGTCATGCTGCTTGGGCTGACAAATTCCCCAGTTGTATTCATGGACTTGATGAACCGGGTGTTCAGGGAGTTCTTAGATCAGTTTGTCATCGTCTTCATAGATGACATCCTGATTTATTCATGGACTGAAGAGGAGCATATCGAGCACTTAAGACAGGTTCTTCAGATTCTACGAGAGCATCAAATGTATGGTAAGTATGAGAAGTGCGGATTCTGGTTACAGGAGGTGCAGTTCTTGGGTCACTTTGTGTCGAAATTAGGGATATCGGTTGACCCGAGCAAAGTGTCAACAGTGAGGGAGTGGGGATAACCCACGACACCGATAGAGGCGCATAGTTTCTTGGGGTTATCCGGGTACTACAAACAGTTCATTCAAGTTTTTTTGAAGATAGTGGGTCCATTGACGAATCTCACTCGCAAAGGAGTACCGTATGTATGGGATGACGCTTGTCAATTGGCTTTTGATGAGCTAAAAGATAAGTTGACTTCAGCGCCAGTTCTTGCTTTGACTAGGCCGGGAGTGGATTACCTAGTGTATATTGATGCCTCTTTACAGGGACTCGGTGGAGTACTTCACCATGAGGAGCACGCTATAGCTTTTTCCTCCCGCAAGCTTAAACCTCACAAAAGGAATTACCCCACCCACAACCTGGAGCTGGCAGCGGTCGTGTTTGCATTGCTGATTTGGGCGCATTATTCCTTGGGGGAGAAGTTTTGCTTATTTACAGACCATAAGTCACTGCAATACTTGTTCACTCAGCTAGGGTTGAACATTTGTCAGTGCAGGTGGCTGGAGTTTGTAAAAGATTACCAGTTCGAGATACACTACCATCTGGGGATGGCAAACGTGGTTGCTGATGCGTTAAGCCGTAGGCCGGTAGGTGAGGTAGTAAGAGTGTGGAAAGCGAAGTGGAAAGAGTTGGGACATCAAGATGCGGTAGTTTGTTCCTTTATATCCGTTATGTTAGTTACACCCGATATTGTTATGAGGGTAATACAAGCACAAGCAACAACTACGTTTTGTCAGGATCAGATTGTACGACTCTTAGCTGAGGGTGTTGAGTCCTATTCTGTGAGTTCTGATGGGGTTTTGAAGTTTAATGGGATATTAGTGGTCCCGGAGGGAGATGATTTATGTCATGAAGTGATGACACAGTCACACGGGTCTCGATTCGTGGTGCATCCCGGAGGGGATAAGATGTACCAGGATATGAGACAGTAGTATTGGTGGAGTGGGATGAAGAAGGACATTACGGAGTTCGTGCCTAAATGTTCTACATCTCAGATGATAAAGGTGGACCACCAGAGACCGTTAGGGTAACTTCAGCCGTTGGAGATACCTACGAGGAAATGGGAAGGCATTTCCATGGATTTCATTACTGGGCTGCCTACATCCCAGCGGGATCACGATTCCATATAGGTTATAATAGAACGGTTGACCAAGGTAGCTCACATTCTGCCAGTGCGAACGAACTACACCACGGGCCAGTATGCACAGTTATTTATTGTCGAGATTTTTAGGCTACATGGGGTGCCCCTGGATATTGTGTCTGATAGAGACGAGATTTTTTTGTCGTGCTTCTAGGAGAGTTTTCAGGAGGCCATGGGTATAAAGTTGAGATTGATCTCAGCTTATCACCCACAGACGGATGGACAGACAAAGCGTACTGATAATACGCAAATATCGCATATTTCATCCTCCGAACCTACGCATTTTAGCCCCCTCGGGTGCCTTAATCTCTATATTTAAGCCCGTTAACCAGACAACCTCGGTTTATACTGTTAACATGCTATATGAGGTATAATTGGGCTTTTGTAGGTATTTAGGTACTAAGTATGAAGTTCGGACGCGTTCCGCTCGATTCCCGTACACAATCGCACGTTCAAGGGCATTTGAGTCATTTTACAGATTGGGCACCTGGCCCAACATCTTTATAGAAGTTTTATCCCTCCTCGTAAACTTCGCGTGGCCACAAACGGTGCGCGATTTCGATTCATAACGAAGAAGTTACGGCGATTTTAGCGGAGAAGAAATGCAAGCCAAAACAGGGGAAAATGCAGTCTGCCTCTGCTTGATCGATCGATCGACCAAATGGTAGATCGATCGACCCTTCCCATTTTTGCCCCATCTTATATGGTCGATAGATCTACCAAATGGAAGATCGATCGACCCTTCCCATTTTTGCCCCGTCTTATATGGTCGATAGATCTACCAAATGGTAGATAGATCGACCCCCTGTTTTCAGCAAATATTTTTCTTTTCTTTTCTCTTTTCTTTTCTAATTTAATTCCCACTTGGTATATAAGCCAATGTTGATGTAATAAATAAGGGTGAACGTTTTTAGATAGTTTTAGAAGATAGAATAGTTAGGGTTTGGGTGATTTGCTTAGTTCTTCTTCATTTCTTCTTGGATTGACACACTTTTGGGCTTGAATGTTGACTATCCATCATCCTCTCCATTAATATAGTTTGTATTTCTTCATTTCTTGCTTTCTAGTTAATTTACAAGCTTTCTAATTTAGGTTTACATGCTTTATTTACATGCTTTGATTACTTGCTTTGTAGTGTAATTTTACCGCGTTTATTTAACGCTTTCCATTTATCGCGTTTTTAACATGCTTTCTAGGTAACTTAAATTAGGTTGTGTTTGAATTGAACTCACTCGGGTTGACGCGTTGCTTTGCTTTGGTGATGGAGTTTACGGGTCTATTTCGAGTGTGTTGTCCTAGTTATTACGCATAGGAGATTTGACGGGGCATATCATGTATGTCCCGTGCTTACGACCTTTCGCGCGTAATTTCCGGGATATTTGTTGACACCAAAATCTTATTAGGATTTTATGACGATTTAGGGCGTAACAACCCTTGATTTAATTAACTGTCGAAACGAGATGCATTTGTAATAACTCGTCGACCCATGTGACCATTTTATACTAATTAACTCTGGTGAGGGATATTCGACGCAACCTATAGTTTTTACTCGCTTTCATAATCTAGTTTCAACACATTGCCTAAATTAACTTTTCCTTTTAGTTTGTAATCATCTTCTACACTTTTATTTTAGGAGTATTAAATCACTTAAATTCTAACAACTTGTCCCTGTGGATTCTCGATACCCGACTTACCGTTGTGCTTGCCTCGCAAGTGTAGTAGTAACTTAGGTTTTTGTATTGAGTTGGCGAAACGAAAACAACGATTAGCGTCTTTACACGCGCTACTTTTCTCACTTAGCGTTATACTAACTGGCGAGTATAACGAAAGTCAAAATTTAAGTTATTGGAATTTTGATGATGATGATAATGATTTTGGGCCTTTACCTCCTTACAATAGGAATTTTGAAACGAATTCGAATAGTTTTCAAAATTCCTATAATAATGAGTTTTCGTTTAAGTCCGATGGTAATTTTCAAAGTTCCCATTTTCATTCATCCGCACCTCGACCCATGACATTCGGTGAGGGCTTGCGTATGTATGAAAATGAGAAAATTGAAAATCGCTATCGGGAAGAAAATCATTCGTGGGAATATGAGTTGGATTTATTATTTGAGTCCGACGACGATTTTGCTTCTGAGACTTTTGAAGTCGAGGAATGTTTTGAACCAAATGAGGTACTTGTACCTACTTTGGAACAATCCATTCTAGACTTTGCCCATCTCGTAATAGATATTGAAAGTGAGGATGAAAATGACGTAATATCTATTTGCAATGAAATGATTTCTTCTTTGGCCCCCAAAGAAGAACATTTCATTGAAAATGATATTATTTCCTTTGAAATTCTAACTTCATGCGATGATGATTCATCTCATGAGTTTGAATTTCTTTCATCCCCGTTTTCATTCTCTACTACCCCACAGGAACAAGTACCCGATGATTCGATTTCGAACTTTAATTTTTTAAACCCTATCGCCGATGAGGAGTACTTGCTCGAGTCGCCCTCCACGATCGCATCTTTGCCTTTGTGTGCGCCGCCTCCCATTCCAACTTCAAAATCGATGGGAGGATATTCGGCTTTTCTCGGTCCCCACTTATTTTTGTCACCTGAGCAATCCAAACCCCTCATCGTCCCACCAAAACTTTTAATTGGCGATGGTTCATTTCTTTCGCCTTACACATGCCTTCCGTTGTTAAAACGGAATTCATATTTTTCGGAGGGCATGCTTGTATGTGAGGGTACACCGGTTATCCTCCAAGGTCAAATCGTTATTATGGTGGACCCTCAGCTATTTAGACTTCTAGTGTATAGTTAGTGTGAAGCCTAAATAGTAGGTTGTATATAGTTAGCTTTTTATTCTTTCTTTCTATTTATTTTTTTCTTTCCTTGTTAATTTAGTTTAATGTAATTAGTTAACTTTTTGTTATTTGTTTTTGCTATGCTCGGTACTAACTTGTTTTGTAGATTCTTTGGACTTGTTCTTATGGGGATCGCTCCACGTTTGGGTAATATCGCTTTTTTCCTCTCTTTGACTTGGTTCTTAATTCACATTGAGGACAATGTCAAGTTTTAAGTTAGGGGGTGTGGGATATTCTATCCATTTCTTATTTTAGTCCATGTTTTTGCTCACATGTTAGTTACTTAGTATGCTTTTCTTAGAAAAATTCAAAAATTTCAAAAAGATTTTCTTTCTTTTTTCTTTTTTTTGGGCATTTTGCCTTTGTTTCCGATGAAAAATTTCAATAATTGCCCGATCTAATAGACAACCCAATGATGCATGTTCTCGATTTTAGAAGTTATTAGACTTTAGTCTCACTTATTGATATTATGAATAACTTCATAAATTAAACTTTAATCCCATGAGCGCATGCATTTTTATTGTTATATTGATTTGGTTTAAGATTTTTATAACTCGGTAATCTTTTGTGGCATTGTATATACTTACACCGAGTAAGCTTTGTACCTTTCATCGTTTGTGAGTGTATACACTATTCTTTTCTCATTGAAAACGTTAAATTCGTTGTTAATCTCACTATTCTTTCATTTGACCGTTCATTAATTGAGTTCATACTTGAAATGTGTTACTTGATCATGATTTTCATATATTGTTATGATTCGAGAATTGCGTAAACTTTGTGAAATGATCATAGGCCCTCTTTGATATATCACCCATATTAGCCTTGACCTCACCCTTATATGTTTACCCTCGTTAACCCCTTTGAGCCTAAATATTAGCCTTTCGTTTCATAACCCCATTACCATAACTAACTATAAATTGGAGTTTTAGCCCATACATACACTTTCCATACCTTTGTTTGGAATGTTACTTGGTATTGAATGATGTTGTTATGATGCCGGTTGCAATTTAGGCATATGAGAGTTTGATAAGTAAAGAAAAGAAAATAGTGAAAAAAGTGAAGAAAAAAAGAAAGCAAAAAGCAAAAGAAAAAGAAAAAGTGAGAAAAAGGAAGAAAAGAAAAAGAAAGAGAAAGTTGTAAATGTTGTATATAGTTAAATAATCTTTGATTACTCTCCCCGATGATAAATTTAATGCCTTTTTGGAACTTGTTTTCCGATTTTGATATTGCCCGCATTATCCCATTATCCCGAGTTTTTCATTCCGAACACTTTGAATCCGTACATATATTCCTTCTTTTCGTACCTTAGCCATACCTACATTATAACCCTATTAAAGTCCTATGTGATCTTAGGTTGATGTAATTTAAAAGTCATAATAGTTGTGATAATCTGTGAAAATGCATTTTGCCTCTTTTAGTGTGTGGTATCTTTCATTGAGATTAAAGTTTTTATTTCCTATATAGCGTTCTTCTTCTGTGACATGTGCGCGGCCTAGTTTCCATTTACATTTACTCCTTATGCCCGCATGTCCCGTGTGTTACCTCCCTGTTTCGAGTGAATTTGCTTGATGAATGTAATGCCCGTGAGGATTGAATATATACTTTATTTAATGTAGTATCCGGTTTATATAAGTTTTTTGCCAAATCACACTTTGTATGTGCTCACTCCCCTCCCACATTTTAAGGTTTCAATTCTATGAGGTGCATTCTATAATGTTAATGATTTGGACTTTTGTGTGAATTCATTCACTTTGCTAATAATGCGTATGAAATCCTTTTCGCCATTATTGGGCTTGTTGCATGTTGGGTTGGGCATATTTTGAGGAAACCATGTGATGTTTGTGGGTACCATCTCTGAAAACCCTCAGGAGACGACACTCGTCCACTAGGGTAACCTAGGGGTTTAACGACTTATTGCATACGCTAAATGCAATCGAATCGCCCGCGAAAGTGGCTTTATGCTTTGATACCACACTTTTGTACTATCTCCTACTTTTGGTTTACTTGTTCATCTTGTTGCCTCCTATTTCATTGCTAGGGACTAGCAACGTGTAAGTTAGGGGCTGTGATAATACGCAAATATCGCGTATTTCATCCTCCGAACCTACGTATTTTAGCCCCCTCAGGTGCCTTAATCTCTATATTTAAGCCCGTTAACCAGACAACCTCGGTTTATATTGTTAACATGCTATATGAGGTATAATTGGGCTTTTGTAGGTATTTAGGTACTAAGTATGAAGTTCGGACGCGTTCCGCTCGATTACCGTACACAATCGCATGTTCAAGGGCATTTTAGTCATTTTACAGATTGATCACCTGGCCCAACATCTTCATAGAAGTTGTATCCCTCCTCGCAAGCTTCGCGTGCCCGCAAACGCTGCGCGATTCCGATTCATAACGAAGAAGTTACGGCGATTTTAGCGGAGAAGAAATGCAAGCCAAAACAGGGGAAAATGCAGTCTGCCCCTGCTTGATCGATCGATCGACCATATGGTAGATCGATCGACCCTTCCCATTTTTGCCCCGTCTTATATGGTCGATCGATCGACCAAATGGTAGATCGATCGACCCCCTGTTTTCAGCAGATATTTTGCTTTTCTTTTCTCTTTTCTTTTCTAATTTAATTCCCACTTGGTATATAAGCCAATGTTGATGTAATAAATAGGGGTGAACGTTTTTAAATAGTTTTAGAAGATAGAATAGTTAGGGTTTGGGTGATTTGCTTAGTTCTTCTTCATTTCTTCTTGGATTGACACACTTTTGGGCTTGAATGTTGACTATTCATCATCCTCTCCATTAATATAGTTTGTATTTCTTCATTTCTTGCTTTCTAGTTAATTTACAAGCTTTCTAATTTAGGTTTACATGCTTTATTTACATGCTTTGATTACTTGCTTTGTAGTGTAATTTTACCGCTTTTATTTACCGCTTTCCATTTTTCGCGTTTTTAACATGCTTTCTAGGTAACTTAAATTAGGTTGTGTTTGAATTGATCTCACTCGGGTTGACACGTTGCTTTGCTTTGGTGATGGAGTTTACGGGTCTATTTCGAGTGTGTTGTCCTAGTTATTACGCATAGGAGATTTGACGGGGAATATCATGTATGTCCCGTGCTTACGACCTTTCGCGTGTAATTTCCGAGATATTTGTTGACACCAAAATCTTATTAGGCTTTTATGATGATTTAGGGCGTAACATCCCTTGATTTAATTAACTGTCGAAACGAGATGCATTGTAATAACTCGTCGACCCATGTGACCATTTTATACTAATTAATTCGGGTGAGGGATATTCGACGCAACCTATAGTTTTTACTCGCTTTCATAATCTAGTTTCAACACATTGCCTAGATTAAATTTTCCTTTTAGTTTGTAATCATCTTCTACACTTTTATTTTAGGAGTATTAAATCACTTAAATTCTAACAACTTGTCCCTGTGGATTCTCGATACCCGACTTACCGCTGTGCTTGCCTCGCAAGTGTAGTAGTAACTTAGGTTTTTGTATTGAGTTGGCGAAACGAAAACAACGATTAACGTCTTTACACGCGCTACTTTTCTCACTTAGCGTTATACTAACTGGCGAGTATAACGAAAGTCAAAATTTAAGTTATTGGAATTTTGATGATGATGATAATGATTTTGGGCCTTTACCTCCTTACAATAGGAATTTTGAAACGAATTCGAATAGTTTTCAAAATTCCTATAATAATGAGTTTTCGTTTAAGTCCGATGGTAATTTTCAAAGTTCCCATTTTCATTCATCCGCACCTCGACCCATGACATTCGGTGAGGGCTTGCGTATGTATGAAAATGAGAAAATTGAAAATCGCTATCGGGAAGAAAATCGTTCGTGGGAACATGAGTTGGATTTATTATTTGAGTCCGACGACGATTTTGCTTCTGAGACTTTTGAAGTCGAGGAATGTTTTGAACCAAATGAGGTACTTGTACCTACTTTGGAACAAGCCATTCTAGACTTTGCCCATCTCGTAATAGATATTGAAAGTGAGGATGAAAATGACGTAATATCTATTTGCAATGAAATGATTTCTTCTTTGGCCCCCAAAGAAGAACATTTCATTGAAAATGATATTATTTCCTTTGAAATTCTAACTTCATGCGATGATGATTCATCTCATGAGTTTGAATTTCTTTCATCCCCGTTTTCATTCTCTACTACCCCACAGGAACAAGTACCCGATGATTCGATTTCGAACTTTAATTTTTTAAACCCTATCGCCGATGAGGAGTACTTGCTCGAGTCGCCCTCCACGATCGCATCTTTGCCTTTGTGTGCGCCGCCTCCCATTCCAACTTCAAAATCGATGGGAGGATATTCGGCTTTTCTCGGTCCCCACTTATTTTTGTCACCTGAGCAATCCAAACCCCTCATCGTCCCACCAAAACTTTTAATTGGCGATGGTTCATTTCTTTCGCCTTACACATGCCTTCCGTTGTTAAAACGGAATTCATATTTTTCGGAGGGCATGCTTGTATGTGAGGGTACACCGGTTATCCTCCAAGGTCAAATCGTTATTATGGTGGACCCTCAGCTATTTAGACTTCTAGTGTATAGTTAGTGTGAAGCCTAAATAGTAGGTTGTATATAGTTAGCTTTTTATTCTTTCTTTCTATTTATTTTTTTCTTTCCTTGTTAATTTAGTTTAATGTAATTAGTTAACTTTTTGTTATTTGTTTTTGCTATGCTCGGTACTAACTTGTTTTGTAGATTCTTTGGACTTGTTCTTATGGGGATCGCTCCACGTTTGGGTAATATCGCTTTTTTCCTCTCTTTGACTTGGTTCTTAATTCACATTGAGGACAATGTCAAGTTTTAAGTTAGGGGGTGTGGGATATTCTATCCATTTCTTATTTTAGTCCATGTTTTTGCTCACATGTTAGTTACTTAGTATGCTTTTCTTAGAAAAATTCAAAAATTTCAAAAAGATTTTCTTTCTTTTTTCTTTTTTTTGGGCATTTTGCCTTTGTTTCCGATGAAAAATTTCAATAATTGCCCGATCTAATAGACAACCCAATGATGCATGTTCTCGATTTTAGAAGTTATTAGACTTTAGTCTCACTTATTGATATTATGAATAACTTCATAAATTAAACTTTAATCCCATGAGCGCATGCATTTTTATTGTTATATTGATTTGGTTTAAGATTTTTATAACTCGGTAATCTTTTGTGGCATTGTATATACTTACACCGAGTAAGCTTTGTACCTTTCATCGTTTGTGAGTGTATACACTATTCTTTTCTCATTGAAAACGTTAAATTCGTTGTTAATCTCACTATTCTTTCATTTGACCGTTCATTAATTGAGTTCATACTTGAAATGTGTTACTTGATCATGATTTTCATATATTGTTATGATTCGAGAATTGCGTAAACTTTGTGAAATGATCATAGGCCCTCTTTGATATATCACCCATATTAGCCTTGACCTCACCCTTATATGTTTACCCTCGTTAACCCCTTTGAGCCTAAATATTAGCCTTTCGTTTCATAACCCCATTACCATAACTAACTATAAATTGGAGTTTTAGCCCATACATACACTTTCCATACCTTTGTTTGGAATGTTACTTGGTATTGAATGATGTTGTTATGATGCCGGTTGCAATTTAGGCATATGAGAGTTTGATAAGTAAAGAAAAGAAAATAGTGAAAAAAGTGAAGAAAAAAAGAAAGCAAAAAGCAAAAGAAAAAGAAAAAGTGAGAAAAAGGAAGAAAAGAAAAAGAAAGAGAAAGTTGTAAATGTTGTATATAGTTAAATAATCTTTGATTACTCTCCCCGATGATAAATTTAATGCCTTTTTGGAACTTGTTTTCCGATTTTGATATTGCCCGCATTATCCCATTATCCCGAGTTTTTCATTCCGAACACTTTGAATCCGTACATATATTCCTTCTTTTCGTACCTTAGCCATACCTACATTATAACCCTATTAAAGTCCTATGTGATCTTAGGTTGATGTAATTTAAAAGTCATAATAGTTGTGATAATCTGTGAAAATGCATTTTGCCTCTTTTAGTGTGTGGTATCTTTCATTGAGATTAAAGTTTTTATTTCCTATATAGCGTTCTTCTTCTGTGACATGTGCGCGGCCTAGTTTCCATTTACATTTACTCCTTATGCCCGCATGTCCCGTGTGTTACCTCCCTGTTTCGAGTGAATTTGCTTGATGAATGTAATGCCCGTGAGGATTGAATATATACTTTATTTAATGTAGTATCCGGTTTATATAAGTTTTTTGCCAAATCACACTTTGTATGTGCTCACTCCCCTCCCACATTTTAAGGTTTCAATTCTATGAGGTGCATTCTATAATGTTAATGATTTGGACTTTTGTGTGAATTCATTCACTTTGCTAATAATGCGTATGAAATCCTTTTCGCCATTATTGGGCTTGTTGCATGTTGGGTTGGGCATATTTTGAGGAAACCATGTGATGTTTGTGGGTACCATCTCTGAAAACCCTCAGGAGACGACACTCGTCCACTAGGGTAACCTAGGGGTTTAACGACTTATTGCATACGCTAAATGCAATCGAATCGCCCGCGAAAGTGGCTTTATGCTTTGATACCACACTTTTGTACTATCTCCTACTTTTGGTTTACTTGTTCATCTTGTTGCCTCCTATTTCATTGCTAGGGACTAGCAACGTGTAAGTTAGGGGCTGTGATAATACGCAAATATCGCGTATTTCATCCTCCGAACCTACGTATTTTAGCCCCCTCAGGTGCCTTAATCTCTATATTTAAGCCCGTTAACCAGACAACCTCGGTTTATATTGTTAACATGCTATATGAGGTATAATTGGGCTTTTGTAGGTATTTAGGTACTAAGTATGAAGTTCGGACGCGTTCCGCTCGATTACCGTACACAATCGCATGTTCAAGGGCATTTTAGTCATTTTACAGATTGATCACCTGGCCCAACATCTTCATAGAAGTTGTATCCCTCCTCGCAAGCTTCGCGTGCCCGCAAACGCTGCGCGATTCCGATTCATAACGAAGAAGTTACGGCGATTTTAGCGGAGAAGAAATGCAAGCCAAAACAGGGGAAAATGCAGTCTGCCCCTGCTTGATCGATCGATCGACCATATGGTAGATCGATCGACCCTTCCCATTTTTGCCCCGTCTTATATGGTCGATCGATCGACCAAATGGTAGATCGATCGACCCCCTGTTTTCAGCAGATATTTTGCTTTTCTTTTCTCTTTTCTTTTCTAATTTAATTCCCACTTGGTATATAAGCCAATGTTGATGTAATAAATAGGGGTGAACGTTTTTAAATAGTTTTAGAAGATAGAATAGTTAGGGTTTGGGTGATTTGCTTAGTTCTTCTTCATTTCTTCTTGGATTGACACACTTTTGGGCTTGAATGTTGACTATTCATCATCCTCTCCATTAATATAGTTTGTATTTCTTCATTTCTTGCTTTCTAGTTAATTTACAAGCTTTCTAATTTAGGATTACATGCTTTATTTACATGCTTTGATTACTTGCTTTGTAGTGTAATTTTACCGCTTTTATTTACCGCTTTCCATTTTTCGCGTTTTTAACATGCTTTCTAGGTAACTTAAATTAGGTTGTGTTTGAATTGATCTCACTCGGGTTGACACGTTGCTTTGCTTTGGTGATGGAGTTTACGGGTCTATTTCGAGTGTGTTGTCCTAGTTATTACGCATAGGAGATTTGACGGGGAATATCATGTATGTCCCGTGCTTACGACCTTTCGCGTGTAATTTCCGAGATATTTGTTGACACCAAAATCTTATTAGGCTTTTATGATGATTTAGGGCGTAACATCCCTTGATTTAATTAACTGTCGAAACGAGATGCATTGTAATAACTCGTCGACCCATGTGACCATTTTATACTAATTAATTCGGGTGAGGGATATTCGACGCAACCTATAGTTTTTACTCGCTTTCATAATCTAGTTTCAACACATTGCCTAGATTAAATTTTCCTTTTAGTTTGTAATCATCTTCTACACTTTTATTTTAGGAGTATTAAATCACTTAAATTCTAACAACTTGTCCCTGTGGATTCTCGATACCCGACTTACCGCTGTGCTTGCCTCGCAAGTGTAGTAGTAACTTAGGTTTTTGTATTGAGTTGGCGAAACAAAAACAACGATTATCGTCTTTACACGCGCTACTTTTCTCACTTAGCGTTATACTAACTGGCGAGTATAACGAAAGTCAAAATTTAAGTTATTGGAATTTTGATGATGATGATAATGATTTTGGGCCTTTACCTCCTTACAATAGGAATTTTGAAACGAATTCGAATAGTTTTCAAAATTCCTATAATAATGAGTTTTCGTTTAAGTCCGATGGTAATTTTCAAAGTTCCCATTTTCATTCATCCGCACCTCGACCCATGACATTCGGTGAGGGCTTGCGTATGTATGAAAATGAGAAAATTGAAAATCGCTATCGGGAAGAAAATCGTTCGTGGGAACATGAGTTGGATTTATTATTTGAGTCCGACGACGATTTTGCTTCTGAGACTTTTGAAGTCGAGGAATGTTTTGAACCAAATGAGGTACTTGTACCTACTTTGGAACAAGCCATTCTAGACTTTGCCCATCTCGTAATAGATATTGAAAGTGAGGATGAAAATGACGTAATATCTATTTGCAATGAAATGATTTCTTCTTTGGCCCCCAAAGAAGAACATTTCATTGAAAATGATATTATTTCCTTTGAAATTCTAACTTCATGCGATGATGATTCATCTCATGAGTTTGAATTTCTTTCATCCCCGTTTTCATTCTCTACTACCCCACCGGAACAAGTACCCGATGATTCGATTTCGAACTTTAATGTTTTAAACCCTATCGCCGATGAGGAGTACTTGCTCGAGTCGCCCTCCACGATCGCATCTTTGCCTTTGTGTACGCCGCCTCCCATTCCAACTTCAAAATCCTTAGGGGGATATTCGGCTTTTCTCGGTCCCCACTTATTTTTGTCACCCGTGCAATCCAAACCCCCCATCGTCCCACCAAAACTTTTAATTGGCGATGGTTCATTTCTTTCGCCTTACACATGCCTTCCGTTGTTAAAACGGAATTCATATTTTTCGGAGGGCATGCTTGTATGTGAGGGTACACCGGTTATCCTCCAAGGTCAAATCATTCTTATGGTGGACCCTCAGCTATTTAGACTTCTAGTGTATAGTTAGTGTGAAGCCTAAATAGTAGGTTGTATATAGTTAGCTTTTTATTCTTTCTTTCTTTTTATTTATTTTTTTTCTTTCCTTGTTAATTTAGTTTAATGTAATTAGTTAACTTTTTGTTATTTGTTTTTGCTATGCTCGGTACTAACTTGTTTTGTAGATTCTTTGGACTTGTTCTTATGGGGATCGCTCCACGTTTGGGTAATATGGCTTTTTTCCTCTCTTTGACTTGGTTCTTAATTCACATTGAGGACAATGTCAAGTTTTAAGTTAGGGGGCGTGGGATATTCTATCCATTTCTTATTTTAGTCCATGTTTTTCTCACATGTTAGTTACTTAGTATGCTTTTCTTAGAAAAATTCAAATATTTCAAAAAGATTTTCTTTCTTTTTTCTTTTTTTTGGGCATTTTGCCTTTGTTTCCGATGAAAAATTTCAATAATTGCCCGATCCAATAGACAACCCAATGATGCATGTTCTCGATTTTAGAAGTTATTAGACTTTAGTCGCACTTATTGATATTATGAATAACTTCATGAATTAAACTTTAATCCCATGAGCACATGCATTTTTATTGTTATATTGATTTGGTTTAAGATTTTTATAACTCGATAATCTTTTGTTGCATTGTATATAATTACACCGAGTAAGCTTTGTACCTTTCATCGTTTGTGAGTGTATACACTATTCTTTTCTCATTGAAAACGTTGAATTCGTTGTTAATCTCACTATTCTTTCATTTGACCGTTCATTAATTGAGTTCATACTTGAAATGTGTTACTTGATCATGATTTTCATATATTGTTTTGATTCGAGAATTGCGTAAACTTTGTGAAATTATCATAGGCCCTCTTTGATATATCACCCATATTAGCCTTGACCTCACCCTTATATGTTTACCCTCGTTAACCCCTTTGAGCCTAAATATTAGCCTTTCGTTTCATAACCCCATTACCATAACTAACTCTAAATTGGATTTTTAGCCCATACATACACTTTCCATACCTTTGTTTGGAATGTTACTTGGTATTGAATGATGTTGTTATGATGCCGGTTGCAATTTAGGCATATGAGAGTTTGATAAGTAAAGAAAAGAAAATAGTGAAAAAAGTGAAGAAAAAGAGAAAGCAAAAAGCAAAAGAAAAAGAAAAAGTGAGAAAAAGGAAGAAAAGAAAAAGAAAGAGAAAGTTATAAATGTTGTATATAGTTCAATATGCTTTGATTACTCTCCCCGATGATATATTTAATGCCTTTTTGGAACTTGTTTTCCGATTTTGATATTGCCCGCATTATCCCATTATCTCGAGTTTTTCATTCCGAACACTTTGAATCCGTACATATATTCCCTCGTTTTGTACCTTAGCCATACCTACATTATAACCCTATTAAAGTCCTATGTGATCTTAGGTTGATGTAATTTAAAAGTCATAATAGTTGTGATAATCTGTGAAAATGCATTTTGCCTCTTTTAGTGTGCGGTATCTTTCATTGAGATTAAAGTTTTTATTTCCTATATCGCGTTCTTCGTCTGTGACATGTGCGCGACCTAGTTTCCATTTACATTTACTCCTTATGCCTGCATGTCCCGTGTGTTACCTCCCTGTTTCGAGTGAATTTGCTTGATGAATGTAATGCCCGTGAGGATTGAATATATGCTTTCTTTAATGTAGTATCCGATTTATATAAATTTTTTGCCAAATCACACTTTGTATGTGCTCACTCCCCTCCCACATTTTAAGGTTTCAATTCTATGAGGTGCATTCTATAATGTTAATGATTTGGACTTTTGTGTGAATTCATTCACTTTGCTAATAATGCGTATGAAATCCTTTTCGTCAGTATTGGTCTTGTCGCATGTTGGGTTGGGCATATTTTGAGGAAACCATGTGATGTTTGTGGGTACCATCTCTGAAAACCCTCACGAGATGACACTCGTCCACTAGGGTAACCTAGGGGTTTAACGACTTATTGCATACGCTAAATGCAATCGAATCGCCCGCGAAAGTGGCTTTATGCTTTGATACCATACTTTTGTACTATCTCCTACTTTTGGTTTACTTGTTCTTCTTGTTGCATCCTATTTCATTGCTAGGGACTAGCAATGTGTAAGTTAGGGTCTGTGATAATACGCAAATATCGCGTATTTCATCCTCCAAACCTACGCATTTTATCACCCTCGGTGCCTTAATCTCTATATTTAATCCCGTTAACCAGACAACCTCGGTTTATATTGTTAACATGCTATATGAGGTATAATTGGGCTTTTGTAGGTATTTAGGTACTAAGTATGAAGTTCGGACGCATTTCGCTCGATTCCCATACACAATCGCACGTTCAAGGGCATTTTAGTCATTTTACAGATTGGGCACCTGGCCCAACATCTTCATAGAAGTTGTAGCCCTCCTCGCAAGCTTCGCGTGGCGACAAACGGTGCGCGATTACGATTCATAACGAAGATGTTACGGCAATTTTAGCGGAGAAGAAATGCAAGCCAAAATAGGGGAAAATGCAGTCTGCCCCTGCTTGATCGATCGATCGACAAAATGGTAGATCGATCGACCCTTCCCATTTTTTCCCCGTCTTATATGGTCGATCGATCGACCAAATGGTAGATCGATCGACCCCCTGTTTTTAGCAGATATTTTGCTTTTCTTTTCTCTTTTCTTTTCTAATTTAATTCCCACTTGGTATATAAGCCAATGTTGATGTAATAAATAAGGGTGAACGTTTTTAGATAGTTTTAGAAGATAGAATAGTTAGGGTTTGGGTGATTTGCTTAGTTCTTCTTCATTTCTTCTTGGATTGACACACTTTTGGGCTTGAATGTTGACTATTCATCATCCTCTCCATTAATATAGTTTGTATTTCTTCATTTCTTGCTTTCTAGTTAATTTACAAGTTTTCTAATTTAGGTTTACATGCTTTATTTACATGCTTTGATTACTTGCTTTGTAGTGTAATTTTACTGCGTTTATTTACCGCTTTCCATTTATCGCGTTTTTATCATGCTTTCTAGGTAACTTAAATTAGGTTGTGTTTGAATTGAACTCACTCGGGTTGACGCGTTGCTTTGCTTTGATGATGGAGTTTACGGGTCTATTTCGAGTGTGTTGTCCTAGTTATCACGCCTAGGAGATTTGACGGGGCATATCATGTATGTCCCGTTCTTACGACCTTTCGCGCGTAATTTCCGGGATATTTGTTGACACCAAAATCTTATTAGGCTTTTATGACGATTTAGGGCGTAACAACCCTTGATTTAATTAACTGTCGAAACGAGATGCATTTGTAATAACTCGTCGACCCATGTGACCATTTTATACTAATTAACTTGGGTGAGGGATATTCGACTCAACCTATAGTTTTTACTCGCTTTCATAATCTAGTTTCAACACATTTCCTAGATTAACTTTTCCTCTTAGTTTGTAATCATCTTCTACACTTTTATTTTAGGAGTATTAAATCACTTAAATTCTAACAACTTGTCCCTGTGGATTCTCGATACCCGACTTACCGCTGTGCTTGCCTCGCAAGTGTAGTAGTAACTTAGGTTTTTGTATTGAGTTGGCGAAACGAAAACAACGATTAGCGTCTTTACACGCGCTACTTTTCTCACTTAACCACGTACCAATCAGATGTTGGAGGATATGCTACACATGTGTGTCCTTGATTTTGGAGGAGGTTGGGATCCGTATCTTCCACTGATTGAGTTCGCTTATAATAACTCTTATTAGTTCACGATTGACATGACCCGATTTGAGGCTTTGTATGGCAGACCTTGTCGTTCTCTCGCTTATTGGATAGAGGTGGGGGACAATAAGTTGCTCAGACCAGAGGTTATTTAGGATACTTCAGCTAGGATTGAGCTAATCAAAAGTCGCATTCGGGTAGCCCAGGACCGGCAGAAAAGCTACGCCGATGAAAAACGGTCATTTCGAGAGTTTAACATGAGAGACCAAGTATTACTGCGTGTGTCTCCTATGAAAGGAGTAATGAGATTCAGGAAGAAAGGGAAGTTAGCTCCGAGGTACGTAGGACCATTTCCCATTATCAAGAGGATAGGGCCGGTGGCATACAAATTGGGGTTGCATAGAACTTACACCGCATTCACGATGTATTCCACATCTCGTCGCTGAGACGATACCTTCGGGATGATATGGCCCACACACACATCGTGATAGAGTAGATTGACTTACAACCCAACAGTTCTTATGAGAAGAGACCAGTGGATATCCTAGACCATAGTGAGAGGAAATTGAGGTCGAGGGTAGTTCCACTTGTACGGGTTCAGTGGGAGCATCATAATGTGGAGGAGTCCACTTGGGAGTGCGAGGCAGATATGCGTAAAAAATATCCAGATCTATTTTTACCAGGTATGCCTTATTTTTCTAATTTCGGGATGAAATTCCGTTATTAGGGGGGAGTATGTAATACCCCGCATTTTTATGACTTTTAAATTGGGGATTTATTAAATGTAATTCATATAAATTGATTTAATATTTATCCAAAAAATTTATTTAAGTATTTACTAGCGTGACGAGAGTTAGTAATTATTGGGAATTTGTTGAATATTACTTGATGAGTAAAGTAATGTGTAGAATTAAATTTATTAAAATGGTCACGAGTGAATAATATGACAATAATGGAAATTAAGTCGAAACGCACCTGTGTCGTGTCGAGACTATATTATTATTATAAAAAGAAAATAAATTAGAAGTCAACCGTATGGTCATTTCGAGTGCGCTAACATGTCCGAAAGGGTCAAGATAGTCAGAAAAGTGTACCCAGGGGTTTAGTTTGGGTCTCAGGGCGTTTTTAAGCCTAACCGGCACCCCGGGAGGGCGATTTAGTCATTTCCAAATTAGGCCTTAATTAAATGACGAAAATTGGGAATTAATATCATATATTAAAAGAGTCTTCTAGGGTTAACATTATCAAAAGTCTAGAACGATAATGAGAGGAGGAAAGGAGAAAAGTCTTCCAAGAATCCAAGGCCAAGAACCAACCCAATTGCACCATCACTACCACCACCACCAAAACATAGATCGGAGCGAGGGGATCAAGCCTATACCTGTCAAACTCGTGGAATCAGACCTACTATCTTAAGGCAAGTATCTAACTTGCGAATTTTCTAGTTAATATTTCACCCATGTTAGAATAGGATTGATAAATATATGTTTTATTGAAGAATTTCATAAATTAGGAGATTTGAATCACATGTTTCATGAGTAATACATGTAATCTGGAAGCCTTGTCATATGTATAAGATTACCCATAAAATTATAATGGTTTAGAAGAAAGAAATTTGGAAAAAGAATTAGAATGTTGGAAATTATGATGAAACTAGGGTTCTTGACAAATATGGTGAATTGGCCCTTTAATCCTATGTCTTTGATGAAATTCTTACATGCTTTACGTAGGAAATCATGTAGATAGGTATATATAATCATTGGTTTAATTGGTTGGGAGTTTGGGACTCGTTTATGGAATTTTGGTTGAGTTTTAATAAGGAAACCCGTAGTTAACAATGGCAGAATCTGGGCTACATCTGATCGATCGACCCCTTTCATCGATCGATCGACCCCTTCTGGAAATTGCATGTTTTTTCTCTTTTTGTTTAATTAGGATAAAATATGTAGAAACCCTTGAATATCATTTAAAGAGTATAATGGGTCATGAAGAAGACCAGTAGGATCTAAGTAGATTCCTTTGAATGAAATTTTATATGGGATGTAACCGTGGGTTAATGGGGGTTTGACACATATTGGAAATTGTGCATACGTTAAGTAAGGAATTAAGAGATTCATGAATGACTTTGAACAGTATGTTAGAGAGGGTGTACCTACTGAATTGACCTTTAGGAAGAAATAATACTTCGAGGGACGAGAAGTAATTACGAAATGATTATAAGTGAGATTAAAATGAGTTGAGTTCTTTATGTGTAAACGTTGGGTAAAATTGTATTAAGTACGGTTAAAATATTATTATGGGGGGCGAGCCTAATTGGAAAATGAGAATATTAATATATATGACTGAGTGCATGTGGATATATCTACATTATATTTGTGTATAATCATACCCGCGCTTCTTGCTATCACGGAGGTCGCCGCGCCGAGACAGTATTATCTCGATGGGACCTTTATGGGGGATATTGACTTATGCCCTAGAACATAAGATTCCTTGGTACAGGCTATCTGAGAATGATATTCAGACGGTCTAAGAGACGTGAGGGGTATGTCCTGACCTCTTAGTGACTTGGAACTATGCTTCGCCTCCAGTTTCTGTGTATTGTGTTAATATAGTTTGAGAGTGATTCCAATCTTGTATTTCCCTTAGTACGAGAGATACAGAGACTTGATAGTAGAGTATGCCAGCACCATAGATTTTATGTGGGGTACCGATAGTATATATATTATATGAGTGATTAATATATATACGTATATATGGAATTCTTCTACTGTGCATATAAGTAGATAAATATTGTATAAATGCTCCATAATTATAGTAATTGTTCAGGAACGTTACAACAGTATTGAGAAATACATAATAGATGTAAGTAGTCCTTAAAAGACTAATCCCTAAACTAAAATCATATTCTTATGACTCCATAGAATTTATGGGAGATGAATTAGATAAACTTATGAGGCATTTTAGTAGTACGGTAGGCGTCCACACTAGATGAGAGGTGAGAATTCTTGAGAGAGTGTCGCGTACTAACATGGTTTTATATTAGCCAGTAAGAAATTTAAATACTTGCTAAACTATTTTTATAACTATTTTACACTCGGGCTCTGAACCGTTTCCTGTCATTTTTCTCTCTCTTGTCTATATATGTATGTATTACCGGTGCCCAGCTATAGGGGCGTCAGGTGTAGGTTCTTTGGATTGGACGTGCTGCAGCTTATGTGGGAGGTGCAGGCCTTTGCTCCAGACGACCTCTTCCTTGATTCAGTTCTTGATTTAGTACTTCATAGCTAGGGCATGTGTCGCCCGATTTCCTATTTCAGTTTGGACTTATTAGAGATCTTGTATTTATTTTCGTTTTCAGTATTTAGTACTCTTAGGGAGTTATTTCTTGTCATGATGATTTCGCTTATGGTTATTGACTTGGTTCGGTTTAATTTAGTTGGTTTTTTATTTTAGTTGATTTCTATCCTTAGCATTTATGTTATTCTTAAACTGATTTATATTTTAAAAAGGTTTTCTCGTTGGGATTAAAAAAATGAAATAATACTTTAAATTGATTTGACACTTAGATTAATTAATTAGGGTGATTAAAAAGGAAAAAACATTATTTTCGACAATGATGCTAAGAATGAACCACACCGTTCACCTTGATTTTAATTTAATAAAGGACTGATCCCTTAGTATTTAATTAGGCGGGGTATTACACCGGGTTAGAGTGAGCATACCTGGGATATTATAGCATTATAGAGACAAGCATCCGGTGAGTTATTGCTCAGGAGGATGGTTATTATACGCGACATATGTGTGGTTGTTGTTGTATATTTATAAGTATATAATACAGTATACAGTTATATACGGATTAAAAATACAAAGTGTGAATGTATTATTTATATAACTAATGTGAATGTTATATAATCAATTAAAGTGGAAATGATTAACTAAGTTAAGGTAAATAACTTAGGAACCAAAAGAAGTACTCGGGATAGAGTAGAGTGATATAAAGATATATAACAGAACTAGTTAGGTGGAGTTGCATAACTAGTTGGGTTAGAAGGTCAGTGTTAGGTGTGCACAATAGTTGAGGGGCGAGTAATACCTCAAGAGAGTGCGACACCCGCTTAAATATGAAAACTGTTAATGCATATTTAACTGTTTTATCTTAATTACTTGCTAAATATTTTTCAAATGGTTTTGGGCTATGACTCGTGTCAAAATATCTTTCTCCAAAAACAGTTTAGGTGTCCATCCACAAGTATGCCAAGCTTGATGACTCATTCCAGGGATGTGTAGCTGTAACATTGTGGAGGCCTGCGGGACTTTGAGTAGACGCCTCAATTATTCTGTCCTAGACTAGGTTGTTGATTCAGTAGTTTCATTTGGGAATGTTTCCCCTTTTAGTTGGCACATTATTTCAGTTTTATTTATCAGACGATGTAATTAGATTCAGTTTATTTTCTTTAGGTTTATGGGTTGGATTTAGTTTTGGAACCGATGGTTTATTCGGTACTCTTTATTTATATATTTATCGTGGGATGATTCAAACTTCTATATTTTTTGTGGTTAAGTTATTCCGTTTTATTTTTTCGCGTGTTGCTATGTTAATGAAAGATAAAAATTGACATCATCTTAATTTAACATAGGTGGTTAGTAATTTAAATTATTTTTCACTGTGATGCTAAGAATAAACCAAATGTGATTCCTGTTTATTTTGATAAAGGACGGATCACCCGTGATTAAAGTAGGCGGCATGTCACAGATGGTATCAGAGCATCAGGTTCTAGAGTCTTTAGGATACTTGTGGGATTACTTCGTTTTTAGCGTTGTTTTTCTTTAATATAAAGTCCTATAATTAGGGCTATTGATTCATAACGCAACTCACGCTCCCTTGATATTTAATACAGATGATGTGAATCATATACGAGTTCGATTGAGCTTCGTACACCGAGAAATTTAAAATGACCAACGAGGGCCGAAAATAGGACTGCAGGAGGAGAGGCCAAGCTGTAGCCACAGTAGAATTATGGGAACGGTGATCGCAGTAAAAGTCACCACTATTATAGCTCAGACAAATGATATTAGGATAACCGTTAGGGCACAGTAGTTTTTCCCCATTCACCACCATAGCAAACAGTGGATCAACTTTAGACTCACCCAGTCCAATCGGTAAAGGAGAAAGTCGAAGTTTTTTTTCTAAAAAGCCATCCACAAGAGTTCGGGAAAGTGTGGCAGTGTGATTGGCCAATGGGAGGAGATTATCCAATAGGAATTATGTACAATGGAGTGCTGTGACATTTATGATTAAAATTTTGGATAAATTTTTTAGCTCATTGGTGCAGTCTTGGTATAGTGGGAGTCAGTCACCACATCCAAGGAGAGATACCATGAATAATGAGAAATTTCGGAGTGCAGTCTGACTACAAATCCCCTCATCAGATGTTTAAACAGAGAGGTAAAGGAAATTCCAGTACTTATTGTAGGAGGGCCAAAAAGTGGCCTAACATGAGGGATAATTTTCTTGTTTACCGAACCTCAGACCTGACGATGGGGTCTTTGAGTTGATGATGGGATCATGAGTAGAATACGCCAACATTGAAGGGAAAATTTGGCCGAGACGAGTGATGGTTGTGTCGTCAATGTCGTACTTTTGCAAGGGTAATATAAACTCTTTCGTGAGAAGGGAGCTATGAGATCGGATACTCTAGTGTGAATGGGTATGTTTTATGCGACATGAGCAAGTCATAATAGTTATTTAGCATTAGATTCACCTGTGAAATGGATTTAATAGAAATATCGTTAACAGTACTATAGTTTGTACATAGTTACCGTTGAGTAGTGGGGCTCTCTTTGGCTCCATTTGCAGGGGAGCGGGTGTGGACACTGAGAGGATATATATATATATATATATATATATATATATATATATATATATATATATATTTTATTCGGTTATCTTAGTTTGAGAGATGATATTAGAGTACGATGTTATCCTGGGTATGGACTGGTTAACGATGGTTTGAGCGATGGTGGGCGATTATAACAGGGCTATCGTTTTTGCCATTTTAGGGTATAATGTATTGTTTTGCAAGTTATCACCCAAAAGAGGGTCGAACCTATATGTATATTATATTGTTAAGGAGACTTTGGAGAGTATAGTTGTCTCGTTACGTATGATCCCGGTGCGTATGAAATTTTATTGATGTGACTCCGGGTATATCGGGTTTACTATTAAGCAGAGGGATTTAGATCATTATTCTTTACGCGCTGAGAACTTAGTGATAGTTAAAGCGTCATATTGTATGATGCCTTGAGAGATATGGGCGTGGACGATTTGAATTATGTATCGGGGGAAAGGATTTGAGGTGTCTTAGTTATGTTCTTTGGATCCACGGATCTTGATGATCGATAATGCTAGGAGGTAGTGTATCGGGGGGGGGGGGGGGTTCTTTATATGGATTTCGCTTGTGAGACATTCTACGTAAGAACCTTAGCGAACGTCAAAAGTTGAGAGATGTATTGGTCACTAGGGAACGGGTATAACACTTTAGTTACTACACGTGTGTGTGGATAAAATCATGAGCTGAGAGCTAGTATATTATACAAGACCTGTAGAGTTGGGTAGTGTTGTGTATGGAGCACTGGGGAAACATTTGCACCACCAGTTGATGGGTGGGAAAATCTCGCGGAGATTTATATCATTTTTAGTAGGTTAACTGAGGATAACCTTACTGTAGAGTGATGCCGAGAGTGCGAGCCTGAGCTTGAGATAAGTATGTTATGTATGACGTTAGTGATAATTATGTTGTGGTGCATGGGATATAGGGTGTATGGGCACCTTAGTTAGTTTTATTTTCATAATCATCCAGGATAAAGAAATGTGGAAATAAATGTGTTGTGTGTTTTCCTGTGGAGCAATTAGAAATGTAAGTGGAATAGTATGATGGACTGAAATCCGTTTAAGAAAGGAAATAATCCGTCTATGTGCATATCGAGTAGAACTATCACAACCGTGGTGAGTTGAAAGACGGTGGAGGCATACGTAAAAAGATATACCTTGACAACGAAAGACCCCACGATTTTAGGAAAGTAGAAAAGAGTCTCACTTAGTCAATTGCCTATAATGGTTTACGCATAAATAAGATTTTTATTCTTAATGATGTTGTAATCAACACCACTAGATTGAGATAAGATTATGAGTAGCTTAAGCTCAATCACAACACAACAATGGAGATGGATACATGTATATATATGATAGAAGGAGATGAAGGTTAAAATATGAACTCAATGATTTGAAGTGGTTCAGCCAATTAGGACTATATCCACTATGTAAGTGTGTGAGAAATCGACTAAATAAGGGCACTAATGGCCATGTATACAACACTCAAAGCTCACTCTCTCTTCTATATATAATTGGACAGAGTTGTGTTATGGATCTGAATTAAGGATCCTTTCTCGTAGAGAAGATGAAGTGTATATGTAGGGCTTGGGGGTGTAATGTACCCCCTAAGCATGTTATCAGCATGTGCATGATAATGATGAAGACACATGTTCCTAACACATGGATATAATAGTGATGTAATATACCCTCACATGACGGAATGATCTTATTGCAACAGTTTTGACCACTTGGGATCAGCCATGCCAGAACCTTGTACTGCTCGTATAATAGATGTCACTTGGAGGAGTCTCGACCTGGCTGAGTACGATGTCACTGACATAGCGCATGGCCTATTGCAGGAAATTGTCAAGTGTGATCTCTACCGAGTAGCATCGATCGAGGTTGATTAACTGACTGTCCCCTAATATTGGTTGTATAAGTAGACGAGATGTTCCCTTAGAGTTGCCCATGAAGTATCGACCCACCAGGTGGCTGATGTTACTATTAATAAGGTCGAACCTAGTTCTCGATGAGTCTTGGAAACATCCTGTGAACTCCATCTGCTGCTCGGCTGTTCGGGGTGAGGAGGTCACATATAGAGGCGATGCCATATTTGGTTATATTAATCACCCCTTAGCCCTCATCCATACATGTAAAGAGATATATGGGGGGATATGAGTCGGCTGAGTCTTTTGAAGGGGCCACGCGCGTGACACGTTTTAATCCCAATTGGGCAGCGTTTGCCCAAAGCGTAATCCGACGGCTGAACGCTTTGGTCTTTGATCCCTAGGTGATGATGAAGGTGGGGAAGCATTCTCAATCATTTGAGGATTTTTAAACTATAAAAAACCCTATTGCCTTCTTCTTCTTCTTCTTCTTCTTCTTCTTCTTCTTCTTCTTCTTCTTCTTCTTCTTCTTCTTCTTCTTCTTCTTCTTCTTCTTCTTCTTCTTCTTCTTCTTCTTCTTTCTTTCTTTATAAAAATGCTCTCCCGCTTTTAAGCTGTCAAACCTCAATCACCGCCATAACCACCCTTCAAGCATTCCACCCTTTTCTTTGTTTTCCAAGATTGATTAGCCCTTTTTTGTCTTTTCAGAGGCTCGTCTTCTCCAGGTATCCCTCTTTCTGTAACTTTTCTACTATTCTCAGTTCTCATTTCTTATTTTTGCATTTTTTAGTGGACTTTTAATTTCTTCGATGAGGCTCTGGGATAGTTTTTAGGGTTTGGATTTCCTCTTATTTTGTGTCTATTGACTTAGTGGTAGTGGTAGAGGTATTTTTTGGTGGGTTTAGGTTTTTAATCAGTTCTTGAGAGGTTTCAGGTGACCTCTGATCACCTTCTCTGATGAGGGTTTTTTGGTCTGTTCTTGGTTGTTCTACATTGGGAACGATTGAGACTGGACTTTGATCTTTAGGTCAACAAAAGTCAACCTTTTAGCCTATTTTTCCCCCTTGGCTAAGGGGTAATTTAGCGAAGTGTAGCCTCATCTTGTTCATGTTAAGACTTTTGTACGAACTAGCTAAGGAATTTCCAAGCCTCAGGGAGAATTATTTTTAAGAGATTAGGAAGTTTGAGCTTGAGGAAGCCGAGAGAAGAAAAGCCTAGGCCTTCCCCTCCCAATAAATATTTCCTCCTCCTTTAGCTATCGTCCTCCCTAAAACTGTCGAACCAAGTGATCCCATACCTGAGTCAATTTCTTCTGAAAATGAAAGTATGTCCATCTTTGGACCATCTAATAGCGTTGTCCCTTCTAATGAGTCTATGGTTAATTACTCATACCATGATGATGGGTATGAGGTAGATGAGGTCTCTTCTCGTGCCTCGTCTTCTCAGAAGGTCGAATCATTAAATCGGTTCAATGCCTCCATTGATATCGATGAGCCCAATGTTGCCATCCCTCCCTCAATTAAAGCTCTTCCTCTAATGGCTACTATGAGGGACGCGTTTATACAGCACTTTCTAAGTCGTGACCCAAACCAACCTCAGGCTGAAGAGTCAGATAATGATAGCGAAGAGAGCGATATTGACCTATCCATAGCTAGGTCATACGAGAGTTTGGTCACTAAGGTCAATTTGCTAACTTGGAGACACTTATATAACATTGGACCCTCCATTTCTATGAGGAAACTATCTACGGTAGAGAGGGACTTTGATGGTCGAGAGGGAAAAATATGTGTCTACGATCAGATGTTTAAGGTCAGATTTTGACTACCTATACACCTGGTCGTACGTGTAATTCTAGCCCGCTTAGGAGTTTACCCATCCCAGTTTTCTCCTAATGTTTGGAGAGTTATTCTCGGCTTTATCTCTCTATGGAAGATAGTTCATCAAACCAACCTTCTAGTTAATATCTTTATGGCTTGTTATACCCTATCATCCCCCAAACTCAACCCGACTTCTATCATCTCATAGCCAAGAAGTCTTTCAAGAAGGTATTGTTAGTCACCAAGACTTCTAATCATGACTGAAAATGTCGCTATTTCTTTTTTTTTGGGAGCTTGAGAATTTGGACCCAATGAAGCCCGTGGTACCTCTGAGCCCAGGGTCCCTCAAAGGTGGGCCAAAGTCTCTACGTCGGCCAAGCATAATCCGGGCTTGAACCCTGATGCTACTGAAAAAGTTAAGAATCTTATGGGCTAGGGTACCCATGATCTTCTCATGAAATTTGAACATTTGATGACCCCTTACTACTTATATCAAACAGGTTTAGGGGTTGACCCCTTAACGGAGATATGCGAGTGACTTCTCCTGTTGAGCTGATGCGTCATATTTTTTTAACTTTCACTGCTAACCTCATCTTCTTTTTGCAGATCTTGCAGAAAACGTATCAGATTATCTTTGGGATATGGTGGCCAAGAATTTGAGTAAACTTGTTAGTAAACATGGCAAGGGAGCCAACCTATCTGTTACTACTATAGCTAAGACCGTTACTAGTGGCCCTGGCCATGCTACTGAGGCGACAAAGAAGAGGAAAGGTCAAGAGGAAGAGATAACCTCTTCTCTTACATCAAAATAAAATCGGTCTGATCAAGCCATCCCCATCTCCACAGATGGGGTTCTTGCGGCTCGTCTATCGTAGTTGAAACTGGATGATGAGAGTGTCATCAGAAATCCTAGGAGGGCTTGTGACGGTGTCCGTTCTTTGATAGCCGATACTGACATGCACTTTTTTTAAGCCATGGACATCTGCCTTCTTATTGAGTTCTCCATTCACAGGACCGTTCAGGTACCTTTGCTAAAGTTCAGTTAAAAATTGACAAGTGTAGTCTCATATTCCCATCAAACACTGATTAACTTTTCTTTGGTTGTAGGGTCTTGTATCCCTCTATTAGATGGGGGATTTGAATAACAAGAAACTTCCTTTGATCCAAAAAGGGAGGGAGGCCAAGACCACTGAGCGGAATCTTAGGAAGGAGCTCGAGGACTACCAATCGGCTCTGAAGCATTCTCAGGATGAGGTATCCACCTTTAAGTTAGATCATGCTATGGCCCTGAAGAATCTATCTAACAATAATAAAACTAAGATAGAGGTTGTAATATAGACTGCTGTGGAAAATTACAAGGATTCTGATGAGTACAACGACCATGCCTTTGAGTACTTGGAGAGAGGCATAAGAACTGCTTGTCAATGGGTTGTTCTGAGGTTGTCTAAAATTGGGAGCTTGGCCTCTCGGGACTTTACGGATCTCGACTTTAGTGACCCTCTTTTAGAAATGGCTCTTGTCGACGTTGAGATGCCGGGGGGGCTAAGGTCGATCCTGACATTCTTAGAGCTCAGGAGGATACAACTGAGATTGATGCCAATGCTGAAAGGACCGAGGTTGTTGATGTGGCCAAGTTTTCTGCTACTGATGGTTCGGCTCCTGGAGATGTCGACGTTACGCCAGTGAATTAGTAAATTTAGCACTTTATTTTTTCTTTTTGGTCAGGGTGATCGTCTGTGATCTGTTGCCCTTTATCTGATGTAACTCACTAACTTTTTGCACCATTTGATTTAATCTGATGAATGACTTATGAATGTTCTTTTTCCTGAATGCCTGCTTGCTTCTTTTATTATATGCTTTGAAGTGTGAATATGTTGGTAATAATTTTAACACCAATTTCACGATGTTTGAAATCTCGTCTCATCTATGAGGTAAGATAAGGATAACCACTAAGTGATTTTAAATTTGGACTCACCAAATTATGGAGTTATGCCATACTCCCTCTCATCATTTTGAGAGTGCATGGTTGAGCATCGTCTCGTCCATGCATTATCGTGTAGACCGAGAGAGGTTTTTCACCAAGTTAATGATGTTTTGAGGTATGAGATCACCAAGCTAATGGTGTTTTATCTCATATTCACCAAATTAATGATGTTAAAGGTCTGAGATCAACAAACTAACGATGTTTCATCTCATATTCACCAAATTAATGATGTTTAAATAATGAACCACACCCAAGTGATTTATGAATTTGGATTCACCAAATTATGGTGTTATGACATGCCCCCTCTCATCGTTTTAAGAGTGAATGGTTGAGCATCGTCTCATCCATGCACTGGAATCTAGACCGAGAGAGGGGTTTTCACCAAGTTAATGATGTTTTGAGGTATGAGATCACAAAACTAATGGTGTTTTATCTCATATTCACCAAATTAATGATGTTAATGGTCTGAGATCACCAAACTAACGATATTTCATCTCATATCACCAAATTAATGATGTTTAAATAATGAAATACACCCAAGTGATTTATGAATTTAGACTCACCAAATTATGGTGTTATGACATGTCCCCTCTCGTCGTTTTGAGAGTTCATGGTTGAGCATCGTCTCGTCATGCACTATCGTCTCGGTCGAGAGAGTTTTTTCACCAAGTTAATGATGTTTTAATAATGAACCACACCCAAGTGATTTTGAATTTGGACTCACCAAATTATGGTGTTATGATATACCCCTCTCATCATTTTGAGAGTGCATTATTGAGCATCATCTCATCCATGCACCGTCGTCTCAACCGAGTTTTAATAATTAAATTAACCCCTTTTGGTGTTACTGAAAATCCATGGATGGGGTCGGCCCCTTTCCAGGTTATCATTTCACCAAGGTTGGGTTATTGCTATCTCACCAGGAATGACGTTTTATAGCTTGAGGATATTTGGACCATATAATTTAATTGCTACAAACAAAATACGAGGGAACACATGCAAGATAATTTTAATTTATGGACTATATCATAGAATGGAAAAAGAAAAACATACAAGATAAATATCCAAGATCTTTTATTGGTAGTATATTCTTAAATGGTCGGCATTCCAGGGGTTGGAGAAGGGCTCTCCCTCTAGATTTTTGAGCCGGTAGGTCCCTGGGACGACTTCATCAGTAATTCTGTAAGGACCATGCCAGTCGGCATGGATCTTGTTAGGTTTATGCCACGTCCTTTTTAGAACTAAATCTCCCACAACTATCGACCTTGATTTGAACCTCTTGTTGTAGAACTTAACCGTCCTTTGCTGGTAGGCTGCTTGCCTAACCTCTGCATCTTCTCTTATATCTTTAATTAGATTTATGTCAAGTCTTCTCTCTTCCATATTTCCCTCAGGGTTATATGTCTTAACTCTGTGAGTGGAGAGACCAATCTCTATAGGAACCACAACTTTCAAACCATAAGCTAACGTGAATGGGGTCTCCCTTATTGGCGTTCTCACTGTCGTTCGGTAAGCCCATAGTACAACATGTACCTCTTCAGTCCATCTCCCCTTAAGAATCTTCCAACCTTTTATTGATTCCATCAAGAATAGTTCTATTAGTGACTTTAGTTTGACCATTGGCCTAAGGTCGGTTAGGCGATGAGGAGAACTGTTTGATGTCGACCTTCTTATAGTATTTCTGTAAAGATAAGTTCTTGAATTGTTTCCCATTGTCAGAGATGAGAGTTTTAGGAAGGCCATACCTGGAAATAGTATTCTTCCATATGAATTGGAATGCCTTTTTCTCCGTTATGGTGACCATATCCTCAGCCTCCACCCATTTGGATAAGTGGTCTATTGCCACAATCAACTATCTGTAGTTTCCTGTGGACCTTGGCAATAGTCCTACCAAGTCTATCCCCCACACTACAAATGGCCACGAAGAGGTGATGGATATTAGTGGTTGATAACGCTGATGCGGGATTATGGCAAACCTTTAACACCTGTCGCACTTCTTGACATAGTCGGCGACATCTTTGATTAAGGTCGGACACCAATATCCCTGAGTAACGATCCTCTTGGATAATGACCCGTTTTTAATGTGGCTTGAACAATATCCCTCATGAACACCCTTCAAAATATACCCTACCTCGATCGGGTGGACACATCTGAGCAGAGGTAAAAGAAACCCCTTTTTGTATAGCACGTTCGCTAACATAGAGAACTTAACGACTTTGTATCTCAACTTCCTTCTTTCGTCCTTATACTCTGGAAAAGTACTCTCTCTGATATACTGAAAAAGGGGGTCCATCTAGAATGGTCATAGATTTAAATTGAAGCAAAAATTTAGCTTCTTGTCATCCTCTCCTATTATCGGTCGAGGAAGGATTTCTATTGGCACCATCCTCCTGGTCTCTGTCTGTGTGGTCGAGGCTAACCTTGCCAGAGCATCAGTTCGGCTATTATCCAGCTGAGGCACCCTTTTGACTTTGATCTCATTAAATCCCTCCATCATCTTTCTCACCTTTGCTAAGTACCTTGCCATTCTGTCGTCTTTGGCTTCACTAATCCCTAGGACTCGATTAACTACAAGTTGAGAGTCGCTATGGACTAAAAGTTGGATGACATTAAAGCTCTGGTGAGGGAGATTTTGGCTATAAGGGCCTTATAATCTGACTCATTATTAGTAGCCTTGAACTAAACCTCAATACGCACTCTATATCTGTTCTATCCGGGGTTGACATAATCAAGCCATATCCATTCCCATTTTCACAGGATGAACCATCAACAAATAAGTTCCACATTGGCCCTTTTGAAAATGGCCCTTCTTCAATAACACCATTTATAAACAAAAACTTATCAGTTTCGATCGTAATAGGTCTCGTTGTGTTTATCTCGACCTCTGCCAATTTGGTACTAGATTCGGTTGAGTTTTCTAGACCGTCCATTTCTTCCCTATTGGCTTCGAACCAGGTGAACTCTTCCACAAAGTTTTGCTAAGGCTTGCCCCTTGATTACCACCCTCGGCTGGTAGACTATGTCGTATTTTCCCATCTTAATGGCCCAAGCCATCAACCTACCCGATTTCTCAGGTTTATGGATGACCTATCTGAGGGGTGAGTATGACAAGACGACCATAGTATGGGCTTGGAGGTATGGATTCATCTTTATTAAAGAATGGATTAGGGCATATTCTAGTTTCTCCATCTTCGAATACCTTTGTTCCGCCTACTGAAGAGCATTATTGTTGAAATACACTGATCTTTGCACACACTCATTATCTCGTACTATCACCGCGCTAATAGTCAGCTCGGACATAGCCAAGTAGAGATAAAGTTTCTCTCCTTGGACAGGATGAGATAATAAAAGTGGAGAGTTGAAATAAGACTTTATCTCCATAAAGGCTCTCTCGCATTCCTGGTCTGACTCAAAAGCTTTTCTGAGCACTTTAAAGAATGGTAAACATTTATCAGTAGCTTTAGAGACGAACCTATTTAGAGCAGCCACCCGTCCAGTGAGCCTCTGAACATCCTTGATGGTTTTTGGGGTCGACATTTCTATCAAGGCATTGATATTCTCAAGGGTTGCCTCTATTCCTCTCTGATTTATGATGAATCCCATAAACTTAGGATTGAGCTTGATTCTATACGCGTCCATTATGTTGAGCATTTTTTAAGGTCGGCCATATGTGTATTTTCCTTGAGACTCTTTGTAATCATATCATCGATATATAACTCCATCATCTTCCCTATTTGATCTTCTAACATCCTGTTTACTAGACACTGATAAGTGGCCCCGACATTCTTTAGAGCAAATAATATAACCTTATAGCAGTAAGTCCCTTTATTGGTGATAAAAGTTGTCTTCTCTTCACCGGATGGATCCATAAAGATTTGGTTATAGCCTAAGTAGGCATATATAAAACTCATCAACTCATGTACGAATGTGGCATCTACCATCTGATCAATACAAGGGAGAGGGACGTTGTCTTTAGGATAATACTTGTTCAAATCAGTGAAGTCCACGCACATTCTCCACTTGTCGTTGGCTTTAGGTACTATGACAGTATTTAAAATCCATTCAGGATATATCACATTTCTGATGAACTCGGCCTTCTCAAACTTTTTAACCTCGTCTCTAATGACCTCGTACTTCTCCATCGAGTAGATTCTCCTTCTCTGTTTTATCGGCTTAGAACCATTAATAACATTCAACTTGTGGGACATTACTTTTGGGTCAATCCTTGGCATGTCGTTGTGACTCCACGAGAAGATTCTTTGTCACTTCCTTAGAATTTCGATTAACCCATCCTTGATCTCTTGTTTTAGGGCTTTGCTGACCCAAATGATTTTTTTCGACTTATCCTCATTGAGGACGATGGATTCTACCTCTTCTGCAGGCTCCCCTTTCTTGAGTTTTGTCTTGCCTCTGGGATCAAGGGTGTCAATATTGTATATGGTTGTTGTTTTCTTGTGTGCTTCTCTCTCCTCTTCTGAGTTAAAGTAGCACTCTGGTGCCGATGCTTGGTCACCTTGAATTTCCCCTACTCCATAAGGAGTCAGGAATTTTATCATTTGGTGAACCGTCGAAGGAACGGTCTCAAACTCCTTGAGAACTACCCGTCCCAATATGAGGTTGTAAGACGATAAGACATTTTAATACATCACAAAAAATTTGATCTTCCTGGTCAGCCTCTTTGGCCACTCGTCTCCCATTCTGACATCCATTTCATATATCTCCATAGGGTGAACCTTTTCTCCACAGAATCCAATCAGAGGATGATGGTACGGGATGAGCCTGGCCCAGCTAAGTCCTAAGACTTTGAAGTACAGCCAAAATATGATGTCTGCAGAGCTTCCTCTATCAACCAAAATTCTCGGTACCTCACATCCATATACCCTGGTGATAGTAACGAGTGGGTTGTGATGAGGAGCTAGGATACCTTTTAAAATTTAGCCATAAAAAGTTGACTATGAGGGTTTCCATACCCACTTTCTTCCTTTTCTCGGGATTAACATCAATAGAGGCTGAGTTTATGAACTCGATCTTGGTTATTATCTTCGCCTTGACCACATGCGCCTTGCATTCGGCCACCTCAGAACCTCCTACTGTTAGGCCACCATAAATCATGCCTACACCAAATGAAATCATGTTGAGCCTCTTCACCGAGACGTTATTATCCTTTGGTGGGAGATCTAAATCATCACTATCATCATCCAAAGGGTCATCCCTCTTGACTGACTCGTCCTTTCTGCATTTATCATTTCTCCTCTTCCTAGGGTCATCTCGACCTTAGTCATCTTGTCCTTGGCTTGAATCATTCTTATCAATATATTTCCTCAACTTACCAGATTTTAGCATTTTTTCTATCTCGTCTTTGAGGGTGAAGCATTTATCGGTGATGTGCCCATGATCTTGGTGAAATTCACACCAAAGATTTTTATTCCTCTTATGAGGAGCGATCTTCAACTTTTTTGTCCATCTAAGAGACTGATATTTTTTATCTCATTCAGAATGTGCTCACAGCTAACTTTTAAAGGTGTATAGTTCGTAAAATTATCGTTTATTGGCCTTTTCTTGCTATCCTTACCCTTGGACTTCTTACCCTTTCCATCACTGTGGGATCTCTTCTCTTCATCTTATTTGGTGGTCATTGCCTCCTCTGCATTCATGACTCTCCTAGATGTAGCTAGAAGTTCATCCATAGATTTAGGACGGTCTTCGTCCAGCTTCCAGAGTAGCTTTCCTTTCTAAAGACCTCCCATAAGGGTTGCTATTGCGATACTTTCTTCATAATCTTCTACTTTCAGCTTCTCCTTGTTAAAACGGGCTATATAGTCCCTCAGAGTCTTGACCTTCCCTTATTTGATGTATAACAGGTCGTCTGCTTCCCAAGTTTCACCCCAAAGCATATATTATGGACAAAACTATCGACTAGCTGCCTACAACTCCCTATTGAGTTCTTAGGAAGGGAGGTGAAACATATGTGGGCTGCCCATATGAATGTACTATAGAATGCTCGGTATCTCATCTTGTCTGAAATTGAATAGATGTCGGAGGTCGAGTGATACATCTCTACATAATGCACCAGATTCGAGCTCCCGTCATACTTCAGAGTAACCACTGACGACTTGAACTTGGCCAGGGTTAGGTGGTTTAGTATCTTTGCCACAAATATAGATCCTTCAGCATATCCCCTCTGCAAGGGGTCTCATCTTTTCATGATATCACCTATTTTATTCTCTAACCTTTGTATAAACTCATTCCAATTCTTGTCAGCTTCAACATCAGTTGAGCATTTTCCCCGACCCCTTCTCTATCATCCGATCGTGCTGACCATTCTCTGTTAATAGGACGGATTGAGAGTGGTCTTGCTGCATACCTAGGTCGGCTAATGACCTCTTTTTACTCCTCTCGGTCTTGGGGAGGTCTAGAGGCATCTCCTCTTTCATTCCTTTTTGAGCTGGAAACACTCCTTGATCTGGATAGACAGTTCCTCAGATCTTGTTAGGGGTCGAGCATATCAAAGGCTGACCTTCTGCTTAGCCTGTTCAAGGCTGATTGCCTTGGTCTTCCGTCTCGGCTTTGTCGACGCTCTTGTTCCTTTCTCGATTGTAAAGGGTGAACAGTGCCCCTAGAGATCTGATATGGTTCCCAGCATTCCCTTGCTTCTTCGTACTCATAGAGGTCGTCTCCCACCTCATCATTATGGAGTTCTTGACTTTGTCTCCCCATGCATAAAAGCCTGGAGTCAGTAACGTCTCTCCGCCTCTGTTGTGGAGGGAGGTCTTTTTCTGGTGCCGGGGTGGTCCCCTGGCTTGTTGATCAACAATGCATTCTTTGATGGCCAGAGTCATAAACCTTGCTCCAGCGCCGCCAGTCCTGGCCGTAAAATTCTGGCTAAACATAGAAAATTATTTTTGCATCTGCTGTTGGTTAGCTATGAGGGAGTGGAGCGCCATCGCTACCTCACCCATTTCTGACTAAGGTGGGGCTTGACTAGAGCTTGCACCACCCCTATGTGACAGTGACAGCTGATTCTTAGGAGGAGGAGGTGGATCCATTGCCATTGGTGTAAACTGTATGAGCCGTGAGCTAAAGAATGAGAGCTTAAAAGCTCAATGAGAGCTCCTTCAATGGTGAAACAGATTTATAAAGAGGGAGGACTGGTTCACCACCAGAGACTCCGATGCGTACAAGTTAAAATAAGGAATAGATGACTATCCTCGTTCCCACAAACGACGCCAGATTAATGATGCTATAATCAACATCACCAAATTAAGATAAGATTATAAGTAGCTTAAGCTCAATCACAACACAACAATGGAGATGGATACATGTATATATATATATATATATATATATATATATATATATATATATATATATATAAAATCTTAAGAGGTTATATTGTGTTTTTACGAGTTGTCTTCGAAATTCAATAGAGTTTCTAATTAGTTGTTTTTCAGTTATCATTAAAATCTTCCCTTTTCGCTTAGTAGTTCTAATTCTAACTTATACTATTGAATTTTTTCGTTAGCTATTCTAATTATCCAAGTATTAATAGTGGCTTGTATATGATTTTTATTTTTTATATTTGCTTCTTTTTTACTTATAGCTTCGTCTAAAATTTTATATTCTGCTAATAGTCTCTGGACAAAAGTATTTTAATAATGAAGACATAAAATTAGATTAGAAGCAGGAACTAAAATGAAGAAATCATAAAAGTATTAGAAGAAATAAACCCAGCCGAAGATATGGAAACTGAATCTTCAACTACACAACTAAGTCTACATGAATTAAAGTTCTTTTATTTACTCTGTAAATTATGGCATGTATCTTTGTTTATTAATTGTAAATTAAGCTTGTAATCGCATGTTCAATTTCCAGTAATAAAATTTCAAGTTTTTATTAAGAACTTTCGGGAAAACCACTCTGAGTCAGAATTTCTATATGTTGAATATTGATAATTAGTAGTTTTTTCATTTTCTATTGCTTCTTCTACCTCATGAGAAAGTAGAGATTTATTAAAATATTTTATATTTAGACTAAAAGGGTTTTTTGGCACAAAAATTCTCATGTTAAAATTTTCTTTTACCATGTGCCAAGGGTCTGAAGGGACTTCGTTCATAATTATATATACTTTGTATAATTTAAGTAATTCTTATGTTGCTTCTTTATCTTGAATTAAGGAATCATCATCTCTAAGTTGAATAAAATAATTAGATATTTTATCTTGCCTATGTTCCATAAATATATTGTGCCTGCTATGGATAATTTGACCTAGTCCTATCCATTCGGGTGGTATACTTTCTATTATTAATAAAAGATTAGACGAAACAATTTTTCCTAAATGTTTTTCGCTTATTGCATCTATTAAACTGTTTGGAAAATTACTATGTATTATTTGTTCCCAAGGTGGAGGTATTAAAATGCTAGCTACCATACCGTATTCTAATAGTAAGCTTATTGTTATTTCTATTTCTATTGGTGGATTATTAGGAAATATAGTTTTTGGTCTAGTAATTATGAAGTTTTCAAAAAGTTTATATTCTATATCTAATAGAATTATAGTATCATATTTATTTTGAAAATTATTGCGTATATGTTCATATTTATAAGTACATCCTAGTGGTTCAAGACCGAAACAGAAACGGTTTTGTATTGCTACCCAATTTTTAATATCTTTTTCTTTAGAAAACAAAAATATTTTTTCTACTAAATCTCTTGGTAAAAGAGTTTCTACTTTAGTTCTTAATATAAATCTAAAATAGGGGTAAAAAGAATCTAAAAAATTAGTATCATTGTAAAGATTCATTTTTTCTATTTTCTTTTCATTAGCTTGATTTATATATATATATATATATATATATATATATATATATATATATATATATATATATATATGTATGAGAGAAAGAAATGAGGGTAATAAGATGAACTCAATGATTTAAAGTGGTTAAGCCAATTAGGCCTACATCCACTATGTGAGTGTGTGAGAAATCAACAAAATAAGGGCACTAATGGCCATGGATACAACACTTAAAGATCTCTCTCTCTCTCTCTCTCTCTCTCCTGTATACAATTGGACAGAGTTCAATCATGGATTTGAATTAAGGATCCTTTCTCATGGAGAAGATGAAGTGTGTATGTGGGTATTAGGGGGTGTAATGTACCCCCTAAGCATGTAATCAGCATGTGCATGAGGAAACCCCCAGTAAGATGAAGACACTTGTTCCTGGCATATGGATATAATAATGATCTAATATTCCCTTACGTGAGGGAATGATCTTGTTACAACGATTTTGCCCACGTGGGATTTACCATGCTGGAACCCTATAATAAATGTCATTTGGAGGAGTCTCGGCCTCACCGAGTACCAACATAGTGCATGGTCTATTATGGTAAATTGTTAAGTGTGATCTTTACTGAGTAGCACCGGCCGAGGTTGGTTAACCAACCGTCCCCTAATATCGGCTATATGAGTAGATGAGAGGGACCCTTATCACTGAAGCACTTCCCTTGAAGTATCAGCCCACCAGGTGGCCGATGTTACTATGAATGAAGCCGACCCTGGTTCTCGACGAGTCCTGGAAACATGCTATGAACTCCATCTGCAGCTTAGTTTTTCAGGGTGAGGAGGTCTCATATAGAGACGAGGCCATATTTGGGTATATCAATTACTACCAGATGAAAAATTATGCCCAAGGAATGCACAGTTTTGGAGAAAACGCAAGGGCAATGATTTTTGGTATATCCTAGAGAAGGGGAGTAAGATGATGTGAAATGTTGATCGTGAGGATTGGTGTTGAGTGAGACATAGTGAAGTTGGCTTAGGGTGCACCATTTGTGGTTGGAAAAGGGTTGGTCCGAAGTTACCAACTAGGATTTTTACAATAGATTGATGGTTCCAGTGACGAGATGGATGCGCATAGAAGTCAGGAGTTCCTTCGAGTTTGTGTAATGGATTGACCGAAACGAAATAATTGTTATTAAATTGGGGTGGCTTATACTATCGGGCAGTATACGCAACATTTCTTTGAAAATAAGAAATGAATCGGAATGAGGTGCCACCCAAAATTATTGTGATTTAGGATAAGACCCTTTCATTCCACCTCTGATAGCAAGTGTCAGGAGGCGATGGGGATAGAGTTATGTTTTGATCTAGACGTGTCACCCATAGGACGATGGGTAGATGGGAATTGACTAATGTGTTGGAAAATGTGAGAAATTCATATTCTGGATTTTTGGATAATATGGAGTATTATTTACCATTATTAGAGCTACGCGCGATATTTTGTAGCAGTTTATTATCTGCGTGATGTCGTTTGAGGCTTCATACAGAAATCTTATTATCCACCCTACAATTGGTTGAGAGTGTGAAATAACAAACTTCTCAGAATCGAAATTATTTAGGGTCCGTTGGTAAGGATTGAGTTCATGTACGTCATTTTCATGCAGTTTAAGAACGTAGTGAGAGTTACATCGCCGTTAATCGAAGTTTTAAAGTCTGACATGAGTGGTCAGGGATTGTTGCGAGTGTGCCCTGTGAAGGGAGTCACGAGGTTCGGTAAGAATGGGAATCTAGCTCTGAGGTATGTGGGACCTTTTCTAATCATTGAGAGGGAGGGACTAGTTGCGTATATGTTAGGCTTATCGGAACACTTATAGCGGATTCATGATGTGTTCCACATGCCATCGATGAAGAGGTACAGGAGGAGCGAGAGATGTTTTGGGCATGTTCCATTAGAGGAGATCAATTTACAACCATATATCTCATATGAGGAGAGACCAGTGGCTATACTCGATAGTAGTGATAATAAGCTGCGATCTAAGGTTGTACCTTTAGTTCAAGTCTAGTGGGGACCCCAAAATGTTGACAAGTCGAAGTGGGAGCGGGAGGAGGATATGCGAGCTTAGTATCCAAAGCTATTCACCGCAGTTGCATCCTAATTTCAAGCGGGAAATTCCTTTGTATATGGGAGGTATGAACTCCCCGTATTTATGAGTATTTATAATTTAATTAATTGGGGTATTTTTAAATTACATGTGTGTAGTTATTTAATTGAATTAATTATTATGTGTTTATTAAAATATTAATCGGTAGAGATAATGATTAATGTTTATTAAATATAATTACTAAGTGAATAGTGATTTATTATTTTATGTCATAGCGAGTGAGAGTGATGTGGCAGTATTTTATCTCAACCGGGAGTTACGTGTAGAATATTCGGGGTCGAGATAGGAAATTATTGTAGGGTGACTCGAATCACGATTTTGAGGTCACGGTTGATTCTAGAAGGATTGATATAGTTAAAATAGTGTACTTGGGGGTAGTAATTGGGTCTCGGGGCCTTTTTAGACATAATCCGATCCACACGGGGGTATTCGGGTCATTTGGGCTTGGCCCGTTATCCTAATTTCGGGATCAGGGATATTTAACTAAAGTTGTCGAGTTAGAGGCAGCCATTAGTCAAACTCTAAACCCTAGAATTTGAGCAAGGGAAGAAGTAAGAAAAAGGAGAATCCTTAGGAGTCAAAATAAAAGGAGTTTGAAGAGTTCGATCCCCGGATTCGTCGTCTACAACGTTTAATCGGACCCTACGAACCTAGAATGACAAGTTATTAACTTGCTTATGATTTTAATTGAAAAAACTCATGTTCATATCATGGTATGTGTAGACAAATCCGTTTTTGGGAGGGTTGTCACATGTAAAAATGGGTTTTTGGGGATTTGAGCATTAAATGTGAAAGTGGGGGTTTGAGAATTAATTGTGAAATTAATGTTTGATTGATGATGAGATACAATTACATGATGTTAGGATCTCATTTAGAGTCAAAATCTAGTATCTTATTTCATTTAATTTGGATTATAGAAATCAAATTGAATATGAGGTTGAATGAAATTGGGAAAATCCAATTCGTGAATTAATGGAATTTGATGGGAAATCAAGGATGTTTAATGATATAAATCATGATTGGAACCTAAATAGATGTAGGGTATACTTGGGGTGAATTTTGATATAAATACGCGGAGGTTTGGGTGAAGAACAATGGAGAAAACCCATTGGGGAAGAAGGGTTGGCCGCTCAGGGTAGATCGATCGATGGAGGCAAAATCTGCCCCGTTTTGCCTATTTCAATTTTTGGTTCTAGTCTTGTTGGGGGTTGTTTTAGAAAAATTATTTAGTGAAAAATAGAATGGGAATCTATATAACTAGGGATTATGGAGGATGTATATGGGCTTATAAAAGTGAGGAAAAGGTGTGGCATATATATAATGAATTAAGTGAACTAAATTCACAAATGTTTAAATACAAGCAGATTGGGTGAGTCCGGGTATTTTAGCAAGTGAAGCTACGTAAATTATTTAATGGATGCGAAATTAAATAAAATAAGAGTCAGGAAATAGACTCGGGTATTATGGGCGGCACGGGTTTGCTGGATTTAATTGAATTGTATATATATACTTGTGTATTTTGTAAATATAGGTGTGAATGATATTTATGTGAAAGCATACCCCTCTAGTGCTATAATTGGAGGTTGCGCGATGTGGGTGAATCTCCTGAATAGTGAATGGAGGAAGAGTATAGTCTCCAGGTCACATCGTCCGGTATTTTAGCGTGTGTTTTACTTTCGAGGTGAGACGTTTTATGTATGATTCGGTCTCACTCTCTGGAAAATATGTTCGCATCCACTACGTTTGCGATATTCTTACCAAATTTCAGTGTGAGCTAGTCCGACTTGTGGTAACCGTGTTAGAGTGAGCATACCTGGGATATGATATCATTATAGAGACAAGCATCCGATGAGTTATTACTCAGAAGGATGGCTATTATACGCATCATGTGTGTGATTGTTGTTGTATATTCGTAAGTATATAATAGAGTAGACAATTATATACGGGTTAGAAATACAAAGTGTGAATGTATTATTTATATAACTAGTGTGAATGTAATATAATCAATTAAAGTGGAAATGATTAACTAAGTTAAGGTAAATAATGTAGGAACCAAGGAATGAAGTACTCGGGATAGATTAGAGTGACATAAATATATATAACATAATTATTTAGGTGGGGTAGTATAACTAATTGGGTTAGAAGGTTAATGTTAGGTGTGCACAATAGTTGAGGGGTGAGTTGATGATACGAGAAATCGTCCATTTGTCGCTCTCGTATCAACAAGTCAATGTGTGAAATATGTAATGAATAAACCAAGCAAGTAAGTAGAGAGAAAATAAGATATAGAGTGGTTCAGCCCCTAAAACGGGCCTACATCCACTGTGTTGCTCCATTCTCATTATATGTGTGGTATTATACAATATAATCATGCCTAAAGAGGCGTACAAGTATGAGAATAAAGGAGAATACATGATGACTGAGGATTCCGGTGTGCCGGAGAGGTAGCTGCGATGTGGATGAACAGTCCTCAAACTGTATGCTGAGGTTGTGTAGAGAATCGATACTTTGGAATCTGCCCCGGGTGTGTGTCGAATCCTCCTCTATTACGAGATGTGGGCCTTTATTTATAAGAGATATGCTCACGTGCCATGGGCACGTGACGCATGAAGTCTGGAGTTAAGATGGAAAGGATGCGACTTACAAGGCAAGCAGTGTTGTATCCTGTGGCGCTGATGACAAAGCTGTCGCGCCCTGTACCGAGTTGTGCTGCGGCTTTTTCTTGGTGAATAATTACTATGTGCCGCACCCTATAATTGACAGAGACGCACTGTGCTATACCTCTCCGTGGTGTTTTATTGGGGGCCGCGCCCTTTGATGAGGAGGGCCGCGCTCTATATTCTGAAGGGCCGCGCCCTGTATGTGGTATGAGGTATGGATGCACCCTCTATGTGGAGTAGAATACCATCTGTGGCAGGGTGATGTATTTGTACTATCAATAAGCCCCCAAGCCGTAGTGCCAAGAGAAATCAATTGGGGCTCCGGCTTAGATCAGTCTGCTTAGGTGCCGCGGTGCCACCAAAGCGAAGATCCGTCTTTTGCGCTCTCTTATATAAATTGTTTCTGACCGTGGACTTCATTACGTTTCCAAAACTTTGAGAGCAAATTGAGAGTGAATCTCTGCGTGTGCAATTTCATTCATTTTCCGGCAACCCTTCGAGGCTGTGTGGGGCGGTTCCAAGGTGGGGTGAGGCTGAGCGTCGCTGACTTCTTCATTTCCAGGTAACTTTTCGATAAATCATCCTTTTCGATCAATTTCGTAGCTTATATTTCTTCAATAATCAAACACACAAGCTTCTTCATTGCTTGATAGGATTTTAGGGTTTTAGTTGAACTGTCATCACCCTAGAATCAAACACATGTACGATAAAATAATTGTAATAATTGTTTGAATCAATCTTCGTATGTTGAATCCCATGAAATCGTATAATGGTTCTTGCTGTTCATGATGTTCTTGAAGTTCTTGATACAAATTCTTCATATTCTGGGTATTGGATCTTAAAAACGTCTAAACAATAGATACTTAACTGTTTGAGAGAGAGGTCGCGGTATGATAGGATTTTAATAATCCATTCCCCTTAACTGTTGTCATTTATCTGTGTCATAGTGTGCCCGATGGCCACGGTCCCTTAAATTCTGGGTCTTATCCTCCACGACACTTTGATGCATATCCACTTATTATGCCGTGGCGATGGGGTCTTTTAAGGCTCTGAGTCACCACCCTTGTATTTTTGAACAACCTTCAAACTTTCATGAACCAAATACACATCCATGTTAAATAACAGTATTTGCTACTAGAATCCCTTGAATCGACTTTTAGCAATTTTAGTAATGGTCGTGGCCAAGAATCTCTAAATTAATTTGATCCTATATCCGCGACAATATATGTTCCCCTGCTGATAAAGGAGGTGGTTGCGGCTATTAGGGCCAGAGGACGATCCCTTAGGTTCAAGTAGTAGAGTTGGCCCATTAATAACTACGTTAGGGAAATAATTCCCAATAAATTTTTACTATTTATATATAATCTTTCCACAGCTTCTTGAAGTCTTTTCCAAACCATACTGGTTGCGATGCCTAACTGCGAACTCTGCTTTTCAGGTACTGCTGCAGCCATATGAGCTTTGACCCAGACGAGTTCCTGAGAGGCTTTTGGGCAAATCACTTTGGAACCTCTCCTCATGAACTCACTTTTGCGCCCCCTATAAGATCAATAGGGCCTTGCAAACTAAAGGATTACCCTAACTACGTGATACTAGACTCAGACTCCGCGGACTCTGCGTCTGGGAAGGATTTTCAATCCGTGCCGATGGAAGAAGAAGAAAACTCAAGTAATCATCCATTGGGTGAAAGAGATGATGTCGTGGAAGTTAGAGATAACCCAGCTGGTACATCTGGGACGGCTGAGAGACCCTTAGCTGCACTTGATATCCGCAGCGCCATGACCCAAGACTGGGTTGAGTAGGTGGCTGAGGCCTTCAAATTTCCAGAAAATTTGATGTGCTCGGCACCTGCCGCGAACCAAAGACCTTGCACGGTTCTGGACGATGGAGTTTGCTTCCCACTCCATGCCTTTATTTATGGGATGCGTCTGCCTATTCCTGTTCCCATCCATCGCCTTTTTCAGATAATGAAACTGGCCCCAACCCAGTTAGATCCTAATGGTTGGAGAACCATTCTTGCTACGGTTGTCCTTTGGGAGAATCTATTCAAAAAGGACATAACTCCCGCATAATTTTTTTATTTCTACCGCCTGAAGGAGAACTCTGTGATGTTCGCAGGTTACTAATACTTCTCTGTCTGCGGTAGGGACGAGACCCTTTACACTGGGAGGCCGACGAGTGTGAAGAACTAGAAGGGGAAATATTTTTACATCTCCGGTGAAGGCTGGGAGATTCACCCCAAGGAAAATGAGAGGGAAAAGTCATATAGAATGCCGCGGAAATGGAGGTATCCCTCTAAATTAGGTATAAATACTATAGCCGCGTCCTTTCATCAGATTTTGTATATTAACTTCCACTAACCTTTAAATTGTCTTTTCTGCAGTTCTTGACAATTTGCATTTGAACAAGTGATAGGAGAAGAGAGTCGCTGAGGCCACGACAGTTCCTGCTGATATTAAAAAGTTCAGCACACTCATCACATCAGCAACCATATTCGAAGCAGGGTTTTTCCCCAGCAAGTCCATTCCTCAACAGATGGCCGCAGAAGGTAATATCCTGACCGTCATAGCTTTACTGCGCGGTAACTTATGCTCCCAGTAATTCTATTTCCAATATTTGTTGTTATTTTTTCAAGTGAGGAGGTTAACCGAGAATTGCTGGCCGCTCAATTGGCAGAAATGGACGAGGACGCAGTTATCCTTAATAATACTGCATGGAGAAGGAAGAGGAAAAGGCCCAAAGCTAAGGCACCTATCGCGGCTCATTTCGCAGAAAAAAATACAACTCCTACCGCGGCTCATTCCGCAGACAAAAATACAACTCCTGCCGCGGATAAAATGGAAAACTTTGAGAACCTCCCGCAGGACGAGTTTGATGATGACATAAGGGCAAACCTGGCCGCGGCGGGATTGATGTCTGCTGACGCACCCCTTCATTCAGCATCTCCGCCGCCGCCACCTGTGGTTGCAATAAATGCAAACCTGTCTCCTCCCCAGTTCCGTGGCGGAGCTGGTCCCGACGGTAGACCGCAGCCTCAATTGAGACAGCCTGACCCAGAGTCTTCATGGGACACTACTGCAAAGGCTGCGCGAAGAATGAAATGAATTATTGATGCCGCGGACCTGGACAGGTTGGTGGGGGCAGACCACGATGAATTGGAGGACTGTGGTCTCCATAGCCTTCTGAGGGTAAGTGCTATCATGTAATAATTTTGTTACTCACTTTTTTTCATCCCATATTTTGCTTCTAACTTATTTTATTTCCGGCCGCGGATGTTATAGTGGCCCTGAAGAGGAAGTATGAGGCCCTTTATAAACTAAAAGAGGCTACGAATAGGGTGCATACTTCTGACTTGGAAGCTGCACGGACCTCATCTTTTGAAGCTGGTAAGAAAGAAAACAAGGCGAGGGAGGAAGCGGAAGAGAACATCAAACAGGTCGCGGACTCCCTTAAAGCCTCCCAGGCCCAGACTGCTGAAGTTGCACGTGCCACGGATATTTCAAGTAACAAGCTCGCCCTCCTTCGGAAGAAGAATGAATGAAGAGCTAGAGGCCAAGTTCGCTCAAGAAGCACTAGACCATGCCACGACACTAAAGAAGATTGAGGAAGATCACGGTGATGATCTTCAGTTGGATATTGACCACGTCGTGGAGTCATTCAAGGGCTCTAGGGACTTCTTCCTCATCAACAACAAGGCTTACCTCCGTGGCTATCAGGAGCTTCGACAGAGATTCATAAAAAACTTCCCTGAGACCAAGGATTCGGTTCTTGCTTGGAAACTCAGTGATGCCGAGCATCAAGAATGCATCGCTGAGCTTAAGGCCGCGATCGAAGAAAAAGTGAGGCTGAGGGCAGAAGCAGAAGCAGCAGCCGTAGATGGAGAAACTGAGACAGTCGCGGATGGCGAGGAGGGTGATGAGCATGATGACGCAGTTTCTTGAACTTGTAATTATCGTAGTTTTTAAACTGATCATTAATACAGGGCACGACCCTTCTGCTACTTTACTTTTGTTGTGGCTGCGGCTGCGGCCTACTCTTCTGTAATCTCAACTGCTAATATCGAGGCTACGGCTATATTTGATTGCTTGCAACTCTTTGCTCTTTTACTTTGCTTGCTTTAATGAATGGTTAAACGTAACTGCTCTCATATTTGAAAATGCATTCTTGATTGGATGAACATAATATTTTCAATCCGTGGATAGCATGCGATTTCTTCATAGGATGATTATTTGCTAATGTCCACGTCCATATAAATAGTTCTATGGCACCTTCTGAAGTACAGGCCATAGGTTGAGCTATTTCATATGGCTGCTGTATACGGGCCGCGGCCCTTTCGCCATTTTCAATGAATGCTTGGATTGCCCCTTATATACGACCGCGTCCTCTAAACGATTTCACTTGATGGCCGCAGACGTGCTTACAAGGCTGCGGCACTCTAAGTACATGGATCTTCACAGGCTACTTTCATTGCACTTGGTTGCCTGAACCGCTTAACCGCTTAGTAGCTGTCATCCCATAACCAATATGGAACATGTAGAGAAGGCCTTTCTTCTAGTGATTTAATTGCCAAATCACCATGCCAGAGAAGAATGACTTTTGGGATGTTATACCTTTTCTATTTTTCCCAGTCTTGATACAATTGATCCTCTTCTACCGTGGTATTTAACATTGTAGCTTTCTCATGCTTCAAGATGCCTTAGCACTTTCATGAATGAATGAATGGAATGGTGCATCAACACTTTCATGAATAAATGGCTCTTAGAGATCTGCAACCATATCGGTGGGCTGTGACACATTTCTAGCCCTTGCATCTGAACAATGTGCCTCTGTAGACATACATGGTATTTTCAAGCCTTCCCGGGTCGGTTTATGTTATTAAGCCACCCAAAGCTATCAGATATGATATTTTCAAGCCTCATCAGGCTGGGTTATGTTATTAAGACACCCACAGCTAATATACGGGATACTATCAAGCCTCCCCAGGCTGGGTTATGTTATTAAGCCACCCACAGCTATCAGATAGGATATTTTGAAGCCTCCTCAGGCTGGGTTATGTTATTAAGCCACCCACAGCTAATATACGGCATATTATCAAGCCTCCCTAGGCTAGGTTATGTTATTAAGCCACCCACAGCTAATATACGGGATACTATCAAGCCTCCCCAGGCTGGGTTATGTTATTAAGCCACCCACAGCTATAGGTTTATTTAAAGACATCTCTGGATAGATGTTATAAGTCTCTCGACTTAATGATGCATCCCGAAAGCAAAGAACGGGCAGTGGAAGCCCTTATGAGAGACGTTGCAGTCCGATCTTACATAACTGATTCTAATATTTGCTATTGCCCCTTTTAAATATCATCAACTTTTGGGTGATCAGATGTCTTGTTGGTTAACACCGCCCATTTAGATATCACTATTCTCGAAATATCATATTTCCTCGGATCGGGATCTGTTTAAGACGAAAGTGGTCTTTATAAGATAACATTTCATGGAAATGAGAATCAAAATATGACACTATAAAAGTGAACTCAATTTTATAACTATTCATATATATAACTTTGTAGAGATAACACAAAGTTTAGTTTAAAACAACATAAGCGGAAGTTGTCATTGTAAAGTAGGGACAAATGGAACATAAGAAGTAAGCATGAAAAATGGGCATGTGGCCTGTGAGATTGGGTTGTATCCCCTAATCATCTTTGAGGAACCTCCTCAGCATCCCTTACCCAATTAGCCTTTCAATTTCATCTTTCAGAGCATAGCATTGCTCAGTTTCATGGCCATGGTCCTGGTGGAATCTGCACCAGGTAGCTTTGTTCCTCTTGTGGGGTGGAGCTCTCAGCTTTTCTGGCCACCTCAACATCTTGTCCTCTTTGATGGACTCAAAGATCTCTTCAATCGGGAAGGTCAATAGAGTGTAGGCCCCAGACCTCTTCTCTACCTACCCAACTCTCCTTTTCTGGCACTTGCTGACTGCCTTCGCGGCCAGACCCTCTTCAACTGCCACAACAACAAAGGCTGGTGGAGTTATTTTATTTGGTGCCACACCTATATTTTGAGAGGCCATGGCCTCTAGCATTAGGACCCTCTGAGTTAGATAATTGACCTGGGTCTGAAGTGAGGCATGGTTATCATAGAGATGGTTGAGGTGATTGTACAGCTGCACAATCTCATTTTTGACTTATGTGCCCTGGCTGGATTCTCCTTCCATTTCTACTTTTGTTAGTCTTTATAAAGTATATAAAATATGAGACAAAACTAACAGAAGCGAGTAATCACAAAAATATTGGGAAGCAGTGTTTGAACTGCTTCATGATATGCTGACGAGGCCGCGGACAGTATGGCACACAAGTGCACTGCCGCAGCCCTTGAATGGTATTCACCAAGGTTGATCTGAAGGCCACTCAAGTCCTTCCCCCGGTGGTTTTGAGCTGTTGTAACAGGTTCACACTAGTAGGGGTCGGCATGAGAGGCTGATGAACTGACATGACGCACCCCTGCCTAGGTAGTGAAGGGAGAAATCCCAAGATAGGAACCCAGAAACTAAGTTTTTCTCCCCTAATATGTGAAGAATACCTACTAGTGTCTATCGATGAGAGAATACCCTTGTGGTGCACAAAATGGCACGATTTCAATGATAAACCCTAGATTATAGGTCGATAACAGCAAAAAGGGAGTAAATATTACCCTAATCATCCATCTTTTCGGGACTAAAGTCCACCATGCTTTTCAACATTATCTAGATGAAATGGTATCACAAGGGTATGTAAAATAGATCTAAAGCCATAAAATGAAGACCCAAGAGAAGATCCATATATAAGGAATACCCATTTAAGGGTGCAAATATAGTACGAAGCTCAATAACCAGAATCGACCCGTGAAAAGATGATCCACAGGACCCTCAGGGATCGAATAAGGTGTTTAAGAACTCAGATATATAGAGAATTAAGATTGAAATATTTCGTTCCCACAGACGACGCCGGATTGATGATACGAGAAATCGTCCATGTGTCGCTCTCGTATCAACAAGTCAATGTGTGAAATATGTAATGAATAAACCAAGCAAGTAAGTAGAGAGAAAACAAGATATAGAGTGGTTCAGCCCCTAAAATGAGCCTACGCCCATTGTGTTGCTCCATTCTCATTATATGTGTTTTATTATACAATATAATTAGGCCTAAAGAGACGTACAAGTATGATAATAAAAGAGAATACATGATGACTGAGGATTCCGGTGTGCCGGAGAGGTAGCTGCGATGTGGATGAATAGTCCTTAAACTGTATGCTGAGGTTGTGTAGAGAGAATTGGTACTTTGGAACCTGCCCCGGGTGTGTGTCAAATCCCCCTCCATTACGATATGTGGGCCTCTATTTATAAGAGATATGATCACGTGCCATGGGCACGTGACGCATGAAGTCTGGAGTTAAGATGGAAAGGGATGCGGCTTGCAAGGCAAGCAGTGTTGTATCCTGTGGCACTGATGACAAAGATGTCACGCCCTGTACCGAGTTGTGCCGCGACTTCTTATTGGTGAATAATTACTATGTGTCGCACCCTATAATTGACTGGGTCTCACTGTGCTAGCCCTCTCCGTGGTGTTTTGTTGGGGGTCGCGCCCTTTGATGAGGAGGGTCGCGCCCTGTATTTCTGTAGGGCTGCGCCCTGTATGTGGTATGAGGTATGGCCGCACCCTGTATGTGGAGTAAAATACCATATGTGTCAAGGTGCGACACCCACTTAAATATGAAAAGTGTTAATATATATTTAACTGTTTCATCTTAATTACATGCTAAGTATTTTTCAAATGGTTTAGGTTTTCATCCACAGGGACGCCAAGCTTGATGTCTCATTCCAGGGATGCGTAGCTACAACATTGTGGAGGCTTGCAGAACTTTGAGTAGAGGCCTTAGTTATTCATTCCTAGACTAGGTTGTTGATTCAATACTTTCATTTGGGCATGTTACCCCTTTCAGTTGGTACATTATTTCAGTTTTATTTATCGGTTGATGTAGTTACATTCAGTTTATTTTCTTTAGACTTGTGGTTTGGAACCAATGGTTTATTCGGTACTCATTATTTATATTTTAAACATGTGATGATTCAGACTTCTATATTTGTTGTGGTTGAGTTATACCATTTTATTTTTTCGCATGTTATGTTAATGACTAATAAAAATTGACACCGACTTAATTTAACATAGGTGGTTAGTAATTTAAATGGTTTTTGCCATTGATGCTAAGAATGAACCAAATGCGATTCCCGTTTGTTTTGATAAAGGACTGATCACCCGTGATTAAAGTAGCCAGGGTGTCATATTAAGTAACTAGTTAAATCGCTCCCAACATTTATCGAAAGGCTCATTTTCTTGTTGTTTAAACATTTTAATTTGAAATTTTATGGAATTGGTTTGATGTTGGGGAAAGAAAATTAGCTTCCATATCTCTCCATGTCCTAATCGAGTTCGGTGCCAAAGACCATAGATAAGTATTGGACTTGTCCTTTGGGGATAAGGGAAAAATATTGAGGCGAATGATATCTTGGGTGCACGCTTGATCGCTAATAGTTTCACATTCCTTTTCGAATTCGCGAATGTGGAGGTATGGTTTTTCCAACTCCAGACCATGGAATGTGGGAATAAAATGAATCATCCCATTGTGAAAACAGAATTACCCCACGTTATATGGGAAAAAATGCATCCCGGAGTAGTGGTTCGCTCGGGATATAAGACGTCTCTTATAGGGAGATATAGTATCTCACACTCATTCGCATCACAACTAGCATTTCAGACATCACACTCTCTCCAAATGACTTGATATCCTCACTCTACGTCCTGGAAGTGTGACTCGTGATGGTGTTGGGCGGTGTAGGAGGTGGAACCCAAAATTGTGGAATGCAATGAGTATGTATACTATAAGGATTGTACTTTACTCTAGGATTTTCGTTAATTCTAGTAGGAGTTGTTGATGATTTTCCACGTAAGGAGTTGAGAGACTTTATATTTTTTTCTAAATTTTTTTGAATTCTTGATTTTATGATTTGTTTGGCTTTTAAGAATTAGAGTCAAATTTTGGATTAATTCGACCTAATCTAAATGTCTACCTAATCCCAACAACGACGCCAAAAACTTAACGCGACTTTTTAATTGTGTCTCTGACACATGTGATTACGACTCAAGTGCAAGTTAGCCTCTCAAGTAATAATTCGATAAATTGGGTGTCCAACTTAGGGACTAAGATGAATGCTCGTGACGACTATTAAGCAAGAATATTAACCTTAACGATTAACTCACGAAAAAAGAAGAAAATATGATTATGAATCTATGATGAGACTGTGTATTACTACTATGAAAGCAATGAAATCCTATCTAAATTAACTACGCATGGATTTACTAATATGAAAGAAAGATAAGGTCGGAATACAATCCCCAAACCCCTAGTAATTTCACCAAATACAAAACTTGTCGAGAATTAAATAATTAATTGAAACGAATACTTTATTTATTTCAAGTATTACATATATGAAGGAATGAACCCGCACAGTATGTAATCAAGAATAAAAATAAAGTACATGATGAGATGATTAACACATACACACGGGATCATAAAAGGAACCAAATTAAGGGGATAACTATGAAATATTTACGCCTTATCGATGACATTAGGTATTTATTTAAGAGAGGGGATTTTTATATATGTTTGATAGTGGGTATATTTGTATATGACTATAGTCTCTTTTGTATTGTCAAACGAGACTTCACAAGTTATTGAGGGGGACTTTTAAAATCTCGGAGATATGATTCATATTGTTAAAGGGATCGCATTGTCTAATTAAAAGTATCTAGGATCGTCATATATATTAATTATATACTAGGGGTTGAAGTCTAATTGCCTTTTCTTTTGTCTTTTATATGCTAGTCAACTTATTAGATATCTTAATTATGTTGTTGTGTTCTTTCCAACCTAGTGTCTTTTGAGGGATTTAAGTTCGACGAGGATTCTTGGCATGGGTTGTGAGAGCAATGGGGTTTACTATTTCGCGGATCATCCAACACCACAACCTCCCACCTTTAGTATTAGTTATTTTATCTAGCCGAATTTCATTTCTTATGATGTTCCCATAAGGCACATCAATTTCCAGTGTAGTACCTCATATTTTTAATTAATTAAATACATGGTTATTCAATAATTATTTTAAAATTGCTAATGTGTAGGGTTGTTGTGTAATTTATGGAAATTATTGACTCTGGATTATAATTGAATTTAAATAGGGAATTTAAATTATATGTGAACGATCCGTAATTCAATAATGATGTTGTGATTTATTTTTATACGGAGTTAGTACCGTTGGACTGGGCTTTGGAGATACAAAGTCCCGAAGTGGTGTTTTAGTATGTCGGATTGGGCCCCATGGGTGGATATCCTTTTTGACTAAGTTTTGGGAGCATATGGGTAGTGTTTTGGTCTCATTTAAAGGTCTTAAATTAAGTTCAGTCCCCATATAGTTAAGAGGTTAAATAGAGATTTGATTCTCATTAATAACACATCTAAAGCATATGACAAACCCTAGCCTTCTAGATGGGATTTTGGGTGATCAAGGAACCAATAAGAAGAACCCATGAAGAGATATAATCTTCTGATTTCAGGCAATATATAACCTGATTTACTACATATTATGCATAACTTATTTATGATTTATTTCCACTTTGATTTAGATAAAGGCCAGTCACAAGCTATATTCATATATCATGCCAAATCATTAATTACATTGGTTTTAATCTTGTTAAATATTTAGAACAATATAGAATTTTTGTAAGGTTGATCTAGTATGGCGATTTACATATTTAAATTAATGTTTTTATGATTCAAATCTGTTTCAAATGATTAATTCCTTAATTAACAAGAACCCATAATAAATATATGATAAAAGTGGCAATTTTACCCTTCTTTTGATAGATTTCATAAATGTAATGATCCTATAATATTAAAAATATGTTTATGAACCATTAGAGATGATATTTGAGATGCTTTGGGACTAATAATAGGGTATAAGAAACCTTAATTATGATTTGGTATGCATAAAATAGATTCTGCTAGGTTCTGGTTATATATATATATATATATATATATATATATATATATATATATATTACGACATCGTTTTATGATTGGACCGTGGGCGTGGGGAATAGGGCGGTCGCACCACCAAGGGATGCAGTCGCACACTTTTTATCTGCACACGCGACATTAGTAGTAGCGTGAAAATTTGTGATTATGGTAAGGATTTTAATATGGGCGCTTAGGTTTGGACTTAAGGGTTTTACATATGTCTTAGTTAAGATAATAGGTTCTCGATACTGTACGTATTTGTGGAAGTTATGTGTAACGGAATCTGGATTGATTCGGGGAAACGTATTGTCCTATGGACATGTTTAGGGTGACATATTATATTTGTACATATATATATATATATATATATATATATTTGATATTGTATTCTTTGTATATTATTTATGGACATACCAAGCATACGTGGGTAATTCATAAGGAACTTATTGGTGGGGTTGGAGGGATGGGTTACGGGACAGGGTACTACGCCCTGGACTGGTGATGCAGGTAATGTATAGGACAATATTCTAAAATCCGACATGTTGTTAGTAAATCGTCTCACATGAAGGATACATAAGAATCTAGATACATCGAATGACTTGGGTCAGTGGTTATACGGTGGGGGTATCAGTGTACTGATTAGGATTGATGCCTTCGTGTTGTGCTTATATGTATAGCTAGTCCGCCGATATAAATAATTATACGAGGATATTATAATGTACATTTATGGGAAATTTTTTATGGTTTCTTTATATATTTAATTGTAGTATATGAGTACTAAGTATAGAGATAACACTTAGTGTAGGACTCGTGATTATGATATTGAGCTATAGTACTAGACAAGGATTTATGAGAGAAGAAATAAAATCTTGACCAGTTCTAAAAGTAAATAATATGAGAGAAGAAATAATTAGTGACATTCGAAGAATGATTGAACTAAATGTAATGATATATATGTTAACAGTGCTAAGATAAAAAAACAATAATGAATAAATAAACGACGTAACTCTGATACCATTGAATCCATAATGAAACATAAAATCCAACACAAAACTATAAATAACTCATATAAACCAACATATAATCTCAGAATAATTAAATCTGACACCAATATAAATTATCCACAATAAAAATCTGACTCAAGACTGAATACATAAAAATAAAGTCTGAATAACTGAAAGGAAATGCTGAAATAAAAGTGAGATAGAAGCTCGACATTTACATCCTAGGAATAGAGAATGAAATTGGAACTGGATGTTGGAGAAGTCTCTGACTATGAATGATCAGATGTGAGGTGGGGACTGTGGCGTAGGACGTTTAAAAATAGTTCCACAAACATGATTAAACTTAAGAAGTCTATAATTTATAAAAAATAACTACATTTGGGCTACAATAATAATAATAATAATAATAATAATAATAATAATAATAATAATAATAATAATAATAATAATAATACACGTACCTCTAGTATTTAAGTTGATTTTAAGTTATCCCAACCCAAAAAACCAAATAAACATACGATTCTAATCTCAAACCCGAATGAGCCCCATATTGCATAATTATATCTCTCACTTAAATTCTCATTACTTTAAATAACTTCTAAGTTATAATCACGTGTATACGTCTCTAGGATAATCACAATGTACAATAATAATAAATCACATAATTTAATATCCACTAAGTATATCCCACTCACATTCAAATCGTATAGTCTATACTCATGATCAAAAACAAAAGTGCGAAGGCCTATCCCTAATTTCTTCAAGAATCACTCGCGGCACTACTAGATATAGCTATAGGACGTTCTTACCCTATAACCTCAAAACAACATAGAAGGAAAATTAGTACTCCATCACTCCTTAGCTACTAGGGTTCCTCTTGAATTGTATTATGTGAATTAGATTTAGCTAATGAGGTTATTATAATCATTAAACCCGAAATTATGCTTAATCCAAAAGGCCCAAAATGACTTTCAAATGGATTAAAACTTGGTCCAACCCACATACTAACCTAACTGGCAAATATTATACTATTTTAACCCCAAAACATACATTCTAAATGTCCAGAGAACCAAACCCAAAAGATAACATATTTTATAATTAAATTATCTCATTAAATTAACCACTTAGCCGATATGCATAACTTAAGTTTAAATCTTCTTTTTATTTAATTAAATATGACTCTCTGTTATAAGAACCCACTTCACGATCAATGGGACCCAATACCATGGGAGTAATCCAAATAAGGAAACCTCATACACCTAGTCTATGACCATTCCATAGTCGCCCATAATACTAAGTCACTTAAATATTTAATTTAGTGAATTAATGTGTGTTCATCAATTTCTAAAGGATGTGTATTCACACAACACATAAAATAATTATGTAACACTACTACATATGCGATCTAAATATATAAACACTAAATGACATATCACATGTCATATGAAATATAATTAATAGGCGATAAATACAAAATTAAATAATATATTAAATGAAAGAAAAATATGGGGTATTATATTCCTCCCTCTTAAATAAGGAATTTCGTCCTCGAAAATTGACTTTTAATTAACTTACTTGAAGTTATTGGGATATCCATGCCTCATGTCATCCCCTCTATCCCACGTAGAATCAGTCTCGTTATGACGTCCCCATTGGACAAAACTAAAGGAACGACCATCAATCACAAAGTATTCTCTCTCCGATCTAGGATAATTTGTGATCTCTCCTCGTAACTCACATTTAGTTGCAACTCAATACCCTCAAGGTCTATGTGTTGATACGATAGTTGGTCCCCTAGAAACTTCCTCAACATGGACACGTGGAATACGTTGTGCACACACTGAAGATGATTGGGTAAGGGAAAATGATAAGCCATCAACCCCACCCTATCCAAGATTGCGAAAGGACCTATGTATCGGGGCACCACCTAATATACCTGAAACTCCAACTTGCGCTTCCTCCTGTCAGCATAATCTTTTACCTACTTTGAGTTATTTTTAAACATTATCTGATGAGCCCCACCTTCTCTAAGGTGTCCCGAACATAATCTAGTCTGGAAAATATTCTATCCTCTGTCTCTAACCAACAACTTGGACAATGCCAAGGTTGGCCATACAAAACCTCGTAGGATTCCATACCGATAGTCTGCTAGTGACTGCTCTTATAAGTGAACTCCACAAATGGAATTATTGAATCCAAATTCCCTTAGAGTCTGATATGCAAGCACACAACATGTCCTCCAAAATTTGACTCACATGATCAGTCTGACCATCTGGTACCCCCATAGCTTCTTGAAATATTCCCCATACATGGAAATAAGAGTATGGTCCCTTTTGGACATAATGTCAAGCGGTACCCCATGGAGATGCATAATAAATGAAATAAAGATTTGGGCTTACTAATCTGATGTGTAGTCTATCCATACTAGAATAAAGTGATCCACTTTGGTTAGTCTATCGATAATGACCTAAACGACATCATATCCCCTTTGGACCTCAATAACCCCATGATAAAATTCATTGGCATGCTCTCATATTTCCACACTAGAATCTTCAATGGTAACAGCTCTTCAGATGGTCTCTGGTGTTACACTTTCACTAACTAGTAGGTGTCACACTTAGACACAAACTTTTTTATCTCTCTCTTTATATAGTCCCACAAATAATGTCTCCTCATGTCACGGTACATCTTGTCAACCCTAGGGTGCACAATGAACTGTGAACTATGTGCCTTGGTCAATACTACCATTCGTACCTCATCACCCTCCATCACAACCGATTGCCACTAAAATATCAATCTTCCATCTAAGCCAATCGAATGCAAATTATTTCCCCCTGACAACAGTTCTCGCACATTATCCTGAAAAAAGAGTTAAAAGCCTAGGCCTCAATCACTCTGGACACATTATCGGTGTAATGAACACAACTGGTAAAAATTCCTTTTCCACGTCTACGGTACGTAAATTATCCCACTATTTTTTCCATAAATTAGGTATATTATTCCCCAATCTACCCATAACACTTCTAGAATCACAGTTGGTCAATGACTCAAGGTGTCAACTACTACGTGTCCTTGAATGAAACTGAATGGAAAAGTTGTAGTACTTCAGAAACTCTAACCACATCCTATACCACATGGATACCTTGGAGATGAGAGAGTTTATGGAATAGATTCAACAACTTTTGAATTAAAGGTTTATTAAGAGGAGTACGTCTCCATGGGGAGATATAGTCATATTTGTTAAAAAGAAATATCCACACATGGTCAGCCTGTCTTGACCATTTTAGTTACACCTGGTAAAACACTGAGAGGCCATAATTTGAGAGAGATTATCCAGAGTAACCATTAGTTCCATCTCACTTTGAGCCTAATGCCAAACAGTCCTTTACTAAAAGTCACATTTTCTTTGAGTGGATTTCATGCACCACCTACTCGCTATCCAATCCAAACTTCAGTAAACCACTGTTGTATTGGGTCTATGTGACACCCCGCCTAATTAAATACCGGGTGATCAGTCCTTTATTACATTATAATCAAGGTGAACGGTTGGTTCATTCTTAGCATCACTGTCGTAAAAATAACTTTTCCAATTTAACACCCTACATAATTAAGCTAAGTGTCAAAACCATTTTAAACATTAGTTTCCAAATTTTATTTATATAAACCAACATTTAAACTTTACGAAATTCATAATTAAAGAATCACAAAACAACTATACCGGAACAAACAATCCAATAATTAAACATCCAACTAGGTAATTCCAACATTAAAATTTAAAGGAAAAACATCCTGACAGTAATAAATTCCAAAATGTGAATACTGGAAATAAATGAATCACAATATCCTATGAAATAACTGAATCATGGAAAGGGCGACACATGCCCAGCTGGAATAAATAATTCTAGGAGTAGAATCAAATTAATGAGGTCGTCTAAGCAAGAGGCCTGCAACTCCCACCTAAGCTGCAGCACATTCCTTCCAAAGGATCCTATGCAAGACGCCCCTGTGGCTGGGCACCTGTAATACATACATATATATATACAAGAGGGAAAGAAAATGGAAACGGGTCAGAGCCCGATTGTAAAAACAATTTAAAATTTGTTTAGCAAGTATTTAAAATGTTTACTGGCCAATGCAACAACATATTAGTGCGGCACTCCCTTGAGAAATTCTCACCTCTCTTCTAATGTGCACACCTATCGTACTAACCTTCCCAACGGTTTAACTTATCTTATCTTAGGTTACTCGTAAGATTTAAACTGACGAATTCAACTGTTTAAGATGTAGATTTCATTTAATAACAAAGTTCCCATTTAACCTTTATTTACTAATAAAGTTTCCCGGTAATATACTATACTTTCAAAACACGTATTTCTCAATTGAAATCATTATTCATATCTTACTTACCATTAACACATGAGGTAATTCACATATTTCAGAATTTAATATATATATTCAATACCCATGTAATATATATATTCTAACAGTACCCCATATAAAAATTATGGTGCGGGCATACTCTGCTATTCAGTCCCCGTATCACTCGTACTAAGGGAAATACAAGTTCGGAATCACTCTTGAACTGTATTAACACAAACATAAACAATATTGAGGTTAAGCATAGAGTCCCAGTCTCTAAGAGGTCAGCACATGCCCCCACGTCTCTTAGGCCGTCTGACTATCGATCCGATTAGCCTGTACCAAAATATCTCTATCTTCTAGGGTACGAGTCAATATCTCCCATAAAGGTCCCATCGAGATAAGACTGTCCCAGCGCGGTAACCTCAGGGATAGCAAGTAGCGCGGGCATGATTTTTACACATTTATAATATATGCACAATCACCTAGTCATATATATACAACACTTATTCACATTTCTCAATTTGGTGTACCCACAACCTATAATTATAACTTCTTGTTCTGAAGATATTTTACTCACTTATCCCGTATAACGGACTCATATCGTTTATTACGATTATCTCCCTCTCGTGATCTTTAAAGTAACCTCACCGTCCCAAATACTTAAATCGTCACACCTACACAACCCCAAAAATTTTGTACTAATCTGAATTCCTCGAATACTGGTTTTCCTCACTCAATTTAACCGATTTCTAAAATAGGGGTAAAAATAGGAATTTCCCTAAAAATTGAAAATCTCGCTCGAACCAGAATGATTCTCGCTCGAACGACTTCCACATGTCGCTCGAACTACTTCGAACGACTTGTCCATCTCGCTCGAACGACTTCGCGCGACATTGACATCTCGCTCGAACTACTTCGCGCGACATCGCGCGAACTGCACTGTTTCGTCTTCAACCTTTGGCAGATTTGTTTTTCACCATTTTTAAGCCTAAAAACCTCTATAGTTTAATCCCAAACGTCTCCTCTTCAATCCCAATCAATAATATCATGATTATATAACATTAATAACTTCCTAGAATCATTAATTCATCAAAAATCATTTTGATTACATGAAATCCCCAAATAAATTCGTAAGAACCCTAATTCCCAAATTTTCAATTAAAGAACCTAATCAACATCAATTCGTTCATCCATATTAATTCCAAATTTCATAATACAACCTCTACATATGATCACGGTTCAAGCTACATAGATTCTCCTTACAACACATGCGATTTCTTCTTCCAAAATATATAATTTTTCAATCAAAATACGAAATTTTTATTCCTAGACTAACATGCGAGGAACATTAACTAGAATTCAGCAAGATAAATACTTGCCTATAGATTTCAGGGTTCTGATTTGTGGACAAATTTGGTGTGGTTGCGTTCCCCGTCGCGCGATCTACGCGTTGGTGGTGGTGGCGGTGCAACCGGATAAATTTTTGGTCTTGGATTGCTTGGAAAGCTTTCTACCTTCCTCTCTAATGATCGTTCTAAGGTTATGAGTCTGCTAACCCTAAAAGACCATTCCAAATGGCTGATATAACCGAATAAGTTTCATGGGTTTAATTACCCAAAAATGCAAAATGTCCAAAATGCTCTCCCGGGATGCTAAATAGGCCTAAAAACGCCCCGAGATCCAAACTAAACCCCCGAGTACAATTTTTTGACTATCTTGACCGTTACGGACACTTTGGAGCACTCAAAACGACCATATGAGCGACTTATAATTTATTCACTTTTATTAATCAATATTTAGTCCCGACGCGACACGGGTGCGTCCCGACTTAAATTTCCAAAATTGTCATTTTATTCACTCGTGACATTTAATAGTACCAATATTATATTACTTTACTCATTAGTAATATTCAACAAGTTTTGAATGATTACTAACTCTCATCACGTTAGTAATTAAAAATATTTAATTTCCGAATTTATATTAAATTAATAACTCACATTAAATTTAATAAATCCCCAAATTTAGAAAGCATAAAAATACGGGGTATTATAGTCTATCATATGGCTTGGTGAATTACCACTATTGTGGCAGTCCTTTGACACATAGTTGGTAGCCAAAAGGTATATGTTGGCATTTAATGTTTATGACGTAGAGCCGACTGACCCATCCTAGCATTTAATGTTAAGTAACATAAATATCTGAGGGATATTCTTTAAAAGTTTTTGAGACTGAGATCACTTGAGCAAGGTTGGAGTTATATTGACACCTCACCCACTCCCTTGAAGGGAGAGTTATTTATAGCCAAAAGAGATATCTTTATGAGAGCCATAAGTTATTGCAAACCAGAGCATTTATTCAACTACCATGGATAGTTATGGACAAGCTTTTATCGCATACCTAGAATATTTAGCCTTGTGGCTGCGAGAAACATTGGTGTTTGAGATGCCTGCTGATGTGCATCTAGGGTGCTTACTTTTCTCTCCTTCGGGTTGAGTTATCTCAGAGGTTCATTTATTATTTATTGAGTTAAACACGAGTGATTTTATGAGTTCAATCTAAGTGTTTTCCATATATATTGTGTGTTCATCTTGTCACTATTAATAACACATTGTTTAGTGATTTATCGCCATAATAATAGAGGTTACACCTCTGTTTATATTATAACACCCTAGCCTCAAGAGGACTCCCCTCTTACATTTGGTGACTCCGCTGGGGAGGTATTCTTCTAAAATTATGGCCCAAGATAATGTTAATCGCGTCCTTGACTTTGGTTCAATAGAGGGAAGAGCAAGCAACGAGGGATATTAAAACCTCCAGGGAAGAGGGTGTCTCGGGTGGAGGTCCCCAAGTCAAAGCGATGCCAGGAGTTTCAATGGTCACACAAGCTTCCAAAGTTCTATGATGGGGCCAGTTCAGATGACAGCAATGGCTTTTAGCGGTGTAATGGACCCTAGCTCTTTTTTACTCCAATGGCAGATTATGTGGCCCAACCAATCACAGTTCTAACGGTCCTAGTCTCCACGACCAGCATCCCCACTCTTGTTCCAATGGTGGGGGCACCAAACGTGATCAATGTTCCACTTGTGGATCCTCAACCAAGTGTTGTAATGACGGAGAAAGTTCCCTCTCCTTCTATGGAAGATATAAAGAATAAGATCTTGAAGATGATGGTGGATTCCTTACATATGGTCGGAGAGGTAGCTTCAGTTTATGATGATTTTTGTACTCCTTACCTAAAGGAGTTCAATGATAAACCTTATCCCAAAGACTATGTCCCGCCCATTTTTTATAAATACAATGAAAAAGGGGGGAACTCTAAAGAGCACATCAAAAGATTTGTGGAAAACTTGGGGGCCCATTGCAACAACAAGAGGTTGCGTTTGAGAGAGTTGTCCATATCTCTTAAAGATAAAGCATACACGTGGTATTCCCACTTAGCTCCAAGAAGTGTTTCCCCATGGGAGGAAATGCACATACTATTTATCTAAAAGTTCTTTTTGGCAGAAGATGAGTTCACTCTGACACATCTTGCCAGAGAGAAGCAACGACCAGGTAAAGAGGTGGTGTCTTACATACGAAAGATCAGAGAGAGGTATCTCAATGTGAGTGAGGATGCTAAGGAGTCCAAACTGCTCCAAATTTGTATGAGAGGTTTTCTCCTGGAGTATATTTGCCACCTGATAAATGAAACACGTAAGGGGACTTTTATGGAATTTTTAAAGTCTGCAAGAACCATTTCATTGGTGGTAATCCTAAGTTCTATCGTAATTCCCATGATGTTCAGGCAACAAGCACAACCAATGGGAGGGAAAGTTTAGTCTCCACGAGTGGGCTATGCTTATGGGGGATAAAGAGAAGAAAAAGGATAATAAAAGGAAATTTGGAAGAGATATAGAAGATCCACTACCAATGCTTTGAACCATTGAGGAATTTATCAGTTGTTACAACGCCATGTTATGAGGGGGCCGTTTATGCACCCTAAAATACTCCATCAACTGAATCAGGCCTAGAAATAAGAGCGATGCCCAAATACTACCAAGTGCATTGGTGAATTTACCATCCAGTGACGACTTATTTTACTTTGAAAAGGATCATAAACAAATACATGAAGTCTAGGAATTTACAGATCCCATAAGGAGATATCAACCAATACATACTGTCAGCCTAATGAACAAACTTGGTGGTGGCATATGACGAAGAGGCTGAAGAAAAAGTGAGAGAACCAACTCTAAAAAGAGAAGAATTCGAGGAAGCTCTGGAAGATTTCACCAGTGTAATACCCCGCGTACTTCTATGGATATTTAAATTACATGAGTGGGTGTAATTTAATAATTTGAGAAATTTAGAGAAGGAGTAAATATTAATTTGTGAAGTTATGGATTAATATTTATGTGGGCTATATTAATTTATGTGAATAAGTAAATGAGGTTGGATTATTTTTTTATCATGTCGCAGTTGGGTAAAGCGACATGTGATAATTTATTCAGAATAGAGTACCCGGGGGTAGTGTTTGGGTTCGGGGCATTTTGGACTAGTCGAAACTCGTAATTGAGTATACGAGTCAATTTTGAGTTTTAAAAAAGGGGATAACCCCTTATTTCTTCTTATAAGACACAAAAGAGGGAGAGAAGAAAAAAAAATAAAGAAGGAAGAGAGGAAAGGAAGAAAGGAGAGGAGAAAGAGAAAATTTCCAGACCAAACTCCGTGGGATTCGGCTCGAGGTCGTCGGATTTTATCCATGAGACAAGTGTTTATCTTGCTTTATTCATTTAGTGTGTTTATTTTACCATGTGAATGGTTTTAAGCGTGTGACTAAGTTAAAAAGATTAAAAAGTTTAAAATTTGGCACTGTGGCCTAATAGGTTATTAGTAATTAAATGGTTTTCAACAGTGATGATGAGAATGAAACTTTAATACCCCGTATTTTTATGCTATATTAATTTGGGGATTTATTAAATTTAATGTGAATTAATTATTTAATATAAATCCGAAAATTAATTATGTTATAATTATTAACGTGATGAGAGTTAGTAATTATGGGAAATTTGTTGAATATTACTAATGAGCAAAGTAATATATAATATTGGTTATATTAAATGTCACGAGTGAATAGAATGACAATTTTGGAAATTTGAGTCGGGACGCGCCCGTGTCGCGTCGGGACTAAATATTGATTAATAAAAGTGAATATATTATAAGTTGCTCATATGATCATTTTGAGTGCGCTAAAATATCCGGAAGGGTCGAGATAGTCAGAAAAGTATACCCGGGGGTTTAGTTTGGGTCTCGGGGCATTTTCAGGCCTATTTAGCACCCCGGGAGGGCATTTTGGACAATTTGGACATTTTACATTTTTGGGTAATTAAACCCACGAAATTTCAAGGGTTATATCAGATGTCTAAGGTTACCTTTTAGGGTTAAAACAACTCAAAACTTTAGAACGGACATAGGAGAGGGAAGGAGGAAGCTTTCCAAGCAATCCAAGGCCAAAAAATCACCCGATTGCACCGCCACCACCACCAACGCATAGATCGCGTGACGGGGAACGCAACCACACCAAAATCGTCCGCAAATTAGAATTCTGAAAATCTCAGGAAAGTGTTTATCTTGCTTATTTTCGTTAATGCATCACTCATGTTAGTCTAGGGATGATTAGGATGAGTTTCATGGAAGAAAACCCAAGTTGGAGATAGAAAATTGCATGTAGTCATGATTTGAATGATAATCTGGACACCCCTTCACATGTAGAGGATTAAACCACGAATTTATGATGTTTTAGAAGAAGAAAATTCTGAAAAAGATTGATTAGAACCATGTTAAAGAAATTCTAGGGTTCTTGAGATTTTTATGAAGTTTTTGCCTATAAATCCATGGTTATTGATATAAAATTACATGCTTTACGTAGAAGATGAATAATATGGGTGTATACTGATTTTAGTACGAATTTTAGGAAGTTTGGGTGTGAAAAATATGGATTTGGATGAGGTTGTGTGATATAACTCGTAACTGGTTTCCTGCAGAAATTGCCATACCTGCTTGATCGATCGATCGAGCCAAGAGCTTCGATCGATCGAATGTTCGATCGATCGAGCCCTAGACCTCGACCGATCGACCCCTTCTGGCAGACTCATATTTCCCCTTTATAAATTAGTTGAATTCAATTTAATGAGAAATAATCCTTGGACACCCTTATTAAAATGACTTGGGAGATAAAGAAGACCAGTAGGACTTATAAATAATTTTGGGACCTTTAATGTAAGACGAGAGTTGTGTTTTTGGGATATTTACATATACGGGATGATGAAATTATGTATTAAGGGGAGAGACGCGTAGGATAGTTACGTTGGAAATTAGATGAGTACCTACTGAATTCTACACTTGGGAGGATAGAGTCCATGAGTGTTACGTAATAAGATGGAATGATCCCTCAAATTAAAAGTAAGACATGAACGGTTATACGTGAGAACTAAATAATGAGAAATAAGGACAAATGTCGTAATTATGGGATTAGAGATGTACCTAACTTGATATGGTAATAGTAGTATAGTTATATGACTGTGTTTATGCCTATACTATCTATGTGTGAAAATCGTGCCCACGCTACTTGCTATCCCTGAGGTTACCGCACTGGGACAGTCTTATCTCGATGGGACCTTTATGGGGGATATTGACTCGTACCCTAGAAGATAGAAATCCTTGGTACAGGCTATCGTGCCGATAGTTCAGACGGTCCTAAGAGACGTGGGGGCATGTGCTATCCTCTTAGAGACTTGGAATCTATGCTTCGCCTCAATATTGTTTGTGTATGTGTTAATACAGTTCTAGAGTGATTTCGAACTTGTATTTCCCTTAGTACGAGTGATACGGGGATTGGATAGCAGAGTATCCACGCACCATAATGTGCTGTTAGAATATATATATACTATACGAGTATTTAATACATATATTTTTCTGAAATTTGGAACTGCCTACTGTGATGTGGTAAGTAAGACATGTATGATGACTCAAATTGGAAATACTTGTTTTGAAAAAGTATAATATATCACTGTGAAACTTTGTTAATAAATAAAGTTAGAATGAGAGCTTTGTTATTAATTGAAATCTTCCTTTTAAACAACTATATTGGTCAGTTTTAAATCTTACGAGTAACCTAAGATAAGTTAAACCATTGGAAAGTTTAGTGCGATATAAGATAGGAAAATCCGTTAGGAAGGTTAGTGCGATAAGCGTGCACATTAGAGGATAGGTGAGAATTTCTCAAGAGAGTGTCGCACTAATATGTTGTTTCATTGGCCTGTAAACATTTTAAATACTTGCTAAACAAATTTTAAATCATTTACACTATCGGGCTCTGACCCGTTTCTATTTCTCTTTCTCTCTTGTATATATATGTATACATTACAGGTGCCCAGCCACAGGGGCGTCTTGCGTAGGATCCTTTGGAAGGAACGCGCTGCAGCTTAAGTGGAAGTTGCAGGCCTCTTGCTTAGACGACTTCTTTTATTTGTTTCCACTACTAGCATATTCATTTAGTGGGGCATATGTCACCCTTTCCATTATTCCGTTGTTTTATTGGACATTGTGATTCATTTATTTCTAGTTTTGTCACTTTGGGATTTATTACTGTCTGGATGTTTTACTTTAAGTTTTAAATGTTGGTAATTATTTGTTGAATGTTTAAATTATTTGGATTATATGTTCTAGGATAATTGTGGTGTGATTCTTTAATATTGAATTGTTGTAAACATTTAAATCTTGGTTTATAAAATAAAATTTGGAAAGTAATGTCTAAAAATAGTTTTGACACTTAGCTTAATTAATTAGGGTGTTTAAATGGGAAAATTTATATATATATATATATATATATATATATATATTTTTTTTTGACAGTGATGCTAAGAATGAACCAACTCTTCACCTTGATTTAATTTAATAAAGGAGTGATCGCCCGGTATTTAATTAGGCGGGGTGTCACATAAACCATAAGAGACTCCTGTGTTAATTTGATATAGGACTAATCACCCAGTATTTTACTAAGCGGGGTGTCATAGATGGTATCAGAGCATCGAGTTCTAGTGTCCTTAGGAATCTGTGCGGATGTACTACGCTTTCAGCATTGCTTTTTGATTGATATAGATACTTATGTTTAGGATTGTTGGTTTCTATGGTGATATTTCATTCTCCTGTTATAGTGTATATATGTAATGGATCTTATATGCATTCGGGTGTGTTCGTATGCCGAACATTTAAGTATGACCGGTGAGAGGCTAATGGGAGAACAACCGAAGGCAGGGCTCCGTTGAAGTTGTAAAATGTTTTGGGGATAATGACCATAGTTGAGGTCACCCCTATTGTTTCTTTGGTAGTTGGGCTATAAGGACTGCTAGGGTACAACATGTATATTGTTTAAGTACCGCAATAATAGAAAGTGGTACCAAATTAGACTCACCTAGTGTGCTTAAAATGGGAGAGAGTCAGATGGGTCTTTGAAGAGGAGTCACTAGTACTTAGGGGAAATTCTGCTTGGGTGATTGAGGCAGATGATGACAAATGTTGTGTTTTATCAATAAGGAGGTTGACGCTTCTATATGAAGGGATCTATCAGAGTTGAAGGATTTCGTCAAGGAGTGAAACTGGATGTTATTGTGCTAGTGAATACCGCAAGGGGATACCCATCGGGGGACTTATGTAAATTATTAGGATAGATGAGTTCTTACTAAGTGACAGTGGATTCAGTCAGGGTTGTTAAAGCCAGCAGTGTGTTACTTAGGGCCATCAGAGAAAAGGGAATAACGGGAGTAGTCATCAGAGTTAAGACTACCAGAGTTCGAGCAAAAAATAACCCTAATACAGTCGGTATGGCCAGGAATAAGGATGACAAGGAGAAACATTTTATGTGGAGAGTAAGACCACATGTATGGATTTTTCCCGAAGAGAATAAAGGGACAAGAGTATGGTGCCTAGCAGGGGAGATGATTATTACAGTTTTTGGTTCAGTTCGAATAAGCGTTTTATGTTCGGGAGCGATTTGAACAACTAGGGTGACTGGCAAGGTAGGAAATATCAGTTTTGTCTTCGGGTGAATGAGGTATGTTTTATGTGACCCGATTGAGTCACGATATTTTTTATTAGCACTAGATTCGCGTATGAGACGAGTTTAGTGGTTTTATTGATAATATTATTATTATTATGTGTATATATTTTATGTGGTATAGCGGGGTTATCTTTGGTGTCATCCGTAGAGGATGAGTGGGTGTATTGATAATAGTATACATCCTTATTGAGATTACTCATTTTAGTGAGGTGTTATATGAGTATAATATTATCCTGAGTGTGGACTGGTTAGAATGATAATGGGTTGTTATTTTTAAGGCTATCCGGTTTGTTATTCCAGAGCAGGATGGGTTGTTTTGGAAATGTCTCACCTTCGAGATGGTTGAGCTCACATTGATATTATGTTATGATAGAGACTTCGAAGAGGATAGTTGTCTCGATGTATTTGATCCCTATTGTGTAGGGACTTTGCTAATATCATTTAAGGTATATTAGGTTTATTTTTTAGCAGTGAGATTGATCTCGTTACCATGTTTAGCGCTCAGATTTGGAGATGAGGAAAAAGCATCATTATATCACTCCTTTAGTCCCGATTATGTGTTTTAGGTTTATAGAATTTTGTTATCGCTAATGCTGAGTGATAGTACATTGAGAAGAGTTCCTTGTTTGAATGTTATTGCGAGATGAGATACGCATGGGTTTTGGTAAACGTCATAAGTATGGAGACGTTGATGGATGCTAGGGCATCAGTTTAAATGTTAACCAATGTATATGTTGAGAAAACACTTGAGTTGAGCACTTTTATATGTTATAAGACATGAGAAGCCGGTAGTGATGTGATGAAGCACTGAAATTTTTCTCACCATGGGTGAAGAGTGGGATAATTTCTAAAAGGATTAAGTTACGATTTGTGGGGTGATTGGGAATACCCAAGTGTTATAGCCACGCTGAGAATGCGAGGGCCTTTATGTGTTACATGTGAGACATTATGAGTGGAAGATGGTGTTGAGCGGGACATTGTGAATTTGTTTCCAGATGCACCTCGTATAGATGGAAAGAGGGTTGGTTTGAGAAGATCACCAGAAATTTTTTCCTCAAGACGACAATTCCAGTGACCGAATGTGCAGACAGATTGGTAAGTTTCATGGATGGGTTGCGAACATCAGGATAAGGTCATAACTTCCTTTGAATGTGTGGAACAAATTGACCGAGCTGAAGTAATTGTTATTATTCAAGGGTGGGTGACCGGTATAAGGTGTTGCCCAGTACTGTTGTGAATGAGGATGAGATCATTAAAAGCCCACCTCAGATAGGAATTTTCAGGAAGTAGTGGGGATGACACTTTGTGTTGGGTAGGTCGTGTCACTTATAGCCTGATGAGTAAATGGGAGGTGATTGGCGACTAGTAAAGTGGTATGAATGTGATTTTGGAGTCAATGTACTTGTCTGTCGTAGACAAGGTGATTCTTAAGTTTTTGTGTGAAAAATCTTGGCTATTCTCCCTCTGATTGAACAAAGGTGAGTGGATAATTAGATTTTTTGGGTCGGACATGATTTGGAGTCCGTGATCAAGAGTGGGGTGACTTTTGAGAGTTGTAAGAGTAATGTCGCCACGAATTGATGTTTCGAGACCGAAGGGAGTGGTCAGGTCTTATTGTGATTTCTCGTAAGATAGGAGTTTTGAGTTGGGATTTATGTGGGAAGCTGGCACTTTGTGATGTGCAGACTTCCAATAATATCGGGGCGATAGAGCCAAAAATGTATAGGCACGTTATATTCATATGCCGTTAGTAGAAGTACAATGTGTGATGTGCCATTTTTGAGGTGAGACCTTATGACAAATAGAGTATATCAATACAAAGAGAATCAAACAATCTTGCACTGAAGTTGGAGCTATAATGATTTAGCGTTTAGACAGACGGGTACCACTGACGGTATATAGTGGGCCCATAACCCACATATTGATTTTGAGTACTAGAGGAGTATTAGTACTGGTTTTATCTGAATTTTGAGGATGAAATTCCCCTGTAAGGGGGGAAGTATGTAATACCCCGTACTTTTATAGATATTTAAATTACATGAGTGGGTGTAATTTAATAATTTGAGAAATTTAGTGAAGGAGTAAATATTAATTTGCGAAGTTATGGATTAATATTTACGTGACCTATATTAATTTACAGGAATAAGTAAATGAGGTTGGATTATTTTTTTATCATGTCGCAGTTGGCTAAAGCGACAAATTTTGATTTATTCAAAAAAACATGTGTGAAGTTGTGTTGGGTTTAAATGATGAATTTTTATTAAGTGACTCAGATGGGGATTTCAAGTGCTCAGTTGGTCTCGGAATGGCCGAAATAGTCAGAATAGAGTACCCAAGGGTAGTGTTTGGGTTCCGGGGCATTTTAGACTAGTTGAAACTCGTAATTGAGTATACAAGTCAATTATGGGTTTTAAAAAAGGGGATAACCCCTTATTTCTTCTTATAAGCCACGAAAGAGGGAGATAAGAAAGAAAAGAAATAAGGAAAAGAGTAAAGGAAGAAAGGATAAGAGAAAGAGAAAATTTCCAGACCAAACTCCGCGGGATTCGGCTCGAGGCCGTCGGATTTTATCCGTGAGGCAAGTGTTTATCTTGCTGTATTCATTTAGTGTGTTTATTTTCCATATCAAAGTTGGTGAGATGAAAACTTTGGAATTGGGGTTTGGGATTCTTGAATAAAAATGGAATTTTGGGGTATTAATCTCACGTCAATGATGTGATACCAAATTTATGTGAAATATAAACTAAAATTCATGTTAATGGTGAGAAATTTGGAGGATTGAATAAAAATAAGAATTAGGGTTTAATTCTTGTATAGATTGATGAATCCCATGAATTCATTGATATGTTTTGTATATCATAGTGTGTAGATGATTATATTGATAGTTGATGATGTTGGGATGACTTTTGGGAGTGATTTTGATGAAAACATTGGGAGAAAAACCATAACACCGATGGCAGTCCCGTATTAGAATTTTCCCAGGGCTGGATCGATCCGACCTCCCAGTATCGGACCGATCTCATTTAGCAGTTTGTTAAAAAATAAAATTTGTAGATCTTTTCGATACGGTCGAGTGGGCGCCAATCTCATATTTTTTTCATTTTTTTTGAATTAGTAATGAATTCATTACTGAAGGGTGTTTGAGATCGAAATAATCATTGGGAAATCAATTTGGGTTATTTTTAGATGTCCGTAGATGAGTGAAGGACATTGAAGAATGTTTAGGAATATTGTTTAACTCGGGTTAGATGAGAATAAATCCGGGATATTAAATTTAGGACTGTTTTGGACGAACGGAACTCGGGAGATTATTCGACGGGTATATATATATATATATATATGTTTATGCACGTAAAAAAATATATACGCCGATTAATATTGAGTGAATCTGAACATGTGAATAGGATGGATTTAGAATACTAGCTAGGGGAATAATCTAATATTTGAAAAATTATGAATGCGAGGATTCTAACGTAAGCGAGTAAATACTTATGGAATTAAAATAAGTGAGTGAATACTTATTAGTTATACGAATTTGTATACTTGGAATTATAGGCTAATGTTACTAGTGATAGGCATGAATAGCCGGATTTGATAATGTATATATATACGGGTGTAGAGAGAGTATATATATATATATATGTGTGTGTGTGTGTGTGTGTGTGTGTGAATGGTATATTTATGTGAAGCATACCCCTCTAGTGCTATCATGGAAAGTTGCGCAATGTGGGTGAGGCCCCTAGCTTGAGGAGGAGGGAGTGTATAGTCCCCACGTCATAGTCATCCATTATTCATATTGTGTGACTTTATTCTGGGTGAGATGTCTTGGGTATGATTCGATCTCACTTTCAGATGAAGTGATATGACCGCTTTTCGTACGTTGTGATTTGGTTTTTACCAAGTCGGTGTGAGAGTCTGACTGTTGGTACCCAGGATGATAGTAATTCCCTGGAAGATGATAGCATTGTAGAGATTGTATCCATTGAGTTATAGCCCAGAGGGATGGTTATTATACTTATATAGTATGTGATATATAAGCATGTATATACTTGATGTGTATAGTATAATATGCATATGTATATGACATGTGAAAACCTATATATATATACGTGGATTAAGCTAAAGGTTGTCATGTGAGATAATTTCTAGATCATTCGGTAATATAAAATCCGGAATAAAAATGTGATATACGTTTATAAGACGAGATTGCTATATACGGGATAAATAACACTAAGACGTGGATAGTGTAATGACTAGTGGAAGTTATTCTATTTGGATTGAGTAATATACGTAGGTCCTGGACAGATAGATATCAATAACCGACAGAGCTACGTAGTAGTGTATCGGGAGGGTTCCTTGTTTGGATTTTACCTTGCGAGATGTCCCACGCACGAAAGTAGCAAAGGTCGGGAGCTGATGGATGTTATACCATAGGTTATTTTCGATTATTGTTCTTAGTATAATTATATGAATAATTTGATGGGGTTTAGTGTATCCCCTTGACGATATGAGACTTAAATTGTTAATGGGAAGAGTTAGAATTTATACGAGAATACTTTTATGACAAAAGACTGGAATTTAGTGGTATATATTATGGACTGAGAGACACCCCGCCTAATAAAATAGCGGGTGATCAGTCCTATATCAAATTAACACAAGAGTCTCGTATGGTTTCATTCTCAGCATCACTGTCGAAGACCATTTAATTACTAATAACCTATTAGGCCACAGTGCCAAATTTTAAACCCTTTAATCTTTTTAACTTAATCGCACGCTTAAAACCATTCACATGGTAAAATAAACAACAACTTAAAAGAATAAATAAATAACCGATAACTCTCAGTAAAACATCATATACAACCATATTGAATGAGCATAAAACAAAAATGATGGAAATAAAATAAATGACATCAATTAGGTAACATGCCCGAATATACTTCCAGTACCTCCTATCTAGATCACAAAGGTGGAAGCATCTATACAATCTCCTGCCCACATCCACAGCTGCGGCAGCAACGTCTGACTCGAAAGAATAGTCATCCAGGCGTCCCTGTGTCTGGACACCTAAAAGTTATAACAAGGGAGAAGAAAAAAAAATATAGATACAGGTCAGAGCCAGAGGTTTAAAAATATTTTAGCAAGTGTTTAAAATAATTTAACATATTAAATATGATTTTCTCCATATTTAAACTGGTGTCGCACTCACATGAGATACTCCTCACCTCTCATCTAACAATGCACACCTAACGCATGTATTTTAAACATCCTAGTTACGCTAGCCAGCCTAACTAGCACTTCCAAAACCTCCTATTAACCATACGCTAACACATGACCCTCATATATAACAACCTATGCTTACTCCTGGCTTATACATAATAATCTTTCACTTATAATTTAACTGTTTATGATTTATAACTTTGATTTCACAGTTATAACTATGCACATGAACAATAACCGAGGTATCTAACCCTTGTATTAGAGACCAAACATCTTCTCACTTCCAATGTTGCGTCAAGTTTCATGCCTGGGATGTCTTGCAAAGCGAAATCCAAATAAGAAACCCTCCATATACACTAGTACTTAACACTCGGGCCTTTGAGATCTGTTTGTCTCTCAGTCCATAGTATGTACCACTAAATTCCAATCTCTTGTCATAAAAGTATACTCGTATAAATTCCAACTCTTCACATTAACAATTTAAGTCTCATATCGACAAGGGGATTCACTAAATCCCATCAAATTATTCATATAATTATACTAAGAACAATAATCGAAAATAACCTAGGGTATAACATCCCTTAGCTCCCTACCTTTGCTACTTTCGTGCGTGGGACGTCTCGCAAGGCGAAATCCAAACGAGGAACCCTCCCGATACACTACTACGTAGCTCTGTCGGTTATTGATATCTGTCTGTCCAGGACCTGCGTCTATTACTCAATCCAAATAGAATAACTTCCACTAGTCATTACACTATACACATCTTAATGTTATTTATCCCGTATATAGCAATCTCGTCTTATAAACGTATATCACATTTTTATTCCTGATTTTATATTACCGAATGCTCTAGAAATTATCTCACATGACATCCTTTATCTTAATCCATGTATATATATATAGGTTTTCACATGTCATATACGTATGCATATTATACTATACACATCAAGTATCTTCATGCTTATATATCACATACTATATAAGTATAATAACCATCCCTCAGGGTTATAACTCAATGGATACAGTCTCGACAATGCTATTATCTTCCAGGGAATTACTCACATATCATCCTGGGTACCGACGGTCAGGCTCTCACACCGACTTGGTAAAAACAAAATCACAACGTACGAAAAGCGATCATAGCTCCTCATCTGAAAGTGAGATCGAATCATACCCAAGACATCTCACCCAGAATAAAGTCATACAATATGAATAATGGACGACTATGACATGGGGACTATACGCTCCCTGCTCCTCAAGCCAGGGGCCTCACCCATATTGCGCAACTTTCCATGATAGCACTAGAGGGGTATGCTTCACATAAATATGCCATTCACACACACACACACACACACACACACACACACACACACACATATATATATATATATATATATACTATCTCTACGCCCGTATATATATACATTATGAAATCCGACTATTCATGCCTATCTCTCGTAGCATTAGCATATAATTCCCAATATACTTTTTTTTTTCAAAGAGGGACTGAGCCCCCTAAATATTATTAATCAGAGGAGAAAAAGCCTCTCCCAGATGGAAACTGAGCAAACTTAGATACAAGAAAGAAACTGGAAACTGGAAACTAAAAAAAAAGCAATAAAAAATCCCATTACTAGGGAAAAGGAAAATTATTTGAAAGAAGATCTAATGTAGCAACATCCCATCTTGTCCATCTTATAAGCTCCTTGAGATATCTTTGGAAGGTCCAAGAAATTGTTGAAGATTGAAGATGAATGAATATTAACCCCATAGTTAGCAAGACTATCTGCAACCATATTTGATTCCCTGAAGCAGTGAACTAAAGAACTTTTGGTATTGATGAGATTCTCTTTGATTTCTTCCACACATTTAATAAGCTTCCAAGGCGGTTTCCAGTTTCGATTTATCAGATTCACCACATAAGAAGAATCAGATTCAATCACCACTTCCTCAAGATTGTATTCCAAGCAAAGATTTGATCCCAACCATAGACTTTTGATTTCCACAAATGAATTAGAAGCATATCCCTCATTCTGAGCATAGGCAAAAATGATGTCTCCTTTGTGATTTCTAAGAATGCCACCAATACCACTTCTTCCAGGATTACCTTTAGATGCCCCATCCACATTTAGTTTGAATTTATAGGGGGAGGGGTAGTTCCATTTGACAGGGATAGACACTTTAATATATTGTTTGATGTTGAGATAGAAAGTAGATTGAATCCCAATATCAAAGCAAGATACTCTATGTCTAAATACAATCCCTTTGCAAATACTAGAAATCAATTGAATGGTCTGAGAAATAAGAGCTTTTCCATCAAATGAAGAATTATCAAAAAGAACTTTATTTCTGCATTTCCATATCTCCCAGCACACAATAATGGGGATGCATTTACCAAGAAATTTGGAATAATCCTTTGGGCCACTTTTGATCCACCAACTTAAGAGCATAGAGGAAATACTGATTGAGCTCATATCAATTCCCATAAGATTAGAGAAGAACTTCCAAACTGGAGTGATACTTGGGCAGTGAAGGAATAAATGGTCAACTGTCTTACAAAGGTTGCATCTTGAACATAATTTTATACCAATGCCTTGAATGATATCATCTAAAGGAATGCTTTTGTTGATAATTTTCCACATATTAATAGAGCATTTTTTAGGAATATTATTATCCCAAATAATACTATAGACAGTGGAAGAAGGATGAATATCAAGACAAGAGGCATAGGCAGAAGAGAATGAAAATTCACCTGAAGATTCAGAAGTCCATAACCATTTCTCATCAATACATTGCATTTGAAGAAGGCAAATATCTTTCACCCTCAATATGCTTTTCCAGGTATGAGAACCATTAGAATAACTAACTTCATGTCTCATATATTTATTAGACATGTACATGGCCCAGAGAGACTTTTCAGTATTCAACTTCCAAAACAATTTCATGAAAGAAGCTTTAGATATATAATTGAAATTGGGCAGGTCAAGGCCACCCGCAAAATTGCTTTTACAAATAGCCTCCCATTTCTTCCATTGGTGCTTCCAGCCAAGATCTACAGAACCTCCCGAGAAGAATTTATTGAGGATAGCATGGACTTTAATAATAACAGCTTTAGGTGGAGATAAAGAAGACAGAAGATAAGATGGGATAGAAGACAAAACATGCTTGAGAAGAATAAGTCTACCACCACTTGAAAGAAATTTAGATTGCCATCCAGCTATTTTCGACCTCAAAGAAATAATAAGGCTGTCATAAAATTTGATTTTTTTTCTACCTTTAAATAAAGGACACCCCAAGTACTTAATGGGCAGCTCCTTGTGGTTAAGGCCAGAGATAGAAGCAATTTTTGATTTCAATTGAGGTTTACTTTTAGAATCCACAGTAAATGAACTTTTGGTTGAATTCACTTTTTGACCAGATAAATAGCAATACTGCTGGATGTAGTCACCTATTTTCTTGAGATATCTTTTGTCACCTCTGCAAAAAACAATAAGATCATCTGCAAAAGCAAGGTGAGATACCAACGGACTGCCACTAGGAAGATAATATGGGTTGACTGCTCCAGAAGACATTAATCTGTTCAATCCTCTACTCAGATACTCAGCTGCAGTAATGAATAGACTTGGGGACAATGGATCCCCTTGTCTAAGGCCTCTAGAAGATTTAAAGTAGCCATACTGACCCCCAATATACAAATTCGTATAATTAATAAGTATTCACTCCCTTATTTTAATCCCATAAGTATTTACTCACTAATGTTAGAATCCTCGCATTCATAAATTTTCAAATATTAGCTTATCCCCCTAGCTAGTATTCTAAATCCATCCTACTCACACATTCATATTCACTCAGTAATAATCGACATATATATTTTTTACGTGCATAAACATATATATAAATAACCGCCGAATAATATCCCGACATCCGTTCGTCCCAAACACTCCTAAAATTAATATCCCAGATTTATTCTCATCTAACCCCAGTAAAACAATATTCCTAAATATTCTTCAAAGTTCTTCACTCATCTACGGACATCCCAAAATAACCCAAATTGATTTCCCAACAATTATTTCGGTCTCAAACACCCTTCAGTAATAAATTCATTTCTAATTAAAAAATTTAAAAAATACGCAGTCACCTCCTACTTGACTGTATCGAAAAGATTTATAACTTTTATTTTTTAACAAACTGCTAAATCGGACCGATTCGGTCCTGGGAGGGCGCACCGGTTCGGCCATGGGAAAATTCTAAGACGGGACTGCCATGGTTGTTATGGTTTTTCTCCCAATTTTTTTTTATCAAAATCACTCCCAAAAGTCATCCCAACATCATCAACCAGAAATATAATCATCTACACACTATGTTATACCAAACACATCAATTAATTGATGGGATTCATCAATCTATACAAGAATTAAACCTTAATTATTATTTTTATTCAATCCTCCAAATTTCTCACCATTAACATGAATTTTAGTTTATATTTCACATAGAGTTGTTATCACATCATTTACATGAGATTAACACCCTCGAATCCCATTTTTATTCAAGAAATCCAAACCCCAAATCCAAAGTTTTCATCTCACCAACTTTGATATGGAAAATAAACACAATAAATGAATAAAGCAAGATAAACACTTGCCTCGCGGATAAAATCAAACGACCTCAAGACGAATCCCGCGGAGTTTGGTCTGGAAATTTTCTCTTTCTCGTCTATATTATTCCTTTACTCTTCTCCTTCTTTCCTTTTTTCTTCTCTCTCTCTCTTTTGTGGCTTATAAGAAGAAATAAGGGGTTATCCCCTTTTTTTAAAACCCATAATTGACTCGTATACTCAATTACGAGTTTCTACTAGTTCAAAATGCCCCGAAACCCGAACACTACCCCTGGGTACTCTATTCTAACTATTTCGGCCATTTCAAGACCAACTGTGCACTCAAAATCCCCATCCAAGTCACTTAATAAAATTCATTGTTTAAACCCAACACAACTTCACACATGTTTTTTCGAATAAATTAACACATGTCGCTTTATCCAACTGTGACATGATAAAAAAAATAATTCAACCTCATTTACTTATTCCCGTAAATTAATATAGCCCATGTAAATATTAATCCATAACTTAATTAATAGTTACTCCTTCATTAAATTTCTCAAATTATTAAATTATACCCACTGATGTAATTTAAATATCCATAAAAGTATGGGGTATTACATCCAGAGGGATGGTGAGCGTCATGATATATTACGATAAAGTAAGTGCCAGAGATATGGAGGAAGTATATAAGATTGAGGGTTACGAAGTTGATCCTAGCCTAGAGTATCAAGCTATAGCTCAATCCCCTAAGTTTGTGTGGTTCTTTGATTAAGTAGGGATGTCTCCAGAGAGCATGTTGAAGATCACTCAGGAAATTTTAAACATTTCCATGAAGAATGCAATCCCATACCTGAGATGGAGGGTCCCATGGCTAGGCTGATGAGAAAATTCATGTAACAAGTGACATTTTTCAATGCTGATAGGGCAGTGAGGTTCCCTCATAATAGACCATTATATGTTACAGCAAGTGTGAATGGGTTAAGATTCATAAGGACTTTGATGGATATGGGGATTCTATAAACATCATGCCTATTAGTTCCTTTTATTTTTCAAATATCTCGAAGGCCAGGTTGATAACAATGCCTTTGGTGATTTTTGGATTTGATAACTAGTCTTAAAAATCAATTAATCATATGAATGTGGGGATTGTGATGGGAAATTTTACCTCGCACATCAAGTTCCATGTGATTGAGAGTGCTACTTCATATCATATTTTGATAAGAAGGGTGTGGATGAACAATGTTGGCTTGGTCCCCTCAATGTGCCACCAATATGCTAAGGAAAATGTAAAAGGGACTAAGATTGTTATCAAAGAAACTAAGAAGTCGTTTGCTCATGAGGAGGCCCATATGGTTGATGTTGCATTTTACACAGAGTTGAAGGAAGATGCATGAGTCCTAACAAGGCATATGAAGGATGTCAGAGTCCCCTCTATTAGAGAGAGGTTGGGGCCTATGAGTAATTATAGGGAGAAAGGGGAAATAAAAATACAAGGAGTTAAGTAAGTAAACAGTGCTGGTCCTAAACCCCAATATATTTTTAAGCAATTAAGAGATAAAATGAGGCCCGAGATTAACCTTATGGAGAATGAGGTCAAATGGTAGAGTGTGCTGAGCAAATTTTTTGGGACCAGACTAGAAGAAGCTATACATAAGATAAAATGGAAGGCAATTGCTTCGCTCAACCAGTAATGCAAGAAGGTGTAGTTAGAGGTTGGGAGAGTGGTATACCCCCTTTGAAATTATGAGCGAGAAATTGATAAAGTTGATGAGGAGGATGACCTAGAATATGAGTGTCTTCTAGTGTATAATCAAGGGAAGTACCTTATCATTGATAACTCCAACATTTATGAGTTTATGGAAGAGTTAGGAAATAATCTAGAATACATGACTGGTCACCCAAAGCTATAAGTGCAAGAGCTAAAATAGATTGAATTGGCTAACCCAAGGCCCATTTTTATCTCAAAGGATATAAATACAGAGAAGAGGAGAGGATTGGTTGAGCCGAATCAAAAGTACATGGATGTCTTTGCATGGAAGTATACGGAGATGGAAGGGTTGAATTAGGAAGTAAGTTATCATGATTTAAACATTATGCCTTTAATTATACTAGTGTAAGGAGACACGAGGACTTACAAGACAAATATAGATTTGAAGATCAAGGAAGAGGTAAAATTATTGTTCACGATGAGGTTCATCATGCCCATTCAGCATTCAATCTGGGTATTCATCATTGTCCTGGTGAGGAAGAAAGAAGAGAATCAAATACGCATCTGCGCGAACTTTTGGGACCTCAATAGAGCTGCCTAAAATATGTGTTCGCTCTTCCATCTATTGATATCTTGATAGATCCAACAATGGGACATGATATGTACAACTTCATGGATGGTTACGTGGGCTACAATCAAATCAAGATGGGTCTAACTTATGCCTATAAGAAGACATTTAGAATCCCTTTGGGCAACTTTATCTATGATGTTATGCCTTTGGGGCTAAAAATGCTGGGGCAACGTATCAAAGGACAATTATGGCCATTTTCCATGATTTTTATTATGATATTTTAGATTTTTATGTAGATAATTTAGTCATCAATTCAAAGAAGGATGAGTCCTATATGGAAAATTTGAGGAAGGTCTTCAATAGATGTCGAAGGTACGAGATAAGAATGAACCCACTAAAATGCGTATTTAGGTTGATGAGTGGAAAGTTCCTAGGCTTTGTGGTAGAATGACAAGGACTGCAGATGGATCAAGACAAATAGAAAGCCATTTTAGAGATGCTTTGTACAAGAGTTGCGAAGGATCTCAAAAGCTTCCTTGGTAAAGTCTCTTACCTTAGGATATTTGTACCATATTTGACCAAAATAACTCATCTGTTAATGGATCTACTGCGCAAGGACACAAAGTTCAAATGGGAGGAACCTCACCAAGAATCTTTGAGTAATCTCAAGAAGTTGCTCACTTCTGAACAAATCATGATTCCTCTAAGGACATGAGTACCATTGCAGCTCTATCTCACCTCCACCACCAGGTCAATCGATTCTCTCTTAGCACAAGAGATTGATTGGCATGAATGCCAAGTCTACTATCTGAGCAGGATGATTAATGGTCCAAAAATGATATACACGAGCATTACGAGGATTTATATGGCCTTAGTATTTATCGCCCAAAACTTAGACATTATATGTTATCTTTCACCATCCATATCATGACAAGATGTGATCCTATTATGTTTCTATTGGCATAAACCATCTTGATTGGAAGGGAAGCTAGGTGGTTCCTCATCATCTCAGAGTAAGACTTAAAGTGCATGGTTCCTCGGGTGATCAAGAGCCAAACATATACAGACCTGTTAGTAATTTATCATCTGGTGTATTTGAGCCACCACAAAAAAGCATTCCAGGGGATGACCTATAGGCTAACTTTCTAGATGCCAAGTTAGAGGAATGGATAATGGAGTTTGATGATTCATCAGCATAATACAAGGGGTGGGGGGGATTTTTTTTCAAGAGAAAAGGAAGAGATTCTCCAATATTTCTAGTTAGATTTCTCTTGCTCCAACAATAAGGCAGAGTATGAAGTGTTGGTGATAGGGTTGCTGGAGGTTCTTCGAAGGGGCATCTGTTCATTCTGTATCAAGGGTGATTCAAACTTGGTGGTTTATCAGGTGAATGGAGAATATGCTTTGAAGCACCTCAGTTTGGCACCTTATTAAACAATTATCCAAAGGCTGATCGCTCAATTCCATCAAGTTAAGGTGAAGAGTCACCCCAAAATAATGAATGGGCATGCTAACGCTTATGCCGCCATTGCACATAAGATAGTAATGATTATTGATACAACAACTGTGGTGATATAATGGAGAACTTCTCTCTTGGTGATACAATTGATCTTTTCGATCGAGGATGACTCAGACTAGAGGAATGAGATCAGGAAGCAGCTTGAGTTTGGGGAAGGAAAGATGGAGATGAGGGAGATGGCATAATTTTTTGCAAGTTAAGGGAGCCTGTAATTCATGAAACATTTGGGGATAGTTGTCAAGATGTGTGGTCCCATAGGAAGCAAAGTGAAAGTTATCTAAATAGAAGGGTACCATTTTCCAATGGTGAAGCAAGATGTGACGGTAGTACAATGGGAATGCACCAAATGTCAGCTCTTTTCCAGGGAGCTGAGTGTAACTTCATGGAAGCCCATGAAGATTAGAGGCATCCTTACATTGACTTCATCAAATACGGAGTTGTTCCTTAAGAAAAGATAAATGATATGGGGATTAAAAGGAGGTCCCTATGGTTCTACATGTAAGAGGAGCAACTCTATCATAGAGGATACTTCAATAGGCCTTTGAGGTGTATCACAAGAGAGGAAGAAACAAAAGTCTTAAAGTAGGACCATAAACCAGTTCATATTAGAGGAGAAAATATGTATGATCAACTCACGACTTTAGGCTATTATTGGTCAACCGTGGAGAAAGATTATGCTGAGATTATTCATACGTGTAAGGCGTGTCAGTTGCATGAAAATATGATACATGCCCCTTCGATAGACCTTTACTTATATATACTCCTTGTCCATTCCATAATTATGTGTTTGATATGGTAGGGGAAATACAACCTTCTTCAAGGGGGAAGATATGGATACTTGTAGCAGCGAAGTGCTTCATAAAGTGGGTAGAGGCAATACCGTTGAAGAGAGCTATAACAGAGGTGGTAGCAAACTTCATTAGATAATATGTAATTTTTCATTTTAGGATTCCTATGGTTATCTTGTCAGATGACTTTGCTCATAGACAAATATTCTATTATACACCACACCTAAACGGTGGCCTACCCCAAAGGGAATAGCCAGGCAGAGGCAACCAACAAGACCTTAATCAATATTTTTTCTAAGATGATGGAAGACTTCTCAGGAGCATGTGATGACTAGATTACAACAGTGTTGTGGGCTTATCTAATGACCAAGAGGAAACTAATAGGCTATACACCTTTCTCACTTGTCTTTGGAGCTGAAACCATCTTGTAGGTATAGCTGGAAGTTCCCTCTGCCAGATATGCTTTGCAAAGAAGCATACTCCCTCAGAGAATACACGTCCAGTTAGAAGCACTAGGCAAACATTGAGATAATGTGATGCATCACTTCCATATGTACACGAAGTAACTCTCTAAGGCTTATGATATCTTGGTGAGACCAAGGAGACTTGGTATGGAGGGCAATTGTTAAGCACATTAGTGGGCTCCCATTGTCCAAGTCTACTGCCAACTGGGAGGAACCTTTCATAGTAACAGAGGTGCATGACTCAAGTTACTGCTCAATCTCAAAGATGGGAGAAGAAATAACTTTTAAAATGAATACAAATGGCTTAAGTTTTATCATGTTTAAAGGTTTTTTAGTTTCAGTTGAGCCTTTCCTTAAACTATTTACTCTCATATTATAGTTCCTTCCTTTATTTTTTTGAGTTGGGGCTAGAAAGGAAGAGTTTAAAAGATTGTTGTAAATTATAAGAGTTCGTTCAACAATATATATAACAGTCACATTGTAGTCCAAATTTGAGAGGTGAAGTAAATATTTTATGCAAGTTATCTAAGTGACAAAAATTGTAGTTCCTTTCATATATTGATTTCAAAAAATTACTAGTATGGGAACTACTACCCAGAGGATACAAAAAAAGAAATGGAAATTCATATATAGCAAAAGGTGATAAGCACCCAAAAGTGTACATTTTATACCCCGAATAGACGTATTTTAGTTGCTAATTCTTGAAAATTTGGGTCTTATATGCGTAAATGTTTAATGTGTAGGCTTGATTGCCGTTTGCGGAGTTCAAACGCTTATTTCAAGGAAAATGTGCAATTTATGGAGCTAATTTCCCAGTCCCATAACCTTACCCGAGCCCAGACTTAGCCTAAACTTTCACCCGAGCATGTGGGTGTTTAGTTTGTGCTTTTTAGAATTTATTTTATATTTCTAGTTTTCTAGTTTAAGTCATTTTTATTTTTACGATTTATTTTAGACTTATTTAGAATTTTCTAGGATTTATTTTTTATTTTTCTATTTCTTTTTAATTAGTGTATTTTATTTTGATTTTTATTAGTTTGTAACTTTTAATCTTTATTTAATCTTTATTTTATTAGGATTAATTTTTAGGAGTTTATTTTTAGTTTATTAGAATTTATATTTTGTAGGACTTTAGTTTTCATTTTTATTAGATTTTTAGTTTTTATTTCTTTTGTTTTATTATTTTAATTTTTATAAGATTAGGATTTTATTTTTAGTTGATTTTAATTTTTTTAGTTAAGTAGTTTTATTTTTAGGAACAATCTAAACACACACACACACACACTCTATCCCATACACACCATTTACATCTAAACTAAACCCTCACCCTCACACTAACTTCCATTCACATACACACACACACACACAATTACTCACCCTCATCTTCTCCCCCCAACACCTCCACTCTCTCTCTCTTCTCAAATCCTCCATTAACAATCACCACTCTCTACCAAACCAAACATCCCCTTAACCTCCATGTCTCACCCTAACTCCAACTAAACCGACCATACCAACATCCAGTCCCACTTGCTGAGATCGAACCCGCGACCCAGCCTCGGATCACCAACCCGGATCTACCCGAGATGCTATATCCATCCCAACCAATACATAACCCCGAGCCTCCAAAAAACTACCTTGACCCAGGTTGTAAAACCCACTGCTGCAAACCCAAACCCAGTTGCGACCCATCCCGAGACCTCCCAATAGCCTTACACCCTCGACCCCTGTCAACCTGTCTCGACCCAATTCAAACCCGGAATCACCAGTCCTCCAACCCGCCGATCTTGACCCACGAACCTACTTCGTTTCACCCACTTCCCTTTCAACCCAATTTCATCCTCCAACTCAGTTCCATACCCATTTCAAGACGCATTTGTCCTATGAGCCAAAATCGATTCCTTTACCTGTTAATAAACCAAACCCAAAACAAACTCTAATAAACCCCCACATGTTTAAAACCCTTTTACCCTCATTTTTTCAAAAATACTCCCAACCAACCACTTATACCTTTTTCCAAAAATAACCCTCATCTCTCAAGCCAGATTTTATCCCCATTACCTCATTCCTCCACTTCTCACATGACACACCCATTTTCCACATGCACTCTTGTCATTTACCTTATTTACTCTCACCTTAATACCTTTCACACCCTCTTGCTCCATTAACCTCCCCATTTTACCCCTATCCCTATTGGCACATATAAACTAAAGACCCTAAAGCTCATTTGAGGAGGTATATAGAATAGACTTGGAGAAGAAGAGAGATAGTTTAGAGTAAAAAATAAATTAGGGAGAAAAATATTTTGTAAATAGTTTTTTTTTAGAGAATTGGTGAGAGTTTATTGAAGATGATAGAGTTCAAATTGCCAAATTAAAGGAGACTTGTTGAAGATTTGTTATATTTCCCTACTATTTTATTTTATATGCCTTTGATTATTTGTTCATCATGTTTAATATAATGTTAGGCTAAATCACCTTTCAAGGGGTGGGATGATACCATTATTTTATGTCAATCCATTTTAATTAGTTTATTTATATTAAAATTACCTTTGATAATTAACTTTACACTCTTACTTTCTATTTACGCCTCGAGAGAGGGTAAATGATTTTCTAAGAAAATTGAAATTCTAGTTATAATACCCATTTTAGATTCAAACTAGAGATAGGAGTTTCTCAAGTGTGGTATTATTCCTTCAATTTCAACTCTAGGATTATTTTTATGATTTAAACTAGTTTAATCGATCGATCCTGGCTGGTGATTTGTTAGATGATGTTTGGATCTACATTTCAAGAGTTGTAGGAGTGTTAAATTTAATTTTCTAAAATGTTATTGTCAAAATTATATTTGCAACGAGAGTTGATTTGTGATTTTGATACTAACTTGGGATAATTAATTTTAATGAATTAACTAATTTTAATTAACTAGAATATATGGTGTCATCCTATCCCTTGTTAGTCCTCACGTTTATTTCCTCACCCATCTCATATTTTAGATTTTTATTCAGTTAGATTTACTTAGTATCTTCACTTACTTTTATTTACATCTTTGATTTTGTAGTTCTATTTCAGCCTCATCTCAAAAATTATTTTAATATTCGAAAAGGCTAAAAAAAATAGAAAATGCAAAAATTGAAAAAGATAATAATAAACGAATGAATTACATATTGCCTCTCTTGCATGTTTCACCCTTAGATTTGGATTGATACCTCACTTACCACTATTTTTTATTTTTGTTGTATATTTTTGTGGGTAATTGAGATTTTTTATTAGAGGACCTTCAAGCAACGACCATTATACCAAAAAGTCAACTCTATCAAAAGGCCATAAGACAAAGAGAAACCAAAGATCAGGGGAAGAGAAGAAATCCACAGACAAGGAAGCGGAAGCTTGCAGGCAAGATTATTGGGCTGCAATAAAGGATTCAAGCCTCGTTTGGGCTTGAGTGTGTTGGATGAGAAGAACCTCCTTTTTCTTTAGATTTTTAGACAAAGCTTCTTGTCTGCTTGATTAACCCCCTCAACTAAGGATCCAGTTCCCTCAGTATAACCTCCTCTTCACATTGGGCCTCCACATGTTTCTAGTACAGTTCCCTCTGGAACTCCAAGCTTACATCCTTCAGAAGCTTTAAGTGATTGATCAACCAGCCAAAATGAAACTCATCCTGAGCCAATTCTCTCAAATTGCCTAAGTTTTGATTTATGAGGGCCCTAAATAGGTTGGAAGTTGGGGTGTTCATAATATCCACGATGGTAGTGACCATTCCATGAAGTCTGTAGCTCATCATCACACGGTTAAATCTTAAACATTCAATGGCAAACTTTTAAGATGTTGGGAGACCAGCTGCTGAATCACTATTTCATGGCTTCCTTGAATTTGAGGGGAATGCTGAGCACCTGAAGTCTAAACTCATGAGGGGCAAAGCTGGGTAGAGGGACCTCGTACCCAGACTAGTTATTCATTGGAACATTGGTCGTGGAACCACACTTGTTGTCACTAAATTCACCATTTGGAATAGGATCCTAAGGTGGTAGGGCAATAGGCGAGGGGGCACACTGAGTTTGCCTTTGGTCAAGTGTGAGCTCCCTCATGGCCTAAAATGAGTCAAATATTGAGTTAGAGAATAAAATTTTAACAAATTATTTCCTTGTTAAGTCACTAAGAAGGTGTGAGAGGGAGTGGATGCTTGAGTAACCTAGTCCACAATAGGTGTAAATATTTACCTCGGGGATGAATGCTTGAGGAACCTAGTCCACAATAGGCCTGGTCAGAGGGAGTGGAGACAAAGACTAGGAAGAGGAAAAGACTATGAAGATTTAAGTGAGATTTCTCTTCCTAAAGGTAAGCTCCATCAGTATTCACAGTAGAGGTAGTAACACCTTACCCTAATGAAAGTTTATGAACAGATTCTTCTGCAGGCCATGAAGGAGGAGGTCTGGAGTATGTAAGTCCAACCATAGAAGAAAAAGGTGTAGTAGTTATTTCAGTTTCACGTTCCTCTATGATTGGACTTGTGGGAGGAGAGTACTCACCTAACTGATGTTTCTAGAACAAAAAGATTTGCCAAAGTGTTAGTACCAGACTTGTTCAACCCAAAGTGTAAAGATAAAGTTACGTTAAGATAAAGAAATTACCTCCAAAAAAAATATTGAGTAGGCGTAGGAACTATGGGACCCGATTCAAGGAAGGATTTACCGTTCATGGTTCTATCATCAAAGATTATTGGTTCAAAGGAGAATGTGGAGGAGGAGATGATTTAGGGATAGAAGGAATTGGTAGAAGATGTAGTTTATAGGCACACTTGTGAGTGGACTTCATGCCCAAATATTTTTTTCCCTGGGAGAGGGAACCATTACCAGAAGAAAGTCTTTTACTCCCCTTATAAAACTTATGCCCTCGGATGTAGAAGACATTGAGACCCGGGAAAAAGATGCTTCAGGCATCGGGGGTATGGCAACTTGGGCCGCTTGAAGTTCCCTCATCTCTCGTGCAATATCTTGACAACACTTCTCTACAAAATCCTCTCGAATAGGGGGAATGACTTCAGGCCGTATGGAAACTAGAGGAGGTTAAACAGAAGTAGATTTATATTTATACTTGGGCTTTGTTATGGTTTTGGATTTCTTGGGAGTTGGTTGAGAAGGTCCCTCGCTGGGAGCACCTTCAGTAGAATTAACAGGGGCAGATTTTTAGGGAAGGGGAGGCCTTTTCACCGTTTGTGGAACATCACTATGAAGAGCATAAGGAGGCAACTCAACAAGAGGTCCCTTCAGAGTATTATTCAGAGGAAACTCAATACCTATAACAGAGTTACCCTTGAGACCAAGCTCAAGGGGTGGGAAAGTGAGAGGGTATTTAGGAGGACATTAGATGAATTCTTCAATTTTAGCTAGCTGCATTGGCCAAAACTTTATGGAAAAATGAGAAGAAACATCATCTTGCCTATGCAGGCCTAGAATTGTGAGTTTTCTACTAAATTCATGGCATAATGTTAAAATAGTTGGAAGGGTGTAATCAGAGCAAGGTTGAAAGAAAGATGTCTTCTCGTGAGAACTCTGAAAAACTGGGACAGGGACACCTTGGTTGTATCCAATTTAATGAGAGAACCAATTGGGGTTATAAGGTTTAGATGAAGAGCCCCATTCAGTGAAGGATGGTAAAAAGCCTGGAGTAATCACAAGCATAACAACTAATGAGCGATCAATGAAAATCATATCCTCAGAAGTAGCTTCAATCCTTCGAGTGTTATGGGAGAAAAATGACCAAATATGAGCAAATGATTCCTCGATGTAGGGCCACAGTACAAAAGAAAAAACTTTGTCTAACACAGATGTGATGTCCTTCCATCTTAATTTCTTTAACCAATGAAGAAAGCGATGGGGCTTGATATTTTCCTGAATTGATAGAAACACCTCAACTAAAGCTATCTTAAGAAATCTAGTGTAGAGGATTCCTATCAGAAGGAGGGCATTGGAAAATTTGGCCACCTTATATCGGCTAAGAGAATGCTCCATGTCAATATGTATCCTATTAAGCCATGTGTAGAGATATCCCAACGTTAAGCCAACCAACAGGAGCTTGAATCCCCTCTCTAATTTCATAAAAATGTTTGTAAGGTCCTTCCTAGTCTGATCATTTGGTTTTTCGAGAAGAAAACAATAGGAAAGAAAACAGAGAATGTATGCAAGAAACTCAAGAGATGTACCTTTTCCTTTGCCATAAACTACTTAAAAAAATATCCAATCTTAGAATAATCCACATGGAACAAATAAGTGATCAAAGGAGTGAAGGTAGCTTTATTTTAAGTCCCCACATAGCTTCGACATATGTGGTCCCAGTCAGAACGGGCATCTGTCTCATCATCATCTAAGGCATCATCAGAGTAAGGCAAGGTGCCTGTAGGCTCAATTACTAGAAGCTCACTGACATCCTGTAGAGTAATGGAGAACTCATCCCATGTAGAAGGTAAGGTGCGAGTCATGATATTCCATCGAGATACCAGGACTTGAAGAGCCACATTATGCTTGGAGAGCGTGAACTCTCCAAACTAGATATATTTGTGGAGGCCAACCTTAAAAAGAACATTAGCATAAGTGACCTGAATATAGTTAGACCATGGGGCAAAATTGGATGGGCAACCTCTAGGTCCCTTAAAATGAGAACAAAAAGTCTCCATGGTCCAAACGAAACCTTAAAGTTCCCTCAGGGACCAAAAAAACCCAGCCTTCTTCATTATTGTTCTCATCACCAAGCTTCTGTGACATCCCGCCTAATTAAATACAGGGGGAACAGTCCTAATTAAATTAATTCAGAATATCCAATTGGTTCATTCTTAGCATCACTGTCAAAAAATAATTTCTTATTAATTCACCTAATAATTAATTAAGATAAGAGTCAAAACGATTCCAAAATTTATTTTAATTTAATCCATACAACCATACTGAAATAAAGTAAGTGACACCCCAAAAAAATGAATTAAAATTAAATAAATTTAAATGTAACTGGAACAAACTCTCCAGTTGGAATATCTCACTATCACCATCCAAAACAAAATGATAATAACAATATTAATATAAAACAAATACAATATCCGGAATTTAAATGAGATAACTAAATCCTGGTGACATGCCCTAAATGAACCAATAACTACAAGGATAAGAATCAATGAACTGAGATCATCTAGTCCAAAACTGCATCTCCAGAAATACGTCAAAATATCCATCCTATAAGTTGGGCGTCCCTAATACTGGGCACCTAGTGATATTTATATATTAGAGAAGAGAGTATGCAAGTAAACGAATCAGAGCCCAATTGTAAAAGATTTTCAAAAATAGCAAGTGATTAATTAAGCCAGTATTATATTCATATTAGTTTTTCAGCTCTCACTCTAGAACCTCACCCCTTATCTAGAGTGCACACCTAACGTACCTCAAAATTTTTCTAGCAAATATTCCATTTAATACTTTAATATAGCGGTTACTATGATTATACCTTATCTCATTTCCCCGTATTTCTCACGCAATATGTATGATAATTACACATGCTCATTTCTCTTTAATATGAACTAAGCTTTTCAAGGCTTTAGGATTAAGTATTCACTTACTTAATTAAATTCATATTTCATTAATCTCTCACATCTACTAAAAGTCACACAGTAGATTAAATCATAGTATATGTATAAACATTTCATCACAACATTATATATATACTAATAAAGCACCTCCCAGACACAGCTGTAGTGCAAGCAAACTCTGCTATCATTTCTGGTGCATCACTCACTACAAAACAAACAATTGGTTTAGCATCTCTCACGAGCAATAAATCTCATAACACAAATATTAGAGGCGAGCATACTCCCCAACCAAATGGGTCATGCACATACCTACGCTCTCATTCAACCGTCGAAAATATCATTCACACCGATAGCATGTGTCCAAGGTCCTAGGCTCAATGTACGAAACTAAATCCCCCCAAATGGGTCCAACCAAGATAAGATCGTGCACAACGCGAAACCTCCACCCCGATACCAAGTAACGTAGGTATGTCATACACAAAATAAATCATAATATAGGTATTTATCCCGCTTTTATATATATATAGGGCATACGCACAACCCATAACAATTCCCTTACGTAGTATCTTTATATTTCGAATATCCTACGTATTTATAGATTATAACTTTACTTATTAAAGTATATTCCCAAGCTTTCCTCAACACTCGAAGATTATCAAATATTTCTAATATAATTTTAGTAGGTACAAGTCTACACCCTACTGGTCCATGTCATCACAATTTCCAAATTTAATTATTTTAATTGGGTTTAATCTTCGGTACTCTATTTTAACCCATTATTCCCGTTCCCTGGGATTAATTCCACCTATTAATAGGTTTTCGGGTTCTACCTATCACCCTACTGACTTTCCTTAAGTCCCAAAATGTTCAATTAGTCACCACAAAAGATTTATACAAGATGGGAATTAATCAAACCTTATAACGAAACAATTTTCAAAAATCTAGGAGGGGTCGATCGATCAAAGGGAAGGGTCGATCGATCGATTCAGTCGATCGATCGATCCATCAGGTATGGCCACGATTTTGCATATATTTTCCTGCGAGTTTAACCATTTTTTATCTAAAATTAATATGTTTTAAAGTCCCAAAATCCTTATAATCTATTCCATATAATATGACAATATATATATAAACAATTTACAATAATCAAACAACCCAAAATTCTTAAGAAGATTGGATTAAAACATCATTTTCCATAATTTTCAGAAAACTAATATATTATCATATTCTCCAAGAACAAACTATAAAACCCAGATTCTCTTCATCAATTGATTCCCATTTCAGGGATAATATTATATGGTCATCCCAAATTAAATCTACATGTTTCTCATTTCAAGGGACTAATTCAAAAATCCCATAGTTTATCTTTAAATCATGTAAATATTCATAATTATACAGCTATCCTAATATGAACATGATGCATGCTAGAATTGTAAAGATATAATACTTTCCTCTAATATGTAGGTATGAAGCTTTGAGGATGATAGGCTACTGGTGGTCCTCCTCTTTTCCAACCAACTTTCGACGGTGGTGGTGGTGGATGACCTTGTCCCTTGTTTTCCTAGAGGTGGCCCTTCTGTTTTTAGAAAAATCTTACTATCCTCTAAATTTCTCACTCTAAAGTTTTGATGAAATGAACATGCATCCTTACCAGAATTAGACTTATAAATAATCATGCATTTTCGTGGTTACTATTCACCTCCCTTGTAAAATGACCAAAATAACCATCTGGGATGTCTATTCTGTTTCAAAGTTCTCCGAGACCTAAATCAAACCCTCAAGTAGACATTTTTGACTATTTAAACGCTTATGGAGACTTTGGTGCAGTCAAAATGACCATTAGGATGACATAAAAATATTTTACTTTGAATTCATTTAATTTTAGTCCCGACACGTCTCACACGCGTGTCTCGACTTAATTCCCGAAATTGTCGTATTCATCACTCGTGACAATTTTTTTATTAAATAATGTAAAGTCATAATAATATATTACTTTTAATAACTACGTAATATTCAACTTATATCACATATTACTTTACTCTCGAGTAATATTTAAATCCGGATTAATTTTAAATATCTCACAATTAATCCTATTTTAAAATCATTAAAAATTACGGGGTATTACATACTTCCCCCTAATAACGGAATTTCGTCATGAAATTAAGAAAAAGGAATAATCGGTAGAAATAACTCCGAGTATCTATCTCGCATATCATCCTCGCGCTCCCAAGTAGACTCCTCCACATTATGGTGTGCCCATTGAACACGCACAAGCGGAACTACTTTCGATCGCAAACGTTTCTCACTGCGGTCTAACAGCAGCACTGGTCTCTCCTCGAAAGAACTATCGAGATGAAAATAAACTTCCTCCAACGCAATATGAGTGTGAGCCAACTCATCTCAGAGATATCGCCTCAGCGAAGAAATATGGAACACATCATATATACGATACAAGTTCTCCGATAGTCCAAGTCGGTATGCGACAGGTCCGACCCTCTCAATAATAGGAAATGGTCCTACAGATCTCGAAGCTAATTTCCCTTTATTCTCGATTATCATGATTCCTTTCATAGGAGATACGTGCAATAACACCTGGTCCTCCGCATTAAACTCCCTAAAGAACCGCTTGGCATCGGCATAACACTTTTGTCTATCCTGAGCTACCCGAGTGTGACTCTTGATAATTTCAATCTTGGAAGACGTGTCCTAAATCACTTTCAGCCCAAATAACTTGTTGTCTCCCACCTCCAACCAACAAACAGGAGAGAGACAAGGTCTACCATATAAATCCTCAAATGGGGCCATACCAATGGTTAACTGATAGGAATTATTGTAGGCAAATTCCACGAGTGGAAGATACTGCTCACAACTTCCTTTAAAATCCAGAATACACATGCATAACATATCCTCTAGCATTTGGTTAGTACGCTCGGTCTGCCCATCCATCTGTGGGTGATAGGTCATACTCAATCAAACCTCAGTATCCATGGCCTAGTGAAAACTCTCCCAAAATCTGGAAATAAAGATCTTGTCCCGATCGGACATAATATCTAGCAATACCTCATGTAACCTCACTATCTCGGTTATAAAGAGTTATGCGTATTGCCCCGTTGAAAAATCAATCCAAACCGACAATAAATGAGCTACCTTAGTCAAATGATCCACAATCACCCATATGGAATCGTGACCCCCTCTGAGAAGTAGGCAACATGGTGATAAAATTCATGGAAATTCTCTCCCATTTCCACATTGTAATCTCTAGTGGCTGAAGCAACCCAGTTGGATTTTGATGATCAACCTTCATACACTGACAGGTAGAACACTTAGAGACAAACTCAGTAATGTCCCTCTTCATCCCACCCCACCAATATTATCGCCGCATGTTTTGGTACATCTTATCGCCACCGGGATGTATCGCAAATTGAGATCCATGCAACTCTGACATAATTGCATGCCACAATTCTTCCTCCTCTGGAACAATCATTCCACCGTTAAAGCACAAGCCTCCCTCTGAACTCACTGAGTAAGACTTTTCTCCCTCGGCTAAAAGTTATTGAATTTTCTCTTGACAGAACGGATCCGCTGCCTGAGCCTATACTACTTACATCACAATATGAGGAGTAACGATCATAACTGACATAAATGACCTAGCAACGACATCCTGATAGCCTAATTCCTTCCATTTAGCCTTACACACCACGGCTAGTTCACCCTCAGGACTATGAATTAACACGTCTGCTACCACGTTAGCCTTCCCTGGATGATAGTGAAATCTCAAACTGATAATAGTTCATGAATTCAATCCACCTGTGCTATCGCATATTCAACTCTCTCTGAGTGAACAAATACTGTAATGACTTGTGATCCCTGAATAGGCAAAATTTTTCACCCAATAAATAATGTCTCCATATTCGAAGGGCAAATACGACTGCTACTAGCTCTAAGTCGTGGTTAAGGTAGTTATTCTCATGAGGATTAATCTTCCTAGAGGCATAAGGCATATAATTGTCTTCCTGCTATAGCACCCCACCAAGTCCCTATAGCGATGCGTCAGTGTATACTAGATAATACACTCCTGGTTTGGGAAGTGCTGGTACGGGTGTTGAAGTTAACTTATCCTTCAATTTATCAAACGTCAACTGAAACGCATCATACCAAACGAACTTTATGCCCTTATGAGTTAGATTTATCATCGGACCCATAATCTTCAAAAATCCCCTGATAAACCATCTATAGTAACCGGTTAGTCCTAAGTAACTATAAACTTCGATCAGTGTCATGGGTTGTCCCCACTCCCTCACCATTGATACTTTGTTAGGATCCACTTCTAAACCCCTTTATGACACTATTTGTCCTAGAAACTGCACCTCCCAGAGCCAAAATCCACACTTTTCATACTTGGCATACAACTGATGCTCCCGTAGTGTCTGCAGGACCCTTCACAAATGCTTGGCATGCTCTTCTTGGGTACGAGAATAAACCAGGATGTCATCTATGAATATAATGATAAACTGATCCAGGAATTCTTTGAACACCCTATTCATTAAGTCCATAAATACAGTCGACGCATTGGTCAACCCGAATGGCATAACCAGAAATTCATAAGATCCATATCCTGTCAGAAAAGTAGTTTTTGACACATCATGCTCCCTGATTCGCAACTGGTGATATCCAAACCTTAAGTGTATCTTTGAGAAGTATGTTGCTCCTCTTAGTTGATCAAACAAATCATCGATGTGGGGTAATGGATACTTATTCCGGATCGTGACTTTATTAAGTTCTCAATAATCCTTGCACAAATGTAGGGATCCATCCTTCTTCTTCACAAATAGGACTAGAGCCCCCCAGGGAGAGGTACTCCTATGAATGAAACCCTGTCCCAATAACTGCTCAATCTGATACCTCAACTCCCTAATTTGTGCAAGAGCAATACGATAGGGGACACGGGCTATCGGTCGAGTGACTGGTGATAAGTCAATCACAAACTCAATCTCCCTACTCGGTGGTAACCCTGGTATGTCTTGAAACACATCTGCGAATTCCCTAACAACAGGAATCGAATCAAGGTGAATCAAAACTCCCGTAGAGGTCTCCTCCTCTATGCAATACAAATAAGTGGACGATCCTCCCTCAGGGCGGGGCATCGCCACTAAAAACATATCCTAACCTGGGATAGCAAATATAATGCTCCTACCAAAGAAATTAATCCTGGATCTATAAGCAGGAAGCCAATCCATTCCAATAATAGCATCATATGCGGACATGTCTAACACAAGCATATTAACTGGTAAAATTAGACTCCCAATCTCTATACTAACACCCTGGCATATAAAGAAAATAGGCATCCCACTACCCATCATTGAGTCTACATAAGTAATAGTACTATTGGCCGTATCTAATAACCCCATGGCCCGTGTAAATTTAGTGGCTATGAAAGAATGTGAAGCCCCTGTATAAAACAAAATACGTTCCATAAGCCCCTGTACCAAACAAAATACGTTCCATAGCCCTAGAAATAGAAAACATAGCCTCAACTTCAAGTGGTGGTTACTGAACTGCTGCCTGCTGGATGTTGTACACATGCCCATACTGTAACTGCCCCTGTTGCGATGGGGCGATGGGAGAAATGACTGGTAAGGCTGATACCTGTGCTGGTACTGGAAGGGAAACTGTAAACATAGGCCTCTATGGATCCTAATGAGCACCATGCTGATAGGGTATCTTGCCCTTATTGAGGCAATCCTACTTCCTATAGTCAGTCTTGTCATATGTGAAGCATCTACCGGCAGATTGTCACCCATTACAACCCTATTGACCTCGGTCCTACTGAATATTTCTAACTCTCCCTTGGCCCAGATGGACCTGGTGAATGTGTTGTCGTCCCCGTTGCCCTTGATTGCCCTGGTGGCCCTACCTATTATCTCCCTTCCCAAATTGAAAGCCTCCCGATCTAAGTTACTTAGCATAATCCCCCGACTAGAAATTTTACTTTCCCTACCTCTGTTGACCCTGAACTGATGATGTTCCACTACCATTACCTCCCCTATTCTTACCTTGCTGACTGGACTCAATTCCACGCTTACCTCCCTTAGCATGAAGGCAATGATCTTGGCAGTGAAGCAACACTGCATTCAATACATATTCGTAGGTCTGTAATGAAAGATTACCCAAAATATATTGGCGAATCCTCCAATTAAGACCATCCATGAACATATGAATTATCTTTTCATCAGTGGGCACTTCTCCTGGTACCAGTTTGGTCAGCCTAGTGAATTCTTTTTCATACTCAGCAATTGATTTCTCCTTTTGGGCGAGGTCCAACAGTTTCCTCCTCATTTCAGTCTGAACAGCTGAAGGAAATAATTTGCTTTCAAACCGCACCTAGAAGTCCTGAATAGTCATCGTATCCTTTTCCTCTGCTGTGGTAGTGGACTCCCACCACTCTGAAGCTGCTCCAACCAGTATAAATGTCGTCAAGATCTGCTTCTAAACCTACATACACTAATACATACGCAGATGCCGCTGGATGTCTTTCCTTCATTTGCTAGCAATCACGACATCGAAACCCCCTTGAAATTATGGTGGGTGTGCCTTCTGGAAGGCATCCCTGACACCCTCCCAAGCAGTGGCAAATGCCAACGCTGGTGCTGGTGGCACTGCCTGTGCCGGTGGTGGGGCTTGCTGGACAACCGCTAAGGCAACATTAACGGCTTGAGCAACAATGACAGCAATCTCTGTTGCGTTCATAGTACCCTAGGCTAGAGAGGGCTATGGGTAGGGGTGGAAATTTTAGAAATGACAAGAAAAAATGATACAAAACGACATGAAATTGAGCCGACATTGACACGATATTTCGTGTTCGTGTCGTGTTCGTGTCTGAATTATGAGTCGTGTCGTGTCGTGTTATCATGTTATCGTGTTTTTTAGGCGTGAAATTTAAGAAATTATGGTATTCGTGTCGTGTTTTTTTATTCGGATTGTGATCGTGTCAACTAAAAAAACATGAATTCGTGTCGTGTCGTATTTGTGTCCAAAAAAACTTTGTCGTTTCGTGTCGTGTCGGCCCGAAACATGACCCGTTGACACGAACTGACACCCCTAGCTGTGGGGATGGATGTTCCTTTCCGGGGTCTCATCGTGCACATCAATGAGGCATCTGAAACGAGGGAGAGATTTTTTATCAGCATTTAAAATATAGCAAAAATAGTTGAAGTCTTAAATGCGCAATTATGAATACAACAATCGTAATGATAGGGATCTATATCAAAGGATGCTAAGCAGAAAGCATAGTAAAATGTACACATCCTAAGGACACTAAAACCTGATGCTCTTATACCACCTGCGACACCCGCCTAATTAAATATCGGGTGATCAGTCCTTTATTAAATTAATTCAGAATATCCTATTGGTTCATTCTTAGCATCACTGTCGAAAAACAATTTCTTATTAATTCACCTAATAATTAATTAAGCTAAGTATCAAAACCTTTCCAAATTTTATTTTAATTAAATCCATACCACCATACTGAAATAACGTAAGTGACACCCAACACAACTGAATTAAAATTAAACAAATTTAAATGTAACTGGAATAAACTCTCCAGTTGGAATATCTCACTATCACCACCCAAAACAAAATGATAATAACAGTGTTAATATAAAATGAATACAATATCCGAAACTGAAATGAGATAACTAAATCCGGGGCGACATGCCCTAAATGAACCAAGAACTACAAGGATAAGAATCAATGAACTGAGATCATCTAGTCCAAAACAACATCTCTAGAAATACGTCAAAATATCCATCCTCTAAGCCTGGAATCCCTAATACTGGTCACCTGGTGATATATATAGTAGAGAAGAGAGTATGCAAGTAAACATGTAAGATCCCGATTCTAAAAGATTTTTAAAAATAGCAAGTGCTTAATAATTGCAAATTAAGCCAGTATTATATTCATTTAGTTTTTCGGCTCTCACTTGAGAACCTCATCCCTCATCTAGAGTGCACACCTAATGTACCTGAAAATGTTCCTAGTAAAGTTTCCATTTACTACTTTAATACAGGTGTTACTATGATTCTACCTTATCTCATTTACCCGTATTTCTCACGCAATACGTATGATAATTACAAATGTTCATTTCTCTTTAATATGAACTAAGCTTTTCAAGGCTTTAGGATTAAGTATTCACTTACTTAATTAAATTCAGATTTCATTAATCTCTCACATCTACTAAAAGTCACACAATAGATTAAATCTAAGTATATGTATATATATATATATATATATATATATATATATATATATATATATATATATATATATATATATATATATATATATATATCTTTCATCACAACATTATATACATACACTAATAAAGCACCTCCCAGACACAGCTGCGGTGCATGCATACTCTACTATCATGTCCTGGTGCATCACTCACTGCATAACGGACAATTGGTTTGGCGTCTCTCACGAACCATAAATCTCTTAACACAAATATTGGAGGCAAGCGTACTCCCCAGCCAAATGGGTCACGCACATACCTACACTCCCATTTAACCGTCGAAACTATCATTCACACCGATAGAACGTGTCCAAGGTCCTATGCTTCATGTACGAATCTAAATCCCCCCAAATGGGTCCAATCAGGATAAAACCGTGAACAACACGAAACCTCCACCCTGATATCAAGTAGCGTAGGTATGTCATACACAAAAATAAATCATAATGTAGGTATTTATCCCACCTATATATATATATATATATATATATATATATATATATATATATATATATATATATATATATATATATATATATCAAGAGGGCATACGCATAACCCATAACAATTCCCTTGCGTAGTATGTTTATATTTTGAATATCCTACGTATTTGTAGATTATAACTTTACTTCATAAAGTATATTCCCGAGATTTTCTCCACACTCGAAGATTATCAAATATTTCTCATATAATTTCCGTGGGTACAAGTCTACACCCTACTAGTCCATGTCATCACAATTTCCAAATTTAATTATTTCAATTGGGTTTAATCTTCGATACTCGATTTTAACCCATTATTCTTGTTCCCTGGGATTAATTCCACCTACCAATAATTTTTCGGGTTCTACCTATCACCCTATTGACTTTCCTTAAGTCCCCACATGTTCAATTAGTCACCACAAAAGATTTATACAAGATGGGATTTAATCAAACCTTATAAAGAAACAATTTTCAAAAATCCAGGAGGAGTCGATCGATCGAAGGGAAGGGTCGATCGATCTACATTCTTGAGTTGATCGATTGATCCGTCGATTATGGCCATGATTCTGCATATATATGCCTACGGGTTTAGCCATTTTTAATCTACAATTCATATGTTTTAAAGTCCCAAACTCCTTATAATCTATTCCATATGACATGACAATATATATAAATGATATACAATAATCAAATAATCCTAAATCCTCAAGAAGATTGGATTAAAACATCATTTTCCATAATTTTCAGAAAACTAATATATTATCATATTCTCCAAGAACAAACTATAAAACCCATATTCTCTTAATCAATTGATTCCCCATTTCGGGGCTAATATTATATGATCATCCCAGATTAAATCTACATGTTTCTCATTTCAAGGGTCTAATTCAAAAACCCCATAGTTTATCTTTAAATCATGTAAATATTCAGAATTCTATAACTATCCTAATATGAACATGATACATGCTAGAATTGTAAAGATTAATCCACTTGCCTCTAATATGTAGGTCTGAACCTTTGAGGATGATAGGCTACTGGTGGTCCTCCTTTTTTCCAACCAACTTTCGGCGGTGTTAAAGTTTTAGTGAAATGAACATGCATCCTTACCAGACTTAGACTTATAAAGTAATCATGCATTTTCGTGGTTACTATTCACCTCCCATGTAAAATGACCAAAATACTCCTCCGGGGTGTTTATTCGTTTTCAAAGTGCCCCAAGACCTAAATCAAACCCCCAAGTAAACATTTTTTACTATTTAAATGCTTCTGGACACTGTGGTGCAGTAAAAACAACCATTATGATGACATAAAAATATTTTACTTTGAAGAATTCATTTAATTTTAGTCCCGACACATCTCACACGCACATCCCGACTTAATTCTCAAAATTGTTGTATTCATCACTCGTGATAATATTTTTTTATTAAATCATGTAAAGTCATAATAATATATTACTTTTAATCATTAATTAATATTCAACTTATATCACATATTACTTTACTCTCGAGTAATATTTAAATCCGAATTAATTTTAAAAATCTCACAACTAGTCCTAATTAATCCCATTTTAAAATCATTTAAAATTATGGGGTATTACAACTTTATAGAGTAAAACTTGGCATTGGAAGATAACGCTTTACACCTTGGCCAAAAATAGGCAAAAGTGGCTCTTGGCGTATCACCATTATGGTGGTGGTGTCTTATCCAGAAGCTAGGCTAAGATTCATAATAGGGGATACTAGAACACTGAAAGAAGCCATTGAAATGGTTGGTAATAAGGATATAGGTTTACCAAGTATACGAAGGAAAGAGAAGGAAGAGGATTGGGGAGAACATCCTGAGAATAACGGAGATGGTGGATGAGACAGGGGTTCGTGTGGAGGTTGGAGTTGCAAAGGAAGCAACAATGGAGGAAAAAAGTTTCTCTATATAGGAAGCACTTAGCTTTGGTTTTTAAAAAATGACGCATGTAAGAGAAAGAAATTTTTTTAAGTAATAGAATATTGGGATTTTGAACGGTTGATTTACTTTAAAAAAAGAAAAGACATTTGAATTTTCCCACACGTGGGAAGGAGTAAATTCATGATTCGCTTGGATTGTTGTGCTGCACGTAATCATTTCAAATTGCCATGTGGCACTTCAAAAATAGCTTTGAAGTTGATTCGCCGCCACCATGTCATTAATGATGGCACGTGTGAAGGTGACCGAAAGATACTTTTAAATGAAATAAAATTTTAGCATTCTTCTTATTCTTAGGTGCATGTCCCATCAATTCAAAAGGCTATTAATTTAAAAAAATTCAGTGTTCCCTGGCCACAAGCTAAAATGGTTGACGGAATGGGCTCAAGCACATCGACGAAGGTTATTTGGCTAAGTAAGCTTCTTCAGAGAAGAAAGGATCTTTAGAGAAGGAAGGTTCATCATATTAGAATTTTTTGTGAAGATATTTCTTATCCTCACAACAAATATCCACACATGGTCAGCGTGTCCTGACCATTTTAGATATACATGGTAAAACACCAAGATACCATAATCCAAGAAAGGTTATCCCGAGTAACCATGAGTTCCATCTCACTTTGAGCTAAGTGCCAAACAGTCCTTTACCAAAAGTCACATCTTGTTTGAGTGATGCCATACACCACCTACCCGATGTCCAATCAAAACTTGAGTAAACCATGGTTGTATTGGATTTGTCAGATGGTTTAATGGATTATCACTATTATGGAAGTCCTCTAACACACAACTGGTAGCCAAAAGGTATGAGTAGGCATTTAATGTTTATAATATAGAGCAGGTTGACCCATCCTAGCATTTAATATTAAGTGACATAAAGGTCTGAGGAATGGTCTTTCACAATTTTTGAGACTGAGATTACTTGAGTAAGGTTGGTGGCTATATTGAAACCACAACCACTTCCTTAAGGTAAGAGTTGTTCATAGCCAAAAGAGATATACTTATGAGAGCCATAAGTTATTGCAAACCAGAGCATTGATTCAACCACCATGGATAGTTATGGCCAAGCTTTTATTGCATACCTAGAACATTTAGTGTTGTGGCTATGAGAAACTATGTTGTTTGGGTTGTCTGTTAAGGTGTATCTATGGTGATTACTTTTCTGTCTCTCTGGATGAGTTATCTTATGGGTTCATTTATTATCGATTGAGTTATATACGAGTGATTGTGTGATTTCAATCTTAATGTTTTCAAAATATATTGTGTGTTCATATTGTCACTGTTAATAACATCTTTTTTAGTGATTTATCATCATAACAATAGGGATTACGCCTCCGTTTGTATTGAAATACCCTAGCCTAAAGTAGTAAAAGAACTTAACATTGGAAAGTGATGGACACACTTAATGTCACATCCACGAATTTTACATTTTGATGATAAATAATATTATAATGAAATACAACAATGATTATTACTTGTTCATGCCATAAATAAATTTAAAACTCCAAAGAAACATTCCAACTTCATAAGAGCTGATAAGTTGCGGTATAGATGTTCCAACGGGGATTGCCATCCTTGTCTTTCACTGCCCACGTGTAAGTAACTGCGAATAATTTTGGGGGTAGAAGAGAATAATAGTTTAAAGGCGCGGGCGGTAATTAGTCTTCCTCAATTTTGTCATCCATCTGGAATAAAAACAGTTAAGCAAACATGCCAAGTAGATAAATTTTATTCCTATACAAAATATGGAAGATGATAAGGTGTTAGAAAAATGACCGAAGGAAATATGGAAATTATACTTGTTGAAACAAAATGAAACACCATGGGACTATCAGGGGTATACTGAAGTCTACTAATATGTACATGAATAATGTGGTGAAGATAATTGGATAAACTGAGTATCAAGCTACTGTGATCATGGTTCAAATTATAACACGATAACCCATAAATTATCGATTATAGGGCTTCAACAGTGCAGACATACTTCTACAATATCACTCAAGGCATAAAATACACTTCAACATGCAATCCCAATAATCGAGGAATAGTAAAATATAGCTCGACACACTTAACTAGAGTGGCACTCATATGTATGTAGCAAGTAATCAAAACTAGGCACTCAACATCTGAGTCCTACAGGCCAATTAGAATTACTGTGGTATATCAGGGTCTAATCCCTAAATCGTATAAATTTTAAAAGAGATTTCAATGAAAATTTAACTAAGAGGGCATAAAGTATAAATTTTAAAACTTTTTAAATAAATATTTTTCTCTTATTCTATTAGGATTTAAAGTTAGTGATAGGAGATAAAGTAGGTATATTTATACTCGGTTATAGAAAAAGTTTACGAAGGTTTTGAAATATTTAAAAAAGTGGACAGGGGGTTATGTGTAAGCATAAAGTTAATTTTTAAACACAAAAGTGATGTTCTTAAGAAAACACTTTCCTGGAATCCAAAAATGGTGATGTAATATACCAATTTGTTCAGAATTAAAAATAAAAATATTGAAGAAAAATAAAAAAAAATTATTGGAGACGTGCCCTCACGCGCTCAGTCAAATGTGTAATGCGTCTAATTTGACTTTCACTCTCGTGCATGTAGGTCAGTCACCTTCAACCTCTCGATATTTTGACATTAGAGTTTCAATACCTTGACCTTGATTTTGAAATGTTTTAGAATTCCTTTCAAGTTGACTCCTGAATGAAAGTTGCCTAATTTTTGAAGAGGAATCTAACAATATTGGTTTTAAGAATTTTGGTGGGCTAATCCGCGTGTCTATAAAAATTGTGAAATTTTGACAAAATAAAACTGATTGAAAGCTAAGATTCTTATTCCGATATCATAAAGGTTTTATTCTATATCAAAAATGGGGAAGATTGAACTTGGTTTGAGGGGTTTTTGTGGAGTAAAACCTTCAAATTTGTTTTTTGAAATTTTTAGGGCCAAAAACTTCAACCCATTATTTGAAGCATCAAAAGGCATTTTTTGTTCAATTAAACATTACATCTAGGTTCTTAAGAACCTAAGCTCAACTTACCTCACTTTGAAACTGTTCAAAGTTAAGGAAGTAGAATCCACCTTTGAAGCTCAAGCTTTAGTGGTGTTTTCTAGTTTTTGAGCTATTTCAGTGTGTATACACGTCAACTTTTACATGTAAACATATAGTGCTACTTTATAGATATGCAAAATTATAAACACATTCAAGAAACAAACATTCATGTATAAAATTCTAGAAATGTAAAAACTCTCATGAGTTTACTTTTAAATTACTCCCAGCTGGGATGAGTTTTTACTGAGGTAAGAGGGGGTATTTATAAGGTTCGAAACGAGTTGTTGATAACTTGTTTTATAGATGGAGTTTGGGCGGATTTTGCAGGTTTTCATTGTTATTTCACTGGATGTAAATAGGGTACCATAGGTTACCCACATGGTACAACCTATGTTGGTTGACCAGCTGGTGCCATGTCACCAGGGGTGTAGGGTAAAAAAATTTGGGTTTGAGTTTAGGTTCTTGGATAGTTTTCATATAGGTTTTAAGGTTTTTAGTTTATTTTATCAAAGTTTAGGGGATTTTGTGTAATTATACAAACTTAAGGGAATGGTTTATAAAAATTCTATAAATTATATGTCCTTAGATCAAACTTTGAGTGAAAGTTGGGATCAAATAGTTTTAAGAATTCGTAGAGCATCCTAATTCTACTTATAGGGGCATTTTAGTAATTTAAGAAAATTTTGGGGGTTTGCTTAGAAATTTATCTATTTATAGTACTAAGGGCTAATTTAAGGTCTGCTGTTACATTTTTCCTACGAAAAAAAAATCGTCCTCGAAATTACCTGGGAAAAGCGTGGGGTATTGTTATCTCATCATGTCTTTTGTTTCTCATGTCGTGTGGGTTTTTCGTTAGAGAATTTTTTCTTGTCGGTCGAGAATTTGGATAGGAATTTCTTCAAATTTGTGGTTGGGTTCATTGATGATACCTTTCCAAGTAATAATGTAACTTGCATCCGGGATTTTTTTTCACAATTGCGAGACGTGATATACGTTATGAAAATTAGAGAGTTCGGGAGGTAATTCCAGACAATAAGTTAATGTTCCTATACATTCCATAATTCTAAAGGGACCAATATAGTGGGGTAATAACTTTCCTTTCTTTCCAAATCGTATTACCCCTTTTCATGGATATACTCGTAAGAACACTTGATTATTTACTTGAAATTCTAAGGGCTTTCGCCGAGTGTTGACGTAACTCTTTTGTTGACTTTGGGTTGAATGCAATCTTTCTCTAATGAGTCATATTTTTTTGTTGTTTTAGTAATGATTTCAGTCCCAAGTGAATGATTCCCTCCAGATTCATTCCAGGATTAGGGCGAATGATAGGCTCGTCCATACAAAGTTTCGTACGGGGTGGTTTGAATGCTGGTTTGATAACTATTACTGATTAGGCATAAATTCTTTCGAATTTATCCCCTTAATTTAGGGTTTTTTATCGCCTCGAATAATGTAATTCATCTTGATTTATCTCATTTATATTCCATTGACATTTCTACATAGTATCTCGAGTTTGGTGCCTTTTTCATGATATTTACAGGTATTTATTGCTAAGTAAAGAAAGGAAAAATCCAAAGCAAAAGGTTGAAGCATAATTTCTATCAGGAATCTGGATGAGAACCCAAAATGAAAGTTGAAGACCTCTAGTCCACAAGTACGTAGGAAGAAACGGCGTTAAAATCCGAGTTCCGGGGAAGAAGTTACGAGGTTTCAAAGATGAGAGAAATCAAGAAAAAACTCTAGAGGAAAAAGTAGGGCGATCCGGACCTTTTAAATAAAAGGGTTCGGACCGGTTTGGCCGCAAAAGTTCTGAATGAAAATAGGGGTGATCTGGACCTTTTTAAAATAAAGGATCCGAACTGCCTCTACGCTGAAGGCTGACTCAAATGAGGGAGCGATCCGGACCGCCCCTGGAACTCGATCCGGACCGCTTTTGATTTTCTCAAAACTTCATCTTTTTAGAAATTTTCTGATTGGCTCTCTTGTAAAAAATTTGGAGACTATTTATTCAAATTTGTTACACATTATTAGGGGTTCAAAATCATTAGGTTTCTAAGCAGTAGTAGAAGGGTTTCTGTAACCAAAAACCCTAGTTTTTGAACATGAGTGAATATTGAAGTTTTATTTTTCTAATTTTCTTCAATACAAGTAATATTTTTCTTTTAATCCTTAAATTTTACTTTTATTAGTTATTTGTTTGGATTCAAAACGTTCTTATTCCTTATTCTCCATATAACATGATGTTTTGCTTTTCAAAAATCGAGTTTTTATTTAGTTTAGTTATGTCCGGCTAGGTTTTTAAGGGTCGAGGTGCATGAAATCAACCCAATATAATTCATCATAATGGGAAATAAATTTTTGAATTAAAATCTTAAAGGAATCGTGTCGCGCAATTATCGCAACCGTCGTAGGACTTTTGATCTCATTTGCCCTAGACGCGCGTGTTAGTTAATGCGACACTGCTTTATTCTTGCCTTTGATTTCATATGATGCGAGCTTTGTTCCTTCATATACGTAATGCTTAGGATTAATAAAGACCGAATTCATTTAAAGTTTTAATTATGAAATCTAGTATCCTACTAGGTGAATTACTAGGGTGTGGGGGATTGTAACCCGATCTATTGATTCCATTCATATTTAATTCCTTCATATAATTGTCTTATGTTATTAGGTTAGATAAACTAGTTGAATTTCAAAATATTTTAATTTAGTTGTAGTTAAATTTAAATTTGCTTTTAGTTCGTAGAGAAATTCCCATTAAAATCATCTTTTTGTTTCTTTTTAGAGTCAAGTAAGGATTTTTTATCTCTCCAACGCCGTCACGTCTCCACGTCCTATTTCCCTGAGGATCGATACCCCGTCTTATCGAGTTTATTACTTTCGCGATCGGTTTGCACTTGAACCGTAATTAACATGCACTTTAGACACAAATTGAGTCATGTCAATTACTGTAGGAGAATTCGATCAACACAAGATGCTTGTTCCATGAACCAAAAAATTCTAATGTACAATCTCTAACATATCTTTTAGAGTACAAATTAGTCATTCGGATTTAATTTGGATATGAAAGGTTGTGCTTAGGTAGAGTTTGGTTCCTAGGGTTGTCCGTAAGGCTTGCCAAAATTCTCCTATAAATTTGGGATCCCAATCGAATACGATAGAAATAGGTACAACATGTAATATCATAATTTCTTTGATGTAAAGTTCACTCAATTATTGAAAAGATTCGGTGGATCCAGTTAGTAGAAAATGGGCAGATTTTGTAAAAAGATCAATGATTACCCATATCGTATTGAAACCTTGAATCATTCGGGGTAATCCGCTTACAAAGTCCATGGTTATATTATCACATTTCCATTCTGAGATAGGAAGTGGCTGGAGTAAACCTCTAGGATGTTAGTGCTCAATCTTTACCTTCTGACACGTTAGACACTCGGTTATGAAGTGTACAATATCTTTCTTCATGTCTGGCCACCAATAATGTTTCTTGAGATTCTGGTATATTTTGGTGATATCGGGGTGAACCATGAATTTATAATAATGAGCTTCATGTAAGATTTCTTCTCGAAGTGAAGATATGAGGGAAACACATACTCGATTTTTGAATTTTAACCCATGCTCGGGGTCCAAAGTCCAATATTTTTTTTCGGAGGTTATTTTGAAGTTTCTGTTTTGGGGAATGCAAAAATTCATCTTGATCTTGAAGGATCGCGAATTTCTTATGTAGAATGGGGCGAGCAATAAAGTTTCGTAATACAATTCGGGTTGTAGAGGAGTCTCGTTGTGAATTGAAATCTCTAATAGTTTCCAAAAATACAAATGTATTATGGACACTTCCTTGGGTTGTGCGACTTAAAGCATTTTCAACTACGTTACCTTTTTTGGGATGGTAAAGTAGGCTAAATTTATAATCTTCTAAAAATTATATCCATCGTCTCTGTTGAAGATTAAGATCTTTATGTGTGAATATGCACTTCAAACTTTTATGATCATAGAAGACTTGAAATTCTTCTCCATACAAATAACATCTCCAAATCTCTAAAGCAAAGACTGTTGTGGCTAATTCAAAATCATGTACCAGATAGTTATGCTCATGAGTCTTCAATTTTTTAGAGCCATACTCGATTACTTTACCTTGTTTCATCAACACATTGTCGAGTCCTTATAAATAAGCGTCGGTATAAACATTATCGCTGATATTAATGGAGAATGTTTAAGACGGGAGTAGTGGTCATCTTTTTTTTCAAAATGCAAAAAACTTGTTCACACTCAGGGTTCTATGCAAATTGGACATCCTTTTTCGTAAACTTCATTAATGGTAGGGCTATTCGAGAAAATCCTTCCACAAAACGTTAATAGTATTCAGTAAGACCTAGAAAGCTTCATAGTTCTATGATGGTGGTAGGTTGAAACCACTCAAAAACTGTCGTGGTTTTGGTTGTATCTACTTGTATACCTACTTTCGTAACTACATGTCCAAGAAACTTCACTTCTTTCATGAGAAAATTTCATTTTCTTTGATTTGCGTACCACTGATGTTTTCGAAGAGTTTCTAGTACTATACATAAATGTTCTTTGTGTTCTACTAGAGTTTTGGAATAAATTAGAATGTCATCTATAAACACGTTTACAAACTAATATAGGAAAGGTCAAAATATTCTATGCATCAGATCTATAAAGGCAGCAGGGGCATTAGTTAAACCGAAAGACATGACCAAAAACTCAAATTGGCCATAACGAGTTTGAAAATCAGTTTTGGATATATCTTCTTCCTTCACACTTAGTTGGTGATAACTAGACCATAAATAAATTTTGAAAAATATCCTTGCTCGTCACAATTGGTCAAACAGTATATCCTAGGCAATGGGTATTTATTCTTGATGGTAACTTGGTTCAATTTTCAGTAATCAATATATAGCCGAAATGACTCATATTTCTTTCGTACGAATAAAACTGGGGCTCCCAAAAGGGATGTGCTGGGCGCATAAATTCTTTACCGAGTAAGTCGTTCAATTGTGTTTGAAGTTCTCTTGATTCCAAAGAGCCATACGGTAAGGGGGTATTGAAATATGGGAAGTATTTGGTAATAGGTTGGTGAAAACTAAATCTCTCTAGGGTGAAGTAATCGATAAATCTTCAGGAAACACATCTTTGTATTAGGTCAAGATATCGGAAAGGGAAGAGGTCTTCTTTTCACTTATCAAAAAAATAATAGGTTGGCGGGGATTTATTCCTTGAAAATAAAATGAAGTTTGGTGAGGTGAGGTGTTTTAAATGTTACCGTCTTCGTATGACAGTCAGTGTGAGCATAGTTTGGAGATAAAAAGTCCTTCCTATTATTAAATCAAATTTTGTTAAATCAAGGACAATTAAGTCTAGGGTTAATGTCCTGGCTCCAAAGCATAAGGTATGACGTTTACAAATTCTATTGGTAACGACCATTTTTTCGTTAGCATTCCTATGGTAAAAGGGTAAGATAACGAACTACAAGATAGTTGTAACCTAGTCAGACATGACTGACTAATGAAAGAATGTATGAATCCATAATCAAATAATATTTGTGCTAAAATATTATAAAATGGAATATTACCTTCGACCACACCTTGGTAATTTGGATTTTTTGAGGGGAAAAGGGAGGAATTTCGATAATGATTCTTATTAACTGGTTCCTGCTTCTTTTCACGGGGATTTGATCGCGATGGATGGTTAAAGTTATTGGTGGTATTTTTTAAAGGAGGTTTAATAAAGTTAAGGGAGGTAAAAGGATGACTCATTTATAGAATTGGGCATTGGGGTCTTAAGTCTCCAACTTGGTTGCATTCATGGCATCGTATAAAAGGTCTGTTGTTATTGTGTTAAATTTGGTTGAATGCTCGGCCATCCTTGGGTTTGTTGTAAGGGTGATATCGTTGATTTGGTTAATTCCTAATAATATATGGATTTCGAGAAGGGTTAAAATTCGAGTTGGGTTAGTAATTTTGGGAATTTTCTCTATAAGAGAGGATATTTCAATAATTAGGTTAAACTATTGGATCTACAAAGGGATAACAAAAGATTTTATGGTTTAGCATAAACCTCGTTCAAAATGCTTGCAGTTTTTGGGCTCGGTGTCAGCTTATCCCTGGGCATATCGAGATAGTTTGGTAAACTTGGCTTCATGATAGGCCACTGTCATTTGTTGTTGTTGTAGATTTAGGAAGTCTACGATCATTTGATCTATTATGGTCTCCAAAAAGTATTTATCATAGAAATTTCTTCAAATTATCCCCATGTTAGTTCATTCACATTTAGGGAACGTATGATGGACTGCCACAAAAAATCTGCTTCGCTTCCGAATAGATATGAATCAAACTTTACCCTAAGTTTAGGGATAATTCAAACTCCATCAAGTACCTTAAGTGTTTGGTGAATCCATTTCTCTACTTCAACTGCACCAGGCTATCTAAGAAATGCAGGAGCTTTTGTCTCAGAAATTCCTTAAGGGCGTTCATCCTTTGAATTTCTTCTGAAAATTAATTATTCACAAGGGGTGGAATTATATTTTGTCATTGCTGGGTCAGGGTAATTAACTCTTGGAGGCAACGTAGTAATCCTTCATTGGTGGTAGATGGATTTGGCATTTGTGGAATCAAATTTTCTTCTTGAGTTCCACTGGTAGTTGCTCGAGTAGTAACCATCCTATATAAATAATATTATAATAGATAAATTACAAATAAAGATACTCCAAATGACCCATCCTTTTTTATCATATTAGACTTTCTAGTACATAGTTAACGTAGAGAAAAGAAAGAAGAAGAAAATACACAGCTGTCAATTCTATTTACAACATAAAAAGAACAATAGAACTATAAGGTTATGCTTTAGTGATGATCATGGAATGAGGGTTGTCATCTACTTGCACACTTAAACTTGTAGATATTATTTAATTACAGCCACATTTTGGTGATTGTTTTAAACCATTCGGGTAACTACTTGATCATATTCGGGATCAGCGTCATCTTCAGAAGGATCGGAGTCATCATCATATAAGAGTCTGCTGAATTTGTGGTATCGGTAGGAGTGAAGATATTAGTAATGGGGGAAAGAGGTCCATAGTCTATTAGGGAATCAAGAGGAGTCGCGGTAACTTCATTGGATGGTTCCACGTCCCATGCGAGATGGATCGTTTGCTGCCTAAATTCAAGATCTTCGAAAAACCTTTTATCTTGTCGAGTGGACTAAGATTCTCCCACTAGACGACCAATGAGTAAAATGTGTTGAATTTCTGGAGTGGCAATTGTCCAGTCACGGTCGATGCTTGTGATATGTTGGCACAATTTGGCATATATTCCTTGTTTGATAGCTCGCTCAAAGCATTCGAGCGTTGAGTCACGAATGTCGAGATAGATGTCGTCCCAAATATTCATTGTCGCAAAATAGTATGAGTAATAAAATATAATAAGAATAATATTTAAAGTAATAATCATATAAGATGTAGGCGAAGATCCTCGTATCTGTCTAGGTATAAAGCCCAGATACACCCAGATACCATGTCGACCCATCCGTGAATTTTATGTTTTAATGATAAATAATAATAAAATGAAATAGAACAATGATTTTTGTGCAGCAGAATTCAAAATACTTTTAATATGGGGATGCCTAGCATCATATTACATATCGAAGCCTGGAAATAAAATAAAGTAAAATATTATTCGTTCATGCCATACAAAAATTTAAAGCTTCAAGGAAACACTCGGGATTCATAAGAGTTGATAAGTTACGGTGTAGATGTTCCAATGGGGACTACCATCCTTGTCTTTCACTGCCCACACATACGTAACTGGGAATAATTTCGGGGGTAGAAAAGAATAGAAGTTCAAAGGCGCGGGCGGTAAGTGGTCTTCTTCAGGTTCGTCGTCCATCTAGAATAAAAATAATTATGTAGACATGCCAACTAGATAATTTTTATTTCTATACAAGATATAGAAGATGATAAGGTGTTAGAAAAATGATGAACGAAAATTATCGAAATTATACCGATTGAAAAAAAATGAAATATTATAGGACTGTCAGGGGTATACTGAAGTCTACTGATATATAAATGAATAATATGGTGAAGATAGCTGGATGAGAAGAGTATCAAGTTACTTTGATCATGGTGCAAATTATAACACGATAACCCATAAATTATCAGTTATAAGGCTTCAACAGCATTAACATACCGTTACAATATCGCTTAAGGCATAAAATACACTTGAATAAGCAATCCCAATAATCGGGGAATATTAAAATATAGATTGGCACACTTAGCTAGAGTGGCAGTTATATGTATGTAGCAAGTAATCAAAACTAGGCACTCAATATTTGAATCCTATAGGCCAATTAGAATTATCGTGGTATATCGAGGTCTAATCCCTGAATTGTAAGGTATACTACTTGGGGTTTTACTGATAGGTATAATAAATTGAAGGGTTATATGAAATTATTCATAATAGGTTGCAAGATTATACCACAACAAAGGGTAAAGAGGTTTAGCGGTTCGGGTATAATGGTTTATCATCTACGAGAATAATCAAGAATATCAAGAGAATCAATTATACGATATAAATTTGAACTATTCAAAGGAGTTTGTATTTGAATTAGGAGTTTAAAATTATCGCAGAGTGATATTGCAATCAGTAATTAAAAAACATAAGCTCAAATTGTCTAATATTGAAATGTAATCACCTATGTTGAGTTTTATGAATTTCGATTGGTTGTGTGACAAATTTGTTGGGTAGATTGGATAGTCTGAAATCATAACAAGTGTAAGTAGGTCATATAGGTTCAAAACAATGTTTATGTGATGTAGTAGGATGTGATTTCAAAAGAGATTTCAGTGAAAATTTAACTAAGAGGGCATAAAGCATAAATTTTAAATCTTTTTAAATAAATCTTTTTTCCTTATTTTATTAGGATATAAAGTTAGTGACAAAAGTTAAAGTAGTTCTATTTATACTCAAGTAATTATAGAAAAAGTTTAGGAAAGCCTTGAAATACTTGAAAACGTGGACGGGGGGTTATGTGTAAACATAATTTTTTTAAAACTCAAAACTGATTTTCTTGAGAAAATACTTTCCTGGAATCCAAACATGGTGATGTGAAATACTAATTTGTTCAGAATAAAAAAAATATAATATTGAAAAAATATCAGAATTTTTTATTAGAGACGCGTCCTTAAGCGCTCAGTCAAATGTGTAACGCGCTTGATTTGACTTTTACTTGCGCACGTGTAGCTCAGTCACCTTCAACCACTCAACATTTTAACTTTAGCATTTCAAAACTTTGACCTTGATTTCGAAAGGTTTTAGAATTCCATTTAAGTTGATTCATGAATGAAAGTTGCCTAATTTTTAAAGAGGAATGTAACCTTATTGGTTTAAAGAATTTTGGTGGGCTGAATCGAGCAATTGAATATCTGTAAAAATAGTGAAATCTTGACCAAACAGAATTGATTGAAAGATATGATTCTCTTTTATGCATCACAAAGGTTTTATTCTATATCAAAAATTGGGAAGATTAAACTTGATCTGAGGGATTTCGGTGGAGTAAAACCTCCGAATTTGTTTTCTTAAATTTTTTGGGCCGAAAACTTCAACCCATGATTTGACGTTTCAAAATCCATTTTTTGTTCAATTAAACATTACACCTAGGTTCATGAGAACCTAAGATCAACTTACCTCACTTTGAAACTGGTTCAAAGTCAAGGAAGAAGAATCCGCCATTGAAGCTCAAGCGTTAATGGTGTTTTCTAGTTTTTGAGCTATTTCAGTGCGTATACACATCAACTTTTACATGTAAACATGTATATCTACTTTATGGTTATGCAAAAACATAAACACATTCAAGAAACAAACACTCATACATAAAATTATAGAAATATAAAAACTCTCAAAAGTTTACTTCGAAATTGCACTCAGCTGGGATGAGTTTATACTGAGGTAATAGGGGGTATTTATAGGGTTTGAAAAGAGAAGTTGATTGGTTGTTTTAGAGGTGGAGTTTGGGTTGATTTATATAGGTTTCAATTGTTGTTTCATTGGATGTAAAAAGGTACCATAAGTTAACCACAAGGTACAACCTATTCTAGTTGTCCAGCTACTGCCATGTCACCAGGGGGTGTAGGGTAAACAAGTTAGGGTTTAAGTTTAGGTTCTTGGATAGTTTTCATATAGATTTTAAGGTTTTTATTTCATTTTATCAATGTTTAGGGGCTTTTGTATAATTATACCAACTTAATAGATTGGTTTATAAAAATCCTATCAAGTATATGTCCTCAAGTCAAACTTTGAGTGAAAATTGGGATCAAATAGGTATAGAAATTTGTAAAGTATCATAATTTTACTTATAAGGCATTTTGGTAATTAGGAAAATTTTAGGATTGTTGATGTAAAAAATTAGATCACTCTAATAATTCAATCACAGATAAATAAATGAGACAAAAGATTTTAAAGTGGTTTAGCCTTATAAGAATGGCCTACGTCCATTGTTATTTTATTGCTGATTGTTTGGGAATTCTAGATTACAAGAAATTTCGTTCTAGATCCCAAAGTTTGGATTCAGGATCAGATCCCTTACAATGAGGATTGGACAATGTATTTATAGCCCTGAGGCTGTAATGTGAAAGGGTAATACATTAAATGATATACATATGAAAGGGTAATACATTTAATGCCTTCTTTACGTGTGCGTCTGAATGATAAGCATTTAATGAACCAGTTGAACTGTTGGTTATCCAGCTATTACTGCTCTGTTCGAGATGAAGCTCGGACTGTCTAAGCTTTCTGGTATTCAAGAGTTCCTCGGAGAGGTCTGTTCCTCGGAGCATATGAGTTCCTCGGTGAGGTCTGTTCCTCGGAGCGTATGAGTTCCTCGGAATAACATGGTTCCTCAGAGCGTGTGATCATCCCGAAAGTGCTTGTTGTTGCCATGTAGATAACCACATGTATTCATATGATTGATCCAAGTCAGCAGATTAAAATTGGTATCAACAGAAGCCCCCAATGTTTCATAGCTCAAAATTTGAGGAGTATGGAACATTCTTTCTCGGAATACGGTAGCTTTAAATAGTTCTTCCTGATTTTTAGGATCATCTCCCTTGTATTTATTTCTCCTTCCCAATTCGTAGAATCATGCTTTTTTGGACTTTTCTGCTCGCTTCGGATCCCGCATCACTTTTCGTCTTTTTAGCCGTTGTTCGCTTTGATTCTCGCTCCAATATTTAATGCCTTTTTAGCCGCCGGTAACGTAATCATCCTTTTTGTAATCATTACTTCGCCAGTTCCCAAGGAAAGGTATTTAAACTTCACAGAGACTCCCATCGTCTTCTATCTTTTCAAATTTTTATCTTTGAGTTTTTCATTGTCTTCTACTCTCTTGTGCGTTCATCTCTTCCGTCGTTCATTGCCAACAACTTCAGTCTTTTTTCTGTAAGATTTTCTTTCTTCTTCTCCTTTATTTCTTTTAATTCATCATTATGGTTTACCCTGTCGAGTCTCTTGACAAATTTCGATCTGATTTTTCTATTTCTTCTTGGGTTGTATTGGAAGAGCTTTCTGAGCCTTCTAATTATTTCAATTTGGCTGAGGGACATTGGTTCCCCAGTCTCTTCTTTGCTGAGTGTGGATTTTCTTTTCCACCAAATCCTCTGTGTCTGGAATTTTGTCAGTACTTTGATGTTGTTCCTGGGGTTTGCATCAAAGGGTTGCCGACGAGCACATCAGGTCGGCTTCGTATTTGCTCCAGTACAAGAGCTACACAACCTTCTTCACTGCTCGTCCAGTGATCATTGAAGCAGATCCAGTACCAGCACCAGCCTCTACAAGTTCTTCGCCTGAATCTCACATTACTTTGAGCGAAAGGATGAAGAAAAGAAAACCTCCCACCTTGTTTGAGAAGACTGCCTCCGGTTCTGGTGAGGCAAAGAGGAGCAGGATCGATGTCCCAAAGGAGGGGACAAAGAAAACTGCTGCAACTCGTCCAGCTGCTCTTGCAAAAATTATCGAGAAGCCTGCAGTGGCTCCGAGCAGGTCTGCTGCTCCGGGAGAGGTGATTGTGATATCACCGACCAAGGGTTCTTCCTTAGCTGTACCTGTTCCCCCGAGGAGGCTGAAGAAGAGATCCTCGATCAATTTGGCTGATACCATCATTCAGCCCCCAGCTGTTGGGACTGAAATTCCCACTTTTGTTCCCCCGAGCTCTGACATGAGCTCGGTAAAGTCCTTGACCATTCCTGAGGTCCAAGGTACTGAAGATAACCTTACTCGGGACATGGTTACTTCTTTGGCTACTCTTCATCTTGCTTCAGTAAGTCTCTTTACTTTAAACTTTTTGTAGTTCCTTTTGTCATTTCTTGTTCCTAACTTGCTTTCTTTTTCTGTTCACAGTTAACGAGCTGATTTAACATAATCCTGAAAAGGATGAATCCATTAAAGCCTCATGCTCCTCGTCCAGTGTGGAGGGGGCTATGGAAGAGACTATCAAATCTTTGGAAGACTCTCGCCAGCAGTATGCCACTGATAAGGCTATCTGGGAGAGAAAGCTTGCCTCCTCCAAGCAAGAAAAAGCTCGAGTTGTTGATGCCTCCAAAGAGTTGGAGAATAAAAAGGTTGCCTTAGAGAAGGCAAATAAAGAGCTCGGAGAGAAGCTCAGGGCTGAAGGGGAGCTTGAGAATAAGCTCAAAGTTGCTGAGGAGAGGTTGGTCCAGCTCCAGGAAGTAACTCGGCAGAAAGAGGAATCTGAACAAAAATTGAAAGTTGCTGATGATTTGCTGTCTGAGAAGGTTGCCTTGGAGAAGGCCAAAAGGAAAGCTGCCGTGAAGAAGTCCTTCAGCTCTGGCTGGGACAAGGGGTGGGATAAGGGATGTGCTGCCATGGTCTCTCAAGTGGACTATGGTAGTCTAAAGTATTTTAGGGATGGACGGGTTGCTGCCCTTCAAGAAATGAAGGTCGACGAGTCATCTGAGCTATTCCAGAGACACATCCCTGGTCCCCCTCCGACTCCAGAAGAATTAGAAGAGGACGAAGCTACCTCTAAGGAGTCTTCAATGGTAGTGGGAGAACATGCCCTAACCAACCAGCTTGCTGCCGAGCAAGTCGTTTCTTCTTCCGAGCAACAGCTGGTGCTTTCCGAACAACCCACAGTTCCCTCCGAGCAACCTGCTTCCTCCTCCCAACCTTCCGAGAAGGTTTTGGGAGATAAGGAAAAGGTGTAATGTTGTTCGGGTTTACCTTTTTTTTTCTTTCTTGTCAAATGTAACCCAAAATTTGTAACTCCAAATTTCATGATCTAATAAAACTTGAGTTCTTTCTTCCATACGGTTGTCTCTTTTCTATTTGTACTCTATCTTGATCTTCTTTTTGATGATTGTCTTTTCTTTCTCTGCTAGTTTCTGGCCAGGATGGATATGCTATCTGCCAATGATACAAAGCTGATGCAGCAATGTAATGAATATTATAAGGCTGGTCACACATACCTGAGTGCATCAGAAGTTACCGACATCCTTGGTCATGATGCTTCAGAACAGGCAGTCGAAGCATATCAGTACCTGAAGTGTCTACTTGACCGAGTTGTAGCCAATAATGTGGCTTACTATGAAATGATCGAGGATCTCCAGTGTACCCTCGAAGACCTTCAGAATCAGTACAAGGAATCAACTGCCTTACTGCATGAGGGGTACGAGAAGAAGTATAAGTTGATCATTGATGACAAGGGCTACGAGAAGCTTTTTGCTGGGTATGATCTGAGGGATAGAACTTTGAAGGGTGAGGTTGAACAGTGCAGACAGATTGCCGAGCTGCTGGAGCAAGAGAATAACAATTTGTAGAAGGAGCTAGCGCAATTGAAGTCTGCAGCTTCTTCTTCAATAGCCCTAATCCCAGTGACTGACGAGGGATTTTCATTTTTAGAGGTTGAGAATGCCAAATTAAGGGAAGAGTTGGAAACCTTGAGGAGGTCGGGCACTTCCACATCTCCTCGGGGACGAGCAAGAGCAGCTTGGGTGCTGGTCGAGGAACAGAGGACAGCGTCTGCCTTAGAGAACCAAGAATTCTAATTAATGGCTAAGAACCAGGCTTTGTCTGACATGTCAAAGAAGATAAGGGACTTGGAGAAACAACTCTCTGCGCAGAAATCAGTCTTGGAGAATAAAGATCTTTTCATCAAGAATATCCACGAGCAGCTAGAAAGGCTAACATATCAGTTCCACAAATAGCCCAGGGAATTCTGGATGGCTGGATACAACGAAGCACTATTCCATTTGAATGATCGTATCCAGAATGCCAACAATGAAGGCTACAAGCAAGGCTGGCTGAATGCCTTAGGTGTGTTGAAGCTCGAACAAGGACACTATCTATGGGACTACCATGATCCCGGGTTGCTTGACCTGCCTGTGCCACTGTACAACTTGGAGATGGAGTGGATCCCTGCTCGAGCCATTCCTCGAAGCTTAATTTCAAAATACCTCGGTGACTATAATCTTCACTCTCAGATCGAGGTATCTCGTCCCGAGCATATATTAGATCGACCTTCTGTGATGAACGTCAGGATACTGAAGGATTTGAACTTCATCAATTCTCCTCAGTCTTTCAATGATCCGCCTGCTGGCGAGGAACCTGTATCGAAAGCTGATGGGAAAAGACCAATAGAATAGGATTTTTTAATGTAACAGTTAGTATACATATCAATGTAACTTTCATTTTATCATCAATGTAATTTATTTCGAATTTAATGAAAAACTTTCATTTCTGTTTGCAAATCTTAATTGCTATTGTCTTGTAAATATCAACACTTTACATTTATGCATATCTGTTAAAAAGATAATAATATTGTGCTGTTCATCGACCAACTTAGTAATAAAAAACTTACAAGTATTAGTAATGTTGCTCGATCACTTAATAATAAAGTAATGAGTATAAAAATGTTTAAAAATTTTTCAACCAACCAAGGTTGTTAAATTGTGCTCGTCAACCAACTACAGTTAGTGGGTTTTTATCCCCGACTAGCCATACTTGGTACAGTTTGGAATATTTTCTCCTCGTCGACCAACTATGTTGGTACAGTTTGGAATATTTTTTCCTCGTCGACCAACTATGTTGGTACAGTTTGGAATATTTTCTCCTCGTCGACCAACTATGTTGGTACAATTTGGAATATTTTCTCCTCGTCGAACAACTACGTTGGTACAGTTTGGAATATTTCGTTTCCTAGCCAAACAGGTTGGCATTTTTAGGAATATTTCTCCTCGTCGACCAACTACAGTTAGTGGGTTCTTATCCCCGACCAACCATACTTGGTACAGTTTGGAATATTTTCTTTTCCTAGCCCAACAGGTTGGAATTTTTAGGAATATTTCTCCTCGTCGACCAACTACAGTGAGTGGGTTTTTATCCCCGACTAACCATACTTGGTACAGTTTGGAATATTTTCTCCTCGTCGACCAACGATGTTGGTACAGTTTGGAATATTTCGTTTCCTAGCCAAACAGGTTGGCATTTTTAGGAATATTTCTCCTCGTTGACCAACTACAGTTAGTGGGTTTTTATCCCCGACCAACCATACTTGGTACAGTTTGGAATATTTTCTTGAGTAGTCTGCCGAGCTGTGCCGAGCAGTGCATAGCACTAGTATTCCCCGAAAAATTTTCAATAAACAGAGAGACTTGCAGAATATTTTCATTTTATTCATACTGATGGAAACTGCGTTACATATACATCACTGATAATACTTGCGCAGGTGCTCTGCATTCCAGGCATTTTTAAACTCCTCGCCTTCTAAAGTTGATATTCGATAAGTTCCTTATCGAACAACTTCTGTAACTCGGTATGTTCCATGCCAGTTTGCCTCCAGTTTATTATGTTTTTGAAATACTTTCTTCAGCACATAGTCTCCTTCTTTCAGGTCGCACTTCTTCACCCTCTTGTTGTAGAACAAAGTTGTTCGCTGCTGGTAAGCAGCATTTCTAATGGCTGCTTCTTCTCTAACTTCCTCGAGCATGTTTAAATCCAGTCTTCTCATTAAGTCGCTGACAGGGGAATTAAAATTCAGTACCCTGTGTGTTGGGAGGCCCAACTCGGCAGGTATGATAGCTTCACTTCCAAACGCCAGCATGTATGGTGATTCTCCAGTTGCTACTCGGGGAGTAGTTCGGTAAGCCCAAAGTACTGATTGTAGCTCATTGATCCAGTTTGCTTTTGCATCATCCAATCTTTTCTTCAAACCGTTCAGCAGCGTTCTATTTGTCACTTCAGTTTGACCATTGCTTTGAGGATGGCCTGGTGCTGAGTGGACCTTTAAAATATTTGACTGATGACAATAGGCGGCAAACTCCTCGTTATCAAATTGTGTCCCATGGTCTGTGATGAAGGCATGAGGGAGACCATATCGGTAAATTATGTTCTTCCAAACAAATTGGTACACCTTCTCGTATGTCATATCAATGAGTGGCTCAGCTTCTACCCACTTAGTAAAATAATCCACTGCGACGACGAGGTACTTGAACCTTCCTCGGGTCGTTGGCAGTGGTCCAACCAAATCAATTCCCCACATGGCAAATGGCCAAGGGGAAGTTATGGGTGACAACAATGCTTGTGGAGTTCTTCGGATGGAGGAAAAGCGCTGGCACTTATCACATTTCTTGGCATAAGCTATACAATCTGCCCTCATCGTCGGCCAGTAGTATCCCTGCGTCATCACCCTTTGTAAAAGTGTCCGACCTGCTACATGTGCTCCACAAGACCCTTCATGGATCTCTTCAATCAAATATTTCACCTCGGTGGGATGTACACATCTCTGCAAACCGGCTATAATTCCTCGTCTATATAAAAAACCATTAGTTAGTACATATCGAGCAGCTTTAAACTTTAATTTCTTAGCTTCAAGCTTGTCAATTGGCAATTCTCCCTCCTCGATATATACCCTGATGGGATACATCCAAGATGGTCCTAAATCAAGGGAGATAAAGTTCATCTTCAGATCTTCATCTATACTCTGACCAGCTAACACTTCAATTGGTATTGTTCGTCGTAGCTCGGTGCGAGTAGCTGATGCTAGTCGAGCTAGGGCGTCTGCTCTCGCATTCTCCATTCTTGGTATTCTGACCAGCTGAATAGCGGCAAATTCTGACAACAGTTCCTTTGCCTTTGCATGATATCTGATCATTAATTCTCCTTTAACTGCATATACTCCCATCATTTGGTTTACAATCAATTGAGAGTCACTGAAGATCACAACCTGCTGTGCCTCCATAATTTTTGCCAAATTAAGCCCTGCAATCATGACCTCATATTCAGCCTCATTGTTGGAAGCTTTGAATTGGAAATGCAAGGCGTATTCCATGTCGACCTTATTCGGAGTGCTCAGAACTATCCCCGGGCCACATCCTGCAGTGCAAGATGAGCCATCTACATATAGCATCCATATAGGTAACTCGTCTTCAAATTTTTGATCAGTCAGAGTTCCTCGGTGTAATATTTGCTACTTCCTTTCATCCTCCCCGAATTTTTCTTGCTCCTCGTCGATCATCTTTTCTTGCCCTTTTACCAACCGAGGTTGGTCTGAGCTCGAATTTAATGATCATGTAACGTCCACTTGCCCTTTTACCAACCGGAGTTGGTCTGAGCCAGTGTTTGTTGATCCTGTAACATCCACAGGTTGATCTGCGAGCAACTCTTGTTCCTCGCCCGGAATCCTCCCAACTATCTCTGCATCACATCCTATAACATTCACATGCCCTTTTACCAATCGAAATTAGCCTGGGCTTGTGTTTGTTGATCCTGTAACATCCACAGGTTGATCAGCGAGCAACTTTTGCTCCTCGAGGGTATCAGGATAGGTGAACTCCGCTATGAAATCTGCTACAGCCTGCCCTTTTAGTGATGACCTGGGTTCATAAATTATATCATATTCTCCGAGCTCTATTGCCCAGTACATCAATCTCCCTGATTTTTCTAGCTTGTGCAGGGCTTGTCTCAATGGCACATCGGTATATACTACTATTGTATGAGCCTGAAAGTATGGCCTCATTCTCCTACTCGCCTCAATCAGTGCCAGTGTTAATTTTTCCAGCCTTGGATATCTGATCTCTGCTCCTCGGAAGGCCTTACTTGTGTAGTAAATTGGCTTTTGTACCCCATTCTCCACTCTGATCAACGCCGAGCTAACTGCATTCTCGGACACTGCAAGGTACAAGTATAATTTTTCTCCCATCACTGGCCTGGACAACAATGGGGGTGTTCCCAAGTATCTCTTCAAGTCTTGAAAAGCCTTCTCGCATTCATCATTCCACTCAAAAGTCTTTCTGAGTGTCTTGAAGAATGGGATGTAATAACCCGCCTAATAAGATACCGGGCGATCACTCCAATATTAAATTAAAACAGGAGTCACATATGGATCATCCTTAGCATCACTGTCGAAAATCCATTTAATTACTAATATCCTATTAGGTGGCCGTTAAAAACTTTTACTAAACTACTCTTTTTAATGAATAAATTACAACATCCACAATTAAATGCGTAATGAATTGAAATGAAAATGAAAGGAACTAAAATAACTGAACACTCGGTCCAAATATACAACCATATCGAATGCTGTACTAAAAGAATAAATAAATGCAATTGAGCCATTGGCTGGAGTGTTTATACAATATCTCCTATCTAGAGTACAAGGAAGGAAACGTCTACCGATAACCTGCAAGCATCCACAGCTGCTGCAGCAGACGTCTGACTCGAAAGAATTTCCATCCAGGCGTCCCTGTGTCTGGACACCTATATATATACAGTATAGAGAAAGAAAGGAGAGTAGACAAACGGGTCAGGGCCCGAATGTTTAGAAAATATTTTGCAAGTGCATAAATGCTTTATTTTTAGAAAAATAGTTTTATCTCATATTTAAATTGGTATCGCACTCTCGTGAGATACCCCTCACCTCTCCCCTAACAGTGCACCCCTAGCGCATCCCTATAAACCTCCTAGTCAAGCTACCCTGCTAAACTAATCTAATACCCAACCACTATCTAACCTAGATAGTCAAACAGATGTACTAAGGGCTAAACTTCACTTTAGTCTCGACGCTATGCCATGTTCGTGCGTGGGGTGTCTCGCGAAGCGAAATCCAAACAAGGAACCCCCCCGATACACTACTATGCAGCAAGGTCGATCTTTAAGATCCGCCAGTCCCTCAGTACAGAAAGATATATAATATATATACCATAACATTTAATAATATAAGAGCACTAAGGATTAAACTTCTCCCCAGTCTCAACACTGTGCCATATTCGTGCGTGGGGTGTCTCGCAAAGCGAAATCCAAACAAGGAACCCCCCCGATACACTACTATGCGGCACGGTCGATCGTCGGGATTCATTAGACCCTCGGCACCCAGTTTATACATATACATACATCTACAATATACTTCCGGATAATATAAATATCTCCCGGACTGAGGATTTCTTGATATATAAAGTATTTATAAATACTTATCCTTTTCATTTCAAAAACTTCCATTTCCCTTCTCATATCCAGGAAATGTATTTAAAAACCAATTCATTATCATGAATTGCTTTAATAAATCATATACCTTTTCAAAAGCTAGTTTTATTATCATAAAATGCTTTTCCTTATCAAATATCCCATTTCCCTTTTTATACTCAGGAAATGTATTCAAAGACATTTTCATTATCATAAAAATGCTTTGATCATAACATATGCTTCCACATCCCTTCTTCCATCCGGGAAGTGTTACCGAAGCCAATTTAAATATAACCCATTTCCCTTCCTATATCCAGGAAATGTAATTAAAGCAAATCCATTATTATGAACTGCTTTAATAAACGCGTTCTAAGACCGCCCGTCCGGATTTCTCCACTGTGCGCGCCCCTAAATGGCTATCATCTTCCAGGGCCTCCAAGACAACCTGGGATCCTATATCGAAACACGTCAGGAAGCGGCCATGAGCCTGCGTGGTAGCCAAGACCACACCCGGAATCTCCCTACCCCCGCAGAAAATATACAACCATAAGCGCTCCCATGGCCTAGGACTATATCCACCCTGCATCATTAGCCAGGGGGCTTCACCATACGAACGCAACTTCCCTTATGATAGAGATTTAGAGAGGTGTGTAATCCATATTTTATTAATTATGAAAACATTTATTTTTCCATTTTGAAAATATTCATTTATATATTTTCAAAATCATTTCCATCATCATATATATACCTAAAACACACAGTATATACATATCCTATATATTCTTCCTAGAATATATTTATACGGCCATAGTGGCCTATAGCATCTAGCGATGACCAAATATCCCAAAGATTCCCTCCAGGAATCGTAATCATGCATTCATAGTTGCATGATTCTAAATCCAAAGTATTCCTTACTTTGTTCAATACTAATTACCTCAATCATCTCTTAAAGGTTTATTTATCCTTAAAACCCTTATTTAGGAATCCCCATAAAAATCCTAAATGGTAATTCAACTCCCCATACTCTTAAAGGGAGAAAACTAGAAATTCTGGCCTAAGCGAATCGATTCGCCCCTTTAGCGAATCGATTCGGGTGGGCGAATCGATTCGGTTCCCAATCCGAATCGATTCGGAAAGTATTCTGCAAACAGGTCTGTAAATGGCGAATCGATTCGGTCTGTACCCGAATCGATTCGGCCCATTGCATAAACCCAATTCCCCTTAGGCGAATCGATTCGGCCTGTACCCGAATCGATTCGGCCTGTTCGAGGGTCACAGTTTGGGCGATTTCTCAAACTCCAAAATACCCAAAAATCAATCCAAATTCATTTTCATGGTTTCTACTCTACACCAAAAATCATCCCAAACATCTACACAATAGTTTCTAGCCTTTATTTTTCCAATTTCCGATTTGATTTTCGAGTTGGTACTTTCAACCCGGAGCTGTCATCTTGTAAAAATCATATAAAATCGTAGAAAAATCAGAAAAATACGCGGTTGGAGCCCACGCGACCGTATCGAAAAGATCTACAACTTTCGTGTTTTGACCGAAAGCTAAATCAATTCTTTTCCTAGTCAAAAATGACCCTAAAGGCTGCGGTTTACTATTCATCACCTTCTTCGAGAAGGTTTCAGCCATTAAAGCTTCTCCCAAGCTTTTGACGCGTCACCCAACGTCCTACAACCTCAACCAACTATAAATACACATATATTAAGGGTTCTAAATATCCTAGAACCCGGAATCACCAATAAATTTCAATTAAAACCTAAGTTTCTCCAATTTACTATTTTTAGGGGTTTATTCGTTTTAACTCCCAAAAACCCGTTTTATCCACGAATACCCAACCCAAAATCATTAGGGTTTGTTATACCAACAATGATATAAGATATTTATGCATAAAAACAAATAAAGCAAGTAAACACTTGCCTCGTGGATAAAATCCGACGACCTCGAGCCGAATCCCGCGGAGGCTGGCCGGAATCTCCCCCTTTTTTCCTCTTTTCTTCCTCCTCTCTCTCTTCTCTCTCTTTCTCTTCTTTTCTTTCTCTTTTTCTCCCTCTCTTCCTCTTTATATATAGAGAAAAGGGTTTTAACCCTTTAAAACCCAAAAACGACTCGTTTACCCAATTACGAGTTACTTTTACCTCTAAAATTACCCGAAACTCATTTTCGACAATCGGACACTCTTTTCCGACTATCTCGGCCATTCCGAGAATTATGGCGCAGTAGAAATTCCCATCCGAGGTACTTGACCGCAAATCACTATTCCAACCCAAAATAATTAAATGCGGTGTTCTACTCAAAATCTCACTTCTTTTGTCGCTATACTCCGTGGCGACATATAAATAAAATATCTCGACCTATATGGTCCCAAAATAATTTATAACACCCTTCGAAAATCATTAAATCCTCGAAAATCCCAGAAATCACTATTTCGAGAAATTCTCCAAATTGCCACTTAATTTAATTATGGAATTTAATGGTCTCCAAAAGGACGGGTTGTTACATGGGAGACATCTATCAGTTGCTCGTGACACAAATCTGTTGAGTGCCGCTACTCGTCATGTGAGACTCTGTACTTCCTTTTTTGTTGTTGGAGATCACAGCTCTAATAGAGCTTTGATCTTTTCAGGATTTGCTTCAATGCCTCGTTGATTGACAATGTACCCGAGGAACATGCCTTCTCGTACTCCAAATATGCACTTCGTCGGGTCAGCTTCATTTGATATTTATCTAGTTGATCAAAAGTTTGACTTAAGTCAACTAGATGATCGGCAGCTTTCTTGCTTTTCGTCAGCATATCGTCAACATAGACTTCCATATTATCACTGATTTGTTCATCAAAGACCTTGTTCATCAGCCCCTGATATATCGCACCTGCATTTTTCAAACCAAAAGGCATAACATTATAACAATAAGTTCCCCTAAGGGTAATGAAAGAAGTACTTTCCCTGTCTTCAGGTTTCATTTTGATCTGATTATAACCAGAATAAGCATCCATGAAGCTCAGCAACTCGTGTACCGAGGTAGCATCCACCAGTTGATCAATTCGGGGTCGTGGAAAGTGATCTTTTGGGCATGCTTTGTTGAGGTCGGTGAAGTCTACACACATCCTCCACTTGTTGTTTTTCTTCTTTACCATCACCACATTGGCTAACCAATCTGGATATTTAACATCTTCAATGAAACGAGCTTTCTGGAGCTTCTCGACTTCCTCCTGTATAGCTTGATTCTTCTCGGGACTAAATACTCTTCTTCTCTGCTTCACAGGCTTGATCTCTTTGTTCACATTGAGATCGTGACATAAGAAGTTTGGGTCTATCCCAGGCATATCTTCATGACTCCACGCAAAAGTTTGTCTTCTGCTTCTAAGGAAAGTTATCAATTCCTGTTTTAATGAGGCCTCCAACGATGAACCTATTTGAGTAGTTCGCTCAGGGTGTTCGTCGTCCAGAATGATATTTTCAGTAGCTTCTACCACTTGACCTTTCACGAGTTGCGACTCATCCCGAGGATCCAATGTTTCGATTTCTGCACCTTCATCTACTTGATAGGTAGTAGTCTTTTTCTTTGATTCTTCCAATTCATCTTGCTCGATGGATGAATAATAGCACTCCCGAGCTACTTTCTGATCACCTTTCACAACTCCTACTCCGAAGTTTATTGGAAATTTGAGGCACTGATGCACTGTAGATGGTACAACCTCGAACTTCTTCAATCCTACTCTTCCCATGATGATATTGTACGATGACTGGACATTCTTATCCATCACGAAGAATCATATTCTTTCCGTCTGACAAGCAGGCCATGTACCAATGAATATATCCAACTTGATCGTCCCAAGTGGAAATACTTTCTCGCCAGCAAAACCGATGAGGGGTCTGTGGTAAGGCTTCAATTGAGATAGCTTTAAATTTAAACTATCGAAACACGAGTAGAACATGATGTCTGTCGAGCTACCGTTATTGACCAGCACTCTTGAAATTATTACCTCCTTCATTCTCATTTGGATCACTAGTGGGTCGTCATGAGGATACATAACTCATGCAAGATCATTCTTTGAAAACCGAATGACCAATTTTTCTTTGTTCACCTTTCTCAGGTGATCTTCCTCAGCTAAATTTATTCGCTGAATGTACGAGCAAGCTTGAGCCTCTCCGAGGTAAGCTTTTCTTTCTGCAGTAAGGTCTCCTCCTCCTGCATCTCCTCCTATAATAACATTACAATCAAATGACCCAAAGGGTATTGAAAATACCTCTCGTTCTGGCTGCCTTGGTTTCTTGGGAAGATCGGGGTCATCATCTGGATCATCTTCATGGTTTCTCTTCTTTTTCTCCTCTGCTCGACGAGGAGATCTAGACCTCTCTCTAGTTCGGTCGTTGTTTCTTCTTTCGCCTCCCCTATCAACATACTTTGCTAGCTTTCCTCGTCGGATGAGTGTTTCAATCTCGTTCTGAAGAGCTATGCAATTTTTGGTCATATGGCCATGATCCTTATGGAACTCGTAATATTTCTCCCTATTCCTCGTGTCAGGATCTGACTTCATTTTCTTTGGCCAGTTTAACTCCTCGATGTTCTTAATTTCTTCCAGGACGTGGTTGATATTTGCCTTCAAAGGCGTGTAATTATCAAATTTCTTCAAGACCTACCATGACGACCTACTTTTGGAATGTTTGTCACCACCATTGTTCTTATGCTCTTTCTTCTTAGCTTTATCACCTTCCACCTTGGTTTCTTTGGCGTCCATATTCTTCTTCGCAGACATAGCCTCCTCGGCATTCATAATCTTGGACGCTTTTCCCATCAGGTCCGACATGGTTCGAGGTGGATCTTTAGCCAAAGTGTAGTACAACTTGTTTGGTAGCAGTCCACTCATGAAAGCAGTAATCGCTGTCTTCTCCTCATAATCAATGACTTCGAGCTTCTTGTTATTAAAACGAGTTATATAGTCTCTAATACTCTCACCAGCTTTTTGTCTAACACTTAACAAATGTGCTACTCGTTTAACTGGCTTTGCTCTGAAGCAGAAATTCCCAATGAATAACTCGGCCAGTTGAAGAAAAGTTAAAATCTTACCCCGAGGAAGATTATTATACCATATCTGAGCAGATCCGATAAGAGTTCCCGATAATGCCCTGCATCTCATCTCGTCTGGGATAGCATAGATGTCGGCAGCAGCTTGATATTATTCTATATGAAGGACGGGGTCAGTCTTCCCATCATACTTGGGAGTCACAATAGGTGCTTTAAACTTCGATAGTGTTGGGAAATCAACAATGTCCTGGACAAAAGGTGTTCCCCGAACAAAGGTTCGTTGTAGAGGGTTCTTGGCCTTAGCCATTTCCCCTAATCTATCCTCCAGCCTCTGAATAGATTCTTTCCAAGCATCATTTCCTTCCTTGGGCCTATTGGTTCGAGCAACAGATCACGTTGAAGTGGCTTCCTGGGATTTATCTCGACGAGCAGATGGTCGATCATAGGATCCATCTTGACGAGCAGCTGGTCGCGACTGGGCAGATCCTTCCCTTAAATCTGATGGTCGTCGAAAGCTCCTCGACGCCGTGTTAAGAGGACTTTTTTTCCTCCTAGGGCCTAATGGATCGAAAGGAGAATCCCTACTTAATCTTTCCAATGCGCTGGCCCTTTCTGGGGAGAGGGTGACACGTTGTTCAGTATCCGTGGCTCGCACAGACGAAGTTCGTCCAGGTTGATAAGAAAAATCTTGAGATTCCTCATTGCGATATGAATCATTACGCGCACGGGTATTTCTTTGGATGCTTCGTGGTCCGGAATGGGCTGATGCACCGCCATGGAGGGTTTGGATGAGTTGTCGCATTGTTTCTTGCATGTTGGTTTGGCCCTGAGCCAGACTTGCCATTATTCCAGTCAGATCTGGAATAATTGGTGGTGTAGATGGATTTGGAGGGGTTCCAGCGTTTCGATTGCTGGATTCAGGAATATCAGCCATTGGTAATGGATTGTTATTGGTGAGAAAACGATATTACCAGTCGTTCCCACAGACGGCGCCAATCTGTTGATGTAAAAAATTAGATCACTCTAATAATTCAATCACAGATAAATAAATGAGACAAAAGATTTTAAAGTGGTTCAGCCTTATAAGAATGGCCTACGTCCACTGTTATTTTATTGCTGATTATTTGGGAATTATAGATTACAAGAAATTCCGTTCTAGATCCCAAAGTTTGGATTCAGGATCAGATCCTTTACAATGAGGATTGGACAATGTATTTATAGCCCTGAGGCTGTAATGTGAAAGGGTAATACATTAAATGATATACATATGAAAGGGTAATACATTTAATGCCTTCTTTGCGTGTGCGTCTGAATGATAAGCATTTAATGAACCAGTTGAACTGTTGGTTATCCATCTATTACTGCTCTGTTCGAGATGCAGCTCGAACCGCCTGAGTAGCTCGGACCGCCTAAGCTTTCTGGTATTCAAGAGTTCCTCGGAGAGGTCTGTTCCTCGGAGCATATGAGTTCCTCGGAGAGGTCTGTTCCTCGGAGCGTATGAGTTCCTCGGACTAACATGGTTCCTCGGAGCGTGTGATCATCTCGGAAGTGCTTGTTGTTTCCATGTAGATAGCCACATGTCTTCGTATGATTGATCCAAGTCAGCAGATTAAAATTGGTATCAACAAGGATTTTGGTTAGAAAGTTGTCTATTTAATTGACTAAGGGCTAATTTAAGGGGTGTTGTTACACTCAAGACCCTAAGACACTAGAACATGGAATGCTCTGATACTAACTGTGACATCTCGTTAAATTTATAAATTGATTGATCAGTTCTAAACATAAATAATATGAGAGTAAGAAATTTAGTAACATTCGAAGCATGACTGAACTAGTTAAAATGATATAGATTCTAATAGTGCTACGATAAAAAATATTGAATAAATAAACGACACATCTCTTATACGATTCAATCCATTATGAAACATAAAATCTAACACAAGGATATAAATAACTCATATAAAACAACATATAATTTTTGAATAATTAAATTTGACACCAATATATATAATCCCCAATACAAAATTCGACTCAAAACTGAATACATAAAAATGAAGTCTTAATAACTGAAAATAAATGCTCAAATAAAAGTGAGCTACAAGCTATACACCTACATCCTAGGAATATAGAATGAATCTGGAACTGGGGATTAGAGAAATCTCCAACTATGTACGATCAGGTGTGAGGTGGCAGTTGTGGCCTAGGACTTGTCAAAATAGTTCCACAAATAAGATTAAACCTAACAAGTCTATAATGTATAAGAATATAACTACATTTAGGCCACAATAATAAAAATTCATCTACCACCAGTATTTAAGTTGATTTTAAGTTATCCCAGACTAAATAAGCATGCGATTCTAATCCTAAAGCTGATTGAGGCACATATTACATAATTGCTTCTTGTACTCAAATGCTCGTTACTTTTAATATCTTCTAAGTTATAATTACAGGAATACGCCTATAAGATAATCACAACGTATAATACTAGGAAAATAGCATAATATGATATCCAATTGAGTATGTACCATTCACAACAAAATCATATGTCATTTGATCAAGGCTGAAAACAAAAGTGCAAATGCCAATCCTTAATACATTCGGGCATCACTCGTAAATGCATAGCTACATGATATCCCTATCATATAGCCTTAAAGACATCGAAGGGTAATTACTACGTCATCATAACAAATGTGCGGACCATACACAAGGCTATATAAGAGGAGCCGATCCCATTGGCCTAACTCGGTGGACGAGCACCTCAATATTTTTTATCAGGGTAAATAGGATCTAGTTAAAGCCCATATTAATCAATGGGATACCAAGCGTGGTCAATATTGTACGGGCCTTATGAAATCCCTCCTAGTAGGTTACCAATGAGCACACACACTCCCTGGTATGATTACACATAATTTAAGCGATTCAGTAATCAACTCTTTAGTATGGTCATCAAAGTGATCACTTTTATTCCTGAGTATTATACACGTTAAATGTTAATCAATTATGATAATTTTACTATACTCAATTATGATAGTTTTACCCTTGAAATCCCAGGGTTCTTAAATATATAAATCAAACTCCAATCCCAGTAATTATTAATTGTTTTTATCTTATAAAAAGTTCCTAGAACTAACCTACCATGGGAACCCCTTGCATAACGCCCCAAATTACTCACACTAGGAATAGACCTAGGGTCGAATCGATCCAATGAACCTAGTGGGGGTGGGTTGTTACACCTGGCTCCACTTAACCTATTAATATATAATATATCCACCCTCGAAGATATGATTCAACCATATCAAAATTTGCATAATATATTAAAGTGGATTCATTAATAATATACAACAGTGTTAGAGTTTATACATAATTCACTTAGCTAAAAAGGAAAGTCTGCTAGTCTATTATAACATAAATTGTACTTTAAACAAAAGTACCAAGCATATGTAAATACACAATACCCTCAATAGATAACCCTCAAAATAAGACAATAGGTGTTTTACAAATCACTCGACTCTAAAGAACCGACACTAGCAATGGACGGCCAAATAATGAAATGTTAAATATAAACTACATTAGGCAATTACCTAGTGAATGTACTCACCCACGCACAATTCATTATCAACACATACATAGTAAAATAATTAAATATGCACAATTTATCACACAACTTAAAGACAAAAATTGCACAGTTTAGTTGTCTATAATGGGGACTTATATCACACAACACTATGGCCTTAAAGCCTGAATCTCCCAGCTTAAGCCCTAGTTTGGTCACCCATTAGGGAATTTACCATCAATCGCATCTGCATACTAATATGCAATCCAGACACATGTACACTCACCTCAAGATTTATAAATACTATTTACTCTCCTGATCGGTCTCCTTCCACCCTGACCTTATCTTTTCCTATCAATTAACACATTTAAATATTCAGAAAATGGAGAATAAATACAATTTCAGAACTTATAACTCATTTCTGAGGCATTTAACATTGTTCATTCTTCAATCCTAATCATTTACAAATAATCATTTCATAATAATAAAGTAACATACATATATATGAATTATAATTATATTTAAACATCATTTAGAACTCTAACATAACCATAAGGAACAATGCTAAGAAATTGATTAAAAAATAAGACCAACACCAAATTTTGGTAAGACAACACCTCTATTTTGTATTCGAGAATTCATCTAGACCAAAATACAAAGAATTAAGGGCTTATCTTTGGGGAAAATAAAGATTAATGACTCTATTTTATAAACCAACTTAAATTTCCTCAATTGAAATAATGATTTAGGAGATATTGATATTTTAGTACAATAGGGTCAGACTATAAAAATAACAACACTTATTTTTGGGTAAATTTTACACATTAATCATTACTAATTAGGAACTAATTAAATGTTTTAACATACGTGGTTGGAAAGGTTTTTAATATGGTTTGATATGAACTTTGAATCACCTAAAAATATCTATACTATAAGATATATTTGAGTTTTAGTAATAGGTGTAAAATCTGTCCAACATCAGTTTTTACATATGCACGAATTTTGTAAAATAAATTTCTCCCACTAAAAAATCCAAATCAAATTATTACAAATTCAAATTACTCTAAACACGTAGTATTAACGTATTTCATTTTATTAGATTTTAATAAAATCATTTAGATCACAAAATCCGATAACAAACTCCTAAATTTTTCATGGACATGTTTTGATTTTTTGAAACTTCGACCAACACTACTACTTTCAATTACATCCATGGCTAAAACAAATCCTAATCATACACAACATTTATATAACTAATTTAAACATAATTACCAAGGATTAAAACAAATCATTCACAGAAATAAAACAAAACCCCCATTTACACCCACACATATACACAAATGAGAATTCTTGCTTCTAACTCATTTATTGTTATCAAACTGAAATTATTTCACTTAAACATAGTTGATAGTATGAAAACTAGATCATAATTGCATCTAGTTTAAGAATTTTAAATAATTCTACTCAAAACTCATCTTTGTACACACTAATGCACACAGAACATATACATATACACATAACTTTAGTTTTCATACAAAGAATCCACGGTTTTACTTCAATTTTAACTATGTTGGACGAAAGAAAATGAGGATTAAAAATAATTAACTTACCAATAAGTTTCTACACAAATTTCTCAATGATAAGCCTCCAGCTAGCTTCTCTTTAAAACTCTAAGTAGGAAATTTTCTAGGTGTTGAATGAATGAGAAAATTTTACCCGATTAAGAATTTCTAGACATGTCCTTAACTATATAATTCACCACCCAACTTTCATAAATTAGACATGCCACCACATAAATTTTCTTTAAGTAATTAAATATAGGTCCTTTAATATTTCAAACTAAAGCACGTAATCATATAAATTAAATGCTAATCATGCTAACTAATATAAATCATTATAATTATCTAATGACTTACAAAAATGAATATAAAACACAATACCCCAGGACGAGATGTCACAATCTATTACCCTTGTAGAATTTCATCCCAGAAATTAGGAACACTACACCACAAACCAATAATGGTCATGACAGAAGGGTCATGGTCCATGGTCGTGACCAGGCGGTCATGGCCCAGGATCGTGACCATAATCAAACCTCACATGACACGGGATATGACCAAGCTAAAGGGTGACATACAATGGATATGGTTACGGCCTTAGAATATGACCATGGGGGTTACGTCCATGGTCCGTGACCAATCCATGACTAACTGAGCGTCAAACTCCCGCCAGATTTTAGTCATGGTCCAAGATCGTGACCAGGTGTGTGACAATATAAGATTTTTAGTCATGTTTGGTCACGATCTTGGGTCATGACCATTTTGAAATAGTCATGATGGTGTTCACGGAATCGTGACCATTTTGAAATAGTCATGGTGGTGGTCACAACCCTAAGTCGTGACCAACCTACCATGACCATTTATTTTTTTACATGCCACACAAAATGGTTATGGTCCAAGACCATAACCATGTTACTGATGTGTAAAAAAATGGTCATGGTAGGCTGGTCACAGCCTAGGGCCGTGACCACGTCTTGTAGATATAAACAACCGCGGTCTTTATTTAATTTCACGTGAACTCTCTCTCTCTCTCTCCAGCGAATGAAGCTCCTCCAACGGCCCTCAGTCTCTAGCTAAGGTATCCTTCGTCGACCCTCAATCTCTATTTTCTAATGACGTATATACTGTTTGTGCATTGTATGTGTACTATGTGTGTATATGTATATGTATGCGTATGTATGTGTGGGTTAAAATACCTAAATACCCAAATTTCATTTTTTACAAAATTTATTACATTGGCACACATGTAGTTATGCGCATGTGTGTGTAACTGTGGTGAGTGCACGCATACTTATATAACAAATTTCATAAAAAATGTGAACCTATAAAATGCACACTACACTGGTATTGAAATTCAATTAGGAATTATAATTGAATTTGCATTTTATGGAGTTAGAACTCAAATTATTGGTCATTATGTGGAAATTATTTAGAGTTTCATTAGAATACTAAATAATGTTTGTGGTGTAGTGTGTGCAATATGTTAGAAACTACGTGTGACTGAGTGTTTGTACAGTGCTTGAATGCGTGGAACTATATAATGTAGAAGTTATGTGTGTGTAGTGTGTGAATGTGCATGTCATGTAGAGTGTGTGGAAAAAGTAAAAAAAAATTTATAAAAATTGACCAACACGTGGATTATAATTTTCAAGTTGTAATTTAGGGGAAAATTTAAGCAATCGATACACCAAAAGTTGGGACTCCACTGTATATCTAATTCAAGAGTATAGAGATATTTAGTGGTTGGTTGACAGTCTAAAAAATAGGGAGTTGAGTGAAATAATTAGTAAATTAGTGGCGCAAGTTTAATAAGTGGCAATTCCAAACTTCTCTTTATCTTTTTGGTTATATTCCTTCTTAAGTGTCTTTAAGAGAAAGATTTGTTAGGATTATAAATATAGGCCTTTCCATATATCTTCATAGCTAACTTATCAATATTAGCAAGTTGATAATGGAGATTGAGAAGGATTATTACGATTTTTGTGTGAGTGTTGTATGAGTCTTCCTATGTGTTTACATCAAATTTGATTAATTTCATCTGTAAAACTTTAATTTATTTCCTCAATCAACATGCTAATAGGAAACCTTCTAATAACTTTGATTGTGTAAACTTTTTTGGCTCAGCAAACTCATTCTCAAGTTCAATCTTGATTTTCCATTAGATATTAAATTTTTTGAAATATTCACACCAATTAATGGTAATAATGCAAAATTAATCGAGAAGGAGTTGAACTCACCAGTGAAATATGGCTCAAAATTCTTAGTGATTCTTAATGACTGTAGTATAGTCTTAACTCAATGTCAAATGAACCTTATATATCTAATATTAGTGGTCATCTACATGTTACCTTCCTCACATTTTTGGGCTGTTATATTTATAGAATCATAAGTCATCATGTCTCATTTCACCACCCTCACTCTCCTTTCTCCTTGACATATAAGTATGATTTATGGATATTGATCAACGCATAATAAGACAAGTGGAGGTAGGTAGTGGTTTGCAAGGTACTAATGAAATGGATAGGAAAATTAGTTTTGTGCACATTCATGCACACGGTTCTAATTTACATATGTTCGCATAGGACTCATATGTGAAAATACTAAAATGTTGTAATTGGATTTTAAACCCTAAAGTTGAAAAACTTAAATTGGATCTCAAACCCTAAAGTTAAAATAAGATAAACTTAAACTAGATTGGTTGAAAAACAATAACTAGTAAATTATTTATTATAGTCATTACTTATATAACTCAAATTCATACCATCATATATTTTTCTCGGGAAAAATGAGGCATGGTTATAATCACTGGCAATAAAAGTACGAGAGGTTAAAATTGGACTGTACTTATACCTCTTTTATTAGTGCGAACCATTTAGAGGGTACTCATATTTAAAGTATGGGAGTAAGAAGATTGAATAGTTTAACTACCTTGAAAATCATGGAGTTCATCTCAATAAGAGTACATGTTCAATCGTATTCTATTTTCCCTACTAGAAAGATGGGATAAGGCTGTAGAGAATATATTCCACGTAGATAATCCTAGCGTATCCCTGACCTTGCTTACGTTGTTAGAGAAGGCAAAAAAAAACATTCACTTGTTGTGGAAACAACTCGTACAGGGAGCATTGACCAAGACTATGATATCTCGTGACATATGCATGTTAAATTGGATCTTGCTAATAAGTTGAAGAATATGTGATTTCTAGTTCATGTCTTGAACATCTATAAATCAATCATACATACGCTTCCTCATAGTTGTCCATCTGTAAAAATCCATAGGTTTTTAAAAACTAATTCCGAATGGATGGAGATCAGACATATTGAACATATTTTAAGCCCTATTATGAGAATGTATGTACATATATATAGTCATAAACATAATCGATTAGTTATAATTTCATTTTATTATAATGATTTTATCGCTTTTTTTTTATTATAGATAATGTCGAGCGGTAATGGACAGAATGTACCAAGTGATGAGGTGACACCCCAACAAGGATTCTCATCTCCTGCACCTTAATAAGAATTATCATCCACACATAGTGAGCAATTCTCTACTCCACCATTGGTTCAGTCCACTAATATTTCTACGAGTAGGCAACAAACCCCAAGACTTCAAAGTCCCCAACCACCGCTCCCGAAACCTCCTGAGCAAATGAGAAGAATCCTATTAGGTTCTCCATTCTCGAGAATAATCCCGCTGGAGATAAAAATGACCTCAAGATATTTAAATCTCAAATTTTGTAGCTTTGGAAAATGAATGTGGGAGTTGGGATAGTAGATAAATAGAACTTAGTTGATCAAGCCATCAAAGATGACATTTATGACTAACTATGCAAGCATTTTTCATTCCCCAATCGTTCAAAGCAAAATGTTCCGTCATGGGTTGCTGAGCAGCTGAGAACATATCGGAGAAACCTTTGGAGAAGACATTACCTGAAGGGGGCATCGCGCTCTGACATTTTGGCTCCGAGAAATACAGTTCCATCGAATGTTAAAATACCGGTTGACCATAAAAATATTTTTTAGAAAACGAGGCGAGACAAAAAACTGATCTAGAGGGAGAAAAATAAACAAAACAGAACAAAACAATTGCTATCCATAAGCTGAGGTCTAAATCATATGAATATTTGAAGAGTGAATGGTCAGATAGGACAAAGAGCAGTCCATATGCCGATAAAAAACCTAATCGGGACAACTTGTACGTGCATGCTCGACGAGACAAAGATAATAAATTTCCACCACACTTGGCTCCGACTCTAGTGATTATGACCATTTATTTGTTTATATGTACATGTTATTTAAAATAATGTTAAAATATAAGACTAAATATAATTTCATGCTACATGAATCGATTAATGTCATTAGAAATCAACCCGATTCAAGACCTTATGATGACATTGAAAATGATGCCCTAACCTAGACCTTTGGAACTGACAAAAGAGGGAGGATGGGAGGTTTCAGAAAACATGTGCCGAAAACCAAATTAAAGAACACTACACCTCTCGTAGATGCGCTCTCTTCTTTCAAAAATTAAATCTCGAGCCAAGAGGAAAGTAAGTCTAAGATAGATGGGGATTTTTAAAAGATTAAGAGTAACTTAAGAATGTTGATGAATGAAATCGGTCACCGTGTCTCCTTATTTATTCAAGGTTTTTGGCTTGCGATGCCTCCTCAAGGTTTCCCCTATCCTCCCTCTCAAGGTTTTCCCTCCCAAATGTTGCCTCCTTCATCATTCCCCTCCCTAGTGCTTTTCCCCGCCACAATCTTTGGATCATTGTCATCCACTCACGATGACTATGGCGAGTAGGGCTACTTTAGGAACTTGACCAATAACATGATTATTTGTGAGTGCACACTTGTTTCCTTATTTTTTGAAACTCTTGTTCACAATTGCCCTTTATATATGGACGAGGCTCAAATATCTATAGATGAAGTGTACAACGATTTCCAAGAAATGCCTGTGCACGTAGATAGTGGAGAAGGGAACACTAAAAAACTATGAAAATTATTTTATCACTTGGCTAGTTTATTTGTTGGTTAAGCCCAGGCCATGAACACTTTTTGACAATTTGTAATATTTGAGAACGAGTTGTAATATTTTGTTTATTTAAGTTATTTTAAGTTATTTCATTTGAGTTTAAGTTGTGTTGAATAATTTGAATGAATCATGACTTGTGCGTTCTTATATGCAACATGGCCTTTGTTCCAACCAATTAATACAGCTGAATTGAATTTTAAAAATTATTTAATGGATTTCCCACAATAAAAAGAGTGGATGATGGAGAGTAACCGAATATCTAATAATTATGTAAAAAGCGTTCAAAAATCTATTAAATACTCATATAGAAATCTCAAAAGTGATAAGATTTTGTCTCCGTGCACCCGTTGTATGAACGGAAAACATAAGCCTTTAGAAGACGTTGAATTTCATTTACTAAAGTGGGGAATTTAACAAGACTATAAGATATGGGCATATCATAGTGAAAAGAATATACCTTATGTTTCGAAATAATTATAAACATCTGACCGCATAACGGAACCCCACTGAGTTAAAGTGGTGCATGATTCGCCAACAAATCTTCCTTTGACCGACCTAAATGAATATGCTTACGCAGTCCACCACCATAAAAAAACCAACCTATGGATATAGATAATGTGCCTTATGACCAAGTTGATGTTAAATTATCAGAAGATCGAAAATACAAATAGTTGAAAGCCAATGCAAATAGACCATTACATAAAGATTGCGATGAAGATCACTCAGCATTATATGCTATGATTAGTTTGAATAATTTCAGATTCAATTTGGTTTATCAAAAAATAACGTGACCGTAATTCTTAAGAGGGTTAAAGGCATTTTCTCAAAAGAGAACACATTTCCAAATAATTATCCTAGCATGAAGAAGAGCTTGAAGGGTTTGGGTTTGAAGTAAAAATATATTCATGCATGCAAGTATAATTTCATATTGTACCGTAAAGATCATGGAGAGAAGGATGAGTGTCCTTTATACAGTGAGCCTAGATATGTGGGTTGTGAGAATGTAAAAGATAAGACTATAAAATATCGCAAGTGCTCGTAAGTTCTATAAAAATATGTTGAAGTATTTTCCCTTTAGGCCACGATTAAAACGGTTTTTCACTGCATCGTGGATAATAGAGGCCATGAAATGGCATGCTCGATGAGAGGTGGGTAGGAATCAAATGCATCATCCAGTTGACTCACTCATCTGACAACTATCAAACACACGACATCGTGAATTTACAAAGGAACTGCGCAGTGTCCGTCTTGCATTATCAACCGATGGGTTTAACCCTTTTGGTAATATAAGCACTAATTAGAGTTATTGGGCAGTTCTCATGGAGCCTTTAATTCTCCCTCCACCAACATTGTGCATGAGAAAGGAGTTCACATTATTGTCTTTATTAATACTTGTGACGAAGGATCCCGTTTATGATATTGATATATTCCTAGCCCCATTAATTAAATAACTTAAATAGTTGTGGGATAAAGGTGTGATGAAATTTGGATCTCATAAGGGTGAAGACTTCACACTTAAAGCATGGTTAAGATGTAGGCAATCCACGCCTTCCAGCATATAGGACCTTGTCCGATTGTAAAGTTCATGGTTATTATGGATGTACCATATGTGCGGAGGAAACTGAAGCCATTTGGCTACATCATAGTGGTAAGATGAGTTATATGGGTCATCGTAGATTCATGTCGACTAGTAACCCTTTTAAAAATGACAAGTATAACTTCTTAATCGTTGGCCACAAGCGTAGGACAATAACTATTCGGCTTTTTGGTCAGTAAATTGAGGATAAAGAGAAGGATACGACTGTGGCGAATGTGTATGTAGGCAAACACCCTCAGTTTTTGACCTGAAGCATAAAGCTAGGGTGGATCCAAACCTAGTAAAATGAAGGCATGGTCTAGACGATCAATATTTCATGACTTGTCGTATTGAAAAGGTCACCATATAAGAGATGTAATTGATGTGATGCACGTGGAAAAGAATGTTGCAAAACATCTGATAGGAACATTCTTGGGTGGATCTCATTCAAAAGATGGAAAGCGAGCACGCTGCGATCTACAGAAGATGAAAATATATAAGAAATTATGGTTATAAAATGATCCTATAATAGGAAGAATTTCTATCCCTATCTGCTTTCACTTTGACTAATAGTGAGAAAAATATCCTCCTAGACATGTTCAACTTCAAGACTCCGACTAGTTGTCCCGATAATTTTTGCAGGTTAGTAAGCTACCAAACAAATGACCTGAACTAGTGTAATTCTCACGACTGGCATGTCATCATTCAATTAATACCTCTGCTATTTAGGTATTGCTTCTCTGAGCACAAAGATCTTCATTAATAAATTATATAAATAAGTTCGTCCTTTACCCTACTTTGTGCAAAAGTGGTAAATAAAAAGAACATTAAAGCTGCAAAATTAACTTTAGTCGGGGCAATTTGTGTATTAGAGAAATATTTTCCATCGTCATTCTTCAATATCAGTATCCACCTGCTTGTGCATTTATGAGATGAGGCTTTGTTGCGTGGCCCCGTTAGGTATCTATAGATGTATCCTTTTGAGCGCTTGATGAAAACATTCAGGGATTATGTTAAGTATACACGGTATATTGGAGGACCGATTGCTGAAGAATACATAACTGTGGAATCATCTCTATATGCTCAGGAATATATGCTAGAACAAGAGCTGAGAAGATTCAAACCTCATGGAGAATGATTGATCAAGAAACCTGACAAGTTTGAGATGAATTGACTTTTAGGAACCCTAAAGAGGTGATACTCACTAATCTATAATACGAGCAAGCAGCTCATAAAGTCTTCTAATCGCAAGATGAAGTTGAAAATTGGAGAGAGTAAGTAGCATCAAAATTAACTGAATTATTCTTATTTGATAATATATATTTTATATATTATGACTTAAACTCTACGATTTACCTTTAGGAATTACAAGAACAAAATTGCCCAAAATAAGAGGAGAAATTGCACGATGAATGATTTTTAGGGCATGGATACAAAAGAGATAATTTCCACCTTTTATGTGTGCGGTTATTTATTCATGTGTGGTAAAAACCTTCCATAATATAAATTCATTAATAAATGCAACTTCTAAAAATAGGTCATGTTGTAAACGCAAGGTTCGTATGGACAGTCAGTATATTAGGTTACGCACATAGAAATTCACATTTTAACCAAATTTTATCTTGATTAGCAATTAGGTGTTCAAACAATATAATATCAAAACTAAATTCACCAATCACACAAGCAAACCAAACATGCGAAGAAGATAAGGAAAATATGTTTCAGACAAAACTGAGTATTCAGCACTGTAAAGAGTTTGACAAACACTAATCGACTTACAAACTAATTACCTCCACTAGGCATAATGCATAAAGTCTTAAATCTTCTACATAATGTGATGAAGTTTCGCACCACTCACAGGAAGTAGTCTTCCCTTTGTATCCATCGATTATCCTCAAGATTGTGGAATCCAATCTTCTTCAGCCGTAGGGTCATAACTCCACAAAAATCATCCATAGAGCAAATCTCTACAAGGATTTGATGTAGGTATGGAAACTAGGTTTCTCATAAACTCAACAAATCATATATGGAATGTGTGATTTGGAAAAGCTAAGTGTTTTTCTAAAACATAAAGATGTAAACTTTTGGTTCAGATATTGGGAATTCTTTTCCACCAAAAGTCTTGAGAAAATATCAACAAAATAGGTTTTTATAATAAAAGAGTAAATTTCAAGGAGGCCGCCTCATTCGAACAAAAATGGCGTCTCTTTCAAATGAAAACACTACTTTTGTTATAATGAGATAGGTCCTCGTTCGAACAACATCTCATTTTTGTTCGAACGACCTTCCAACGAAAGTGTACCTGTTAAACAAAGGATTCTCATTCAATGGTCATTCGAAGCTCGTTCTAACGAGAAACAACTTTCGTTCTAACAAGATCTTATTCTCATTGTAACAAGATAAAAAAATTAAAAAATATTTTTAAAATCCATTTTATTAAAAGGCCTTGATTTAAAATGTAAACATCCTAGAATATAATATATATGAGAAATCAAAACCACAAGTCATATACCTTCATTAAAATGTCGGTGAAAAGTTTGAAAACGATGCGTGGTGACTAACATATCTTTGAATGATCGTGGAGGAAATGCAAATGTAGTGTTCGGTTTGAAACTCCGGTTTATAATGAGATATGCCAAAAATAGAAAAAAAAACCTAAGATATGATAAATTATATAATTTTGCTCTTATAAATGTATCTTCAAAGATTTCACGCCTAGTAAAAGGTCCTAAATTTCTTACAAAAAAGTTTAACAAATTACACACCAACGGTTTTGATTTAGTTTCGTATCCATTTAAGGAAAAGATTTTGTCACAAAACAACAAAATTTCAATTTCTTCCTTGATTATTTTTGTCGCTAGCAAAAGTGATAAAAATCTAAAATGTTTCTAACCTATTATGGAATTGTCTAACAAATCCTGGAACTTGATTATTTAGATTTCACAAAAATTGCAGTCTATTGTCACTGGGTGTAGATAGAGGACAATACAAATGCTTGTAAAGTTGTTATGACTTAAAACTTATCATGGTAGATTTATCAAAGATGAAGAGTAAATATTGCATAGTTGACGAGCCTTTTATTTGTTCCTTTCAAAATAAAAAGAAGGTATTCTACTCAAAGTTCATAAACGATGGAAATTGGTCTATTGTTGTGCATGTAACAAAAGGTATGAATACTCAAGAAGACGGATTAAAGGCTCCAAAAGAGTTTGAGTCTGCTCTTGATGACAACCCTAATTTGAAGGATCTTTTAGCTGATTTAGAGGAATATTGAGTATTAAAATATTATTTTATCCTTGACAATCCTATTTGTATCCTATTACTATATTAGCCCTTGACAATCCTATTTGTATCCAAGTTGCATCCTATTATGATATTGACGCTATATTGGGTCTTTATTTTTATTTATGAATGTTTAGTTTGATTTATGAATGGTTACTTTGAATTATGAATGTTTAATATGATTTATGAATTAGCTAGGATGGCATGGGACCAATGTAACTCTAGGAACTGACCGCGTAGTCACAGGACTCCCAATTTGAGAATATGACTATAATTCGCAAATATCTAGACTTAGGCTTAAAAACATGCCGCTAGAGGGAGAAAATCGAAGAGAAACCCCAAATGGCTCCGTAAAGGGCACGAATACCTCCCACGGAACCAATATTCGCAGAGTCACAGAACACCCAGTATTAGAATATGACTAAAATTTTCAAATATCTAGACTCGGGCTTAAAAACATGCTGCTAGAGGGTGAAAACCCAAAATAACCCCCAAACGGCCCCGTAATGGACATGAACACCTCGAATGGGACCAATGTAACTCATAGGTATTAGCTGCATAGTTACGGAATGCCCACTTTGATAATATGACTAAAATTTATAAATGTTTAGAGGTAGAAAACCCAAAATAATCCCAAACGGCCTCGTAAGAGACACAGACACCTCACAAGACTCTCCGTTTGAGAATATAACTAAAATTTGTAAATATCTAGACTTAGTATTAAAAATATGCCGCTAGAGTGCGAAAACCCAAAACAGTCCTTGCACGAGACCAATGTAACTTGTAAAAACTGATTGCATAGTCACGGGACTCCCGGTTTGAGAATTCGACTAAAATTTACAAATATATACTCTTAAAAACATGTCGCTAGAGGGTAAAAATCCAAAGCAACCCCCAAACGGCTCCGTAAGATGCACGAACACCTCGTACGGGATCAATATAACTCGTAGGAACTGATCGTGTAGTCACTGAATACCCGATTTGTAAATATGACAAAAAATTACAAATATCTAGACTAAGGCTTAAAAACATGTCGTTAGAGGCCGAATATCCAAAATAACCCCCAAATGGCCCCATAAGAGGCATGAACACCTTACATGGGAGCAATGTAACTCATAGGAACTAACTGCATTGTCACAAAACTCCCGGTTTGAGAATATGACTAAAATTTTCAAATAATTAAACTTAGGCTTAAAAATATGTCGCTAGAGGGGAAAACACTAAAATAGCACCCAAACGGTCCCGTAAGGGGCACGAACACCTTGCACAAGACCAATGTACCTTGTACGAACTGAACGCATAGTCACGAGATGCCCAGCTTGAGAATATGACTAAAATTTGAAAATATTTAGACTTTAGGCTTAAAAAATTCCACAAGAGGGAGAAAACCGAAAATAACCCCCAAAGGGACCAGTAAGAGGCATGAACACCTCGCACGGGACCAATTTAACTCGTAGGAACTGATCGCGTTGCCATGGGAATCCCGATTTGAGAATATCAATAAAATTTGCAAATATTTAGGGTTAGTCTTAAAAACATGCCTCTAAAGGGCGAAAACTCAAAACAATCCCCAAACGGCCCCATAATATGCACGAACACCTCGCTCGAGACCAATATAGCTCATAGGAACTAATCGCGTAGTCACGGGACACCCGATTTGAGAATATGATGAAAATTTACAAATATTTATTATGATTTCTGAATTAAATAGGATGGCATGTGATTTACTTTGAATTTTCAACTCTGCGGTTACAATATTGCTCAGTTGTATATTAATTTATTCCAAATACATGTTTTTTCTTGGGAGCTGCGTAATTTTTTTTTATTAAATGGATATGGTAACGGATTAAATCCGTGACCCCCAATTTTTTTTAAAAATAAATAAAAACTTGGCCATGATCCAAATTCGTGACCCCCACTTTAATTAAAAAAATAAACAAAAATATGGTCATGGTCCAAGATTGTAACCATGTGTTTATTTTTTATTTTTAAATTGGGGGTCGCAAATTTGGGCCATGGCCCATTTTAAACAGTGCCCACTCATGATCATGGCCGAGGACCATGGGGTCATGGCTCAGGTCCATGACCCAATTTTAGCATCACTCCACCAATGGTCACAGGCCAGGTCCGTGACTATAAAGCCAAATATTGTCCTATGGAGGAGACTGTGACTCTCATTCATCCGTGACCACATTTTCTTATCACGGTAAAAATGGTCATGGACATCGGCTATGACCCGAGGGTCTGGTCATGGTCGAGGTCCGTGACCATCATCGATATATGGTGTAATGAAACACTTGCCAAATAAATGAGGATAAGCCCATTGCATATATTCCTCCCCATCTCCCATGTTGCCTCCTCGATGGATTGACTATGCCACAAAAAATAATTGAGGTAATATTCTTATTCCTTAACACTTTATCTTGCCTCGCTAAAATCTCTACTCATTGCTTAATGTAAGATAAGTCATTATGTGGCTCGATCGAATGTTCCTCTGGCACATGGCTCGAGCCCTTCAAATAGTTGTGAAGCATCGAGACATAAAATGCCCTATTAAATTTATCTAAAAATGATGGTAACTTCAACCTATATGCAACCTCACCCATATTGCTCACAATATCATAAGGTTCAATGTACCTTAGGCTTAGCTTATTTTTCTTCCCAGAACGAAGGACCCATTTCCATCGTGAAACTTGTAAGAAAATCCAATCTCCTACCTTAAATTCAAGCTTCCAATGGCCATTATAGTCATTGATTTTCTGTCGACTTTGGGATAATTTCATTTTTTTCTGTACTACCTTTATCTTTTTCACTGTTTCATCAATTAATTTCGGTCTCAATAGTTTTTATTTACCCACCTATTTCTAACACAATGGGGTACACCGCTTCCTATCGTATAAAGGTTTGTAAGGTTCCATGTCATTACTTGACTATAAGCTATTATCATAGGCAAACTCTACCAGATCTAAATTCTTGTCCTAGCTCCCCACAAAATCAAGAACACGTGCTATAAAAAATTCCTCCAATATTTGAATTGTCCTATCTATCTGTCCGTCAATATACATGTGAAAACTTATACTCGTATTCAGTTTGGTGCCCATAACTGAATGAAAACTCAACAAAATGGGAAATAAATTTTGGATCTCTATTTGATAAAATGCTCATTGGCACCCCATGCAACCTCACGATCTCATTAATATGAAACCGTGCATATCTTTATGTGGTGTACATGGATCTCATCGCCAAAAGGTGGTCAATTTAGTCAATCGGACCACAATCACCCAAATAAAATAAAATCCATGCTAAGATCTTGGAAGACTCACCATGAAGTCCATGGAGATGTTCTTCCACTTCCACTATGGTATCAGTAATGGTTGTAATAGCCCTGCAAGTTTATGATGTTCCCCTTTCACCTTCTTACAAGTCAAATACCTCGCTACAAATTTAGCAATCTCTATTTTTATTCCCTATCACCAATAAAAATCTCATAGGTCCCTATACATCATTGTATACCCAGGAGAATGTCATAGGTAGAATAATGGGCTTCATCAAAGATGTTTCTCCTTAGACCCAATTCCTATAACATAATATACCATCATCTATCCACTACATGTCACTAATCTATTCAAGAAATATAGGTCTTATACGAATATTGGCTAATAAATCCCCTTATAAATAAAATGAAAACTCTGCTCCCATCAACTTCAACTCATTCAGTAAACCTAAAAGAACAAACTGACTACAAGACAGTCTCCTTGTATTCTTTTTTCTCAAAGCATCGACAACCACATTCTCTTCTCTCGAGTGATGATAAATCGTGCAATCATAATCCTTAATTAGCTCTAACAACCTCTGTTATCTCAAGTTCAGATCAAGATGAGTTTAAGTATTCTAGACTCTGGTGGTGTAAAAAGATATCAAAATAAATCCCATATAAATAGTGATGTCATAGCTTAAGGGCATACACAATCACAACTAACACCAAGTCATGTACTGAATAATTCTTCTCGTGCACATTCAATGGCCAAGAAGCATAAGTTATCACTTTTCCATGTTGCATCAACATATAACCCAACCCCTGGAGAGACGCATCGCTATAAATAACATAACTCTTGCTCCCTTATGGAAAAGTAAGTACTGGCGTCATCGTCAACTTAGCCTTCTATAAATGAAAGTTAGCCTCGCACTCATTAGTCCAACTCCACTTCACATCCTTGCATGTCATAGTGGTCAATGGCAGTGAATTAGAGGATAAACCCTTAATGAACTTCCGATAGTCCCAAGAAACTGTGGATCTTAGAGGCGTTTATTGGAATCTCCCACTAAATCTTAAATAATCCTCATGTTCCACCCTGCTCCTTGAATAGATAAATATATCATTGATAAATAAAATCACAAAGGCATATACAAACTCTTTCAACGCCTGATTTATCATATCCATAAAGATCGTCGGTGCGTTTGTGTCTTCAAAAGGCATGAGAAGAAACTCCTAATGTACATACCTAGTGCGAAAAGAAGTCTTGGACATATCACTATCCTTCACCCTCAACTGATGGTAACCCGGTCGCAAGTATATATTCAAAAAGACTATAGCTCCTTGAAATTGATCAAATAAATCATCAATCCTCGACAATGGGTACCTATTCTTAATGGTTACCCAATTTCAGTGTCGATAACCGATACAAATCCACATCGTGCCATCTTCTTTTTAACAAATAGCACATGTTCACCCCAAGGATTCATACTCAAGTGAATAAATACCTACTCAAATAACTCTTGTAACTATAACTTCAATTACTTCAAATATACAGGTTCCATATGATAAGATGTAATTGAATTCGATTTGGTTCTTGGGATCAACCGAATCTCAAAATCCACTTCCCGTATTTGTGCAAGTCTCAATACATTGAAAAATTCCCCACAATCGGGACATTAATCACCCTGACTTCCCTTCTCGCATCATATCATGTATGTGGGATAAGTTCCCTTTATAACCCTTTAGTAACAATCTACGTGCCTCAATAGCTGAAATTAAACATCGAGAAATTAATTTTCGATTGCCAATAAATATAATCTCATCACCCCGGTAGATGAAATACTACCCCCTTGCTAAAACATTCAACAAAGTCATGGTAGGTAGATAACCAATCCATTCCCAAAATAATATCAAAGTCTAAGAAGTCTAAAGGTATCAAATCGACCTGTAACTCTCGTTCACTCACCACTATACTATAATCTCTATATACATCACCAACTACACTCACCTCACCCATTTGGGTGGAAACAGGAAAATGCACATCTAATAAAGATAAGGATCTACCCAAGAATGCACCAAATGTAAAGGAAACCAATGAGTTGTAACACCCCGCCCGCCCGGAGAGAGCGAACGGAGCCCTAATGCGATAAAATAAATCCAAATCCACAAGTGACAAGGTATAGAGCATCTAAGTCCCACAACAACAAAAGAGAAACTACAAATCTCAATCTCTTCAAATTAATACAACAATATTCTCTCGAATAAATACAACTAAAGTAAATATCTAATGCTCTATACATCAAAATAATTAAATACAATCTTCCAACTTGTATTAAAAATTCTCCCCAATATAATCCACGCTAAAGATCATCCAAATTGGTACATAGCATCCCAAATCCACGCTAACCTGCCAACTAAAAGAACATATGGGGAAGTACACAATACGACCGGAATTATGCTCAACAAATACGGATTAGCAATGAATAAAACGTAATAACACGAGTACGAATATTCAAATCACAATGCAAATCTCAAAGCATTTATCAATATAATTTCTCAACAACACTTTAATCGGGTCACCAGGCCTCACCACATCCATATATGCTTTATCAAGCCATAGCCCGAGAAATAGGAATTTTGGCGGGTGCCCAACATCCGTGCCATATTAAAATCTCATGACAACGTGCTCATCAATAATATAATGATACCACATGAATCAAAATAATTTCAACAATCATTTTCCAGATTTCAATGAATTTATCAATTCAAATATGAGTTCAATTAACAAGAATTCAAAGAGAATAACACTCGTGAGATTTAAGAAGCATATTGTGTAAAACCCCATACCTCAAAACACGATGAGAAACCAAAACGATCACATCCTCAAGATCAACTCAAACGATCTACAAAAGCTCCTCCAAGAACCTCCAACAAAATAGCCCCAAGAACACCTCTAATCTAAGGTTGGAACTCACAAATCTCAAGGGCCAATGTGTATATAAAAAGAAGAGAAATATAAAATATATTTGCTTCCAAAATTTGTGCCAAACGTAGGTTAAAAGGGTTGCCCACGACTTCCTTTTTGGAAAATGGAGGAAAATAAAGTTTTTTGATAAAATTATTTTTATTGCTCAAATATGTTGGTTATTATTTTTAAAGGCGAGAATTTCAAACGGTTTCGAAATCGGAGTTAAAACGGATTTTTAAATGTTTTTAACTCTTGGAGTTGTTTTGACTTCCAACTCTTCATTTCTTTGCCTTATTTAAAGGAGTCTTTTAGCTTCCATCTCTTCATTTCTTTGCATTATAAAAGGAAGTCGTGGGCAACCCTTTTAACCTATGTTTGGCACAAATTTTGGAAGCAAATATATTTTATATTCCTCTTCTTTTTATATACACATTGGCCCTTGAGATTTGTGAGTTCCAACCTTAGATTAGAGATGTTCTTGGGGCTATTTTATTGGAGGTTATTAGAGGAGCTTTTGTAGATCTTTTGATTTGATCTTGAGGATGTGATCATTGGTTTCTCATCGTGTCTTGAGGTATGGGGTTTTACACAATATGCTCCTTAAATCTCACGACTGTCATTCTCTTTGAATTCTTGTTAATTGAACTCATATTTGAATTGATAAATTCATTGAAATCTGAAAAATAATTGTTGAAATTATTTTGATTCATGTGGTATCATTATATTGTTGATGAGCACGTTGTCATGAGATTTTAATATGGCACGGATGTTGGGCACCCGCCAAAATTCCTGTTTCCCGGGCTATGGCTTGATAAAGCATATATGGATGTGGTGAGGCCTGGTGACCCGGTTAAAGTGTTGTTGAGAAATTATATTGATAAATGCTTTGAGATTTGCATTTTGATTTGAATATTCATACTCGTGTTGTTACATTTTATTCATTGCTAATCCGTATTTGTTGAGCATAATTACTGTCGTATTATGTACTTCCCCATATTTTCTTTTAGTTGGCAGGTTAGCGTGGATTTGGGACGCTATGGACCAATTGGGATGATTTTTAGCGTGGATTATATTGGGGAGAATTTTTAATACAAGTTGGAAGAATTGTATTATTTTGATGTATAGAGCATTGAAGATTTGTATTTATTTTTTGAGTTAGATGTTGTATTTATTCGAGAGACTTGTTGTATTTGAAGAATTGAGATTAGTGGATTTATATTATTTAGGGTTTATTTAGATGCTCTATACCTTGTTATATTGTGGACTCAGTTTAATTTTATCGCATTAGCGCTCCGTTCGCTCTCCCCGGGCGGGCGGGGTGTTACATGAGTGTGTATCCTAGAGATCAGTAAGTAGATGGGCATCTCTAATGGAAACAAAAATGATACCTTCAATAATATTCAGTGTCGGCTAAAGATCTCTATGGATCATAAAAAAAAACTCAAGCCTGGGTTTGTGATTGTCCTATCAACCCTTGGCCTCTACCCCATATGTCCCTATTTTATCCCTACTTCTAGGACCAATACTACGAATAGAAGGTGATGGTGCACTCAAATAATCTGCTCTCTGATGTCTAGGCTGACCACACCGATAGCACACTCTAGTAGCCATACTCACACAATCTCTCAATAAAAAACTGAATGGCCACAAGTAAAATATGTCATTACTTTACGCGTAGGACAATCTCTCGCTATGTGTCGTGGATGATGATAATTATAACAAGTCCTCTCATTCTCAGATCCGCCTATGAACTCCTATTGTTGTCTCCTGCCAATATAACCTCAGCCTTAAGATCCTCCCTCTGAAGATTTCCATGACGTCTGAGGTTGGGGTCTCCCACTCCACATCCTGGAGGAATAAAAACTATCCTCCATCTATTATATTTCTAGTCAGAGCCTTTTTGTTTCCATAAGTTCCTATGCTTCAGTCCGCTGACACTCATCCATCATCATACGATCCACCATATTAGCGTAACTACTGAACTTTACAATTAGAATTTTATTCTTGAAACCCGTTTCTAACCCATCTTTAAACTTTCTATATTTATTAACCTAAGTATTCATTAACTTTGGTATAAAACAAGATAAGTCTATGAATTTATCCTCGTATTCTGTCATTAACATATTCCTCAAATTAATAAACTTTATAATTATCTCAGCTATGTACTAGAAAGGAAAATATTTCTCATTAAATAGAACAAAAAATATGTCCCACCATATTTCAATAATGTCAGGGGGGGTCCTCATTTTCTCCCACTAAAGCTTGAATGCATCAGTCACCTTATGCGTACTCAAATTCACCTTCTCCCTTTCTGGTATGTGCATCACCTTAAAAATCATCTCTATCTTCCTTAGCCAGTTCTCTACTATAAGGGGATCTATGTAACCCGTAAAGGAAGGGCGTTTCATCCTTAAAAATATATTATACACAGTACTCCCACTCATTTGCCCTTGAAGTCTCTGAAAATAGGTAGTCGAGGATGCCATCATCTGTTGTGTTTTGCCTCGTAGAGGTACTACTAATTCTTACCTAAATTTTGACCTGTAGACACCACATTCTAGTACTCCCTAAATCTCTCCTTAGGTCCCTAGAACCTCCCCATTTCACTACAACATACTCTGAGTACCGATCTAGAGGCTATCGGGCACTCTCGGACCCTGTTTGACTCCGATCAACTCTATCATCAGAGAAAAAGCTCAATGAATCTTCAAAGAGCTCTGAATACCCTTTCCAATGGTCTGATATGTGCTCGAATTGGCATAATGGTTCAAACGAATGAACCATTTAACCACCGAAAATTGATCTAAAGGCCACCGGACGCTCCCAGGCCCCGATTTGACCCCAGTCAACTTCATCGTCAGAGCGCAAGATCTTTGAACCTTTTAAGGGAACTGAAACCCCTTTTTAACGGTCCTCCACGTTGAAATGAAATGGCAAAACCATTCGGACTAAAGATTCATTTTCCCCAAAAAATGGATCTGGAGGCCACCAGACACTTCTGGGCTCCATTTGACCAAGGTCAACTATTCAGATCGAATGAGACTGAATGAATCTTTGAAGGTCACTGAATACCCTTTCCAACGGTCTGACGCGTGCATGAATTAGCCTTGCGGTACGGACAAATGAACCATTTTCTCTAAAAGGGCACCGGGTGATTTCAAGCCCCAATGATCAAAGTTAACTTTTCTAACCAAGCGAATATATTTATAATGTTGAAGTACCTCACATAACCTTTCCAACAGACTACCCCGTGCACAATTCTGACTTACGGTTTGGACGAATAATCCATTACCTTCCGACGACCTCCCGTCCAAAGGACTGACAAGAACTTTCGAGCCCCGTTTGATCTAAAGTCAACTCCCGAACCTGAGAGCATCCCAAAATAATTACCTTTCTAATGGCATGTCCCGTACATGAGTTGGATTTACGAATTGCATTCTACGACCCTTTTTTCAAAAATTCACAAAAATGTCGATTGGCAAGTCAATGTCCTTTCCTATCAGCAGTGTGGCTAGGGTTACTTGTTGATTGGTAGGCCTAGAGATATGCCGATCGGCACCCCCTTACCCTATAAATAGAGGGTGTGACCTCACTCCGAAATCATACCTCAAATCCATTAATATCAGTGATCTCAGCAAAATTCTCTTACAATCATCAAAGTTTCCTTGTGTGAAATACCTTTCCATCTTTCATTCCCATCCTTTTCATACCCAATTTAGAAAAATATCATTCTCTCTTATTCAACATTCATCTCAACACTCAAGGTAGTTCATCAAGGATCAAGATCAAGCTTCAATTCTCCAAAGAAGGTCCAAAAATCCCTCTCTCTTTAATTTCTATATTTTTGCATTAGTTACATACATTCTTAATCTAAGTTTTACTTTAGTTCATACACATTTATATCTCATCCTTTATTAGTTATATCGCACATACTTTCTATAAAAAACTCAAAACAAAGAAAAATAGGGTTACACCTCTAAATTCCTATGGGATTATCCACCACAATTTCTCAAAACTAAAATAAATTTTCTACACACACATATAATAAATTCCCGTTCGAAATTATGGGATAAACCCCACCCTTATGCCACATACGAATTACGTGGACTTTAATGCCTTTATAGGCTACGTAGGTGTTTTGGGCTAAAACCCAAGACTCGAATCCAATTTTTCCAATTTTCCAATTTTTCTAATTTTCCATTTTCGCATTTTTCTCCTTTTCATCTATACATTATTTAAGATATATTATCTTTATGATCCATATTAGCGTTTTATCTAAAAATTTTGATCTCCCTTTATATATACACGCACACACACTTCACGGAGAAATTAAAAAAAACAGTAACATAAGCCCACGAGAGACCGAAAGGGCGAGATGATTGCCAAACATCTTCCCATTTCGTAACTTAGCCGCCGAACCTCTGAACTATTGGTTTCGTAAGCATCAGTTTGTCTTTGGTGTTACTCTCTCGAGGCGGCGATATGTTGTTTTGCCTTTTTTGTGCAAAATAGGCTGGTGACTCCATCTCTTTACATTCACCCCATACCGACGACGGCCAAAGCGCTCTCAGAGAAAGTGAGCGCGACACATTTTCTCCCCCCTTATTTTTCCCCCATCAGGAGAAAGGAGAGAGATTCGGGATGGCCACACGACCCATGCACACTTTAAATATCATTAGGCTCATGACGGCCCTGTCTATTTCCCTTCTCCATTTCAAACCTAAAATTACAATTCATATATAACATCATATATATATAATTATTCAGTTACCATGTTCATGAGTCACTACTTAGAGTCACTTCGACCCCACCCTGATACCCTAGTCCACTGCCATGTCTAGACATACATACTATTTTTAACTAATCCCAAACCTAGTAAAAACCTAGGCTCTGATACGCAAAGTTGTCACGCCTACCTCCACTTGAGGTATTAATATCTAAGACAGCCATCCTAGCAGATTTGATTCAACTATATCACCATTGGCATAATATATTAAATAAATGCATTAATAATATACAACAATATGAGAGTGTATACCCAAATTCACTTAGATAACCGTCAAAGTCTACTAGTCTATTATAACACAAATTTTACTTTAAATAAAAGTACCAAATATATGTAAATATAGAATATCCTAAGAATATAAGCCTCAAAATAAATGTTAAATATAAAATTATATTAGGCAATTGACTAGTAAATGTATTCACCCACACATAGTTCACTATCAATGCATATGTAGCAAGATAATTAAATATGCACAATTTATCACATACTCCTTGAGTTAAAGACAAAAATCACATATGTCAGTTGGCCCATTATGGGGACTTATATCACATAACTTCGTGGCCTTAAAGCCTGAATCCCCTAGCTTAACCCCCATTTACATCCCCCATTAGTAAATTTACCATTAATTGTATTCTCATATTAATATGCAATTCAAACACATATGTAAACTCACCTCGGGATGTATGAATACTATTCACTATCCCATTTGGTCTCCTTCCTCTTTGCCCTTATCTTTTCCTGTCAATTAACACATTTCAATATACCGAGAATGGAGAATAAGTATAATTCAATAACTTATAACTCATTTCACAAGCATTTAGCTTGGTTTCTTCACTAATATCCCAATCATTTACACGTAATAATTCATAAGAATCAAGTTATATATATATATATATATATATACTAGTTATAAACCTGCACGATGCGCGGGTAAGGAGTAATATGCGGAACATAAAAAAAATAAATTATCAATTTTTAATTAAACAAATGCACTTAAAAACGTATTTATAAATATAGTTAATTTTTTTTTAAAGTTTATTTTATTAAATAAGTTTTATATTTGCAAAAAACAGTACAAAATTTTATAATGTAAAATAGATACAACTATTATTAACTTTTTAAAAGAATGTAAATAATTTTTATTTTATTTTACCTTATTTACTTTTTCAAATAATTTAAGCACTTTTTAACCCACTTTTTAATATTTTTTAGAGCACTTTTTAATATTTTGATAACATTATCTTAAGAGAAGGAGAGACGAAGAGGTTGGAAGAGAAGAGATAGAGGGGGGGAATGGAAAGGACGGAATAAAGAGACTTTCAGCGTTTTAAACCCTATAGTTGTTGTCTTTAATTTCAAAGAGAGTTAGAATATTCATTACTTAGATTTAATATTTTCAAAATAAAAAGAAGAAAAAGATGAAAAATAGTACATAAAATTATATATACATATGTGGAAATGAAGAGGCATTTTAATTTAGAGTGAGGGGTAAATAAATATATATGAATTTAATAGGATAGAAGAGAGATAAGAAAAGAGAGTATTGTCGCATGGATAATTTCAAAGAGTATGAGCATTAAACGAAAGTAATATTGTGATGACCCGGATATGATTATGATAAACCATGTTTAAATCATGCTTACCGTATGGGATGGGTATAATGTTTTATTAGAATATATAATGTTAAGTTATTGTGTTTAGTCTAATCCTACCTTCATAACTTATGAAATATTGAATTAGTCACAAACACAAATTTGTGAAGTCTTCGGTAGGAATGTTCAAGTTCGGGACTAGTTTTGGCCATTATAATATGATAATTAAGTTGAGGTGAAAACTATATAGTTGTATATATATGAGTTAAGTTTGTAACACAACAAACGGTGTGTAAAACAAAGGTCCGAGGAAGGATTTATACTGAAATTACGAACAAGGGGTAAAGTAGTCATTTTGCTTTAAAGGATATTTTGTCTTATATGGCAACACATTTAATATTTTAATTGGATCAATGGGGAGGTGACTTATGCCGACTTATAACTCTTGAAATAATCTCTTCCTTCATCATATTTCAGAAATGAAGAGTTTATCCTAAGGTGAGAGAGTTGGCAACTTCGGGAAGAACAAAGTGAGGAGAAAAATTGAAGAAAAATCCGTAGAAATTACGTAAATGTCCCTTAGGTAATTCTATCTATAAATCTTGTTTATTTTTTGATATTACTGATTGAAAGGATATAAATCATCAATTGTTTATTAAACTTTCATGCCTTTGTGGGTATGCATGGATGGATACACGTTTAAAGAAAGTCGAAGGTGTAAATCATTTATATGGACTTGTTTAGAACCCTTTTGTGTTCAAACTTCTATATCCTTTTGTATAATTGTTGGAATTGAATAATTACAATTGGAAATGAAAATAGACTCATATATGTATAACATATTCAAAAATTATGTGAAAATACGAAGAAATGAATCTTTGGGGATAGTTTGAAGTTCAAGTAGAAAATCTTCCCCAAAAGTGTAAGTATGCACACCATGTGTTCGATGTTTTGCTTGACATAGCAAATGAACCTTAAAAATTATGAAACTTTAAATTTGTATTTTTAAATAGGTTTATTGATGTTAGTTAAATATCATCGAGAGTTATGATATAGAAAAATTATGAAAATTCCTAGAAGTTCACTGGATGATAGAGGGGCCTATAGGGCAGATTAGCTATGGAGCAAGGAAATGGGCATATCTTGCTCTAGGAAACTTGAAATGATATGTCATATTTTGGATTTGGAACCCAATATGTTAAGGATGAAACTACTAAGAATAAATTAAAATATATTTGGCCCATGATTTGGGTATGGTAAATATCTTACCATGAAGTTAGATTAGACTTCATTTACGATATATGATTGGAATGGGGTTATATGATGCTTATAAATTGGGTTGAGTTTAAGTTTTATTTGGATTATTATCATCCTTATAATGATACTAATATTTTAAGAATGAATATGTGGAAGGGAAGAAGAACTGGTTGAACCAGTGCCAGATAAAGGCAAGGGAAAAACACGTGAAGTGGCCAAGGTGAGTGTACTCACTAGTAAGATGTATTCATACGTGATTATGGATATTATATGTTGTACTTGTCGGTTTAAGTATAAATATGAGATGTTTTACTTATTGAGATGATTATGGATGTCATATGTTGTACTTGCTGAGTTGATTATAAATATGAGATGTTGTACTTATCGAGATGATTATGGATATTATATGTTGTACTTACCGAGTTGATTATTAATATGAGATGTGGTACTTATTGAGATGATTATAGATATTATATGTTGTACTTTCCGAGTTGAGTATAAATATGAGAGGTTGTACTTATTGAGATGATTATGGATGTCATATGTTGTACTTGCTGAGTTGATAATAAATATGAGATGTGGTACTTATCGAGATGATTATGGATATTATATGTTGTACTTACTGAGTTGATTATAAATATGAGATGTGGTACTTATTGAGATGATTATGAATATTATATGTTGTACTTGCCGAGTTGAGTATAAATATGAGAGGTTGTACTTATTGAGATGATTATGGATGTCATATGCTGTACTTGATGAGTTGATTATAAATATGAAATGTGGTACTTATCGAGATGATTATGGATATTATATGTTGTACTTACCGAGTTGATTATAAATATGAGATGTGGTACTTATTGAGATGATTATGGATATTATATGTTGTACTTACCGAGTTGATTATAAATATGAGATGTGGTACTTAATGAGATGATTATGGATATTATATATTGTACTTGCCGAGTTGAGTATAAATATGAGATGCTGTACTTATTGAGATAATTATGGATATTATATGTTGTACTTGTCGAGTTGATTATAAATATGAGATGTGGTACTTATTGAGATGATTATGGATGTTATATGTTGTACTTACCGAGTTGATTACAAATATGAGATGTCGTACTTACCAAGTTGAATATGGATGTGATATGTTGTACTTATTAAGTTGATTATGGTTAGGATATGTCGTACTTACTGAGTTGATTATGGATATGATGTGCATGTATTATAAGAGATGTTCTGGCTTATTAACATCCAAGAGATTTTATGGCTTATTAACAGCCAAGAGATGTTATGGCTTATTAACAACCAAGAGATGTTATGTCTTATCAACAGCCAAGATATGTTATGTCTTATTAATAGCCAAGAGATGTTATGGATTATTAACAGCCAAGAGATGTTATGGCTTATCCACAGCCAAGAGATGTTATGGCTTATTAACAGCCAAGAGATGTTGAGATGTTTTATAAAATTTTTGAAAAGTTTTTAGTGTTTTGGCTTCATCTTGATACTGAAAAAGGATACTCGTGTTTATTATTTGGTTAAGGCAATTATGGTTTAACTCAATTTGACTTTCAAACTCAAATATAAGTAACTGGGTTGGGGTGTGTCAAATATCAACACACTGATTCAAAATTAACAATTCTACTGCCAATTTTATATATGTTTTAGTTAACCATATATATAATCTACCACCCCGCATGGACATGCATGTATTAAAATTGCACCTTCATTGATTCATGACTACAACCACAGCCTTAAAAATATTTTCTTACATAAAGAAAAAAAAAAGAAACTATTCATTTTAAATAACACAAAATTAAATTCTTTAACAATATATATTTCTAAATATTAAAATGAATTTTATTTACTCTTAGAATGTAAAAACAATTTTCACCAATAAAATAACAATTTAAATAAATAATAATGTCTTACTTAATTTGTCTTTGTGTTACTTTTAAATACATCATTCATCATATGTGTTGATACCAAATTTAGTCTGCTGACATGGCTCAATTTAGTGAAGACACGTGGCAATCTGCGTGGCAATAACAAACACTTCCAAATAACACCTCGACCCACTCAGATGCTCCGAGCAATAGATGCTCTCCGAGGAACCATACTGCAACGAGGAACTCTACTTCCCCGATCAACTCAGACGCTCCGATCAACAAGAGTTCTCCGAGCAACTTATGAGTACCGAGTGACTTAGGCGGTCCGAGCTGCACCTCGAACAGAGCATTAATAGCAGGATAACCAACAGATTAACTGCGCATTAAATGCTTATTATTATCACACAGATGTAGACGCCTAATGGACAGCTATGTATTACCCTTTCACATGTACAGCCTGAGGGTTATAAATACATTGTATCATCCTCATTCGAAGGGGACCGGAAAATTCTTGACTAAACTTGTAATCAAGAATTCCCAAACGCTCAGCAATAATAGAAACAGTGGACGTAGGACATTCTTACAAGGCTGGACCACTTTAAAATTTCTTTGTCTCATTTTATTTTATCTGTGATTAAATAATTAGATATAATCTAATTTTTTACATCAACAGATTGATGCCGTCTGTGGGAAACGACTGGTAATATCGTTTTTCATAAAAAATAATTCATTACAAATGGCTGATAATCCAGAACCCAGCAATCGAAACGCTGGGAGCCCTCCAAATCCATCTGCTCCGCCAAACGTTCCAGATCTGGCTGGAATAATGACAAATCTGGCCCAGGGCCAGATAGCCATGCAAGAAACTATACGACAACTCATACAAACCCTTCATGGCGGAGTACCGACCCATTCAGGACATCGAAGTGTTCAAAGAAATACCTGTTTACTTTCTTCGCGTACTAGGCGTACCGATTCATATCGTACTGAGGAGTCTGAAGATTTTTCTTATCAACCTAGACAAACTTCGTCAGTACGAGCCACAAATACTGAACAACGTGTCACTCTCTCTCCAGAAAGGACTAGTGCACTAGAAAGGTTAAGCAGTGTATCTCCTTTTGATCGATTAGGCCCTAGGAGGAACAAAAGTCCTCCTAAGGATGTGTCGAGGAGCTTTCGATGATCATTAGACTTAAGGGAAGGATCTGCCCAGTCGTGGCCAGCTGCTCGTCAAGATAAATCACAGGAAGCCACCTCAACGCGATCAGTTTCTTGAACCAACAGGCCCGAGGAAGGAAATGATGCGTGGAAAGGCTCTATTCAAAGGCTGAAAGATAGAATAAGGGAAATAGCTAAGGCCAAGAACCCCCTACAATGAACTTTTGTTCAAGGGACACCCTTTGACCAGGCCATTGTGGATTTTCCCACACCGTCAAAGTTCAAAGCACCTGTTGTGACTCTCAAATATGATGGAAAGACCGGCCCTATTCTTCATGTAGAATAATACCAAGCTGCAGCCGACATCTATGCTGTTCCAGATGAGATGAGATGCAGAGCATTCTCAGGAACTCTTACCGGATCTTCTCAAATATGATACAATAATCTTCCTCGGGGTAAGATTTCAACTTTCATTCAACTGGCCAAGTTATTCATTGGAAATTTCTGTTTTGGGGAAAAGCCAGTTAAACGAGTAGCGCATTTGTTAAGTGTTAGATAGAAAGCTGATGAGAGTACCAGAGATTATATAACTCGTTTTAATAACGAGAAACTCAAAGTCATTGATTATGAAGAAAAGACAGCGATTACCACCTTGATGAGTGGGATGCTGGCCAACAAGTTGTACTACACTTTGGCCAAAGATCCACCCAGAACCATGTCAGAACTGATGGTAAAAGCGACCAAGATCATGAATGCCGAGGAGGCTATGGCTGCGAAGAAGAATATAGACGCCAAAGAAACCAAGGTGGAAGGTAATAAAGTTAAGAAGAAAGAGCATAAGAATAATGGTGGTGACAAACATTCAAAAACAAGGTTGTCATGGGAGGTATTGAAGAAATTTGATAATTACACTCCTTTGAAGATATACATCAACCATGTTCTAGAAGAAATCAAGAACAACGAGGAATTAAACTGGCCAGAGAAATTGAAGGCAAATCCTGGCAGGAGGAATAAGGCAAAATATTGCGATTTTCACAAAGATCATGGCCACATGACACAAAAATTGCATAGCTCTTCAGAATGAGATTGAAACACTTATTAGACGAGGAAAATTGGCAAAGTATGTTGATCGTAGAAATGATAGAAGAAACAGCGACCGAACAAGAGAGAGGTCTAGATCTCCTCGTCGAACAGAGGAGAATAAGAAAAAAGACCATGAAATTGATCCAGAAGACGACCCCGATCTTCCCAAGAGACCAAGGTAGCCAGAACGTGAGGTATTTTCAATACGCTTTGGGTCATTTGATTGTAATGTTATTGTAAGGACACAAATTTCCAATTGAGTCCATATGTAGTTTTGGCTTAATTCCGGACAAAAACATTTATTCATAGGATAGTATGTTATTGTAATACTCTCAAGCCTATGAAGTGTGTGTTGAAGACGTAGCGGCAAAGAGTATAAAGCTTCATCAAATGTGCCGGTTTGCGTGCCTCATTTCTACGTCATCAACTATGGTTCCATGCTCCCAAGGTATGAATGCAATTATATTTATATAGGATCTTGGAACAAAGTTTATTGGGTGTTAGGTTTTATAAAAACTGCGTTTTTTTTAAGAAAGAAATTATATAAAACTTTAAAATAAGTTCATAAAGTTTTCTAAGCCAAAATCGAATTTTTCAATCTTTCTGGTCGTTCGTTAGATATGTCGTTCGAACGAGTTTTTTCGTTCGAACCAGATCTTGTTCGAACGAACCTGCCAACGAGTTCCCACTAAGGCATACTGGTCTGTCGTTAGAAATGTCGTTCGAACAAGATTGTCGTTCTAACGAGATTTTCAATGAGCTTCTAATGAGTCCATACTGGAGCGTCGTTAGAAGTCTCGTTCGAACGAGCTGTCAGGCGGGAACAGTTTTTGGCAGTTTTTCACCCACTTCCCCACTTGGTTTTTAACCAACTTTTCAGACTTTATTATGTGTGGGAATGACATTTTCCAAATTTAACATTTCCACAACTTTTCCAACTTAGTTTATCTCTTAGAGAGAGTTTGAGAGCAAAAATGGTTTAGGAAAATGTTCATGTTTTGAGTGAGATTTTTAGAGAAAAATACTTTCATCACTCTAAGTGTTTACACCCAATTGAGTTTATCCAAGTTCATATATACATATCAAATTTCTTGGAGTTTGGAACCGGTTTATCTCTACCGAATTCAAGAAGAGAAGTTTTGGTTTGCTTCTACATCCATCAAAGAAGAAGACGTTTTGTTGCGATTCTACCCACTTGGAGAAAGGCTCCTTGCTCGGGTGACGGTGAACATAGAAAGCCCCATCGGTGGATTCCGAGACCGTTGTGGTGTTCCGAGGTTATCCGCTAGGAAGAGGTGTCTACGAGAAGAAGCGTCGAGGCTTGAGAGGGATCGAGTCAGTCGTTGTAAGTCTATTTGTCTTGTAAGTATAATTCCGTATCTAGTGGATTTGTGGCTAGGGCCGTCCGAGATTTTTTCCCGTCTTGGGTTTTTACTCGTACATCTCGGCGTAGTGTAATTGGTTTATTTTATCTTGCATAATAACGTAGAACATATGCTTAGAATAATTCAAGATAAAATTCGGTTTAATTTATCACACTCAATTTAATTGGGACTTAAATTGTATTTTGGGTAAAGTTTACTTAATTCACGTCTTTTGCTAAAATTTGGTTTCACCTAATTTGCTAATATGGGTAAATATGACTTAGGAAAATTCTAGGACTTGGATTAATAAATTGGTTTAAGTGAATATATTAATTGATTAATTTTATTGAACCATCTCTTTTACGCTTCCGCACTGATTTTTCAAACAGAGGAAATAATCAGCTTTTACAAATTGGTATCAGAGCCAAAAACGATAAATTATTTCGTTAAGATCCTTTAAATTTTTGGCTAAAATGGAATTTTCCCCATTTTCAAAATTTCCTATTTTTGATGGTTCAAACTACGCGTATTGGAAAGCGCGAATGAAATCGGCACTAAAATCTATCGACGAAAGAGTTTGGATGTCTGTTGTTAACGGGTGGTCCCCACCAACTTATTTAGTTGAAAATGAACGTGTTATCAAACCCGCCGATAGATGGACTGAAAATGAGTTTAAACTTGCTAATTTCAATTCCCATGGTTTAAATGCCTTATTTAGCGCTGTCACACCGGATGAATTCCGTCGTATTATGACAAGTGAAACCTCTAAAGAAGCTTGGGATATTTTACAATTAACTCATGAAGGAACTAGTGTCGTTAAAGCTTCAAAACTCCAAAACCTCACCACTCAATTTGAAACTATCAAAATGAATGAAAAAGAAACGTTTGATGAATTTTATGCTAGACTTTCTGATATTGTTAATTCATATTTTAACTTGGGAGAGAAAATACCCGACGACCGTGTTGTAAAGAAAATTTTAAGGTCCCTACCCGATAGATTTATTCCAAAGGTGACCGTTTTAAATTCTTTACCAACTTTAGCCTCTACGAAATTAGAAGAGCTTGTAGGTGATTTACAAACCTATGAACTAGATATGTTTCCCTCTAAAACTGAAAAGAAAATCGAAAAGGGTGTTGCTTTAAGAGCCCGAAAAGAGGTCAAACAAGTAGTAGAGAGCGAGAGTGATAGTGACTCGCAAGACATGGCTTTATTTGCACGTAAATTTAGAAAATTTCTTAAATTTAACAAAGATAAATTTAAAAATGATTTTAAGAAATTTGATACTTCTAAATATGATAAAAGAGAGAAGATTTCTAAAGCCGAGAAGATCCCTAAACCTAGAAATGACAATTTAGATAGGGAGGAGTCTGATAAGTGTTTTGGTTGTGAAGGCTATGGCCATAGGGCGTTTGAGTGCCCCACTAAACTAAGGAAAGAGGGTAAGCGACCCGTTTCATATAATGCGACCCTTAGTGATAGTTATAAGGAAGAGAAGCCCGAATCCCCCACTAAGAAAAATTTTGTGGCTTTTATGGCTAGTCATGTGAGTGACAGTGAGAACTCATCGATTGATGAAACAATAGCACATGCCACTTCCAAGGTCATTGTACATGATTCTCTTATTTTTTATGATAGTGAGAGTGAAGAAGAAAGAGAGAGTGAAAATGAAGAAGAGGTTAATGAGAGTGAACTTCAAAATGCTTTTCAAGAACTTTATAAAGAAACTATTAAATTGAAAAGAGCTAATTTGAAGTTAGAAGCTAGTTTAAGAGAAAGTGTCAAGGTCATTGATGAAAATGTTTTAATAGAAGACCTTAGGACACATGTGAGGACTCTTCAAGAGAAGTTTGAGTATGTAAAAGGCGAAAGAGATAACCTTAGGGGTTTAATGGAATCCTTGAAAAAGGAGCTTCTTGCTTTTAAAGAGCGAAATGTTTTACTAGAATCTAACATTGTAGAATTGGAAAATAAATTAAAAGATTCTAGTAATGTCAAATTTGATTTGGAGTGTCGTTCGGAAAAACTAGATAAAATGTTAGGAACGGTCCAAATTAAAAATGACACTTGTGGTTTAGGCTTCAATACTTGTAATTAATTTTCTCATAATGCCCAAACCAACGTTTTAGGAAAATCTACTTGGAATGCATTTAAAGATCACTCCTCAGGTAAATCTTTTCGACATGCTCTTACTTGTACACATTGTGGTCGACAAGGTCATCTTAGGAAATTTTGTTTTGATCTTAAACGAATTTCTAGAAAATCCCATAGTAATGTAACCACGGTAGTTAAAGTTCCTACACTCCAAGATAGTCATTCTCCATTAATTTGGGTTAGGAAATCCGACTTGGTTGCCTTGCAAAATAGGGTTGTTGATTCTCATTTACTTTCACATGCTTCCTCCCTTGCTAAATCTAAAGGATGAATGTGTTAGTGTTTTCATACTTTAGCGTTTGTACTTTATGCTATATTCACATGCTAAATGTATGCTTGTTTAGTCAATTTTCTAGTCATTGCTTTATTTGATATCACATGCTAGAAATTATGACTTGTTTATCTTTTTGTATTATATTTTGTGTTTGAATTAATTGAAAAATATAAAAAGATTTTTGTTTATCATTTGTGTTTTATTTATTTCATTTAAGCTCAATGAAAAATACAAATGATTTTTGTTTGTCCTTTTGAGTAAATATTTATTTTTGATTAAAAATGTTAAAAACTCAAAAAGATTTTACTTTGTGTGTATTTTGGTTTGACACACTTTATGTGGCATATATTTGTGTTTGAATCCCATATTTTACGCTCCCACGTGGCTAGAACTTTTGGTTTAGATTTTCAATCCTTAAAATGTTCTTTACCATGCTTTATATGGAGTAGTTGGATTTTGTATTGTTTAAATGGATTCTATTTTTATATGCCTCTATTCACACATGCACGAGCTCTTTTGAAATCTTAATGTCACATGTTATATTTGAGCTTTTTGAGGTGTTCTCCTACCAATCTAGTCATCTACATATCTATGACCTAGGAGGACTAGTGCATGTCAAAATCCGTTGCATGTGAGATTAGTGTGAAAATGAAAACATGATAAATAAAAATGTGCACGGGGAAGGGCTCCGAAAGGATGAATTAAATCCTTTGCCATAGTAAGCCACCGTTTATTGGATCTAAAAGAAATACGTGATCCAAAGGCCTAAAAATAGAATATTTGGCATTAAAAAGAAAACAATTGCCAAGGCCTATGTTTGTTTGATATATTCATTCAAAAGCAAAAGAATATATATGCCTATTGAGGGAGAATTGGATGGTATATCAATAGTTTGCACAATGTCCGTTTATCCTAGTTGACTTGAATGTCATGACTCTATTTGGTTTGTAGAATCATCATCATGCTAGGCTTGTATGCATTGTGTATGTTTGTTCATTGAGTTCAAGCTATATTGTCACATGAGGTTATATTTAACTGTGATGAAGTTTGCAATCAAATGAGAACTCCGTGAACGTTTCTTAAGTGTTTGGGTCTAAATTTAATTGTTGCTAGTTCACACCCCAACACTTCCGTTTTCATATGACACATTTTTTCCATACGAGTGTGCAAACTTATTGTATTTTGTGTTATATGTGTGTTTATATCTCTATATATATGTAAGTGCTTCATTGGTATATTTCTAGTTCATATATATATGATATTTGTTTGTCTTTGCCTTGCTTTTATTGCCCATATGCTTTCATGTCTTATCACTTTAAGCTGTTTATTAATTCTTTATCCTTTGCCTATTCTTGAACAAAAAGGAGGAGAATGATGATAGGGGGAGAAATGGTATCTAATCCTATTATTATCGTATCTTAGTTTGGGGATATTTATCTTAGGGGGAGACGTCTTTCTAAGTATGTCATTTGTTTGATAAAGGGGAGAATTAATTTAGGGGGAGTAATTACTTAATTGTATTTAATATTTTGATATTCCCTATGCATTTGATGAGTTTGCTTAAGTGTGCAGGATTTCTTCTAAAGCGACATTGTTTAATGGCAAAGTGTTTGATCCTTGGGTTGAGTCAAGTTTGGGTGCGTTATGTTTCGAGTCTATTGAGCTTGACGGCCCTTTAGGATTTTTGTTTGGTTTTTATCCCGGAATAGCCAAAGGGGGAGATTTGTAAGGACACAAATTTCCAATTGAGTCCATATGTAGTTTTGGCTCAATTCCGGACAAAAACATTTATTCATAGGATAGTATGTTATTGTAATACTCTCAAGCCTATGAAGTGTGTGTTGAAGACGTAGCGACAAAGAGTATAAAGCTTCATCAAATGTGCCGGTTTGCGTGCCTCGTTTCTACGTCATCAACTATGGTTCCATGCTCCCAAGGTATGAATGCAATTATATTTATATAGGAGCTTGGAACAAAGTTTATTGGGTGTTAGGTTTTATAAAAACTGCGTTTTGTTTTAAGAAAGAAATTATATAAAACTTTAAAATAAGTTCATAAAGTTTTCTAAGCCAAAATCGAATTTTTCAATCTTTCTGGTCGTTCGTTAGATATGTCGTTCGAAAGAGTTTTTTCATTCAAACCAGATCTTGTTCGAACGAACCTGCCAACGAGTTCCAACTAAGGCATACTGGTCTGTCGTTTGAAATGTCGTTCGAACGAGATTGTCGTTCTAACGAGATTTCCAACGAGCTTCTAACGAGTCCATACTGGAGCGTCGTTAGAAGTCTCGTTCGAACGAGCTGTCAGGCGGGAACAGTTTTTGGCAGTTTTTGGCAGTTTTTCACCCACTTCCCCACTTGGTTTTAAACCAACTTTTCAGACTTTATTATGTGCGGGAATGACATTTTCCAAATTTAACATTTCCATAACTTTTCCAACTTAGTTTATCTCTTAGAGAGAGTTTGAGAGCAAAAATGGTGTAGGAAAATGTTCATGTTTTGAGTGAGATTTTTAGAGAAAAATACTTTCATCACTCTAAGTGTTTACACCCAATTGAGTTTATCCAAGTTCATATATACATATCAAATTGCTTGGAGTTTGGGACCGGTTTATCTCTATCGAATTCAAGAAGAGAAGTTTTGGTTTGCTTCTACATCCATCAAAGAAGAAGAGGTTTTGTTGCGATTCTACCCACTTGGAGAAAGGCTCCTTGCTCGGGTGACAGTGACCATAGAAAGCCCCATCGGTGGATTCCGAGACCGCTGTGGTGTTCCGAGGTTATCCGCTAGGAAGAGGTGTCTACGAGAAGAAGCGTCGAGGCTTGAGAGGGATCGAGTCAGTCGTTGTAAGTCTATCTGTCTTGTAAGTATAATTCCGTATCAAGTGGATTTGTGGCTAGGGCCGTCCGAGGTTTTTTCCCGTCTTGGTTTTTTCCTCGTACATCTCGGCGTAGTGTAATTGGTTTATTTTATCTTGCATAATAACGTAGAACGCATGCTTAGAATAATTCAAGATAAAATTCGGTTTAATTTATCACACTCAATTTAATTGGGACTTAAATTGTATTTTGGGTAAAGTTTACTTAATTCATGTCTTTTGCTAAAATTTGGTTTCACCTAATTTGCTAATATGGATAAATATGACTTAGGCAAATTCTAGGACTTGGATTGATAAATTGGTTTAAGTGAATATATTAATTGATTAATTTTATTGAACCATCTCTTTTACGCTTCCGCATTGATTTTTCAAACAGAGGAAATAATCAGCTTTTACAGTTATTACAGGTGGAGATGCAGGAGGAGGAGACCTTACTGCAGAGAGAAAATCTTACCTCTGTGAGGCTCAAGCTTGCTCATACATTCAACGAATAAATCTAACTGAGGAGGATCGCTCGAGAAAGGTAAACAAAGAGAAATTGGTCATTGGTTTCTCAAAGAACGACCTCGCAGGTGTTCTATATCCTCATGATGACCCATTGGTGATCAAAATGAGGATGAAGGAATTAATGATTTTAAGAGTACTGGTAGACAATGGTAGCTTAGCAGACATCATGTTCTACTCGTGCTTCGACAGTTTAAATCTAAAGCTATCTCAACTGGATCCTTATCATAGACCCCTCCTCGGTTTTGCTGGCGAGAAAGTTTTTCCACTTGGGACGATCAAATTGGATATATTCATTGGTACATGGCCTGCTTGTCCAACAGAAAGAATACACTTCTTCGTGATGGATAAAAATGTTCAATCAGCCTATAATATCATCATGGGAAGGGTAGGATTGAAGAAGTTCGAGGCAGTGCCATCTACGGTACATCAATGCCTAAAATTTCCAACAAATTTTGGAGTAGGAGTTGTGAAGGGTGATCAAAAAGTCGGGAATGTTACTATTCATTTGCCGAGCAAGAGGAACTGGAGGAATCAAGGAAAAAGACTACTACCTATCAAGTGGAGGAAGGTGCAGAAATTGAAACATTGGATCCTAGAGATGAGTCCCAACTCGTGAAAGGCCAGGTGGTGGAAGCTACTGAAAACATTATTCTGGACGACGAGCACCCTGAACGAACAACTCAAATAGGTTTGTCGTTGGAGGCCTCACTAAAATAGAAATTGATAACTTTCCTAAGAAGCAGAAAGCAAACTTTTGCATATCCCCGGAATAAACCCAAATTTCTTATGTCACAAACTCAACGTGAATAAGGAGATCAAGCCAGTAAAGCAGAGAAGAAGAGTATTCAGTCCCGAGAAGAATTAAGCTATACAAGAAGAGGTCGAGAAGCTCCAGAAAGCTTTCTTTATTGAAGATGTTAAATATCCAGACTGGTTAGCAAATGTGGTGATGGTAAAGAAAAAGAACAACAAATGGAGCATGTGTGTAAATTTCACCGTCCTCAACAAAGCATGCCCAAAGGACCACTTTCCCTTGCCCCGAATTGATCAATTAGTATATGCTACCTCGGGACACGAGCTGTTGAACTTCATGGACGCTTATTCTAGATACAACCAGATTAAGATAAAAACCTGAAGACAGGGAGAGTACTTTTTTCATTACCCCTAGGGTAACTTACTATTATAATGTTATGCCTTTTGATTTGAAAAATGCAGGTGCAACATATCAGCGGCTGATGAACAAGGTGTTTGCAGAACAAATCAGTTGCAATATGGAAGTCTATGTTGATGATATGCTGATAAAGAGCAAGAAAGCTGCTGATCATCTAGTTGACTTAGGCCAGACCTTTGATCAACTAGATAAATATCAAATGAAGCTAAACCCGATGAAGTGCATATTTGGAGTACAAGAAGTCATGTTTCTCGGGTACATTGTGAATCAATGAGGCATTGAAGCAAACCCTGAAAAGATCAAAGCTCTGGTAGAGCAACGATCTCCAACGACGAAGAAAGAAGTGCAAAGTCTTACAGGACGAGTAGCAGCACTCAACAGATTTGTATCGCGAGCAACTGATAGATGTCTCCCATTCTTCAAAATGCTCCGAAAGACTTTTGAGTGGAATGATGAATGTGAGAAGGCTTTTCAAGACTTGAAGAAATATCTGGGAGCACCTCCACTATTGTCCAGGCCAGTGATGGGAGAAAAATTGTACTTGTATCTGGCAGTGTCAGAAAATACAGTTAGCTCGGCATTAATAAGAGCAGAGAATGGAGTGAAAAAACCGATTTATTACACTAGCAAAGCCTTCCGAGGAGCAGAAATCAGATATCCAAAGCTGGAAAAATTGGCACTAGCATTGATCGAGGCAAGTAGAAGAGTGAGGCCATACTTCCAGGCTCATACTATAGCCGTTTATACTGATATGCCATTGAGGCAAGCTCTTCATAAACCAGAAAAATCAGGAAGATTGATGTATTGGGCAATAGAGCTCGGTGAATATGATATAATTTATGAGCCCAGATCATCGCTTTAAGGGCAAGCAGTAGCAGATTTTATAGCAGAGTTCACCTATCCTGATACCACCGAGGAGAAAAAGCTGCTCGCCAATCAACCTGTGGATGTTACAGAATCATCAAACTCAAGCCCAGACCAACTTAGGTTGGTAAAAGGGCAAGAAGTGATGATCGACGAACAGCAAGAAATATTAGGAGAGGGTGAAAGGAAGTAATAAATTTTCCACCGAGGAACTCTGTCAGATCAGAATTTTGAAGACGATTTACCTATATGGAGTTTATATGTGGATGGCTCATCTTGCGCAACAGACTGTGGCACAAGAATTGTTCTTAATAGTCTAGATGAGGTCGACATGGAATATTCCCTACGCTTCCAATTCAAAGCTACGAATAATGAGGCTGAATATGAAGCCATGATTGCAGGTCTTAGTTTGGCAAAAAACCATGGGGGCAGAGCAGGTTATTGTCTTCAGTGACTCGCAATTGATCATAAATCAAATGATGGGAGTATATGTAGCTAAAGGAGAATTAATGATCAGGTATCATGCAAAGGCAAGGGAATTGGTATCAGAATTTGCTGCTATTCAGCTGGTCAGAATACCAAGAATGGAGAATATAAGGGCCGACACCTTATCTCGATTAGCATCAGCTACTCGTACGGAGCTACGAAGAGCAATCCCAATTGAAGTTTTAGCTGGTCGGAGTATAGATGAAGATTTGACGATGAATTTTATTACCTTTAATTTAGGACCATCTTGGATGGATTCCATCAGGGCATATATTGAGGAGGGGGAATTACCAACTGACAAACTTGCAGCCAAAAAACTGAAGTTTAAAGTTGCTCGTTATGTACTGAATAATGGTATTCTGTACAGACGAGGAATTATAGCAGGTTTGCAAAGATGTGTGCATCCCACCGAGGTAAAAGACTTGATTGAAGAGATCCATGAATGGTCCTGTGGAGCCCATGTAGTAGGTCGGACGCTTTTACAAAGGGTTATGACACAAAAATACTACTGGCCAATGATGAGGGCTAATTGTATAGCCTACGCCAAGAAATGTGACAAGTGTCAATGCTTCTCCACTATCCGAAGAACTCCCCAAGCGTTGTTGACACCCATTACTTCCCCTTGGCCATTTGCTATGTGGGTAATTGACTTGGTCGGACCACTTCCAACGACCAGAGGAAGATTTAAATATCTCGTCGTCGTAGTGGATTATTTTACCAAGTGGGTAGAAGCCGAGCCTCTTGTCGACATGACGTACGAGAAGGTGTATCAATTTATTTGGAAAAATATAATCTGTAGATATGGTCTTCCCCATGCATTCATTACCGACCATGGAACATAATTTGACAATGAGGAGTTCGCTGCCTATTGTCATCAGTCAAATATCATGAAGATCCACTCGGCACCAGGCCATCCCCAAAGCAATGGACAAACTGAAGTAACAAACAGAACACTACTGAATGGCTTGAAGAAAAGACTGAATGATGTGAAAGAAAATTGGATCAACGAGCTACAATCAGTACTATGGGCTTACCGAACTACTCCCCGAGCAGCAACAGGGGAATCTCCGTATATGCTGGCATTTGGAAGTGAAGCCGTTATACCTGCCGAGTTGGGTCTCCCGACATACAGAGTACTGAATTTCAATTCCCCTGTCAGCGACTTAATGAGAAGATTGGATTTATACATGCTCAAGGAAGTTAGAGAAGAAGCAGCCATCAGGAATGGTGCTTACCAACAACGAACAACTTTGTTCTACAACAATAGAGTAAAGAAGAGTGACCTGAAAGAAGGAGACTATGTGCTAAAGAAAGTGATTCAAAAGCACAACAAATTAAAAGCAAACTGGCATGGACCTTACCGAGTTACAGAAGTTGTTCGACCAGGAACCTACAGAATAGCAACTTTAGAAGGGCAGGAGTTTAAGAATGCATGGAATGCAGAACACTTGCGCAAGTATTATCAGTGATGTAAACTCTCATGTAATAAATTTTTGTTAGTATGAATAAAGTGACAATGTTCTGCCCAGTTCTCTCCTTTTGTTGGAAATTTTTGTGGAGTACTAGTGCTATACACTACTCAGGAAAACTCAGATTACTCAAAACTATTCCTAAAAATTCCAACTAAGGTTGGTTAGGAAGAAAAACTATTCCGAAAAATGCCAACTAAGGTTGGTTAGGAAGTAAAACTATTCCTAAAAATGCCAACTAAGGTTGGTTAGGAAGAAAAACTATTCCTAAAAATGCCAACTAAGGTTGGTTAGGAATAAAAACTAAAAATGCCAACTAAGGTTGGTTAGGAAGATAAACTATTCCTAAAAATGCCAACTAAGGTTGGTTAGGAAGAAAAAACTATTCCTAAAAATGCCAACTAAGGTTGGTTAGGAAGTAAAACTATTCCTAAAAATGCTAACTAAGGTTGGTTAGGAAGAAAAACTATTCCTAAAAATGCCAACTAAGGTTGGTTAGGAAGAAAATCTATTCCTAAAAATGCCAACTAAGGTTGGTTAGGAAGTAAAACTATTACTAAAAATGCCGACTAAGGTTGGTTAGGAAGAAAAACTATTCCTAAAAATGCCAACTAAGGTTGGTTAGGAAGTAAAACTATTCCTGAAAATGCCAACTAAGGTTGGTTAGGAAGTAAAACTATTCCTAAAAATGCCAACTAAGGTTGGTTAGGAAGAAAAACTATTCCTAAAAATGCCAACTAAGGTTGGTTAGGAAGTAAAACTATTCCTAAAAATGCCAACTAAGGTTGGTTAGGAAGAGAAACTATTCCAAAAAGTGCCAAAGTTGGTCGGTAAGAAAAAACCCACTAATTGTAATTGGTCGAGAAGGAAAATTTATCGACCTTGGTTGGTCAAAAACATTTTATGAGTACGAGAAAGTGATCGAACAAAATTTTTTATACTCGTAACTTTTTAAATTACTACCAAGTTGGTCGAGAAACAAAACATCATTAAGTTTGGTTAAGTTGTCAAATGATTACCACAAATTCAAACTGGTCGACAATAAGTTTTAATCAACTCTAAGTTGATCGACAAATAACACAATGTTGTTATCTTTTTAACAGATATACATATATAAAGTGTTTTACAACCACAAGGCAATGGCAATCAAGATTGCGAACAAAAATAAAAGTCTTTCATTAAATCCAAAAACAGAATACATTGAGAATGAAATACAAATTAATTATTACATCGAGATTCCTATTCTATTGGTTTTATCCCCTCTGCTTTTGAAACAGGTTCCTCGCCAGCAGGAGGATCGTTTAAAGCATAAGAGGGGTTTATGAAATTAAGATCTTTAAGCATCCTGATGTCCATCACAGATGGTCGATCGAGTAGGTGCTCAGGGCGAGATATTTTAGCATTGGAATGGAGACTATAATATCCGAGGTATTTGGAAATCAAACACTGAGGGATTGCCCGGGCAGGGATCCAGATCATGTCGAGTTTGAAGGGTGGCACTGGCAAGTCGAGCAACCCAGGATTATGATAATCCCACAAGTAGTGACTTTGTTCCAGTTGCAGTACACCCAGGGCATTCAACCACCCTTGTTTGTAACCTTCATTATTCGCATTTTGGATCCGATCATCCAAATGGTAAAGAGCCTTATTGTAGCCAGCCATCCAAAATTCTCTGGGCTGCTTGTGGAACTGATAAGTCAACCTTTCCAACTGCTCGTGAAGACTTTTTATAAACATTTCTTTATTCTCCAAGGCAGACTTCTATGCAGAAAGCTGCTCTTCCAGATTCCTGATCTTCTTAGACATCTCATCCAATGCCTGGTTCTTTGCCATTAGTTGGAAGGCCTGGTTCTCCAGAGCAGATTGAGTTCTCTGTTCCTCGATAGTAATCCGAGCAGCTCTTGCTCATCCCCGAGGAGCTCTTGCTCATCCCCGAGTAGATTTAGAAGGGCCATCTTTCCTCAAGGTTTCTATTTCATCCCTCAGGTTGGCATTTTCTACCTCCAAGAAAGAGAATCCCTCGTCGTTCACAGGGACCAAAGCATTTGAGGTGGAAGCTGCAGACTTCAACTGAGACACCTCTCTTTGCAGGTTATTATTTTCCTGCTCTAACAACTCAGCTATTTGTCTGTTCTCTTCGACCTCACCCTTCAAAGTTCTCTCCCTCACATCGTAAGCAGCAAACAGTTTATCATATCCCTTATCGGCACTGAGTTGCTGATACTTCTTCTCATATCCTTCGTGCAAAAGGGTTGTAGATTCCTTATATTTTTGTTGAAGCTCTTCAAGAGTCCCTTGGAGATCTTCAATCATTTCATAATATGCTACATTGTTAGCCACTGCATGATCAAGCAGACACTTCAAATACTGGTAGGCTAAAATTTCTTGCTCTGAAGCACCTTGACCGAGGATGTCAATGATTTGTGCTGCACTCATATCTGTATGACCAGCTTTGAAGTACTCATTGCATTGCATCAATAATTTTGTATCATGAGCAGACAATAACTCCATCCTGGCCCTAAACTAGTAAAGGAAGAGAAAACAAGAATCAATAAGAGCTCAAACAGAGTATGAAGAAGAGAAACAACAGTATGAATAGGCGAAACTTCAAATTTTATTACATTATAAAGGGGAAGTACAAAATTCAGAGTTACATTTGATAAAGAAAAATAAACAGAGAGAAAAATTCGAACAACTCTACACCTTTTCCTTGTCTCCCAAAAATTTCTCGGGAGGATGGGACGAGGAGGTAGGTTGCTCGGATGGAACAGATGGTTGCTCGGGGAGTGCTGGAAGTTTCTCATTTGAAATAATGGATGGTTGAAGTTGCTCGCTGGTCAACTGGATAGCTGGGGAATGTGGAATTTGATCTCCCATCACCATGGAGGATTCCTCAGAGGCGGCTTCGTCCTCTTCTTCTTCTTCAGGAGTTGAAGGGGGGCCCGGGATGTGTCGGTGAAACAGGTCAGAATTTTCATCGACCTTCGTCTCTTGCAGAGTAGCGACCCAACCATCCCTAAAGTATTTGTGGCTACCACATTCCACCTGCGACATCATGGCAGCCAGACCTTTATTCTACCCCTTATCCCAGCCAATGCTGAAAGACTTTTTTATAGCCAACTTCCTTTTCGCTTTTTCTAAGGAAAGCTTCTCGGAAAGAAGATACTCGGCAGCCTTCAGCTTATTCTCTATTTCTTCCTTTTGACGACCTACTTCACGAAGTCGGCCCAACTCTTCTTCAGCATTTTTGAGCTTACTTTCAAACTCCTTAGCATTTTTGAGCTTTTCATCGAGCTCTTTATTCTTCTCTTCCAAGCTTTTTACTTTTTTCTCCAAACCTTTGGAGACTTCAACAGCTTGGTTTCTCTCCTGCTCGGTGGAACCAAGTTTATCCTCCCAAACAGCCTTATCATCATCATACTTCTGACGAGAATCTTTCAAAGACTGCGTCAAGCCCACCAAAGATTCCTCTACACCAGACGAGGAGCTTGAAGCTTTAATAGCTTCATCTTTATTTAAAATGGTATTAAAACAGGTCACCAACTGGGAAAAGAAAATGATATCAAGTCAGTACACAGATGTAACAAGGGAAAAATGAAAGTTGAGGACAATGATACTTACAGAAGCTATATAATGAGCAGCTAATGAGGTAACCATGTCCCGAGAAAGGTTTTCTTCCATACCTTGGATCTCGAGAATGATCCAAGACTTCATCGAGCTCATGGCAGAGCTCGGGGAAACAAAAGTGGGAACACCACTTCCAGTAATCGGGGGCTGAGAGATGTATTCAACCAAATTGACCGAGGAGCTCTTCTTCAGCTTCCTCGGGGGAACAGGATGGTCTCGATTAAGGATGTAGTCTTAGTCGGAGAGATAACAATCACCTCGCTTGGAACAACGGCCTTTCTCGGAGCCACTGGGGGCTTCTCGACAAATTTCACAGTAGTAGCCATAGGGAGTGCATCAACCTTCTTTGTCCCCTCTTCTGGAACATCATGTTTACTTCTCTTTGCCTCTCCAGCAACAGAGGCAGATTTCTCAAAGATGGAAGGAGCTCTTCTTTTCTTCATTCTTTCACTCAGAGGGATATGAGACTCAGGCGAAGAACTTGCAGAAGCAGGTACTGGTTCTACCTCACTTATCACCGGACGAGTAGTAAAAGATGAGGTGTAACTCTTATACTACAACAAATATGAAGCTGACCTGATATGCTCGTCAGCAACGGCCTGATGCAAACTCCAGATAAGTTTTAGATGTGTTAAATTAACTTATGTCTCTTTTGGAGACTTTCTTTTGCTGTCAACTGCAAATAAATGAAAATTAAAATATCAATACACATTTTATCAAACACAAAGGAAGCATAATTTCAAAAATAAAATAAAATAAAAACAACCTATCCCATTGCCATAGGGTGGACATCTAAGACCCTAGTACACATCATTTCCAGTCAATGGACGGTGTTGCCAATTTTTCATAACAACCCCGTGCTCGAAGTAGTCCCTATTGGCATCTGGGAGATTGACCACTAAAGCCCTATTTAAAAACCTAGTTTTTAAATAAAAAGTATTGTCACCAACAGCCCATCTATAACAGAACATAATTTCTGGAATTCCTATACGAGTTCCATGAATTTGATTTAATCTATGAACTCCGTTAACTATTCTCCACGAATTGGGGGCTATTCTTGCAGGAACCACGTCAAAATATTGATAAAATTCCAGACATAAAGGGTTTGGGGGAAAAGAAAAGCCACATTCAGCGACAAAGAGACTGGGGAACCAATGTCCCTCAGCCAAACGAAAATAATTTGAAGGCTCAGAAAGTTCCTCCAAAATAACCCATGAAGGAATAGAGAAATCAGAACGAAATTTATCAAGCGACTCTACAGGGTAAACCATGATGAGTAAAGGAAATCAAAGATAAAGAAGAAGATTTTACAGGAAAAAGGATGAGTCTGTTGACAATGAATGATGAAAGGGATGAACGCACAGGAGAGAGAGACAATGGAAAACTCAAAGAGACAAATTTGAAAAGTAGAAGACGAGGGGATTTTCTGCAACGCTTAAATACCCTGTCTTGGGAATGGGTAAAGATAATGATTACAAAAAGAGACGGTTATATTACCAGCGGCTAAAAAGACAAAAATGGCACGGGAATCGAAGCGGTCATAAAAATTCAAAAAGTTCGATTCTACGAATTTGGAAGGAGAAATAAATACAAAGGAAAATACTCCTAAATTTCAGGATGACCATTTAAAACCGCCATATTTCAAGAAAGAATGTTCCACACTCCTCAAATTTTGAACTATGAAACATTGGGGGCTTCTGTTGATACCAAATTTAGTCTGCTGACATGGCTCAATTGAGTGAAGACACGTGGCAATCTGCGTGGCAATAACAAACACTTCCGAACAACACCTCGACCCACTCAGATGCTCTGAGCAATAGATGCTCTCCGAGGAACCATACTGCAACGAGGAACTCTGCTTCCCCGATCAACTCAGACGCTCCGATCAACAAGAGTTCTCTGAGCAACTTATGAGTACCGAGCTACTTAGGCGGTCCGAGCAGCTTAGGCGGTCCGAGCTGCACCTCGAACAGAGCATTAATAGCAGGATAACCAACAGATTAACTGCGCATTAAATGCTTATTATTATCACACAGATGTAGACGCCTAATGGACAACTATGTATTACCCTTTCACATGTACAGCCTGAGGGCTATAAATACATTGTATCATCATCATTGGAAGGGGACCGAAAAATTCTTGACTAAACTTGTAATCAAGAATTCCCAAACACTCAGCAATAATAGAAACAGTGGACGTAGACCATTCTTACAAGGCTGAACCACTTTAAAATTTCTTTGTCTCATTTTATTTTATCTGTGATTAAATAATTAGATATAATCTAATTTTTTACATTAACAATATGCAAATCCACATAATTCTTATCCACATGTCAATGATGGTTCATCGAGTTATTTTTTGTTAAAATATGATTGGAGAAATTATATAAACTATGAAAACTGTTATACTCTAACACCGAAATTTAGTTTTCAATTATATCATTTATGTTTATGTCTTAGTATATTCATTCGGTAGCTTAGTTCGAGTATCAAAATCATATATTTTGTCTACAATGTGTGAGTGGATAAACAAGTTTTAATTTTTCGTAACAATAAAAATATATTTTTATTTATTTTGTTAAATTATTTGTATATTATTTGTAAAATCTTTGTGAGGCTCAATAATGATAAAAAAGAATTACATTAAATATTGAAGAAGAAAAAACAACAAAAATGTAGAATGAATGGATGGGAATTTTTGTTAAACACGTGTGGACAATATGGATGGAAAACAATATATAGGAATGTAAATTTGCAAATACAAAACATAATTAGATAAAAAAAAAAAAGAAAAAAAAACTTCCAGTAGCCTTGCAAATTGCAACTTTGAGCTGAGTAATACCAAGAATATCATAAATTTGTACAACAAATAAATAAAAAGAGGGGCTAAGAATTAACCAAATCTCACGAAGTTTAAGAGAGGGGATAAGAATTAACCAAATCTCTAGGCTTTAAAATAGTTAAATTATTTGATCTAATCAAGTATAAGTCCTCGCTAGCCCCATTTCCATTTCTATTTCGGCATATTTTCTTCCTTTCCCTCTTCAATCATCGGAAATGAGTCGGTGGTGATCCAAAGCAATCAGCGCTGCAAAGATAAGCACCTCCAATCTACTATTCATATCAATTTCATCCTCCATTAAATCTAATTCGTGTTTCTTGATTCTTATTCGCATAAAAAATTCGAAGAAGAAGTCATCGGCATCACCGGCATAGTGGGCAACAGCCTCGTTGAGATTCTCCCTCTCTCCGACAACCCTGGCGGTCAATGGAAGGTCTACGGTGTAGCCCACTATCCCTGACCCATCTAGAACACCAATCACCCGGTCGAATACATCCACTGCGACACCTCCAAATCCGATGAAACCCAAACAAAACTCTCACCCCTTACTGCTATCACCCATATTTTTTGACCCATTTTCCAAAGCCTAAAGTTCTGAGTGGAGACGTCAGAAAACTCACTTTGATAAAGAGAAACCTCACCAATGAATGATGGACTTCAAGTCTTATTTAGGGAATGTAGGTTTGGTGTTGGAAACAGCTGGCTAACAGCTGTCATTGCAAAGCTTTGAAAACAAAAGCTTTTGCTCGTCTTTGAACAGATATAGGAGTTGCACGCCCATTTGGAAATAGTCCCACATCGGTAAGTCACTGAAATAAGGTGTGGTATATTTATATTTTTTGTGGAACAAATGGAAAAAAAATTTGTGCATTAGATGTTTTGTGTATATGGGTGGGGGACTTCTTGGGCCAAGTAACACACGTGTGTCGCCGCCGTCCGGCCCGTGTTCGGGTCTTGGGCTCATTAAGAAATAATTTTTTGGATAAATAAATTAACGGTTTTGGGCTTTAAAAGTTAATTTTTAACGGTAATTAATTCCGAAAAAAGGAGGTTAATTTTTCTCTCCACGTTAATTTTAACGGTAATAAATTAACGGTTTCTAGTTTTCTCTCCACGTTTTTGTCCACTAACGTTAATTTTTTTTTTGCATAAAAGGAGGTTGAGACCTTCGTTTTTCAGTACAGTTCCAACACAAGAAAAATTCCATACAGATCATCTTCCACTATTGATACATTTCCGAATTTTTTTTTTCTCCCAGAATAATTAATCTCGTTTCACAGATTAATTATATTCTTAGAATCGAGCAATTATACAGAATGGGTGTACACAGACTGGGTTGATTTTTGTGCTTTATCAATCCGTATTTTTTGATTTTGGAGGCTGTTTATCCTGGGGGTGGCGAGGCTTTCTGACTGTCAGCACACATTGGGCAGAGCCGCGAAACACCTTAAAGAGAGCGACATTGTCCGCGACTCAGCCGTGTTCTAGATTGTACCTGCTTCCGGGATTTCTTATATTTTCTGTCCCAGATTTAATTGCTCCAAAATTGGATAATTTCGTTCCTAATTTTTAATTCTGCATTTAATTATTTGCTGTTGTTACAACAATTTTAAGGTGTTCTGAAATTCTGCCATGGACGAAATTAACTCAAGCAACCTTAATAATCCTTTCAAATATGAAGGCACCCATTTTAAACGTTGGAGCAAAAAGTTATTATTCTATTTAACTACGAAAAAAGTCGCATCGTGTGTTCAATTTGACAAACCCGTAGTAAATTATCCACCTACTGTTGAGGAAAGCAAAACAATTAGAACTTGGGAGGAAAATAATTTTCTGTGCAAGAACTATATTCTGAATGCTCTAAGTGACGAACTTTATGACTATTATGCCAATTATAAAACTGCGAAAGATGTTTGGGATGCACTTTTTAAAAAACATGACACGGAGGAGGCGGGTGTTAAAATATATGCCGTCAGCCGTTATTTGAAATTTCAAATGACGGATGACAAATCTGTTGTTGCTCAAACCCATGATTTGCAAATGATTGTCCATGAAATTATTTTCGAGGGCATGGCTTTAGATGAGCAATTTCAGGTGACTGTAATTATTGATAAATTGCCTCCACTGTTCAAAGAGTTTAAAAATATTTTAAGGCATTAGTCTAAAGAATTTTCACTAGAGTCACTTATTACTAAATTGAGAATTGAGGAGGAATCCCGAAAACAGGACTATAAAGATGAAATTCTTGTTGTGTCTAACAACAAAAATCAGAAAAAGAACCACACTCCAGTTGTTTTAAAGGCAAACGAAAAAAATATGAAAAATCAGAAAAAGAGCCACAACCAAAATTTTAAAAATCAGACTCAGACTCAGAATAAGTATAAGAACCCTGGAAATGGACAGTCTAGCAACTCGGGACAGTTTCTTTGTTTCAAGTTTGGCAAGCCTGACCATATGACTCGCAAATATCGCAATGTGCCAAACGCACAAGCGAATTTGACCGAAGAGGACCTATGTGCTATGATTTCAAAAATCAACATGGTTAGCGGTGCCGAAGGGTGGTGGTTGGATACTGGCGCTTCCTGCCATATCTGTTATGACCGTACTCTGTTTAAGACTTATTCTGAGACTGTAGATAAGAAGGTGTTATTGGGTGATTCTCACTCCACTGAGGTTGATGGTACTGGAAATGTGGAATTAAAGTTCACTTCGGGAAAGACTGTTATCCTCAAAGATGTTCTTCACACTCCCGAGATAAGGAAAAATTTGGTTTCGGGTTATCTTCTCAACAAAGCTGGTTTTACTCAAATTATTGGTGCTGATTTATTTACTTTAACCAAAAATGGAATTTTTGTAGGCAAGGGTTATGCCACTGATGGGATGTTTAAATTGAATGTTTATGCAATGAATAAAATTTCTCCTTCTGCTTATATTGCTTGTTCATTTAATATTTGGCATGCTAGGCTTTGTCATGTTAATAAACAACTTGTTAACAATATGAGCACTTTAGGATTAATTCCAGAATTATCATTAAATAATTTTGAAAAATGTGAATGGTGTAGTCAAGAAAAAATCACTAAGACACCACATAAATTTGTTTTTAGAGAATCTGAACCACTTGATTTAATTCGTTCGGATATTTGTGAATTGGATGGTGTCACAACTAGAAATGGCAAACGTTACGTTATTACTTTTATTAATGATTGTTCCGATTATTCATTTGTGTATTTAATGAAAAATAAAAGTGAAGCGTTTGACATGTTTAAAATTTTCCTAAATGAAATTGAAAATCAATTTAATCGGAAAATAAAAAGGTTACGTAGTGATAGAGGCACCGAATATGATTCTGGACCATTTATTGAATTTTATAAAACCCACGGTATTATTCACGAAAAAACTGCCCCTTATTCTCCCGAAATGAACGGTAAAGCCGAAAGAAAAAAGAGGACATTAACTGAATTAGTTGTGGCTAATTTATTAAATTCAGGGGCTGCCTCACATTGGTGGGGTGAAATTATTTTGACTGTGTGTCACATGCTTAATAGAATTCCTAAGACTAAAATGAAAATATCTCCTTATGAAATTTGGAAAAATATTAAGCCCAACGTGTCATACTTTAGAACGTGGGGGTGCTTAGCCTATGTAAGTATACCCGACCCTAAAAGGTCTAAATTGGCAAGTAGAGCATATGAGTGCGTTTTTATAGGCTATGCTATTAATATCAAAGCATACCGATTTTATGACTTGAAAAATCAAGTAATTATTGAATCAAATGACGCCGATTTTTATGAAGATAAATTTCCTTTTAAATTGAGAAATAGTGGGGCCGAGTCATCCACTAATATTTCTTTAAATAAAATTAAAGAAAATAATGAATCCATTTTAGAAATTCGAAAAAGTAAAAGGGCTCGTGTAGAAAAAGATTTTGGTCCCGACTTTTTTGCTTACACTTTAGAGGGGGATCCTAACACTAATCAAGAAGCTTTATCTTCTTTAGATGTCGATTTATGTCAAGAGGCTATTAATGATGAAATGGATTCTTTGGAAACAAATAAAACTTGGCATTTAGTAGACCTTCCTCCTGGGTGTAAAAAAATTGGGTGTAAATGGATTCTTAAAAAGAAATTAAAACCTGATGGCACTGTTGAAAAATATAAGGCACGTCTTGTTGCTAAAGGTTTTAGACAAAGAGAAAATGTAGACTTTTTTTATACATTTTCACCCGTGACTAGAATAACGTCTATACGTGTACTATTTGCTATAGCTGCCTTAAATGATTTAATTGTACACCAAATGGATGTTAAAACTGCATTTTTAAATGGAGAATTGGAAGAAGAGATTTATATGGATCAACCTAAAGGTTTTATTGTACACGGTCAAGAAAATAAAGTATGTAAATTAGATAAATCTCTTTATGGACTCAAGCAGGCACCTAAACAATGGCATGATAAATTTGATAGCCTAGTCATCTCCAATGGGTTTAAAATAAATGAAAGTGACAAATGCATTTATTATAAATATGTTGAGAACATTTGCACTATCATATGCCTTTATGTTGATGACTTGCTTATATTTGGTTCTAATATTCATGCCGTAGAAAATGTTAAATCATTATTGTGTGCCAACTTTGATATGAAGGATTTGGGTGAAGCTAGTGTAATATTGGGAATTAATATTACTAGGTCAGAAAAGGGACTTTCTTTAGATCAATTTCATTACATTGAGAAAGTTCTAAAGAAATATAATTACTTTGACTGTAAACCTGCTAGTACTCCGTTTGACCCTAGTGTAAAGTTATTTAAGAACACTGGCGACAGTGTAAACCAAAATCCTTATGCAAGCATTATTGGTAGCTTACGTTATGCTACAGATTTCACTAGACCTGACATAGCTTATACTGTGGGAGTACTATGTAGATTTACTAGTAGACCTAGTATGGAGCATTGACATGCTATTGAGAGGGTCATGCGGTACCTTAGAAGGATGATAAACCTCAGATTACACTAGAATAAGCATCCCGCTGTCCTTGAAGGATTTAGTGATGCAGATTGGAACACCATATCCGATGATTCTAAGGCTACTACTGGATATATATTTAGCATCGTTGGTGGTGCAGTTTCTTGGAAATCTAAGAAACAAACTATTTTGGCTTAATCCACTATGGAGTCTGAAATGATAGCGCTAGCTACTGCTAGTGAAGAGGCATGTTGGTTAAGAAACCTCCTGTCAGATATCCCATTATGGGAAAGACCGATTTCAGCCATTTTGATTCATTGTGATAGTACCGCGGCCATTGTAAAAGTTGAGAACCGTTATTATAACGGTAAGAAACGATAAATACGTCGTAAACATATTACTGTTAGAGAATTTATCTCTACGGGTGCTATGAGGGTGGATCATATACGGTCTGAACAGAACTTAGCTGATCCTTTGACGAAAGGACTAGCTAGGGAGAAGGTGTGGAACACCTCGAAAGGGATGGGACTAAAGCCCTTGGATAAATGAGTCATCTGTGATGGTAACCCAACATATAGACTAGAGATCCCAAGAAATATGTTCAAAGGGTAATAACAAGTCACAAGTGATATGGGTTGAATCATGCTATTAGTAGTTAAAATAGAATGGGGTTTTACTCCGTGTCCATCCCTATGGAGCATGATATCCTGAAGCGAGTTAAGGATGCGTTATGACAACTCTTAATGAGATCTATAAATCTATTTTGAGTGGGGTACTTAGCTATAGGAGTATTCTTGATAGACTCACCTATGTGAATATGGAAGTGTGGCCGCTTCCTATGGATATTTTGGGCAAATTCCTAGAGCGTTCACTATACTGGGATAGAAGCACATGGCCGTAACGTGCTAGCTATTAGAACTACACCCAAGTAGGGTTGTGTGTGGGATGTTATCAGAGATAGAGTTCAAAACAACGGTTACTCTAGTATATTCTGAATCATCTTTATTACGTAAAGGTTCAAGTCGAAAGACACCTTTGCTTATGCACAATTCTATGAATTATTGCTCGATAAAAATGTCTTCAAATTTTGCAAGTGGGGGATTGTTGGAAACAGCTGGCTAACAGCTATCATTGCAAAGATTTGAAAACAAAAGCTTTTGCTTGTCTTTGAACAGATATAGGAGCTACATGACCATTTGGAAATAGTCCCACATCGGTAAGGCACTGAAATAAGGTGTGATATATTTACATTTTTTGTGGAACAAATGGGCAAGCCCTTTGGGCATTAGATGTTTTGTGTGTATGGGTGGGAGACTTATTGGGCCAAGTCACACACGCGAGCGCGCAACTTCCGCCGTCCGTCCGGCCCGACCCGTGCCCGTGTCCGAGTCCTAGGTCTTGGGCTTGGGCTCATTAAGAAATAATTTTTTGGACAAATAAATTAACGGTTTTGGGCTTTAAAAATTAATTTTTAACGGTAATTAATTCCGAAAAAAAATGTGGGCCTTTTACTGTTGAATTTTTCCACCCACGTTTCCAGTTTTCTCTCCAATTTTTTGTCCACTAACGTTAATTTTTTTTTTTTGCATAAAAGGAGGTTGAGACCTCCGTTTTTCAGTACAGTTCCAATACAAGAAAAATTCCATACACTTCATCTTCCACCATTGATACAGTTATGAATTTTTTTTTCTCCCAGAATAATTAATCTCGTTTCACAGATTAATTATATTCTTAGAATCGAGCAATTATACAGAATGGGTGTACACAAACCGGGTTGATTTTTGTGCTTTATCAATCCTTATTTTCTCATTTTGGAAGCTGTTTTATCTCGGGGGTGGCGAGGCTTTCTGACTGTCAGCACACATTGGGAAGAGCCGTGAAACACCTTAAAAAGAGCGACATTGTCCGCGACTCAGCCGTGTTCTAAATTGTACCTGCTTCCGGGATTTCTTATATTTTCTGTCCTAGATGTAATTGCTCAAAAATTGGGTAATTTTGTTCCTAATTTTTAATTCTGCATTTAATTATTTGTTGATGTTACAACAGTTAGTAAAACATAGGCCGAGAAAGAGAGTAAAAATTATTGAGATTGGTGTAAATGAATAGTTGGGAGTAGAAACGTTTTCATAAATAGAAGGGATGGGACTCGAGAGGGCGTCCTTTCATGTATGCTTAGGGAAATGAATAGACATTTGAAGGAGTTAAAAGAGAGAGAAGCGAGGGAAAAAAGCGTATAATGGAGCAGCCATGTGGCTGCGTCGATGAGAGGGAGAATTAAAAGTTTTTAGTACATTTTATAGTATATATATATATATATTTATAGGAGAAGGCTCATTTACATTATATTGTATACATCACTTATGCATCATGTTTAATTTTGGATCCTAAAAAACTTTTTTTTTCAAATTTTATATTTTTCCCTTGAAATTAACCTTCCAATCAACTCATATGCAAAACATTAGGTCAAAATACATTTTGTAGCTATTTTTAAAAAATTCACAAAAACCTGTTAAAAATACCTTATTTATAAGGGTCTACGCCGGCAGTTTTTTTGTGGATTTTTTAAAAATAGCTACAAAATGTATTTTGGCCTAATTTTCTGTATATGGGTTTATTGGAAGGTTAACTTCAAGGGAAAAATATAAAATTTGAAAAAAAAGTTTTCAAGGGTCTAGAATTAGGTGTGATGTACGGTGTGATGTATAGAGCATGATGTAGGTGAGTCTTCATATATATATATATATATATATATATATATATATATATATATATATATATATATATTATAATCATGTTTTAACATCATTTAAAATTCGAACATAACCATAAGAAACAATGCCAAGCAATCCATTGACAAAATATGACCAACACCAAATTTTATTAGGACAATACCTCTGTTTTGAATTCAATAATTCATTCAGATCAAAACTCTAATGAATTAATGGCTTATCTTTGGGGAAAAAAATAAACTAGTGAGTTTAGTTTATAACCCAACTTGAATTTTCTCAATCAAATTTATGGTTTAGGGGATATTAACATTTTAGTACAATAAGGCCAAACTATTAAAAAAAATGTTTTAGATAAATTTTGCAGATTAATCTGTACTAACGGGAACTAATTAAATATTGTACAATAGATAGATAGAAAGGTATATGAATCTAGCTTGATATGCACTTTAAATTACCTAAAAGTCATTTATCGTCTAGGATATATTCGAGTGTTAGTAACAGTTATAAAATTTGTCCAGCCTTAGTTTTTACATGTTCACGAATTTTGTAAAATGAGTTCGTCCCCCCCCCCCCCCCCCCCCCGGCCCACACACAAAAAAAATTCAAACCAAATTACTAACAACACATAGTATTTACATACATCATTTTATTAAATTTTAATAAAATCATTTACACCATAAAATCATACTACAAACGCCTATATTTTTTAGGGACTTGTTCAATTTTTTTTAAAACTTCAACAAGCACTACTACTTCCAGTTCTATCCATGGACACTTTTCAAACCAAAACACATAATAAAAATATCAAACATATTTATAAATAATTTAAACATAATTTCCAAGGATAAAAACAAAGAATTTATAAGAACAGAACAAAACCCCCATTTACACACACACACATACATATATACAAATGAGAATTATTATTTCTAACTCAAATCTTGTTATCAAACCAACATTATATCACTTAAACAAAGTTTGTAGTAGGAAAACAACATCAGAATTGAATCTAGTTTAAGAATTTTACTCAAAACCCATCTTTATACACACTAGCACACACAAAACACATATATATATACACATAGGTTGAGTTTTCATACAAAGAATCCATGGTTTTACTCTAAATTTAACTATATTGAACAAAAGAAGATGATGATTAATAATTACTAACTTACCAATAAGTTTCTACACAAATTTCTCAAGAATAATCCTTCACTTAACTTTTCTTAAGACGCTAAGTGGGACATTTTTTAAGTGTTAAATGAACGGAAAAATTTCACCTAGTTAAGAATTTCCAAACAAGTCCTTTACTATATAATTCACCACCCAAGTGTAACAAATTATACATGCCACCACATAAATTTTCTTTACTTAATTACATATAGGTCCTTTAACATTTTAAACTAAAATACATAATCATATAAATGAAATACTAATCATGCCAATTAATATAAATTATTTCAATTAACTAATCACTTAAATAAATAAATATAAAATGTAATATCTAATACAAGATGTCATAATGGGTCTTCTTCCTCCTTTGTCCATGACGTCCATAGCCAACCCTTCTTCAAACCTATAACCTCTAATACATCAAATCGACCCTCATCCTCCAAATCTAATCAACGTATAAGATCTAGAAATAAGTTTATATAATCTTTAGATGATTAAAAACACGTTTAAATATTTAATTATAGAATTTATGAAACTAATCCTAACTTCATGTTCTACACAAAATTGATTGAATTAACCTGCGAATTCTAAACAATTAATAACATAAGATTAGAGATTTTTTTGCAGATTATAACTAATAAGATTCATATATAATATTTTTAAGTTCAGATTACATAGATTCGTAGGTTAATTTTTTGTTTCAATAACAAAACTACAATAGCTCTTCAATACACAAACTATGGTTTGTAATACGATTAATTTAATTATGAAATTAGGTTTAATCATGATTACAAATATGATTATATGAGTTCATTAGAAGATTCTAACATACTAGAATTACTATAACATAGAACTAATTATATGCTTATACAAAATAGACTTGCCTTAGGATGATTGTATAATCAATACCCAAAATCCCCCAATTCTTCAAAGCCTAGGTTCTCTCTATTCCTCCTTAGATGCTAGGATTCCTCTCCAATTGTATTCTGTGAATTAGATTTAGCTAATTAGTTTACTATAATCATTAAATCGGAAATTAGACTTAGGCCCCAAAATAGCCTCAACTCAAAACCCAAAATGACTTCCAAATGGCATAAAACTTGGCCCAACCTATATACTAACCCAACGAACCAATATTATATTATTTTAACCCCAATACGGAACTTTTAAACATCCTGAGAACAAAACCCAAAAGGTAACATATTTATAAGTCAGTTATCTCATTAAATTAACTATTTAGCCGATACACGTAGCTTAAGCTTATATCTTAATTACTAGTTAATAAAATATGACTATGTGTTTTAAGAACCCATTTCACGATTGGTGGGATAAAATATCGAGGGAATAATCCGTAGAAGGAAACCTCGTCACCTAGTCTCTGACCATTTTATAACCACCCATAATACTAAGTCACTTAAATATTTAACTTAGTGAATTAATGTGTGTTTGTCAATTTTTAAAGGATGTGTATTCATGCAGTACATAAAAGAATTACATAACACTATTATATATGCAATATAAATATATAACTACTAAATGACATATCGCATGTCATGTGAAATATAATTAACACGCAATTCATAATTAATTAAATTCAAAAACAATGTTGGGTATTACACTTGTATGTATTGTATTGTAGGATAGTTAGCCAGTGAGGGGTATAACTATGGTATCACGGGTCCCGAGCAAGTGATTAGCACCTCGCCCGGGGGAGATTGTGTGTTGAAGGTTAAAACCCGGGAGTGCTTGTCTATCGATCCACCACATCCCCCGAGGTTGAGTTATCGATTTGATGTGGGTCGATGATTTTCCTCTAGAAGATGTTTGACAGCACATCCATTTTACTTTGCACACCCCTAGTTTTAGGCCTAGGCCTAAGTGTGCTTTCGTGCGATAAGAGGTTCGGTGGGTTTGTTTAGATTCGCCATTTTATTTTATACAAAACCAAATAAATGAGTCAGGTTATCTCTTTGGGGTTAATTCTAAGGTAGGTTCAATCTGTGGTTGGTCCAGAGATTCTTATTATGTGAGCTCAGGAACCGGGTAATGAGTGGGGAAGGTATTAGGCACCCAACTCGTTATTTATGCTTCCTTAATTATATTCTTATTATTGCTCTTTACATTAATTAATTATTTTTAATTATTTTTAAAACTAGTTTAGAGATCTTAGGTTGAGAATCCCTTAAACGTAGATAGGTTCTTAGGTATGTAATGATATCAGTGAGAGGTGTAGTAATGTCACTTCAATCAGTGAATGTACACAAAGGCGCTTGTGTATGGATCTGTGCTTGTGTGTAACGTGTGGTCATTGGTGTGCATGTAAGTGTGCGAGAGAGATCGGCTTTTGAGATAGTTTGATATCTCTTTCGACGTTTAAGGATAAATAAAAAGGTAATATGAGAGATATGTGCATCTTTATTATGACAGAATATCGAAAGATATGTTGTCGAGGCTCGTTCTCATAAGAAGGACTCTATATTTCACCTGCATACCCAAGGAGACTTGGGATCAAAGACTATGTAGTCCGATTGTATGTGTGTTTGAATGTTTGTGTGGAGTGCATGAGAAGATCGCAACTTGAGATACTGGGTTAAAAAACACGCTTTAAAATACAAATATTGTAAAGTGCATACCCGGTCCTCTAAACGGGGTCGGGTTAAAAGAGATAAACATATATAAATAGTTTATGACAATATATATATATATATATATATATATATATATATATATATATGGGGTATTTGGCCGAAAATGTGGGTAGATGTTTTTTAATATATAAGGGGTGTTTTACCTGAAATTCGGATTGTTTCCTTACTGTTGTAGCATGAACCAAATGTTTCCCAGGGGAGTGCCCCCACTTGAGGTTCCTGAGATGGGAAGAGATCCGTTTAAGTTGGGCAGAACTTCATTTAGAAGTGTTGACATTCGAAGAATTTGCGCAGAGGTTTGCCTATGTTTTTCTTTCAGAGGAGACTTTTTAGATGTATGAACCTCTTTTGGGACCGAAGTGATTTTCTGAAAGTAAGGACTTTCCTGTGGGGAAAGAGACTTCTCTGAAGTAAGAACTTATTCGAGACTTTTCAGAATAAGCTTGAGTATCTTCGACGCTTGCGAGAGAAGAAAGTGAGAAAAACGAATTGAAGTCAGGTTTTAGTGACCATTTCAAGGTTGGTGGGGACCTCATAGGGGTCTGGGTCAGGCTCTACTGATCAGCATAAAGATGAGGGTCATTAGATTCTGATGGGGTACCATGTGGATGGTTGGGGAGGAGATACACTGGATTTGGTAATGATTATTGGGGAGGGAGTTCAGCAATCAATAGAAGAACCTTGAGGCCTTTTGTCGATCGGCCGAAGGTCCCATAGATTGTTTTGGTGGATTTTCTGTAATTTTTTGATTTTTTTTATATTTTTTTATTATTTTTTTTATAACCCTGAACCTCCATACGAACAAGTCCTTTGGACTCCCTTGTGCAAGCTAAACAAGGGGGACACTGCGCATGACCCACCTCACACACGAGCCTCGCTTAAATACTGGCATACCCTGTGGGTAATCGAACCCAGCACCGTGCGCCTCACCACACAGTCCTGAGTAAGCCCTTACCGCTAGGACGAACCAGGGTGGGTAATTTTTTTATTTTTGACACCTACAAGTTTTATTTTATGGAGTTTTGGTCCCTCTAGTTTCCCTTTTTGGCGGTTCTATATCTGGGACTTTAGTGAGGTCAGGTTTATGCTATTTTTACTGGGTGGGATAAAACGAGCCACACCCCGATTGGAAATTGAGGTGTCCACAATAACCTACTAAGGATTAATGAGCTTTCTAACTTGGACAATAAGGGTTTAGTTTTTACGCATACTGTAGGATAATATAATTATATTATATTTAGGGATAGTTAACCGAGATGGTTGGTAGTGTCATGGTTAGTCTATTAATGATTAGAACTTTATAGGTATTGTGTAAGGTGGTTGTTGTTCCATAGACAAGGACTTAACATAGTTAGGTATTATGTGGTATTAGGATACAACTAAGTTGGGTTAGTTTTGATATTTTGTTTATTGGAGACTATATTACTTTGGATTCTTTGGTTTCGATAATGACTTAGTATTTGTGTATAGATGATGGTAATTTAATGTAGTTCGAGGTAGGAGTTACGCTTGGTAGATGATTAATATTGGGACTTGAGTACTTATGTTGTGTGGTATTGGATTGGGATTATGACTTGGACATACCTTTGATACAGGTGAGCTCGGTGGGGACGGAATGAGATGTAAATGAGTCACACATAATATTATTTAGTTAAGTAAGCTATTTCTTGCAAAAATATGGGGTTTACCCTATGTTAGTTTTATAAAATATTTTCGGGTGTTATTTATCTTGAGCAGCGGGATTGGACAGGTATACTTGCAATGCCATGTTCTAATCATTCAATTCATCTATCCCCAGATGTAGGATGTTCACTCCTTTTATTATCTCATTTTAGTTAGACTCTCCAGTTTATTATTTAGAGATTGATATTATGGGCCTAAGTTGGTTTTGGAGCAATTGAGACATTTGCATCATGGAAACTTACTCGGTTTTTATTGATCAACTTATTTGATACTCATATTTATATCTTATTTTATTCACATATGTTATTTATTGTTGTGGATGGTTCTTTTTTTCATTTTTATTGTTGATTCTTATATTGATATAAATTGTTTGATATCTCATATCTTCGGCATTGAGGCTTATCCATATGATGTGTGAAAAATAAGGGGTGTCACATATAATATCTATGTTTGTTATTCCCTTCTCAATCTAAATAGTGTAAGAACAAAAAAAAACTTATGTGACGAATGTGAGATCTCTAAGCATACTAGAACTAGTTATATACCACATATGGGTCGTGCTTCTAGTATGTTTTCTTTGATTCATTTAGATGTGTAGGGATCATCCCCTTTTGTTACCTAGTTTAGTCATCGTTATTATTTTTACATGCATTGATGATTATACTACATGTACTTGGTTTTATCCCCTTAAAAGGAAATGTGAAGTCCCCTTTGTTAATTCACTTCCTTCAAATGATTAAAACTCAATTTAAAATGGAAGTTCATAATATCCGATCCAATAATAGGCATGAGTATATGTTCAATTAATCTTAGTTTGAATTTAATCAGATAGGGAAGGATCAACTCACTTGCCCATATAACCCCGGACAAAATAAGGCGGAGAAACACAAAAATCGACATATAATGGGGATGATTCGATGATTATTGAGTGGTATGAAGGTATTCAAACCCTATTGTCACACCCTTGTTCTTTTCGATACTTTTATTATTTATCTCACATATCGATTCGTGTTTTTTGGAGGAAGGCATTCCGTTAATTCATTCAATCTGATATCATTATATTCCACATTGTTCCACGTGTGTGTAGTCCCTCTTGACATAAACTAATGATAAAGCTAATAGGTGTATTTTTGTGGGGGTACTCTGCGAGTTCTAAGGGGTATCAGTGTTATGGTTTGGTATCTAAACATATGTATCACTCTCTTGATGTTACTTTTTATGAGGATAACCCTTCTATGGGGGTAATTACTTTGTTGGACCCAACCTCCCCATTTCTCGACGGTGAGGCTTCATCAGTTGCCTGATGCACAACTATATCCAATGAGGATCCTCCTCTCGTACCATCTAAGCGTACCTTGCAGTTTTACTCCTATCACCCTCTGTTCCCTCTCCCTCTACTTTATCGCCTCCTACTTCTTGTCTTAATTTTTTTATCCGACACCCCCTTCTCGATATTATTTTGTTGGTAATATTACTCATCAAATTTCCTTGTATATTTCTTATAATCATATTTAATGTCCATATCGAGCATTTTTGGGCCAGCTTGACTCCATTTCCATTCTCTGATCAATGGTTGAGGATCTCTAGAATCCTAAGTGAGTGGAGGAAAGTGGAAATGGAAGCTTTAGGACGAAACGATACATGGGATCTTGTTTCTTTGCCTCCTAGGGAGAAGACACTGGATGTAAAAGGTCTTTTGTGTGAAGTATTTGACTGATGGTTCTATTGATCGCTATAATGTGAGGTTGGTGGCTAAGGGATATACTCAAGTTTTTGGAAAATATTTTGGTGATACACATTAGTGTCTAAGATTACTTCCCTATGATTATTGATTTCTCTCGCGACTTTCCACTATTAGCCTCTACATCAGTTTGACGCCATGAATGCATTTATACATGGGGATCTTTCTAAGATCATTGTTGATACAAAAATTAGTCAGCTGACTTGGACCAATTGTATGAAGACGCATGTCATCCTACGTGGCACTAAATGTAATTACCGAGCTACTCAATACACCGAGCTACTCAGCATGCCGAGCTACTCAGCGTACCGAGCATCTAATCAGGAAGATCAAATGACAAAAACAGATTCAATGAACATTCTTATCATGTATAAATGTATATGTCTATTAAATAACGGCATATTGTCTATTCATACTTATAGTTCAAGGGCTATAAATACATTGTAACACCCACCCATAACGGGGTAATCAATCACTAGCGATCATAATTAAGATTAAAGCAAAACACCCAGCAATACAAGACAGTGAACGTAGGCCATTATCATTAAGGCTGAACCACTTTAAAAATCCTTTGTCTTATTTCTTTATTCATATTTATCTGTGATTAATTAATTAGATCAAGTTTATTTTTTTACATCAACAGATTGGCGTCGTCTGTGGGAATGACTATACGTAGAATTTTTCACTAAAAATTCATCATACATGGCCAAGATCCCAGAATCCAGCAATAGAAAAAATGATGGAGTTCCTCTCAATCCGTCTGCTCCTTCAACTATCAATGATCTCACGGGAATAGTGGCAAACTTAGCCAAAGGACAAACAACTATGCAAGAGACCATGCGATAACTCATTCAAACTATTCAAAATTGAACGCCTTCCCAGTCAGGCCAGCGAAGCGTTCATAGAAACACGTACCTGCTGTCTTCACGATCCAGGCGTACTCTATTCCCCCATGCTTCCTGGTCCAGACATACCGAATTCCATCATACTGAGAGGTCCAGCGATACCTCCTATCAACCTGGCCCGACATCTCCCATAAGAGTTATGGTGTAATGACCCCACTTTTATATATATATATAGTTTGTTTTTACACTCTTGTGTTACTTATTATCTTATAAATTTTGTATTATTAGATATGTGGTATTATTGGTTATTAATATAACAAACCCCATTTTTAATTACGAAGAATCAACTGTAAATTGGATCAAATCGAAGTCTTATGACATATCTTAAGGTAAATAATAAGTTTTGGGGTAGAAAATATAATTTTATGAAACTTTAAGGACTAAAATAAAAATATAAAATGGGCCATTTTGTAAATAAAATAATTTCAAGGACCTCTAAGAAATATTCAAATATATAGTGTGAAATTACTAAAATACCCTTCATGTGTGAAATGACCCTTATACCCTTATCACATTTCCACCACGTGTTGGTCACTTCCACCTTACACATGTCGTCTTTAGAGAGAAAGGTAAAACACTTGTCATTATTTGGTGATATTAACACTGCAAGACCATTCCGGATCGTGACACCTCGTTGTTGAATCACCACTCCAAAAAGCCTAGTCATTAGACACGTGTCAACACCGCAATACTTTTGGAAACCTATAAATAGGGCCTTAGGGTTCATTTGAAACTCACACCAATTCCTTGAGAATTATAGTAAGAAAGAGTGATAGAAAGCTTGGTAAATATCTTAAGAAAGAGTTCTATAATTTCGAAGAAAGAATTCATTTCGTAGGTATGATTTTATTTAAATGTTATAATGTATTTTTATAGTTTTAATTATATGTTTTTATAGCTTTACTTAGTAGTTATGCTGGTAAAATACACTAAGAACTTCACTAATCAAAACTTAAAGTTTAGAAGAAATCCAAGTTGATTTTATGTAAACTTGTTAGAAATTATATATACGCTTTTAAAAAAATAATTTTTTAAAAGTAATTACTCGTTATTATGGAATCCCATTTAAGTAATTCCAAAGTCAGGCCCGGTGAAATTTTGTCTAGATGAGATGGTATTTAAGTGGTGCCCCTGTGACCCTTCATCTCTACTGGGAATGAATCCGAAAATGTTCTGTCTAGAGGAGATGGTATTTAAGCGGTGCCCCTGTGACCCTCCATCTCTACTAGGAACCGACTGATTAGGAAGAACTATGAATTGAATCCTTTAATTACGATCAATGAGTTTTAAAAGTTAAGAAAATGTTTTTAGTAATCCTTTGAAACAAGTTATTATTAAAATACAATATGTAGACTGGACCTTGTTTAGAACGTATACTTAAACCTTTATCGTATTTGTTTGATTAACGTGCGATCGAAGACTCATTATCTTTAATTTCGACCTCTATTTTAGGTGAGTACTCTATGCAATTTCTTGCGCATTTTGATTATATTATATTATGCAAACTATGCATATTTTGTGAAATGATTTTATTCTCAAAATGCATCTGATACCGATAATTTCGTCGTTTGTTATATGTATATATCTCTTAATATATACATCTGATTTGAATTCTGAAATTATTGATTCGGCCTATGAAAACTCTCTTACTATGTTAGCCTTGACTATGGGGTGGAAATATTTGGGTGGTACCTTCCCAGCTGGTTTATCGCTGGTGTGCCCTAAACAAGGCGTTGTTCCAGAAATCATGATTATCTGTCTGTGATGTTACCGGGTGGAAACATTTGGTAACACTATCTGTCTGGGTATTAGATCATACATGGCTACTAAAATTGAATAATTGACATATGCTCAATTGTTTTATTCGCTCTGTTTTGAACTGTTTATTCTGAATATATATTGTCATTTACTTTATATATATTACTTGAAATCCCTATCTTTATGTATATACCTTCTGTTCTAAATTGAATAGGTATCAATTTTCTGGAAAACTCTGGAATGTCTGGAGATTGAATCTCATTTGGCTTTTAGCTGACGTTGTATAAATAACCATTTTTCAGAAAATAATTAAGCTCGTGGATGGAACGAAAAATGACTATGTTGAAGATTTAGCTTTTAAAGCTCTTTTTGTTACCTTAAGTAGAAGTTTGTTTAATTAGATAGAGCATGTTTAGCTCTATGTGTCAAATTGTAACACATTGATATTTTAATACAAATGAAGTTCCCTTTAGAAAGATCTGATGATGTAATTCCTTCACTTTCAGTATTTTACGATTCATAACCATATGATTATACTTCCGCTACATATATTTTAAAAAGAAAAATTTTAACGCCAAAATATTGGATGCCTTGGTGGCATGTCAAGACACTCGTTCCCTACTATTTTTGGGTCGGGGTCGTGACATATGGACTCTCAAGAAAATGCTACTCTAACTCCAAAATGAACAAGCACTCTGGATAGGTTGAATAAAGTCTCCCATTTTCATCGTTTGGGCCCTAGGATGAATAGAAACCCTCCTCGAATTGCGTCGAGAAATTATCAACAACCAAATGATCTAAAGGAAGGTTCTGCCCAATCACACCCAGTAGCTCGTACAGAAAGATCCAACGAGGAGAATTCAGCACGATCTGTTACTCGAGCAAATAAATCAGATGTTGGAAATGATTCATGGAAGGGATTCCTTCGGAGGTTGGAAGACAGGTTAGGGGAAATGGCTAAGGCCATAAATCCTCTCCAAAGAACCTTTATCAAAGGATCTCCATTTATACAAGCAATTATGGATTTTTCCACACCCTCAAAGTTTAAAGCTCCTACAGTTACGCCTAAGTATGATGGAAAAACTGATCATGTTCTCCACATAGAGCAGTATCAAGCTGCTACAGATATTTATGCAGTCCTAGATGAGATGAGGTGCAGGGCGTTCTCAGGAACCATCACTGGTTCTGCTTAAATATGGTATAACAGCCTTCCTCGGGGGAAAATTGTAACTTTCCATTAGTTGGCTGAGCTTTTCATAGGGAATTTCTATTTTGGTGCAAATCCAGTCAAGTGGGTAGCTCGTCTGTTGAGCGTAAGGCAAAAAATAGGAGAAAGCATCAGGGATTACATCACTCGTTTTAACAACGAGAAATTGGAGGTCATCGACTACGAAGAGAAGACAGTCATTACAGCTCTGATGAGTGGTCTCTTACCAAACAAGTTGTATTACAATTTGGCCAAGATCCCCCCAAATCCATGGCAGAATTGATGGCAAAAGAAGCCAAGATTATGAATGCCGAAGAAGCTATGGCTGCGAAGAAGAATGTTGATGCAAAAGCAGAGACTAAAGCTGAAGGAAGATCAGAGAGGAAAGATCATAAGCACAATGGAGGTAACAAGCAATCGAAAGGCAAGGAAACGATGGAGCACTTGAGGAAGTATGCAAATTATACTCCCTTAAAGGTAGACATAAACCATGTTCTGGAGGAGATAAAAAACACCGAAGAACTAAATTGGCCGGAGAAATTGAGGACAGACCCCGAAAGGAAGGATAAGTCCAAGTATTATGAGTTTCATAAAGACCATGGTCACATGACCAAGCGGCGCATAGCTCTCCAGAATGAGATTGAGGCACTCATTAGACGAGGGAAATTGAACAGATTTGTTGATCGCCAGAATGATGGGAAGACCAACAACAGAGCAAGGCAAAGGTCTAAATCTCCTCTCCGAATAAGAGATAACAAGAAAATAAACCATGAAGACGACTCGGAGGATGACCCCGAGCTCCCTAAAAAACCAAAGCAGCCAGAGCGAGAGGTATTTTAATCCATTTTGGCTCATTTGAATGTAATATGATTATAGGTGGAGATGCTGGAGGAGGGGATCACATTGCTGAAAAAAAGGCTTACCTCAACGAGGCCCAAGCTTTTTCTTACACACAGCGGATAAATATAGAAGAGGAAGATCGTCCGAGGAAGGTCAACAAATACAAACTGGTCATTGGTTTCTCCAAAAATGACTTGGAAGGAATTCTATATCCCACGACGATCCTCTAGTCATCAAAATGAGGATGAAGGATGTGATCATCTCAAGAGTACTGGTAGATAATGGTAGCTCAGCAGATATCATGTTCTACCCTTGTTTTGACAGTTTAATCTTAAAACTTGACCAATGGGATCCATATCACATGCCGCTCCTTGGTTTCTCTAGAGAAAAAGTTTTTCCACTTGGGACGATCAAGTTGGACATGCTCATTCGGACCTAGCCTGCCTGTAGAACAAAAAAAGTATTCTTTTTTGTAATGGATAAAAATGTCCACTCAGCATACAACATAATCATGGGAAGAGTAGTTTTAAAAAAGTTTGAAGCAGACCCATCCACTGTACATCAGTGCTTCAAGTTCCCAACCAACTTTGGGGTTAGAACTGGAAAGGGCGATCAGAAGGTAGCTGGGGAATACTATTATTCATCTATCGAACAAGAAGCGTTGGAAGATGTAAAGAAGAAAATAACCACTTATCAAGTGGATAAATCTGATTAATCGGAGATTGAAACACTAGACCCAAGAGATGAGTCAGAGATCGTGAAGGGTCAAGTCATTGAGGCGATAAAAAACATTATTTTGGATGACGAGCAACCGAAAAGAACAACCCAGGTTGGTGCTTCACTAGATCCAATTTTAAAGAAGGAGCTGGTGGCATTCTTAAGGTACAGAAAGCAAGCATTCGCATGGAGTCATAAAGATATGCCGAGGATAGACCTAGCCTTCCTCTGTCATGAGCTTAATTTCAACAAGGAGATCAAGCTGATAAAGCAACGAAGAAGAGTTTTCATTCCAAAAAAGAATCAAGTTATTCAAAAGGAAGTAGAGAAATTGCAGAAAGCTTCTTTCATTGAAGAAGTTAAATATCCTGATTGGTTTGCTAACGTTGTGATGGTGAAGAAGAAGAACAATAAGTGGAGAATGTGCGAGATCTTCACGGACCTGAATAAAGTCTGCCCAAAAGATCATTTCCCATTACCCAGGATAGATCAGCTGGTAGATACAACTTCGAGGAATGATTTGCTAAGCATCATGGACGCTTACTCTGGATACAATCAAATTAAGATGAAGCCTAAAGATAGGGAGAATACCTCTTTCATTACCCCAATGGGAACAACTGTTACAATGTTATGCCTTTTGGTCTTAAAAATGCATGTGCTACGTATCAATGGCTAATGAATAAGGTGTTCGCAGAATAGATCAGCAAAATTATGGAGGTATACGTCGATGACATGATGACTAAGAGCAAGAAAGCTACTGACCACATAGCTGATCTGAGCCAAACATTTGACCAGCTGGAGAAATACCAAATGAAGTTAAACCCGACCAAGTGCATTTTTGGCGTACAAGAAGGCATGTTCCTCGAGTATATTGTGAATCAATGAGGTATTGAGGTAAATCCTGACAAGATCAATACCTTACTAGAATTACAATGTCCAACTACGAAGAAGGAAGTGCAAAGCCTCACGGGGTGTATTGCATCTCTCAATAGGTTCATCTCACGAGCAATCGATAGATGTCTTCCATTCTTCAAGACACTCAGAAAAACTTTCGAGTGGAATGATGAGTGTGATAAGGCATTCCAAGAGTTGAAGAAATATTTGGGGACAACTTATTTACTGTTCAGGCCGGTTGTGGGAGAAAAATTATACTTGTATCTGGTTATCTCAGAAAGTGTAGTCAGTTTAATGTTGATAAGAGTAGAAAGCGGAGTGCAAAAGTCAGTGTATTATACGAGCAAGGCCTTCCGAGGAGCAGAGATTAGATATCCAAAATTAGAGAAATTGGCTTTAGTATTGATCAAGGCAAGCAGGAGGATGAAACCATACTTCCAAGCCCATACCATAGAGGTATATACTGATATGCCACTCAGACAGGCTTTGCATAAGCCAGAAAAATTTGGAAGATTGATGTATTGGGCGGGGGAATTAGGTGAGTATGACATTGTCTACAAGCCAAGGTCTTCTCTCAAGGGTCAGGCCGTGGCAGATTTCATCGCTGAATTTATCTATCCAGATACCTCCGACCAATAGGGGACTAGTACAGAGGACCCTAAAGCTTCCACAGAATCAATTAAAATTATTCCCGATCAACTCCCAGCAACAGAATTGCTAGAGGGGATAACTACAGATCAACCAGAATTAGTTGGTAAGAGTCCAAAATTGGAGGGTGATGAAAGGAGGCACAAGATATTCCATAAAGGGTTTTTTTTCGACCAAGCGATTGACGATAATATCCCAATATAGAATTTGTTCATTGATGGTTCCTCGTGTACAGCAGGCTGCGGAGCTGGAATAATTCTTAATTGTCCAGATGGATTAAACGTAAAGTATGCTTTGAGTTTCCAATTCAAAGCCTTCAACAACGAAGCTGAATATGAAGCCATAATTGTGGGTCTCAGTTTAGCTAAAACACTGAATACAGAGCAAGTGATGGTGTTTAGTGATTCGCAACTAGTTATAAATTAAATTCTCGGGTTGTACGTAGCAAAAGGAGACTTCATGTCTAGGTATCTAACCAAAGTTATGGAGATTATAGCCAACTTTAGAGCTGTCCAAATGGTTAGAATACCAAGGTTGGAGAATGCAAGGGCTGATGCACTTGCTCGGTTAGCCTCAGCCACCCACACCGAACTATGAAGAACGATTCCTATTGAGATACTTACAGACCGAAGCATTGATGAAGACCTGATGGTGAGGTTCATCACTTTGGATATGGGACCTTCCTAGATGGATCCCATCAGGGCGAATATCGAAGAAGGCATTTTACCAACCGACCAACTTGTAGCCAAAAGATTGAAGTTTAAAGTTGCTAGATATGTCTTAAATAATGGTGTTTTGTACATAAGAGGGATGATAGCAGGTCTACAGAGATGTGTTCATCCATCAGAAGTTAAAGATCTAATAGAAGAAATTTATGAAGGGTCTTGTGGAGCCAACGTGGCAGGTCGAACACTTTTGCAGAGAATAACTACACAGGGATATTATTGGGCAATGATACGTGCTGACTGTACTGCTTATGCCAAGAAATGGGACAAGTGCCAACGGTTTTCTACCATACGAAGAACTCCCCAAGAGTTATTAACCCCAATTACCTCACCTTGGTCATTTGCAATGTGGGGAATAGACTTGGTCACGCATCTGTCAACTAACAGAGGACGATTCAAGTACTTAGTGATCGTCATTGATTATTTCACGAAATGGGTGGAAGTTGAACCTCTTATAGATATGGCATATGAAAGGGTTTACCAATTTATTTGGAAGAGTATTATTTGCAGATATGTTCTGCCACATGCTTTTATTACTGACCATGGTACCCAATTTGATAATGAGGAGTTTGCTGTATACTGTCAACAATCCAATGTTCAGAAGATTCATTCTGCACCAGGCCACCCCAGAGCAATGGGAAAACAGAGGTGACGAATAGAACTCTTCTAAACGGGTTGAAGAAAAGGTTGGACGATGCCAAAGGCAATTGGATCAATGAATTACAATCTGTACTGTAGGCCTACCGAACAACACCACGAACAGCGACTGGTGAATCTCCTTATATGTTAGCTTTTGTAAGTGAAGTTGTCATACCCGCTGAACTGGGCCTACCTACTCACAGGTTGATTAATTTTAACACTTTAATAAGCGATTTGATGAGATGCTTATATTTAGATATGCTCGAGGAAGTCCGGGAAGACGCAGCAATCTGAAATGCTGCTTATCAGCAACGGACTGCCATGTTCTATAATAAACGCGTCAAGAAGTGTGATCTCAAGGAAGGAAATTATGTGCTCAAAAAAGTGATCCAAAAGCATAATAAGCTAGAGGCCAACTGGCATGGTCCTTATCGTGTCACAACGGTTGTTCAACCTGGAACCTACAAAATAGAAACTTTAAAAGGGGAAGAGTTCAAAAATTCTTGGAATGCAGAGCACCTGCAAAAGTACTATCAGTAATGTAACCACACATATACATGTACCTTTTTGATTTAGTATAAATGGCAACGATGTTTCCTCTAATTTTTGTTCCGGAGTACTAGTGCTACACATTACACAAAAATAACCAACTAAGGTTGGTCGGGACATCAATAACCAACTAAGGTTGGTCGGCATATCAACAACCACCAACTAAGGTTGGTTGGCAAACAATCATACAAGGCAAGGCCTGTTTGATTATGGATGACCTCAAGGGGCATCCAAAACTAGGCAAGAAGAGGGGTGACCTCAAGGGGAATCCACTGCCTAGGCACCAAGGCAATCCAGATAAGATTGTTACAACTAAGCAGGAACATGGGATAAAAGAAATTCCATTGCTTAGGCACTTATGGGTGACAAGTCACTACAACTAGGCAAACAAATGGGGCAAAGTTCCATTGTCTAGGCAATTAAATCAAAACAGGACACATTGTCCCTTATAGATATATATACTTATCAAATTTTATTTCTAAGGAAATGAAATTATAAAAACAAAAGGATGAATTTTTCTTCATTACATTATCATTAACAAAATACAAATGTCCTATTCTATTGGCCTTCTTCCTTCAGAGTTAGGTACAGGATCCATTCCAGCTGGAGGATCATCTAAAGCGAAAGAAGAGTTGATAAAATTCATATCTCACATCATCCTGGTATTGCTCGAACATGGGCGGTCAAGCAGATGTGTAGGTTGGGATATCTCAAAATCTTCATGAAGATGGTAATCCCCAAGGTATTTGGAGACCAAACACTGAGGAATGGAACTGGCTGGAATCTAGCTGACGTCTAGTTTGAAAGGAGGAACTAGCAGATCAAGCAATCCAGGATCACACCAATCCCACAACCTGTTCCCTTTTTTAACATACATCACAGCTAGAGCATTCATCCATCCATATTTATACCCCTCGTTGTTTGACTGCCTCAACCTGGCATCAAGATGGCATAAAGCTTCATTATATCCCTCATTCCAAAACTCTTTAGGCTGCTTGTCGAATTGATAAGTCAATCTCTCAACTTACTGATGAAGTTTCTTCGTTAAGTTTTATTTACTCTCTAACACAGATCTCTGATTGGAAAGTTGCTCGATAAGACTTTAAATTTTTTGGGATATCTCAGCCAGAGCTTGATTTTTTGCTTTCAGCTGAACAGCCTGATTTGCTAAGGCTTGTTGAGTCCTAGTCTCTTCAATGTTGCTTCGAATAGCTCTTCCTCTACTCCGCGAAGAAGTAGGTCTGGCCCTTTTCAAAGTTTCCAGTTCCTCCCTCAACAAGGCATTCTCAATCTCCAAAAAGGAGAAACCTTCATCATTAACTGGGACCAGATCTCCAGAAGAAGCATCAGACTTTTGTTGCCTCAACTCTTCTCGTAAGGCAATATTTCCTCTTCTAGCAGTTTGGCAATGTTCCTATGTTCCTCGACCTCAAGTTTCGACACACTTTCTCTTTTCTTATGGGCTGAGATAAATTTATCATAGTCACGATCAGGGCTCAACTGTTGGTATTTTTTTTCTCATATCCCCTATGCAGCTGAGCAGTGGTTTGTTTATGCTGAAGTTGGAACTCCTCGATCATCCCTTGAAGATCTTCAATCATTTCATAATAAGCTATATTATTGGCCACATCCCGATAAAGCAAACATTTTAAATATTGATACGCATCAATTGCTCTCTTAGAAGCATCAGACCCAAGGATATCAACTATTTGTGCCTCAGTGAAGTCTGTATGACCATCTTTGAAGTAATCAGTACACTTGTTCATCAACTCTGTATCATGAGCTGACAAGAGTTCCATTCTAGTAATGAACTAGCAAGGAAAAGTAAATACAAATCAACAGCAGTACAATTATATTGAGCAAATAAAAGAGAAGTTCAGGGTAGAATAACGAAGTCCATTTTATTGATCACTAAAAAGAGGGTACAACTAAAAATGACAAAACATGAGGAAAAATAAAGAAAAACGAACAAAATACTGAACGATTTTACACCTTCTCCTTATTCCCTACAACATCATCAGCCGATTTTGAGGAAGGAGTTGGTTGCTCAAAGGACAGTTGGCGTTGCTCAGAAGAAGTTGTTCCCTATTGAACTTGATCGGAGGTTTGAGGAATGGTAGCAGTAGGTGTTTGTTCAACTATCAACATAGAAGATTCATCAGATCCATCTTCATCTTCTTCTTCTTCTTCAATAGTAGGAGGAGGGCCATGAGTGTGTTCCTAAAACAGTTCGGAATCATCAGTAACATTCAACTTCTTCAAAGCCGCAACCCATCCATCTATGAAGTATTTCAAACTTGCATAGTCCATCTGGGAAGAGACAACAGCTAAATCTTTATTACATCCTTTGTCTCAACCAGAGCTAAAGGACTTCTTCACAGCAGCTTTCCTCTTCACCCTCTCCGAGGAAGTTTTTGAAGCTCCTTGGCAGACTTCACCTTCTCTTCAAGGTCTTTCTTAGGCTGTTCAGCCTCTTCAAGCTTGCCATCAACTTCTTTCTTACTGGAAGTGGCTTCCTTCAATTTTTCCTCTAAATCCTTGGAGGCATTTATAGCTTATTGCAGAGCCGTATCAGCCTTCTTCGGAGGCTATAATTTGGAGGCATTTATAGCTTATTGTAGAGACCTATTAGCCTTCTTCGGAGCTATTATATCCTCTTACCGAGCAGTGTCAACATTTTTGGCCGCTTCAACAGCTTATTGTCGAGCCATCTCAGCATATTGGATTTTATTCTCCCACGCAGTTTTGTTCTCTTTGTACTTCTGTCGAGACTCCCCCAAAGATTTTGACAACCCAACAAGGGCTTCCTCCACTGCACTAAATGAAGTCGAAGCTTTGATAGCTTCATCCTTCTCCACGGTATTATCAAAATACACTAAAAACTGTAAGAAGAAGAAAGGCGTAAATCAGAGTATGAATATGGCAATAAAGAAACAAAAGGAAAAATATAATGACACTTACTGATGCAAGGTGTTGGGCATCTAAATCAGTAACCCTATCCTGAGGAGTTGAAATTTCAGCAGCTCGGCAATCGGGAAGAGTTCCCGACCTGATCAATTTCTTGGCCAAGCTGGGAGTAAGGATGGCTGGAGAACTATCCCTCAAAGAAGAAATCCCAAATCCAATAGGTTGGGCAGCAGAATCAATAGTCTTATCAGAAGGACCCCTCCTCAACCTCTTCAAAGGAGCACCTTCAATCAAAGGTGTTGTCTCTTCTTGAATAACAACAGCTTCAATCAAAGGTGCTGCCTCTTTTGTAATAGCAGCTTCAATTAAAGGTGCTACCTCTTTTGAGGCAATAGGGGGCTTCTTGTCGACCTCCTTAACATCTGTAGCTACCCTCCAGATAGAGAAACATCTTTTTTCTTAGTCCCCTTAGCTGGGACATCCTCTCTGCTCTTATTTGTCCCATCAGTACCAGGAGCAGACTTGGCAAAGAACTCAGGTACTTTCCTCTTCTTCACCATCAGATCATCAATAGAAGTACTCAAGTCAGGAGAATCTTCTTCAACAAATGAAGAAGATGTTGGAGCTTTCTCAAGGTCGATCACTAAGGGAGGAACCTGAGGACGAGCTATAAAAGAAGAAGTGGTGTTCTTGTATCGCAGCAGATAAGAAGCAGACCTCACGTGTTCCTCAGCTATTGCTCGATGTAACCCCCAGATAAGTTTTAAGTCATTTATATTAATATCACTCTCTTTCGGAGGCTTCCGCTTGTTATCAACTGCAAAGTAAAAATATACATGTCAGTGATGCATTTTATCAAACGAAAACAGAGATAATTTGAAAACACAAAAACAACCTATCACATTGCCATAAAGTGGACATCTGGGAACTTGGTACACGTTTTTCCCTTTTAGAGGGGGGTGCTACCAATTTTCCATCACAACCCCATGATCAAAATAATCCTTACTAGCATAAGGGAGATTGACCACTAAAGCTCTATTAGAATACCTAATTTTTAAATAAAAGGTGGTATCACTAGTAACCCATTTTGTAACAGTACATAATTTCAGGAATCCCTAAGTGAGTTTCATTAATTTGATTCAATTTATGTACGCCATTAACTACCCTCCATGTATTTGGAACTACTCTTGCAGGAACAATATCGAAAAATTGGTAAAATTCCAAACACAAGGGATTAGGCGGGAAGGAAAAACCACATTCCGCTACAAAAATGAAGGGAAACTAGTGTCCCTCAGCTAGAGAAAATAAATCAAAAAGGCGAGGAGGTTCTTCCAGAATAACCCAATAAGGAATCGCAAAATCAGCAGTAAACTTATCCAAAGATTCGATAAGGTAAACCATGGTGGCCAAAGCAAAGAAAGAAGAAGGAAGAAATTCTTACAGAAAATCGAAGAAATCTGCTAAGACGGATGACAGAAAGAAGGATAGTAAAAGGAGAGAGTGAGAAGACAAAGAGTTTAGAAATCTAGAAATAAAAAGTAGAAGACAATCGGATTTTATCCCCTTTATATACGCTGCTTTGGGAATCGGGAAAAGTAATGATTACAAATAACGACGATTACGTTACCCGAGGCTAAAAAGTACGAGTTCCCAAGCGTTCGTAAAAATTCAAAATATTTACAACTTTACCATTTCGTGCTCAAATGATAAAGCTAAGAGGAAAATCTCCTAAGTCCTGGAGGTCTGTAATCTAACAAGAGTGGGTAAACATATTCGAGTAACTTCTGGACATAATATTCTACACTCTCATTATCTAACCTCAAACTGTGAAACATTGGGGGCTTCTGTTGATACAAAAATTAGTCAGCTGACGTGGACCAATTGTATGAAGACTCATGTCATTCTATGTGGCACTAAATGTAATTATCGAGCTACTCAATACACCGAGCTACTCAGCATGTTGAGCTACTTAGCGTACCGAGCATCTAGTCAGGAAGATCAAACGACAAAAACATATTCAATGAACATTCTTATCATGTATAGATGTATATATCTATTAAATAACAGCATATTGTCTATTCATAATAACAACCCAATGGGCTATAAATACATTGTAACACCCCCCATAATGGGGTAATCGATCACTAGCGATCATAATCAAGATTAAGGCAAAACACCCAGCAATACAAGACAGTGGACGTAGGCCATTATCATTAAGGCTGAACCACTTTAAAAATCCTTTATCTTATTTCTTTATTCATATTTATCAGTGATTAATTAATTAGATCAAGTCTAGTTTTTTCCATCAACAATCATCTATATGGGCTCTCCTTTGAGTTTTCAGGTTGAGGGAGGGGATACCGAAAAATGTGTCTTCTCCGAAAGTCTCTTTATATCCTTAAGTAATCGGGCATGGTTCAACAGAGTCAGCGAGATGGTTATATCCATGAGTTTAATCAATGTTATTCCGATCACACATTCCTTACTCATCATTAACCTGGTAGTATATGCATCATTTTGTTGGTAGATGTAAATGATATTATTATTATGACTGATGATGCTTATGGATTGCCCAAGTAAATCAGGGTATTAGCAAGATGTTTGATGTGAAGGACTTAGGTCCTCTTTAATACTTTCTTGAGATTGATGTGGCTTGGTCTCAACGCAAGATCTCTTTATCCCGACGTAATTGACTTTGGCTCTTTTTCAGGAAACTCGGTTGGTAGGTTGTCGTTATCTTATAAATCTATAGACCCCAACCTCAAGATGTCGATAAAGACTAGTGACTTGATTCTTGATCCATTAGTTTATCAAAAATTGGTTTGTCACTTCATTTACTTGACCAACATGAGCCCAAATTTGACTTATTATTGTGAGTATATGGTTAGTTGGTTAATGCATATGCCATGCACCTTACACTTGAATGTTGTCAACCAGTCTAAGATACCTCAAGTCATGTCCAGGACTTGGGGTTCTTTATGCCTTGGGGATCCGACACATCTCTCACGTTTTATTTATGCGAATAATATGGGGTCTAAGACATAAAGGATCTACGAGAGGCTATTGTACTTTCTACAATCTTCATATCATCTCATGAAAGAGTAAAAAGTTGGTGGTGGTTTCACGCTCTACAGCTGAGGCCGAGTACCGTGCGATGGCTCAAGAGACGTGAGCTTTTTTGGCTTCAATTAATTTTAGGAAAGTTTTGTTTTATAAAAAAATAATCACTAATTCCGGTTCCTCGTCACTGAAGCATAATGAAAAAATTCTACCAAAAGGTCCCGAGTTATTTTGTGGCAAAGACAATTTTTTAGTGCATATGTAGTGCTAATGACAACTTGGTGACTGACATTTTTTTATTACCAATAAAATTCGATAGCTGGCCATTTAAGTGATTTATTTTTTTATTTTTTGGATGCGCCTAGAATATATATGAGGCATATAATATATGAGTATCAAATACTTATCAAGTATGAGTACAGGACATGATAGCTCTCCTACAAAGAAACTCATACTTTAACTTTGTTCGTTTTCTGTTATTTACTCATCTATCAAAATGAGTTAAATTGGTAAATCCTCTCATCCCTCGTTAAGGCTGTTGCATACAAAGCGTATATGCAACCACAATTATATGACCAATCATTTATACCAATTATTATTGTGCCGAAAATAATTTTTCACTCAAAGATGAACAATTAGAGTTGTCACTTTCCGTTTTAAAAAATCTACTAGTGGTATTTTGACTTAATCCCTAGTGTTTTCTGTACGATAATGCCCTCATTTTCTCCACTTTATCTTCTTCCCAAAACCCCAAATCAAGAACCATAATTTATAACCCAACTCAATTTATTTCAGCTCTTACAAGCACTATGAGCGCTATCTCTCACCATCACAACACAAAACACACTAATTTTCATCCCTTCATTCCATAATCTCTCTCTCACACACACACACGTGCGCGCGCGCGCGGCGCACACACTATGGTCACCACACCACCATCACATACATTGTAATATATACACACACAGGCAAACATATATAGTTCATATTAGGACATCACACACTATATATATTTATATATGTGTGTGCGTATTTGTGTATTTATGTAAATCACCATTGACAAACAAAGTAAACCATTAAGAACCCACCAAAATTAATGTAGATAGAACCTGCCAAAAATCAATCCAGAGAGAGAACGGTATTCAAATTGGCAACTCAATATGTGTGTATTGTTTGTATTTATAGGAATCACCATTGGCAAACAAAACAAAACAACACAAAACAAAACAGTGAGAACCCACCAGAAATCAATTAAAAGAGAACCCACCGAAATCAATCTAGAGAGAATGGTATTCAAAAGGACAACCCAATATGTGTCAAGGCCGGCCCCAAAAAATGAAAAATCATGGTGAGAACAAAAATTAATTTTTAGTTTTAACCCTACGACATAGAAGGAATACGAACACAAAAACTCCTTTTAGAAACATTTCAAATTTCGATTTATTAAATATTGAAAAAAAAAACTGCACCAAGAAATTACACCAGTTATACATCATTCCACTAGACCATCATTTGGTTCATTTTGATGTAATTCTCTCTCTCTCTCTCTCTCCCTGAATATAAATGAAATATTCAGGAGAGTTCTTGGCACTAATAAGCTCCAGAAAGTTTCCTACAAAAAAGACAGTAATATATTGTTCACCAGAGAGATTTTTAACACTTAACATAACTATCCAAAGGAATCAATATAAGGAAACACATCCACCAACACCATTTTGGCTTGTTTGAAATGAAGAAGGTTCCATTTATTCCATTATAAATTAATTTACATCACGTAACAACTCTTACGGCATGTTTCATATAGTCCCACATTTTATGATCATGAATTCAACTTAAAGTTCCGAGTGCAGATAGTCTCCAACAAAGCTAGATTCAAAGCTAGAGGTCATCGGCTCTGAAGAACTTGATTGCACCTCACCCGAAAGTCTTGATATGATTAGTCGTGCTATATTCTCAGCCGCAACGGCGCCTGTTTCCATGGTGCTAGCAGCGTTCTCAAAAGCATTCACATAATACAAATGTCGATCATCCAATATAAACGGTGCAAATCTCTCGGGTGCATGGTATTGAGGGTACGCAGCCCAATTTATTCGTATCGTCTCGGTTCTTATGCTAAAGGAAACAGGAGTTGCAAACAATTAGCACGTAACAGTGTGCAGGTTATGATGGAATCCACAACATTATTTACTACATCAAAAATAACAAATATATGATCTTAATAATCTAGTATGTGCTGATTGCATACTTCTCTAAAACATTTACAATTGTAATGGCGTCAATTAGTTGGATCCAGCATAAAATTACTAGAAGCCATGACACACATAAAAATATTTATGTTACAATACAACTACAAGCTTTTTATGACAAATAAATGTTCAAGGGTATTTCTACGAGTAAGGATTTCTCTATACAAAAAAAGGAACTTAATTTTTTGTGTCATCATCGATGTAGAGGTTTTCGTGTAATTTGAACAATACATAACAATGAGTAGTTTTCAAATTGTAAGTATTTACTTTAGTGAGGGTATTATAGTCATTTTATGGATACAGCATTTAACTTTTGCTTAGACTTGATATATATATATATATATTATGAGAAAGTCGATACCTGAACCCTGTCATTTGGTGGGTCATGGTGAACTTATAACCATGCCTTCAAAATTACTTATTGGAACGTCTCAAGTCAAGTACTAAGGGTCCGTTTGGTTGGCTTGTGGGAAAAGGGTAGGCATGACAAATTTTGCCTAGGCAAAGAAGTTTTCGTGCTGTTTGATAGGCTGTATTTGCAGGCTGGCAAAAACTGTTTTTTTTAACTTTTTGTGTTTGATAGGCATAGTTTGTCTACTGAAAGACACTTATTTGCCTACATATGTTGTTTGATAGCCAAAATTTATCATGGCAAATAAAAACTTTGCCTATATATTGTTGGCAAATTCTTGCCATTTTACACATTTGCTTTATAATCAATATAGTTTACATAAGTTTTATTTTTCATTTTCAGGATTAACGACGAAATTTCGGATGCGAGTCAAGTTGGATGCTTGCTTTGAACGTGGATGAACCAAAAGAATTTGTTGGACATAGTTACTTTCATGCACAATTGTATTTAATTTTACTTGATAAAGTACTAAAAATGGCATTTATTTGTACAAAATATATTTTAGATGATAGCGCATTTATTTGGTCAAAATATGTTGTAATTTGACCCCTTAATAAAATAATGTGGAATTGATTAGTTTAAAAAGCCCCGATGTTAATGTTGTGGAACCGTGTTATAGAATCAGATTTCAATATGAATTTGAAATTTGAAATTTTCAAAATTTGAAATTTGAAATTTGACATAAGAAAGGAAAAAATTTGAAATTTCACATAAGTAAGGAAAAAATTATAATATTGTTGATCCATTATAGTTTCAGATACGACAACACAAAATATGTTCCCAAAAATTGGCCACAGTATAACATATGTAGATCCGGGAAAGAGCCCAATGTTTGTTCCCATTACAAAATAATATTCAAAATATAGACCTAAAAAGTGGGATTAATTCGCATATAGCTTGTTCAGAGACCAACTCTTCGCAAATGCCTCCTTCGTGATACCCATGAAGACCCGGGCCAGTCCTTGATCCGCCTCAAACATACCAAGCAATCTCAACATATCACTTTCAATCATTTCCATTGCCTCTACGCGATCAAGAATGTCCTTCCATTTGACATGCTCTACGGTGTTCAGCTTCGCATCTGAGTCCATAGCAGCTGCTATCATTCGCAAGGATTCTGCAATAATGGCCAATGCACGGGCACTCTCGTCCAACACGTTACCACGTTTGCGTTTTGGCCTTGGCATAGCAACAGGTCTTGGTACTTGTCCGGGACCTTTACGTTTCCTTAGTTGGGGTGAGGTGTTATTTGATTCACTCTCCGGGAACTCATTTTCAGTTATGTCAACAAAATCTTCTTCTGGTTGAGATATTCCTGGAACAATATTAAATATTTTTGTCATTTCCATTTACGAAGTTACACGTGATTTTAATAAATACAACTTGCATTACACATTTACCTTCCATTGATGGGAAGTAATCACCACCTGATTGAGAGTTTGACCCCGTTGCGGTGTCGTTGCCATAAATGGTGGCAAGCTCGTCATAATATAGGCAACACTTGCCTTTCATCTTCGCAGCATCTGGCTTGTTCTACCAACATTAAAGTCACCATTACTATTTTTAATGTATACCATGAATATGCACTTTAATACGTACCTTGACGTAATCGTCCCACACACTTAGATATGCAGTTACAGATGACGTAGTTGCGTCAAATCCAAATCCACTGACTTGTAATAGCTCGTGCACTTCCCTATACTCTTTTTAAGAGTCTTCAAACGTGAGCGGATGTGAGGGACTCCCACTATGACATGACAGTCGTTCCTGACAGCATCGATAACGGTTTTCATATGAGCATATGTGAAACCATTATCGGATTTCTTTGTTCCAGCAAGTACCTCACCCATAAGAGCAGACATCATGCACCCATCCATTTTATCAGTCCAACGCACTTGTGGCGCCTTGCAAGGTATTTCAACTTGTGAGTCAGGGGTTTCTAGATTGATTGGTACATTTGCTTTTGGTGGTCGATAAGGAACATTGATTCGGTTTTGGGCCATCTCTGAAATGTATATGCATCCACTAATTTTAGTATAATATAAGCTAAACATTACATAATTCAGTACCATAAGTTATGATATGAGGTATTTATTCAGTATCATACCTAATTCAGTACCTATTTCAGTATCTATTCAGTATCATACCTATTTCAGTATCTATTCAGTATCATACCTATTTCAATACCTAATTCAGTACCATAAGTTATGATATGAGGTATATGAGTAACTGATTTCATTATATGAGTATCAGTATCTGATACCATCAAATCTCAGTATCTGATACCTTCAAATCTCCAAACGTGCATCAGTTATCAGTTAATCACCAAACGTGCATCAGTTATCATTTAAATACCAAACGTGCATCAGTTATCACCAAACGTGCATCACTTATCAGCATCAGTTAATCACCAAAAGTGCATCAGTTATCAGTTAATCAGTTATCAAATCTCCAAACGTGCATTAGTTAATCACCAAACGTGCATCAGTTATCAGTTAATCAGCATCAAATCTCAGCATCAGCATCAGTATATCAGTTAATCAGCATCAAATCTCAGCATCAGCATCTGATTAACTGATTAACTGATTTCAAATCTCAGCATCAGCATCTGAATTTAAGTTATTAGCATATAAGTAACTGATTAACTGATTTCAGCATATGAGAACATGATTTCAGTTATCTGATATCAAAGCAAATAGGTATCTGATATCAAAGCAAATAGGTATCTGATATCAAATGAGTATCTGAGAACATGATTTAAGTATCTGAGAATATGATTTCAGTATATGAGAACATGATTTCAGTTATCTGATATTGATAGGTATCTGATATCAAAGCAAATAGGTATCTGATATCAAATGATTTCAGTACCATAGCAGATATGAGGTCTCAGATATGAGGTATCAAACAAAATGATCCAATTTTATTTAATCATCCTCCAAATTTAATCATGAGGTATCAAATGTATACCAAATTAAATTGTGGTATATATTGGATATGAGGCATACAAAATCATCAACAAAACAGCATACAAAATCATCAACAAAACAGCAGCATACAAAATCATCCAATTTTATGTAATCATCACCCAATCTGATTGTAATCATCATCCATACAAAATCAGTTTGATACAGCAGAATACAAAATCACAGACCACATATGAGGGGAACAATTAGTTTGATACATCTTAAAACATGGGTTGGACAACTACATACAAACATAATAGCATAATGACATATAGCATCTGTTTGAGTGATCGAAGCATATCCATCATTGCTATGCAGTCCACGTTGCTATGCATATCCATCATCGCTGGAGGAATGGTGGAAGTTGATGAACCACATTGTCCTTTGATGTTATCTGAGTTTGGTTCATTAGGCATTGTTGTAGATTCTGACGATATATCATCCATAGACGGCATTGCCCAACCTAACCAAATACCACAATTTGCACAACAATGGTAGATCCTACCGAGGTTATTGTTCTTATCAGACTTGGTTATTCTAATGTCACCTACGGATCCACATTTGCATTTTCTCAATTTAACCCTAACATTCAAGTAGTTCGCATTAGTTGATGTAGACATGGAATCTGAAAAATATTAAAGCATTTTCTCAATTTGACCCTCACATTCAAGTGTTAAGAAATTATTACAACAGTTAAATGAGAAACGTAATAGTTTAGTCATCAAAAGTAAATGGTTGATTATGACTTGTTGCTCTTTCTTCCCACATTTGTCTTGCCATTGCATTACGTTTGTCTGTCCAACATGCCTGTGTGGCAAAGGTAATATGCTCATTACCATCAGGTGCATTAAGTGGTGTTGGGTTCACATCATCATCACTATCACTATCATCACTGCACATATCATCCCTATCATCATCCCTTAAAAAGTTATACAGCGCACAACAAGCTAAAACAATCTTAGCTTGCGTGTCAATCCCATGAAAAGGTTGGTGGCGTAGATAATCAAATCTTTTTTTCAATAATCTGATTGTGCGCTCGACTACATTGCGCAAAGATGAATGACGAAAGTTGGATAATTCTTTACTAGTTTTCGGACGTTGACCCTCAACGTCTCTGCGATGGTATCGTGTCTTCGAAATGGTGATAGAAAACCAGGAACCAAAGGAAATCCTGCATCCGCAAGATAATATTTTCCTACGATAATACATTATTTTATCTTAGTCAAATATACGTCGAACGTAGGATTTTTGTTAAACGTCTAATAAAAAAAATACAGGAAATCAACCGGCATACCAGCTTGAATGGTAAGTTTATGTCCCGGTCGTTGTATGGCCGCCCTAAGTACACGACCATCATGTGCTGACCCCTCCCATCCGGATAGCACATATGTAAATTTCATGTCGAACGTGCATGCTACAAAAACATTTTGAGAGATGACTTGTTTCCGATTATGATACCTAGGTTGATCAACAAGGGGAACATTCGCAGATATGTGTGTACCATCTATCGCTCCTACGGCATCCTGTTGGGATACTACATGTGTTATTTCATACAATTCATTTTAAAAATTATTCACTTGTTAATCTATTGAGATTGAATTTTCTTACCGAAAAGTAATGATACCAACTTCTATCACCAGGATTGTCATTCGGGGAGTTATCATGCGTTGCATTTACGACAATTTCCTTGTACATCATTAGGCAGACCACCAAGACTTTATGAAAGTACAAACTAATTGTATGACTTGATCTACAAAAAGTGTTACTCTCGGTTCGACAACTCTCATTATGACCAACAATATTCAAGAAAATTGCAACCTGTTCCTCAACGGTAACTGATCGACAATCGTTTAGCCCAAATGCACGTAGGCGGTCACATAACCTATGAAATGAACCGATGTTCATACGTATTGAATCATGGCATAAACGATCACTCATCCCGTACATTCGGAACAATGCTTTTTGCCGATGCTCATCCCAATTGTATGTAGGTGCCCTAGGAATGTCCATTAATGACCTTATATGTTGATAGATAACTATCGCCCGTATCACCATCGACCAAGCAACACCAAAGCGTTTTCGTTGAATTTTTGAATTATATTTAACCATTTCTTCCTACAAAATAAGGGTTCTGAAAGCTCATTCTTTGATATTAATTTATAAAATTAAAATAGGTCTAAAGGTAAATTCGTTAACAAAAAATCAAAAAGTTTAAGGAGAACAACGAAAAACTAACCGGAACAAAGTGATTGAAATGAATAACTCGGAGAATAGGAGGGTTCCTGTAATGAGGGACGAGTGCGTGTTACACCAATAATCATGAATTTTTTTTTTTTGTATAATAAATAATTATCTTTCGATGGAACCATAGATTTTTTTGGCTTTTTCAACCCAATATTGTAGAATAAAACATATTTAGTCCACATTACCATTTCATAATTAGGAAAAAAAGTCAAACTCCAAATATGTCAAAACTTACTAAAACATATATAGGTGAAGCCATAACAAGATTACAAATATGATATCAAACACCGGATTATAACCCTCGATTTAAGTAAGAACCGTATGAACATAAAACCAGATTATAACCCTAGAATACAAATATGTAACCAGATTTAGCAAGAACAATATGAACTACAAAAAATAAACCCTAATGAACTCAAACCCTCAATATGTAAGCAGCAAAAAAAAAATCAAACACAATGAACTCAAACCCTAGAATACAAATATGTAGCAACAAATCAATATATGGGTCTAAATAACAACAAAAAATCGTTTTCTTTATGTTCATATACAGATTTAATATAAAAAAATTATGTGATGATCACATACCTCTGAAATCAATTTCTCCTTCGGTTTCTTCTTCGGGTGTTTGAGGAAAGCAGCAAATGTGAGCCATGTATGATTTATCAACAAATCTCACCAAAACCGTACAGGCGATCAAATCAAGCAAACGTCAGTCGAAGGCTTTGCCCTTTTCTCTCGGCAAAGTTTGCCAAGCCAAATAGATAAGCAAAAAATACAACGTTTTTGGGCAAAAAAGGGTCACGTGAGCCATTTTAGGCATTTTTTGCCATCAGCAAAATATGGCTAACAAACATCTCCTGAGTGGGCAAAAGTGTGGGTAAAACCCATTTGCCTAGGCAAAAGGGTGTAATCAAACGGAGCCTGAGTTTCTAAATTTTCCTAGGTTTTGAGCCACAAAATAATATGTTCCGAATTTGAACATTAAGAAAACTTCTCGACCACCAACTCATTTTGTTGCATTAGAAACAGTTTTTTTTAGATGGGAGGATTGTCTTGGGGGGGCGTCTTGCATATATTTTTTAGTTTAAGGAAGTTTTTTGCACTTCTCCCTATAAATAAACGAAATAAACTGACAGGCTAGTATGAACTATTACCTGAAGATTTGATCCAATAACCCATCTGCCATAGATTCACGAGAGAACATCTTGCAAGTCATATCTTTCTCATCGTGTTTCTTGAGAATGGAAATGCATGTGAATGGAAGAGCAGGATCCTCTATGGTGCCCACCAATTCTGGAATATCTGATGCATCATCCAAGCCAAAATATGCCTTGAACACAACAAAACATCGAGATTTAAATCATAGAGATGGTTTTGAGTTACTGTAAGGACATTTTTTCTCATGTCCAACATGTTACATTTGTGTATGTCGTACGCCGCTACATTTGGCACGTCACCTCACGATCTCACATGACGGCCTCTATCCGAATTCCGGGAATCAAGCATTCAACATCTCCATTAATATGTCCCACATCTGCCTCAACGACTTCACGGTCCAAGATTTTAGGGAATTAATGCAAGTGGTACGCAAGGGAAGTCAAAACAGTGAAAAAAAGGCACTATAGGAGAGTTCAAGGGAATTTTCATAATTTTACATCCATAGTTCGGAGGTTTGGTCAACTAGAAAGTTGAAGAGCTCGCCTTAACGAAGATACTGGAAAAAACGGCACCTCAATCCGATCTACGGTTAAGGAGTTATGGCCTTTTGAAGATAGAGAAAATTCCTTAAAGAATGCTGTTTTTTTTGTACGTTGGATAGAATTTTAGAGTTTTAAAAACATGGGACTCTTCATATTTTTTCCTATAAATACCAACTTCGGGGGAGTTGTTTTGCAAGACTTTAGGAGACGAATTTGAGAGTCCAAATACATCTAGTCTTCATATTTTTGAGTCCCAAGACTCATGTTTTGATTCACACATCCTTGCTAAATATTTGTGAATCCTTTTGCAACCCAAGAACACAACTTTGGTTTGTTCAACCCTTGTGGAGGAGACCGTTCTTCTTCTTCATTGCAGCCCTACTGGAAAGGGATAATTCCAGCCGCGACTACAGAATCCGATACCCGAGGGTAATTCTTAGTCAACTTGTATTTTCGTTGTAGTCCGATTGTAAGCCGTTTTCTTACAAATTATAGTGAAAATAAATGGTTTTGCCCCTGTGGGGGATTTTTCCTTAATTGCATGTGTTTGAATGTTCTTGCGTAGATTATCTATTTATTCAATCACATACTGCTGCATGTTTAGGGTTTGTTTGTGTTAAAAGGGTTTTATATATAATTTGTTTATTTTTATCCTGCATGCTATATTTTATTTGATAAATCATCTAGATGCATGTCTTCGGGTTTAACTAAAATTTGGGATTAATTAAAATTAGTTTTTATTTGAGAAGTCGCAATATTTCCGCTGTAGCTACTCTCTCAAATTGGTATCAGAGCGGGTTACGCTAATTTATCGCGTGATCCTGATTTTTCCAGGATTTATTTTTTTTTATACAATTTGACTTCTCACGTCGTCAAATTGGTATCAGAGCCTGTTGCACTAAGTTATTGTGTTTTGATTCTGATTTTGCACAAAAATGGATTTTGATGGTTTTGATGATCTTCGATGTCAAATTTTTAAAAAAATTTGGAAAATTCACACAAACTCTTGTTTTAAATCTTCTGTTGAAAACGAATCTGAGAGGTGTCCTTATTGTGAGGGTGTTGGTCACACGTTACATGAGTGTACCACAAATTTAAAGAAGAAATTGAATAAATCGATTTCTCATGTTTCTACCCTTAGTGATTGTGATTCGAAAGAAGAAGTTTTTTATGCTTCTAGGCGAGAGTTTCCCATCCGTGTGATTAGTGATGATAGTGAAAGTGATGGGAGTGTGGATGAAAGTGAGGAGGAAAGTGTAGATGAGCATGACTTACAAACTGCTTTCAATGAACTTTATGCTGAAACTTTGAAAACAAAGAAAGAAAATTTGAAATTGAAAGCTCAATTGAAAGAGTGTGCCATAAAAAATAATGATTTTTTAATTAAAGAACTTAGGGCACATGAGAAAATTTTGAAAGAGAAGCTTGAGTACGTCGAGGGTGAGAGAGATAGTCTTAGAGGGTTGATGGAGACTATGAAAAAGGAGCTTTTAGAGACTGAGGATTCTAAACTAGTACTTGAATCTAGGATAGGTGAACTTGAGGTGAAATTGAAAGATTCAAGTAAAGTGAAATTTGATTTGGAGTCTAGGTCTGAAAAACTTGATAAGATTTTAGGCACAGTCGAGATCAAAACGGATAGGGGTGGGATTGGTCTTGAAAAATATGTTGCACCCATTCCCACACGTGTGAGAGAACCTCCTAGGATCATTAGGAGAGACCCACCTAGGCAAATTCGGAGAGAGCAACCAATAAATTTGAGGAGAGGGCCACCTTTAGGGAACACAAATCGCCCGATTTACTCTTGCACACATTGTGGTAGGCAAGGTCATCTTTGGCACTTTTGTTATAAGCTTATAAATGGACCTAAGAAGGTTAATGAAAGAATAAATTCGATTCCCAAAACCCCCACACTTCGTTACACATCAATTTGGTTTAGAAAATCGGATTTAGAGGCTTATGGTTTATTTGTCCACGATTCCCGTTTGCTTGCACGTAATTCACCCCACGTGAAATCTTTTGGTTGATTGTGTTTGCATGTTTGTCATACACTAGTTATGGTTTCATGATATATTTTTTTGCTAGTGTGATGACTTGTACTTTTTGTATAAATTCTTGTTTTTGAATTTTTTTGAAAAATACAAAAAGATTTTATTTTTTGAAAAATTTTGAAAAATACAAAAAGATTTTATTTTGTCAAATTTAAAAAAAAATCCAAAAAGATTTTTGTTTTTTGTTTGCACCGTTTATGGATGAACACTTAGGATGACCAAGTCACAACATCATTCCATTTTTTTTCATGTGACTATTAGATAGTGTTTTGAGACAATAGGTCAATTCATCCATGTGCTCTATAATGTTTGTAGTCATTAAGATGTATTTGAGTGTTTCTTCCTACATGTTTGACTCATGTTTCCTTTATTGCACACATGCACGGATTTGTTTGATTATTGTGCTTGTCTTATCACATGTTGGTTGGGTGTTTTCACTCCAATCCTGTCTTTAAAACGAACCAAGCGCGATAATTTTTATAAGGAAATTGTGCATATAAAAACCGTTTTGTGAGTTTGTGTGATTTGTTTGATAACGGGGAGGGGCTGCGAAAGGTAATCATCTATCCTTTGCGCAAAAGCCACCGTTAAAAAGGACCTAAAAAATTGAGGAATTTTATTATCCGAGGTCCAAAGAGGTTAAAAGAGCCCGAAAAAAATTTAAAGGCAATAAAAAAAAAATCATGCCAATTATGGGCCATTTAGGTTTTTGCACCAATTCTCCAAAGTTTGAGAATTTAGATTACCTCTAAAAGAATATATATATATGAGGGAGTTTGGTTGGAGAATTTAAAATGGGTTTGCACGTCCTTGAAATGCTTGAAAATGCGCTACATAGTTTTGAACGTTATTGGTGTGGAAATCACTTTGACTTTGATTTGTTGATTTGCATAAGACGATGTCATCTAAATTCAACAAATTTTTTACACCTAAGGATACTTTTGATGCTCATTCGTTAGGGGTACACATATGCATCGTGCACATATGATTGATTGAGTTGATTTACCTATCGAATGTGTTCACACCCATACATTCCGTTCCCATGACTTGGTTGTTTGAGTCTAAATCCATGGTGTGATTTTGGTATCATGTTTTACATTTTTTTTCAAAATGGTATCTCTTTTTTGTATAAAAAATTGAAAAAAAATCAAAAATAGTTTGCGAAGATTTTTTTTAGCATCTCCTTGCAAGAGCACGTTTGTCATTTGATTGATGCCATGATTTGTATACCGTGACGCCCCGATTTTGCTTGCTTGTCTAATTCATTCTTCTTATTTGTCTATTTGGGGACATCATAAAAAGGGGGAGAAAGAATTATCATTTTATGGGGGAGTTTGAATTTGGGGGGAGTTTTGAGATTTGACGTATGCTTATCATATATTGGTATCTATGTTTATCTCATTTCAAACTCGATACGTCACTTGGTATTTTTCTTTATCTCATGTGTGTAGGTACTACATTGATGATCTCTGAATTGCACACCCTGATGAGAAAAGATTTGAGATTCCTGAAGATTTGAAGATCAAACGATGAAGACTATTCATTTGTACCTTTTCCAGTTTTGGGTTCATGGGAGGGTAGATTTGTATAGGCAATTTCATATTTGATAATATGTATTTTTTATGTATGTACCGGCATAGACATAGGGGGAGATTTGTAAGGACATTTTTTCTCATGTCCAACATGTTACATTTGTGTATGTCGTACGCCGCTACATTTGGCACGTCACCTCACGATCTCACATGACGGCCTCTATCCGAATTCCGGGAATCAAGCATTCAACATCTCCATTAATATGTCCCACATCTGCCTCAACGACTTCACAGTCCAAGATTTTAGGGAATTAATGCAAGTGGTACGCAAGGGAAGTCAAAACAGTGAAAAAAGGCACTATATGAGAGTTCAAGGGCATTTTCGTAATTTTACATCCATAGTTCGGAGGTTTGGTCAACTAGAAAGTTTAAGATCTCGCCTTAACGAAGATACTGGAAAAAACGGCACCTCAATCCGAGCTACGGTTAAGGAGTTATGGCCTTTTGAAGATAGAGAAAATTCCTTAAAGAATGCTGTTTTTTTTGTACGCTGGATAGAATTTTAGAGTTTTAAAAACATGGGACTCTTCATATTTTTTCCTATAAATACCAACTTCGGGGGAGTTGTTTTGCAAGACTTTAGGAGACGAATTTGAGAGTCCAAATACATCTAGTCTTCATATTTTTGAGTCCCAAGACTCATGTTTTGATTCACACATCCTTGCCAAATATTTGTGAATCCTTTTGCAACCCAAGAACACAACTTTGGTTTGTTCAACCCTTGTGGAGGAGACCGTTCTTCTTCTTCATTGCAGCCCTACTGGAAAGGGATAATTCCAGCCGCGACTACAGAATCCGATACCCGGGGGTAATTCTTAGTCAACTTGTATTTTCATTGTAATCCGATTGTAAGCCGTTTTCTTACAAATTATAGTGAAAATAAATGGTTTTGCCCCTGTGGGGGATTTTTCCTTAATTGCATGTGTTTGAATGTTCTTGCGTAGATTATCTATTTATTCAATCACATACTGCTGCATGTTTAGGGTTTGTTTGTGTTAAAAGGGTTTTATATATAATTTGTTTATTTTTATCCTGCATGCTATATTTTATTTGATAAATCATCTAGATGCATGTCTTCGGGTTTAACTAAAATTTGAGATTAATTAAAATTAGTTTTTATTTTAGAAGTCGCAATATTTCCGCTGTAGCTACTCTCTCAAATTGGTATCTGAGCGGGTTACGCTAATTTATCGCGTGATCCTGATTTTTCGAGGATTTATTTTTTTTTTATACAATTTGACTTCTCACGTCGTCAAATTGGTATCAGAGCCTGTTGCACTAAGTTATTGTGTTTTGATTCTGATTTTGCACAAAAATGGATTTTGATGGTTTTGATGATCTTCGATGTCAAATTTTTGAAAAATTTTGGAAAATTCACACAAACTCTTGTTTTAAATCTTCTGTTGAAAACGAATCTGAGAGGTGTCCTTGTTGTGAGGGTGTTGGTCACACGTTACATGAGTGTACCACAAATTTAAAGAAGAAATTGAATAAATCGATTTCTCATGTTTCTACCCTTAGTGATTGTGATTCGAAAGAAGAAGTTTTTTATGCTTCTAGGCGAGAGTTTCCCATCCGTGTGATTAGTGATGATAGTGAAAGTGATGGGAGTGTGGATGAAAGTGAGGAGGAAAGTGTAGATGAGCATGACTTGCAAACTGCTTTCAATGAACTTTATGCTGAAACTTTGAAAACAAAGAAAGAAAATTTGAAATTGAAAGCTCAATTGAAAGAGTGTGCCATAAAAAATAATGATTTTTTAATTAAAGAACTTAGGGCACATGAGAAAATTTTGAAAGAGAAGCTTGAGTACGTCGAGGGTGAGAGAGATAGTCTTAGAGGGTTGATGGAGACTATGAAAAAGGAGCTTTTAGAGTTTGAGGATTCTAAACTAGTACTTGAATCTAGGATAGGTGAACTTGAGGTGAAATTGAAAGATTCAAGTAAAGTGAAATTTGATTTGGAGTCTAGGTCTAAAAAACTTGATAAGATTTTAGGCACAGTCGAGATCAAAACGGATAGGGGTGGGATTGGTCTTGAAAAATATGTTGCACCCATTCCCACACGTGTGAGAGAACCTCCTAGGATCATTAGGAGAGACCCACCTAGGAAAATTCGGAGAGAGCAACCAATAAATTTGAGGAGAGGGCCACCTTTAGGGAACACAAATCGCCCGATTTACTCTTGCACACATTGTGGTAGGCAAGGTCATCTTTGGCACTTTTGTTATAAGCTTATAAATGGACCTAAGAAGGTTAATGAAAGAATAAATTCGATTCCCAAAAGCCCCACACTTCGTTACACATCAATTTGGGTTAGAAAATCGGATTTAGAGGCTTATGGTTTATTTGTCCACGATTCCCGTTTGCTTGCACGTAATTCACCCCACGTGAAATCTTTTGGTTGATTGTGTTTGCATGTTTGTCATACACTAGTTATGGTTTCATGATATATTTTTTTGCTAGTGTGATGACTTGTACTTTTTGTATAAATTCTTGTTTTTGAATTTTTTTGAAAAATACAAAAAGATTTTATTTTTTGAAAAATTTTGAAAAATACAAAAAGATTTTATTTTGTCAAATTTAAAAAAAAATCCAAAAAGATTTTTGTTTTTTGTTTGCACCGTTTATGGATGAACACTTAGGATGACCAAGTCACAACATCATTCCATTTTTTTTCATGTGACTATTTGATAGTGTTTTGAGACAATAGGTCAATTCATCCATGTGCTCTATAATGTTTGTAGTCATTAAGATGTATTTGAGTGTTTCTTCCTACATGTTTGACTCATGTTTCCTTTATTGCACACATGCACGGATTTGTTTGATTATTGTGCTTGTCTTATCACATGTTGGTTGGGTGTTTTCACTCCAATCCTGTCTTTAAAACGAACCAAGCGCGATAATTTTTATAAGGAAATTGTGCATATAAAAACCGTTTTGTGAGTTTGTGTGATTTGTTTGATAACGGGGAGGGGCTGCGAAAGGTAATCATCTATCCTTTGCGCAAAAGCCACCGTTAAAAAGGACCTAAAAAATTGAGGAATTTTATTATCCGAGGTCCAAAGAGGTTAAAAGAGCCCGAAAAAAATTTAAAGGCAATAAAAAAAAAATCATGCCAATTATGGGCCATTTAGGTTTTTGCACCAATTCTCCAAAGTTTGAGAATTTAGATTACCTCTAAAAGAATATATATATATGAGGGAGTTTGGTTGGAGAATTTAAAATGGGTTTGCACGTCCTTGAAATGCTTGAAAATGCGCTACATAGTTTTGGACGTTATTGGTGTGGAAATCACTTTGACTTTGATTTGTTGATTTGCATAAGACGATGTCATCTAAATTCAACAATTTTTTTACACCTAAGGATACTTTTGATGCTCATTCGTTAGGGGTACACATATGCATCGTGCACATATGATTGATTGAGTTGATTTACCTATCGAATGTGTTCACACCCATACATTCCGTTCCCATGACTTGGTTGTTTGAGTCTAAATCCATGGTGTGATTTTGGTATCATGTTTTACATTTTTTTTCAAAATGGTATCTCTTTTTTGTATAAAAAATTGAAAAAAAATCAAAAATAGTTTGCGAAGATTTTTTTTAGCATCTCCTTGCAAGAGCACGTTTGTCATTTGATTGGTGCCTTGATTTGTATACCGTGACGCCCCGATTTTGCTTGCTTGTCTAATTCATTCTTCTTATTTGTCTATTTGGGGACATCATAAAAAGGGGGAGAAAGAATTATCATTTTATGGGGGAGTTTGAATTTTGGGGGAGTTTTGAGATTTGACGTATGCTTATCATATATTGGTATCTATGTTTATCTCATTTCAAACTCGATACGTCACTTGGTATTTTTCTTTATCTCATGTGTGTAGGTACTACATTGATGATCTCTGAATTGCACACCCTGATGAGAAAAGATTTGAGATTCTTGAAGATTTGAAGATCAAACGATGAAGACTATTCATTTGTACCTTTTCCAGTTTTGGGTTCATGGGAGGGTAGATTTGTATAGGCAATTTCATATTTGATAATTCGGATTTTTTATGTATGTACCGGCATAGACATAGGGGGAGATTTGTAAGGACATTTTTTCTCATGTCCAACATGTTACATTTGTGTATGTCGTACGCCGCTACATTTGGCACGTCACCTCACGATCTCACATGACGGCCTCTATCTGAATTCCGGGAATCAAGCATTCAACATCCCCATTAATATGTCCCACATCTGCCTCAACGACTTCACAGTCCAAGATTTTAGGGAATTAATGCAAGTGGTACGCAAGGGAAGTCAAAACAGTGAAAAAAGGGCACTATAGGAGAGTTCAAGGGCATTTTCGTAATTTTACATCCATAGTTCGGAGGTTTGGTCATCTAGAAAGTTGAAGAGCTCGCCTTAACGAAGATACTTGAAAAAACGGCACCTCAATCCGAGCTACGGTTAAGGAGTTATGACCTTTTGAAGATAGAGAAAATTCCTTAAAGAATGCTGTTTTTTTTGTACGGTGGATAGAATTTTAGAGTTTTAAAAACATGGGACTCTTCATATTTTTTCCTATAAATACCAACTTCGGGGGAGTTGTTTTGCAAGACTTTAGGAGACGAATTTGAGAGTCCAAATACATCTAGTCTTCATATTTTTGAGTCCCAAGACTCATGTTTTGATTCACACATCCTTGCTAAATATTTGTGAATCCTTTTGCAACCCAAGAACACAACTTTGGTTTGTTCAACCCTTGTGGAGGAGACCGTTCTTCTTCTTCATTGCAGCCCTACTGGAAAGGGATAATTCCAGCCGCGACTACAGAATCCGATACCCGAGGGTAATTCTTAGTCAACTTGTATTTTCGTTGTAGTCCGATTGTAAGCCGTTTTCTTACAAATTATAGTGAAAATAAATGGTTTTGCCCCTGTGGGGGATTTTTCCTTAATTGCATGTGTTTGAATGTTCTTGCGTAGATTATCTATTTATTCAATCACATACTGCTGCATGTTTAGGGTTTGTTTGTGTTAAAAGGGTTTTATATATAATTTGTTTATTTTTATCCTGCATGCTATATTTTATTTGATAAATCATCTAGATGCATGTCTTCGGGTTTAACTAAAATTTGGGATTAATTAAAATTAGTTTTTATTTGAGAAGTCGCAATATTTCCGCTGTAGCTACTCTCTCAAATTGGTATCAGAGCGGGTTACGCTAATTTATCGCGTGATCCTGATTTTTCCAGGATTTATTTTTTTTTATACAATTTGACTTCTCACGTCGTCAAATTGGTATCAGAGCCTGTTGCACTAAGTTATTGTGTTTTGATTCTGATTTTGCACAAAAATGGATTTTGATGGTTTTGATGATCTTCGATGTCAAATTTTTAAAAAAATTTGGAAAATTCACACAAACTCTTGTTTTAAATCTTCTGTTGAAAACGAATCTGAGAGGTGTCCTTGTTGTGAGGGTGTTGGTCACACGTTACATGAGTGTACCACAAATTTAAAGAAGAAATTGAATAAATCGATTTCTCATGTTTCTACCCTTAGTGATTGTGATTCGAAAGAAGAAGTTTTTTATGCTTCTAGGCGAGAGTTTCCCATCCGTGTGATTAGTGATGATAGTGAAAGTGATGGGAGTGTGGATGAAAGTGAGGAGGAAAGTGTAGATGAGCATGACTTACAAACTGCTTTCAATGAACTTTATGCTGAAACTTTGAAAACAAAGAAAGAAAATTTGAAATTGAAAGCTCAATTGAAAGAGTGTGCCATAAAAAATAATGATTTTTTAATTAAAGAACTTAGGGCACATGAGAAAATTTTGAAAGAGAAGCTTGAGTACGTCGAGGGTGAGAGAGATAGTCTTAGAGGGTTGATGGAGACTATGAAAAAGGAGCTTTTAGAGACTGAGGATTCTAAACTAGTACTTGAATCTAGGATAGGTGAACTTGAGGTGAAATTGAAAGATTCAAGTAAAGTGAAATTTGATTTGGAGTCTAGGTCTGAAAAACTTGATAAGATTTTAGGCACAGTCGAGATCAAAACGGATAGGGGTGGGATTGGTCTTGAAAAATATGTTGCACCCATTCCCACACGTGTGAGAGAACCTCCTAGGATCATTAGGAGAGACCCACCTAGGCAAATTCGGAGAGAGCAACCAATAAATTTGAGGAGAGGGCCACCTTTAGGGAACACAAATCGCCCGATTTACTCTTGCACACATTGTGGTAGGCAAGGTCATCTTTGGCACTTTTGTTATAAGCTTATAAATGGACCTAAGAAGGTTAATGAAAGAATAAATTCGATTCCCAAAACCCCCACACTTCGTTACACATCAATTTGGTTTAGAAAATCGGATTTAGAGGCTTATGGTTTATTTGTCCACGATTCCCGTTTGCTTGCACGTAATTCACCCCACGTGAAATCTTTTGGTTGATTGTGTTTGCATGTTTGTCATACACTAGTTATGGTTTCATGATATATTTTTTTGCTAGTGTGATGACTTGTACTTTTTGTATAAATTCTTGTTTTTGAATTTTTTTGAAAAATACAAAAAGATTTTATTTTTTGAAAAATTTTGAAAAATACAAAAAGATTTTATTTTGTCAAATTTAAAAAAAAATCCAAAAAGATTTTTGTTTTTTGTTTGCACCGTTTATGGATGAACACTTAGGATGACCAAGTCACAACATCATTCCATTTTTTTTCATGTGACTATTAGATAGTGTTTTGAGACAATAGGTCAATTCATCCATGTGCTCTATAATGTTTGTAGTCATTAAGATGTATTTGAGTGTTTCTTCCTACATGTTTGACTCATGTTTCCTTTATTGCACACATGCACGGATTTGTTTGATTATTGTGCTTGTCTTATCACATGTTGGTTGGGTGTTTTCACTCCAATCCTGTCTTTAAAACGAACCAAGCGCGATAATTTTTATAAGGAAATTGTGCATATAAAAACCGTTTTGTGAGTTTGTGTGATTTGTTTGATAACGGGGAGGGGCTGCGAAAGGTAATCATCTATCCTTTGCGCAAAAGCCACCGTTAAAAAGGACCTAAAAAATTGAGGAATTTTATTATCCGAGGTCCAAAGAGGTTAAAAGAGCCCGAAAAAAATTTAAAGGCAATAAAAAAAAAATCATGCCAATTATGGGCCATTTAGGTTTTTGCACCAATTCTCCAAAGTTTGAGAATTTAGATTACCTCTAAAAGAATATATATATATGAGGGAGTTTGGTTGGAGAATTTAAAATGGGTTTGCACGTCCTTGAAATGCTTGAAAATGCGCTACATAGTTTTGAACGTTATTGGTGTGGAAATCACTTTGACTTTGATTTGTTGATTTGCATAAGACGATGTCATCTAAATTCAACAAATTTTTTACACCTAAGGATACTTTTGATGCTCATTCGTTAGGGGTACACATATGCATCGTGCACATATGATTGATTGAGTTGATTTACCTATCGAATGTGTTCACACCCATACATTCCGTTCCCATGACTTGGTTGTTTGAGTCTAAATCCATGGTGTGATTTTGGTATCATGTTTTACATTTTTTTTCAAAATGGTATCTCTTTTTTGTATAAAAAATTGAAAAAAAATCAAAAATAGTTTGCGAAGATTTTTTTTAGCATCTCCTTGCAAGAGCACGTTTGTCATTTGATTGATGCCATGATTTGTATACCGTGACGCCCCGATTTTGCTTGCTTGTCTAATTCATTCTTCTTATTTGTCTATTTGGGGACATCATAAAAAGGGGGAGAAAGAATTATCATTTTATGGGGGAGTTTGAATTTGGGGGGAGTTTTGAGATTTGACGTATGCTTATCATATATTGGTATCTATGTTTATCTCATTTCAAACTCGATACGTCACTTGGTATTTTTCTTTATCTCATGTGTGTAGGTACTACATTGATGATCTCTGAATTGCACACCCTGATGAGAAAAGATTTGAGATTCCTGAAGATTTGAAGATCAAACGATGAAGACTATTCATTTGTACCTTTTCCAGTTTTGGGTTCATGGGAGGGTAGATTTGTATAGGCAATTTCATATTTGATAATATGTATTTTTTATGTATGTACCGGCATAGACATAGGGGGAGATTTGTAAGGACATTTTTTCTCATGTCCAACATGTTACATTTGTGTATGTCGTACGCCGCTACATTTGGCACGTCACCTCACGATCTCACATGACGGCCTCTATCCGAATTCCGGGAATCAAGCATTCAACATCTCCATTAATATGTCCCACATCTGCCTCAACGACTTCACAGTCCAAGATTTTAGGGAATTAATGCAAGTGGTACGCAAGGGAAGTCAAAACAGTGAAAAAAGGCACTATATGAGAGTTCAAGGGCATTTTCGTAATTTTACATCCATAGTTCGGAGGTTTGGTCAACTAGAAAGTTTAAGATCTCGCCTTAACGAAGATACTGGAAAAAACGGCACCTCAATCCGAGCTACGGTTAAGGAGTTATGGCCTTTTGAAGATAGAGAAAATTCCTTAAAGAATGCTGTTTTTTTTGTACGCTGGATAGAATTTTAGAGTTTTAAAAACATGGGACTCTTCATATTTTTTCCTATAAATACCAACTTCGGGGGAGTTGTTTTGCAAGACTTTAGGAGACGAATTTGAGAGTCCAAATACATCTAGTCTTCATATTTTTGAGTCCCAAGACTCATGTTTTGATTCACACATCCTTGCCAAATATTTGTGAATCCTTTTGCAACCCAAGAACACAACTTTGGTTTGTTCAACCCTTGTGGAGGAGACCGTTCTTCTTCTTCATTGCAGCCCTACTGGAAAGGGATAATTCCAGCCGCGACTACAGAATCCGATACCCGAGGGTAATTCTTAGTCAACTTGTATTTTCATTGTAATCCGATTGTAAGCCGTTTTCTTACAAATTATAGTGAAAATAAATGGTTTTGCCCCTGTGGGGGATTTTTCCTTAATTGCATGTGTTTGAATGTTCTTGCGTAGATTATCTATTTATTCAATCACATACTGCTGCATGTTTAGGGTTTGTTTGTGTTAAAAGGGTTTTATATATAATTTGTTTATTTTTATCTTGCATGCTATATTTTATTTGATAAATCATCTAGATGCATGTCTTCGGGTTTAACTAAAATTTGGGATTAATTAAAATTAGTTTATATTTGAGAAGTCGCAATATTTCCGCTGTAGCTACTCTCTCAGTTACACACCCAACAGAATTAAAAAACTGATAACACTCCTCAAGAGCGTCATAAAAGCTCACAAAGTGCCATCGTGTGAGAGCATCAGTATAATTTTAGTGTAAATCCTATGCATCATTATTTTCGGGTTATGTATGTCAACCCCATAAATAAACAAAACAGGTCGGGTTAGTTAGGTCTAATGTTCTAAAAAACGCTAGGCGGCCGAGGGCCTTCTAGCTTGTAGGCGGCTAGGTGGCCTTCTAGAAGGTTTTATTTTTTAACATGCATACCCTTTAATAAAATTATTCAACTACTAGTAATGTCGTATTAGAACAAAAGTAAGTCCAAGCATTAAAAAAAAACTACTAAGCAACCATTTTTAAGAATAATATACAACGATTATAGGGATTACATAGATAAAATAATTCATAAAAACTAAAAAAAAAAAAAACTTTTAAGAAAAAACAGCTTTGAAAAAACACTTTTTGGCCTTCCAGCATATTAAATAGCCTTTTAAATCCAGCACCTTTTTTTAGCCCTTTTTCAATAAAATTAACACTGGTTAGGTTACTTGACAGGATTAGCTTAACCAAGTCAGGTTGAGTTGGACAATACTTTACATACCTGAAATGACACGACCCCAACAAAACACAACGCTCACAAAATTTACTTTATGTGCTTACATACATTGATGAAACTCAAACCATCATTAACAGTTGGGTAAAACTCAAAATTAACGCTAAATAGCATAGATTATGGCTAAGAAACTCACAGGGTTTAGGAGGCCCCTCAAAAAAGTCGCATGTGTATGCTGTAATTTCCTCTCAGGAATCGAAATTGCAGGGATAAAACGAATATTCAGCTCATCTAAGGGTGTTGCGACGACAGCCACGTCACACGCATAACTATCCCCTTTCGTGGAATTGAGTTCATATGAATCTCCAAAATAAGCAACAGATTCAATTTCTTCATGGAGATGCAATGAAACATCTGAACGGTTAATCAATCCAGAAGCCATCTGCCAATTTCCTCCTTGAATTGACCATAAATCTCCCACACACGCTGCCAAGGAAACTGCACCACCAAGTCCACTCATGCTGACACTTTGACCATAATTGATTCTCGTGATAACCTGCAAAATAGAAATGGAACTTTAAATAGCAATTATATTTCAAGAATCTCTGAATGACTCTCCAGTTTTAAGCAAATTTGAAACTCTACCATAGAAGGATATGGATTATATTTTTATTGAGAAAGTGTTTCCCTTCATGATATGTCCAAATATTAAACAAAATCACACCCAACTCTGCTTTGTGACAAAAGGGTGTCCGTAGGAAAAGCAATCTTATGAAAAGGATCACAATTTTTTTTCAATCGGAAACATGAGATTTCATTCATATGAACAAAAGTACAAATGAGGGACATGAAGCCCAAATATAAAATCCAACGCTATCAAAGCCTAAAAAGCTCAAAAGCTACAAAAAAAACTTCCCAGACACTACAAAAGGATGGAACAACTAAACTATGTATTATAATAATTGTTCCAGGATACAGACATCAAAATAAAAGGAACTCCCTCAAAATAAGGAGCCAATAAAGCCAATGACACGAAAATCTGATACTCTCCCACAAGTTCCCCTTCTCCTTCTTCTTGTCCTAAAAAATCCATTTGTTCCTTTCGTACCACAAAAGCCAGAGGTAGCTTGAACAATACATCTCCATAATAGTTTTCTCTTGCTCTTGTTTTCATGGATGACATACTCCAACAAAAAAATATCCCAATCTTTTTTGGGGAAGAGCTTCCACAATGTCGAATTCTTTTAAAACTTTCCTCCATATGAATCTGGACGCTTTACAATGCACAACCAAATGGTCCAAATCTTCATTATCTTTCTAAAATTAAACATTGGTGGAGACAAGCAAGTTTTTACACACATAGCTTGCATTCAATCACAAGTATTGATCCTCCCATGAATCACATGCCATGAAAAAATTAGAACTTAGTAAATCCCAACTGTTCATGTGTATTGTCTGAAAAGATGCACTATTTTAATGTATTGTCTGAACAATATAATAAACTTTTCATAAGGATCTCTAAAAATTATTAATAGTTACTACAAGTTACATCAAAAAATCCAATACCACGAGCTTGAATACCACAAAGATGGGTTTGATCAAAGAAGATATCAAGAGGTGGAATAGAAAGGTATTCGGCCAGGATCGCCTGGTCACGGCTAGATATATGGATGAGGTAAGGAGGCTAGATGAGAAAGAAGGGAGAGTCGGACTCTCGGAGGAGGAAAGGAGAGGGAGGGCTTTAAAAAAGGAGGAGTTGGGAAAGAGGCTTATTCAAGAAGAAATCAGTTGGAGACAGAAATCGAGGGTGTTATGGCTGACGAAAGGAGACTCGAATACGAAGTTTTTCCATTCAGTGGCTAACTCGCATAGGCGAGGAAACCACATTGGGAAAATATCGGTGGGGGGTGAGGTGTTTGAAGAAGAGAGAGGGGTGAGAGAGTCTATTGCTCATTTTTACGAGGATTTGTTCAGGGAAGAAGAGGATTGGAGGCCATCTCTTGATGGGACGGAGTTCGAGTGCATTTCGTCTTCGGAGGCAGTAGATGTTGAGACTCCCTTCTCTGAAGAAGAAGTTGTGCAGGTGTTAAAGTCTATGAGTGGAGACAAGGCGCCGGGACCGGATGGCTTCACGATGGCTTTCTTTCAACATTTGTGGACGGTAGTCAGGAGTGACGTGATGGCTTTCTTTGATGAGTTTCATGATAGGGGGTACTTTTTACTGAGGTTAAATGCGACATTCATCACCCTTATTTCAAAGAAGGGGGGGTCGATTGATATTAAAGATTACAGACCGATTAGTTTGATTGGGAGTATCTATAAGCTTCTAGCCAAAGTTTTGTCGGTTAGGCTCAGGATGGTGATTAACCCCCTGATCTCGGAGTCTCAAAATGCCTTCATCGGGGGGAGACAGATTCTCGACGGGGTTCTGGTGGCGAATGAGTGTGTGGAGGACAGGATTAAAAGTGGGAATCCGGGTATTGCTTGCAAGATCGATATTGAGAAGGCGTATGATCATGTGAATTGGAAGTTTCTTCTTTATCTATTGAAAAGGATGGGGTTTGGAGAAAGGTGGTGCCGTTGGATAAAGAGGTGTGTCTCCACGGCTAGATTCTCGGTATTGATAAATGGGGTGCCTGAGGGTTTCTTCCCTAGTTCGCGTGGTCTGCGACAAGGTGATCCGTTATCTCCCTTCCTATTCATTCTGGTCATGGAGGCCTTTAGTAGGATGATGGGACGGGTGGTAGCGAGTGGGTGGATTAGGGGATTTAGTGTCGGGGCTTCGGGTAATGGTATAGTGACGGTTACTCATCTCCTATTCGCGGATGACGCGATTATATTTTGTGATGCGGACCGTAGGCAAGTCCGGGCACTGAGGCTACTTCTAATTTGCTTTGAGGCGGTTTCGGGGCTTAGGATTAATGCAGGAAAGTGCGAGTTGATTCCAATTGGGGGACCGAGGAATGTGGATGAGCTAGTGGGAATTATGGGGGGTAGGAAAGGATTCTTTCCAAATACTTATCTTGGGTTGCCTCTGGGGGATAAGTATAAGTCCAAGGAAATCTGGGATCCGGTCTTGGAGAGAATGAGGAAGAGGCTGGCAGGATGGAAGAATGGGTTTTTATCGAAAGGGGGTAGGCTAACGTTGATCAAGAGCTACCTGTCCAGTTTGCCTACTTACTACATGTCTATCTCACCTTTACCTGCGGTGGTGCGTAAAAATATGGAGAAACTCATGAGAGATTTCTTGTGGAGAGGCACAAAAGATGGTTTCAAGCACAGCCTTATCAGTTGGAATGAGGTTTGCAAGCCTATCAAGGAGGGTGGGGCGGGTGTGAGGAATTTGAGCCTTTTCAATAGGGATCTTCTTGGGAAGTGGCTGTGGCGTTTCCCTAGGGAGGAACATAGAATGTGGAGAAGGGTAGTTGGAGCAAGGTGGGGTTCTTCGCAGATGGGATGGAGACCGGTAGTGGGTTCTTTAACACACGGAGTGGGTCTATGGAAGCATATTGCAATGGAGTGGGAGGAATACTCTAGAAATACTGAATTCATTTTAGGGAAAGGGGGGACAAGATTAGATTCTGGACAGATAAATGGGGTGGAAATGGGTCGATTAAGGATCTTTTTCCTGGTATCTATGATCTAGGGGAAAATCAAGATGGGACGGTGCTAGAGCATGTGAATGTCAGCGGAAATGTGGTTACGTGGAATCCTCAGCTTAGAAGAAGACTTTGGGACTGGGAACTTGAAGAGGCGAATTTATTTTTTGAATGGCTGAGATCGACCCCCCGTACTTCGGCAAGGGAGGATTCTTTGAGGTGGATAGGGGGAGGAACTGGGGTGTTCACGGTAAAGGGGTACTATGTTATTTTAAGTGGTAGGGAAATCCCGAGGGGTCAGTTCCCATGGAAGAAGATTTGGAAGGTTAAGGTGCCTCCTAAGGTTAGATTCTTCGTTTGGACGGCGGCGAGACAAGCTATTTTGACGATGGAAGGTCTGCAGAAGAGAAGATATCGTCTGGCTAGCCGGTGTTGGTTATGTAAGGAAGAAGAGGAAAAGACCGACCATCTGCTTTTGCATTGCAGGGTAACGAGAGGTTTGTGGGATATTTTTCTGGCTATATCTAAGACTCAATGGGTCATGCCTAAGTCAGTTAGGGCTCTTTTAGAGGCGTGGAATCCTCCTTGGGGGTGGGGGGGGGGGGGTGACAAAAGGGTTTGGCGCATGGCTCCTCACTGCATTTGATGGACGATATGGAAGGAAAGGAACGCACGCTGTTTCGAAGGTATTGAGATAGTGCCTTCGAGACTTCGTTATCTATTTTTAAGCACACTTCTTAGTTGCTATAAGAGGAAGATTTACGCCTCGACTCATGATTTGGTTACATTTATAGGTGAGATCCTCTCAGTAATGTAATTGGGAGGTTGTGAGCCCGGTGTATGTTTTGCTTCTTCTTTTTCTTTTCTTTGCTTTGGTTTGTATACTCCCTGTATACGGGTTCGCTCCCTTAGCGGTTGGTTTTATAGAATCATTTAATTATCAAAAAAAAAATCTGAATACGGACAAAAAAAGTCCCAAAGCATATTAAGGTATGCTTCGCCAAGAGACAGTTCCACCACAATTAAGATGGTGCAGCACTCGAGCTTTAATAATACAAAAGAGGAATCAGAGTATCGGAACAATGACAACAATTTGGGCAGGAGATCAAAATGTATACTCGAGAATCTGAATTTGTATAGTATTTAAATCTGAATTTTGCGAATATTTATTCAAATAAGTATCCGTAGGAGCGAATTCGAATATCATGTTTCCATATTCGGGAAAACAGATACAAATACGAAAAGTATATGTATCCATCATGGATAATTCGTATCCAGAGCGGAGTATCCATATTAGGATACCCGTACATGGAGAATAGTTAAATTTCATTTTTTTATAATCATTATTAATATTATCTTATATACTTATATTTAAATATCTTTTTATTGTGAAAAGATCTACACAACTAAAGTCAATCTCATAAAAAGTTTCAACAAAATAAAAAGAAAATATAAATTCATTGAATTCAAAAAGCGTTTTAGTTGTTTAGTACTAAGAACTAGAAATTAGGGTTTAGTCTTGGTCCTCATGTCATCACTTTACCACATTTGTTCTTCATCTCCTAGACTCTCCTTTGATTCGTTTGAAGTACAAATCTGCCTCGGGAAACATCGAAGAAGGTGAGTTTTACCACTGTCAACAACTCTATTGGGATGGAAATTGAGATATATATTTTGTCTTGAACAAGTGATGATTTACCATAACAAAATCATGAAAAAGGCTACCTCAGATAATAAGAAATAAAATTGATTGAGCTATCAACTGCTTCAGAATAATGCACCAAGTTCTCTTCTTCCATAGTAGATAATAAACCAAACTTCTAAGAGATCAGGAACACAGAGAGTGGGGTAATGATAAAAAGGAAATACAATTAGACGAGTGCGATATATGATAATACAAATAATATAAATGGACAAGTATATTATTCTCTTCTTCTCTTCCAAACACATGCGGGATGCAAGATTTGAAGATTTGGGACGCTACACGAGATCTAGAACATGGTACTTTGATAACAATGGTTTCTACCTATGAAGCACGAACACTCTCCCGGAAGCCAGGAGTCAGTTTTGAGATTCAAGTGATAGTGATTGTGTTTTATTTATGATTCTTAAGGTCAAAGTGTGTTTGAATTTTGTTTTATATGGTCAATTTTCTTAATTTCATGTTAAGAATGCTCTAATAATGTATTTTATGGAGAAAATATGTTTTATTTCATTAATATATATTTAAATATATATTATATATTATATAAATCATAGCGTGTTGTATCCTAATTTTTGGATCAATCACGTGTCGCGTGTCGCGTGTCGAAACACGTATTACGTGTCCGTGCTTCATAGGTTTCTACCATGAAGAAACACCTACTCATCTAGTGTGCGATATCATGTTGTATTAGAGCCACGATGGCTAACCCCACCAATGAGTGCCTTAAAAGGCTAGAAGCCAACGTTATGAATATGAAGGATAAAACATAGATTCTTCGTCTGTTCAGTACACCTCACCACCTAACAGCTTCACCATACAACAAGGCAATATGAGAGATTCTTAATGGTTGGCTTTCGAGCCCATATCCCCCAGGTTGCATCCGATTCACAACTGACTTCTGACAAGAGTACCATTGTCCAAAAGGATGGTAGTGGATCAGGTAATGCCTCCTTCCAATTGCGCTACACTAAAATGGATTTCCCACGAACTGACCCAACAAAATGGCTTTAATTGTACCGTACAATTTTACAAGTATCACAGCACACCAAAATACCAACACTTCACTCTAGCTTCCTTATACCAGAAAAGGAGAAGCTAACCAGTGGCTACAATGGTTACAGAGAACCTATAAAGTGAGCAATTCATTATCACATCAGAGCAAGAACTTTTGGCTCGGTTTGGTATGCAGGAGAAAAGAAAGGCTTGCCCTTCTACTGCAACAAGCACGTTACACCATGCCACAAATATCGCACACCCCAGCTTATCCTTATTGAAAAACTGCAGCCAGATGAACAGTAATAATACTAGAAGTTAAACGAGTGCACACACATGCCAAGCCAACAAATGTGAAGGTTCCTGAAATATCCTTGCACACACTATAGGGATGGAGCTGGCTAACCCACACGTAATGAACGTGAAGCGAGGCATCACATGCATTGCAGGGGGAGCTAGCATGGTACTAAAAAAAGGGTGAACTTGTTGGAGGAAATGCAACACCGTTGAGAGAGGCTTGTACTTCTACACCACGTCTCAAATGTCGCGCACCACAAATGATGCCGATAACCTAGGATTAGCTTTTTTGGCCAAGAGGAACCATAGGAACCTGAAACAAGGAGAAGATCAATACTCACAGTGTATGTCGTGATATACGTTGCTATTTGGACCCTCAAACAGGCACTTCTGCCATTTTAGAAAGCCTACGTGCAACAATAACATAGGCCTTGGACCTCAGATTCGACTTTAGTCAACTCTTGCCTGTTCGTAGGTCCAATAGTACTTCAATATGTATTTATCCTTTTTGTTGATAATTAGGGAATTTCGGTATTTATTGCTGCATCTGGAATTGTTTTAAGGAGCTAGGGTTTGGTCCATATTTATATCTTGTTTTGAATCCCTAGGAGGCAGATTTTATAATATTGAATGAAAACTCTCTTTGTTCCTTGATATTACTTGTATGGATATAAATTTAGTAGATTCAATTCCATCTATTGTTTGATCGCTTCATTTTTTACACAATACCCACCATGAATATGACAATATAAAAGTAGAAGGGGAGAACACCCATGATAAGATAACAACGGAGAAGGTTATTGAAATTTCGTTACATGCTTTATCGGGATGGGGACAACCTGCTAAAAATGAACGTGATAGGAAATATTGTCGGAAACCCTATATCATTTTAGTCGATGGTGTATCCATAAAAAATTACGTCAACAATAAAAGTTATCAAGAAGATGACCTTTTCTAGGAGTGTAAACGAGTTGAGCCGAGCCCTACTCAAGCTTAGTTTAAAAGGCTTAACAAGCTTAAGGAAGTGTTCAAGCTTGTCTCGTCTATTTCACGAGCCGAGCTCGAATGAGCTTTTATCTTAACGACCACGAGTCAAGTTAGAAGCTTTATTTTTCTAATATGTTAGTATGATTATTCGTAATCGAATCAATTTCAAGTCGAGCTCAATAAGGAAATGAGCTTGAAAATATTCTGCTTGGCTCATTTATTCTACGAGCCCAATGAGCTTTTATCTGAGCAAACACGAGTTGAGCTCAGGTAGCTTGCTTTGTTTTTTACGTAAATGAGCATCAAATGGGAAGCAAGAAGAAGAAAACTCTCGTTTTAACTCTCTCTATTATTCTCAAAATGGTAGAATGCCTCAAATGAAGCCATAAGAGGGGTATTTATTGGTGGAAGTAGCTTAGGCTCCAAGCAATGATTCTAATTACAAATATACCCTTACTAGCCTTTACTATTTCCTCCTCTAAAAAACAAGCAAACAATTACTAAAAGAAAAATGCAACCAAATAAAGAAAATAAAAGAAAATAACAAAAATGCCATAAATCCTAAAATGACGAAAATGTCCTCAAGCCACATCAATCTCCCCTCCATGAAAAAGAGTTCATCCTCGAACTCAAAGGTGAAGACCCTCGGTATCACCCTCCAAAATAGTGATAAGAGCATGATGGGGAACGACCTCATTTGTCTCATCCAAGTACTCAGGTGTTCCAAAAGCAAGTAGAGCACGGCAACGAGGCAATGAACATTCATGAAGCACTATGTCCAACTACCCCACAATTGTAATACTTGAATGTGTAGGTCCCTTTTTATGTGTGCTTTAGGTGCAAATAATTTTTTCAGAAACTTTTTTGAATTTTAATATGCACCAATTTTGTGAACCTATTTTACTTAACCTAATTTTACCTTGTTAATCCTCAACATACATCTAGTGAGATTAAACAAGTAAAATAAATCAAGTCCACAAAACACACAGCGCCAATGTACGAGGAAACCACTAAGGGAAAAAACCTCAGACAGCCCAAGCTAGACAATCGCTATGATACGATTTTACAAAGTACAAACAGTAGACTTATTCAACGACTCAATACCCCACAAGTCTTGACGCTCTTCTATGCTTCAATCGCTCCTCCACGGTGTAACGCAGGAGTCCACCTACGCAAGGTCCACAACACACGAGTCCACGTACGCCTCGGTATCCACCAAACAACTTTGGCAACCGCCTACGATTCGAAACACGGAGTCCACCACTTCTTCACCGCAAAACTTGACATAACAATATTCAACAAAGATGAAAAACTCCACATGGTGCTAAACTAAGATCTCTATAGCATATGTATATGAAAGATCCGATCTTGAAACACAAATGTTGTTTTTAACTTCGGAAACCTTTGTAAACAAGTGCAGAAAAACGAAAGGGTTTTATTCTGTAATTTTGGTTTTGCACATCTCGAAATTCTTAGCAAAAATCGCCTTAAATAAAAAACTTTTAAGTCGACGCGTCGTTAAAACAATATTGGCCTGTTGTTAGAACGACTTACACATCTCGTTCGAACAAGATATGTATGTCGTTAGAACGATCTGTTGATGTCGTTTGAACGACAATAAATGTCGTTTGATCTTCCAAAACACAAGGAAAAGTTCTACACGAGTTCTTAAACGTATTTATCTCGAAATAAACGTATTTATCTCCTGAAAAACGAAGTTAAAACATTTTAAAATTATTTTTAAACAAAATAACATTCTTAAAACATTTTTCGAGTCCCATAAACATTATGCGTTCATACGGGAGAGTATCTCGGAATGCAATATGATATGAAGACATGACACGTGCACCAATAAACACGCCATGATCTATCTTGAAGCTTTGTCACTACGTCTTCAAAACAACGTCATAGACTATGTGGAAATCGTGACAAGATAAAATCTATCTATGACTCAAATTGATTTTTGTTCGGAATAATGCCAATACATACAAATTGACTCTACTTGGAAATTTGTCCTTACAAATCTTCCCCTTGGATATTCCGTGACAAAACCAAAAAAATGAAATGACTAAGTCGGGTCGTCAAGCTGAATGACCTAAATTCCATCCCATAAAACCTAAAAAGAAAATACAGGACACGATCTGGTAAACAAATGTCGGACCGGCATCATAAACTGTCTCCATGTGATGTAGTCGCAAAATCTTCAATCTCTAAATAATCACTACACATACGAAACAAACAAATAAGGTACAAATGATATAAAACCTTGTGATACCAAATTGTAAAACAAACCACTTGTTAAACATGTGAGCAAAAACATATGATTCAATTTTGTATACACGTTATTCAATATAGCTCAAATTAATGATACCAATATGTAAACAGTACAATCAAAACATGATACCAATATATAAGCATGTAGAAACATATGTGCTCAACAAACGAAAACCCCCCCTACATCACATACCATCTCTCCCCCTTTTTGTCTCGAATAGACAACCAGAGAAAAAGATATCAACACATATCTAGAATGAGAATAATCATATGATGCATATCTAGATAAACATGGATAGCCAGCTTATAATAATCACAATATATGAAATTGTAGCTAGCAAACAGTCACAAAAATGAGTCATCAATATCAGGAATGATGTGACTAAACAAATCAATGCCGTATAAAAATCAAGCATGGATAATCAGTATCGACTATAAATAAACTGTCCAAAATAACCCAGATGTACCAAAACAGTGCAAAATCATCATACATATGAAGCAGGTACAAAAACTGTATTGAAGACTCAAAAAGTCAACTCTGGTCATTCGAATGACAATGCCATGTCGTTTGAACGACTAAGGCATGTCGTTTGAACTAGGCAAGAAACGACCTGAAACAGTAGATGTCGCGCGAAGCACTTCAAGAAATGACCTATCTCGCGATCATACCAGACACTTTATGCACCTCATTTCTAATGTCATGAGATCCACTCTTCGAACGACATGGATATGTCATTTGAACGATTTCACAAACTTTGTATTCCAACTTTAAAAATGTTCAGCTTTTACCCAGTGAAATTTTTTTCTCAAAACAGCAACTGGAAATACGAAACAATAGAAAAACAGTCTCAAAACAGAAAAATATGAGTTTCATGCTAATATAGTATCAATGTGCTCAAACGTGGATATGGAATGAATGGGCGTGAATTACAACAAATGAATCACAACTTGGACACATTGAAACGATCAAGAAGCTCTAATTAATAGCTAAATTTCATCAAACTAAGTTTTAGACATATGTGACAATTAATATATTGAGCTAAATGAACTAAACAAACATCATGCACACAAATTCGGAATTTTAACAATTCAACAAACAATAGCCGTCATGACACGATTTTTCTACATTTGGATTCGTGGTGCAAACCCATTGTATTTTTCCATCCAGACACCCTCATATATTCATATTTCTAGTTCTTTTGAGGTTTCTATTTTTCTCACCTTAGAGAAATCCTATTGGCCCCATTTTTGGCATATGATTCTTTTTATTGCCATAATTTTTTCTCGGGCTCTTTTAAACGCTGGCTTTCACACGAGTTTATGATACTCTCGCAACACTTTCCCATGAACACTCGTCATTTTTTCAATTTAAGTAATATATATCCTCACGGCAATGGTTCTTACATGCACACCTCCTCCTAAGTCTAATTACGCATAGATAACAAAATTGATAGGAGAACGTCTCACCAAACTCAAATATGCATGAGAAGTAAAATATTCATAAAAGCTCGTGCATGTGTGTGCGATGGCACATATACAAAGTCGAATCCAAATGCAAATCAACTTCGAAACAACCCCATTAGTCAATGGTTAAAATCATTTAACGCATCTACAATTATGACCAAATGTCCTAGCCACATGGATAATGAAATGATGGGGGTCCAAGCACACCAATATCTTATATCAAACATGTAAACTCATGACACAAAAATAAACCAAAAATCTTTTTGTATTTTTCAAAAATATATGAAACCAAAAATCTTTTTTGTATTTTCAAAAATTTTATCAAAATAATTTTTTTTTGTATTTTTCAAATAAGACTCAAATAAAAGAAAAATATAATACAAAGAGATACACATGTCATAACACTAGCAAGATATACATAATGAAGCAAAGACTAGCGTATGACAAACATGGCTAACACAATCATCCTTTAGATTTTTCATGGGAAGAATCAAGTGCAACCAAATGAGAGTCATGAAGTTTAATTCCTAAAGCCACTAAATCCGATTTTCGAACGACACTCCAAATCAAATTTGACATTACTAGAGTCTTTTAATCTATTTTTCAATTCTAAAATGTTAGACTCTAATAAAATATTTCGCTCTTCAAAAGCAAGAAGCTCCTTTTTCAAGGATTCCATTAAACCCATAAGGCTATCTCTCTCGCCTTCTATATATTCAAGCTTCTCTATAAGAGCTTTCTCTCGTGTCCTAAGGTCTTCAACCAAGATACTATCATCAACGACCTTGACACGCTCTCTTAAACTAGCTTCTAACTTCAAATTAGCTCTTTTCAATTTAATAGATTCTTTATAAAGTTCTTGAAAAGCATTTTGAAGTTCACTCACATTAACATCTTCTTCATTTTCACTCTCTCTTTCTTCTCCACTCTCACTATCATAAAAAACAAGGGAATCAAAAACTTTGACCTCGGAAGTGTCATGTGTTTGAGTATCTTCATGAGAAGATTCACTTTCGGTACTCACATGACTAGCCATAAATGTCACAAAATTTGACTTAGTGGGGGAATAGGGTCCCTCTTCCTTGTCACTATCACTAAGGGTTGCATTATATGAAATGGGTCGTTTACCCTCTTTCCTTAGTTTAGTGGGGCACTCATAAGCCCTATGACCATAACCCTCACAACCAAAACACCTATTAGACTTGTCCCTATATAAATTTTCATTAGTAGGTTTAGGGATCTTCTCGGCTTTGTCATACTTAGGAGTTTCAAATTTCTTAAAGTCATTTTTAATTTTATCTTTGTTAAATTTAAGAAATTTTCTAAATTTACGAACAAACAAAGCCATGTCTTCCGAGTCACTATCACTCTCGCTCTCTACTACTTGTTTGACCTCTTTTCGGGCTTTTAAAGCAACGTCCTTTTCAATTTTCTTTTCAGTTTTAGAGGAAAACATATCCAGTTCATAGGTTTGTAAATCACCTACAAGCTCTTCTAATTTCGTAGAGGCTAAAGTTGGTAAAGAATTTAAAATGGTCACTTTTGGAATAAATCTATCGGGAAGGGACCTTAAAATTTTCTTTACAACTCGATTGTCGGGTATTTTCTCTCCCAAGTTAAAAGATGAATTGACAATATCGGACAGTCTAGCATAAAATTCATCAAAAGTTTCATTATCGTTCATTTTGATAGTTTCAAATTGAGTGGTGAGGTTTTGGAGTTTCGAAGCTTTAACGACACTTGTACCTTCGTGAGTGAGTTGTAAAATATCCCAAGATTCTTTAGCGGTCTCACATGTCATAATGCGTCGGAATTCATCCGGTGTGACAGCGCTAAACAAGGCATTCAAACCACGGGAATTAAAATTTAAAAGTTTAAATTCACCCTCACTCCATCTATCGGCAGGTTTGGGAACACGCTCATCATCTACTAAATGAGTAGGTGGGGACCACACGTTAACAACAGACATCCAAAATCTCTCGTCGATAGATTTTAGTGACGATTTCATACGCGTAGTTAGAACCATCGAAAATAGGGAATTTTGAAAATGGGGAAAATTCCATTTTTGCCAAAAATTATTTAAAAGATATTTAACGAAATAATTTATCGCTTTGGCTCTGATACCAATTTGAAGAGAATTACTGTAGGAACCCCCGATATTTTAATATCTATTTCAAATTAAAATTATATTTCCTTTTTATGAACAAGTCGATGCGGAAGCGTTGGATGATGGTTCGCAAAACAAACAAACAACAAATTTTTATTTTTATTTCAAATTAAAATTAAACCAAGTGAAATTAAACTAATCATTTAAAATATTAATTTCACTTAAACACAATTAATAAATCCAAGTCCTAGAATTTTGCCTAAGTCATAATTAACAATATTCCAAAGTTAGGCCAAATCAGTTTTAACAATAGACTTGAATTAAGTAACTTTATCCCATATTTAATTTAGCACTAAATTAAATAATAAGTGATTAAACCAATTTTATCTTAGTACCTAAGCATGCGTTCTAGGTGAGTGCAAAAGATAAAATAAAACAATAAATCACTACGCCGCGATGTACGAGGAAAAACCCAAGACGGGAAACAACCTCGGACAGCCCTAGCCACAAATCCACTAAGTACGGAATTTACAAATACAAGACAGAAAGGCTTACAACACACAACTCGATCCCTCTCAAGCCTTGATGCTCCTTCTTGTAGACACCTCTTCCTAGCGGATAACCACGGAGCTCCACCGTGGTCTCGGAGTCCACCGATCGGACTTTATATAGTCACCGTCACCCAAGCATGGAGCCTTTCTCCAAGTGGGTAATGCCGCAACAAAACTCTTCTCCTTTCTTTATGGGATGTAGAAGAAAACCCGAAACATCTCTTTGAACGAAAGAGATGAACCCGGTGCCAAACTCCAAGAAAGATATATGAATATGGGAACTTGGAAGAAACTAATTTTGGGTGTAAACTAGAGTGGTGTGTATTTTTCTCTATGTAAAAATCTCACTCAAAACATGAATATTTTCCTTAAGTAATTTAGCTCTCAAACTCTCTCTAAGAGATGGAACTTAATGGAAAAGTTAAGTTGGAAAATGTTATTCCCGCACATAATAAAGTCTGTAAAAAGTTGGTTAAGAAACAAGTGGGGAAGTGGGAGAAAAACTGCTCAAAACTGCCAAAAACTGTTCCCACCTGGCGTCTCGTTCGAACGACATTTCGTTCGAACGATTCTTCTAACGAAGTTCCAGAATGAACTCGTTAGAAGCTCGTTAGAAATCTCGTTAGAACGACAATCTCGTTCGAACGAGATTTCGAACGAAGTTCCAGTATGCCTTAATGGGAAGTCGTTGGCAATCTCGTTCGAACGACATCTGGTTCGAATGAAAAACTCGTTCGAACGACATATCGAACGAAGAGACAGAAAGTTTAGAAAATTCGATTTTAGCCCAGAAAACTTTATAAACTTTATTTAAAGTTTTAATTAATTCTTTCTGAAAATAAACGCAGTTTTAAATAAACCTAACACCCAATTAAACTTGTTCCAAGCTCCTATATTTATATAATTGCATTCATACCTTGGGAGCATGGAACCACTGTTGATGACGTTGAAACGAGGCACATAAACCACAGCTTTTGATGAAGTTTTATACTCTTTTCTGCTACGTCTTCAACAAACACGTCATAGGCTCGAAAGAGGATCAATATACTCTATCCTATGACTCAAACTTTTTTGCCCGGAATTGAGCCAAAACTACAAAGGACTCAATTGGAAATTTGCGTCCTTACAGCCCAAAACAAAACTAGAAAAATCTCACAAAAACAGGGCAACCGAATCGATTCGCCCCTGCGAATCGATTCACCTAAAAGCCGAATCGATTCGGTGAGTGATACTGACATTCTGCAATTGTCCGAATCGATTCGGTCTTAACCCGAATCGATTCGGTCTCCCAGACCTGTAGCCTATCCTCTAATCGAATCGATTCGCCTGGGAGCCGAATCGATTCGGCCCTGCGAATTTGCCCAGTTTGGGCTACGGGTTGTATAAACCCTAAAATCCCAAAAACCCAAAATCTTTTATTTCTTCCAACATCAACAACAACCAATTCTACCCAACCATCCCTACACATCAAGTAACTAACTTATGCCCCTCAAATCAAGTTAAACAACAAGATTAAGGATTTAAACATCAAAAATCCCAAAAACCCATTTATGGTTTAAATCTCCAAAACTTAACTACACATGCAATTTATCACATTAATTCAATATCTAGAAAGTAAGAAACTTGCCTCGAGTTTGTAGTCTCGGATTCTCTTTCGGTAGCAACGGATTTTGGCTCCAAATCTTCATTTCTCTCTCTTTTCTCCATTTCTCCCAACTCTCTATTCTCTCTCCCTCTCTCTCTTGGCTTCTAACATAAGATAAGGGAAATAAAAGGGGTGGGAGACTTATACGGGTCTTAAAACATAAATGCCCCTCTTTTAAGTGTTAATAAACCATTAAAATGACTCGTAACCACATAATTGAGTCATATCACGTCAAAAGTGCCCGAAATTCAAAAATACAACTTGAGACTTATTTCGACTATCTCGACTATTCTAAAAACAACCGCACCCCCTAATTTGGCATTCGAAGTAACGTGAACTATTTTTATGTTCCAAATTCATTTTATTTCATTAATTGTACTCCAATTTAAATAGGAGTCATAACCGTCGGATAATATATAACGACGCAATAAAACACAATATAATGTTATTTACCTTCTCATAACGGTAAACAAGCAAAACATAGTAAATATTACCCCTTAATATCACGGGAAATAATATTTACTCCAACTTTTCCTATTTTATAAAATTAGCCCATCAGGCAAAATAATATCAAATAGTCGCTCAAAAACATGGGTTGTTACATACTCCCCCCCTTAGAAGGGAATTTTTCCCTCAAAATTCAGGCATACCGTGTAACCATATAAAGGTATACTATACTAAACTATCGTTCTATCAACCTTAACAAACCCCTCGGCGGTGCGGTGTCCCCATTGGACTTGGACTAAGGTCATCAATATTCGATCTTATTCTACATTCTTCATGCTCTACATAGCACCAAATCGTTCCTCATGAACTATCGATCCCACCTTTCTATTACAGAAGGAGATACCTACACATCTCGACACAAATTACCTTCCTTCCCAAATCACGTCATACCCTTGCCAGGGAATAACTACAATAACATTTAATAGCTCAACCCCAACACTACTTACTTTTATTCGCATTGGCGTTGCCCTATTAATGTATGCGGCTCAATGAGCCCAAATACATCGTTTAAGTCGAACATACCCATTCAAGGTATGCCCTCCGACATTTGGTTAACCTTCTCTATTCATTCATCCAACTTCACTTTGGTTTTCAACACTACTGTCTTCACGCCAGTAGGTGAAAGTGTCAATCGCGGACATGAACGCTCTTACTATAGCGTCCCCTCGGTTTAGCTCGTTCCACTTGGCATTCCATGCCTTAACTAATCTCTCCGACGGGTTTTCTACTCGGCACACAAACTACCGCATTCGCATTTCTTAGTGAAAGGGAATATCCAATTGATAGTCCTTTACGAGCTTTAAACACCACCTCTGCCGCCCCGACACATAATACAACACCCTGTGCTCGTAAAATGACCCAATTTCCTGCCCAGGAAGTAGTGCCTCTATTTCTTTAAGGCGAATACTACCGCTACGAACTCTATATCAAGCGGGGGATAATACTTCTCACAGAATTTATGTTTGTGAGACGCATAAATAATGGGTCCATACTTCAGTATTAATACTTCACGTTCCTGGCAGAGACTCGTTCGTTAAATCCACTCTTGATATTAACAACACGAGTGCAGGAATAAAAGTCAGCTCATACTTCAACTCCTCGGAAGATAGGTTACCGACATAACGCTCTATCTAAGACAGGCCCCACCTCCTATGACCTAACATTCTGAATCACTCGAGATCCCATACTTCTTCGTTCTAGGGACCTAATCCTACTTAGAGCTAACCCACAAACCTATTGTGGTCAACCCCCTACCGCATTCCTAATACAATGTCGCATGCCCTAAGGACCTTACGTCCTAAAAATCCTAAAGTCGATTTATATCCTAATCGAGTCGTATAAGTATTATACTAATTATTATTATATCCCTAGTGTCCAAGACCTTTCCCAACTTTCGACATTCGCTCGGTTTCGTGCGTGGGAGGTCTCGTCGAGGCAAAATCCAAACAAGGAACCCTCCCATTACACTACTACCTCGCATCATCGGTCGTCGGGAAGTAACGGTCCAAGACACATGATCGGGCCCGAGAGAATTTTAACTCGTAACTCTACTAGTGTACTTCTAATTCTAAGTCCTACCATATTAATTAACTGAAAAATTTAATTAATCCGGAATTTACTTTCTGTAAGATGCCACAATTTCTTAATCCCAACACACATACATTACATCTTTTTAAATGGCCTTCTCATTAAGGCATAACCATAAGTCTCAATTCGACTTTTATTATCCAAGTCTCCCCCACATCGATCAGAGGGAAGGACTATATACAGTGCCCATATCTCCCACTTTAACTCAGCCCTTTAATCACTCATTTACGTGATTCTTGGCTAAACCTTCCAACCCAACCTCTACCAACAGAAAAACAAAAGAAAGAAAGAAAGAAAACTACAACATCTCTCCACTCCCAACATCGTTAAGGTTCACGCATGGAGCGTCTCGCAAAAGCGAAATCCAGACAAGGAACCCCTCCAATACGATACTACTTAACTTTGTTGGTCGTGGAGATAAGGCAACATCATACACAATCAAATCAAACAAACAATCAAACAACACAAACAAAGCAAATAATGAAAACTACCTACATACCGTAAACCATCTCTATAAAGTCTCAATCCTATACCTAGGTGAGATATTATAGAACAACTAGTTCCACTTTGAAACTAGACATGGGATAGCCTCGTGAATTATTCGCTTGCTATCGCACCAACCAATCCAAGAATATTCCCACTCGTATATTACATATAATACGAGTAGCACATACCACACATATACTTTTAAAATATCATCACTCGTCTTATAACGAGCGAAGGAAAATATAGAACCTCCCTACCACGGAAGTCATATAGATACATTCGCTATAAAAATATCGATACTACCACAAGCTCGATATAAACACCCGAATCTAGGGTAAATACAATACTATTCCATCTTATCATAAGGAATGCTCCACCCTCAACTATGGTGGAAATTCCGGCCAACATACTCGCCAATATCTGGCCACTACTAATGGTTCCTAGACACATTATTCTAGTCTTAACCGAACCAAACTACTTCCATCTCTAGCTACCCTAGCAATTACTCGCTTAGTTCCCTTAACTTCTTCAATAAAGGGAACATTCTACTAGCCTCCTCATCCTTAGTTCAATGAGTCTTCCCCGGGTGGATATCCACCGATAGGGTCTCGTGAACACTACTTCTCCACAAGTGTTAACAACACTTATTTGTGAGCCTATCATTTTACTGAAGGGCTCTCTCTTCGTTGTACTAACCCACTTAGATTCAAGGTTTCCTTAACCCTATAATTCTTTATTCATCGTCGGCCTCTGACCAATACCTCACGTGAACACTTGAGAATTCTCCTTTCTCATCATTTCTAATATCCCAGACAAACTCGTTGTTGAAAATATCTGACGGTTTTCTCTATGGGCAAACCTCCTGCTCCACCAAAATACGACGACTACCGTTCCCGCTACTTCAACCTTACTCCTACGGGTGAAAGATTTTCCTCCATCCGACCAAACTTCAACATGTGGTCCTTTTTAAGGATCTCTCCCCTCCAGCTTAATGTCGCTAGGAATCCCAAGCTTAGTACCACTCTCTACTTGTAGCGGTACTTGGGAAACTATATCTACTGTACGTAGTAGTCGCGGTAGCAATATAAGATAATGCTACAAAGGGAGTGACCTCTAAAGCGGCCCTCATCCCTGACCACAACTTACAGTTCTTGGTAATCTCATCTCGTGATGCCTTCTCCACGGCCTTCTCTGATTCCCCTCTTCTATCGACTTACGAGTCTCACACAAATGCGCAAAATATTTTCGAGGTTCTCATACCATAGCAGGAGAACGAATTCTCAAAAGAGAAATCAATGATCTTAATCCTAAGGCTCTATATCAAATCAGAAGTAATGCTGAAAGCGAAATACGTCCGCACAGATTCCTAAGGACTCTAGAACCTAATGCTCTGATACCATCTGTGACAACCCTCTACTAAAATAATAGGTGGCTAGCCCAATACTCTAATAATCACAGGAATCATAGATGGTCCATTCTCAGCATCACTGTCGATTAAAATAATAGTATGAGATAACCACCAATCATTTTAGAAAATGGACTGTCAAATTTAAAATTTTATAAATAAAAGAAAAACACTTAGACAATCTCATTTGCAAAAACGATGGATATAAAAAATGAACGGGTAACGGAAGGCAATATAATAAATAATAACCGAATAAGCTGTCGGTTAACAGATCAATACAAATAGTTACACCGAGTATTACAATATAATTATTACAATATAATAAATGAATACAAAGCGTGGGCAGCACGCCCGAATATATATCTGAACATAACTAGTGTACAATTTAAAGAAGCGTCTATGACAAATAACCTACAACATCCGCAAAATGCTATAGCTCCATGACAACTGAAATGGAAATGTAAATACGGGTGTCCATGCGGTACAGAACCTGTACAGCAAGGAGTATATGCAAAAACAAAGAAATACAGACGGCTCAGGGTCTGATTTGATATGATTGCCATGTGACTAAAATGTATGACAGTTAAGTGCGCAATTCTCTCGCAATATAATATAAAGGTTCTCACCTCTCATTCTAAAAGCACAACCTAGCTCAATATCAATGAAATGCTCTAGTTAACCCAAGTACTAAGGGCTAACTTCTCCCCAGTCTCAACATTATGCCCTATTCGTGCGTGGGGTGTCTCGCGAAGCAAAATCCAAACAAGGAACCCCCCCCCCCCCCCCCGATACACTACTACTAGGCAAGTTTCATCGTTGAGATCCATTAAACCCTCAGTACGTAATTAATATATACATATATGTATGGGAGGTCTCATCTACCGCTACTCAAGGAGACACAAATAAATCCATTCACCATCAAAAGGCACAGTTCCTAATTCTTTCTTTAGGAATAAACATAAATGGTAATTCATTTTATCAAATGTTTACCAATTCAATCTCATTTCAAAACTTTCTTTACCAATTTTATTTCCTTTCTTCCATCCAGGAAAAATATATATATAAAGCAAGTTTTATTAACATAAGAATGCTTTTCTTTCATTTCATATCTTCCCATTTTCCTTCTTCCATCCGGAAAATGTATTTAACGTCCCATTTCCCTTCTTCCATCCAGGAAATGTAATTTAAGGCCATTTCATTATCATAAAATGCTTTAATAACCAATAATGTCCCACATTATTGCACATAGTTATATATATCATATATATAACGTAATCTAAGACCGTCCGTTCGGGTTTCCCCACTGTGCGCACCCATAAATGGCTATCATCTTCCAGGGCCTATCATCAAGACAACCTGGGATCCTACCGAAACGTCGGGAAGCGGCCATATGCCTGCTGGAGAGTCATAACCACACCCAGAATTACCTCACCAGCGCAGAAACATATAATAAACGCCCATATGGCCTAGGATATATCCACCCTGCATTCAATAGCCAGGGGGCTTCATCACACGCGCGAACTTCCCTTAAGATAGCGATTTAGAGAGGTGTGTATCCATAAATTAACATTTATGAAAATCATTTTTCTTTCCATTTGAAAACATCCGTTTTTACATTCTCGAAATCATTTATACTTAGCCATTAAGTACCAAGTTTTAGCATATGCATTTCTTATTCATTAAGTCATATTTTATTTATGACCTAAAACCCGAAGTGCCAATAGAATCACACTAATCTCCAAGAGTCCACTACAATCTCCCAAATCATTTAAATGAGTCTCCCTCAATAATAGACTCCCAAAATTCCCAACATTAACATTTTATCTCCAATTTATTTTTTTAGGTTAACTTCCTAAATCTTTCGGATATTAACCTACACAAACTAGCTCTCGGATAAGCCCAAATAACCACATACTAGCCTAGGACATTTGCCTACCCAAAACAACCCTCTAGTAACTCCCATTACTTCCTAAAGGAAGGGTCCTAAACCACGGACCTAGAAGAAAGGGACCCAAAACAAAACTAAAAAAATCTCACAAAAACAGGGCAACCGAATCGATTCGGTGAGTAATACTGACATTATGCAATTGCCTGAATCGATTCGGTCTTAACCCGAATCGATTCGGTCTCCCAAACCTGTATCCTATCCCCTAACCGAATCGATTCGCCTAGGAGCCGAATCAATTCGGCCCTGCGAATTTTCCCAGTTTGGGCTACGGATTGTATAAACCCTAAAATCCCAAAAACCCCAAATCTTTGATTTCTTCCAACATCAACAATAACCAATTCTACCCAATCATCCCTACACATCAACTAACTAATTTATGCCCCTCAAATCAATTTAAACAACAAGATTAAGGATTTAAACATCAAAAATCCCAAAAACCCATTTATGGTTTAAATCTCCAAAACTTAACTATACATGCAATTTATCACATTAAATCAATATCTAGCAAGTAAGAAACTTGTCTCGAGTTTGTAGTCTCGGATTCTCTTCCGGTAGCAATGGATTTTGGCTCCAAATCTTCATTTCTCTCTCTTTTCTCCATTTCTCCCAACTCTCTCTTCTCTCTCCCTCTCTCTCTTGGCTTCTAACATAAGATAAGGGAAATAAAAGGGGTGGGAGACTTATACGGGTCTTAAAACATAAATGTCCCTCTTTTAAGTGCTAATACACCATTAAAATGACTCGTAACCACATAATTGAGTCATAACACATCAAAAGTGCCTGAAACTCAAAATACAACTTGACACTTATTTCGACTATCTCGACTATTCTAAAAACAACCGCACCCCCTATTTTGGCATTCAGAGTAACGTGAACTATTTTTATGTTCCAAATTCATTTTATTTCATTAATTATACTCCAATTTAAATAGGAGTCATAACCGTCGCATAATATATAACGACGCAATAAAACACAATATAATGCTATTTACCTTCTTATGACGGTAAACAAACAAAATATAGTAAATATTACCCCTTAATAACACGGGAAATAATATTTACTCGAACTTTCCCCATATTATAAAATTTGTCCATCAGGCAAAATAATATAAAATAGTCGCTCAAAAACCTGGGTTGTTAAGTGTGGACCTTTTAAACATGGCAAGGAATGTGTAAACATGGCAATGAGCGCAATATGAGTGCAAGTGTAAACATGGTCATTAGTGTAAACATGGCAATGTCAATGATTGCAAGTGTAAACATGGCAAGGAGTGTGACTTAAGTGTGGACCTACCCTAACATTCCTAGTTGGTTCTCACATGATTTGTATTGGTTTTGGGAATGGGAGAAATATGATCATCGAAGCCTATACCACACTTATCATCCTTGATTTGGACGGTGCCTAAAATCATATCCAACTTTTCCGACCTAGGCCTATAAATCAAACTTCACATTACTCGAGTCTCTCAATCTCTCATCAAGCTCACTAATTCTAGACTCAAGAAAACACCTAGACTCCTCAAACTCTAGAATCTCTTTCTTCAAAGCCTCCATCAAACCACGAAGACTATCTCTCTCACCCTCAACGTATTCTAGTTTCTCCCGAAGAGTCTTCTCACGTGCCCTAAGATCCTCAATTAATTCATCGTTATTTTCTATGGCATGCTCTTTCAACTTAGCTAGCAACTCCAAGTTTGCCTTTTTCACCTTTACCGCTTCCTCATACAAATCATTAAAGGCAACTTGCAACTCTCACATCTATCTCCTTCTCACTAGCTTCACCCTCACTCACTTGGGATTCACACAAAACAGCCTCGAAAGTGTCATTCACATGATTATCTTCATGAAAAGATTTATCGTCGTCGTTCACATGATATGCCATAAACACTACAAAGTTGTGCACAATGGGGGAACTCTCTCCCTCTTCCAGGTTCACTATCACTTAAGATGGCATTATATGCTATCGATTTATTGCCCTCCTTCTTAAGTCTAGTGGGGCACTCTGTTACCTTATGGCCATAACCCTCATAACCAAAACACTTATCCGACTCATCCCTCTTATCATTCTCACTTCGATTCTTAGGGACGTGATCGGCCTTGTTCTTGAATTTCTCAAGTCTTTTGGCATCTTTCGATTTCTTTTAGAACTTAAGAAACTTTTTGAACTTCTTTGCCAACAAGGCTACATCCTCGAAATCGGTGTCGGAATCATCATCCGAAACTTTAATCTCCTCCTTCCGGGCTTTCAAAGCAATGCCCTTTTTTTTCTTTGGCACTTGCTTGGAGGTAAACATGTCAAGCTCATATGTTTGTAAGTCCCCTACAAGCTCTTCTAGTTTCGATGATTCTAGCATACCTACGGAGTTTAAAACGGTCACTTTGGGATCAAATCTACTAGGCAATGACCTTAAGATTTTCTTTATGACTCGGTTGTCGGGTATTTTCTCTCCCAAATTAAACGGCGAGTTGACAATATGGGACAATCTAGTGAAAAACTCATCAAACGTCTCACTTTTTAACATTTTAATCGTCTCAAATTGGGTAGTAAGGTTTTGAAGACTCCCTAACCGTGCTAATTCCTTCGTGAGTAAGTGCAAGACCATCCCAAGCCTCTTTCGACGTCTCACACATCATAATACGATTATACTCTTCTGAGGTGACAGACGAGGAAATAACATTTAAACCTTTAGAATTATAAAGTGCAAGTCTATGATCGGCTTCAGTCCATGACTCAACAGGTTTTAAACTAGTGGCCTCTCCATCTCTCATGACCAGTGGTGAACACCCTTATTCTACCGCTAACCAAACACGTTCATATATGGCCTTAAGTGCACTTTCCATTCCCATTTTCCAATAAGCATAATTAGGGCCGTCAAAAATAGGAGTTCTAAAAGCATCAAAATTTGCGAAATTCATAATTACAAGCACACGAGATCACACCCAATAAAATAGTGTTTCTAGCTCTGATACCAATTTGTAAGTCCCTTTTTATGTGTGCTTTAGGACATGGTTCAAAGTATCGGCCGAGTCAACTCGGAATCGGAGGGTACCGATCCGATACCGAGAGACATTTCAAAAAAAATACTGAATCGGCCGAGACAGCCGCGATATCGCCCGAGACAACCAATTTCGAGACGCCTCGCCGCGATATCGGCCGAGACAGCTGCGATATCGGCCGAGACAACCGATTCAAACGATATTGTCATATTTTGTTTTATTTTTTTATAGAACTTTTATCTTTTACCATATTTCTTCGTTGTTGAAAATATATTGTAACATTTATAGAATGGTATTACTTTTTCAAAAGTATTAACATTAATTTTTTAAAACATAAAACTCTTTTTTTTTAAATGTCTCTACTAAAAAAAATATATAAATCTTTTAAAAAGTAGTACTCTTTTTTTTAAATGACTACTAAAACTCTTTTTTCAAAGAAATGATATTTTTTTACAAAAGATATTCGAATCTTTTACAAAAAATATATAATGTACATTTATGTTTGTAAAAAATTTACATTTCTGTACAAATGTTATTTTGTTAAAAAAAATGTACATATTTGTAAAAAATATATATTTTTGTAAAAAAATATATATTTGTAAAAAAAGTGTACATATTGTAAAAAATATATATATATTCGTTAAAAAAATGTACATTTTTGTGAAAATGTCCTTTTGTACGCTTTTGTAAAAATATACATTTTTGTAAAAAATGTTCTTTTGTACGTTTTTATAAAAATGTAAAAAAAATATACATATTCGTTAAAAAAATGTACATTTTTGAAAAAATGTACATTTTTGAAAAAATGTATAAAAATGTACATTTTTGTAACAATGTTCTTTTGTACATTTTTTGTAAAAATGTAAAAAAATATACATTGTTGTTAAAACAAAATGTACATTTTTGTTTTTCAATATTATTATTGGTTTACTGTGCAATATTGAATCTGACAACTCTGTCGCGCTTCAGTATAACCAATTCTACAATGCAATGCATATTGAATGATGGGTTTGAATGTATCTCATTGGTCCACATTGTTAAAATTATTTTTTTTAAATTTTCTATATTTTTTCCGGAATTTTTTGCGCTCTCTAAATAGCGTATATTTGCGTATCGCCTGATACTGCGACCAAGTTGAAAATCGGGTGTCCGATACCGGGACCGATACCGAGACTTTGAACCATGCTTTAGGTGAAAACAATTTTTTCAGAAAATTTTTTCGATTTTAATATGCACCAGTTTTGTGAACTGATTTTACTGGACCCAATTTTATCTTGTTAATCCTAAGCATGCATCTAGTGAGATTAAACAAGTAAAATAAATCAAGTCCACAAAACACACAACGCCGATGTACGAGGAAACCACTAAGGAAAAAACCTCGGACAGTTCAAACTAGACAATCACTGTATTACGATTTTACAAAGTACAGACAGTAAACTTACTCAACGACTTGATACCCTACAAGTCTTGACGTTCTTCCATGCTTCAATCACTCCTCCACAGTGCGATGCAGGAGTCCACCTACGCAAGATCCACAACACACGAGTCCACATGCGTCTCGGTATCCACCAAACAGCTTTGACAACCGCCTACAATTCGAAACACGGAGTCCACCGCTTCTTCACCTCAAAACTCGACGAAACAATGCTCAACAAAGATGAACAAACTCCAGATGGTGCTTAATTAAGATCTCTATAGCATATGTATATGAAAGATCGGATCTTGAAACACAAAGGATATTTTTAACTTTGAAAACCTTTGTAAATAAGTGCAGAAAAATGAAAGGGTTCTGTTCTGTAATTTTGGTTCTGCACACCTTGAAATTCTGAGCAAAAATCGCGTTTAATAAAAAACCTTAAGTCGGCGCGTCGTTAGAAAGATATTGGCCTGTCGTTAAAACGACTTACACATCTCGTTCGAACGAGATGTGCATGTCATTGGAACGACCTGCTGATGTCGTTTGAACGACTATAAATGTCGTTTGATCTTCCAAAACACAAGGAAAAGATCTACACGACTCTAAAACGTATTTATCTCACAATAAACGTATTTATCTTCAGAAAAACGAAGTTAAAACATTTTTAAATCATTTTTAAACAAAATAACAATCTTAAAACATTTTTCGAGTCCCATAAACATTATGCGTTCATACCTGAGAGTATCTAGGAATGCAATATGATATGAAGACGTGAAATGTGCACCAATAAACACGGCATGATCAATCTTGAAGCTTGGTCGCTACGACTTCAAAACAACGTCATAGACCATGTGGGAATCGTGACAAGATAAAATTTATCTAAGATTCAAATTAGTTTTTGTCCGGAATAATGCCAACTTGGAAATTTGTCCTTACAGAATGTCACCGGGTGGAAAGATGAGGGAGGAGGGGTAGTAGTGGCTGGCATCGTTGTCTTAGTAGTAGGTGTAGAAGTAATGAAGGGAGCCGGTGGAGCAGAAGTAGTAGTGGTGCACGCACGAGCAGGGAGAGCTTCCTGATGAAAGACCTTCACTTTCATGGCATACTCTACCGATTCGCAAATGTGGTAATGTTTCGCAAAGCAAGGTCCTAATGAATATACCCCTGGAGGCCATAGATGTAACGGCTAATCCTCTGCTTCTCTATATCTCCAAGCCGAGCACGAGTGCACAAAATCTGGAACCGCTCAGTGTAGTCCAAAAGATATGAGTCATGTTTAAGACCCTAGACACAGAGGAAGAGGTCTCGCTCGTAGGTTGCAGGAACAAAGGTAGTCATCACCTCTGCACGCAAGTCTGCCATGACTGAATAGGCGGTTGTCCCTCAATGGCCTGGCGTTGTTCTAAATCGAACTATCACACACTCGCATAACCCTAAAATTTGGTCATTCTCAGAAGGATGCAACATCGGCCACTCAGCCTCTTATACTCGAAAATGCACTCCATAGAAGCGAGTCGGTCAATGAACGCATCTGGCTAAAGGTGACTGTCGAACATCGATACATCCATGCGAATATCTCCCTGCACGGTCCTAGAAAGTATCTGTAAGACATGCGGGCAATGGGGTTGCCACCCTGAAACTCTGTCATCCGCATCAATGTCCTCATCGCCTAGCAAAGGATCCTCAACTAGGACTCGATGGTGCTGCCTCCAAAGCGGTGGACAAATAAGAGCCAGTGCAAAAGAGGGTGTCTCAACCGACGCTAGATGTGGAATATATGGTGGGATCGCTGTCAGGGAAGGAGCAAGAGATGGTGCTGTAATCACTGGCTGTCTCAAAGGGAACTAATCCTTCAACTGTCCCCTCTGATAGCATAGGAAGCAGTGTCGCTCTAAAATAAGAACAAATGGGATGACCTTTGGACTCGAGGAGTTAAAAGAAGACATGTCAGTGCGGCAATCCGTCGGGAGGAGGGGATCAAAATCTAGGAGTGACTGAGGTCCGGGGGGAGGGGGTCCATCATGCTAAGGGTGCCCAAGCCATTCCTGCACTCGCTCAAATGTATTAACGGGAGCAGAATGTGCAGCATGGGCATCCCAAACTGAAAGAAGGTGAGGAACGTGTCCCCGATGTCGAAGAGGAGGTAGGGAGGTATGAAGTAGATGTGTGGGAAAAAGCGCGAAGAAAGAAGTATAGGGGTGGGGGTTAATGTATGTGGGTAGGGCTGGCGGAATGAATGGAAAATAATGAGGTTGGTAGGGTTCATGATGCCTATGGGGGGGGATATGTAGAGACATGGAAAAAATGAGGATCATAGTGAGAGGCAATAGGGGTAGTATTTAGGGTTTGTGGAGGCAAATTAGTGGGCAGGAGTCAGGGTGGTAGTAGGTGAGGAGATGAGGGTTGATGATCGCATAAATTTGGATCGGGTTGTGGAGGAGGGGTTTTGTATGGTTGGAGGTTAGGGTTTGCCAATTGGAGGTTGGATTGAAAATTACGAAGGGAAACCCTAGAAGTGGATTGTTTTGGGTCTTGGATGGAGCGTTTGCGGAATGATTTAAGGTTTGGGGGAAATTGGGGTTGAAGATTTTGGTGGGAATGTTTGGGAACGGGGAAGGAGGATCCGTGCTTCTCGGGAGGGGATGGGTGTGGCCGCGACTCAAAAACGGCACGGGAGGGGCTGATCAACCTTAGTCGATGATGTACAGGGTGTTGTTAGGGACTCCGCCAGAGTCCATGTAAGGATCGGCCACCAATTGGTGGTTTCGATCAGAAATAGGGATGTTTGGTTGAATTTCAGGGGCTCCGTGGGTGTTTCGGGTGATTCCGGCCATTCGTGGTTGATTCCGATCAGGGAGATGTTGTCTAGTGATGATCCCAGTGGACCCGCCCGTTTCTGGATGATGGCTGACCACCGTGGGGTGGTCTGGAGTGTCGGTCAGGGTTGGTTGATTAATCCGGCAGACTTTTGGTGAGTAGCTACCACTGTTTTCACCCCGGGCCACCGTCGAATTGGTGGGTAAGGGTCGGGAAAGTGATAGTACATCTTTTTTGGTGGTAAAGGGGTGGAATGATTATAATTGGTGACATGGAAATTAGGGTTTTAAGCGGGAGTGGGATCGGTGTGAAAGGGCTCGTGGTGGAAGACGGTGGTGGAATATGGGCGTCAAAGACATCCATCCGAGCCACAATGCGGTCCAAGACTTCCTTGAATCGATCGGTGCGAGGCTTCGCATGAGCATATCTTCTCTTAGGATCCATTTGTCATTGTCTACGATTTTTTGTGTGTTTATACAACAACAACAATGGTGGAGCCAACATGGCTCTGATACAAATTGACGTAAATGAGCGTCAAATGGGAAGTAAAAAGAAGAAAAATAAATCTCAAAATGGTAGAATGCCTCAAATGAGACTACAAGAGGGGCATTTATAGGTGGAAGTAGCTTAGGCTCCAAGCACTGATTCTAATTACAAATACACCCTTATTAGCCTTTACTATTTCCTCCTCTAAATACCAAGCAAACAATTACTAAAAGAAAAATACAACCAAATAAAAAAAATTAAAGAAAATAACAAAAATGCCATAAAATCCTAAAATGACAAAATTGTCCTCAAGCCACATCAGTTTTACAGCTCTAATGGTTGTCGATGGTGAGCCCTTATAATTGTTGATGGTGACCAGCTAACGTGACACGCTAATGGCACTAAAAGAAAGAATAACAACTAAAAGAGAGGGAAATTCCCAAGAATGTGCTACCTAACTCTAGAGAGAGGAAATATTCCTTAGAGCTCGAACTGGAACTGCTCCGTATGGGCTCACACCGTGGAAGTTGACTGTGACAAGCTCTGAACACGCGCAAAGATATCAAGCTCATATGTGGCCGATAGTAAGGTCGTCCAAAGATGATCCCTCGTGTGAGGCCAAGCTCAAATTGGTTATAGCCCCTTTTGCTCCCGAGACTTAATCAAATCATTCCACCAAACATCAGGTAAACCCTAGGAGCTTGGTGGTCACAAGTCGAACGCCCTAAACACGGAGATTCCCTTGTATTCGTACAACTTCTCAATGGTGTTCAACAAATCCACAAACGTGTCTGGATAGAGGTGCCCGTTAGAGGTGGGTACATCCATTAGGATATCACCATGAAAAGATTTCTCTAATAATCAAAAGACCCGGCTCAAGTGATCCCAAGTGTACTGGGTCCAGCTCGGGTTCTTCCTCTTTCCCTCGCAATAGGCATTAACATCACCAAGAGCACAAGGTTATCATCAGAGGAACAACGGGTCTGGGCTTGTCGGGGATAATTCCAAGGCGGGAGGACCTCTCTTAGAGAACTCGGTTATGAGGTGTGTTAGCATAAATTCCGAAAGCCTCGAAACACCATTATCCGATTGTGCGGAATATAACCCAAGATCTTTTTCTTTGAGCTGCTAAATCAACTTACTAATAGAATTATGATATGAAATAAAACATATAGCCATCACACAAATTTAGAGACAAAAAGATTTAATGTGGTTCACCAAAATTGGCTACGCCCACAGGAGAGGATGAGAAGTTTAACTATAAGAGAATATGTGTTAGCCACTCAATCACTCTTTTGAACACTCACTCAACTCACAATATTAATCTCATAATATTGTGGAACCCTCCCACAAGAAACTCACAAAATGGCCTGTTTTTTACACTCGCAACTAAAATACCTTAGTTGTAAACTTATCTCTAATTGTTCTCACTTGTTGATGTGTCTTTTAACAATGAAATGCCTTCCTTATAGATGCTTCCAGAGGCTCAAGGATTAAACAAATCCTTAGTGGGATGGTGGTGGAGCACTTAATGGGGTTGTTAGTAGTAAAGCTTATAATGGGGCTGCTGGTGGTGCTCATAATGAGGTTGCCACTTTGTGAGTCAGATTCCAATAATCTCCACCTTGGCAAACCTTGCCAAGCGGAATCGGGCTGCTCCAACTAATCCCAGGATAACATCCAGTAACAGCTTGAGGACTATCTCGATATCCATTAAGTCCACATAACTCCACCCAACGTGGATCCACCTCCCACGTCAACAAGAGGCGAGCTTGAGAAGCTTTAGGCAATGCCCAAATTTCTCTGCCGTAACTGGTTGTGAGTATGTCTGTCACATTTTCATTAGTGTGCATCTTCTCGATGACAAAATTGCCAGAATTCACACAATCCCATACCCTATGGTATCTCACATCAATATTCTTTGTGCGGGCGTGGTACACTTGATTTTTAGCCAAATGCAAATCACTTTGACTATCACAATAAAGAAGAATTCTCTCTTGCTACATTCCCATCTCACTCGCCAAACCTTTCAACCATATCACCTCTTTCGATGCTTCCATGAGTGCCATATACTCTGCCTCTGTAGTAGACAAAGCACTCATTGCTTATATCATAGATTTCCTGATCCGCCAGTGATAGTAAACACATAACCTGTGGTTGATATCCATTTATCTAGACCAACTGCATAGTCCGAGTCTACGAACCCTTCAACACACTCGACCCATTGCTTTCTATCGAACAGAATACCCGTGGTTTTAGCTCCCTTCAGATACCTTAGAATTAATTTAAAAGCTTTCCAATATTCTTTTCCCGGATTCGATATGTACCTACTAACCACTCTAACTGCTTGGGAAATATTCGAATGTGCGCAAACCATGGCATACACGAGATAACCCACCGCACATGCGTACGGTGTTATTGACATCTCTACGATCTCAGGATCTGTAGGACATTGCTTTGTGGACAAAGCAAAATGAGAAGCTAACGGTGTGGATACAGGATTGGCATCCATCATGCCAAATTTCTCAAGAATATGTGATATGTACTTCTTCTGAGATCGCCATACCATGCCATCTTTTCTATCCCGTTGAATCTTCATACCAAGGATCTTTTGTGCGGCGCGAAGATCCTTCATGTCAAACTCCCGGCTCAACTCAACCTTGAGCTCCTTGATCTTTAACATATCCCGACAAGCTATGAGCATGTCTTCCACATAAAGCATCAACAAAATAAATGAGCCATCATGAAATATCTGATAGTATGCACAAAGTGGCCATTATCACACCTATTGTAACCAACCCGCATTATGAAAGTGTCAAACCGTAGATACCATTATCGTGGAGACTGCTTAAGCTCATACAAGAATTTCTTGAGCCTACACATGTGGTTCTCCTTGCCTACATCCTTGAACCCTTCTAGCTGCGCCATGTAGATAACTTCCTTCAGTTCACCATGAAGAAAAGTTATCTTCACATCCATTTGCTCCAATTCCATATCAAATTGAGAGACCATATCCAACAACGCTCGTATAGAAGTGTGTTTCACTACAAGAGAAAAGATCTCATCACAGTTTATTCCCTCTTTATGTGAAAACCCCTTAGCAACTAGCCTGGCTTTGTACTTTGGTCCTTCCTCTTTGTTAATTGTATCCTTATTCTGAAACACCCATTTCGAACCAACGATGTGTAGGTCCTTGGGTTTCGTAACCAACTCCCACACGAAGTTCTTGCATAGAGCTTCCATCTCTTCTATCATAGCAACCATCCAACCTTGTTTTCCTTCACTATTGATGGCTTATTTGTAAGTAATTGGATCACCCTCGCTTGACACAAGGGCAAAGTGTACTCTATCTTCCCAACCAAATCGTGAGGCCGATTTGATTTCACGACGAGTTTGATGACGTGTTATAAATGGTTCATGCTCCATCTGTTGAGGTTACTCCACCTCAACCAATCTTTCTTCAGATCCTTCCTCCCCATGCTCCACCTTAATTATGTTGTCATTTGATTGAGTATCAATTGTACCATTAGTGGATGCTTCATCATTTTCGATAATGAACACTCTTGGAACATAAATAGGAACCTCGAGGTCTTATGCATAAGCATAGCCCCCTCATCAAATCTCATGTCCAAGATAACAAATAGCTTTCTTGACGTAGGATCCCAAAGCATGTACCCCTTCACCCCTTTCGTAAAACCAAAAAAGATACATGGACAAGACCTCGGGTTATTTTTTGTCCTTATATCACTAGAAATGTGAACATATCCTCGACACCCGATGCTCTCAGTTGTAAGTAATCAACATCTTGCCCAGACCATACTTCTTTGGGACACTTCAATCCAAGAGTTGCATTTGGAGACCTATTGACCAAATAAACGGCATGGTTAATGGATACTGCCCAAAAAGATTTTGGCAACCCGACATGAAACCTCATACATCTTTCCCTCTCTATAATGGTGCGGTTCATCTGCCACGCAACACCATTATGTTGTGAAGTTTTCCACGATAAAATGCCTTATGATGCCAGCATCTTTGTAAAACTGAAGGAATTTGCATTCCTTATATTATCCTCCATTGTCTCTCCTCAAATATTTGATCTTCTTTTCGGTTTGATATTCCACCATAGCCTTCCACTCCTTAAATTTGTCAAAAAAATCCGATTTTTCTTTCAAGTAGTAAACTTAGACTTTGCGAGAGAAATCATCAATAAAAGTCATAAAATCTTTGAACCCACCTAGCGATACAATATCGGAAGGCCCACAAACATCAGAATGAATATAGTTAACACCTTTACTTTTGGCCGTGGAGATATTGAACTGAACTCTAGTTTGCTTACCCATCACACAATACTTGCAAAAATCGAGCTTGCATCCGTGAACTCCTTTCAATAACTTCCATTGATGAAGTTCTTCCATGATTCTTTGGTTCATGTGACCAAGTCTCATGTGTCATAACTGTAGCTCGTCAAAATCTAATTTTGTAGAGTCTGCCACTCCACCGATTACCATGGTTCTCCTCAATCTATATAGATTGTTAGGTGATTTTGTACCGCACAAAGCCACCATTAATCCCTTCTTTACCATCAAAGTCCCTTCCTCGGCTTAAATCACACACCTATTACCGTCGAGTGTGCCCAAATAGATCATTTTTTCTCGAGTTTCGGAACACATCTAACATCACATAGCGTCCGAACAACACCATTCCACATCTTGATTCTCACCGTGCCAATTCCCACTACCTTGCACGTAGCATTATTTTCCATGAGAATATTTTCACTGTTTTGTGATTTGTACTGATCAAACCACTCTCGGTTGGGGCACATGTGATAGGAGCATCCTAAGTCAAGAATCCACCCACTTTAATGATCGGCGAAAAAGTAAGTAAGTACCTCTGTGCTATCATCTTGTGTTGTAACACCCGCAACATCTTTTGTAGCAACGCCTTTCTTGTCTTCCTTTCGCATCTCCGGGCAATTCTTCTTGATGTGAACCTTCTTGTGACATTTGTAACACTCAAAGCTTTTGTGATCTTGTATTTAAGATCTATAGGTGCCCCGATTTTTTACCCCCCGAGACCTTGATCTTCCTCTCCATCCTCAATTGCCAGTCTTGGTAACTAAGCCTTCATTTTGAGAAGATGAGACATCATTTCCGTTCTTTTTCATGGTCACATAGGAAAAGATGTCTTGCACTACCGCGTTGAACTTGAGCATAGTCTTTCTGAATTTAGAGTGGTGACAAAATGTTCATATGAATTGGGAAACGATACAAGCAGTAGCAGGGCCCGATCTTCCTCCGTGATTTGAACTTCTATTCGAGTCAAATCATTGATCAAGGTTTTGAACGTGTTGATGTGCTTCATCGTATCTCCATCCTCCTTTGTTTCGAGCTTGAACATCTTCTTCTTGAAAAAAAGTTTGTCAACAAACTTTTTTCCAAGTATAATTCTTATGACTTAGTCCACATACCCTTAGTAGTGGTCTCCTCCACCACATGATTTAACACCTCATCAGTGTTGTATTATTCAATAGAAGAAGCCGCTTGCCCGTCAATATCAAGCCACTCTTTATCGAACATACCTTCCGGTCCTAACAAAGCTATTTTAAGCCTTTGTTTGACTATAACACCTAGCATCTTTCGTTGCCATAGGCTGAAATTGATCATTTTGTCACAAGGCTTAATTTCAAATTTCATGAAACCATTGGATCCATAATAAAGATCCCACTTCTTTGAGTTATGCTCATATAAGCAACGTCAGAAGTAACGTTTGATTCAGTTTCCGCCATTAGGAAAAATTCACGAGCTTGTGCTTGAATACCCGTTGAACGTTTCGAACCATTCTACCCGTGTAATTAGCAACCGTAGCTCTGATATCACTTGTTAGTGTAAATTTCGAAAGCCTTGAAACACCACTATCCGGTTGTACAGAATACAACCCAAGACCTCAAGCTACTAAATCAACTTACTAATAGAATCATGAAATGAAATAAAACATATAACCACCACACAATTTTAAAGACACAAAGATTTAGTGTGGTTCACCAAAATAAACTGCGTCCACAGGAGGGAAGGAGAAGTTTCACGATAGGAGAATATGTGTTTTGAACACTCGATCACCTCACAATATTGTACGATCCCTCACACAAGAAACTCACAAAATGATCTTATTTCTTGCACTCGCTTACATTTAAAATACCTTAGTTGTAAACCTCTCTCTAATTGCTCTCACTTGTTATTGGTGTGTCTTTCAGCAATGAAATGCCTTCCTTATATAGGCTGCAAGAGGCTTAAGGATTAAACAAATCCTTGGTGGGATGGTGGTGGAGCACTTAATGGGACTACTGAACTTTTAATGGGGCTGTTGGTGGTGCTCATAATGGGATTGCCACTTTATGAGTCAAATTCCAACAAGGTGATCCTGCTCGCGATAAATGAAGCGTGTTCTTTATTCCATGGGGACAAAAGGGTTAATGGTTGGGGTGGGACCTTCCGCAAGAACTTCATCAATTGATGGATAATCATAAAATGGTGCGCGGTGGGTTAGGGTTCCGATGTGGGAAACCTCCTCTTGAAAACTTTCCAGAGGCTTGTAGTCGTACTTGATGCCCTCAGGATCCCCCAAAATGATCGGCTATGAAGCACCGACACTCTCTCGGAGGCGACGAATCTTGTTTGACAGGTGTCGGACACGCTCCGACAGGTCCCGACACGCGAGTCCCAGAGTGTCCTCTTTTTTTTTTAGTTTGTCAAGCTCCCGGAACACTCCCAACACCCTGGGACATGCTCCCGACACGCTAGTCCCTGTTTTTTTTTTTGCTATTTCCTCTTCATTATTGGTTGTTTTTCTTTCCCTTTTCTTTGCTTTGCTTTTTTTCTTTATTGCTTCTCTCTCTTTATTTTATGCAACTACAGCAAAAAAAAATAAGATTAGAAACAATAAAAAAGTGTGCTTGAATATTAAATGCAACTAATGTGATTGTGATACTGTTTTATTTATGATTTTTAATGTTAAAGTATGTTTGAATATTGTTTTGTATGGTCCATTTTCTTAATTTTATTATGTTAAATGCTCTAATAATGTATTTTATGGAAAAAAATTATTTTATTTCTTTTATATATATTTAAATATATATTATATATTATACGTATCCTAGGGTGTCGTATCCTAGTTTTTAGAAAAATCACGTGCCGCGTGTCGTGTCGAAACACGTATTGCGTGTCGAGTCCGTGCTTCATATAGATGACCGGAGGGAGTGTTGGTGGAGGTGGTCTCTAAATCCAATCCCACAACCGTTGTCTTTCATCACTAAGTATAGGTTTGGTGGTCAGCTGAGAGCAAGTGGTGGATATCGAGTCATGTGGGACTCCTTATAGCTTAATCGAGACTTTCCCATAATGAGGACAACATCCGAAAGTTATGGAACCTTGGTATCATGCTGGCGATGTGGGGGATAGCTTGCTCTAAGCGGCGGGCCTAGTCGGGATGACCGGCTTCACAAATCTGAATTTCAGTGTTATGAGCTTGGAGGCTGCGCAAGGGTTGGGGCCAATGAGGATGAAGGGTCATGACATGTATGCACACCAAGAGGGGTCAGTCGGTGTAGGAGGTTGTCAGTGGGGGCCATCGATTGCAGAGGGTAAAGGTGGGGGTAAGTTCGCAGCAGCCAATCGACGGGTCTGGAGACTCCCGAGATGGCGAGATGGGTGGTGATGCTGACAAGAAGTTTTGGATCCATTCGAAGGGTGTGCGGCCCTTTTTATTTGCATCTGGAAGAACCCTACCTATTGGCCCATTAACACTTAGGAAATTTCTAATGCATAGACATCCCTATGCTAATAAAAATTCATAAGGAATGTGAAAAAAGTGTCGGTTCTACAGATTATTGTGAGTGTTGCCACGACCAATCACAAAGATCCAGAAGATGTGCAATAAATATTGGGGGAGTTCAGTGCAGCTTTTAATGAACCCAAAGGATTGCTATTCACAAGGGACTGCGACAGCTGTAAGAATGTTCCACACCCATGAACATAAATTCATATAATTATCCTCCTTTCCAAAAAGAAATGAGAGTGAGCAATGTTACATTGAATGTGAGTTACTCTAATCCATTAATCCATTGTACGAGTACAGGTGAGCAGTACATTTCTTTAGTTGGTACACATTATGGTGGAAGTAGACTTTTTTTTATATGTCCAATAACGGGACCTGTTAAGGAGATTAGATTTCTTGTGGCAATGTTTTGGTTATGAAGAGTATGTTTTAGCACCTTTACCTAATATACATTTTTGTATACATTCTTCACATACATATCCTGCAAACTTCTTGACAAATAGATGCTTTTAGGAGTATAATTTAGTGTAGTTTGATTTTTCCCCTTAAGTCCGAATTTAAATCATTCACACTTAAAAGAGGTACCAAATATCAACCCTGTGCACAATTTAAATCATTAAAATTTGGAGAGATTTCTCACAGTGATAAGCTCTTGAATCAATAAAGAAGAGAGACCAGCATCAACCAATTCATCAACTAATGGCCGCGTTGTTAAATTGTACAGGCCTGACCATTTAAGCATGTCATCGACTGTCTCGAAAATCGGCCTTGATTCAATACTCATATAGTACATCAATAAGTTGTTCACAGTATCCTACATAGGTAGCATGATAAATCAAACACAACAAATACAAACATATAAGTTTTATGTATTGGGATATAAGGAAATGTAGGTAAAAGAGAGAGTAAAAGTAAAAAACCTTAACAAACTCGTCCATTCGAAACAGAGACAACAACCCGTACCGAACAGACAGATGTATGCAATTAACCAACTCCACAATATCCTACACAAACGGAACCTTCCACTTGGAATTTATTGTCTTGAAAATAAATTTATTCCCATTCCAAATCCCAAACTCAGGCGGATCCGAAGACGGCTCATCTATGGTCAGGTTCAAGAGCTTGGTGAAAGTCAAAGCGTGGTAGTCAAAGCGTGCGTGAAGAATAGAGGCACCAGCTTCGAAGGTGTTGCCGGATATGGTGACGGTGGACATACGGCCTCCCACGACGCCATTTTTCTCAAAGATGTGGATTGGGCTTGGGGAGTTGTAGTGGCGGAGGAAGTAGGAGAGGGAGGAGCCGGCAATGCCGCTGCCGATTATGCAGATGCTTGGCGGGTCGTGTTCGGAGCGGGTGGAGACGAGGAGGATAGAGAATATCAAAAGGGTCAACATGGTGTAATTTTGCCTTAGCAAAAAAGATTTCGTGCGGTTTGATAGGCTTTATTTGCAGACTGACAAAAATTATATTTGCCAAACTTTTTACGTTTGATAGGCATAGTTTATCTACTGAAATGCACTATTTCCCTACACATATTATTTGATAGCCAAAATTTTATAATGGCAAATACAAACTTTGCCAATATATTGTTGGCAAATTCTTAGCAAAAATTTACATATTGTGTAATAATTTCTATAAAAGGGGTAAGTTATCAAGTAAGTTTTCAGTCACCCAAAAATGACTTCATATAAGAAAGGAAAAAATTTGATAAGTGGTTTTTACGATGGTAGGGAGAAAGTAAAAGATTTCCAGCCAAAAATTTTGATGACAAATCCCAGTACCTACGTCGACCCGTCTGGTATAACGTGGTATGGTGAAAAAATAAAGTTTGAAACAATCCCATCAACACAAGTAGTCCATTTCCTGACTACGTTGGTCATGTGATATTTTACCCACCGACTCAAGATGAGCGTAACCTTTCGACCGTTTTCGAAGGTTATGCAATGTGGCCGCGTTTGTTTGACAGGAGATGCGATCTTAAAGTTTGTTGTAGATGGCATGGATTGTGAGTTCCACAAGCAAGGTCGGCCATACACTTGAATGACATGTCGAAGCAAGATGAAGTTGTCCGTCTTTTGAAAAGGGAAATCCAAGAAATGGAACGTCGTCTACACCGCGTCCATGCAAAAAATTATTTTAAGGAAGACATTGTTGATCCATTATACATATCTGACCCAGATATGCCAAACTACTCAGACGATGACCTAGACGGTGATTTTGTAAACTATCTCCCAGGACGCCTCATGGGAAGAAAAATATCGCGTTGCTCCTCATCATGGATTCTTGTGTGAAGTTTGTGTCAAGAAAAATGTTCGTGTTCAAGAAAATGTGGTTTAGTTAAAATTCTAATATTTCAAGTATTCAATTTTCATGTAGTATGACATACACGTTAATATTTCAAGTATTCCATTTTCATCTTCCAATATAATGACAATGGTGTATTATAAAAACATCGGGGATTTTATAAATGAGTCAATTATAATATCAGATACCACACTAAAAATGAGTTCCCAAAAATTGGCCACACTAACTTAGAGTGTAATATAATATCATAATACAAAATACAACATATGTAGACTCGGGCCAGAGCCCAATGCTTGTTCCCATTACAAAATAACATTCAAAATAAAGATCTAAAAGGTGGGATTAATTCCCATATAGCTTGTTCAGAGATCAACTATTCGCAAATGCCTCCTTCGTGATACCCATGAAGAGCAGGGCAAGTCCTTGATCCACCTCAGATATACCAATCAATCGCAATATATCACTTTCACTAAATTCCATTGCCTCAAGGCGATCAAGAATGTCCTGCCATTTGGCATGATCTATGGTGTTCAACTTTGCATCTGAGTCCATAACAGCTGCTATCACCCGTGAGGATTCAGCAATAATGGCCAATGCATGGGTACTCTCGTACAAGACATTACCGGATTTATGTTTTGGCCTTGGTGATTCATATCAGATATTGCATATTTCTGCCCGTTATCTTTATGCATTCTAGCACTTTTACAGTCCTACTGCCTATATTTATGCTCATTAACCAGATAACCTTGTATTTGGATATATACATGTGTTTCCAGGGGTTAATTGTGCTTTTGTAGGTATTGAAACGCTAAAAGTGAGGATCTGTTGCATTTCGGAGAAGTTTCATCGCTAGACGCTACTTCAAGGGCATTTTAGTCAATTCACTTTTCATCTTCAGCTCACGGAAATTCCACGGATGTGTAGTTCATTTAGCAAGCTTCACATGGCCGCAAACGGTGTGCGATTTCGAGTCCGAACGATGAAGATATGGTTGTTTCCGTAATCAAACTTTTCTCCCATGTGATGACCAAAGAATACTAGAAAATAGAGTACCGGTCGACCGCGTTCCTGCGACCGGTCGACCACGTGTTGCAGATAATTGTTGCCTCTTTTCTTTTCTTTTTCCTTTATTTCTTTCCCAACTTACTATATAAACCAATTTTGGTTTCTATTTCATATATATATTCATATACTTAGTTTTAGAAGATAGTTTAGGTTAGGGTTTGGAGGTTGAGAGCTCATTCTTCTTCCTCTCTTGGTTTGACACCCATTTGGGTTTGTAAGTGTGCACTATTCATCTTCCCTACCATTTAATTTAAGTTGTATTTCCTTAAATTTCTTACTTTGTAGTGTAATTTACAAGCTTTCTAATTTAGGTTTACATGCTTTATTTCATTGCTTTCTAGTGTAGATTTATCGCGTTTTTATCATGCTTTCTAGCTAATTTAAATTAGGTTGTGTTTGAATCGAACTCACTCGAGTTGACGCATTGCTTTGCTTTGGTGATGGTGTTTACGGGTCTATTTCGGGTGCGTTGTCCTAGTTATTACGCCTAGGAGATTTGACGGGGCATATCATGTATATCTCGTGCTTACGACCTTGCATGCGCAATTTTCGGGATATTTATTGACGCCAAAATCTTATTTGGCTTTTATGCGGATTTAGGGGCGTGATAACCCTGGGTTCAATTAACTGTCGAAACGAGACGCATTCATAATAACTCGTCGACCCATGTAACCATTTTATACAAATTAACTCGGGTGAGGGACATTCGACGCAATATATAGTTTTACTCCCTTTGTTAATCTAGTTTCATTTACACTCGCCTAGATTAATATTTCCCTTTTATGCATATGTTTCCTTTTAGTTTGTAATCACCTTTTACACTTTTATTCTGGACTACTAAATCTGATAAATTCTAGCAACTCGTCTCTGTGAATTTTCGATACCCGGACTTGGCCGCTATACTCACCAGTTGAGTGTAGTCATAAGTTTAGGTTTTTGTATAGTTCAAGTGAGCCGAATTCAAAACGACTGGCGCGTAGGTGACTATTGCGTAGCGGCAAAACCACATTTATCACTTGGCATAGCAACGGGTCTTGGTACTTATTCGGGACCTTTACGTTTCCCTAGTTGGGGTGAGGTGTTGTTTGATTTACTCTCCGGGAACTCATTTTCAGTTACGTCAACAAAATCTTCTTCTGGTTGAGGTATTCCTGGAACAATATTAAATATTTTAGTCATTTCCATTTATAAGGTAACTCGTGATTTTAATAAATACAACTTGCATTACCTTCCAATGATGGGAAGTAATCACCACCTGATTGAGAGTTTGACCCCGTTGCGGTGTCATCGCCATATATGGTGGCAAGCTCATCATAATATAGGCAACACTTGCCTTTCATCTTCGCAACATCCAACTTGTTCTGCCAACATTAGAGTCACCATTAGTAGTTTTAAGGTATACCATGAATATGTACTTTAATATGTACCTTGACGTAATCGTCCCTCACACTTGGATTGGCAGTTACAGATGACGTAGTTGCGTCAAATCCAAATCCACTGACTTGTAATAGCTCGTGCACTTCCCTATACTATTTTTTAAGAGTCTTCAAACGTGAGCGGATGTGAGGGACTCCCACTATGACATGACAGTCATTCCTGACAGCATCGATCACGATTTTCATATGCGCAGATGTGAAACCATTATCAGCCTTCTTTGTTCCATCAAGTACCTCACCCATAAGAGCAGACATCATGCACCCGTCCATTTTATCAGTCCAACGCACTTGTGGCACCTTGCAAGGTACTTCAACTTGTGAGGCAGGGGTTTCTAGATTGATTGGTACATTTGATTTTGGTGGTCGAAAAGGAACATTGACTCGATTTTGGGCCATCTCTCAAAATGCATAAACAAAAAGTATATGCATCCACTAACTTCAGTATAATATAAACTAAACATGAACTGATTTGAGTACAACATTTTAAGTACAACAGATACAGCTCAAACCAGTACAACAGATATCATTTTCAGTATCATTTGTGCTCAAAGCAGTACAACAGATATGAGATGTAGCAGCTTCTTAAATCAAATGTAGCATAAAAACATTACAACAGATAATCATTTTCAGTGTCATTTTTGGATATCTGATATATTCAGTTCATATGTAACAGTATCTGAGGTATCTATTCAGTTCATATGTATCTATTCAGTATCTAAGGTATCTATTCAGTTCAAATGTATCATCAAGTACCATATGTAGCAGATATCCGATATGAGGTATCAAATGTATCATCAAGTACCTCATATATATCAGTATCTGAGGTTTGAAACAGCAAGCATATATCAGATATGAGGTTTGAAATAGAAGCATACCAAATATATCACATATGAGGTATCAGATATGAGGTATAAAATGTATCAGACATCAGATATGAGATATATATCAGATATCCGATATGAAGTATCAAATGTATCATTAAGTACCTCATATATATCAATATCTGAGGTTTGAAACAGCATCATATATCATATATGAGGTTTGAAACAACAGCATACCAAATATATTAGATATGTGGTATCAGATAATAGGTATATATCAGATATGAGGTATCAAATGTATACCAAATCAGTTTGAGGTATATATCAAATGTATACCAAATGTATATCAAATGTATACCAAATTAGTTTGAGGTATATTTCAGATGTGAGGTATATATCAGTTTGAAACAGCAGCATACCAAATCCAATTTAACCATCTACCAAACAGCAACATACAAAATCATCCAATTTAATTTAATCATCATCCAATTTAATCATCCAATTTGATACATCATCCATACAAAATCAGTTTGATACGGCAGCATACAAAATCACAGACCATATATGAGGAGAACAATCAGTTTGATATATCAACGACATATTCATGTCCGACACATTCAAATCCAACACGGATACAAATACAAGAAGGCTAAGATTTCATTATCCGCATTAAAACATGGTTTTAAAAACTACATACAAACATAATAGAATAATGACATATAGCATCCGCTTGAGTGATCGAAGCATATCCATCATTGCTATGCATTCCACATTGCTACCGACTCTGTAATCAAGAATCTTTGGAGGAATGGTGGAAGTTGATGAACCACATTGCCCTTTGAGGTTATCTGAGTTCGGTTCATTAAGCAATGTTGTATATTCTGACGATATATCATCCATAGACGGCATTGCCCAACCTAACCAAATCCCACAATTGGCACAATAATGGTAGATCCTGCCCAGGTTGTTGTTCTTATCAGACTTTGGTTATTCTAATATCACCTACGACTGCACATTTACATTTTCTCAATTTGACCCTCACATTCAAGTAGTTCGCATTAGTTGATGTAGACATGGAATCTAAAAAATCTAGGGAATGATCAAAAAAAGGTTGTCTTTAAACTAACTTAACAAAGATATTATAAAAGTGTCATGAAATTATTACAACAGTTAAATGCAAAACGAAAAACTTTAGTCATCAAAAGCAAATGGTTGATTATGACTTGTTCCTCTTTCTTCCCACATTTGTGTCGCCACTGCATTACGTTTCTCTGTCCAACATGCCTGTGTGGCAAAGGTAATATGCTCATTACCATCAGGTACATTAAGCGATGTTGGGTTCACATCATCATCACTATCACTATCATCATTGCACATATCATCCCTATCATCATCCCTTAAAAAGTTATGCAGTGCACAACAAGCTAACACAATCTTAACTTGCGTGTCAATCCCATGAAAAGGTTGGTGGCGTAGATAAGCAAATCATTTTTTCAATATTCCGATTGTGCGCTCGAATACATTGCGCAAAGATGAATGGCGAAAGTTGAATAACTCTTTACTAGTTTTCGAACGTTGACCCTCCACGTCTCTGCGATGGTATCATGTCTTGCGATTGGGGATAGAAAAACAGAACCAAAGGAAATTCGACATCCGTAAGATAATATTTTCCTACGATAATACATTATTTTATCTTCGTAAAATATATGTCGAACGTAGGATTTTTATGCAACGTGTAATCAAAATAAATACAGGAAATCAACCGGCATAGTAGCTAAAATGGTAAGTTTATGTCCTGGTCGTTGTATAGCCGCCATAAGTACACGACCATCATGTGCTGACCCCTCCCATCCGGATAACACATACGTAAATTTCATGTCGAACGTGCATGCTACAAAAACATTTTGAGAGATGACTTGTTTTCGATTACGATACCTAGGTTGATTAACAAGGGGAACATTCGTAGATATGTGTGTACCATCTATCGCTCCTACGGCATCCTGTTGGGATACTACATGTATTATTGCATACAATTCATTTTAAAAATTATTCACTTGTTAATCTATTGAGATTGAATTTTCTTACCAAAAAGTAAGGATACCAACTTCTATTACCAGGATTGTCATTCTGGGAGTTATCATGCGTTGCATTTACGATAATTTCCTTCTACATCATTAGGCAGACCACCAATACTTTATGAAAGTACAAACTAATTGTATGACTTGATCTATAAAAAGTGTTACTCTCGGTTTAGCAACTCTCATCATGACTAACAATATTCAAGAAAATTGCAACCATTTCCTCAACGGTAACTGATCGACAATCATTTAGCCCAAACGCACGGAGGCGATCACATAACCTATAAAATGAACTAATGTTCATACGTAATGAATCATGGCATAAACGATCACTTATCCCGTATATTCGGAACAAGGATTTTTGTCGATGCTCATCCCAATTATATTGAGGTGACCTAGGAATGTCCAATAATGACCTTATATGTTAATAGATAACTATCGCCCGTATCACCATCAACCAAGCAACACCAAAGCATTTTCGTTGTATTTTGGAATTATATATAACCTTTTTTCCTACAAAATAAGGGTTCCGAAAGCTCATTATTTGATATTAATTTATAAAATTAAAATAGGTTAAAGCTAAATTCAGTAACAAAAAATCAAAAAGTTTACGGAGAACAACGAAAAACTAACCGGGACAAAGTGATTGAAATGAATAACTCGGAGAATAGGAGGGTTCCTGTAATGAGGGACAAATGCGTGTTACACCAATAATCATGAAATTTATTTTATATAAATAATTATCTTTCGATGGAACTATGTATTTTTTGGCATTTTCAACCCAAAATTGTAGAATAAAATATATTTAGTCCACATTATCATTTCATAAATTAGAAACAAAAGTCAAAACCTAAATATGCCAAAACTTACTAAAACTTATATATGTGAAGCCATAACAAGATTACAAATATGCATTCAAACACCGGATTATAACCTTCGATTTAAGTAAGAACAATATGAACTAAAAACTAGATTATAACCTAGGATTTTAGCAAGAACAATATGAACTACAAAAAATAAACCCTAATGAACTCAAACCTTAGATTACAAATATGTAAGCAGCAAAAAAAAATCAAACACAATTAATGAACTCAAACCCTAGATTACAAATATGTAAGCAACAAATCATAATATGGGTCTAAATAACAACAACAAATGGTGTGTTTTATGTTGATATACAGATTTAATACAAAAAAAAACAGTTGATGTTCACATACCTCCGAAATCGTCTTATCCTTTGCTTTTTTCTTCGGTTGTTTGAGGAAAACAACCATTGTGAGCCATGGACGATTTATCGAAAAATCTCACCAAAACTGTACTGAATATCAAATCAATGTAACGTCAGCTACAGCAAGAAGGAAAGCCCAGGAGTTTCTCTCGGCAAAGTTTGCCGAACCAAATAGGTAAGAAAAAAATACCCACGATTTTGGGCAAAAATCGGTCACGTGAGCCATTTTAGGCATTCTTTGCCATGGGCAATAAATGGTTAACAAACAGCTGCTATGTGTGCAAAAGGGTGGGTAAAACCCGTTTGCCTAGGCAAAAGGGTCCAACCAAACGGCCCCTTAGTTAATGTTACTATCTTAGGCCACATTTTTTATTGTTGCATATGCGTCATCGCGTGAATTTGACACATTTGGAGTAACACATTAACCTATTGCATTGATATCCATCTATATTCGAATTCTATACAGATCTCACGATAATGGAGTCCAAATATGATACAATACAAATATGACACGACAGTGTGTTATATTAAATGTGTCAAATTCGTGTACCAATCTAGAAATATCATTTTTTATTTTAAATAAGTTCTTACAAACATGTGTGAGTATCACAGAAAATATGTAAGGCCTAAAATTATAAGGATCTACTTGTGTCAATTATCATCATATGGTATGATACGTATCTTCCACCGTATAACTAAACACAAATTAATCTACAATATCAGTAAAGTCAAACTTAATTTGTTAAGCTAAGATGTTTATCGAATCATATTATGTGTGTATCTTTTGAAGGGCTATTTGAGGTTTAACCCTTATTTATTTCTTGAACTCTCGTAATTTTTGTTTTTTAGAGTTTGGCTTTTAAATTAACTGTTAGCTACATCAAAAGCGCCGCTAAAAATTTTTGGAACTATTTTTTACGACATTTTTATGTCATTAAAAGTCATTTTGGTGGTCATATTCTAAGAAGTAAAAATACGGAAAGTCAAAATCGATATTAAAAAATTAATGGGTGCTAAATTTTAAACAATCCTATTTTGAATTCAATTGATTTAGGAATGTGTGGCATAATGGTGAGTTTTTTTAAATTTTCCTTGGAAGTTTAGGGTTCAATCCCTTTCAATATTTAATTTTTTAAGTAGTAAAATGTTAAAAACATGTTTATGACTTAGTCTTCCATTATAGTATAATTACTCAACTAGTGTAGTTGTTTGAAAGGTCTTGTTTTTCATTTATAAACTCTGTAGTATACCTTCAATTAAAAATGTATTTATCATCATCAAAAGTTTTCTCTACGACTTTCTTTGCTATTTTTAATTTCGGAGCACACCTAAGGGTTTCTGGGGGTATATATTGTGTTGGCAAACTACCTTTATCAATTTACTTAGTAATTGTTTGTCCAAAAGGTTAACAACATCAATATAGTGGGCAATTTCAACTTACTTTGCATTTTAATTTAATGGCTCTTAAAGTAGTTTATGTGATTGACTTTATAAACCCATTAAACCTGATGAACAAGCTAATTAAAATCATAAGAATTACGTACGTAGGAATTACATTATAATTTGCCTATCGCCTATGCTTTATGATGTTTATTAGTGATGTTCCGCTGGTAAAGATTTATGGAGTCCTCTTAATAAAATAAATATCCAATTGAAGATGTTAGTTCAAACAAATTTGCAGTTAGAATTTTTTAAGGTTTTAAGATGGAAGATAATAAATTTGTCGTGTCCTAAGTGGAGGAATTGCAAATTAGTATTCATGAAATTATGAGTTAAGGTTATAAAATTTGTAAGGGGTTCCAAATGTTTGTGAAGATTGAGAAACTCCCATCTTCTTTGAAAAATATAAATACAGTCTTAAGCATACAGGACCTTATTGTCCGTTGGTGTATTGAGGAAGATAATAGGCTCTTCGAATTTAAGGAAAATAATTTTTATTTTATTGTCAAGCCTAAGTTCATTGAGGGAAGGTCATTGGGTAACCAAAAACAAAACCATTCAAAATTATACAACCATTCAAAAATAAAACGATTCATTTGATGGCTTCCTCGCTTCGTCGATCACTTTTCTTAGCACATAATCTCTGGCCTGGAACCTCCTCAGATTGACACCTTTATTGTACTACTTTGTCAATTGTTATTAGTAGGAAACCAGTTTGATCAAGGCTTGCTCTCGTCTTTCCTCGTCTAGGTCGAGATCAGTTCTTATGATTTTTTCATTCAATCTTAAATCGGTAATAATCGTTTTCATGGTTGGCAAACCAACTTTCAGTGGGATTAAGGATTCCATTTTATAAGTTAAGGCGAATTTCGTTCCCTCAATCGACCTCTTGGGTGCCCAGAGGACGTGGGAAAGCTCATCCACCCAAGCACCTTTTACTTTCTCCGGCCTTTTCTCCATTCCGTTGAGCACTGTCTTGTTGAAAGCATCGCATGTCCATTACTTTCGGGGTAGGCCATCGAACTGTAGTAGTGAATGTAGTAAACAATCCACAAATAAGTGAAAATTTTCGATGGTCTGTATTATCATATGTTTAGATAAATGAATATAGCAAACAATCCACAAAATTATGTCATTCAAATAAGTGAATGTAGCCCACAACTCTAACCAATTTATAGGTGCTTAATTAATTTGATAATAGCCTACAGTCCCAATCCACGCGCATATAAAGACTTGTGATATCTTCGCATGAGTGATAAAAAATGACAAATGACTCAAGTATTATTTTCTAATTATAAAAATATGCAAGTGTGACACCCCGCATAAATAAATACCGGGTGATCAGGCCTTTATTAAATCAAAACAGAATACAGTCGGTCCATTCTTAGCATCACTGTTGAAAACTTTTTAATATAAACTAACCACCTAGTATTTGAAAAGTTGGTGCCAAATTTTATATTTTTAGTTACAGGAAAGCACAATACAATTTAATAATAAACCATTCCCATACATACATCCACCATATGATAGATAAAACAATAGAATAAAAGGGTGCCTAAAATACACGAATCCAGTCTGAAATAATAATACAGTCATCCATAATAAAAGTAGTCTATGATCTGCTAAATAGAATAAAATCAATCTGAAAATGTCCAAATGGAAATGGACAGCATGTCTGACTGAAAGAAATAACTAATCATAATGAAGAAATGAGGAATATTGAGGCGTCTAATGTCAATGACCTACAACTTCCACAGCAGCTGCAGAGCGCCAAAAGATAGAACCTGTTAAGCCTTGTGTCCCCATGGCTAGGCACCTAAAATGTTTTACAAAAAGAATAGAGATTTGGAGAAAACTGGTCAGAGCCCGAGTAAAACAATTTAATATTTAGCAAGTGTTTAAAAGCAAAATTAGCAAATATTATATACATGTTAGGTTTACGTTCTCTCACTTGAGATGCTCATCTCTCATCTAATGTGCAAGCCTAACGTATAAATCTAACCCGTCCTGATTATACCACCCCATCAAACTAGTCCAACCCAAATTTATTACTACACATGGTAACTCGTAACATTCACCAGTATCGCCCCTACAATATGTTATAGCATTTTTCATATCCATGCGTCAATTATAAATTTCTCATTTCACATATTAGAGTTATCTTGAATATTATTATCTTTCTCTTCTACTAGGTACACACAGTAGAATAAGTCATTAGTATATATATGTTTATCATTATCTATATAAAAAACAATACTTCACCCTTAGGTCGAGACCTCCTAGTGCATTCATACTCTGCTATCATGTCTCGGTACCTCACGTACGAAAGAAAGGACTATTTGTTCAGTATCTCACTTGAACCTTAAAATCAATTCACATATATTGGAGGCAAACATAGTTCCAAGATAAACGGGTCACGCATACACCTACGCTCCCATTCGACCATTGAAACTATCATACTCATAGATAGCACGTATCCACAGTTCTATGTTCTAGGTATAAGTTTAAAATCTCCCTAATGGGTTCATCAGGATAAGATCGTCCACGTCGCAAAACCCCCTCCCGATAGCAAGCTACGTAGGTATGTCATACACATAATATATCATAAAATAGGTATACCCACAACACACAACTCAAGTACCCAGTATATTTCTATCTAATACTCACGGTACTTTGTAATATACGATTATTCTCTTTATCGTATTTCATCGAACGTGGTTCACCCACCTAAGGCCTTTTATTTCCCTTTTATATATAATCCAAGAAGTTAACCCAAATCTCACACTACTCTTCCTCATAATAAAAGTCACTGAAATATGATTATAGGTCATTTTTCTTCTCTCGAAGATACTACGTTAAATTTAATCTAGTCCGGAGAAAATCTCCTTTTTCTGAAATCTCGTTCGAACGAACCTGAGATCTTGTTCGAACTAAATCTCAAGGTCGCTCGAATGAACTTTGAACGAGATCCTCCCTGAATTTTCGTTGGAATCCTCATTGGTATTCTCGTTCGAACATAGTCATTCAAATGAATTTTCAGGTCGTTCGGACGAGAATAACCCAGTTCGTCCCTTTCCCCTAAAAACTGCATTTTTCACCCAAAACTCATCAGATATCAACAAAACCAAAACTAAGAGTCCCCAAACCTTTTTTTATAAGCAATTGGATGCTCATTAACATATTTTAACATCAAAACCTTAAAATTCTCATGTAAGGATAAAATAAATCATTAGATCCTAAAAAACCCGAGGTATATCTTTTCACCATTAAAGTACAACCTAATCCCAAATTTAATTTCGTGATTATTATGCATAAATCTCAGGTTTCATATTCTCTACATACGATTACTCAGACTATATGCAATTCCTACCCAAAGACTTGATTTAACATTTAATTTCACTATTAAATTCATAATATCACGAGTTTTTTTTCAAATCTACCCTAACATGGATACCATATGCACATAATTGAGCAAAATAAACACTTGCCCCTTTTGGTAGGTCTGATCCATTGAAGAAAAAGGATATGGTTGTGGTCCTCGCTCCTTGATCTACAATTTGGTGGTGGTTAGAGGATGACTTCTGGCGTTAAAACTCCCAATAACTCTCTCATTCCCCCTCATGTGCTTTCTCTTTTGGTTTAACAACTCACAACCTTAACTTACTCTACGTTCTTGATACTTTAACTTTCTAATTTTCGTTGGTCCCCCTTTTCCAAAATTTTAAAAGATAAAAAATACCCCTCCAAGGTGTCGATTTGGCCTAAAAGTGCCCCACGACACAAACTAAACCCACGGGTAGACTTTTTTGACTATCTCGGCCCTTCCGGACACACTGGCGTGCTCGAAATGACAATATGAAATTACAAAAATGAAATTACATTTTATTTTCAAATTTAAGTCCCGACAAGACTCACACGCACATCCCGACTAAATTTATCATAACTATCGTATTTCTCATTGACGATAATCATAAAGTTTTCTTATCATTATTATTACTCATTCACTAAGTAATATTCACTATAAATAAATATTAACCCTTATCTCGCTAATTAATATTTATTTAACCCGAATTAATTATTCCAATTTAATTTAATTAATCCCAATTTTAATCCACATTTAATCCAAATATAAAAATCATAAAAATATAGGGTGTTACATACTCCCCCCTAATAACGGAATTTCATCCTGAAATTCAGAAAAATATACATGGTAAGAATAACTCTGGATATATATCGGGCATCTCATCCTTGTGATCCCAGGTAGACTCCTCGGCATTATGATGCCCCATTGAGCACGTACTAGCAGAGCTACCTTCGACCTCAGTCTCCTCTCGCTATGGTCTTAGATGGACACCGGTCTCTCCTCACATGTAATATCAGGATGCATATCAATATCCTCCAACGCAATATGAGTATAGGCCAACTCATCCCGGAGATATCGTTTCAACACAGAAATATGGAACACATCATGAATACGGTGCAAGTGTTTCGGCAAAGCAAGTTTATATGCAGGAGCCAATTTCCCCTTCTTCCTAAATCTCATTATCCCCTTCATAGGAGACACATGTAGTAACACCTGATCCCCCACATTAAACTCTAGAAAGGACCGCTTGGCATCGGCGTATCTCTTCTGCCTGTCCTAAGCTATCTGTATCCGACTCTGAATCATCTCAATCCTGGCAGAGGTATCTTGAATCAACTCTGGCCCGAGAAGCTTGTTATCTCCCACCTCCAACCAATAAGCGGGAGAACGAAACGATCTACCGTATAGCCCCTCAAATGGAGCCATCCCAATAATGAACTTATAGGAATTATTATAGGCAAACTCCACCAGTGGAAGGTACTGCTACCGACCTCCCTTAAAATTCAGGATGCACATCCGTAACATGTCCTCCAATATCTGATTAGTCCGCTCAGTCTGTCCATCTATCTACGGGTGATAGGTTGTATTCAATCGTAACTCCGTGCCCATGGCCTCTTGGAAGCTCTCTTAAAAGTGAGACACAAAAATTTTATCCCTGTCGGAGATAATATCGAGGGGTACCCCGTGTAACCGTACTATCTCAGCAATGAAAATATGCGTATACTGATCTGTAGTGTAATATGTTCGAACTGGCAGGAAGTGGGCCACTATGGTCAATTGATCCACTATTACCCATGTAGAATCATGAGCTCTCTGTGAAGTAGGTAACCCGGTAATAAAGTCTATGGAAATTCTCTTCCATTTCCGCATAGTCTTCTCCAATGGTTTTAGGACTCCCGCTAGTCTCTAGTGGTCCACTTTTACTAGCTGACAGGTGAAACACCTCGAGATGAACTCGACAATGTCTCTATTCATCTCACTCCACTAGTATTGTTATCTCATGTCTTGGTACATCTTATCCCCTCGAGAATGTACCATAAATCGGGACCCGTGTGCCTCTGCCTTCACAGCGTGTCATAAGTCCTCCCCCTCAAGAAATATCAACCTCGTGTTGAATCATAAACCTCCATCTGAACTAATGGATTACGACTCAGATCCCACAGTTAATAGTTGTCTAATCCGCTCCTGATAAAACGGATCTGTCGCTTGTGCTTGTACCACCCACATGACAAAATAGGGTGTAAGAGTTATAATTGACATAAAACTGCATCTTAATAACCCAACTCCTTCCATTTTACCTTCCACACCTCAGCCACCGGTCTGCAACTTAAAGCATCGGTCACCACGTTGACCTTCCTCGGGTGATACTGGATTTCTAACTAATAGTCCTTCACAAATTCAAGCCACCTGCGCTGACGCATATGCATCTCTCTCTGAGTGAACAAATACCGTAGCGACTTTTGATCTGTGAACAAGCAAAATTTATCTCCCAACAGATAATGTTTCCAAATCCAAAAGGCAAACACGACTGTTGGTAGCTCCAAGTCGTGGGGGGGTAATTCCTCTCGTGAGGCTTAAGCTTGTAGGCAGGGAAAGCTATAACTTGATCCTCCTACTGAAGTACTCCCCCGAGTCCCTGTAGGGATACATCAATATAAACTAGGTACTCCACTCCTAGCCTGGGTAGAGAGAGAACCGGTGTTGAAGTCAACTTGTCCTTCAACTCATCAAAATCTGACTAATAAGCGCCATCCCAAATAATGGCACGCCTTTGCGAGTCAAGTTAGTCAACAAACCCACAATCTTCGAAAACCCTCGAATAAACTGCCTGTAATATCCCACCAAGCCCAAGAAACTACGTACCTCCGTCGGTGTCGTGGGCTATCCCCATTCCCTCATTGTTGACACCTTACTTGTACCTATCGATATCCCCTTGTCAGATACAATGTGCCCCAAAAATTACACTTCTTATAGCCAGAATCTACATTTCTCATATTTTGCATACAACTGATGCTCACGTAGTGTTTGTAAAACCCATCTCAGATGCTCGACATGCTCCTCCTCGGTCTGGGAATAAATTAGGATGTCATATATGAAGACAGTGACAAACATATCTAAGAACTCTCTTAATACCCTATTCATCAAGTCCATGAACACAACTAGAGCATTGGTTAGCCTGAATGGCTTAACCCGAAACTCGTAGGATCTATATATCATCAGAAAGGCAGTCTTAGACATATCATGTTCCCTGATACACAACTATTGGCACCCGCATCTCAAGTCTATCTTCGAGAAGTAGGTTGCTCCTCTCAATTGATCAAATAAGTCATCGATTCGGGGTAACGAATACTTATTCTGTATCGTGACTTTATTTAACTCCCGATAATCAACACATAACCGTATGACCCATCTCTCTTATTTACAAACAGCACTAGGGCACCCCAAGGCAAAGTACTCCTACGAATAAAGCTCTATCCCAAAAGTTGCTCGATCTGATCCCTTAGCTCCCCCATCTCCGTAGGAGACCTACGGTAAGGTGCATGAGCTATCAATCGAGTGATCCGCATTAAATCTATCACAAACTCAATTTCCCTATTGGGTGGTAGTCCCGGTATCTCCTGAAACACATCAACGAACTCGCAAACCACCAAAATCGAATCAAGGGGAATCACCACCCCCTTAGAGGTCTCCTACTCTATATTATATAAATGGGTAGATGATCCTCCTTCAGGATGAGGCATCGCCACCAGGAACATCTCCTGGCCTGGTATAGTAAACACAATACTCTTACTATAGCAGTCAATCATGGACCGATAAGTTGTTAGCCAATCCATGCCAATAATGGCGTCATACTCATTCATGTCTAACACAAGCATGTTTGCGGGCAAAATCAATTTCCCAATCTCTACACTCACACCCCGACAGATAAAGAATATCAATGTCCCATTATCCAATTGGGAATCTACACATGTACCAGTACTATCTGTCGTATTTAGTAAACCCGTGGTCCGTGCAAACCTAGCGTCTACGAATGAGTGTGAAACCCCAATATCAAATAAAATACGCCCAAAAGTACCATGACTAGAGAACATACCCTCAACTATAGGTGGGGCCTAAGGAGCTGCCACCTGGTGGACATTGTACACATGCCCATAGTCTAGCTGCCCCTGCTGAGGTGGGGTCGCTAAAACAACCGAAATGGCAGGTAAGGCGGGCATCGGTGCTGGGGATGGAAGGGCAGTTGGAAAAATCGATCTATGTGGCTCCTGGAGAGCACCCTGGTGCTGCTGAGCCCTGCCCTTATCTGGGTAATCCTATTTCTTGTAGCCGGTCTTTCCACAGGTGAAACACCTCCCAGTAAAATTTCCCCCTTGCTGACCTTGTTATCCTCGGCTCTGTTAGTCGTTGCCACCCCTCTATTGGCCCTGCTGTGCATGTTGTTGGCCCTGCCGAAAACCTCCCTGTCCATGTCTGAAATCACGGGATCTGAATTGCTTAGTAGGGTTCCCATAATGGTAACTCTGCTCACCCTTCCTAGACTGACTCTGAGTTGATGGTGTCCCACTGGCACTGCCACCCCCATTCCTGCCCTGGTGGTTGAACTCTCCTCCTCGCTTACTCCACTTAAGATGGAAGCGGTGGTCTTGGAAATGTAACAAGGCAACATTTAACACCTCTGTATACATCCTCAAATAAAGGTTACCCAATAGGTGTTGTTGGATCCTCCAAGTCAGGCCATCCATAAACATTTGAATCCTCTTTTCTTCAGTAGGCACCTCTCCTGGCACGAGGTTTGTCAACCTCATAAATTCCTCCTCAAACTTGGCAAATTTCTTACCCTCCTGAGTAAGATCTAACAACTTCCACCTCATTTTAGCCTGGATGAAAGACGGGAAGTACTTGAGGTCAAACAGCTCCCAAAACTCTTGTATCGACATAGAGTCTCTCTCCTCGATGGTGGTAACCGACTCCCACCATTGTAGTGTCGCCCCAATTACTTGAACGTAGCTAGAATCTTACTCTGAACATCGATACATTCATACATCCTCATATTCCGCTGGATATATTTCTTCCATTGGCTGGCTACAATAACATTGGAACTCCCTGAAAACTCTAGAGGATGTGCCTTATGAAAGGCATCCCTAATCCGCCCCCACGTGGAGGGGAACACCTGAACCTATGTTAGTGTCACCACCTATGCCTGGGGTGGGGCCTGTTGTGCTACTGTAGCTAATGACGCATTCACTACTTAGGCAACTATAAAGCGGCAACCTCCGCAGCATTCATGGTGCCCTATGCTGGGGCCGACTGAGGCTCTCATTGTGGCTCTCTAGGGACCCGCTGTGTACGTCTGGGAGGCATCTGAAATGAGAAAGAATTTTCACAAGTCCTCAATTCAATATATCTTAATTAGCTGAAGACAAAAATTACGCAAATAGGAATACAACAATCCCTCTACATTAAAGAACGCTACGCTGGAAACATAATAAGCCGCACAGATCCTAAAGACTCTAGAACCTGATGCTCTGATACCATCTGTGACACCCCGCTTAATTAAATACCAGGTGATTAGGCCTTTATTAAATCAAAACAGAAGATCTAGTTTATCCATTCTTAGCATCACTGTTGAAAACTTTATAATATAAACTAACCACCTAGTATTGAAGTTGGTGCCAAATTTTATAGTTTTAATTAATCGGAAAGAACAATACAATTTAAGAATAAACCATTCCCATATCTACATCCACTATATGATAGATAAAACAATAGAATAAAAAGGGTTTATGAAATACACAAATCCAATCTGAAATAATAATATAGTCATCCATAATAAAACCATTCTACAATCTGCTAAATATAATAATATCCAACATCTCTGAAAATGTCTAAATGGAAATGGACAACACGTCCAACTGAATGAAATAACTGATCATAATGAAGAAATGAGAAATACGGAGGCATCTAATGTTGAGGACCTATAACTTCCACAGCAGCTGCAGCGCGCCAAAAGATAGAACCTGCTAAGCCCGGTGTCCCTGTGGCTAGGCACCAAATTCTTTTTACAAAAAGAATAGAGATTTGGAGAAAACGGGTGAGATCCTTAGTAAAACAGTTTAAAATTTAGCAAGTGTTTAAATGAAAAATTAGCAAATATTATATACATGTTAGGTTTACGTGTTCTCACTTGAGATGATCACCTCTCATCTAATATGCACACCTAACGTATATATCTAACCCGTTATGATTATACTACCCCATCAAACTAGTCCAATCCAAATTTATTACTACACATGCTAACTCGTAACATTCACCAGTATCGTCCCTACAATACGTTATAGCATTTTTCCTATCCATGCGTAAATTATAAATTTCTCATTTCACATACTAGAGTTATCTTGAATATTATTATCTTTCTCTTCTACTAGGCACACATAGTAGAATAAGTCATCAGTATATATATTTATCATTATATATATATATATATATATATATATATATATATATATATAAAACAATACTGCACCCTTAGGCTGAGAGCTCCTGGTGTATGCATACTCTGTTATCATGTCCCATTACCTCACGAACGAAATAAAGGACTATTGATTCAATATCTCACTTGAAACTTAAATTCAATTCACATATATTGGAGTCGAGCATAGTTCCTAGCCAAATGGGTCACGCACATACCTACGCTCCCATTTGACCATCGAAACTATCATACTCAAAGATAACACATATCCAAGGTTCTATGCTTTGGGTATAAGTCTAAAATCCCCTATATGGGCTCATCAGGATAAGACCGTCCATGTCGCGAAACTTCTTCCCGATAGCAAGTAGCGTTGGTATGTCATACACATAATATGTCATAAAATAGGTATACACACGACACACAACTCAAGTACGCAATATATTTCTCTCTAATACTCATGGTATTTTGGAACGTACGATTATTCTGTCTATCGTATATCATCGAACATGATTCACCCATCTAAGTCCTTTTATTTCCATTTTATATATAATCCAAGTAGTTAACCAAAATCTCACACTACTCGTCCTCATAATAAAAGTCACTCAAAATCATTATACGTCATTTTCCTTCTCTCAAAGATACTACGTCAAATTTTATCTAGTCCGGAGAAAATTTTCTTTTTCTGAAATCTCGTTCGCACGAAATCTCATGGTCGTTCGAACGAGATCCTCCCTAACTTTTCGTTGGAATCCTCGTTGGTATTCTCGTTCAAACATAGTCATTCGAACGGGAATAACCCAGTTGTCCCTTTCCCTAAAAATTGCATTTTTCACCATTGTTGTTCACCCAAAACTCACCAGATTTCAAAGAAACCAAAACTAAGAGTCCCCAAACCTTTTTTTTACAAGTAATTGGATCCTCATCAACATGTTTTAACATCAAAACCTTAAAATTCTCATGTAAGGATAAATTAAATCATTAAATCCTCACAAAACCTAGGTATATCTTTTCACCATTAAAGTCTAACCTAATCTCAAATTTAATTTCGTGATTATTATGCATAAATCTCAGGTTTCATATTCTCTACATATAACTACTCAGACTACATGCAATTCCTACCCAAAGACTTGATTTAACATTCAATTTCAGTGCTAAATTCATAATATCGTGAGTATTTCTTCAAATCTACCCTAACATGGATACCTTATGCACATAATTGATCAAGATAAACTTTTGCGTATTTAGGTAGGTCTGATCCATTAAAGATGAAGGATATAGTTGTCGTCCTCTCTCCCCGATCTACAACTTGGTGGTGGTTTTAGTGCAAGATGATGACTTTTGGCCTTAAAACTCCCAGGAACTCTCTCCTTCTCCCTCCTATGCTCTCTCTTTTAGTTTAACAACTCATAACCCTCAATTCCTCTATGTGCATGATACTTTAACTCTCTAATTTTCATCGGTCCCCTTTTACCAAAATTTTAAAAGACCAAAATACCCCTTTGGGGTGTCGGTTTGGCCTAAAAGTGCCCCGGCACCCAAACTAAACCCTCAGGTAGGCCTTTTTAACTATCTCGACCCTTTTGGATACACTGGCGCACTCGAAATGGACATATGAAAATACCAAAAATGATATTATATTTTATTTTCAAATCTAAGTCCCGACACGACTGACACGCGCGTTCCGACTAAATGTATCATAATTGTCATATTTCCCACTCACGACGATAATAAAGTTTTCTTATCATTATTATTACTCCTTCACTAAATAATATTCGCTATAAATAAATATTAACCTTTATCTCGCTAATTAATATTTATTTAACCCGAATTAATTATTCCAAATTAATTTAATTAATCCCAATTTTAATCCACATTTAATCCAAATATAAAAATCATAATAGTACGGGGTGTTACAGCAAGCCATTTGTGAAGTTAAATATTTATCGTATTGAGAAGACTTTATTGAACATCTATGTATTTTGATCCATTTATGACAAATAAACATCGATGGTAGAATAGTTATTAAAATAAGAACTCACTGGGATCGGAGGTCCGAGATGTGACAAATGAGTATCGATGATCAAACACTTAAGCGTTAGAATGAAAAGTTATTGGGATTTATGACTTGAGAAGCGCATGGAAAATAATCAAAGCCTCGAGGATCATATTACAAAACTTCAATAAAAGACCCACGTAATCCGTAATCAAACATTAAATTGACTTGGAGATAAAAAAAACCATCCTACAACTGCAAATCAGTCATGAGTCGAGCGTTTCTATTTAGAGATTGTTAGATAAAAAAATGGTTCCAATCTCTCTCTCTCTCTCTCGCTCTCTCTCTCTCTCTCTATATATATATATATATATATATATATATATATATATATATTGTTGGAGCGGAAGACCAAGGGTCTATTGAAAACACTTATAGATTGAACTATAAAAGAAATTACACATACATAAAATCCAACAAGGCAGAATTAGAATTTACCTCTCGAGATCTATTTAATTTGATCTCGTCTTTGTATGAATAGAATATGTGATGGATCGGTTCACCTCACAGTCTTCTATTGTATTCCTGATATGGACAGTCACGAGTAGAGGATGGGCTCCTATTTTGTGACCACCTTCTTGTCTACTCTCTCTTCTCTGCTGCCTCTATTTCTCATAAGTTCTAACTTGGGTTTTTTGAGTATCCAAGAGTGACGAATAGAGGTGCATATATATAGGCTACAGTAGGGGCCCTAAGGACAGATAAGGATGTGGCTACTAATGGGCCTGAGATGACCTAATCCTTCCCGAATCCTAATTTCAGTCCCTTAATTATAATTAATACCACTAAATAATTATAATTACAACTCCACTCCTTAAATCAAAATTATATTTTGAGCTTCTCATTATTAATGACTTAATTTTTCCCATGTTAAGGTTATAGATACCCGCTAATAAAATAAATTACTGATAATTTATTTGATTAACTTCTTTAAGTCCTTGAGCGATCCAACATAACTTATTTATAGTGTCAGATTAACATAATCCACTTGTAGGGTTTCACACATACAAAACATATAATCATCTCAAGGGGGTATCATCAGTTTCTATACCAACACATGGATTCCATCCATAAAAGACTTTCACCGTACATTAATCACCATTACCCAATTTATCAAGACTATTGATCCAATAATGAATCTCAGATAAGTCAAAGTAATAAATAACTAGTGCACGTGTCCATCAATCATATTTGAATTAAAAGCCTTAAGCAAACCTAATAATCATGAGGTCTACATTATTTTTATAAAATCATTATAAAAACAATGACCTCAAATTGGTCCCATTCAATACACATAAAGTGTACTAGCACAATAAGTTGAAACTATACAGTTTCCCATAATCAAGATAGACCTACTAAAATATTGTGCTACAGCCCTACTGATGGTATGTCTAGTTATATCTAAGACTGTAAATGATAAAACTTATATTCTACACGAAGTGGTGATCTGATCCTCTATGTGTAATTCATACTCTATGCACCAGAACACCTACTGAGCATAATAAAAGACACCAACAATATATAAAATACTGCAAAACATTATGCCCATATATGATTCTAATTAAAATAGGAATAACTGATTTTATTATAACAATAAATCTATAATTAAAATTATTACATAAAGTATGGTTTTAGTCTAATTCTATAACAATCTCCCACTTAGACTCAAAGCCATGATGTAATGCATCTCACTCTCATCCTCTCTACGTGACTATCAAAAGTCTTGGCTGGTAAGCTCTTTGTGAAAGGGTCTGCCTGGTTATTCTCTGATGCAAGACCCCATTGCACAAATTCTCAAATGAGATGATACTTACGCTCAATATGTTTACCTCTCTTATGAATCCTGGGTTCCTTTAAGTTAGCAACCGCACCGTTATTATCACAATAAAGTGCAACAATCGACTAAACTAAAGGTACCACTCCTAGATCCATTAGGAAGTTTCTAAGCCATACTACTTCCTTGGTTGCCTCGGAGGCCGCCACATATTCAGCTTCCATGGTGGAATCAGTAATACAATATTGTTTAATACTCCTCCAACTAATGGCTCCACCTCTTAGGGGTAAACACATATCCATAGGTAGAATATCTGGAATCTCTATTAGGCTGAAAGTCTAAATCGGTGTACCCAATAAGTATTAGACTTTTTGCCTGGTAAACTAGTATATAGTCTCGTGTTCTTTTTAGGTATTTGAATATATGCTTGACTGCAATCTAGTGTTATTGCCCAGGGTTAGACTGATATCTACTAACCATGCCAACAACAAAGTAAATATTAGGTCTAGTGCATATCATAACATACATAAGGCTCCCAACTACCGAAGCATAAGGGATTCTATTCATCTTCTCTATCTCATCAGGTGTCTTAGGACACTGATCCTTGGAAAGATATATTCCATATCTAAAAGGGAGGAACCCTTTCTTATAATCTTTCATGCTAAATCTGGCAAGAATGGAATCGATATAAGTTACTTGTGATAAACCCAACATCTTATTCTTGCGATCACACATAATCTTAATCCCAAAGATATGACTAGCTTATCCTAAGTCTTTCTTATCGAATTGCCTAGACAACCACACTTTATCCAAAGACAACACTCTAACATCGTTTCCAGTGAGCAAAATGTCATCCACATATAATACTAAAAATACCACTACGTTTTCGTTGCATTTCTTATACACACAAGTGTTTTCAGGACATTGATCAAAACCAAAAGATTTGATTGCCTGATCAAAACAAATGTTCCAAGTTCTAGATGCTTGCTTAAGTACATAAATGGACTTCTTAAGATTACATAATTTATGCTCTTGGCCTTAGGCAATGAAACCGTCTGGCTATACTATATAGATACACTTGTCAAGATTCCCATTACGAAATGAATTATTGACAACCATTTGCTAAATTTCATAATCAAAATGAGCTGCAATGGATAAGATAATTCGGATGAACATCATCATAGCTACCAGTGAGAAGGTTTCCTCATAATCGATGCCCTATTTCTGAGTAAATACTTTCACAAGAAGTCGTGCCTTAAAGGTCTCAACCTTCCCGTTCGCCCCTATTTTCCTCTTATAGACCCACTTACATCTTATGGGTTTTATCCCTTCGGGTGGATATACAAGACTCTAGACTTGATTAGAATACATATGTTCAATCTCAGAATTAATATCTTTAAGCCAAAGTTCTACATCTTTATCTTGGATAGCTTCGTTGTAGTTACAGGGATCAGCTTCGAGTTCATTAAGAACCTTGTTATAAGACTCTCCCAAGAACATAAATCGTTCAGGTGGACATATAACCCTCCCACTATGACGAGGTAGTCCCTGTACTGGTGTACTAGTGTCAACACGTTGTATTATTTCATCTTGTATTTATGGTGTTGAAGAATCTTATTGGTTCCCTCACAACTCTTTAAAAACAACTTTACTTCTGGGTTTATGATCCATCATATAATTCTCTACCAAGAATCGGGCATTGGTGCTAACAATGACCTTCTGATCCTTAGGATCGTAGAATAAATAACCCTTAGTTTCCTTAGGATATCCTACAAAGAAACAAACTTCTGATCTTGATTCCAACTTACTGGGATATCTCTTTAGCACTTGTGATGGACTACCCCAGATCTGAATATGTTTCATAATGGTCTTGCACCCAATCAACAATTCCTTGGGTGTAGTAGAGACCACCTTTAAAGGTACGAAGTTTAGTAAATAAGTGGTCATTTCTAAAGCAAGTCCCCAAAAATAATCTGGGAGATCTGTATATCTCAACATGGACTTAATCCAAAAGAGTCCCACTTCTCCTTTTTTCTCCACCATTTTGCTGAGGCATACTAGGCATAGACAATTTGGATGTGATCCCTTGATCTTGTAGATATTATTTAAACTCCCCTAAGAGGTACTTTCCATCACAATCAAATCGTAGTGTCTTGATACTTTTACCTTGATGCTTCTCCACTTCTTCCTTATAAATTTTGAATTTCTCAAAGGCTTCGAATTTATTATGCATTAGGTAAACATGCATATACCTTGAGTAATCATCTATAAAGTCATAAAATACTCAAAGCCCCCTCTTTCTCGGGTTGTCATCGGTCCGCATAGATCATAATGAACCAATTCCAAGAGTTCTTTGGCTATATATCCCTTGATCGAGAAAGGCCTCTTGGTTATTTTACCTTCTAAACATGATTCACAAACTGAAAGTGCCTCCACTTCTAGTGAGCTCAATTGTCCACTTGCTACGAGTTTACAAATTTTTTTTAGATTAATATGACCCAGGTGTAAGTGATAAAGATACATTTGGTTCACTAAGGAAGGTTCCTTTCTCTTTAAATTTGGAATTGAATTCTAAACAGAATATTAATTTGTTTTGTGGGAGAGATAGGATTAACAATATAAAGATTATCAAATTACCAGAACAAATAAATGATTTATTCTGCTTAATAACCATGAGTTTATTAAAAGAAACTGAATATCCATAAAAGGCTAAACAAGAAACTGAAATCAAATTCCTCCTAATGGAAGGTGCATAAAGACAATCTTTTAAAAGTAAACCCCTATCATTATTAAAGCTTAAATGAACGTCTCCCACAATAACTATCGCTACTCTTGTAGCATCTCCCATAGTGAGATAAATCTCTCAATCCCTTAGTCACCTGGTTTACTGGAACCCTCAAAGAATTGCATACATGATTAGTGTCTCTTGTATCTACACACCAGGTACTGGTAGTACGAACCACAAAACATGATTCAACGACAAATAAATGGAATTTACTTGCGTTATTCTGTTTATTGCGAAAAACCAGACAAAAAAAAATAAGAAAAGAGGACTCGAATCCCGAGGAAAACTCGAGACGCTTGCATAGTCGGAAATGGCATTAAAGTCCACATGGTTCGAAAATACATAAGGGTGGTATTTAACCCGTGAATCAAAAAACTAGAAGTTCCTTATTTTAAGTTTGTTGAAAAATGTGCACAAGTAGAGAAAGTGGAGGAAATTTCAATTTGGGGTTTAAGGATTAAACCCCCTCTTTTTTTTTTTGGGGGGGGGGGGGGGGGGGGGAGATTATGAAACTATATTTTTGTGTATACAAGTAACAAAATTGGGATTATTAAGGGTGAGAAAGTAAAATTGAAGGAAAAGAAGTGCCAAGAGTAATAAAGTGCGATAAATGACACTAGTTAAATGAGTTAGAAAATAATAGAATTAGACTTTCTACAAAGATTTTCTCCTGATTTTTGAAGTGATGTAGGATGGTTTTTTATGGTGATGAAGTGGTGCTTAAGTGGTGGTGAAATGAATGGCAAAGATGGGGTGAAATTTATGTAAGGAAATATGGAGAAAATATTTGGAAAATGATATTTTTAGAAGACGACACACTGATTTCGAGGCAGGACATCTCTAAATTTCAAGAAGGGGTCCTTGAGAATGACTCCTTAAATAAGAATTTTAAGGTTAGGGGTTCTACCAATAGACATAGGCATAGGCCTACCTATCATCATACCTCCTAGCTTGCGGGCTAAGTAAAGTACCACTATGTCGGTAAGCAGAGGGCCATGGGTGCTTATTGGCAGTTCAAAATGGACATTTTCGTAAAATGGCCCTAAAATGCACATCGTAAGTTCGAATCATATATGAACATAACCTATGTGTGGTATCAGCAGGGCTCTGATACCAATTGTTGGAGCGGAAGTCTAAGGGTCTATTGAAAATGTACATACATTGAACTACAAAAAAAATTCACATACATGATAACCTACAAGGCAGAATTAGGATTTACCTTTAGAGATCTATTTGATTTGATCTCATCTTTGTAACAATAGAATATGTTATGACTCGATTCACATCACAGTCTTCTACTGTATTCCTGATATGGACATTCACGAGTAGAGGGTGGGCTCCTATTTCGTGACCACCTTCTTGTCTCCATTTTCTTCTCTATTGCCTCTCTTTCTCACAAGTTCGAACTTGGGTCTTTTGAGTATCCAAGAATAATGGTTAAGTTAAGGAAGAATGAGGCATAGGTTCATATATATAGGCTACAATAGGGACCCTAAGGATAGATAAGGATATGGCTCCTAATGGGTATGGGAAAACCTTATCCTTCCCGGATCCTAATCTCAGTCCCTTAATTATAAGTAATACCACTAAATAATTATAATTGCAACTCCACTCCTTAACTCAAAATTATATTTCGTGCTCCTCATTAATAATTACTTAATTCTCCCCACGTTAAGGTTATAGATACCCGTTAATAAAATAAATTGCGGATAATTTATTTGATTAAATTTCTTAAGTCCTTGAGCGATCCAACTTAACTTATTTGTAGTGTCGGATTAACATAATCCGCCTACAGGATTTTACACATACAAAACTTATAAGCATCTCAAGGGGATATCACCAATATCTATACCGAGACGTGGATTTCATCCATAAAAGACTTTCACCGTACATTAATCATCATTACCCAATTTATCAAGATTATTGATTCAATAATGAATATCACCCGATAAGTCAAAGTAATAAATAACTAGTGCATGTGTCCATCAATCATATCTGGATTAAGAGCCTTAAGTAAACCTAATAATCACGGGGTGTACATTGTTATATAAAATCAATATAAAAATAATGACCTCAAATTGGTCCCGTTCAATACACACAAAGTGTACTAGTACAATAAGTTGAAACTATACAGTTTCTCGTAATCATGATAAACCTACTAAAATATTGTGCTACAACCCTAGTGATGGTATGTCCAGTTTTATCTAAGACTGTGAACGATAAAACTTATATTCTACAAGAAGTGGTGATCTGATCCTCTGTGTGTAAGTCGTACTCTACACACTAGAACACATACTGAGCAGAATAAAAGACACCAGCAATATATAAAATACTGCAAAACATTATGTCCATATATGATTCTCGTTAAAATAGGAATAACTAATTTTATTGTAACAATAAATCCATAACTAAAATTATTACATAAAGCATGGTTTTTGTCTACTTCTCTCTCTCTCTCTCTTTATATATATATATGTGTGTGTGTGTGTGTGTGTGTGTGTGTGTGTGTGTGTTGTGTGTGTGTGTGTGTGTGTGTGTGTGTGTGTATACTTAGTACAACTCAGGGGGAACATTAATTCGCTCTTCGATAACCCAAGAGGGTAACACAAACACACAGATATATATATATATATATATATATATATAGAGAGAGAGAGAGAGAGAGAGAGAGAGAGGAAGGCTCACCTACATCATGCACTATACATCACACCATACATCACACCTAATTCTAGGCCCTAGAGAACCTTTTTTTTCAAATTTTATATTTTTTCCTTGAAATTAACCTTCCAATCAACGCATATGCAAAACATTAGGTCAAAATACATTTTTTAGCTATTTTTAAAAAATCCATAAAAACTGTTGGCCCAGACTCTTATAAATAAGGTATTTTTAGCAGTTTTTTGTGGATTTTTTAAAAATATTTACAAAATGTATTTTGATATCATTTTTTGCATATGTGTTGATTATAAGGTTAATTTCAAGGGAAAAATATATAATTTGAAAAAAAAAGTTTTTTAGGGCCTGTAATTAAGCGTGATGCATGGATGATGTATAAAGCATGATGTAGGTGAGCCTTCTCCTATATATATATATTATGTTCCAAATATTGAGGAATTATTTTGGTACATTAAAATAGAGGCAAAATGAATTTTTTTTTATGAAACTTCATGGATATGATCTTCACGGTGAGAAGATCATCTCCAATTTTTTTCATCAAAAAATTCAATAAAAAAACCATTGAGATGAGGTGAAACGTAAAAAATGCTATAAATATGCATTTACAGAATGTGTGGCCATCCCGATCAAGAATGCACGTTGTTTCCTCTCTCCTCCTCTACTTCCCGAAGGGGGGATAGGGAAAGAAGGGGGATTGAAAGGTCTCATGCCCTACTTAGGAACGCTTCAACTGTCGTCGGTGTGGCGTAAATGTAAAGAGATGAAGTCGCCAGCCTATTTTGCACAAAACAGGCAAAAGAACATGTTGCCTCCTCGAGAGATCGGCATCGAAGAGAGACTGATGCATACGAAACCAATAGTTCAAAGGTTCTGAGGATAAATTACGGAATGGGAAGGTGTTAGGCACCCATCCCTCCCTTTCGGCCTCTTATATGCTTGTGTTATTATTTTTCTTTATTTCTCCGTAAAGTGTGTGTGCGTGTATATATAATGGAGATAGAAATCGTTCAGCTCATACGATGGAAAAGATAAAGTGAGGTCATCCATAGGAATGTTCCCAAAATAATATACATAAAATATAATTTATGCGTTTATCGCGATATTGATCGTTATGATGAAACGATAATATGTGCTGGATGAAACGCTAACAAACATAATATGTGTATTAATGTAAGAATATGATAAATGAGAAAATGGGGTGGGCCGTTATGCCGATTCATGCACGGGGTGGACTGTTGGAAAGGGGATTTAGAGACTGTTGAAGATTCAAAGAGATTTCTCTCTGACGATAGAGTTGAACAGAGTCAAAACGGGGCCCGAGAGAGCCCGATGGCCTCTAGATCGGTACTCAGAGAATGATCTAGGGTTTGTAGTGAAATGGGGATGTGTTAGGGACCTAAGGAGAGACTTAGGGGGTTATAGAATGTGGTGTCTACAAATCCCCTCGACGGGTGGGCTTGGAATAATTGCAAACCATCGAAATAGACACCACATGATGTTTTGGAAAGAGGTCGATTCTGCAGACCTAAGGGACGAGGATGACCGGTTCAGAGGGTTGAGGTCGATTCTGAGGACCGAAGGTGATGCTGAGGATGGACGATTCTAAGGACCTAAAGGAAGTAACGACTGAGGTCAAAGGTAGGGAGCGATCAATTCTGTGGGTCGAGGTCAATTCTAAGGACCTAAGTTGTAGCGACCAATTATGCGAGTCGAAGCCAATTCTGAGGGCTTAAGTAGAAGCAATCAATTATGAGGGTTGAAGCCAATTCTGAGGGCTTAAGATAGAGGTGACCAATTTTGAGTGTCAAAGCCAATCCTGAGGGATTAAGATAGAGATGACCAATTATACGGGTCAAAGCCAGTTATGAGGGCTTAAGATAGAGATGACCAATTCTGAGGGTTGAAGCTAATTATGAGGGCTCAAGTAGATATGACCAATTCTATGGGTCAAATCCAATTCTGAGGGATTTAGTAGAGATGAATAATTCTATAGGTCTTAGCCAATTCTAAGGGCTTAAGTAAAGATGACTAATTCTGCGAGCCAAAGCCAATTCTGCGGGTTTAAGTAGAGACGACCAATTCTGAAGGTCGAAGCCAATTATGAGGACTTAAGTATAAGTGACCAATTATGTGGGTCGAAGCCAATTATGTGGGCTTAATATAGAGTTAATCAATTCTGAGGGTCAAAGCCAATTCTGCAGGCTTAAGTAGAGATGATCAATTTTGTGGGTCAAAGCCAATTCTGCGGGCTTAAGTAGAGGTAACCAATTATGAGGGTCAAATCCAATTATGCGGGCTTAAGATAGAGATGACCAATTATGTGGGTCAAAGCCAATTCTTGAGGTTTAAGTAGAGGTGACCAATTCTGCGGGTCAAAGACGACTCTGAGGGCTTAAAATTAGATGACCAATTCTGTGGGTCAAACCCAATTCAGCGGGCTTAAGTAGCAAAGCCATTTTTGTGGGCTTAAGATAGAGATGATAAATTCTGAGGGTCAAAGCCATTTATGTGGGCTTAAGTAGAGGTGACCAATTTTGAGGGTCAAAGCCGATTCCGCGGGCTTAAGCAGAGGTGACCAATTCTGAGGGTCAAAGCTAATTCTAAGGGCTTAAGTAGAAGCGACCAATTCTGAGGGTCGAAGCCAATTCTACGGGCTTAAGATTGAGATGACCAATTATGAGGGTCAAAGCCAACTCTACGGGCTTAAGTAGGGGTCACCAATTCTGAGGGTTAAAGCCAATTCTGAGAGCTTAAGTTGAGATCACCAATTCTGCGGGTCAGAGACAATTCCGCAGGCTTTAAGTTTTCTTAGGGAATTTTGGGGACTCCTCTGGGGATACTTATCTTATGGTTCCGCTAGGATTTGGGGGTAGCATTTGATTTTAATTTCCACTGGGGTAGAGGGAATGATTCGAAGGTTGGATGTTTCTTTAGCTGGGAACTTTTTAATTTTTGCGGTGTCTTTTGGAGATGTTGTTGAAGAGGATATCCAATTGGTTTTGGGAATTCCAGTGGGGATACAAGTGTTATGTTGGGGAGATGAGTGTGGTAAAAATGTTTTTCTTTGTGAAAAAGGTTCTAAAGTCCATTTGGTATTTTTAAGAATTTTTCAAGGATTTTTTGGGATTTTGTGGCACTTTTTGAGAATTTTTGTACAAAATTTCAGAGAGGGTGCCGACCGTCATAGTGTGAGGGGTTCCAAACAGTAGTGGCATAGTATTTTAGGGTAACTTGATCAGGTGGAGGGATGGTGCCGATCGGTGAGTGTCAGGGAGATGTCGATCGGCATGCCCCTTAGCCTCATATAAAAGGGGGAGGGTTCTACTCATTTTCACAGCTTTCTGACTTGCCTTCTTCTGCAATTACCTTCTGCGAAGCATTTTAGCATTCCAAAATCAAGAGATAGATGATTTCTCAAGTATCACAACACACATGGTGTGGCTCAATGTTGGTGATTGGGCCAACTTGGAATGGGGGGCTAAGTTGCCCCTAGTAATGGGCAACGAAAATTCTTTTGACCCATTTGAGCCTATAGCGGATGAGCGGACCCTATTGTGCAAGCCGTCACATCATCGTTCTTTTGGGGTGGTGAACCCTGGTGGCTATGTAAGTATTGATGACCTTTGGTATTATTTTCTTTTTTCTTGGTGATATTCCTTTTTCTCTCAATCTTGATAAGGTTTTTTACTTTTTGCTTTTTAGCAGTCTGATGTCTCTATGTCGACTCTGCGTGCTCGAGGGACGACGGGGCTTAGGTACATTTGGGAGAACCTTCTATTGGTGGTGCATTGGGTGGTGTCATCAGTCGATTTTGGGAGACTTGAATCTGCGTCGGATGAGAGGCCTCATTCTACGGCTCTTCTTTATGCTTTGGATGAGAGGTGGTGGGACACCACCCACACCTTTCACTTTGTCTTTGGGTAGATGATGGTGACTCCAATAGATGCGCAGCTGCTGGGGCTAGACTGTGATGAGGTGCAGATTGAGGTGGATAGGACTTTGAGGGTGACGACGAAAGCGGTGACGGCGGCATTGGGTGATGTGGAGAGGGTATTCTTTGGGTACTCTCTTTGTTAGTCTCTTCCGAGGGAGTTATTACTGATTAGGAGGATTGATGAGGAGGATGGGATGCATGTGCGACAAATGGCCCATTTATTTATTCTACTGGTGTTGGGGGGATTCTTAGTGGCGATGTCATCCACTTATGGTTTTTGACATTTCTAAGGGTGTTTTCGAACATCCCTCTTTATGACTGGGGGAGCCTGACCTTGGCGACCCATTATTTTTCTCTTGATGCGTTCAGTCGGTTCTTTCAACAAACTTTTATTGGAGCCACGTATCTTCTTGAGGTATTCTTTATTTTGCGCATTTTCCATTATGCATTTGCATTTTTCCTTTATGTGTCTTATTCTTGGTTTCTTGATTGATGACTCCTTTAAAGACGTGGTTCTATGAGGTGATTGGGTTTAACACCCAAGGATGAGTTTGTTGGGGATTTCTGCCCTATGTATCGATGGCGTAGGTCCAACTGGAAGTCGAAGAAGTCTCTATCTCTAGAGACTGTGCATCAGGTCTTGAATGGCCTGACGAGTGAGCGGGTAACGCCTTATTTATTTTCTGAGACCCCTTTTCCTTTATGATATTTTCATGATATTGATCTTTACCCACTGGGGATTTTACATGTGACCTTCTATCCATGGGGGACGACCATCCATCATACATGGTTGACTAGGGGTAATGCGTCGGTGCATGAGCTTGTATACTCCTAGTACCTCGGGGAAAGAGTAGTCTGACAGGTTGTGGAGGATGAGTTTGCGGTGCCACTGACGAGGCCCCCGGTGTATATAAGGCGAGTGATGGAACTAGTGGATGATGCGCAAGTAGCGACGATGACAGGTGGGCCTTACTCGTCCTATAGTGACATATGATTATTTGGACTTTGTGTCGAGCTGGTTGATGTTGCCTAGCAAATATGACGTGATGCCTTTCCCCTAGACGAGTTCGAGCCGGCTGATGGGGTCATCCCACAGCGCAGGTGGTGCGTAGGCATTGACGTTGATGATGACCTCAGAGGTTACTTTTGTGCTACTGGCCCCTCCTTCTTATAATATTCGGTGGGCTTATGGAAGATCGGTGCGGCACCGTCCTAATGCGATGGTTTCGGAGGAGCTGGGTTTGACTGAGGAGGTTCTTGAGCCAGCAATATGCTTTTCATCTCTTTGACTTTTTAATTTTTTATTTCTTCATTTACCTCAGACTGACTGATTTGATCTTTTCTATTTTTTCCTGCAGCATAGCCTGATCTCCACTACCTCGCTGAAGTATGTTCAGGATTGGATATCTTCAGTGACCGCCCACATTCGAGATATGATTTCGGTTCCTTTTTGTCTAGTACCGTCTGTCTCGTCTGAGGAAGGGACTGGCTCGGGGAGTGGTGGTACGTCATCTTGTCATCGGGGTAAGAGAGTGCGCCACAGGGAAGGAGGTTCCTATAGAGAGAGAAGAGAGAGAAAGAGAAAGAGGTTGTAGGTGAAGAGAGAGAGAGAGAAAGAAAAATGTAGGTGGGTTAGGCCTGAGTCCCGTTGTATTTTCTTTATTTCCTGTAAAATCGATGTAACACAACAAATATCTATGCAAATAAAATGATTTTTTTTGTTGATTTTTGGTTTTTAATGACTTAATGCACATGCTCTTTTTACTTTGTTGCCGAGACCGTAAAAATGATTTGGGAGAGAATTTATTTAAAAAATAAGACATATAAAATCAAAAGAGAAGAAAATTCAGAATTGTTTTAGAATAGAAATTATTTTTATTGAGGTTTTTGGTTTTGGCAAAAAAGGAAAAAGGGAAATTTCTAAAAATAGGGGGTTACCGATCGGCATGAACCCTGTATTGCCTATCGACGTGTTAGTCATGTTCAATAAATCCAAGGCTTTGATTGCACTTTCTTCAATTGATTAGTACTTGTTGGGGTCAGTTTTCTCTGATTGCTTCATGGTTCCTTGTCTTTATTTGAGGGTTTTCAAGTATAAATAGGGGTGTGGGTGGATCATTTTCTTCACATCTCTATATTCCTTCTATTTTTCATTCTTCTTTGCTTTCTTTGTGAAATGGCTCTCCCTGGTAGTGTTGAGTTTGCCAACTACCTCAAAACCTTGGAAGTAATGTGCTTATACAATGTGGACTACGACGCTTTCAATAAGCGTCCGGTCTCCTTATGCCGTAACCGGCCCATAGAGTGGAACATACTGATTGTAGCAGTAGAGCTCTGGTATTCTAAAGACCACGTCTTTAGCTTCGGGTTGGACGAGGTCTGTCCGACCTATGAAGAGTTCTCTATCATGTTGGGGACAAATCCCAGTGTTGCGGTGACTATGCCTGAGTTTTCCTGGCCCCCTCAGGAGCTGTTAGTGGGACTCCTCCATATCTCGCCTTCGGTGGCTAGGTCACTGGTATGGGAGGAATGATCTTTCTTCCTGTTGTGCTGCATTCTGTGCATTTATAGGATGTTGGTGATGCTGGAGCCGTCATTCTGGGCTTGGTTTCAAAACTGCTGGTGGTGATTGAGGAACTATTAGTGGACCCATAACTTGCAGCCATTGCTTCTTGGACATCGTATCGTTGCAATCCTGCGGCGGTGATACTAGCAGAAACTTTGAATGGTCTGGATGCCTGGTGGGAAGGTCGTTCTGACTTCCTGAGGGGTAACCCCATAATTTGTTCATGTGGTTGTCGGAGAGGTTCCGTATGGCGGTCCCACCTGAGTATCCTTTATCGATTGTGCCAAACTTCTTTTCACGCTACTTTATCAGTGTAGTCCTGGACATCGAGAGCTAGGAAAGTTGGTTTGTGGGGCACAGGGCTCGAGGCTTACATTGGTCAGTACCTTGGTGGGGGGAGATGTTGCCCATTCTGGAACTGGGGGAATACCACTATATTCGGTTGGTTGGCCTCAGGAAGACCTCTTTCTACTTTTCGTGGCAGCTTCAGTGATAATTTGGCTAGGAATAAATTGTGCCAACTCGAACACTAGTCTTTTTTTCGATGGAGGATCTGACAGAGAGTATGCGTATCCGGCTTGGCTCTTTGTGGGATAATTATCGACCGTCGACCCGTCCATCCGAGTTTGTTGGAAGGGTTTGGTATATTTTAGGGGACTACATGAAGTGTTGTGGAGAAAAGTAGTTACCAAGATGTTGGCTGTGGATACTGGCCAAAGGTGGTTTGCCATATCTGACACTATAGAGGGAGGTGTTGTGGTTTTCCCTAGGCTGGTTTGGGCATATCATTTAATGGAGCATCTGCGGCACTTTATTCAGGTAGGGGAAGTTTAGGGACCCCTGGATATGGGTGATGTTGGGGCTGGTTCTTCTGATAGCTGCGGGTAGGAGCCCTTTTATTTATGAAGCTTTTATAATGGGTGTTTAGTCATGTATCTGGTTATTCTGGTTGTGGGAATAAATTTGGAAGGGTCGTTTTAGGAGTAGTGGGGCTTATTTTTTGGTTTAAGGAAGGTAGGGCTTAGGTTGGTAAGGGAAGCTGTTTGACTCCCTATGTAAATTGTACTGAAATTTCCCAGAAATGGAATAAAAAAGTTTTTGATCATCCAGTCGTGCCTCTTGATGAGCTTTGCATTTGAATTATCTATACTAATCGCTAAGGCATATATAATCCTTTTGTTCATATATATGATTAAATGAATTGTCTTTCTCGTGGAGAATAGTATTTTGTGAAAAAGAAGGGGGTCGTGCTCATGTAAAGGGTATGAGCTGCTTACATACCTCTGAGGGTTTTGAAATTTTTATGAAATTCATTTTTTAAAGAAAAAAGATTTTTTTAGAGGATCAGGACCCACATAGTTCTGAGTTGAGGGAAATGAAGATTTTTTTTAGTATATAAGGAAGATGACAAGAGTCGTAGCGCGTCGAGATTTCGAACTAGGGGTAAAAAAATTTAAGACCGTCCAGGTTGACTGGACGGGTCATCTCTTCTCCATCAACATCGATGAGCATAGCGGCGCCGCCTGATAAGATCTTCTTCACAATATAAGGGCTGTTCCAATTGGGTTTGAATGTCCCTCTGGGATCCCAGATGGGATCTATAATTTCTTTAAGGGCTAAGTCCCCTTCTAGGACACCACGATCCTTAACTCTCTTATTGAATGATCGCATTATTCAGCAATGGTACCTTTATATGTGGTATAAAGGTTTTAGTCTTCTTTCATCCAAAAGTGACAGTTCATCAAGACGGCTTTGATGCCAGTCTTCCTCGCCGATTTTTCTTTCAAGCATGGCATGCAACGAGGGGATTTCTAACTCCACGAGTAAGACTACTTCCATTCCGTATACCATAGAGCAAGGGGTATCCCCAATAATTATTTGAATTGAAGTGCGGTAGCCCCAAAGGGGGTAAGGGATCCGGTCGGCCCAATCTCGATAACTCTAAGTCATCTTGCTGAAGATGGCTTTGAGGTTCTTATTAGTGGATTCAACGGCACCGTTGGTTTGAGGTCGGTAAGGGGAAGATTTGTGTCTCTGAATCCGATACTCGTCGAACACTTCTATGACTTCTGCCTTAAAATGTAACCCTTTATCTGATACCATCTCATACAGGACTCCATATCTCTAGATGATGTTTTTCTTGATAAACTTAGCCACCTTCTTGGCATTCAAAATTGCGTATGACTCGGCTTTGACCCATATACTGAAGTAGTTAATGGAAACTAAGATGAACTCATGCACATTGGAGGTTGTGGGCGTAACCTTCCCTATAATATCGATACCCCATATGGAGAATGACCAGGGAAAAGTCATATTGTACGATTCTCGTGGTGGCAAGTGTTGTAGGTTGGAAAATTGCTGTCATTTAAGGCCTCTTCAAATGTAGGCGGTGCAATCCTTAACTATGTAGTCCAGTAGTAACCCTGTCGAATGATTTTCTTGGTATGTATATGGCCATTCGTGTGGGTTCCGCACTCTCCACTATGGATTTTCTTCATCATTTCTTCAATGTCAGCCCTGCGATGCAATGCAAGTGGGTTCCATCAAAGTTCCTCTTGAACAGTGCTTTATCACAGACCATATATTGGGCATAAAGTCTGCGGAGATTTGCTCGATATTTCTTGTTAGAACCTTGAGGATACCTACCATTCTTAAGGAGGCGCCAATTATCATAGTACCACCAATCGGCTATGTCAGGATCTTCTTTAGTGATGAGCTAAATGTGGTAGTAGTGGGTTAGTTTGTCTTGCTTTTAGACCAAGAAATGGGTCATTGTTATTCCTTAGAGCATGTCAATCATGGAGGGTAAGGTATCAAGGGCATCAGCTAGGTTATTCTTTGCTCAGGGAAGGTAGCAGAAGGTGACATCTTGGAAATGGGAGGCTAGCACTTCTAGGTGGGACTGGAAGGGTAAGAGTTTCCCATCTTTGACTTTCCATCTTTTGAGTACTTGATCGATGACAAGGGCCGAATCCCCATGGACATCTCGGTATCGAATTCCTTTCCTAAGGGCGACTTTGAGGCATATGGTGCACACCTTATATTCAGTCATGTTGTTGGTGCAAGGAAAATCCAGTTTGATGGCAATGGGAGGGTGGGAGTCATTAGGGGCGATTAGGAGGATCCCAATGCCATACCCTTTCTTGTTGGTGGCACCGTCAAAGAACATTTTCCATCGGAGGCCTTCCTGGGAGGTACATAGATTATTCTCATCTCATAATTCAAAAATCTAGACATCAACTTCTTCCATAAGGTAGTCAGCGAGGTAGTCAGAGATTGCTCTTCCTTTTTTGGCTTTTTGTGTGACGTACATGATATCGAACTCGGATAAAATCATAAACCTTCAGGCCATTAGACTAAACAAGGTAGGTTTTTCGAGTAGGTACTTGATAGGATCCATTCGGGACATAAGTTTGGTGGGAAAGGTGAGCACGCAGTGCCGTAGTTTTTTGGTGACCCAGACAAGGGTGACATATGATTTTTCCAAGGCAGTGTAGTTAACTTCGTATCCGGTTAACTTATGACTGGCATAGTAGATGACTCTCTTTTTGCTGGATTCTTCAAGTTATTGGGCTAGAAAATCCCCAACTACAGTATCTGTCACGGTTAGGTAAAGGAGTAGGGGAAGACCAGGCTGCGGCGATATGAGTATCGAAGGTTGAATTGGCTATTGCTTTATTTTGTCAAAGGCCTCTTGGCAAGCTTAATTCTAGAACTTTGTTTAATCCTTTCGTAGGAATTTTAAGATAAGATCATAGATGGAAGTCAACTGGATAATGAATCAACTGATGTACTGTAATTTTCTAAGGAATCCTCGGACTTCCATTTCCATTGGGGGTAGTGGCATTTCGAGTATGGTTTTCAGTTTGGCGGGATTTTCTTTTATACCTTTCTCACTAACCATTAATCCCAAGAGCTTTCCTTTAGTAATGTCGAAGATACATTTCTATGGGTTGAGTCACATCTAATATTATTGTAGTCACTTGAAGAACTTTCTGAGAGTGGGAACATGACCTTCTCTATCTTAGATTCGATAATCATATCATCCACATAGACCTCAACTTTTTTGTGTATCAGATCATGCAAGATGGTTATGGCAGCCCTTTGGTAGGTAGCCCCTGCATTTTTTTAGACCAAATGGCAGAATGGTGTCGCAAAAGGTTCCCTAAGGGGTGATGAATGCAGTTTTCTCTTGATGATTTGGGTGCATCTTAATCTAGTTATATCAGGTAAATCCATCAACGGATGACTTGAGAGCACGACTCCCTGTGTTGTCCATGATCATATTGATATTAGGTACTGAGTAATCATTCTTTGGAGAAGCCTTGTTTAAGACTCGGTAGTCAACGCGCATGCGAACTTTCCCTCCTGATTTCAGTATGGGTACGATATTGGCTAGCCATATGGGATATTCGATCACACGAATGAAACCCAAATTAAACTGTTTGACCACTTCTTCCTTAACTTTGAGTGACCATTCGATGCTGAGCTTTCGCAGTTTGTACTTGACTGGTTTGCATTATGGGAGAGTTGGAATCTCATGTTGAGCTATCTCAGGATTAATATCGGGCATGTCATCATAGGATTATACGAAGACGTCCATAAATTCCTTTAGTAATTCCTCGAGTTGGCACATTCATGCTCGTCAAGGGTAGCCCCTATCCTAATCTCACAAAGTTATCTACTAGAACGAGATTAAGAATAATGGTTTCATTTTCATTAACTTGAATGCGGTTATGTTATTTTTTATTAACCTTATTTAGATCAGTTAAGAATTATCCATTTATAAAATTATCATCATCAAGAGTTTGATTAGAATAAAAACAATTAATGTAAGCACAACAAGATACTGAAAATCTTTGTTTATTTCATTGATAGGAAAAATAGCATTGAGAACCTAATCAAAGGAGGTCTTAATTACATGAGAGTAAAGAGGAACAACAAGAGAAGGGGGAATGAGATAAACATTAGGGTTAGGTTGAATATCAGCCGGTGGTACAGGTGCAGAATGCCAGTTGAGGGAGAGGTGCATTAGCAGCTTTGATCAGGTGGGATGTATCTGATGATGTAGCCCCTGAGTGGATCATACAGGGTGTCAGCCCTAGTGTCTGTAAGTTAAAGGAATCTTCGGATTCACTTTCCTCGGAATCTTCGATATCGTCTATGGTCTGTTCAATGAGTGATTGTACATGATGCTGGAAACTTTTGACCCATGAATAGCTGTATTGAAAAAAGATCTCCTTTTCTGGTTTCATCTTCGTATCCACATGATCATACCACAGTTCGGGAAAGCCATAAAAGGGGAAATCTTCACCCGATCTGATGAATCTTCAATTCAGGGAATCTCTTGAGACAGTCTTGGCACTTTCTAGCCTTCTCTTCAATAGAGGTTGCCGGATTATTCAGATTTATTCTGCTGATGGTTGATAGCCCAGGCCATAAGGAAAAAAATCTTTCTTCAACACAATGGGTTCAATTATCCCCTGATATCTTCGTCCTAGCCCCAGTATGGGCATTAAGTGTATCTTCTTGAACATCTGGATTACATTGAAATTACAATGAGTGTTATACTTCGGATAAACCCTATTTTTGAAATTGTCCCCTGCTGGGAGTGAAAGTGGTTTGACTCGAAAACCTGACAGAAGCATATTGATAATACGCAAATACGGCGTATTTTATTCTCCGAACGAACGTATTTTAGCCCCCTCGGGTATCTTATTCCCTATATTTAAGCTCGTTAAGTAGACAACCTCAGTTTATATTGTTAACATGCTATGTGAGGTATAATTGGTCTTTTGTAGGTATTTAGGTACCAAGTATGGGATTCAAATTCATTCCGAGGAAGTTTCGTACGCAATCTCACGTTCAAGGGCATTTTTAGTCTTTTCACACCTTGGGCACCTGTCCCAACATCTACACAAAAGTTGTATCCCTCCTCGCTAGATTCGCGTGGCCGTGAACGGTGCGCAATTTCGAGTCCGTATGATGAAGTTACGGCGATTTCAGCGAAGGGAAGAACAAGGAAATCAAAAGAGGAGGAAAAGCCAAAACAGGGGAAATTGCAGTCTGGCCTGCTTGATCGATCGATCGACCAAAAGGGTCGATCGATCAACCCTTCATTATTTTGCCACGATTTCAATGGTCGATCGATCGATCCCCTATTTTTTCTGCATATATTTTCTTTTCATTTTCTTTCTTCTTTTCTTTTAGTCCCACTTACTATATAAAGCAATTTTGTTGTAACAAGAACATATTCAGTAGATAAAATGATTTTAGGGTAGAATAGCTTAGGGTTTGGGTGATTTGGTTAGTTCTTCTTCATTTCTTCTTGGATTGACACACTTTTGGGCTTGTATGTTGACTATTCATTCACCCTCTCCATTAATATAGTTGTAATTCCTTATATTCTTTCTTTTTAGTGTAATTTCCATGATTTCTAAATTAGTTTACATACTTTTATTTACATGCTTCGTAGAATAGTTTTATCGCGTTTATTTACAAGCTTTCATTTACCACGTTTTTAACATGCTTTCTAGCTAATTTAAATTAGTTGTGTTCGAATTGAACTCACTCAAGTTGACGCGTTGCTTTGCTTTGGTGATGGTGTTTACGGGTCTATTTCGGGTGCGTTGTCCTAGTTATTGCACCTAGGAGATTTGACAGGGCATATTATGTATGTCCCATGATTACGACCTTTCGTGCGCAATTTTCGGGATATTTGTTAACGCCAAAATCTTATTAGGCTTTTATGCGGATTTAGGGGCGTAACAACCCTTGGTTCAATTAACTATCGAAACGAGATGCGTTCTTAATAATTCATCGACCCATTTAACCATTTTATACAAATTAACTCGGGTGAGGGATATTCGACGCAACCTATAGTTTTACTCACTTTCATAATCTAGTTTCAATACATTGCCTAGATTATCATTTTCCTTTTATGTATCTTTTCCTTTTTAGTTTGTAATCATCTTTTACACTTTTATTTCGGAATATTAAACCTTATAAATTCTAGCAACTTGTCCCTGTGGATTTTCGATACCCGACTTACCGTTGTGCTTGCCTCGCAAGTGTAGTAGTAATTTAGGTTTGTTTTTTATAGTCGCGGCGAGACAAAAACAACGACTGTGCACTTTACACGCGCACACTTCTTGCGCTCTATCAAAATGGCATCGTTGCCGGGGACTTGATGTTTTAGAATTTATTTGATTTAGTATTTTGTAGTATTTTCTTTTTATTTGTATTTCTTGCCTAACATTTTTGCAGGACTTCCACATTTGAGCACTTAGAAACGCTTGAATTCTTCCCGCGCGCACCTACTTTGTGGATTTCCCCACTTTGAGCCATTTTTGGGGTAAGCATGTCTTATTCCAATTCTTTCGATAATCATTGTTATAATTCTCAAAATTCCGACAAACCTATGACTTTCAGTGAATACTTAGAATCTCAAAAATTTACAAATTCAAATATGATTTTGGGCGAGTATAACGAAAGTCAAAATTTAGGTTATTGGAATTTTGATGATGATGATGATGATAATGATTTTGGGCCTTTACCTCCTTTTAATAGGAATTTTGAAACGAATTCGACTAGTTTTCAAAATTCCTATAATAATGAGTTTTCGTTTAAGTTCGATGGTAATTTTCAAAGTTCCCATTTTCATGCATCCGCACCTCGACCTATGACATTTGGTGAGGGTTTGCGTATGTATGAAAATGAGAAAATTGAAAATCGTTATTGAGAAGAAAATCGTTGTTGGGAGCAAGACTTGGATTTATTATTCGAATCCGACGACGACTTTTATGCCGAGACTTTTGAAGTCGAGGAATGTTTTGAACCAAATGAGGATTTTGTGCCTACTTTGGAACAAAGCATTCTCGACTTTGTCCATTGCATAATAGATATTGAAAGTGAGGATGAAAATGACGTAATATCTATTTTCAATGAAATGATTTCTTCTTTGGCCCCCAAAGAAGAACATTTCATTGAAAATGATTGTTGATGTAAAAAACTAGATTTGACCTAATTCTTTAATCACAGATAAAAATAAGACAAAATATTTTTAAAGTGGTTCAGCCTTGAAAGAATGGCTTACGTCCACTGTTTGTGTTATTGCTAACTGTTTACAGAATTCTCGATAATGGGTTTACCAAGAAATTCTGAGTCCCCTGCTAATGAGGAGGTTACAATGTATTTATAGCCTTGAGGCGGTACAAATGAAAGAATAATACATAGCTGTCCAATAAGCGTATGCGTCTGTGTGATAATAATGAGCATTTAATGTGCAATCATCCTCTTGATTATCCGGATATAAATGCTCTGTACGAGCTGCATCTCGGACCGCCTAAGCTGCTCGGTATACATGAGTTTCTCGGTACAGTAGAGTTACTCGGAGAATACTTGTTGCTCGGCGCGTTCTAAGTTGGTCGGGGAGATTGAGTTCCTCGGAGTAAATGTGTTGTTCAAAAAATGTTTGCGAGTGCCATGTAGATTGACACGTGTCTCCACACAATCGGTCCACGTCAGCAGACTAAATTTGGTATCAACAATGATATTATTTCCTTCGAAACTCAATCTTCATGCGATGATGATTCATCTCATGAGTTTGAATTTCTTTCCTCCCCATTTTCATTCTCTCTTATCACACCGTCACAAGTACCCGATGATTCGGTTTCAAACTTTAATGTTTTAAACCTTTTCGCCGATGAGGAGTACTTGCTCGAGTCGCCCTCCACGATAGCATCTTTGCCTTCGTGTGCGCCACCTGCTATTACACTTGTTAAATCTTTGGGAGGATATTCAGCTTTTCTCGGTCCCCACATGTTTTTGTCACCCGTTCAATCCAAACCCCCATCGTCCCTCTAAAATTTTTAATTGACGACGGTTCCTTTCTTCCGCCTTACACATGCCTTCCATTGTTTAAATGGAATCCATATTTTTCGGAAGGCATGCTTGTATGTGAGGGTACACCGGTTATCCTCCAAAGTCAAATCGTTCTTATAGTGGACCCTCAGCTATTTAAACTTCTAGTGTACAGTTAGTGTGAAGCCTAAATAGTAGGTTGTATATAGTTAGCCTTTTATTCTTTCTTTCTTTAGTTTTTCTTTCCTTTTTAATTTAGCCTAGTGTAATTAGTTAACTTTTTGTTATTTGTTTTTGCTATGCTCGGTACTAACTTGTTTTGTAGATTCTTTGGACTTGTTCTTATGGGAATCGCTCCAATTTTGGGTAATATCGTTATTTTCCTCTCTTTGACTTGGTTCTTAATGTACATTGAGGACAATGTCAAGTTTTAAGTTAGGGGGTGTGGGATATTCTATCCATTTCTTATTTTAGTCCATGTTTTTGCTACATGTTAGTTACTTAGTATGCTTTCTTAGAAAAAATGAAAAAATTCAAAAAGATTTTCTTTCTTTTTTCTCCTTTTTTGGGCATTTTACCTTTGTTTCCGATGATAAATTTCAATAATTGCCCGATCCAATAGACAACCCAATTATGCATGTTCTCGATTTTAGAAGTTGTAAGTCTTTAGTCCTCGATTATTGATATTGTGAATAACTTCATGAATTAAACTTTAATCCCATGAGCACGTGCACTTTTATCGCTATATTGATTTGGTTTAAGATTTTTATAACTCGGTAATCTTTTGTTGCATTGTATATACTTACACCGAGTAAGCTCTATACCTTTCGTTATTTGTGAGTGTTATACACTATTCTTTCCTCTTTGAAAACGTTGAATTCGTTGTTAATCTCTCTATTCTTTCATTTGATCGTTCATTAATTGAGTTCATATTTGAAATGTGTTACTTGAGCATGATTTTCATATGTTGTTTTCACTCGAGAATTGCGTAAACTTTTGGAAATGATCATAGGCCATCTTTGTTATATCACCCATATTAACCTTGACCTCACCTTATATGTTTACCCTCGTCAACCCCTTTGAGCCTAAATATAGCCTTTCGTTTCATAACCCAAATCCCACAACCAACTTCAAATTGGAGTTATATACCATATATATATTACCTTCCATACCTTTGTTTGGAATGTTACTTGGGATTGAATGATGTTGTTGTGTTGCGGTTGCAATTTAGGCATATGAAAGTTTGAAAAGTAAAGAAAAAGAGTAGTGAAAAAAGAGATGAAAAAGAGAAAGCAAAAAGTAAAAGAAAACAAGAGAAAAAGAAGAAAAGAAAAAGAAAAAGGAAGTTGTAAATGTTGTGTATATAGTTCAATAAGCTTTGATTACTCCCCCCGATGATATATCTAATGCCTTTTTTGGAACTTGTTTTCCAATTTTGATATTGCCCGCATTTTCCCATTATCCCTAGTTTTCATTCCGAACACTTTGAATTCGTACATACATTCCTTCATTTCGTACCCTCGCCTAGCTTACATTATAACCCTATTAAAGTCCTATGTGATCTTAGGTTGATGTAATTTAAAAGTTGAAATAGTTTTGATAATCTGTGAAAATACATTTAACCTCTTTTAGTATGCGGTATCCTTTCATTGAGATTATAATTTTTCAATTTTTATAGTGTTCTTCATTTGTGACATGTGTGCGGCCTAGTTTCCATTTACATTTACTCTTTAACCCGCATGCTTCGTGTGTTACCTCCTTGTTTCGAGTGAATTCGCTTGATGAGTGCAATGCCCGTGAGGATTGAATGTATGCTTGCTTTGATTAGTATCCGTTTATTTAAGTTTTTGCCAAATCACACTTTGCATGTGCTCGCCCCCTCCCACATTTTAAGTTTCAATTCTATGAGGTGCATTCTATAATGTTAATGGTTTGGAATTTTATTTGAATTCATTCACTTTGCTAATAATTCGTATGAAATCCTTTTCGCCATTTTTGGGCTTATCGTATGTTGGGTTGGGCATATTTTGAGGAAATCATGTGATGTTTGTGGGTACCATCCCTGAAAACCCTCACGAGACGATACTAGTCCACTAGGGTGACCTAGGGATTTAACGGCTAATTGCATACGCTAAATGCAATCGAATCGCCCGCGAAAGTGGCCTTTTGCTTTGATACCATGCTTTTGTACTATCTCCTGCTTTTGGTTTGCTTGTAGTTCTTGTTGCATCCTATTTCATTGCTAGGGACTAGCAATGTGTAAGTTAGAGGGTGTGATAATACGTAAATGCTGCGTATTTTATCCTCCGAACGGACGCATTTCAGCCCCCTCGGGTATCTTATTCCCTATATTTAAGCCCGTTAACCAGACAACCTCGGTTTATATTGTTAACATGCTATGTGAGGTATAATTCGGCTTTTGTAGGTATTTAGATACCAAGTATGGGATTCGGATGCATTCCGGTGAAGTTTCGTACGCAATATCACGTTCAAGGGCATTTTTAGTCTTTTCACAGCTTGGGCACCTGGCCCAACATCTCCCCGAAAGTTATATCCCTCCTCGCTAGCTTCGCGTGGCCGCAAACGGTGCGCAATTCCGAATCCGTATGATGAAGTTACGGCAATTTTAGCGGAGGGAAAAACAAGGAAATTAAAAGAGGAAAAGCCAAAACAGGGGAAATTGCAGTCTGCCCTGCTTGATCAATCGATCGACCAAAAGGGTCGATCGATCAACCCTTCATTATTTTTCCACTATTTCAATGGTCGATCGATCGACCAAAGGGGTCGATCGATCGATCCCCTATTTTTTCTTCATATATTTTCTTTTCATTTTCTTTCTTCTTTTCTTTTAGTCCCACTTACTATATAAAGCAATTTTGTTGTAACAAGAACATATTCAGTAGATAAAATGATTTTAGGGTAGAATAGCTTAGGGTTTGGGTGATTTGGTTAGTTCTTCTTCATTTCTTCTTGGATTGACACACTTTTGGGCTTGTATGTTGACTATTCATTCACCCTCTCCATTAATATAGTTGTAATTCCTTATATTCTTTCTTTTTAGTGTAATTTCCATGATTTCTAAATTAGTTTACATACTTTGATTTACATGCTTCGTAGAATAGTTTTATCGCGTTTATTTACAAACATTCATTTATCGCGTTTTTAACATGCTTTCTAGCTAATTTAAATTAGGTTGTGTTTGAATCGAACTCACTCGAGTTGACGCATTGCTTTGCTTTGGTGATGATATTTACGGGTCTATTTCCGGTGCGTTGTCCTAGTTATTGCGCCTAGAAGATTTGACGGGGCCTATCATGTATGTCCCGTGCTTACGACCTTTCGTGCGCAATTTTTGGGATATTTGTTGACGCCAAAATCTTATTAGTCTTTTATGCGGATTTAGGGGCGTAACAACCCTTGGTTCAATTAACTGTCGAAATGAGACGTGTTATTAATAACTCGTCGACCCATGTAACCATTTTATACAAATTAACTCGGGTGAGGGATATTCGACGCAACCTATAGTTTTACTCGCTTTCATAATCTAGTTTCAATACATTGCCTAGATTAACATTTCCCTTTTTTTCATCTTTTCCTTTTTAGTTTGTAATCACCTTTTACACTTTTTTTTCGGAATATCAAACCTTATAAATTCTAGCAACTTGTCCCTGTGGATTTTTGATACCCGACTTACCGTTGTGCTTGCCTCGTAAGTGTAGTAGTAATTTAGGTTTGTTTGTATAGTCGCGGCGAGACGAAAACAACGACTGTGCACTTTACACGAGCACACTTCTCACGCGCTATCACATATTATTTGCCCCCATATTGTATCCACATTACCGGATTAGTGGTGCTTCCATTATCGGTGTTATCATCGTCGCCTAAGATGGCGATGACCTGCCCATTGGCGAAGAACTTCAGTATGTGATGAAGGGAAGAAGACACACCCTTTATATTATGGAGCTATGGTCGTCCAAGCAACATATTGAAACAAGTCGGGATGTCGATGACTTGGAATTAAATAATGGGATTTATAGGGATATCCTGTATTGTGAGCTTTATCGATCCCATCACTTCTCAACGAATATTATCATAAGCGCGCACCGCGGTAGAGGTTAGGGCAAGGTCTCTCACTTTTAGTCCCAAATAATTGAGGGTACTTAACGGTCAGACATTCAGAGCTGATCCATTATTGACAACGGAGAGCGGGACAATCTTTTCCATGACTTCAACAGAGATGTTGATAGCATAATTATGGTTTAGCCCAATCTTAGGGATTTATTCTTCGGAGAAAGAGAGCATTCTAGTAGAGGTTAGGGATCCAACCAGATTCACTACTTCTTCTAGTATGGTGGAAGAAGGGACTGTGGGTCCTGTGAGTAGCTTGATTAAGGCATTCTGGTGCAGATGGGAAGACATAAAGAGTCCCCACAGAGTGATGTTAGCTTGGGTCTTCTTTAATTGATCGATGATCTTTCTAGGAAGATTATAAAAACACCCTTTCCTCTGTCACTTATTGATGGTGACAGGTTTGGGGCTTGATAATGACTCCATAAACTGGTTATATGGTTCACAAACGAGGGGAAAAACCAAAACCCCATTTACTCATCGATCTCGGGTTGTACAACCACCTTATTGATTTCTCCTAGCAGATCCTCAAATGATATCATCCCGCATATGTTGACTATCGGATTGGTCTTTTCTGGACTTTGGTCTACACCTGAATCATCGAATTCGTCCCCCTATCCGATGGTAACAACATTATCTTTCCTTTAAGAGTCAATACATTCCACAACCTCAATGGCTTCTTACTATAAGTCCTCCCATTCGGCGGGGAGATATAAAAGTGAAGGGACTAGGAACCCTTGTAGTTTCAAAACATCAAATACTTTGGACATACTGTAAATATCATCGGTCTGTTGGAATAATTCTTCCATGATCTAGACGACATCATCTAGACTGACTTCATCGATTGGTACCACCCAATTATTTGACTCTCGAGCCCATTTTAGAGCTTATAAGAATAGTACACTTAATCTATGGCAGTCAACGGCCATCTGGGAGGGCAATTTCAGCCTAAACTCCAGGAGTTGGTTCAACACTTCTGATAATTCCATATCTTTACCTCTAGAATGGGTATGAACGTCAATGCATGCTCTGGTAAGTACTAGAAGGTCTTGATTGGAGAAGGTGTTAGGGTGTAGGAGAAATATGGGAACACTTGGAGAGGTTTAGGAGAGTATATGGGTACGATTATTGATTTTCTTAGTATGATCCGGGTAGATGGGTCAAACTCTAGGTCTTCTCCGAGAAATATGGCCTTTATAAGATTCGGGAGTGGATTGCGAATAATGTTTAGTTTAAGATTGTCTAGTGGGGCGATGACACCCCGATCAATCAGACTTTGGATCACGTTTCAGAGGTGGAAACATTGATCAATGGTATGGCTGACAGTTTGATGAAAGTCACAATGGGCATCTTAGGAAGTGAGTTTTGTAATGGATGAGGGTCCAATGGATTGATGAGGTTTCAGATTAAGAGGGCCCTATAAACTTTGGAGGTGACCCTTGACACACTTCCGATAGGAAGGGGAATGGACCTGCCAATTGGTAGTCTCGTGCAGATTTTTTTAGAAAAATGGTTGTAAAATGCAATCCGTTGATCCAAATTATGTGCAGGGCATATCGTTAGAAAGATAATTCAGAGCCTTTAAGAGTCCTTTATACCTCTTATGGGTTTAGGAGTTGACTTTGGGTCAAATGTGTCTCGGAAGTGCATGTTGATCCTTTGGACAAGAGATTTCGAACGAAAATGGATCGTTCGTCTACACGATAAATGAGAATCGTTCACGGGCGGACAATTGTAAAGGTTAGTAGATGTACTTAGACATTCACATTTGGGGAACGTACAATGGAATGCACCAAAAATATACTTCTCTTTCGAATATATATGAATCTAACTTTACCCAAAGTTCAGGGATAATTCCAACTCCATCAAGTACCTTAAGTGTTTGGTGAATCCATTTCTCTACTTCAACTGCACCAGGCTATCCAAAAATGCTGGAGCTTTTGTCTCACAAATTCCTTAAGGGCGTTCATCCTTTGAATTTCTTCTAAAAATTCATTATTCACAGGGGTGGAGGTATATTTTGTTGTCACTGGGTCAGGGTAATAAACTCTGGGAGACAACGTAGGATTCCTTCGTTGGTGGTAGTTGGATTTGGCATTTGTGGAATCAAATGTTCTTCTTGAGTTCCATTGGTGTAGTTGCTCGAGTAGTAACCATCTTATATAAATAATATTATAATAGATAAATTACAAATAAAGATACTGCAAATGACCCGTCATTTTATATCATATTAGACTTTCCAGTACATAGTTAACGCATAGAAAAGAAAGAAGAAAAAAATACACAGCCGTCAATTCTATTTACAACAAAAAAAAGAACAATAGAACTATTTGTTATGTTATGGTGGTGATCAGGGAATGAGGGTTGTCATCTACTTGCACACTTAAACATGTAGATATTATTTAATTACAGCCACATTTTGTGATTGTTTTAAGCCATTCGGGGAACTACTTGATCATATTCGGGATCAACGTCATCTTCAGAAGGATCGGAGTCATCATCTGAGGAGTCTACTGAATTAGTCGTATCGTTAGGAGTGAAGATAATAGTAATGGTAGAAAGAGGTCATAGTATATCGGGGAATCAAGAAGAGTCGTGGTAACTTCATTGGGTGGTACCATGTCCCATGCGAGATGGATCGTTTGTTGCATAAATTCAGGATCTTCGAAAAACTTTTTAGCTTGTCGGGTGGCTAAGCTTCTCCCATTAGACGACCAATGAGTAAACTGTGTTCAATTTCTGGAGTGGCAATTGCCCAGTCACGGTCGATGCTTCTGATATGTTGGCATAATTTGGCATATCCACCTTCTTTTACAGCTCGCTCAAAGCATTCGAGCGTCGAGTCATGAATGTCGAGATATATGCCGTCCCAAATATTCATTACTGCAAAACAGTATGAGTAACAAAATATAATAAGAAAATATTTAAAATAATAATCATATAAGACGGAGGCGAGATCCTCGTATTTGTCCCGTATAGGTATAAAACCCGGATATGCCCTGATACCATGCTGTCCCATCCGTGAGTTTTATGTTTTGATGATAAATAAGAATAAAATGAAATATTATAATGATTTTTGTGCAGTGGAATTTAAAATACTTTTAATATGGAGATGCCTAGCATCATTGTAAAACGTGACGACGGTGTGTGATACCGACTTAAACTAACTCGCAAGTTTCTAATTAAACCTTATTTAATTTGAATCTATTTTTAAATCAAATTAATTCAGCCCCTTAAACATGCAACTACGTGTGTGCGTGTGTCAAACCATAAATAAATCATGCGACACAAATTTCAGGAAAATCCCCAAAGGGAAAAACCTTTTTTTTCTAGAACTCTAACAAGTTTACAAGGCCATTGACTTACATATCATCTTGCTTTCGTCCACAAGAGTAATGCACGGTGTCTTTGTCAAACCTCCAAAGCAACGGCTAGAAATAAATCAGTAATAGTTCGCACGCAGCTATACCACAAGGACACGCAGTCTTCACGGTGTAGGTTATCCTCCCCACAAGAGTAACTTCATAGAGACTCTCTCCACAATAGCACGCAGCTCTCCGGTTGTAGAGTTCTCACCACAAAGAATAAACAAGGACAAAGTATGTTCTTGAACACCAAAAACAATTCACCAACGCATATAGAATTTTTGTGAATTGAAAAAAAAAAGGATTAAACCCTAAAAAAAGAAGCCAAAAGAATTATGCAGATTCGCAGTTTTCTGTTTTTTAAAACGCTGGGACTTCTTAATGAAAACGAAACCATTTAATGAGTATTTATACAAAATTGTGCCACCTCGAAATTAGAGCTCGTTCGAATGAGAAATAGGTGTCGCTCGAACGAAGGACGCGTGTCATTCAAACGACATCGTGCGACATACCAATCTCGCTCGAACGAGATGCTGATCTCTCTTGAAGGACCTGGGAGTCAAAATCGAGGTACGCTTCAACACTTAGAAAAAAAATACTCATTCTCAATTTTTGATGAAAAAGTTCGCTCCAACACTTAGAAAATATTTTGTAAAAACATCTCAAAACCTCTAAGTGGTTAGTTAAGGTATTTAAAACAAAACCTTACCAAAGTAAACTTCGCGGAGTCTTTTTGATGAAGAACTTGATTAATTCGGATCCGTCTTTGATGTAGATTGCTCTTGAATGCTCTTCGACGGTGTAGCGGTATATGACATAATACATTGATAACGGACTTATAAAAATATGTCCTTACAAATCTCCACCTATGTTTATGCCGCTACATAGATAAAAACATCCGAATTATCAAATACCAAAATTCCTATACAAATCTACCCTCCCATGAATCTCAAAACTAAAAAGGTACAGATTTGCAAGTTCTCAAACTTTTCTTCATCAAATCTCAAAGCTTTTCCCATCATGGGGTGCATCATAATGATATTCAATATTCGTACCTACACACATGAGATCAAGCAAAACCCCTCGTGACGCATCGAGTTTGAAATGATATAAGAATAAATCAATCAATATAATCAAATCTCCCCCATATTGCAAAAACTCTCCCATAACATGATAATTATTTCTCCCCCATTTTATGATGTCCCCAAATATACAGATAAGAAGAAATAATCAAAATATGGAGTGTCACGACAAAAGCATAGCAAACATGGATCAAACTACGTGCATGCAAAGGAGTATCTCAAAAACATTCACAGAGTATTTTTTATTTTTCAAATATTTCATACACAAATAAGATACCAAAAATCACACCATGGATATAAACTAAAAAAACCAAGTCATGGAAATGTAATGTATGGGTGTGAACACATTCGATTGGTAAATAAACTCAATCAATCATATGTGCACGATGCATACATGTACTCCTGACGAATGAACTTCAAAAGTATCCTTAGGTGTAAAAATTGTTGAATTTAGATGACATCGTCTTATGAAAATCAACAAATCAAAGTCAAAGTGATTTCCACCCTAATAACGTCTTAAACTATGTAGCACTTTTTTTTCAAGACTTTCAAGGACGTGCAAACCCATTTAAATTCCATCTAAAATCCCTCATATATATTTTATTTTAGAGGTGTATAAACTAAATTCTCAAACTTTGGAGAATTGGTGCAAAAACCTAATTGGCCCATAATTGGCATGAATTTCTTTTTATTGTCGTTAAATTTTTAGGGCTCTTTGGACCTCGGATAATAAAAATTCCTCAATTTTTTAGGTCCAATTTAAACGGTGGCTTAATCACAAAGGATAGATGAGTACCTTTCGTATTCCTTCACCGTTTTCAAATAAAATACACGAACTCACAAACGGCTCTTACATGCATAACTTTTATCAAGTTTTATCGTGCTTGGTTCATTTTAAGGACATGATTGAAGTGAAAACACACAACCAACATGTGATAATACAAGCACAATAATCAAACAAATCCGTGCACGTGTGCAATAAAGGAAATCACGAGTCAAATATGTAGGAAGTAGTACTTAATTACATCTTAATGACTCCAAACATTATAAAGCACATGGGTGAATTGAACTATTGTTTCAAAACACTATCAAACAGTCACATGACAAAAATAGAATGATGTCGTGACTCGGTCATCCTAAGTGTCCATCCATTAACAGTGCAAACAAAAAGCAAAAATCTTTTTGGATTTTTTCAAAAAATTATCAAAATAAATATTTTTGTATTTTTTCAAATTATATTAAAAAATGGAAAACATACAAAAATGATACATACTACCAATAGGAAAACAATATCATCATGAAAAAATATCCTATGCTAGTAAACAAGTCAGACCTCAATCGTTAGGTGCAGAGTGGTTTTCCAAAGGTGGTGCCAACTTATGAAAAACCTCCATAAAGTTTTGTTAAGTTTTGACTTGAAGCACCTTATACTCTTGACTCATTTGAGTCTGTATTGTATAAATGTTCATCTAGTTTGGAAATTGTGACAAAATTGTGTCAATCCTAGAAACCAAAGAACCTCATAATTTGCTCTTCGTTTTATTCCTCTTGCTGGACTGATCTAGATACTTTTACCAACACTCACACACAATAGAATTGCATTCATTCTATCCATATTGCATATAATTGTGTGTATATATGTTAAGTGTGTTTAAATCCCTTAAATTGATTTTTTAACATTTTTTGGGAATTTTATAAACTTTTAAAATAAGGTTTTTATTAATTAAAATTTGGTTTTAAAAGTTTTGGGGTCATTCTGCTATTATGGATTGTTGGTTATATTGACTGAAAGTTCCCTTGGGTAGAATCCGAAAGCGACAGAGACTTCAGGGTGCGTTTGTAATTATTTTTGGATGCGCGTTTGTTAACCTCTTTTTGCCCAACATCTGTTACATCCTTATTGGTTGAATGTGTGTTTCTTCAAAGAGAGTAAACCAGCGATTGTTAACAGCCCTTGGATCATTTTAATCAACGATCTGCATGCGCTCTTACATAAACCATGTGAACCTCATTTGAGCCAATCAGGAGAGTGATAATCACCGCGTATCTTTAACCCTTGGATCAGAGTCAATAAACCTTGACTCAATCTGAGCCATTGATTTTGAACCAAAGTCTCAAATCTTCTCAGCCCCCTATAAAAGGAACCCTTCTCTCAGCCATCTGAGACTTTTGCCATTTCGTCCTTTCCAGAGAGAGAAAGAGAGTAGAGAGAGAAGAGAGAAAAGAGAGAAACCATAGAAAATAGTGAGAAAGAGTTAGAAACCCTAACCCTAACCCTAAATCGTCCAACACCTTTTTTCAAACCCTAACCTCTTTTCAAAACCAGTATATACCAAACACAACCTTGAGTGTTTGAGAGTTTGAGAGTTGGTTTGATTAGTTGTTTGATGCTGTAACCTCTTCGTTCTTAGATCTTGTGTCCAATTTAAGCATTTCACTTAGATCTAAGTTTCTGCTTCATATAAATATTAGATCTGAGCATTTTATGTTACATTTCACTTAGATCTGCATATTTTGGTTCTCGTCTTGAGAAATCTACTGTTGATTATTTTCAGTAAATGTTTTTAACTTCGAAATCAACAATAACATTTTATGTTTCTAGTTCTTGTAAAACAAAACCTTTGACCTAGTTTGGAATCGCACTTGGTGATTTTCAATCTCAAAAATATTTTCAAAACCTGAGATTGATTAAGATCTTGATACGTCTTCTGAGCAAGATAGCCGTGGATTCTGGGATTTGTACAAAGGTCAAATAAGGTTAAGATTTATAAAGAAGAGAAAAATAGGAAAACACAGCATATAGATCTTATATGTAATTTGATATAACTGTTTGTATAAATCAGTGTGTGTGTGCATGCATGTGTTAGAAAGCACCTTCACAAACACTATCACTCTACCACACTAAAAGTGTTGGTAATAAGATCTCAAGAACAAGAGTCGGCGTAAGGAACTTGAACAAATTGAAAGTTAGCAAACTGGGAGAACAACATCAATAATCAGAACTGCAGAGAAGTTATAAGGACACCAGTGGGTACATTCCTAAACTTGTATAGGTCTAAGTTGTGTGCATGTTTGTTATATAGTTTGTAACTGTTATAATTTGTTTTAGTGAAATTTTTTGTTACTCCGTAGAGGGAGTCGTGGATGTTTTCTCAATTGGGTGAGGTTTAACCACATAAAAAATCCTTGTTCTTATTCTTTCTACATATCCTCATCTAATTCCTGGTTGTACTGAGTTTAAAGTTTTTTAAACTGATTTATTAAACCTGTTAACCAATCTTGAACAAATCCCGTACATATTTTTGTTAAATGCTTCTTGTGATTAATTTGTTTTGGTTTTAAGAAAAGAGTTTCTTCAAAAAACTGTTCGGAGTTACTTAAATAGTTTAATTTTATATTAAACGGATTTAGTAATAATATTTCATGACTAAAAACTTAACTTGCTCACCTAGATGTACAAGCTCTCTCATTTAGTCTCCAGGAGCATGTAAAGTATCATGTGTGGGTGCATGTGTGGCAGAAACACGTGTAGTAGCAAAACGTGACACATGTCCCAACTTAAAACAAAATTTCCTAAGGTGTCCTCTCGTTTTACAATGGGAACAAACATATATAGGCCTAGGAACACCTCTCTCAAAAACTCTAGGACGCGCTCTCCTAATAGGAATGGGACGCCTAGGTGTGTTAGGGCGAGACTCACATGAATCTAACACTAAAGTGGGAACCGGCTCGGGTGCTAATTGGGAAGTAGAAGCATCGTTATGACTTATTCCTAACTTCTCACCACTACCCAAAATAGGATTGAGAACCATCTTTTCAACCTTCTTAGATGCGTTCTCTAAGGGGACTTTGACCTCCCGGGCACGTTCGAGATCACTCTCGAGTTAGGATACACGTATCGTCAGACTAGACACTGTATTGGTCAAATCACACTTCTCCCTACCTAAAGCAATCAACTGCTCGCTCAAACTCACTTTCACCTTCTCAAGTTGACTTTCTTTGGCATCAAACTCACTCAAAGCCTCAATCTCTCTATCCAAATCCCTCATCCTAAGACTTAACTTTTTATTCAATTTTTTAGTCTTTAAGGTGTCGACATATAAATCTCGAAACGCAATTTGGAGCTCACTTTCATCTCCACTTTCACACTCACCTTCACCCTCACTTGAAACACTCAAATCATCCTCATCGGGGGTCTCACGAGAACTAGTCCCCTCACCTCCATCCAAACTAGGTGTGCTAACCTGACTGGGTAAAAACCCGACACACATACCGTGATCTTTTTCATCACCCTAATAAAAAACCTCCATGTCGCTATCACTAAGTGTGGAAGGCATAGCCACTTTCTTTCCCTCTCTCCTAAGTCTAGTGGCACACTTATACGCCTTATGCCCTTTACCCCCACACTAAAAACATGTCAAATTTTCCAAATTTCCCTCACTCTCCTTTTCTTTTTCTCTCTCCTTCTCTTCCTCACCGCTTTCTTTGGCCTTTTTTATTTTTCTTATTGGAAGAATTATTTTTGTTCATGTTGAGAAATTTTTAAACATTTTTCGCAATCAAAGCCATATCTTTAAAATCAAAATTATCCTCAGAATCGGACTCACAAACTTTTTCTTTCTTTTTCTTAAAATGAGTCTTTAAAGCAACACCATTATCCTTAGCCTTAATTGTTTGGGAAAACATGTCAATATCATAGGTTTGAAGATCTCCTACAATTTCTTCCTACTTAGGTGATTTCAAATTTCCCAAAGAGTTCAAAATAGTGACTTTTGGAATAAAGCATTTTGGGAGAGATCTCAAAAAAATTTTAACGACACGCATGTTATCAATCACCTCACCCAAATTAAAACTGGTGTTTATAGTGTCCGACAAACGTGCATAAAAATTATCAAAGCATTCGGACTCAGACATGGTGATAGTCTCAAATTGGTTGGCCAAATTTTGTAATTTTGATTCTTTAACCGCGTTCGTACCCTCATGTGTCAATTTCAAAACATTCCAAGCCTCTTTAGACGTGGTACACGTCATAATTCGGCGAAACTCATCAGGATTGACAGCTCCACAAATAGCACTCAGTCCACGAAAATTAAAATTCGACATTTCAAAACCGTTCTCAGTCCAATCTGACACAGGTTTTAAAAAAGTGATATTATCAACGGTGACAGTGGGAGGAGTCCATCCATTTTCGCAAAGCAACCAAACACGCTCATCAATAACTTTTAAACTAGATTTCATGCGAGCTTTCCAATAGGCATAATTGTTCCCATAAAAAATAGGCACCTTATTAAATGAACGTTCCATTGGAAAAATTACGATTTTTCAACCATTTTTTTCAAAAAAAATCAATATCACACAAATTTGCGGAAAATAGGAATACGTGATAAATTAGCGCAATCGGCTCTGATACCAATTTGTAAAATGTGACGACGGTGTGTGATACCTATTTAAACTAATTCGCAAGTTTCCAATTAAACCTATTTAATTAGAGTCTATTTTTCAACCAATTAATTCAGCCCCTTAAACATGCAACTACGTGTGTGCGTGTGTCAAACCATAAATAAAGCATGCGACAAAAATTTTAAGAAAAATCTCCGAAGGAAAAAACCTTTTTATTTCTAGAACTCGGACAAGTTTACATGACCATTAACTTACATATCATCTTGCTTTCGTTCATAAGAGTAACACACGGTGTCTTCGTCAAATCTCGAAAGCAACGGCTAAAAATACATCAATAATGGTTCGCACGCATCTATACCACAAGGACACGCAGTCCTAGACACACAGTCTTCATGATGTAGGTTATCCTCCCCATAAGAGGAACTTTATATAGACTTCCTCCACAATATCATGCAGCTCTCCGATCGTAGAGTTCTCCCCACAAAGAATAAACAAGGGCAAAGTGTGTTCTTGAACACCAAAAACAATTCACCAAAGCATATGGGATTTTTATGAATTGAAAACAAAAAGGTATTAAACGCTAAAAGAAGAAGTCAAAAGAATTCTGCAGATTCGCAGTTTTCTGTCTTTCATAACGCTGGGACTTCTTAATGAAAATGAAACCATTTAATGAGTATTTATATAAAATTGTGCCGCCTCGGTATTAGAGCTCGTTCGAACGAGAAACAAGTGTCGCTCGAACGAAGGACGCGTGTCGTTCAAATGACATCGCACGACATACCAATCTGGCTCAAACGAGATGCTGATCTCGCTTGAACGACCTGGGCATCAAAATCGAGGTACGCTTCAACGCTTAGAAAAAATACTTATTCTCAATTTTTGACGAAAAATTCCGCTCCAATACTTAGAAAATATTTTGTAAAAATATCCCAAAAGCTCTAAGTACAAAGTTAAGGTATTTAAAACAAAAACTTACCAAAATAAACTTCGCGGGGTCTTTTTGATGAAGAACTTGATTAATTCGAATCCGTCTTTGATGTAGATTGCTCTTCGACGGTGTAGCGGTATATGACATAATACATTGATAACAGACTTATAAAAATATGTCCTTACAATCATATTACATATCGGAGTCTGAAAAAAAAGTACAATATTATTCGTTCATGCCATACAAAAATTTAAAGCTTCAAATAAACACTCGGGATTCATAAGAGTTGATAAGTTACAGTGTAGATGTTCCAATTGGGACTACCATCCTTGTCTGTCACTGCCTACACATACATAACTGGGAATAATTACGGGGGTAGAAAAGAATAAAAGTTTGAAGGCGCGGGCGGTAACTGGTCTTCTTCAGATTCGTCGTCCATCTAGAATAAAAATAGTTATGTAGACATGCCAACTAGATAATTTTTATTTCTATACAAGATATGGAAGATGATAAGGTGTTAGAAAAATGATGAAAGTAAATTATAGAAATTATACATGTTAAAACAAAATGAAATATTATAGGACTCTCACGGGTATACTCAAGTCTACTCAAACATAAATGAATAATATGGTGAAGATAGTTGGATAAAAAGAGTATCAAGTTATTGTGATCATGGTGCAAATTATAACACAATAACCCATAAATTATCGGTTATAAGGCTTCAACAGCGTAAACATACTGCTATAATATCACTCAAGGCATAAAATACACTTTAACAGGAAATCCCAATAATCGGGGAATACTAAAATATAGCTCAGCACACTTAGCTAGAGTGGCAGTCATATGTATGTAGCAAGTAATCAAAACTAGGCACTCAATATCTAAATCCTACAGGCCAATTAGACTTATCGTGGTATACTGGGGTCTAATCCCTGAATTGTAAGGTATACTACATGGGGTTTTACTAATAAGGACAATAAATTGCAGGGTTATATAAAATTATTCATAATAGGTTGAAGGGTTATACCACAACGAAGAGTAAAGAGGTTTAGCGGTTCGGGTATAATGGTTTATTGTCTTCGAGAATAATCAAGAATATCAGGGGAATCAATTATACAATAAATTTGAACTATTCAAAGGAGTTTTGAATTAGGAGTTTAAAATTATCGCAAAGTGATATACAGTAATTAAAAAAACATAAGCTTAAATTGTCTAATATTGAAATTTAAATCACCTATATTGAGTTTTATGAATTTCGGTTAGTTGTTCGGCTAATTTGTTGGGTAGATTGGATAGTTTGAAATCATAACAAGTGTAAGTAGGTCATATAGGTTCAAAACAATGTTTATGTGATGCAGTAGGATGTAATTACAAACGAGATTTCAGTGAAAATTTAACTAAGAGGGTATAAAGTATAAATTTTAAATATTTTTAAATAAATGTTTTTTCCTTATTCTATTAGGATATAAAGTTAAAGACAGAAGGTAAAGTAGGTATATTTATACTCAAGTAATTATAGAAAAAGTTTGGGAAAGTTTTTAAACACTTGAAAAAGTGGACAAGGGGTTATGTGTAAACATAAAAGTTATTTTTTGAATTCAAAACTTATTTTCTTGAGAAAACACTTTCCTGGAATCCAAACATGGTGATGTGAAATACCAATTTGTTCAGAATAAAAAAAATATAATATTGAAAAAATATCAGAATTTTTTTATTAGAGACGCGTCTTTACGCGCTCAGTCAAATGTGTAACGTGCTTTATTTGACTTTTACTTGCACGCGTATAGGCCAGTCACCTTCAACCACTCAACATTTTGACTTTAGTGTTTCAAAACTTTGACCTTGATTTCAAAATGTTTTAGAATTCCCTTTAATTTAATTCCTGAATGAAAGTTCCCTAATTTTTAAAGAGGAATCTAACCATATTGGTATAAAGATTTTTGGTGGGCTGAATCAAGCTATTAAATTTCCTTAAAAATGGTGTAATTTTGACCAAACAGAATTGATTGAAACCTATGAATATAATTTTGGCATCCTAAAGGTTTTATTCTATATTAAAAATTGGGAAGATTAAACTTGATTTGAGGGATTTTGGTGGAGTAAAACCTGCGAATTTATTTTCTGAAATTTTCGGGGCCGAAAACTTCAACCCATGATTTGACGTATCAAAAGCCATTTTTTGTTCAATTAAACATTACACCTAGGTTCCTGAGAACCTAAGATCAACTTACCTCACTTTGAAACTGTTTCAAAGTCAAGGAAGAAGAATCCACCATTGAAGCTCAAGCTTTAATGGTGATTTCTGCTTTTTGAGCTATGTCAGTGCGTATACACATCAACTTTTACATGTAAACACATATATCTAATTTATGGTTATGAAAAAATATAAACGCATGCAAGAAACAAGAACCCTTACATAAAATTATAGAAATATAAAAACTCTCAAAAGTTTACATCGAAATTGCACTCAACTGGGATGAGTTTTTACTAAGGTAAGAAGGGGCATTTATAGGGTTTGAGAGGGAAGTTGATTGGTTATTTTAGAGGTGGAGTTTGGGTTGATTTACACAGGTTTGAATTGTTGTTTCATTGGATGTAAAAAGGTTACCATAAGTTACCCACATGGTACAACCTATGATGATTGTCCAGTTAGTGCCATGTCACCAGGGGGTGTAGGGTAAACAAGTTGGGCTTTAAGTTTAGGTCCTTAGATAGTTTTCAAATAGATTTTAAGGTATTTAGTTTATTTTTTCAATTTTAGGGACTTTTGTATAATTATACAAACCTAATAGATTGGGTTATAAAAATCCTATCAAATATATGTCCTCAGGTCAAACTTTGAGGAATGTTGGGATCAAATAGGTATAGAAATTTGTAAAGTATCCTAATTTTACTTATAAGGGAATTTCGGTAATTTAGTAAGATTTTAGGGTTTTGCTTAGAAAGTTGTCTATTTAATTTACTAAAGGCTAATTTAAGACGTGTTGTTACACTCCAGACCCTAAGACACTAGAACATAGAATGCTCTGATACTAACTGTGACATCTCGTAAAATTTATAAATTGATTGATTAGCTCTAAACATAAATAATATGAGAGTAGAAAAAATTAGTAACATTCAAAGCATGACTAAACTAGTTAAAATGATATAGATTCTAACAGTGCTACGATAAAAAATATACGATTCAACTCATTATGAAACACAAAATCTAACACATAAATATAAATAACTCATATAAAACAACGTATAATTTGTGAATAATTAAATCTGACACCAATATATATAATCCCTAATACAAAATTCGACTCAAAACTGAATACATAAAAATGAAGTCTTAATAACTGAAAGGAAGTGCTAAAAATGAAAGTGAGCTAAGAGCTCGACACCTACATCCTAGGAATATATAATGAAACTGGAACTGGGTGTTGGAGATATCTCCAACTATGAATGATCAGGTGTGAGATGGCAGTTGTGGCCTAGGACTTATCAAAATAGTTCCACAAATAAGATTAAACCTAACAAGTCTACAATGCATAAGAATATAACTACATTTAAGCCACAATAATAAAATTCATGATATATGAGAGCCGTTTTCTCTCTAGCCAACCCTAACCCTAGCTAGGGTTTGCATGGCTTTCCTACCTTCTCCTATTGTAGGAGAAGGTATGCAACCCCTCCATCAGAATGCTTCTTCTTCTTTCCTTTCAAAAGCCTCTCCTAATCTTCATAACCACGTCCAATATGCTCCAAAACCAAAATCTTTTGCTGATGTTGTTTGTTCCCAAAACACGCCTCAAACCATTCTTTAACCCATAACTTCTTATAAAGGTGAACCCGCTATTATGTATGAGGATTCCAGTATTCAAGAATTGGCTGCACCATTCAAATACACCTTGGTTGGAAAGTTCACCCATGGTCGACCTTCGGTGGATGATATTCGAAAGTTTTTCTGTTCTCTAAACCTTAAAGCCTTTGCTCATATAGGATTAATTGACCACAAACATGTTTTGATCCGTCTTGACCATGAAGAAGACTTCCATCATATATGGCTTAAAGACACTTGGTTCATACATGGTTTCCCTATGCGATCCTTCAAATGGGATACAGATTTTCATCCAAATAAGGAATCATCAATTGTTCCTGCTTGGATTTTACTTCCTCTCCTCCCTATTCATTTGTATAATATGAGTGCTATGTTCTCTATTGGACAAGTAGTAGGGAGGCCTCTCAAGATTGATGGTGCGACTGGTTCAATTTCTAGACCAAGTGTTGCTAGGTTGTGTGTGGAAGTTGATTTAAAAAAAACATTGCGTTCAAGGGTATGGATTGGCAATAAGGATAAAGATTTTGGATTCTAGAAACCTATAGTATGTGAAGATTTACCCCCTTTTTGTTATTTTTGTGGTAAGAAAGGTCATGATCAAGGTCAATGTCATTTCAAGAAGGTTTCGAAAGCTTAGAAGAATAGGATGAGTAACAAGGAAAGTCAGAGAGGGAAGCAAAATCAAAAAGAGTATACAAAAGAATGGGTAGCTAGATCGTTTGAGAAAACTACAGTAGAAAGAGAATTGAAGAAAGAAGAAGGAGAGATCTTGGAGAAAAATCATTCCAGCCCCACAAGAGTAAGACAAACTTTGATTTCAAATTTTTTCAAAAAACATGAAATGTTGGTGGAGTTGAGGCCTATTGTAGAAGATCATTTAAATGTGCAAACTCCTAGAAAGGAGTTCCTTACTAATGTTCCAGAAGTAGAAGCCATCTGTGATACAGGTGATACCTTCTGTATGCCTATTTCAGAACTAGTTGAGGTTGCTGCAGATAATTGTATTGAGCCTATGGTTGGGGTAATAGACAAGACCTGTAATGTTGAGGAATTTGTCCAAGCAAACCAGGAAGATGTTATTCAAAAAAGGTTTGGGGTAGGCAGTACATCTGCTGAGAGAGAGCAGATGGATGGGTTTACAACAGTTTTAAGGAAGAGAAAGTCTCCAATCTTGAAGGGACTCACTAATATTAGAATATTAAGGTCTAACTCAAACTCCAAAAACACTAATAAGTCCAAATGATTGAAGCTATGATCTGGAATGTTCGGGTAATTTCTAAGAAAGGTGCAATGAGGAGAATAAGAAGACTCAATAAAATTCATAGGCTGCAAGTAATGGTCATTTTAGAGCCTAAGCAGGAATTGGGGAAAATTCAAAGTTTTATGATCAAATTAGGTTTTGCATCTAACAAATCTAATATTAATAGTAAAATTTGGTGCTTTTTCAAGGAAGGGGTGGAATGGGATCTCATATCAGATATGCCGCAGTGTATAACTATGAATGTTAAACTCAATGGTGTTGTTCAGTCTGTCCAATGTAGCTTTGTTTATGCTAGCTGCATCAGACTTGAAAGAAGAGTCCTGTGGGAGCATTTGTCAGATATCTGTATTGATACAGCTTGGATGATTTGTGGGGACTTCAACATTATATCTAATCAGGAAGAGAAGGCTGGTGGTAATAGTATTAATATTGGAGCTATGCTCGAGTTCATTGAGTGCATTGAAGGAAATGGGCTAGTAGACTTGGGTTATAAAGGTTCGAAATTCACATGGCACAATAAGAGAAGTGGAGGGAGCAGTATTTGGTGCAGGCTTGATAGAGTTTTAATGAATCAACAGTGTATAGATTGCGGCATTAAATGGGAAGTAAACCATCTCAATCGCAGTATGTCTGATCACAATCCCCTATTATTATCCGGTAACTTAATTAACCATCAGATTCCAAGAACCTTTGTATTCCTTAAATTTTGGACTGAGAAAGATCCCTGCATTAAAATTGTGGAAGAAACCTGGAAGGAAGTGGAGTGCTCTAACCCTATAGTAGCTATATCCCTCAAACTCAAAGCTATTAGAGGAAAAGTTAGCAGGTGGAGTAGATACTATTATGGGGATATTTTCCAGGCTGCTAGGCATGCTGAAGACTTACTCTTGCAAGCTGAAATTACTTATGAGAATGATCCCTCTGAGTTTAATAGAGAGGCTCTTTCCCAGGTCACTGCTTCCCATAATCATTGTCTCAAAATAAAATATGAATTCTGGTCGCAAAAAGCAAATGAGAGATGGGGTCAAGATGGGGATAGGAACACTGCCTATTTTCATAAGTGTGTAAAAAATAAGCAGAGACGATTAGCTATTGATAAGATAAAGAAGGATGATGGTACGTGGATACATACAAAAGAGGAGATAAAAGATGAAGCAATTGATCATTTTTCTGCAGTTTTTCGATCAGATGAGGTTGTGAATCCAGAAGGGGAACATGAACTGCTTAGACATATTCCACAAACCATAAGTGAAGACATGAACAAAGCTTTGATTGTGTGGCCAGATATGGAGGAGGTGGAACAAGCTATAAAAGGTCTAAGTTCTTCTAGCAGTCCAGGTGTTAATGGCTCCCTGGGTACTTCTTTAATTTTTTGGGGGGTATTATAAAATTTGATGTGTTGAAGGCAGTCCATAGTTTCTTTGCAGGCGCTATCCTTCCAAAAATTTCAATAACTACCAAAATTGGGTTGATCCCAAAGACTTTAAACCCTCAATCGTTTAATGAGTTCAGACCTATAAGTATGCAAAATTTTATCAACAAAATCTTCTCAAAGATTTTAAATGACAGGCTTTCAAAGTTTTTGAATCAAATAATCTCTCCAGCTCAATCAGGCTTCATCAAAGGCAGGTCCATTACAGAAAATGTTTTGTTGGCTCAAGAATGTCTTTCTCGTCTTCATCACAAGAATTTTGGAGGTAATATCATCCTTAAATTGGACATGAGTAAGGCATATGATAGGGTTTCTTGGCTGTTTCTAATAAAGGTTATGCGAAGAATGGGGTTCTACGAGATATGGCTGGATTATATTTGGAGGATTATCTCTAATGCATGGTTCACTATAATGATTAATGGAGAGAATTCTGGATTTTTCAAATCTTCAAGAGGATTACGGCAAGGGGACCCCTTATCCCCTAGTCTATTCATTATGATGGAAGATGTCCTATCCAAAAACCTTGAATTCTTGCTAACTAACTCAAATTTTGTGGGGTATAAATGCCAATTGGCAACCCTAGATTTAATCATTTGTCTTTTGCAGATGACATTATCATTTTTAGCTCAGGCGCTTTGAAGGAAGTGAAGAAGATTATGAGGGTGTTAAGACTCTATGAGCAGGTGTCTGGTCAACTAATAAATACAAGTAAGAGCAATGTCATGGCTTCGAAGCAGATTATTCTCAGAGCTCTCAATAAAATCAAGGAAGCTTCTGGTATGCAACTGAAGTCTGATCCTATAAAGTACTTAGGCTGCCCTATTTTCAGTGGAAGGAAAAAGAGTATTTATTTTATAGAGATGGTGTAGAATATAAAGAATAGAATTCAAGGTTGGAAGTCTAAATGTTTGAGCCTTGGAGGAAAGGTTGTTCTCATTAACTCAGTGCTCTCTTCCATGTATCTGTACAAGCTATCTGCATTGAATCCTCCAAAAGCAATTCTCAATAAAATTTCTGCTATTATTGCAAAATTTTTTGGAGTAACAGCTTTGGAGAGTCTCGGCATCATTGGTGTGGCTGGGGGGAAATAGCTAAGCCTATAACTGAAGGTGGGTTGAGAATCAGAAATATATATGATGTTCATTCGGCCCTGAGTATGAAATTATGGTGGAATTTTAGACAGCAAATATCTATTTGGGCAAAATTCATGATGGCAGTTTATTGTAGGAATCAGCATCCTTGTTCAGCTTCTATGAGAGGGTCATCTCAGACTTGGAATTGTATGTGCAATGTGAGGGAGAAAGCTGAAGATCAAATGATGTGGATTATTGGAGAAGGAAATATCAATATAGCAAAGGACAACTGGGATGTTCCTGAATGTAAACTATCAAATGTGGTAGAAGCTGGTCAGATTAAAGAATTCTGGAACCAAGGTAAAATATGGGAAAAAGAGAAGTTAGAGCAGGTATTCAACACTGCGATCACTTATAAAGTGTTAAAATTCGATGAAATAATGCCTATTTCTTTTGATACTCTGATTTGGAAACCTTCAAGTACAGGATCTTTCTCTATAACCTCTGCGTGGAACATTTGCAGGCAGTCAAGTCCATCTAGTTTGAGTTCGAAGTTTATCTGGCATAAACATCTTCCCATAAAGATGGATGTCCTTATGTGGAAGATGTTGAATAATCTTCTTGCTACCGATGACAAGATCAAAGCTATTGGTTTTAGAGGGCCTTCAAAATGCTGCTGTTATCAAAAGCCTAAAGAAGAAGATGTTGATCATATTTTTTAGGCTGGAGAAATTTTTTCTGCAATATGGGATAAAGTAACTAGAGAATATGGGATTACTAGAATAAGAGGTGGAGGTGTGCGAAACCAGCTTTTTCAATGGTGGATTCATGGGGTTAAGATAGATCATTTTGCTAGCAGAGTGGTGCCATCAATTGTATGTTGGTATTTATGGTGCTATAGAAATAAATGTCGATATGATGATTGCTCTCCTAGTGTGGCTTCAATTTTGGTCCTCATTAAAAATGAAATTTCCTGAAGGGCAGTTCCTCGTATGGAGCATGGTAAAAAAGATATAATGTTTATAAAGTGGAATCCTCCTATAAATGGCTTTTTGAAGCTAAATGTTGATGGGAGTGCTATAGGGAATCCTGGGGAGGGAGGAGGAGGTGGCGTGCTTAGGAATCAATCAGGAGATATGGTATGGGCTTTTCATGCTCATTTTGGAGTGGTGTCTAATATGGAAGCTGAAGCTTTGGCATTACTAAAAGGCCTTGAACTCCTCTTAGACTTAATTGGTTATGACCTGTTGATAGAAAGTGATTCAGAGGCCTTAGTTACCATCATCAATTGTCATAGAAAGCCTTCATCGAAAATAAGTTGGGATATTCATAAAATCAGGAGCTTAATGGATTTGATGAAGATAAAAATTGTTCATGTTTATAGAGAGGCGAATCAAGTGGCTGATTTTCTCGCCAAGCTAGGAGTCTTAAATGACTTCCCAAAGCATCTCAAAGGTCTTCTAGTAGTGGATAAATGGAGTCTCCCATCCATCAGACATGTATAGTGGGCATTGGTGTTCTATTTTATCATTAGGGGGTCTTAGTCTATTTCTAATTTGCTCCCTATATTATGGCTCTGTAAGGGATCTATTCTGTAAAGATCCTCATTTATGTTTTCTTCTTTTTTCAAGTTCACTGTTCCCTTTGGATGTAAGCCATTTAGAAGAGGCAAGGTCTTCTATATATTGCAAATAAACCTTTTAAATTAAAAAAAAATTAATAATAATAAAATTCATCTTCCACCAATATTTAAGTTCATTTTAACTTATCCCAGCCTAAATAAGCATGCGATTTTGATCCCAAAGTTGATTGAGGCCGATATTACATAATTGCATATTGTACTCAAATGCTCGTTACCTTTAATATCTTCCAAGTTATAATTACAGGAATACGTCTGTAAGATAATCATAACATACAATAATAGGAAAATAACATAATATGATATCCAAGTTAGTATGTCCCATTCACATCAAAATCATATGGCATTTGATCAAGCCCGAAAATAAAAGTGCAAAGGCATATCCTTAATACATTCGGGGATAACTCGTAAATGCATAGCTATATGACATCCCTAACCTGTAACCTCAAAACAGCATCGAAAGGTAATTACTACGTCATCATAACAAATGTGTGTCCTATACACAAGGCTATATAAGAGGAACTGGTCCCATTGGCCCAACTCAGTGGATGAGTACCTCAATATTTTTTATGAGGGTAAATAGGATCTAGGTAAAGCCCATCTTAATATATGAGATACCAAGCACGGTCAATATTGTACGTGCTTTATGAAATCCCTCCTAGTAGGTTACCCACGAGCACACACACACACACACACACACACACTGGTATCATTACACATAATTCAATCGATTCAGTAATAAACTCTTTACTAAGGTCATCAAAGTGGTCTGTTTTATTCCCGAGTATTATACACATTAAATGTTAATTGATTATGATAATTTTACTATACTCAATTATGATAGTTTACCCTTGAAATACTAGGGTTCTTAAATATAAAAATCAAACTCCAATCCTAATAATTATTAACTATTTTTATCTTATAAAAAGTTCCCAAAACTAACCTACCATGGGAACCCCTTGCATAACTCCCCAAATTACCCACACTATGCTTAGACCCAGGGTCGAATCAATCCAACGACCCTAGTGGGGGTGGGTTGTCACACCTGGCTCCACTTAACCTACTAATATATAATATATCCACCCTCGAAGATATGATTCAACCATATCCAAATTTTCATAATATATTAAAGTAGATTCATTAATAATATACAACAATATTAGATTTTATACGTAAATTCACTTAGCTAAACATGAAAGTCTACTAGTATATTATAGCATAAATTGTACTTTAAACAAAAGTACCAAACATATGTAAATACACAATATCCTCAATATATAACCCTCAAAATAAGACAATAGGTGTTTTACAAATCTCTCGACTCTAAATTCGAACCGAGACTAGCAATGGACATCCCAATAATGAAATTTTAAACATACACTACATTAGGCAATTACCTAGTGAATGTAATCACCCACACACGGTTCACTATCAATACATACATGGTAAAATAATTAAATATGCAGAATTTATGATAACTTCAAGACAAAAATTACACAGTTTAGTTGGCCATGATGGGGACTTATATCACACAACTCCATGGCCTTAAAGCACGAATCTCCCAGCTTAAGCCCTAATTTGGTCACCTATTAGAGAATTTACCATCAATCACATTTGCATACTAATATGCAATTCAAACACATATGTACACTCACCTCAGGATTTATAAATACTATTTACTTTCCCAATCGGTCTCCTTCCTCCCTGACCTTAAATTTTCCTATCAATTAACAAATTTTAATATTCAGAGAATGGAGAATAGATAAAATTTCAGAACGTATAACTCATATCTCAGGCATTTAACATTGTTCATTCTCTAATCCTAATCATTTACACATAATCATTTCATAAAAATCAAGTGACATAAATATATACGAATTATAATTATATTTTAACATCATTCAGAACTCTAACATAACCATAAGGAACAATGCCAAGAAATGCATTAACAAAATAAGACCAGCACCAAATTTTGTTAGGACAACACCTCTATTTCGAATTCAAAAATTCATCTAGACCAAACTACAATGAATTAAGGGCTTATCTTTGGGGAAAATAAATATTAATGACTCTAGTTTATAAACCAACTTGAATTTCCTCAATTGAATTAACAATTTTGGAGATATTTATATTTTAGTACAATAGGGTCAGACTGCGAAAATAACAGCCCTTATTTTTCGGTAAATTTTACAAATGAATCATTACTAATTGGGAACTAATTAAATGTTTTACCATAATTGGTTCAAAATGTTTTTTAATATGGTTTGATATGAAATTTGAATCACCTAAAAATAATCTATCTATACAATAGGATATATTCGAGTTTTAGTAATAGGTGTAAAATCTGTTCAACATCAGTTTTTACATATGCACGAATTTTGTAAAATAAATTTCTCCCACTAAAAATTACAAATCAAATGATTACAAATTCAAATTACTCTAAACACATAGTATTAACATATCTCATTTTATTATATTTTAATAAAATCATTTAGATCACGAAATCAGACTATAAACTCCTATATTTTTCATGGACATGTTTCGATTTTTTGAAACTTCAACCAACACTACTACTTTCAATTACATCCATGGCTAAAACAAATCCTAATCATACACAACATTTTTATAACTAATTTAAACATAATTAACAAGTATCAAAAAAAATAATTCACATAAACAAAACAAAACCCCTATTTACACCCACACATACACACAAATAAGAATTCTTGCTTCTAACTCATTTATTGCTATTGAACCGAAATTATATCACTTAAACATAGTTGATAGTACGAAAACCAGATCATAATTGCATCTAGTTTAAATTTTTTAAATAATTCTACTCAAAACCCATCTTTGTACACACTAATGCACACAAAACACATACACATACACATAACTTTAGTTTTCATACAAAGAATCCATGGATTCACCTCAAATTTAACTATGTTGGACAAAAGAAAATGAGGATTAAAAATAATTAACATACCAATAAGTTTCTACACAAATTTCTTAAGAATAAACCTCCAGCTAGCTTCTCTTTAAGACTCTAAGTAGGAAATTTTCTAGGTGTTGAATGAATGAGAAAATTTCACCCGATTAAGAATTTCTAAACATGTCCTCAACTATATAATTCACCACCCAAGTTTCATAAATTAGACATACCACCACATAAATTTTCTTTAAGTAATTAAATATAGGTCCTTTAATATTTCAAACTAAAGCACGTAATCATATAAATTAAATGCTAATCATGCCAATTAATATAAATCATTTTAATTAACTAATGACTTAGAAAAATGAATATAAAACGCAATACCCCGGGACGAGATGTCACAATCTCTTACCCTTATTTAATTTCATCCCAAAAATTAGGAACACTACACCACAACCCAATAATGGTCATGACACAAGGGTCACGGTATATGATCGTGACCAGGCGGTCATGGCCCAGGATAGTGACCATAGTCAAACCTCGCATGACAAGGGACATGACCAAGCTAAAGGGTGACATCCAATGTATATGATCACGGCCTTAGACTGTGACCATGGGGGTTACGTCCATGGTCCGTGACTAATCCATGACCAACTGGGCGTCAAACTCCCCCCAAATGTTGGTCAAGGTCCAAGATCGTGACCAGGTGTGTGACAATATAAGATTTTTAGTCATGTTTGGTCACTATATTGGGACATGACCATTTTGAAATAGTCATCGTGGTGGTCACGGCCCTAAGTCGTGACCAACCTACCATGACCATTTATTTTTTACATGCCACACAAAATGGTCATGGTCCAAGACCAAAACCATGTTGTTGATTTGTAAAAAAATGGTCATGGTAGGTTGGTCACAGCCTAGGTCCATGACCACGTCTTATATATATAAACAACCACGATCTTTATTTAATTTCACGTGAACTCTTTCTCTTTATACACTTCTCTCTCTCTCTCTCTCTCTCTCTTCGGCGAATGAAGCTCTTCCAACGACCCTCAGTCTTTAGTTAAGGTATCCTCCGTTGACCCTCAATATTTATTTTCTAATGACGCATATAATGTTTGTGCATTGTATGTGTACTATATGTGTATATGTGTGTGTATATGTATGTGTATGCATATGTATGCGTGGGTTAAAATCCCTAAATACCCAAATTTCATTTTTTACAAAATTAATTACATAGGCACGCCTGTAGTTATGCGCGTGTGTGTGTAACTATGGTGTGTGCACGCATGCTTATATAACAAATTTCATATAAAATGCGAACCTATAAGATGCACACTGCACTGGTATTGAAATTCAATTAGGAATTATAATTGAATTTGCATTTTATAGAGTTAGAACTCAATTATTTGGTCATTATGTGAAAATTATTTAGAGTTTCATTAGAATACTAAATAATGTTTGTGGTGTAGTGTGTGAAATATGTTAGAAACTACGTGTGACTGGTTTGTGCAGTGCTTGAATGTGTGGAACTATACAATGTAGAAGTTGTGTGTGTGTAGTGCGTGAATGTGCATGTCATGTAGAGTGTGTGGAAAAAGTAAAAAAAATTGTAAAAATTGTCCAACACGTGAATTATAATTTTCTAGTTGTAATTTAGGGGAAAATTTAAGCAATCGATACACCAAAAGTTGGGACTCCACTGTATGTCTAATTCAAGAGTATAGAGATATTTAGTGGTTGGTTGACTGTCTAAAAAATAGGGGGTTGAGTGAGATGATTAGTAAATTAGTGGTGCAAGTTTAATAAGAGGTAATTCCAAACATCTCTTTATCTTTTTGGTTATATTCCTTATTAAGTGTCTTTAAGAGAAATATTTGTTAGGATTATAAATATAGGCCTTTCCACATATCTTCGCAGCTAACTTATCAATATTAGCAAGTTGATAATGGAGATTGAGAGGGATTATTACGATTTTTATGTGAGTGTTGTATGAGTCTTCCTATGTGTTTACATCAAATTTGATTAATTTCATCTGTAAAACTTGAATTTCTTTCCTCAATCAGCATTCTAATAGGAAACCTTCTTATAACTTTGATTGTGTAAACTTTTTTAGCTCAACAAACTCATTCTAAAGTTCAATCTTGATTTTCCATTGGATATTAAAAATTTTGAAATATTCACACCATTGAATGGTAATAATGCAAAATTAATCGAGAAGAAGTTGAACTCACTAGTGAAATATGGCTCAAAATTCTTAATGATTCTTAATGAATGTAGTATAGTCTCAACTCAATGTCAAATGAACCTTATACATCTAATATTAGTGGTCATCTACATGTTACCTTCCTCACATTTTTGGGCTCTTATATTTATAGAATCATAAGTCATCATGTCTCATTTCACCACCCTCAGTCTCCTTTCTCTTTGACATATAACTATGATTTGAGGATATTGATCAACGCACAATAAGACAAGTGGAGGTAGGTAGTGGTTTTCAAGGTACTAATGAAATGGATATGAAAATTAGTTTTGTGCACATTCATGCACACAGTTCTAATTTACATATGTTCGCATAAGACTCATATGTGAAAATACTAAAATGTTGTAATTGGATTTTAAACCCTAAAGTTCAAAAACTTAAATTGGATCTCAAACCCTAAAGTTAAAATAAGATAAACTTAAATTAGATAGGTTGAAAAACATTAACTAGTAAATGATTTATTAGAGTCATTACTTATAGGACTCATATTCATACCATCATATATTTTTCTCAGGAAAAATGAGGCATGGTTATAATCACTGGCAATCAGAGTACGAGAGGTTGAAATTGGACTGTACTTATACCTCTTTTATTAGTGAGAACCATTTAGAGGTTACTCCTATTTAAAGTATGGGAGTAAGAAGATTGAATAGTTTAACTACCTTGAAAATCATGGAATTCATCTCCAATAAGAGTACATGTTCATTCGCATTTTATTTTACCTACTAGAAAGCTGGAATAATAGAGAATATATTCCACATACATAATCCTAATGTATCCCTGACCTTGCTTACGCTGTTAGATAAGGCAAAAAAAAAATCACTTGTTGTGGAAACAACTCGTACAGGGAGCATTGACCAAGACTATGGTGTCTCATGACATATGCATGTTAAATTGGTTCTTGAAAATAAGTGGAAGAAGATGTGATTTCTAATTCATGTCATGAACATCTATACATCAATCATACATACGTTTCCTCTTAGTTGTCCATGTGCAAAAATCCATAAGTTTTTAAAAAATAATTCCTAATGGATGGAGATCAGACATATTGAACATATTTTAAGTCTTATTATGAGAATGTATATACATATATATAGTTATAAACATGATCAGTTAGTTATAATTTCATTTTATTATAATGATTTTATCACTTTTTTTATTATAGATAATGTCGAGCGGCAATGGACAGAATGTACCAAGTGATGAGGTGACACCCCAACAAGGATTCTCATCTCCTACACCCCAATAAGAATTATCATCCACACATAGTGAGCAATTCTCTACTCCACCATTGGTTCAGTCCATTAATCTTTCTACGAGTAGGCAACAAACCCACGAGACTCCAAAGTCCCCAACCACCGCTCCCTAAACCTCATGAGCAAATGAGAAGAATCCTATTAGGTTCTCCCTTCTCGAGAATAATCCCGCTGGAGATAAAAATGACCTCAAGATATTTAAATCCTAAAGTTTGTAGCTTTGGAAAATGAATGTGGGAGTTGGGATAGCAGATAAATAGAAATCAGTTGTCAAGCCATCAAAGATGACATTTATGACCAACTCTGCAAGCATTTTTCATTCCCCAACTGTTCAAAGCAAAAGGTTCCTTCATGGGTTGTTGAGCAGCTGAGAACATATTGGAGAAACCTTTGGCGAAGATATTACCTGAAGGGGGCATCGCGCTCTGACATTTTGGCTCTGAGAAATAAAGTTCCATCGAATGTTAAAATATCGATTGACCATAAAAATATTTTTTAGAAAATGAGGCGAGACAAAAACTGGTCCAGAGGGAGAAAAATAAACAAAATAGAACAAAAAAGTTGATATCCATAAGATGAGGTCTAAATCATATGAATATTTGAAGAGTGAATGGTCAGATAGGACAAAGGGTAGTCCAGATGCCGATAAAAAACCTAATCGGGACAACTTGTATGTGCATGCTCGGCGAGAGAAAGATAATAAATTTTCACCACACTTGGCTCCGACTCTAGTGATTATGACCATTTATTTGTTTCTATATATACATGTCATATAAAATAATGTTAAAATATAAGACTAAATATAATTTCACGCTACATGAATCGATCGATGTCATTAGCAATTAACTCGATTCAAGCCCTTATGATGACATTGAAAATAATGCCCTAACCTAGACCTTTGGAACTGACGAAAGAGGGAGGATGAGAGGTTTCGGATCACATATGCCGAAAACAAAATTAAAGAACACTACACCTCTCGTAGATGTGCTCTATTCTTTCAAAAATTACATCTCGAGACAAGAGGAAAGTAAGTCTAAGATAGATGGGGATGTTCGAAAGTTTAAGAGTAACTTGATAGTGTTGATGAATGAAATCGATCACCTTGTCTCCTTATTTATTCAAGGTTTTTGGCCCCCGAAGCCTCCTCAAGGTTTCCCCTATCCTCCCTCTCAAGGTTTTCCCTCCCAAATGTTGCCTCCTTTAACATTACCCTCCCCAGTGCCTTTCCCCGCCACAGTCTTTGGATCATCGTCATCCACTCATGGTGACTATGGAGAGTAGTACTATTTTAGGAACTTGACCAATAACATGAATATTTGCACGTGTACACTTGTTTCTTTACTTTTTAAAACTCCTGTTCACAATGGCCCTTTGCAAATGGGTGAGGCTCAAATATCTGTAGATGAAGTGTACAACGATTGCCAACAAATGCATGTGCACATAGATAGTGAAGAAGGGAACAATGAAAATTATGAAAATTGTTTTATCACTTGGCTAATTTATTTTTTGTTCAAGCTAAGGCCATGAACACTTTTTAACAATTTGTAATATTTGAGAATGAGTTGTAATATTTTGTTTATTTAAGTTATTTTAATTGTTTTCATTTGAGTTTAAGTTGTGTTGAATAATTTGATTGAATTATAACTTGTGTGTTCTTATATGCAACATGTCCTTTGTTCCAACCAATTAATACAACTGAATTGAATTGTAAAAATTATTTAATGGATTTCCCAAAATAAAAAGAGTGGATGAGGGAGAGTAATCGAATATCTAATAATTATGTAAAAGGCATTCAAGAATATATTAAATACGCATATAGAAATCTCAAAAATGATAAGATTATGTGTCCGTGCACCCGTTGTATGAACGAAAAACATAAGCCTTTAGAAGACGTTGAATTTCATTTACTAAGGGGGGGAATTTAGCAAGACTATAAGAAATGGACATATTATAGTGAAAAGAATGTAACTTATGTTCCGAAAGAACTACCGACATCTGACCACATAACGGAACCCCACCGAGTGGAAGCGGTACATGATTCGCCAACACATCGTCCTTTGACCGACCTAATTGAATATGCTTACGCAGTACACCACCATCAAAATGACCAACCTATGGATACATATAATGTGCCTTATGACAAGTTGATGTTAAATTATCAAAAGATCAAAAATATAAATAGTTGAAAGCCAACGCGGATAAACTATTGTATAAAGATTACGATGAAGATCACTCGGTATTATATGCTATGATTGGCTTGAATAATTTCAAGATTTAATTTGGTTTATTGGGAAATAACGTGACCGTAATTCTTAAGGGTTAAAGACATTTTCTCAAAAGATAACACATTACCAGACAATTATCCTAGCATGAAGAAGAGCTTAAAGGGTTTGGGTTTGAAGTAAAAAACTATTCATGCATGCAAGTATGATTGCATATTGTACTGTAATGGTCATGGAGAAAAAGATGAGTGTCCTTTATATAGTGAGCCTAGATATCTGGGTTTTGATAATGGAAAAGACAAGACTATATCCTGGTGTTGAGGTATTTTACCCACAGGCCACAATTAAAACGGTTTTTCATTGTATCGTGGATAATAGAGGCCATGAAATGGCATGCTCGATGAGAGGTGGGTAAGAATCTCATGCATCATTCGATTGATTCACTCATTTGACAACTATCAAACACACGACACCATGAATTTACAAAGGAACCGAGAAGTGTCCGTCTTGCATTATCAACCGATGGGTTTAACCCTTTCCGTAATTTAATCACTAATTGGAGTTATTGGACAGTTCTCATGGCGCCTTTAAGTCTCCCTCCACCAACACTGTGCATGAGAAATTAGTTCACATTATTATCTTTATTGATACTTATGACGAAGGCTCCCGTTGATGATATTAATATATTCCTATCCCCATTAATTGAAGAACTTAAAGAGTTATGGGACAAGGGCATGATGACATTTGGCTCTCATAAGGGTGAAGAGTTCACACTCAAAGCATTGGTGATGTAGGCGATCCACGCCTTCCTGCTTATGGGATCTTATTCAGTTGCAAAGTTTATGGTTATTATGGATGTCCCATATATGGGTAGGAAACTGAAGCCGATTGGTTACATCATAGTGGTAAGATGAGTTATATGGGTCATCGTAGATTCATGCCAACCAGTCACCCTTTTAAAAGTGACTAGTCTAACTTCTTACTCGTTGATAACAAGCGTAGGACAAGACCTATTCGGCTTTCTGGTTAGTAAATTGAGGAGAATGTGAAGGTTGCAACTGCGGGGAATGCGTATGTAGGCAAACACCCTCAGTTTTTAAACCAAAAGCGTAAAGCTAGGGCGGATCCGAACTTAGTAAAATAAAGGCATGGTCAAGACGATCAATGTTTCATGACTTGTGGTATTGGAAAGATCACCATGTAAGAGATATAATTGAAGTGATTCACGTGGAAAAGAATGTTGCAAAACGTCTGATAGGAACATGTCTGGGTGGATCTTATTCAAAAGGTGATAAGCGAGCGCATTACGATCTACAGAAGATAAAAATAAAGAAGAAATTATGGTTATAAAATGATCCTATAATAGGAAGAATTTCAATCCCCAACTTCTTTCACTTTGACTACTAGTGAGAAAAATATCCTCCTAGACACGTTCAACTTCAAAACTTCGACCGATTTTCCCGATAATTGGTACATGTTAGTAAGCTACTAAACAAATGACCTGAACTAGTGCAATTCTCATGACTAACATGTCATCATCCAATTAATCCCTCTGTTGTTTAGGTATTGCTTCTCTGAGCACAAAGATCTTCGTCGGGAAATTATATAAATAAGTTGGTCCTTTACCTTACTTTGTGCAAAAGTGGTAAATAGACGGCACATTATAGCTACAAAATTAATTTTAGTCGGGGCAATTTGTGTATTAGAGAAATATTTTCCATCGTCATTCTTCAATATCAACATCTAACTGCTTTTGCATTTATGTGATAAGGATTTTTTGCGTGGTCCCATTAGGTATCGCTAGATGTATCCTTTCGAGCACTTGATGAAAACATTCTGGGATTACGTTAAGTATACACGGTATCTTGGAGGATCAATTGCTGAAGATTACGTAACTGTCGAATCATCTCTATATGCTCGGGAATATATGCTAGAACAAGAGTTGATAAGGTGTAATCCTCATGGAGAATGCGTGATCAAGGAACATGAAGATTTTGAGGATGAATTGCCTTTTGGTAACCCTAAAGAGGTGAGACTCACGAATCTATAATGCGAGCAAGCAACTCATAAAGTCTTCGAAATGAATTTAAAAATTGGAGAGAGCAAGTAGCATCAAAATTAACTGAATTATTCTTGCTGGATAATATATATTTTATATATTATGATCTAAACTCTACGATTTACCTTTAGGGAGTAGGAGAACAAAATTGCCCAAAATAAGAGGAGAAATTGCACGATGAATGATTTTAGGGCATGGATACAATAAAGATAATTTCCACCTCTTATGTTTGTCGGGTATTTATTCATGTGTGGTAAAAACCTTCCATAATATAAATTCATTAATAAATGCAACTTCTAAAAAGAGGTCATGTTGTAAACGCAAGGTTCGTATGGGCAGTTCGTATATTAGGTTACGCACATAGAAATTCAAATTTTAACAAAATTTTATATTGATTAGCAATTAGGTGTGTAAGAAATATAATGTCCAAATTAAATTTTCCAATCACACAAGCAAACCAAACATTCGAAGAGATAAGGAAAATATCTTTCAGGCGAAATCGAGTATTCAACACTGTAAAGAGTTTGACAAATTCTAATCGACTTACAAACTACTTACCTCCACTAAGAATAATGCGCAAGGTCTTAAAATCTTCTACATGATGTGATGCAGTTCATCACCACCCACAGGAAGCAGTCTTCCCTTAGTATCCACCGATTATCCTCAAGATTGCGAAATCCAATCTTCTTCAGTCGTAGAGTTGTAACGCCACAAAAATCATCCATAGAGCAAATCTCTACAAGGGTTTGATGTAGGTATGGAAACTAGGTTTTTCATAAACTCAACAAATCATATATGGAATGTGTGATTTGGAAAAGCAAAGTGTTTTTCTAAAACATAAAGATGTAAACTTTTGGTTCAAATATTAGGAATTCCTTTTTACCAAAAGTAACAAAGTAGGATTTTATAACAAGAACATAAATTTTGAGGAGGCCGCCTCGTTCGAACAAAAATGGCGTCTCTTTCGAATGAAAACACCAGTTTCGTTCTAATGAGATCTGTCCTCGTTCGAACAACATCTCATTTTTGTTCGAACGACCTTCCAATGTGATTTGGAAAAGCAAAGTGTTTTTCTAAAACATAAAGATGTAAACTTTTGGTTCAGATATTGGGAATTCCTTTTTGCCAAAAGTCTTGAGAAAATCTCAACAAAACAGGTTTTTATAACAAAAACATAAATTTCGAGGAGGTCGCCTCGTTCGAACAAAAATGGTGTCTCTTTCGAATGAAAACACCAGTTTCGTTCTAATGAGATATGTCCTCATTCGAACAACATCTCATTTTTGTTCGAACGACCTTCCAATAAAGTGTACCTGTTAGACAAAGGATTCTCGTTCGATGGTCGTTCGAAGCTCGTTCCAACGAGAACCAACTTTTGTTCTAACAATACCGTAATCTCGTTGTAATAAGATAAAAAACAATATTTTTCAAATCCATTTTATTAAAAATCCTTGATTTAAAATGTAAACATCCTAGAATATAATGTATATGAGAAATCAAAACCACAAGTCATATACCTCCATTAAAGTGTTAGTGACAAGTTTGAAAACGATGCTTGGTCACTAACATATCTTTGAATGATCGTGGAGGCAAAGCGGATGTAGTGTTCAGTTTGAAACTTCGGTTTGTAATGAGATATGCAAAAAATAGAAAAAACCCTAAGCTATGATAAATTATATAATCTTGTTCTTATAAATGTATCTTTAAAGCTTGCACGCCTAGTAAAAGGTCCTAAATTTCTTGTGAAAGAGTTTAAAAAATTTCGCACCAACGGTTGTGATTTCGTTTCGTATCCATTTAAGGAAAAGATTTTGGCGCAAAACAACAAAATTTCAATTTCTGCCTTTACTATTTGTGTCCTAGAAAAAGTGATAAAAATCTAAAAGATACGATGCTAACCTATTATGGAATTGTTTAATAAATCCTGGAACTTGATTATTTAGATTTCACAAAAATTATAGTCTATTGTGACTAGGTGTTGGTGGAGGACACTACGAATGCTTGTAAAGTTGTTATGACTTTAAACTTATCATGGTAGATTTATCAAAGATAAGGAGTAAAGATTTCATAGTTGACGAGCCGTTTATTTGTTCCTTTCATAACAAAAGGAAGGTATTCTACTCAAAGTGCATAAGAGATGGCAATTGGTCTATTGTTGTGCATGTAGCAAAGGGTATGACTACTCAAGAAGACGCATTAAAGGCTCCTAAAGAGTTCGAGTCTGCTCTTGATGACAACCTTAATTTAAAGGATCTTTTAGTTGATTTAGAGGAATATTGAGTATTAAAATATTATTTTATCCTTGACAATCCTTTTTGTATCCTATTATATTGGCCCTTGACAATCCTATTTGCATCCAAGTTGCATACTATTTATGAATGTTTAATATGATTTATGAATTAACTAGAATGGCTTGGGACCAATGTAACTCAAGGAACTGACCGCGTAGTCACGGGACGCCCAATTTAAGAATATGACTATAATTTGTAAATATCTAGACTTAGTCTTAAAAACATTCCGCTAGATGAAAAAATAGAAAGACAACCCCCAAATGTCCCCGTAAAGGGCACGAATACCTTGCACGGAACCAATATTACTCATAAGAACTGATAGCATAGTCACAGAACACCCAGTATGAGAATATGAGTAAAATTTTCAAATATCTAGACTCAGGCTTAAAAACATGCCGCTGGAGGCGGAAAATCCAAAATAACCCCCAAACGGCCCCGTAAGGGGAATGAACACCTCGCACGGGACCAATGTAACTCGTAGGTACTGGCTGCATAGTTACGGGATGCCCAGTTTGATAATATGACTAAAAAATTTAAATATCTAGTGCCGCTAGAGGGAGAAAACCCCAAATAATCCCAAATGGCCTCGTAAGAGACACGTACACCTCACAGGATTTTTGGTTTGAGAATATAACTAAAATTTGTAAATATCTAGACTTAAGATTAAAAATATGCCACTAGAATGAGAAAACCCAAAATAATCTCGTAAGGGGACAAACACCTCACACGGGACCAATGTAACTCGTAAAAATTGATCCCGTAGCCACGGGACTCCCGGTTTGAGAATACGACTAAAATTTGCAAATATATACTCTTAAAAGCATGTCGCTATAGGGCAAAAACCCAAAATAACCCCCAAACGGCTCTGTAAGATGCACGAACATCTCGCACGGGATCAATATAACTCGTATGAACTGATCGCGTAGTCACTGAATACTCGGTTTGGAAATATGATAAAAAATTGCAAATATCTAGACTAAGGCTTAAAAACACGCCGCTAGAGGCCGAGTATTCAAAACAACCCCCAAACGGCCCCGTAAGAGGCATGAACACCTTGCACGGGACCAATGTAACTCATAGGAACTAACTGCATTGTCATGGAACTCTCGATTTGACAATATGACTAAAATTTTCAAATAATTATACTTAGGCTTAAAAACATCTCGCTAGAGGGAAAAAACCCAAAATAACACTCAAACGGTCCCGTAAGGGGCACGAACACCTTGCACAAGACCAATGTACCTTGTACAAACTGAACGCATAGTCACGAGATGCCCAGTTTGAGAATATGACTAAAATTTGAAAATATTTAGACTTAGTCTTAACAACATTCCACTAGAGGGAGAAAATCCAAAATAACCCCCAAAGGACCCCGTAAGAGGCACGAACACCTCGCATTGGCCCAATGTAACTCGTAGGAACTAACTGCGTTGTCATGGGACTCCCGATTTGAGAATATGAATAAAATTTGCAAATATTTAGGGATAGGCTTAAAAACATGCCTCTAGAGGGAAAAAACTCAAAACAGTCTCCAAACGGCCGCATAAGATGCACGAACACCTCGCTCGGGACCAATATAGCTCGTCGGAACAAATCACGTAGTCACGGGACCCCCGATTTGAGAATATGATGAAAATTTACAAATATTTTTTAGTATGATTTCTGAATTAAATAGGATGGCACGGTGATTTACTTTGAATTTTCAACTCCACGGTTAAAATATTGCTTAGTTGTATATGAATTGATTGCTAAATACAGGTCTTTTCTTGGGAGCTACCTAAAAATATTTTTTTAGTAAATGGATATGGTTATGAATTAAATCCGTGACCCCCAATTTTTGTAAAAAGAAAATAAAAACTTAGTCAAGATACAAATGCGTGAACCCCCACTTTTATAAAAAAAAAATAAACAAAAATATGGTCATGGTTCAAGACTGTTACCATGTGTTTATTTTTTTTTTTTAAATTGGGGTGATGAATTTGGGCCATGGACCATTTTAAACAGTGTCCCACACTTGATCACGGTCGAGGACCATGACCATGGGGTCACGGCTACGGTCCATGACCCAATTTGAACATCACTCCACCAATGGGGTCACATGCCAAGTCCGTGACCATGGGGTCACAACCCATGTCCGAGACTATAAAGCCAGATATTGTCCTACGGAGGAGACCGTGACTCTCATTCATCCGTGACCACATTTTTTTGTCACAAAAAAAATGGTCATGGACCTCAGCTGTGACCCGAGAGTCTGGTCACGGTCGAGGTCCATGACCATCATCGATATATGGTGTAGTGAAACACTTACCAAATAAGTGAGGATAAGTCCATCGCATATCTTTCTCCATCTCCCATGTTGCCTCCTTGCTGGATTGACTACGCTACAACATTTTACTAAAGGGATATTCTTATTCCTTACCACTTTATCTTTCCTCGCTAAGATCTCTACTCGTTGCTTAATGTAAGATAAGTCATTCTGTGGCTCGATCGATTGTTCCTTTGACACATGGCTCGGGCCCTTCAAATAGTTGTGAAGCATCGAGACATAAAATGCACTATGAAACTTATCTAAAAATGATGGTAACTTCAACCTATATGCAACCTCATCTACACATCTCACAATATCATATGGTTCAATGTACCTTAGGCTTAGCTTCTTTTTCTTCCCAGAACGAAGTACCCATTTCCATCGTGAAACTTATAAGAAAACCCAACCTCCTACCTCAAATTCAAGCTTCTGATGGCCATTATCGTCATTGATTTTTTGTCGACTTTGGGATAATTTCATTTTTTTGTACTACCTTTATCTTTTCCACTATTTCATCAATTAATTCCGATCTCAATAGTTTTTGTTTACCCACCCATTTCTAACACAATGGGGTACAACACTTCCTATCGTATAAAGGTTTGTAAGGTTCCATGTCATTACTCGACTGTAAGCTATTATCATAGGCAAACTCTACCAAATCTAAATTCTCGTCCCATCTCCCCACAAAATCAAGAACACATGCTATCAACAATTCCTCTAATATTTAAATTGTCCTATCTGTTTGTCCATCAATCTACAAGTGAAAACTTATACTCATATTCAGTTTGGAGTCCATAACTGAATGAAAACTCAGTCAAAATGGGAAATAAATTTTGGATCTCTATTTGATACAATGCTCATCGGCGCCCTATGAAACCTCACGATCTCATTAATATACAACAATGCATATCTTTCTATGGTGTACATGGATTTCGTCACCAAAGGGCGGGTCAATTTAGTTAATCGGACCACAATCACCCAAATAAAATAAAATCCATGCTAAGATCTCGGAAGACTCACCACGAAGTCCATGGAGATGTTCTTCCACTTCCACTCTGGTATCAATAATGGTTTTAACAGCCCTGTCGATTTATGATGTTCCCCTTTTACCTGCTAATAAGTCAGACACCTCGCTACAAATTTAGCAATCTCTATATTTATTCCCTATCACCAATAAAAATCTCATAGGCCCCTATACATCATTGTACACCCCAGGTGCATGTCATAGGTATAATAATGGGCCTCATCAAAGATTTTTCTCCTCAGGCCCAATTCTTAAAACAAAATATACCATCATCTCTCCACTACATGTCACTAATATATTCAAGCAATAGAGGTCTTATATGAATATTGGCTAATAAATCCCCTTGTGAATAAAATGAAAACTCTACTCCTATCAACTTCAACTCATTCAGTAACCCTACACGAAAAAACTGGCTACAAGATAGTCTCCTCGTATTCTTTTTACTCAAAGCATCGATAACCACATTCTCTTCTCCCGAGTGATGATGAATCGTGCAATCATAATCCTTAATTATCTCTAACAACCTCTGTTGTCTTAAGTTCAGATCTAGATGACTAAATAAGTATTTTAGACTCTAATGGTCTGAAAAGATATCATAATAAATCCCATACAAATAGTAATGTCATAGCTTCAAGGTGTACACAATTGCAGCTAACACCAAGTCATGTACCGAATAATTCTTCTCGTGAACATTCAACTGCCAATAAGCATAAGTTATCACTTTCCATTTTGCATCAACATGCAGCCCAACCCTTGGTGAGATGCATCGCTATAAATAACATAACTCTCGCTCCCTGATGGAAAAGTAAGTATTGATTTCATCGTCAACTTATCCTTCAATAAATGAAAGCTAGCCTCGCACTCATTAGTCCAACTCCACTTAACATCCTTGCATGTCCGAGTGGTCAGTGTCATTGAGTTAGAGGAAAAACCCTTAATGAACTTTCAATAAGTCCCAGAAAATTGTGGATCTCAGAGGCGTTTGTTGGCATCTCCGACTAAATCTTAAATAATCCTCGTGTTCTACCCTACTCCTTTAGTAATATATATATCAACGATAAATACAATCACAAAGACATCTACAAACTCTTTCAACGCTCGATTTATCATGTCAATAAAGATCATTGGTGCGTTGGTGACTTTAAAAGGCATGAGAATAAACTCCTACTGTCCATACCTCTTGTGAAAAGCAGTCTTCGACATATCACTATCCTTCACCCTCAGTTGATGGTAACCCGATCACAGGTATATATTCAAAAAGACTGTAGCTCCTTGAAATTGATCAAATAAATCACCAATCCTCGGCAATGGGTACCTATTCTTGATAGTTACCCAATTTCACTGTCGATAATCGATACAGAGGAGCCGCATCATGCCATTTTCTTTTTAACAAATAGCACATGTTCACCTCACAGATTCATACTCAAGCGAATAAATCCCTAATCAAGCAACTCTTGTAACTCTAACTTCAATTCCTTCAAATCTACAGATTCTATACGATAATGTGTAATTGAATTCGGTTTGGTTCCTGGGATCAACTGAATCTCAAAATCCACTTCCCATATTTGTGCTAGTCCTGATAATTCCTCTGAAAATACAATGACAAACTCTCCACAATAGGGACATTAATCACCCTTCCTTCCCTTCCCACATCGTATCACGTATGTGGTCTAAGTTCCCTTTATAACCCCTTAGTAACAATCTACGTGCCTTAATATCTGAAATTAAACACCGAGAAATTAATTTTCAATTGCCAATAAATATAATCTCATCACCCCGGTAGATGAAATACTACCTCCTTGCTAAAACATTCAACAAAGGCATGGTAGGTAGATAACCAATCCATTACCAAAATAATATCAAAGTCTAAGATGTCTAAATGTATCAAATCGACATGTAACTCTTGTTCACTCATCACTATACTATAATATCTATATACATCACCAACTACATTCACCTCACCCATTGGGGTGGAAACAGACAAATGCACATCTAATAAAGATAAGGATCTACCCAATAATGCACCAAATGTAAAGGAAACAAATGAGTGTGTATCCTATAAATCAATAAGTAGATGGGCATCTTCATAGGAAACAAAAATGATACCTTCAATAATATTCAGTGTCCACTGAGGATCTCTCTGGCTCATAGAAAAAAACTTAAGTCTGGGTTTGTGATTGTCCTATAAACCCTTAGCCTCTACCCCAGATGTCCATATTTTAGTCCTACTGCTAGGACCAATGCTGCCAATAGAAGGTGCTAGTGCACTCAAATAATCTGCTCTCCGATGTCTAGGCTGACCACACTGATAGCGCACTCTAGTAGCCATACTCACACAATCTCTCGAAAAGCAACTGAATGGACACAATTAAAATATGTCAGTACTTTTTACGTAGGACAATCTCTCGCTATGTATCTTGGCTGATGATAATTATAACAAGTTTGCTCATTCTGAGATCCGCCTATGGACTCCTGTTGTTGTCTCCCGCCACTATAACCTCAGCCCTAAGATCCCCCCTGAAGATTTCCATGACGTTTGTGGTTGAGGTCTCCCACTCCACTGCCTAGAGGAATAAAAACTATCCTACACGTTTGGAGCCTTTTTGTTTCCCTAAGCTCTTGTGCTTCAGTTCGCTGAGACTCATCCATCATCATACGATCCACCATATCAGCGTAACTGCTCAACTTTAGAATTAGAATTTTATTCTTCAAACACTTTCGTAACCCATTTTTAAACTTTCTACATTTCTTAACCTCAGTATCCATTAACTTTGGTATAAAATGAGATACGGCTATGAATTTATCCTCGTATTCTGTCATTAACATATTCCTCCGCGTCAAATTAATAAACTTTATAGTTCTCTTAGCTATGTACTGGGAAGGAAGATATTCTCATTAAAGAGAAGAACAAATATGTCCCACCAAATGCCAATTATATCAAGGCGGGTCCTCATTATCTCCCACCAAAGCTTTAATACATTAGTCAACTTATGCCTACTCAAATTCACCTTCTCCCTTTCTGGTATGTCCATCACCCTAAAAATCATCTCGATATTCCTTTGCCAGTTATCTACGATAAGGGGATCTGTGTAACCCGTAAATTAAGGAGGTTTCATCCTTAAAAATAAATTATACACAGTAATCCCACTCCTTTGCCCTTGAAGTCTATGAAAATAGGTAATCGTGGATGTCATCATCTATTGTGCCTCGCCTCATGGAGGTACTACCTGTTCTTGCCTCTATTTTACCTATAGACAACACATTTTAGGACTCCCTAAATCTCTCCTTAGGTCCCTAACACCTCCCCATTTCACTACAAATCCTAGGTCATACTCCGAGTACCAATCTAGAGGACATCGGGCGCTCTCGGGCCCCATTTCAATTCGATCATCTCTATCGTTAGAATAAAATCTTAATGAATCTTTTAAGGGCTCTAAATACCCTTTCCAACGGTCTGCCTCGTGCGCGAATCAACATAATGGTTCAGATGAATGAACCATTTTACCACCAAAAATCGATCTGAAGGCCACCAGACGCTCTCGGGCCCCAATTTGACCCCAGTAAACTTCATCGTCAGATTGAAAGCTCTTTGAATCTTTGAAGGGAACTGAAAACCCTTTCCAATGATCCTCCGCGTGCATTAAATGGCATAATCATTCGGATGAACGATCTGTTTTCCCCAAAAAATTAATCCAGAGGCTCTCGGGATCCGTTTGACCAAAGTCAACTCTTTATCTCGAATGAGACTGAATGAATCTTCTAACGGAACCGAATACCCTTTCTAACGGTCCAACCCGTGCACGAATCAGCCTTATAGTACGGACGAACGATCTGTTTTACTTTGAAAGGTCATCGGGTGCTTTCGAGCCCCATTGACCAAAGTCAACTTTTCGAACCGAGTGAAAATCTTTAAAATGTTGAAGTACCTCACATAACCTTTCCAAAGGTCCACCCCGTGCTCAATTCTGACTTACGGTTTGGACGAACAATCCATTACCTTCCGACGATCTCCCGTCCAAAGGATCGACGAGCGCTTTCGAGCCCCGTTTGACCAAAAGTTAACTCCTGAACCCAAGAGAATCCCAAAATACTCTTAAAGGTCTATGAATTACCTTTCTAATGGTATGTCCCGTGCATGATTTGGATTTACGAATTGCGTTCTAGACCCTTTTTTCAAAAAAAATCTGCACGAGACTACTGCTTGGCAAGTCAATTTCCTTGCTTATCGGTAGTGTGTCTAGGGTTACTTGCTGATCGGAAGTCCTAGGGATATGTCAATTGGTACCCCCCCTTAACTTATAAATAGAGGGCGTGACCTCACTCCCACAGCACACCTCAGATCCATTAATATCAGTGATCTCAACAACATTCTTTTGCAATCAGCGAAGTTTCCTTGTGTGAAATTCCTTTCCATCTTTCATTACCATACTTTTCATACCCAATTTAGAAAAATATCATTCTCTCTCATCTAACATTCATATCAACAGTCAAGGGAGTTCATCAAGGATCAAGATTACGCTTCAATTCTCTAAAGAAAGTTGAAAAATCCCTCTCTCTCTTTAATTTCTATATTTTTGCATTAGTTACATAAATTCTTTTTTGTAGCTTTTACTTTAGTTCATACACAGTTATATCTCATCCTTTATTAGTTATATCGCACATACTTTATTTTCTATAAAAAAACAAAACAAAGAGAAAGAGGGTTACACCTCTAAATTCCTACAGGATCATCCACCACAATTTCTCAAAACTAAAATACATTTTCTACACACACACATATAATAAATTCCCGTTCAAATTTATGGAATAAACCCCACCCTTATGCCACATACGAACTACGTGGACTTTGATGCCTTTATAGGCTACGTAGGTGTTTTGGGCTAAAACCCGAGACTCGAGTCCAATTGTCCATTTTCGCATTTTTCCCCTTTTCATCTATACATTATTTAAGATATATTACATTTGTGATTCATATTAGTGTTTTATCTAACATAAATTATCGTTTTATCATAACAATAAATATCTTGATAAACACATACATCGTATTTTCTAACTATTATTTTGGGAACATTCCTATGGATGGACTCACTCTAACTTTTCCATGATATGAGTTGGGCGATTCCGATCTCCCTTTATATATACACGCACACACATTTCACGGAGAAAATAAAAAAAATAGTAACTCAAGCCCATGAGAGACAGAAAGGGAGGGATGGGTGCTTAACACCTTCACATTCCATAACTTAGCCCTCGAACCTATGAACTATTGGTTTCATAAGCATCAGTTTTTCTTTGACACTTCTCTCTCGAGGCGGCGATATGTTATTTTTCCTGTTTTGTACAAAGTAGACTGGAGACTCCATCTCTTTACATCCATTCCACACCGATGACGGCTAAAGCGCTCTTAGAGAAAGTGAGCGCGAGACCTTTTCTCCCCCCTTATTTTCCCCCCATCGAGAGAAAGGGGAAAGATTCGGGATGGCCACATGACCCATGAACACTTTAAATATCATTAGGCTCATGTTGACCCTGCCTATTTCCCTTCTCCATTTCAAACCTAAAATTACAATTCATATATAACATCAAATATATAATTATTTAGTTACCATGTTCATGAGTCATTACTTAGAGTCACTCTGACCCCACCCTGATACCCTAGTCCACTGCCATGTCTAGACATACATACTCTTTTTAACTAATCCCAGATCTAGTAGAAACCTAGGCTCTGATACCAAAATTTGTCAGGCCTACCTCCACTTGAGCTATTAATATATAAGATAGCCACCATAATAGATATGATTCAACCATATCAAAATTGGCATAATATATTAAATACATGCATTAATAATATACAACAATATGAGAGTGTATACCCAAATTCACTTAGCCAAACATGAAAGTCTACTAGTCTATTATAACACAAATTTTACTTTAAATAAAAATACAAAATATATGTAAATACAAAATATCCTAAAAATATAAACCTCAAAATAAATGTTAAACATAAACTATATTAGGCAATTGCCTAGTGAATTTACTCACCCACACATAGTTGACTATCAATGCATACGCAACAAGATAATTAAATATGCACAATTTATCACATACTCTTGGTCTTAAAGCCAAAAATCACATAGTTTAGTTGGCCCGTGATGGGGACTTATATCACATAACTCCATGGCCTTAAATCCTGAATCCCTTAGCCTAACCTCCATTTACATCCCCCATTAGTGAATTTACCATTAATTGTATTCTCATATTAAAATGCAATTCAAACACATAAGTAAACTCACCTCAGGATTTATGAATACTATTCACTATCCCGATTGGTATCCTTCCTCTTTGCCCTTATCTTTTCCTGTCAATTAACATATTTCGATATACCGAGAATGGAGAATAAATATAATTAATAACTTATAACTCATTTCACAAGCATTTAGCTTGATTCATTCACTAATATCCCAATCATTTACTCATAATAATTTCATAAGAATCAAGTGATATATATATATATATAAAGTCTCCTGTAAGGACTCCTTATGGTGCAGACCCCGGTACATACCATTTTTTTAAATAATAAAAAAATGAATTTTTTGATGAAATTTCATGGATATGATGTCCACGGTTAGATTGTCAACGTATAAGAGCTAGAAATAAGTTTATATAAGCTTTATATGATTAAAAAGACGTTTAAATATCTAATTATAGAATTTATGTAACTAATCCTAAGTTTATGTTCTACACAAAATTTATTGAATTAATGTGGGAATTCTAATCAATTAATAACATAAGATTAGTGCTTTTTTTGCAGATTATAACTAATAAGATTCATATATAATATTTTTAAGTTCAGATTACATAGATTCGTAGGTTAATTTGTTATTTCAATAACAAAACTACAATAGCTCTTCAATACAAAAACTATGGTTTGTAATACGATTAATCTAATTATGAAATTAGGTTTAATCATGATTACAAATATGATTATATGAGTTCATTAGAAGATTCTAACATAGTAGCATTACTATAAAACATAACTAATTATATGCTTATACAAAATGGACTTGCCTTAGGATTCAATCCCCAAAATCTCCCAATTCTTCAAAGCCTATGTTCTCTCTCTTACTCCTTCGATGCTAGGATTCCTCTCCAATTGTATTCTGTGAATTAGGTTTCGCTAATTAGTTTATTATAATCATTAAATCATAAATTAGACTTAGGCCCCAAAATAACCTCAACTCAAAACCCAAAATGACCTCCAAAGAGCATAAAACTTGGCCCATCCTATATATTAACCCAACGGACCAATAGTATATTATTTTAAACCCAATACAGAACTTTTAAATGTCCTGAGAACAAATCCCAAAAGGTAACATATTTATAAGTTAGTTAACTCATTAAATTAACTATTTAGTCGATACACATAGCTTAAGCTTATATCTTAATTACAAGTTAATCAAATGTGACTAGGTGTTTTAAGAACCCATTTCACGATCGGTGGGATACAATATCAAGGGAATAATTCGTACAAGGAAACCTCGGCACCTAGTCTCTGACCATATTATAGGCACCCATAATACTAAGTCACTTAAATATTTAACTTAGTGAATCAATGTGTGTTCGTCAATTTTTAAAGGATGTGTATTCACGCAGTACATAAAAGAATTACATAACACTGTTATATATGCAATATAAATATATAACTACTAAATGACATATCGCATGTTATACGAAATATAATTAACACGCAATTCATAATTAATTAAATGCAAAAACAATGTTGGGTATTACACTTGTATGTACTGTATAATAGGATAGTTAGTCAGTGAGGGGTATAACTATGGCATCACAGGTCCCGAGCGAGTGATTAGCACCGCCCCCGGGGGAGCTTGTGTGTTGAAGGTTAATGCCCAGGAGTGCTTGTCTATCAATCCACCACATCCCCCGAGGCTGAGTTATCGATTTGATGTGGGTCGATGATTTTCCTCTAGAAGATGTTTGACACCATGTCCAGCTTACTTTGCACAACCCTGATTTTAGGCCTAGGCCTAAGTGTGCTTTCGTGCGATAAGGAGTTCGGTGGGTTTGTTTAGATTCACCATTTTATTTTATACAAAAAAAAAATTCGGGCTATCTCTTTTGGGTTAATCCTAAGGTAGGTTCAAGTCTGTGATTGGTCCAGAGATTCTTATTATGTGAGTTCAGGAACCGGGTAACGAGTGGGGAAGGTATTAGGAACACAAATTGTTCTTTATGCTTCCTTAATTATATTCTTATTATTTCTCTTTACATTAATTGATTACTTTTTAATTATTTTTAAAACTAGTTTAGAGATCTTAGGTTGAGAATCCCTTAAACATAGATAGGTTCTTAGGTATGTAATGATATCAGTGAGATGTGTAAGAATGTTACTTGAATCAGTGAATGTACACAAGGGCGCTTGTATATGAATCCGTGATTGTGTGTAACAGGTGGTCATTCGTATGCATGAAAGTGTGCGAGAGAGCCCGACTTTTGAGATAGTTTGATATCTCTTTCGTGGTTTAAGGATAAATAGAAAGGTAATATGAGAGATTGGTGCATCCCTATTATAACAGAATATTGGGAGATATGTTTTCGAGGCTCGTTCTCATAAAAAAGGACTCTATATTTCACCTACGTACCCAAGAAGACTTGTGATCAAAGACTACATAGTCTAGTTGTATATGTGTTTGAGCGTTTGTGTGGGGTACATGAGAAGATCGTGACTTGAGATATTGGGTTAAAAACCAAGCTTTAAAATATAAATGTTGTAAAGTGCATACTCGGTCCTCTAAACGGGGTCGGGTTAAAAGAGATGAACATGTATAAATAGTTTATGACAATATATATATGGGGTATTTGGCCGGAAATGTGGGTAGAGTTTTTTTAATATATAAGGGGTGTTTTACCTGAAATTTGGATAGCTTCCTTACCCTTGTAGCAGGAACCAAATATTTCCCAGGGGAGTGCCCCCACTTGAGGTGCCTAAGATGGGAAGAGCTCCATTTAAGTCGGGCAGAATTTCGTTTAGAAGTGTCGACATTTGCAGAATTCGCGTAGAGGTTTGCCCGTGTTTTTCTTTCGGAGGCGACTTTTCAGATGTATGAACCTATTTTTAGACCGAAGTGATTTTCTGAAAGTAAGAACCTTCCCGTGGGGAAAGAGACTTCTCCTAAGTAAGAACTTATTCGAGACTTGTCAGAATAAGCTTGAGTATTCCCGACGCTTGGGGGAGAAGAAAGTGAGAAATCGAATCGAAGTCGGGTTTTAGTGCCCATTTCAAGGTTGGTGGGGATCTCCTTTCATAGGGGTCTGGGCTAGGCCTTCTACCGATCAGCAAAAAGATGAGGGTCAATAGATTCGGATGGGGTACCATGTGGATGGCTTGGTAGGAGATACACTGGATTTGGTAATGATTATTGGGGAGGGAGTTTACTGATCAATAGAAGAACCTTGAGGCCTTTTGTCGATCTACCGAAGGTTCTATAGATTATTTTGAGGGCTTTTCTGTATTTTTTTTAATTTTTTTAATTTTTGACATCTACAAGTTTTATTTTATGGAGCTTTGGTCCCTTTGGTTTCCCTTTTTGGTAGTTTTAGCTCCGGGAATTTTGTGAGGTCAAGTTTATGGTATTTTTATCGGGTGGGATAAAACGATTGCAAATCGAGGTGTCCACAATAACCTACTAAGGATTAATGAGTTTTGTAACTTGGCCAATAAGGGTTTAGTTTTTACGCATACTGTAGGATATAACAATTAGATTACATTTAGGGATAGTTAACCGAGATGGTTAGTAGTGTCGTTGTTAGTCTATTAATGGTTAGAACTTTACAGGTATTGTGCAAGGTGGTTATTGCTCTGTAGATGGGGACTTAACCTAGTTGGGTATTGTGTGGTATTAGGATACAACTAAGTTGGGTTAGTTTTGATATTTTTTTTATCGGAGACTATATTACTTTGGATTCTTTGGTTTCGATAATGACTTAGTATTTGTGTATCGATGATGGTAATTCAATGTAGTTCGAGGTGCGAGTTACGCTTGGTAGATGATTAATATTAGGACTTGATTACTTATGTTGTGTGGTATTGGATTGGGATTATGACTTGGACATACCTTTGATATAGGTGAGCTAAGTTGAGATACTTTGTGCGTTAGTACCGGTGGGGACAGAATGAGACGTAAATGAGTCACATATAATATTATTTAGTTAAGTAAGCTATTTCTTGCAAAAATATGGGGTTTACCCCACGTTAGTTTTATAAAATATTTTCAGGTATTACTTAGATTTAGCAACAAGATTGGACAGGTATACTTGTAGTGTTCTAATCATTCAATTCATCTATCCCCGAATGTAGGATGTTCACTCTTTTTATTATTTCATTTTAGTTAGACTCTCCAATTTACTATTTAGAGATTGATATTATGGGCCTGCGGTGGGTTCCAAGTTGTTTGTACTCCATTTGGTTTTGGAGCAATTGAGACATTTGCATCGTGGCAACTTACTCGGATTTTATTGATTAATTTATTTGATACTCATATTTATATCTTATTTTATTCACATGTGTTATTTATTGTTGTGGATGGTTCTAGTTTTCATTTTTATTGTTGATTCTTATAATGATATAAATTATTTGAGCTCTCATATCTTCGGCATTAAGGCTTAGCCATACGATGTGTGAAAAATAAGGGGCGTTACATATAATACCTATGTTTGTTATTCCCTTCTCAATCTAAAGCGTGTAAGAACAAAAAAAACTCATGTGAAGAATGTGAGATCTCTAAGCATACTAGAACTAGTTATATACCACATATGGGTCGTGCTTATAGTATGTTTGATTTGATTCATTTAAATGTGTGGGGATCATCCCCTGTTGTTACCTAGTTTAGTCATCGTTATTTTTTTTACATGCATTGATGATTATACTCTATGTACCTGGTTGTATCCCCTTAAAAGGAAATGTGAAGTCCCCTTTGTTTATTAACTTCCTTCAAATGATTTAAACTCAATTTAAAATGGAAGTTAATAATATCCGATCCAATAATAGACGTGAGTATATGTTCAATTAATCTTAGTTTGAATTTAATCACATAGGGAAGGATCAACTCGCTTGCCCATATAACCCCAAACAAAATGAGGCGGAGAAACGCAAAGATAGGCATATAATGGGGATGGTTCGATGATTATTGAGTGGTATGAAGGTGTTCAAATCCTATTGGCACACCCTTGTTCTTGTCGATACTTTTATTATATATTGCACGTGGATTCGTGTTTTTTTGGAGGAAGGCATTCCTTTAATTCATTCAATCCGATATCATTTTATTCCACATTGTTCCTCGTGTGTGGTCCCTCTTGACATGAACTAATGATAAAGCTAATAGGTGTATTTTTGTAGGGGTACTCTGTTATGTCTAAGAGGTATCAACGCTATGGTCTGGTATCTAAACATGTGTATCACTTTCTTAATGTTATTTTTTATGAGGATATCCCCTTCTATGGAGAGTAATTACTTTGCAGGATCCAACCTCCCCATTTCTCGAGGGTGAGGCTTCATTAGTTGCCCAATGTACAACTATATCTAATGAGGATCCTCCTCTCGTACCATCTAAGTGTGCCTTGCAGTTTTACTCGTGTCACCCTCTGCAACCTCTCCCTCTACTTTATCGCCTCCTACTTCTTATCTTAATTTTTTTATCCAACACCCCTTCTCGATATTATTTCGTTGGTAATATTACTCATCAAATTTCCTAGTATATTTCTTATAATTGTATTTAATGTCCATATCGAGCATTTTTGGGCCAGCTTGACTCCATTTCCATTCTCTGATCAGTGGTTGAGGCTCTCTAGAATCCTAAGTGATTGGAGGAAAGTGGAAATGGAAGCTTTAGGACGAAACGATACATGGGAGCTTGTTTCTTTGCCTCTTAGGGATAAGATACTAGATGTAAAAGGTCTTTTGTGTGAAGTATTTGACTGATGGTTCTATTGATCGCTATAATGTGAGGTTGGTGGCTAAGGGATATACTCAAGTTTTTGGAAAAAAATTTGGTGATACACATTAGTGTCTAAGATTACTTCCCCATGATTATTGATTTCTCTCGCGATTTTTCCACTATTAGCCTCTACATTAGTTTGATGTCATGAATGCCTTTATACATGAAGATCTTTCTAATATCATCTATATGGGCTCTCCTCTTTTTGGGTTGAGGGGGGTATTCCGAAAAATGTGTCATCTCCGGAAGTCTCTTTATATCCTTAAGCTATCGGGAGTGGTTCAACAGAGTCAGAGAGATGGTTATATCCATGAGTTTTAATCAATGTCATTCTGATCACACATTCCTTACTCATCATTAACCTGGTAGTAGATGCATCATTTTGTTGGTAGATGTAAATGATATTATTAATATGACTGATGATGCTTATGGGATTGTCCAAGTAAAGCAAGGTATTAGCAAGATGTTTGATGTGAAGGACTTAGGTCCTCCCTACAACTTTCTTGAAATTGATATGGCTTGGTCTCAATGCGAGATCTCTTTATCCCGACGTAACTTTGGATCTTTTACAGGAAACTCAGTTGGTAGGTTGTCATTAGCTTCTAAATCTATAAACCCCAACCTCAAGATGTCGATAGAGACAATTTATTTGATTCTTGATCCATTAGTTTATCAAAAATTAGTTTGTTACTTCATTTACTTGACCAACATGAGCCCAAATTTGACTTATGATTGTGAGTATATGGTTAGTTGGTTAATGCATGTGCCACGCACCTCACACTTGAATGTTGTCAACCCTTAAGTCATGTCCAAGACTTGGGGTGCTTTATGCCTTTGGGATCCGACGCATCTCTCACGTTTTATTTATGCGAATAATATAGGGTCTAATACATATAAAGGATCTACGTCAGGCTATTGTACTTTCTACAGTTCTCACATCATCACATGAAAGAGTAAAAAGTTGGTGGTGGTTTCACGCTCTGTAGCTGAGGCTGAGTACCGTGCGATGGCTCAAGAAACGTGAGCCTTTTTGGCTTCGATCAATTTTAGGAAAGTTTAGTTTTATAGAAAAATAATCACTAATTTCGGTTCCTCATCACTAAAGCATAATGAAAAAAATCTACATAAAGGTTCCGAGTTACTTTGTGGCAATGACAACTTTTTAGTGCATATGTGGTGCTAGTGACAACTTGGTGGCTGGCATATTTTTCTATTACTAATAAAATTCGATAGCTGGCCATTTAAATGATTTATTTTTGTATTTGTTAGATGCGCCTAGAATATATAGAGGCATATAATATATGAGTATTCAATACTTATCAAGTATGAGTACGGGACATGTACGATATATATATGTGCTTCATAGCTCTCCTACAAAGAAACTCATACTTTAACTTTGTTTGTTTTTCGTTATTTACTCATCTGTCAAAAGGAGTTAAATTGGTCAATCCTCTCATCCTTCGTTAAGGATGTTGTATAAAAAGCATATATGCAACCACAAATATATGACCAATCATTTATACCAATTATTATTGTGCCGAAAAGAATTTTCCACTCAAAGATGAGCAATTAAAGTTGTCACTTTCCGTTTTAAAAAATCTACTAGTTGTATTTTGACTTAATCCCTACTGTTTTTTGTACGATAATGCCCTCATTTTCTCCACTTTATCTTCCTCCCAAAACCCCAAATCAAGAACCATAATTTATAACCCAACTCAATTTATTTAAGCTCTTACAAGCACTGTGAGTACCATCTCTCACCATCACAACACAAAACACACTAATTTTCATCCCTTCATTCCATAATCTCTCTCTCTCTCTCACACACGCGCGCGCGCGCGCGGCGCACACACTATGGTCACCACACCACCACAACCATCACATACATTGTAATATATACACGAGGAATGCTCACTTATATTATTATGTATACATCACACCATACATCACACCTAATTCTAAGTCCTGCAGACAACTTTTTCCAAATTTTTTATTTTTCTCTTTGAAATTAACCTTCCAATTAACTCATATTCTAAAAATTAGGTCAAAATACATTTTGTAGCTATTTTTAAAAAATTCACAAAAAACTGTTGTCACAAACCCTTATAAATAAGGTATTTTAAACAGTTTTTTGTAGATTTTTTAAATATAGCTGTAAAATGTATTTTGACCTAATTTTTTGAACATGGATTTATTAGAAGATTAATTTCAAAAGAAAAAAAAATTGAAAAAAAAAATTAGAACTTACAACTAGGTATGATGTATGTATAATGTATAGAACATAATGTAGGTGATCGTTCTCCATATATGCCTTCTCCACATATATACACACACAAGCAAACATATATAGTTCATATTAGGACATCACACACTATATATATTTATATATGTGTGAGCATATTTGTGTATTTATGTAAATCACCATTGACAAACAAAGTAAACCATTAAGAAGCCACCAAAATTAATTTAGACAGAACCCGACAAAAATCGATCCAGAGAGAGAACGGTATTCAAATTGGCAACTCAATACGTGTGTTTATTGTTTGTATTTATAGGAATCACCATTAACAAAACAAAACAAAACAAAACAAAACCAAACCAAACCGTGAGAACCCACCCAAAATCGATTTGGAGAGAACCCACCAAAATCAATCTAGAGAGAATGGTATTCAAAAGGACAACCCAATATGTATCAAGGCCAGCCCCAAAAAATGAGAAATCATCGCGAGAACAAAAAATAATATTTAGTTTTAACCCTACGACATAGAAGGAATAGGAACACGAAAACTCCTTTTAGAAACGTTTCGAATTTCGATTTATAAAATATTGAAAAAAAAAAAATTGCACCAAGAAATGACACCACTTGTACATCATTCCACTAGCACATCATTTGGTTCATTTTGATCCCCCCCCCCCCCCCCCCGAATATAAATGAAATATGCATTTTGATATAAAGACCCAAAACATGCATAGTCCAGGAGAGTTCTTTGCACTAATAAGCTCCAGGGAGTTTCCTACAAAGAAGACAGTAATATATTGTCCAGAGAGATTTTTAACACTTCACCATAACTATCCAAAGGAATCAATATAAAGAAAGACATCCACCAGCACCATTTTGGCTTGTTTGAAATGAAGAAGGTTCCATTTATTCCATTATAAATTAATTTACATCACATCACAACTCTTATGGCATGTTTCATATAGTCCCACATTTTATGATCATGAATTCAACTTACAAATCGGAGTGCAGATAGTCTCTAACAAAGTTAGAGCTCTTCGGCTCTGAAGAACTTGATTGCATCTCACCCGAAAGTCTTGATATGATTAGTCGTGCTATATTCTCAGCCGCAACAGCACCTGTTTCCATGGTGCTAGCAGCGTTCTCAAAAGCATTCACATAATACAAATGTCGACCGTCCAATATAAACGGCGCAAATCTCTCGGGTGCGTGGTATTGAGGGTACGCAGCCCAATTTATCCGTATCGTCTCGGATCTTTTGCTAAAGGAAACAGCAGTTACAAACAATTAGCACATAACAGTGTGCAGGTTATGATGGAATCCACAACATTATTTACTACATCAAAAATAACAAATATATGATCGTAATAATCTAGTATGTGCTGATTGCATACTTCTCTAAAACATTTACAACTGTAATGGCATCAATTAGTTGGATCCAGCATAAAATTACTAGAAGCCATGACACACACATAAAAATATTTATGTTACAATACAACTACAAGCTTTTTATGACAAATAAATGTTCAGGGGTATTACTACAAGTTGTTGAAGGATTTCTCTATACAAAAAAAAGAACTTAATTTTTTTATGTCATCATCTATGTAGAGGTTTTCGTGTAATTTGAACAATACATAACAATGAGTAGTTTTCAAATTGTAAGTATTTACTTTAGTGAGGGTAATATAATCATTTTATGGATACAGCATTTAACTTTTTCTTAGACTTGATATATATTATATAGGGGGTTTTGGGGAAAGGTCCTCATAATTCTCAAAGTGTATAAAAATAAGACACTCCAAATAATTTTATAAATTTAGTCCCTGTACTAAAAACACCATGAAAAATGGTGCCGCTGGCGCGGACAAAAAAAATGAACTCCTAACTCTAAAGGGACCGCACAAATAAATACTATTGTACCACAGGGGCTAGATTTATAAACTTGAAAAACATTGTCCTAAAAATTCAAATATAGGAAGGAACATGTCCTTTACCTTAATTCTCTATATTATATATTAATTTATGACAAAGTCAATACCTGAACCCTGTCATTTGGTGGGTCATGGTGAACTTATAACCATGCCTTCAAAATTACTTATTGGAACGCCTCAAATCAAGAATTATGTTTCTAAATTTTTCTAGGTTTTGAGCCACAAAATAATATGTTCCGAATTTGAACATCAAGAAAACTTCTCGGCCACTAACTCATTTTGTTGTATTAGAAACAGTTCTTTTTAGATGGGAGGATTGGGTCGGGAGGGTGTCTTGAAAATATTTTATAGTTTTAAGTTTTTTGCACTTCTCCCTATAAATAAACGAAATAAACCGACAGGCTAGTGTGAATTATTACCTGAAGATTTGATCCAATAACCCATCTGCCATAGATTCACGAGAGAACATCTTGTAAGTCATATCTTTCTCATTGTGTTTCTTGAGAACGGAAATGCATGTGAATGGAAGAGCAGGATCCTCTATGGTGCCCACCAATTCTGGAATATCTGATGCATCATCCAAGCCAAAATATGCCTTGAACACAACAAAACATCGAGATTTAAATCATAGAGATGGTTTTGAGTTACACACCCAAAAGAATTAAAAAACTGATAACACTCCTCAAGAGTGTCATAAAAGCTCATTAAGTGCCATCGTGTGAGAGCATCAGCATAATTTTAGTGTAAATCCTATGCATCATTATTTCCGGGTTATGTATGTCAACCTGGACGCGACATGATATATAAACAAAACAGGTCGGGTTAGTTAGGTCTAATGTTCTAAAAAACGCTAGGCGGTCCTCTGGCGGCCGAGGGCCTTCTAGCTTGTAGGCGGCTACGTGGCCTTCTAGAAGGTTTTATTTTTTAACATGCATACCCTTTCATAAAATTATTCAACTACTAGTAATGTCATATTAGAACAAAAGTAAGTCCAAGCATTAAAAAAAACTACTAAGCAACCATTATTAACAATAATATACAACGATTATAGGGATTACAGAGATAAAATAATTCATAAAAACTAAAAAAAAAACTTTTAAGAAAAAACAGCTTTGAAAAAACACCTTTTGGCCTTCCAGCATATTAAATAGCCTTTTAAATCCAGCACCTTTTTTTAGCCCTTTTTCAATAAAATTAACGCTGGTTAGGTCACTTGACAGGATTAGCTTAATCAAGTCAGGTTGAGTTGGACAATACTTTACATGAACCTGAAATGACACGACCCGAACAAGACACAACGCCCACAAAATTTACTTTATGTGCTTATATACATTGATGAAACTCAAACCATCATTAACAGTTGGGTAAAACTCAAAATTAACGCTAAATAGCATAGATTATGGCTAAGAAACTCACAGGGTTTAGGAGGCCCCTCACAAAAGTCGCATGTGTATGCTGTAATTTCCTCTCAGGAATCGAAATTGCAGGGATAAAACGAATATTCAGCTCATCTAAGGGTGTTGCGACGACAGCCACGTCACACGCATAACTATTCCCTTTCGTGGAATTGAGTTCATATGAATCTCCAAAATAAGCAACAGATTCTATTTCTTCATGGAGATGCAATGAAACATCTGAACGGTTAATCAATCCAGAAGCCATCTGCCAGTTTCCTCCTTGAATTGACCATAAATCTCCCCCAGACCCTGCCAAGGAAACTGCACCACCAAGTCCACTCATGCTGACACTTTGACCATAATTGATTCTCGTGATAACCTGCAAAATAGAAGCGTAACTTTAAATAGCAATTAAATTTCAAAAATCTCTGAATAGAATGCCAGTTTTAAGAAAATTTGAAGCTCTACCATAGAAGGATATGGATTATATCTTTATTGAGAAAGTGCTTCCCTTCATGATATGTCCAATACTAAACAAAATCACATCCAACTCTGCCTTGTGACAAAAGGGTGTCCATAGGAAAAACAATCTTATATAAAGGACCACAATTTTTTTTCAATCCGAAACATGAGATTTCATTCATATGAACAAATGTACAAATGAGGGGCTTGAAGTCCAAACATAAAATCCAACGCTAGCAAAGCCTAAAAGGCTCAAAAGCTACAAAAAGCTTCCCAGACACTACAAAAGGATGGAACAATTAAACTATGCATTATAATAGTTGTTCCAAGATACGGATATCAAAATAAAAGGAACTCCCTCAAAATAAGGAGCCAATAAAGCCCATGATGTGACCCAAAATTTGATACTCTTCCATAAGTTCTCCTTCTTCTTATACAAATCCATTTGTTCCTTTCGTACCACACAAGCCAAAGGTAGCTTGGACAATACATCTCCCTAAAAGTTTTCTCTTGTTCTTGTTTCCATAGATGACGTACTCCAACAAAAAAAGATCCCAATCTTTTTCGGGGAAGAGCTTCCACGATATCGAATATGAATCTGCCCACTTTACAATGCACGAACAAATGGTCCAAATCTTCATTATCTTCCTAAAATTAAACAATGGTGGAGACAAGCAAGTGTTTACACGCTTGGCTTGCATCCAATCACAAGCATTGATCCTCCCATGAATCACATGCCATGAAAAAGTCAGAACTTAGAGAATCCCAACTGTTTACGTGTACTGTCTGAAAAGTTGCAATATTTTAATGTACTATCTGAACAATATAATAAACTTTTCATAAGGATCTCTAAAAATTAATAGAAGTTACTACAAGTTACACCAAAAAATCCAACACCACGAGATTGAATAAATCTAAATACGGACCAAAAAAGTCCCAAAGCATATTAAGGTATGATTCGCCAAGAGGCAGTTCCAACACAATCATGGTTCAAAGTATCGGCCGAGTTGACTCGGTATCGAAGGGTACCGATACGATACCGAGAGGCGTTTCAAAAAAAAATGAATCGTGTTGTCTCGCCGAGATACCGGCCGAGACAACCGATTCCGTGATGCCTCGCCGCGATATCTGTCGAGACAACCGATTCAAACGACACATCTTTTGGGTACCCAAAAACATTTTTCTCCAAAATATTTTTTAATTTTTTTTTGTAAAAAGATAACAAAAATACGTTTTGTAAGACATTTCTTTGTACATTTTTTTACAAAATATTTATTTGTACAAAAAAAAATGTATACGTTTTGTAAGACATTTCTTAGTACATTTTTTTACAAAACATTTATTTGTACAAATAAAAAATGTATACAAATTGCAAGACTTTTCTTTGTACATTTTTTTACAAGACATTTATTTGTACAAAAAAAAAATGTTGTGAAAATTATTGCGACCTTGTATAATTTTTCTGAGTAATATGGAAAAAAAATTGCATCATTATTTGAACATTGTCATATTTTCTTTATTTTTTGATAAAATTTTAATCTTTTACCATATTTCTTCGTTGTTGAAAATATATTGTAACATTTACAGAACATGACCTATATAAATTTGTCCACATAACATATACATGAAGAATAATTCTAGGCACTAAGATTAAATTGAACAATTGCAATCAAATTAAAATGTCACTAATATAAAACTAATAACATTCACCGTACATAAAAATATTTGAACTTGAAACAAAATATCCTATCAAAATATAATGTCACATAATGATGTCCAAAAATGGAAGAGACACAGATTGGGGGAAAAAAGAATCCCCATAAGTCTAGTCTCGTCCATGAATATCAAACATCCTCCTACATAAATTAAAATCAACAATTAGTCACTAATACGTTATTATTTAGGGATTTAAATAATTAAAATTAAAAATAAAATTAGTACGTTAGCAATATGCCAAATCCGTCGCACTTCAGAATAACTAATCGTACAATGTAATGTATATTAAATAATGATTTGAACATATCTGATTGGTACATATTGTTAATCTTATATTTTTTAAATTATATATATTTTTTCGGAATTTTTTGCGCTCTCTAAATAGCCTATTTTTGCGTATCGCCCGATACCGCGATCGAGTTGAAAATTGAGTGTCCGATACCGAGACTTTGAACCATGAACACAATGAAGATGGTGCAGCACTAGTGCTTTAATAATACAAAAGAGGCATAAAAGTATCCGAACAATGACAACAATTTGGGCAGGAGATCAAAACGGATATTCGAGAATCTGAATTTGTACAGTATTTAAATCTGAATTTTGCAGATATGTATTCAAATAAGTATCCGTAAGAGAGAATTCGAATATCATGTTTCCATATCCGGGAAAATAGATACAAATACAAAAAGTATATATATCCATCACGGATAATCCGTATCCATGGCGGAGTATCCATATTAGCGGATATGCATTTTCCAGGATACCCGTACGCAGAGAATATTTAAATTTCATATTTTTTATAATTAGTCTTAATTATATCTATCTTATATACTTATATTTAAATATCTTTTTATTGTGAAAAGATCTACATAATTGAATTAACACTGTCTTATTGACACTTATTTCAAGTCGGACTAAAGTCAATCTCATAAAAAGTTTCAACAAAATAAAAAGAAAATATAAATTCATAAAATTCAAAAAGCGTTTTAGTTGTTTAGTACTAAGAACTAGAAATTAGGGTATAGTCTTGGTCCTCATGTCATCACTTTACCACATTTGTGCATCATCTCCTAGACTCTCCTTTGATCCGTTTGAAGTACAATCTGCCTCGGGAAACATCGAAGAAGGTGAGTTCTACCACTGTTAACAACTCTATTAGGATGGAAATTGAGATATATAAGAGGTCGTACCTTGGTGCGATGGCAAGTGCCCTCGCCCAAGCTATGGTTGGTCTCGGGTTCGAGACATGGGAGCATCCTCTCCACATATGGGGGAAAGAACAACCGACATCCGCCTCTCCAAGACCCAGCTGTTAAGCGGGAGCCTTGTGCACTGGGTACAACCTTTTTATTATCTTGAACAAGTGATTTACCATAACAAAATCATGAAAAAAGCTACCTAAAATAATAACAAACAATATTGATTAAGCTAACGACTTCTTCAAAATAATGCACCAAGTTCTCTTCTTCCATAGTAGATAATAAACCAAACTTCTAAGAGATCAGGACCACTGTGATAAAGAGGAAATACAGTTAGGCGAGCGCAATGTATGATAATACAAATAATGTGAATGGACAATGATATTATTCTTATCTTCTCTTCCATACACAAGTGGGATGCAAGATTTGAAGATTTGGGACCCTACACGATATCTGGAGACTGGAACGCAGTACTTTGATAACATTGGTTTCTACCCTGAAGAAACACCTACTCATCTAGTATGTGATATCAGGTTGTATTAGAGCCACGATGGCTAATGAGTGGTTTAAAGGGCTAGAAGCCAACGTTATGGATATGAATGATAAAACATAGATTTGTTGCCTGTTAAGTGCGATATCATGTTGTATTAGAGCCACGATGATAAAACGCACGTTAAATCTCCCCCATCTAGTGTGCGATATCATGTTGTATTAGAGCCACGATGGCTAACCCCACCAATGAGTGCCTTAAAAGGCTAGAAGCCAACGTTATGAATATGAAGGATAAAACATAGATTCTTCGCCTGTTCAGTACACCTCACCAACTAACAGCTTCACCATACAACAAGGCAACATGAGAGATTCTTAATGGCTGGCTTTCGAGGCCATATCCCCCAGGTTGCATCCGATTCACAACTGACTTCTGACAAGAGTACCATTGTCCAAAAGGATGGTAGTGGATCAGGTAATGTCTCCTTCCAATTGCGCTACACTAAAATGGATTTCCCATGAACTGACCCAACAAAATGACTTAATTGTACTGTACAATTTTACAAGTATCACAGCACGCCAAAATACCAACACTTCACTCTAGCTTCCTTATACCAGAAAAGGAGAAGCTAACCAGTGGCTACAATGGTTACAGAGAACCTATGAAAGTGAGCAATTCATTATCACATCAGAGAAAGAACTTTTGGCACGGTTTGGTACGCCTGTGAAAAGAAAGTCTTGCTCTTCTACTGCAACACGCACTTTACACCATGCCACAAATATCGCATACCCCAGCTTATCCTTGTTGAAAAACTGCAACCAGATGAAGAGTGATAATACTAAAAGTTAAACGAGTGCAAACTAAAAGTTAAACGAGTGAATACTAAAAGTTAAACGAGTGCACACACATGACAAGCCAACAAAGGTCAAGGTTCCTGAAATGAGCTTGCATGCGCTATAGGGATGAAGCTGGCTAACCCACAAGCAATGAATGTGATGGGAGGCATCGCATGCATTGCAGGGGAGCTAGCATGGTCCTAAAAAAAGGGTGAACTTGTGGGAGGAGATGCAACACCTCTGAGAGAGGCTTGCACTTCTACACCACGCCTCAAATGTCATGCAGCACAAATGATGCCGATAACCTGCGATTAGCTTTTTCGGCCAAGAGGAAGATTGATACTCACAGCGTATGTCGGGATATACATCAGTATTTGGACCCTCAAACAGGCACTTCTGTTATTTGAGAAAGCCTACGTGCAACAATAACAAAGGCCTCGGACTTCAGATTAGACTTTAGTCAACTCTTGGTTGTTCGTAGGTCCAATAGTACTTCAATATGTATTTATCCTTTTTGTTGATTGTGGGGTGCAAACCATAACAGCCCAATTCATCGTGGCCCAAGTGGGCTCAACCCAGAAACAAGAGGCGTATCACCCAAGTCAAGATTAACGTCACAAGGGATAAGTGTAGAGAGCTCAGTCTTATTATCTAGAATCTCAGAAGAGAAATCAAGAAACGGGGCAACCCACAGCTGGGAGAAGTTTAATATAACTCAACCACTTTTATGGCTAGAAATAGTCTGCTCATCCCAGGGCAAAAGGGGCATGTAATTCTTTGTTTACGAAGTATAAAGAATTAATATACTGATAGAAACACCCCGTGGACGTAAGCAGTTGCCGAACCATGTAAAATCCTTTTGTTGTGAGATTGTTTTATTCCTTGTTTGGTTCCAAATTGCTTAGATTCATTCATTGTGATTATTTTCACTCACATCGATAATTAGGGGATTTCGGCATTTATTGCTGCACCCGGAATTGTTTTAAGGAGCTAGGGTTTTGTCCATATTTCTATCTTGTTTTGAATCCCTAAGAGGCAGATTTTATAATATTGAATGAGAAACTCTCTTTGTTCTTTGATATTACTTGTATGGATATAAATTTAGTAGCTATAATTCCATTTATTGTTTAATCACTTCATTTTTTACACACTACCCACCATGAATATGACAATATAAAAGTTTAAGGGGAAAACATCCATATAATAAGAGAGAATAGTTTTTGAATTCTAAAAATGTCTAAGCACATTAAGGGTTGAGATTTGACCACATCTCCCTTTACCAAATCAAAGGCTCAGATTGACTCTCCAAATCAATTATCCCGCCCAAATCATTTCTCACCCATTTCACTCTTTTCAAACACTCGCTAATCTTTATTCCCCACGCCTCGAGTCGCACGCCTCTCTCTCTCTCTCTCTCTCTCTCTCTCTCTTCAAGCCCTCCTCGACCTCCCCTCGCAAACCTTCTGTCACTCACCGAGTCTGTCACCATGACCAAAGCTCAGAATACGATTCAATCCAAAACCAACAACTCGATTCAGCAAATCAGAATCCCCAAAACAAAATAGATTCAAACCAAATCGATCCAAAACAAAAACCCATCTCACTCTCAGGTACTTCTTGGTGTGTATGGGTTTGGGTTTTGGAGATACCCTGTTATTTTTCTTTTATAATCTTTATTTATGGAGTTTTATGCATATGGATTTTGTATGTGTTGTGTGTTTAGTTACAGATATGGAGCAAAAAACCTTTGGACGTGGTATGTGTTCTCTGATATTACTTCAAAACTCTGGATCAGCTGAGTTCATGAATAGTCGAGGCTCGCTTTTGAACTTAATCTTGATGATGTATATTGGTTTTATTTCACTTCTCTGTTGGATTTATTTTGCAGATTTCAACATATTAAACCCCACCATATTTAACCCCAAGTGTAAATTCTCTCTCTCTAAATATTTTATTGTGGCCTTTATGTGACTAACAATGTGTTGTCAGGGTACATTTTCATTTCTTTGATTTTGATGCCTCTTTACACTGGATGTTTTTTATTTTAGTCCAGCTTAGAAAACCATGGAATAACATATATTTATTCATTCAAATAAATTGGGTTAAATTAGTTTAGAAATTTTTTTGTTTCATGTGAGGTTATTTTAATGTGTGGACATATTCTTATTCATTTTTATTCACTATTATATATATTGACAGTGAAGTTGATCTCATTGTTTTAATAATATTCTAAGGATACATTTATGGGACCTCTTTTTTTGTTTGTACCTAGAGTGTTGATTGTCGCTTAGAATTCAAATTCTGCAAAACAGGAATCCATTTTGTAAGATGTTTCCAATGGAAAGTTTGGGTTACATACTTAATTCTGAGCATTGGTCTTCAATCTTATTTTACCGATTATATGGATTCTCAATCTGTTTTTTAACAATCATCTTTTCAAATCAGTTTGCTTTATGTGTCCATAACTTAGATGTAGATCATTTGTGTCAATATGGGTGTATGAGTTCTATTTTGGGTTGATGCTCCGTGAGAAACTTTGTGTCAATTACGGTCCAACTGGCAAGCAAGCTTAATAGTTCCGCTCTCAGAGCATATTGCACATAATTTGCACACATATATTGGGTCTGCTATTTTTGATTCTCTTTATAGAGGCATATTGCACACATAATTTGATAGTTGACAGATTAATAGCATCAGATCTTTTAATTCTCTTTTAGATGAATTGAGTTCATGTTGTTTCTATTTATAGCATCAGATCTTTTAGCATTACCTAAAATTTATTTCCTTTTCATTTGTGTATATGTGCAGCCTCCGAAGAGTTATAGACATCCAGATTGTAGGGGAGATCCATCCAGACTGTCCCATCTTTAAAAATGGATGAAAAGCATCTTATTGCGACTTAAAATTACAAGAAAAGGTTAATTTTTTTATAGGGGAGATACATTCATACTTAAATGTCCTAACTGTTTATTGCAATTTTTTTTATACAAACTCATTTTCATATAATTTAATATTGGTGTATGCTTTTGTCATCAACAGTTGCACACATCACAAGTGCAGTTTGGTCTGCACTTGCAAGCATGTCCTCCTTCTTCCACAAAGCTCATCTCGGACCCCTCAACGTACATCTTTCTTGGTGCGCCCCCCTCAATGATGGTTGCAGCTATGGTGTTCTCAATGTTGGGGTACATCTTGCATCCGTTGCAGCTGCTGCCATATCTGCAGCTAGAACCACACCTTTGTTATAATTTGGATGCAAAGGAATCAGCGAGGAGCATTGGTAATCCTATAACAGGGGAAGCCCCTTGGTGATCCAGTTAGTGAAGATTTTGTCAATTATTTTCAAGTTAACATACATTTTTTTAGTTCTATTATGTTTAGTCTTTTTTTAGGTTCGAAATTGAGTACTTTTGAGTGATATTTGCACTTTGGATGTTTTATTTTTTATATAACGTGTTTTAATTTGGTTTATTTGGTTGGGACGAGTAGACGATCGAGAGCTTGCAAACCACTGTCTTTATGTGTAATCTTATCTTCCTATTGTTACTCTATAAGGGCTGATTTTTGGATTCAACTTACTGTACCCTATTGCCAGCTTAGTTTTGGATTTATAGTTAGAACTTAACATTGATGGTTTCAACTTTATTTTTTTAGATTAAATTTCATGGGAATTTAGAGTTTAGTTTCTCATTCCTAATATTTTTTGGGTCTTCTCATTGGATTTATATTGGTTTTGTTGACAAGGTATACAGAATAATTCCTTTTATACTTCTCTTATATGACTGAATATATGCATATTTCAATACTTTTTTTTATTTTGTAATTTCTTCTTTTTTAACCTCCATGTTGCATTCATTCACGATTATTTTTAACCTCCATGTTGCAGGAACTATACTGGACTATTGGCTCCTTGAGTTAGATGTTCAATATCAACAGCAACAAGGCAATTGGTAAAAAGTGTATCTTCAATATGATACATTTCACTTTTTTTTTTGAACAGCTACAAGGCAACGAAGCAGCAATAGTGGGAAATAAAGAACGTTTTAGGTAAACGCAGCAGCAGCTGTACGAACGTATCAGCAACACATTTTAGGTAGGAAGCGAAGCAGTAGCAGCTGTAGGATACGCAGAAGCAGTTGCACGTAGCAACAATTTCGTGATAATATCCCTCTTTTATCTCTATTTTTTCTCTACTTGTAACACCATGTGTTAGTTTTTAAGTTCCTAAATTTAGTGGTATTATACATGCTAACTAATATGGTTCTTGATTGAAGTTTTGGACTCATGCAACTACGAAGCATTATATATATAATTTATGGATTTTAAAACACGGGTCCTAATTTATGGATTAAATATGTAATTTATTCTTATATGTATCCTTTTGTCATCTCACTTTTGATTATTTAAATTTGTGCAATTTCAGGAGATGGACTTCTGTGAAAGCCCTTAAGGTTTATTTTACATGAGTTTGGTGTCCAAGTAAAAGAGCATATATATACAACTGCTGGGACTGTCACTAAATAAAAGTTACCCAACCTTGGCAAAACAGGCTTTGCCTGAAGAGTAGTTGCTTTAGATTTGTATCACATGTTTGTAATTCTATGTAACAATTGACAATGCTTTAAAAGCCTTTATCTCTGTAGAGGAAACAACTGATTGGAATTACATGAAATGGCATAAACTAAATGTAAACTTTTGGTTCTCAATATTGGTTAACTCAATCAGGTAAATTTATGAGAAACCATAGAAGTTTCCTTATCTTACCATTTGAGGTAGTATTTCAATTGCCATGACTATCACTAAAATTTCCATAGAAGTTTCCGTGTTTTCATTGGTTCAGTGATAGTTTAATTAAAAGGTTATGTTTCGATGCCGAATTGGAATTCATTGAATTCTATATCGGCGATTCTATAATTCAATTATTTTCCTGGAATGTTTTATTATACACAACATTCTATTGTGAAAATTAAAAATGAGTTGTGATCGGTCCCGTTCCATAGGTCCTCGCTTTATTCCGACAGAAAGGAAAGTATGTATTTTTTATTAATGGAACTCTGTTAATTATTCCGCTACTTTTTAGCTTTTGTTTTATGGACATAAACACCACGAGGTGAATGAGTCTGGATATAAGAATGCATTTTTTTGTTTGTGGCATTTTCAAACATATCGACCTTCTTTATTAAACTATTTTCTAATTTTACAGGTTTCTGCAGACAATTTGGTGGAAGACGATTTTGTCATCGCTGTTGTAGGTTTCGAAAAGAAGAGAGGGTCAAACTCCTCAGAGATGCTGCTGCTGCCCCAAACTGCCCGTGCTGCTGCCCCGAATTGCTGCTGCTGCTGCTCCAAATTGCTGCTGCTGCTGCTGCCACCAAACAAACCAGTAGCATCAAACTACTGCTGCCCCAAACTGCTGCTGCCACAAGTACCTGCAGTAGGGTTGATTACAACCAATAGCATCAACTCCTACACAAGACTGAAACAAGCACCCCTGTATTGAATTGTTGTTGGTTTTAAGTGATCATGTTAAGGCCTAAACATTTAGCATCGAGTAATGTTTAATATTATGTTTCAAGTTAAAATAGTAAGTTTTAGAAGAAATGCCATAACTTTTTAACCGTAAATCGGAATGAGGCGATTCTGGTGCCATTGGATTCGTATCGCCCGTGCTTAGCTAACTACGTTTCGGGCTATTTTCGTCGTTGTTCAAGGGGTAAAAATCGACTTTAAAGTCGGCAGTTCCGTTTTTTCATTGTCGAATTTGGTTTGTATAAGGTTTTTTCGTCAATTTTTTACCTATTCTGATTGCGTCCTGTGGTAGTTGATTCAACTCTACGCATGAGTTGTTGGACTATTTATTATTTGTCAAACAATGTGGATAGTCCTATAAATAAATGATATTATGGTCGATGTTTTTAAAATTACACTTTGCTTTGTTGGGGAACGATATTTTTGCCATTTTACGATTATGTACTTTCGAAATTTTTACCGTTTCACAATTACGTACTTTCAAAATTTTCTCCGTATACGCTAGTCCATAATAAGATAACAAAGGAGAAGATTATTGAAATTTCGTTGCATGCTTTATCGGGATGGGCTAACCTGCTAAAAACGCACGTGATAGGAAATATTCTTTGAAACCCTATATCATTTTAATCGATGGTGCATCCACACAAAATTACGTCAACAACAAAGTTTTCAAGAAGATGACCTTTTCTAGGAGTGTAAAAGAGTTGAGCCGAGCCCTACTCAAGCTTGGATTGAAAGACTTAACAAGCTTAAAGAAGTGTTCAAGCTTGGCTCGTTTATTTCACGAGCCGAGCTCGAACGAGCTTTATCTTAACGAACTCGAGCCGAGTTAGAATAGCTTTATTTTTCTAATATGTTAGTATGATTATTTATGAAGCACGGACACTCTTCCGGAAGCCACGACTCCCACGAGTCGCATGTCGTGTCGAAACACGTATTATGTGCGCGCTCCGACACGTTACCGACATGCTGGGACATGTGATGGTGATTCTGCTTTATTTATGATTTTCAATGTTAAACTGTATTTGAATTTTGTTTTGTATGTCCATTTTCTTAATTTCATGTAAAGAATGCTCTAATAATGTATTTTATGAAAAAAGTATGTTTCATTTCATTAATATGTATATATTTAAATATATTATATATTATACTTATCCTAGCGTGTCGTATCCTAGTTTTTTGAAGAACCACGTGTCGAAACACGTATTACGAGTCCGTGCTTCATAGATGATTATTAGTAATCGAGTCAAATTCAACCCGAGCTCAATAAGGAAATGAGCTTAAAAATATGCTCAAGCTCGTTTATTTTACGAGCCCAATGAGCTTTTATCCAAACACGAGTCGAACTCAAGTAGCTTGGTTTGTTTTACAGTCCCCAATGGTTGTCGATGGTGAGCCCTTAAAATTGTTGATGGCGACCAGCTAACGTGACACGCCAATGGCACTAAAAGAAAGAATAACAACTAAAAGAGAGGGAATATTCCCAAGAATGTGCTACAAAATTCTTAAGAGAGGAAATATTCCCTAGAGCTCGAACTAGAACTACTTCATATGGGCTTGCACCGTGAAAGTTGATTGTGGTTGTGACAAGCTCTGAACACGCGCAAAGAGATCAAGTTCATATGTGGCTGACAATAAGGTCACCCGAAGATGATCCCTCACGAGAGGCCAAGCTCAAATGGGCTATAGCACCTTTTGCTCCCAAGACTTAGCCAAATCATTCCACCAAACATCAGTTAACCTTTGGAGCTTGGTGGTCACAAGTCGAATGCCCGAAATACGGTAATTCTCTTGTATTCGACCAACTTCTCAATGGTGTTCAACCAATCCACAAACATGTTTGGATAGGGGTGCCTGTTAGAGGTGCGCACATCCACTCGGATATCACCATGAAAAGATTTCTCAAATATTCGGAGGACCCGGCTCAAGTGATCCATGTGTACTGGTCCAACTCAAGTTATTTCTTTTTTTCCTCGCAGTAGACATTAACATCACCAAAACCATAAGGTTGCCATCGGAGTGGAATAACGAGTTTGGGCTTGTTGAGGACAACTCCAAGGCGGGAGGAACTCTCTTAAAGCACTCGGTAATGAGGTGGCCATGCTCGTAGCAAATAAAGCATGTTTTTTATTCCATGGGAACAAAAGGGCTGATGGTAGGGGTGGGACCTTCCGCAAGCACTTCATCGGTTGAGAGGTCATCATAAAATGGTGGGCAGTGGATTAGGGTGCCCATGTGGACAAGCTCCTCTTCAAGACCTTCTGGAGGCTTGTAGTCGTACAAATGCCCTCAAGATCCCCGAAAATGATCGGAGGGAGTGTTGGTGGAGGTGGCCTCTGAAATCCCGCAACCGTTGTCTTTCATCACAAGGGTTTGGTGGTCTGCTGAGAGGAAGTGCTCGATCTCGAGTCACGTGGGACTCATTATAGCTTAATCGGGCCATTCCCACGAGGACAACATCCGACAGTTATGGAGCCTTTGTATCATGCTGACGATAAGTAGGATAGCTTGCTCTAGGCGACGGGCCTCATCGAAGTGGCCGGCTTCACAGATCCGAATTTCAGTGTTACAAGCTTAGAGGCTGTGCAAGGGTTGGGGCCACTGAGGATGAAGGGTCGCGACCCGTATGCACACCAGGAAGGGTCGGCTGGTGTAGGTGGGGTGTGGGTGGTCATCGATTGCAAAGGGCAAAGGTGGGGGTAAGTTCGCAGCAGTCAATCGACGGATTTGGAGGCTCCCGAGATGGAGTGATGGGTGGTGATGTTGACAAGAAGTTTTGGATTCATTCCAAGGGTGTGCGGACCTTTTGAGGGGACCTGATATTTGTGGAGGCAGGGCTAATGACTCCGGCAGTAGACCAGAAGGGGAAAAGGGTAGGGGAAGCACGACGTTAAAGAGGGCATTTAGCTTCTCTAGATTGATTTCATAGTGGCTTCTAATTTGGTTGGTGTGACATTCGATACCTGGTGAAGCTTTCTTTAACCCAATTATCGGGTGAAGGGGGCAGAAATAGAACTAAACCCAATCTGTTAACTATCGTGTCTTATGAGGTTGGAGGAACTAATATGACCGAAACCATTTAGAGTACTTCCATTGACCAATAACTTCGTTTTGGTTTGTGGCGTGTTATCGTATCGTGTCTCATTTTTCCAGGTCTACTCATGATAACACTAATGACATCTTCTGGAATCCAATATAAAACTAAACATACCTAGTTTAGGACTAGTGTGACAAAAAATGGAAAAAGTACAAAATTACTCTCCCCTATTAATTTACATCATGAGTTGAGCTCGAGTAGCATGGTTTGTTTTACAAAACTAACGGTTACTTGTGGTGACCAACTAGCATGGACTTAGAAGTTTGAGGGTATGGAACTCACAATCTTGTATTTTCTTCCATTAGTGTTCTTACAACGAGTTAGGTTGCCAATGGTTGGAACATTTGAGACCGGAATTGGCGACTGGAAGAACCCTGCCAATTGGCAGGGCCCATTGACACTCACGAAATTTATAACGCATAAAAAGCCCTATGCACTGCTGGACAACCCAGCCAATCAGCACGGCCTATTAACACATGCTAATAAAAATAAGGAATGTGAAATAAGTGTTGGTTCTACATATTACTCTCAGTGTCTCCACGACCGATCACGAAGATTCAGAAGATGTGCAATAAACATTCGAGGAGTTCACTGCAGCTTTTAATGAACCCAATGGATTGCTATCCATAAGGGACTGCGACAACTGTAGGAATGTGCCACACCCATGAACATAAACTGATATAATTATCCCCCTTTCCAAAAAGAAACGAGAGTGAGCAATGTTACATTGAATATGAGTTACTCTAATCCATTGTATGAGTACAGGTGAGCGGTACATTTCTTTAGTTGGTACACATTATGTTGGAAGTAGACTTAGTTTGATATTTCCAATAATGGGGCATATTAAGGAGATTAGATTTCTTGTGGCATTTTTTTGGTTATTAAGAGTATGTTTTAGCACATTTACATTTTTGTATACATCCTTCACATACATATCCTGCAAACTTCTTGAGAATTTAATGTTGTTTGTTTTTGCCCCTGAAGTCTGAATTTAAATCATTCAAACTTAAAGAGGTACCAAATATCAACCCTACGCACAATTAACCTGTGTATATAGAGTTGGTTAAAAGAAATAAGTGACAAAATTTGGATAGATTTCTCACAGTGGCAAGCTCTTGAATCAACAAAGAAGACAGACCAGCATCGACCAATTCATCAACTAATGGCCGCGTTGTTAAATTGTACAAGCCCGACCATTTAAGCATGTCATCGACAGTCTCGAAAACCGGCCTTGATTCAACACTCGTATAATACCTCAAGAAGTTGTTCACAGTAGCCTACATAGGTAGTATGAAAAATCAAACACAACAATTGCAAACAAACATATCCAGTGAGATTCTTAAAAGGGCTTCATTTCGTTAAGCATACAGCTCCACTAAACTCCATTACAAAATTCAACCATATATTGTGTATAATCAAAATGAGACATCTTATTTAAAAGTTGAAAAGTGAATGAAAAAAAGTTGATAATACACATAATCAAATGACCCTTATAAGTTTTATGTATTGGGATGAGAGAGTAAATGTAAAAGTAAAAAACCTCAACAAAGCTGGTCATTCGAAACAGAGACAACCCGTACCGAACAAACATACGTATGGAATTAACGACCTCCACAATCTTCTGCACAATGGGAACCTTCCACTTGGAATTTATGGTCTTGAAAATAAACTTATTCCCATCCCAAATCCCAAGCTCAGACGAAGAATCCGAAGACGGCTCATTTATGGTGAGGTTCAAGAGCTTAGTGAAATTCAAAGCGTGGTAGTTTTTTGGGTGAAGAATAGAGGCACCAGCTTCGAAGGTGTTGCCGGATATGGTGACGGTGGCCATACGGCCGCCCACGACGTCGTTTTTTTCGAAGATGTGGATTGGGCCTGGGGAGTTGTAGTGGCGGAGGAAGTGGGAGAGGGAGGAGCCGGCAATGCCGCTGCCGATTATGCAGATGCTTGGCGGGTCGGGTTCGGAGCGGGTGGAGATGAGGACGACGGAGAATATCAAAAGGGTCAACATGGTGTAAATGAAGTGTAGTGTTTGTGTTTGTATCGGTTTTTTAAAGATTTTACTAGGGGGCTATGTTGTGCCATAATTTGTGTAAAGTCAACTCATTATCAATTAGTTAATCTCATGTAAATGTGATAATACGACCCACGATATGATAATATGATATAAATTAATACGAAAATAAAAGTTAATGACTAGATTTTTAATGTGTTCGGATCATATCAGTGTCAACCTGATAAGACACGATTGCTAAAGGGTCGGGGTAGGGTTCACCCGTTAATACCCGATAAAATCCGTTATGATCCATTAATTTAAGTAAATAAGATATACTTTTGGAACTTATAAACAATTTATGTAGCATAATGTTAATTTAATCATAATAAATTTTTCTAAATGAGAGATTTAGTAATGTCAATGAATTAATGGGTCTATTTGAGTTCAAAAATGATATAATATGTCAACTTCTATATAATTCAAAATAATTCATTATCTTAATGGGTATTAACGAGTGAACATGACACGACACGACACGATAACATAGCGGGTCGGGGTTGGATATGATTTTTTCACACGATAAAAAAGTCACCCGTTTAGACACGAACCAAATAAGATCCGAACACGATAAAAAATGACACGAATACGAACGGACACAACCCATTAACAGGTCAAATCTTAGGATCGTAGATTCCGTTTGATATAAAAATGAGAAAAGATGTGGCATGAAAAGTCTTATTTTTATAAATTTTCTTCATGTAAATTTTGATTTGAAAAATAAAATTTTATACAGTTTGATAATTTAATTTTGCATATCGCTAAATTCTATCATTTTTATATTTTTATATTTAGTAGAGACAATTTGTCTACTGAAAAATACACAATATTCATTTTCACAATCTAAAAATAAAAAGATGGAATTTCTATTTATTCGGGTTTCACAAACTAAACAAATGTAATCTTCTAAAAAAATAGCATTTACTAGAGTTTTACAGATTAAAAAATAAAAAAATCGCATTTCAATTTTTTCTAGGGTTTCAGAAACTATAAAATGTAATAATGTTTCCTATACAAAATGTAAAAAATGTTTCACTATAAAAAGGGGCATAAAATCAATAACAAAAATGGAACATAATAAATTGATTGTTCATTTCATAAATGAAAGAAAATTAAAAAAGCTTTTTCCAGCCAGAAATATACACAAAATCCATCTCTTCCTTTCGAATATGGAAGCCACTGTGATTTCTTTTTGTGGTTCCAATATAAATGAAATCATTTCACATATATATAAACCAGATTTCATTTCAAAAAGGAAAAAGAATGATTTCTGAGTAAATAAAGAGAAAAAAATAAGGATTGCCCTCTTGGATTTGGTTTGAAAATGAGATGTGGGTTGCATTTTGTAGAAGACGAGCATTTTGTAGATGACGTGGGTTTGGAGATGAGCCATAGAATCTTTTACTACACATCGGTCGAAACCAAATGAAGGTGGTTCAATTCCAGGGCATTCGTTTCTTTGGGGAAAAAAGAAATCAATTCTCGGTTTTAGTGGGAAAGAGGTCACGTGCTATGTTTTTGTCAATTGAAAGGCAGGTTAATTTTTCCCAATCAAATGGTGCAAAAGTGGAATTTGGGTAACAATTGGACTTTTGCCATGCCAAATACCTGCTATCAAACAGGCCCTTGGTGCATAATTTTTATTTTATGTAAGTTCTTACAAATACATGTGAGTGTCACAAAACATATATTAGGCCTAAAAGTATGAGGGTCTACCTGTGTCTATTAGTATCAACGGTATGATACATATCTTTCACTCTATAACTAAACACAAATTAATCTACAATAATGCTAAAGTCAAACTCTAATTAGTTAAGTTGTGATGTTTAGAGAGTCATGTTGTGTGTATATGTTTTGAAGGATTATTTGAAGTTTGACCTTCATTTATTTTTTCGAAATCCTGCTTGGAGTTTGGTTTCTAAATTAACTTTTAATGATGTCAAAAGTGTCGCTAAAATTTTTGGGAACTATTTTATATAACATTTTTATGTCATTGAAAGTCATTTTAGTGGTCAAATTCTAAGAACTGAAAATAATGGGAGTCAAAATCAATATTAAAAAATTAATGGGGGTCATATTTTAAATAATCCTATTTTGAATTCGATTGATTTAGGGCTGTGTTGCATAATGGTGAGTTCTTTTGAATTTTCCTGAGAAGTTTATGATTCAATTCTTTTTAATATTAAATTTTTTTAATTACTAAAACTTTAAAAACTCGCTTATGACTTAGTCTTCCATTATAGTACAATTACTCAACTAGTGTAGTTGTTTGAAAGGTCTTGTTTTTAATTTATAAACTCTGGAGTATACCTTCTATAGAATAAATGTATTTCTCGTCATCATAAGTGTTGATGCAAAAAGCTAGACTAGGCCTAATTAATTGATCACATATAAAAATAAGCAAAACAAATAAGACACACGAAATTTTAGAGTGGTTCAACTCAAAGGAATAACCTACGTCCACTATTATGTATTGACTGCCTTGATTTGTTTTTTTTTCGGTCCCCTGTAATGAGGGTGATACAAAGTAAATATAGCCTAAGAGGGGTCTTGATAGTTGTCGTGTGAAATGATGGAATGCCTTTATTTGTTAGGCATTTACATCAATACATAATGTGAATTAATTGTATGAATGTTGTTGCTTCATTAGCAATATAGGCGGCTGTTGTCGTTTTGTTATTAATACAGGTTGTCGGTCGATCTTTCATGTTGGTCAGTTCTTCCATATTGGTCGGGTTTCATTGTTGGTCGGGCTGCATTGTTGGTCGGGCTAACTTGGACTTCTGCCACATTAGATGACACGTGCTAGCTTGTGACTGGTCCACGTAGGGAGGTAGATTTTGGTATCAACAGAAGCCCCCAATGTTTCATACTTGGAGTTGATGCGAAAGTATGAAATATTATGCTTCAGCAGTAGTTCAGGCTATTTGGTTTAGCTGCACACCTTCCATACTTGTGAAATTTATCCACTTGATTGAAGATTTTTGGGCGCGAATGGCAATTTTGTAAATATTTCAAATTTCAGCGAACTTTTACGGGGTATGTCTTTTCCTTTGTTCTCCATCGTAAACTCAAACGTCGTTCTCTTTAATCATTACTTTTCCCAGTTTTCGATGCATCTAATAAAAAGGACAGTAAAACTTCGATCATCTTCTACCTCTTTCTTCTGATTCTGCCGCTATGTTCTTTGCTTTTTCGTGCGATCGCTTTCTTTTCTGTTCTTCAGTTCTTGCTGAATCCTTAAATCTTTGTAAGACGTTTTCTTCTCTTCCTCTTTGTTTTCTTCATCATGGTTTATTCTATTGAGTCACTTGATAAGTTCAGGATCGATTTTAATATTCCACATTGGATTGTATTAGAGCATCCCACTTTTCCTTCTGATTTTTTCTCTCTTTCTGAGGGTCATTGGTTCTCTTCTATCTTTATTGCTGAATGTGGTTTCATATTTCCTCCCAATCCTCTGTGTTTGGAGTTTTGTCAATATTTTGACATTGTACCTACAAGAGTGGCTCCCAACACTTTGAGAGTTGTAAATGGAGTTTATAGGTTAAATCAAATTCATGGAACCCATCTAGGGATTTCAGAAATTATGTTTTGTTATAAATGGGTAACTAGTGATACCATTTTTTATTTGAAAACTAGGATTGGTAGTAAAGCTTTAGTAGTCAATCTCCCTAATTCTAATGGGATTATTTTGATCATGGGGTAGCTGTAAAAAATTGGCAACATGCTCCTTTAGTTGTAGGTGTTAAATATCAAGGACCTAGATGTTCGCTCTTTAGCAATGGAATAGGTTGTTTTATGTTTTAGTAAATTTGCCATGTTTATATTTGATAAAATGTCGTATTAACTATTATTTTATAAATTGTATTATAGTTGAGCAAAAAAGAAAGTGTCCCAGTGAGAGTGAAGTAAATTTAAAAGAGTTGAAGTTTATCTGGCATCTTTATAAGGTAGTTGCTGAAGAGCACGTTAGGGCTTTCTACTATCTGCTCCAGTACAAAAAAACTATTTATTCTTTTATTGCCAGACCTGCCGCCTCTCCTGCTCTGGTAATTGATCTTGACCAAGAAGTTGTTGTTGATTCTGATAGTTCTCTGTCTGAAATTATAAAGAATATGAAGTTTCCTGATCTTTACAACGGTAGTGCTTCTGGGTCCCAATCATTTGTTGAAGGGGCTAAGAAGAAAATAGGGGACACTATGAAGCCCCCAGCCCCCAAGGATCCAATCCCTAAGGATCCAACCCCCAAAGACCTGGCTCCTAAGGATGTAGCTCCCAAAGAGTTAAAGTTCCTCTGAGGAGACTTGGGAGAGGGCTTACAAAAAAGCAAGTTGACCAGGTGATTGATTAATTGTCCCTAATTGGTTTACCCTCTTCTGCTGTTGTTGCTCCAGCAGCCATTACTCCTAGTTTATCCAGGAAGTTGATCAATTCTGGTACTCTTCTAGACCACAGGGGGTGGATGATATGCTCCCTAGATCGAGGGTTTCTGAATTGGCTACTCAGAGCCTTGTATCATTAAGTAATTTCCATTTTCTTGGTTTAGTTATCTTTTATATATCACACATACTCATTTTGATCTTCATCTCTTGCAGTTCTTAGTACACTTCAATAATATGTTGGATAAGGATGATGCAATCAAGGCTTATTCTTCCTTAAATAAAGTGGAGGAAGCCTTTACTGGCTTGAAAAAATCTCTTCTCGAATCTCAGCAGGCCTTGGAGACTGAGAAGAGCGCTTGGGAAAAAAAATTGAAGACCTTGGAGGCTGAGAGGAGCACTTGGGCAGAGAAACCGAAGACAACTGAAGATACTCGGCTGAAGTCTGATGAGGATGCCCTTAAAGTTGAGCACAAGGCCAAGGAAGCTGAGCTCAAGGGAAAGGAGGTTGAGCGCCAAAAATAGGAAGCTGAGCGCAGGGCAAAGGCTACTGAAAAACTTGTATCCCGTGCTAGAGTTAAGAAAAAGTTTGTTGTAAAGGTCTCCTCCTTCAGTGCTGATTGAGACAAGGGCTAGAACAAAGCTATTTTTACTGCTTCTGTTCAAATTGAGTATGTGAAGCAAAAATGTTTCAGAGATGGTTAGGTTGCTGCCCTTCAAGAGTTGAACACAACTGAGGACTCTGAACTTTTTCAGAGTTATATTCATGGTCTTGAAGAGTTTTCATTTATGGATGAGGTTTAAAATGAAGCTGCTTATGAAGATTCTTCATTTGTGGTTAAGTCTGATACCAAACAACCTGAAATCCCTGAGTCTTCTCTTCCTCCGATCGAGCAAACTGAGCAACCTCAGCCTGTAGTCCCCTCTTCTGAGTAGGATAAGAGGGTTGATATGGAGAAGGTGTAAAGTTGTTTGGCATTTGCCCTTTTTATTTCTTTCTCTTCGTATTTATTTGAACTTTTTATTATCAATAAAAAAACCTTTTGCTCCTCTTCATTTTTTATGGATTATACATATTCTCTATTCTTGTTTGTTGATTGGTGGTTATTTCTTCTTACTAGTTTATTACGAAGATGGAACAACTATTTTCCCATGATACTGAGCTACTGAGGAAGTGTAATATTTTTTTCAAAGCTGTCCATACAGACTTGTCCAAAAAAGAAATCACTCAATTGCACGGTGATGATGCCTTACAGCAGGTTAAAGAAGCTTACCAATATTTGAAGTACTTACTTGATCGGTCGGTAGCTAACAATGTTGCCTATTCTGAGATAATAGAATAGCTTCAATAACAATATAAAGAATCTACTACGTTGTTACATTAGAGCTATGAGCAGAAATATCAGAGCTTAAGTGTAGGTTAGGGATTTGATAAATTTGTCTCCGTGTACAATAAAAAGGAGTTTCTTCTTAAACTTGAAGTTGAAGAAACTAGGACTGTTGTCAAACTCCTAGAAGAGGAGAATAATAATTTAAGGGATGAAGTAAATCTTCTGAAGTCTGCCTCTGGAACTATTCTTGCTACTACTGATGAAGGCTACTCCTTTTTATAAGATGAGAATGTAACCTTAATAGATGAAGTGGAGGCCTTGAAAAACATTAAATCTGCATCTTCCTCCCGATCTAGAAATATGCCTGGCCGAGGAACCACAGAGGAAGTTAGGACACAACAGGCCCTTGCCAATCAAGCTGCACAATCAAAAGCAAAAGACCAAGATATTATTGAGATGTCCCAAAAGCTGCATACCTTATCTAAACAACTATCCACTCAATCCTCATAATTAGAGGTTAAGGATGGGGTATTGAATAACCTGCAATCACAAGTTGATAAATTAACCTTTCAATTCCATAAACAACCAAGATAAGTTTGGATGGATTGATATATTAAAGATATAGGACATTTTGATGATAGACTTCAACAGGTTCAGAATGAATCTTATAAATGGGGTTGGATGAACGCTTTAACTATGATGAAAGTGGATCAGAACAACTCTTTATGGGATTGTTATGATCCGGGATTACTGCAGCTTAACAATCCTCCATTTAAGTTAGATGTTAACTGGATACCTGTTCATCATATTCCTCAATGCTTAATTTCAAAATACTTGGGAGATTACGAGCTTCATGATAAACTGGAGATCGCCCAACCACCTCATCTGCTTGATCATCCTAGTAGCAGCAATACCAAATTTTTTTAGAGTTTTAACTTCATCAATTCTCCTTTTACCTTGTATGATCCTCCTGTTGGCATAGATCCTATTACTAAGGATGAAGGGAAACGTCCTGCAGAATAATCTTTTGTATTTTGTTTCTCCATGTTTAAACAGTAATATGTAATTATTTGATTTAATGACAAGTTTATTGAATGAACAGATCAACTTTTAGTTAATCTTTGCATATATGAATGTTTTCTTAGTCTTTGACTATGAATGGATCAACTTTTAATTAATTTCTAATTTTTTTATCGGTTCTATTGACATTCTTAGGATTATCCTAAGTTTTATACAAATTACCAATGCTTTATAATGGTTCTACTAATGCAACTAAATTCTTTGGTAATTGCATTAGTTACCTTGTTTCTCATGCGTGAGTGGAACATTTGTCCATCTTTTAGCCTAGTTTAGATGAAAATTATTCATCTGGGTCTTCGTTAACCAGACATTTGGGACTTACAATTCTGCCTTATGTGGTTTTATATGTTTGACGATCAACTTTATTGGCGCCTTTACTGATGCCGACCAACTTTATTGGCGGTCTTTGTTGATACCGACCAACTTTATTAGTGGCCTTCCTTGATACCGACCAACTTATTGGTGGCCTTCATTGTGTTTGCAAGTGCATATCACGAGTACTCCGAAAAAAATAACAAAATAATAATTTTGGGAAAGTCATATTCTCATTAATAACGTGAACTGAGTACAACATAACTACATTTACTGATAATACTTCTTAAGGTATTCTGTATTCCATGGGTTCTTGAATTCTTACCCTTTCAAAGTCTCAATATGATATGTGCCTGGTCTGATAACTGCATTAATACGATAAGGCTCATGCCAATTGGCTTCCAGCTTATTGTTCTTTTGAATCACTTTCTTCAAAACATTTTCACCCTCTTTTAAGTTGCTCGGCGTAACCCTCTTATTGTAGAATCGTTCAGTCCTTTGTTGATAGGTTGCATCTTCACGGACTTCTTTTAGCATGTCTAAATCCATCATTCTCATCAAGTCACTAACCGGGGAATTAAAGTTAAGGAATCTATGTGTAGGTAAACTTAGCTCGATAGGGATTACAACCTCATTACTAAACACCAGTAGGTAGGGAGTTTCTCCAGTAGCTGTTCTGGAAGTTGTTCAGTAAGCCCACAGGACGGAATGCAGTTCATTGATCCAATTTCCTTTTTCATTTTCCAACCCTTTCTTTAGCCCATTGAGTAAAGTTTTGTTAGTTACTTCTGTTTGGCCATTGCTTTGAGGATGGCCAGGGGCAAAGTGGATTTTCTGAATGTTGGACTAGGCACAATAAGCAGCAAATTTTCGTTATCAAACTGTGTGCCATGATGAGTGATAAAGTCATGGGGTAAGCCATACTTGCATATGATACTCTTCCAAATAAGCTGATAAACTTTTTCATAGGACATATCAATCAATGGTTCAGCTTCTATGCATTTAGTAAAGTAGTCAACAGCTACGACCAGGTACTTGAACCTTCCTATGGTGGTCGGTAAAGGCCCGACCAAGTCAATTCCCCACATAGCAAAGGGCCAGGGTGAAGTAATTGGTGTTAAGAGAGCTTGTAGAGCTTTGCGTGTGCTGAAAAACCTCTGGCACTTATTCTTAACTCAAAAAATTCTCCATTTATGTGGACTAGTCAGAAAAGGACACATGTCATCCTACGTGGCAATATTCATACTTGCTCGGCACCTGAGGAGACCTGCTCGGCACTCAAGGAGAGTTAGTCGGCATACCAACCAACTCAAGGAAGACAAACCATTCAGAAGATCAAAAGCTAGTAGAAGAAGACTCATCAACGGTCATGGAACCCTTGAAGACCAATAATTATATTTATTGTATATAGATATAAATGTCTAAATATATAAAGATATTATATCTCTTGGACTCCCATCACTATAAATACATGCATTACCTTAGCCAAAGGGAGGGGACACACAATTTGAACAAGCAAGCAATTCTCTACACACCTCTCTCTCTTTACACTATATTGTGCTATCGTAAACCCCTGGGAATAAAATAACAGTGGACGTAGGCTTTTCTTTATAGCCGAACCACTTTAAAAACCTTGGTCTCTATGTGTTTGATGTGATCATCATTTCATCTTCAAACATCATCTTCCTACCTTCATTTTATCTGTTGTTGGTGCCAATAAGATATCATGGATGTTATTTCTAGTCATCAATGGATTGACGTCGTCTGTGGGAATTCGACACAAGAATTCTTTCCTTCTTATTAGATGAGATGAAGATCAGCATCAAAGGCTAAGTCTTTCTATCATTTTATATGAACAATTACATATATTGTTTCATTCAATCATGAATCTCGTATATATATTAATGAACTGTATATTTTTAGAATTCACATAACCCACTTATGTACAATGTTCTGTCATATTAATTCTATATGCAGTATGAAAATTGGAGATAGAGATCTACTTTATCTCTCTTCTAATTCGATTTTCTTTTCATTCATTTTAATGAACTGTACATTCAGTTTAATTCATCTATCATCTATGTTAATAAGTTTCGTTGATTGATTTTGGTATAAGTTTCGTAATAATTTTTAGAGGTAAAATAATATCATTCACTATATTTTTATCTCTAGAAATGGAAAATAAGAAGTCAAAAAGACATTTTCTCTCTCCTGATTACCATAAAGAAACTACCTTAATTTGAGGATCGGAGCACAAATTAGAGATGGAAATTTCTTCAAAATTTGTGATTTAGCAACATCAATGAAATTATACATCAATGAATTTCTCTCATGATAAAGCTTTCCTGCATCAATTTGATTCTTTAGAGAATGAAAAGACCCAGTTCTTGGAGACAAAGAGCCAAATCAAACTAAGTGAAATGTGAAACACCCATAGCAGTTATTCAGGTATCGGTGCGAATTCAGAAGTCTGGGTTCGAGACCTGACCAACCATTATCAAGAACCGTCTTCAACACTGTTTGAAATTATCATAACAAAAGGAAAAAATAGGTCGACATTAAGGGGGAAAGAATTCCTCGCAACTACAATTTTTTCTTGACTGGTAGGTAACCACTATACGAAGAGATCTCAACCCACAAACAGGGCCGACCAATGTTTGACAAACATTTTCATTTCATGGAGAGCAAAAGTAATCAAACGGCCTCAATTTATTGGTCGGTAACAAAATAGCATATGGATTCCATGTCTGCTACACCTATTACTGATTCACAACAGGTCGAAGGCTACCCGACCACCTGCCATTGGTCGGCATCAGGTATTGTATAGGTTAAAGGGTTCCCGACCATTCCTTGCTGGTCGGCGACCAATTATTCACTTGGTCGGCGGCTAAATAAAATGCTGATATACTATTCTTGGTCGACGATACTCGACAATCAACTATGTACGGCCTGAATCATCTACTTACATCACTTATTTCTGGTCAGCCATACGTATTGTTGGTCGGTATCATCTCGGGCCATCTTTTATAAAAGGGAAGCTTCAGCAGACCATTTTTTATTGGTCGGTAATAAGTTGTGAAGATCCATCAGCAACGTTAAAATAATTTTATGCAACTACGAGGTTCTCATGGTTGGTCGGCAGTACCCATTCTTTGATCGGCATTACTATTTTTGACATCTTTCACGAATTTGCATAGAATGGGATTAGGCCCGACCATCTAATGACTGGTCGGCAGTAATAAACAAAGTCACACAGGTATCTTATTGTTGCTCGGAGACATATTTGTTGGTCAACACCATGCATTATACATCAAAAGGAAATCCCCAAACTCCTATTTGTAGGTCGTCAACGCCTATTCACAGTCTGTAACATCCATTATTGGTCGGCTGTCAAAAAGGAAAAAATCCAGAGATAAAACCAAGAGTCTAACACTGTTGGTCGACAACTCCTTTACAATAGGTCGATAACTTCTATTTTCTCATCATCGACATCGTTATGCCACCAAAATGATCTGAAATGACGATTTGCAAAGCTCGGGGGCTTTCTAACCACATGTAACTGGTCGGAGACATGTATAGAAATAGAACAAAGGGCTGACCATGGTCGACGGTGTTGATGACAAGTACATGAACGATGGATTGGCAATTTTGTTTGCTCAGATTATTGATTTTGACTCACTACCATGCCGCTAAAGGACAACCCCCGTATCCTTTATTAATTCACGACAGGGGAACTTCTAGTTTAATATAAGAGCATACCTTATTATTCTTTATGCTGAAATAATCTTCAAACATCAACTTATATCTGATTAGTTATTGGAGTTTAAATAGCTTTACAAAAACTCTAGATTAAATAATTATTATGCCTTAATTAGGGCACATATTTGAAAAACAAATTGCTCACGTGACACATAGTCGACATAAATTTTTTATTGATTAATGTTTGAGTAGATACACATCATATATTCTTTGGCTGAATAATTATTCTCATGACTAATCAATTTAGCCTACAGATCTGGTAGAGAAATTTATTAAATTCCACAGGTACAAGATTCAGTCCCGACGAAGTACTCGACCACAATCTTAAACTTCTAGAAAATATTATCATTGCTCGACATTATGAAATTGTGACTCAGCAAGGCACTAATGATTTTACTAACTGCTTTAATATATGCTCAAGCACGAATCATTCTCTATATCCATTCGGATGCGTATTCTATATTCATCTCAGCATGGAGCTCGGTAAAATATTTATTATTATGTATTTAGCTTCGAGGAGATCTGCAACATTCATTATATTTTATCTCCAACAGACAGTTAGTCGAAAAAACTCCTCTCTCTCTATATATATACTCAACAACCACCAACTAAATGTTGGTTAGCCCTTAATAACCACCAACTAAAAGTTGGTCGGCATCAACAAAGACACCAACAATGTTGGTAAAACGATCGAGCAAGGCAAGTCCTGCTTGATTATGGGTTATCAAAAGATCGCTACAATTAGGCAGGAGAATGGGATAAATATTCCATTGCCTAGGCACTTAAACTAAGAAGGAACATGGAATAAATATTCCATTGGTTAGGCACTTATGGGTGATCAAAAGATCGCTACAACTAGGCAAGAGCATGGGATAAATATTCCATTGCCTAAGCACTTAAACTAAGCAAGAACATGGGATAAATATTCCATTGCTTAGGCACTCACGGGTGATCAAAAGATCGCTACAACTAGGCAGGAGCATGGGATAAATATTCCATTGCCTAGGCACAAAGACAAATCAAATTAGAAAATCGTCAATTCATATACAGAGATTAACAGAAGATAAATTTCATGATTAATTATTGTTTTAAGAATGCCCTGGAAATCTATTATTCTCTAACAATGCAAGATCAATCGATCCTTTCCTTATTATTTATTTGGATTTCTTATTAATGCCGGTAGATGGTCGACACTCTTATTATCTGGACTTCTTATTAAGCCCAGCAAATGGTCGACACTCTTATTATCTGGACTTCTTATTAAGCCCTACAGATGGTCGGCACTCTTATTATTTATCCGGATTTCTTATTAAGCCCAAAAGATGGTCGACACTATTATTATTTATCTGGATTTCTTATTAAGCCCGACAGATTGTCGACACTCTTATTAGTTATCTGGGTTTCTTAGCACTTCTATTATAGATATGGATTTCTCACTAGCACAGATATTCGATGCAAATTATATATTATTCTCAATCATGCTTATTATTGGATCATTCTATCAAGTCTTGACAAATTCTCGGGCATCATCATTATTATTCAGTCTCCTAAGCCCAACTGGGCTCCACATACGCCGATCAATGGCACATACCAGAATCAGATTCCTAAGTGGAATATATCACATTCATAATTAGAATGTCCACAGATTCCTAATCAGAATATATCACATTCCTAATTATAGTGCCAACACATTTCTAATTACACTATATGTCAAAAGCAGTTTTTCTCAACCAAAATTACTTGGTCGACAAATTATTTATATGGTCACATCAGGACAGTATGGAAACGCAACATGCAAAGCTCATGGGAAGTTATTTCAAGGAACATTTCCTCGGCCTTATCTTTTCTAGCAAGACCAGCATACTTCAAAGCTAAGAGTTCATATTCCGCATTTGGGGGCTTTTACTACAGAATTAATTATTTCAGTGGCACATTTTGATAATATCATGCAACATCAGTCGAGCATCAGATGCAGCTCCAAATTGTAACAGAATAGGAGATATCACTAGTCAATCATCATCCATGAGTTATTATGCACATGCTATTGAAGTTCAGGAGTCAGATTCAGCATCTACATTACTGAGATCTTCACTATCGCTATCCCGACCAACCCTGAAGAAGAAGTTGTACTCCGTTACTAGCTCGACACTAATCAGATTGAAGAATTTGGTTCAAAAGCTATCATCTTACATCAGTAAAGCCTTTAGAGGAGCAGAAATCAGAAAAATCAAATACGTACAGTCAACACTCAGTTGGTCGGCTAACTAGTCGATCAACCCACTTGAAGATTATGACAAGCTATAAGTTGCAAACTATGGAATAACTGCATTCAGATTCCCAGGGGTGATACATATCACGCGTTCGCTTAACGAAAAAATTTCCTCAAAAGAAAGATTAGCTCCAACGCAACAATCAATCAACCTGAATCATCTGTTGACTAGAAGATAATGCACTTTATATTGAACAAATCAAGAAGACAGATCAATAATCTCATTATGCACAAGAACCGGATAATATTTCAAAATAAATACTCCATCCTCTCAGTAAACCATCAAGAATGGAGCATTGGGGGCTTCTGTTAAGGCAAAAAAATTCTCCATTTACGTGGACCAGTCAGAAAAGGACACCTGTCATCCTACGTGGCAATATTCATAATTGCTTGGCACTTGAGGAGACTTGCTCGGAACTCGAGGAGACTTGCTCGGCATACCAACCAACTCAAGGAAGACGAACCATCCAAAAGATCAAAAGCTAGTAGAAGAAGACTCACCAATGGTTATCGAACCCTTAAAGACCAATAGTTATATTCATTGTATATATATATAAATGTATGAATATATAAAGACATTATATCTCTTAGACTCCCATCACTATAAATACATGCATTCCCTTAGCCAAAGGGAGGAGACACACAATCGGAACAAGCAAGCTATTCTCTATACACCTCTCTCTCTCTACACCATATTGTGCTATTATAAACCCCTGGGAATAAAATAATAGTGAACGTAGGCTTTTCTTTATAGTCGAACCACTTTAAAAACCTTTGTCTCTATGTATTTGATGTGATCATCACTTTGTCTTCATACCTTCATTTTATCTTTACTAGAAATAGCATCCATGATATCTTATCGGCATCAACACTTATCACACTTCTTGGCAAAATTTGTACCATCAACTTACATAGTTGGCCAGTAGTACCCTTGTGTATGGATTCTCCACAACAACATTCTTCCTGCTAGAGGAGCTCCATAGGACCCTTCATGGACTTCTTTGATCAAATCATTCACTTCAGCTGGATGCACACATCGTTGTAGACCTGCAATTAATCCCCTTCTATATAATATAACGCCATCTAGTACATATCTATTACAGCTTCTTAACTTCAAGTAGATCGACTGAAAGAATCCCATATTAATATATGCTCTTATGGGGTCCATCCAATATGGCCCCATATCAACTGCAATAAAGTTGAACATCAAATCTTCATCAATGCTTCTATTATCAAGTATCTCAATAGGAATAGTTCTTCGTTTCTTTGTTTTGGTTACTGAGGCTAGACGAGCAAGTTCATCTGCTGGCATTCTCCAATCTTAGAATTCTGACCATCTAGACAGCTAGCAAAGTGGCAATTATTTCTAAAGTTTTGGCCAAATATCCAGTCATCAGTTCTCATTTTATTGCATATAAGTTCAACACCTGATTTACCACCAACTGTGAGTTGCTATACACCATAACTTGTTGGGTATTTAGTAATTTAGTTGAATTTTACCCAATAATCACAGCTTCATACTCTGTTTCATTGTTGAAAGCTTGAAATTGGAATCATAAAGCGTACTCTACATCTAGCTCGTCTGGGGTATTAAGAATGATTCCATCCCCACATCCAGTTACGCATGATGACCCATTAACATACAAGTTCCATATAGGAATAACGTTGTCGAACGGTTGGTTTGTTAGAATTCCATGATGGAAAATTTTATCTTTCACTTCCTCATACTTCTTCTTCATCTCCCGTAGTCCACTAGAGGGTTCTGGTTGATCGACGATAAATTTCTCTGCAGCTTCCCTTGCTTGGAGTTGGTCGAGCATCTCTTCAGTAGGCTTGCTGAGTCTTACCTGTTGCTCGATTAGAGTCCTTTGTTGCTCGGGGACCTCTGAGTAAGCAAATTTTGCAATAAAATAAGCCACAACTTGGCCTTTTAAAGCAGTCCTTGGTTCATATACAAGGTTATATTCCCCCAACTCCACAACCCAATACATCAATCTCCTCGATTTCTCTAATTTCTGCAAAGCTTACCTTAGTGGCATGTCAATGTATACCACTATGGTGTGAGCTTGAAAATATGGCTTTATTCGTCTACTAGCCTCAATTAAAGCCAACGCTAATTTCTCTAATCTAGGATATCTAACTTCTGCACCTCAAAAAGCTTTGCTAATGTAATAAACTGGATTTTGGACTCCATTCTCCACCCTAATCAAGGCAAAGCTAGCAGCTGACTCAAAAACTACCAAATATAGATACAACTTTTCTCCCAACACTGGTCGGAAGAGTACTGGTGGTGCTCCCAGGTACTTCTTCAATTCTAGGAAGGCTTTCTCACATTCATCATTCCATTCGACGATTTTTCTGATCACCTTAAAGAATGGAAAGCATTTATCCGTTGCTCGGGATACAAATCTATTGAGTGCTGCTACACGTCCTATTAGCCTTTGAACATATTTTTTACAGGTCGGGAAATTGCATTTCGATCAGAGCTTTAATCTTATCTGGATTAGATTTAATGCCTCTTTGATTCATTATATACTCGAGGAACATTCCCTCCTGCACTTCAAAGACGCGTTTGGGGGGGTTTAATTTCAACTGGTGCCTTTCCAAGTGATCAAATGTTTGGTTGAGATTAGTAATATGATCAGTAGATTTTTTTGCTCTTAGTAAGCATATCATCAAGGTACACCTCCATGTTTTTGCCTATTTTCTCCTCAAATACTTTGTTCACCAGTCTCTAATAAGTAGCACCTGCATTTTTTAGACCAAATGGCATAACATTATAACAATAAGTTCCTCGATGAGTGATAAAGAAAGTGATTTCTTTATCTTCGGGCTTCATTTTGATATGGTTATAACCAGAATATGCATCCATAAAACTCAGCAGCTCATGCCCTGAAGTATCGTTTATCAATTGATTAATTCGTGGTAAAGGAAAGTAATCCTTTACACACGCTTTGTTCAAGTCAGTAAAATCCACACATCCTCCATTTGTTGTCATTCTTCTTGACCATAACTATGTTGGCCAACTAGTTCGGGTACTTCACACCTTTAATAAAGGAAGCTTTTTGAAGCTTTTCCACTTCTTCCTGTATAGCCTGGTTCTTCTTCGGGCTAAAAATTCTTTTCCGTTACTTTACGGGTTTAACCTCTTTATTAACATTAAGCTAATGGCATAGGAAATTTGGGTCTATGCCTGGCATATCTTCATGACTCCTAGTGAACACATGTTTTCTTCGCCCCAAGAAAGTCACCAACTCATGTTTAAGAATTAGTTCCAATGATGCTCCTATTTGAGTTATTTGTTCTGGTTTATCATCATCCAGAATAATGATTTCTATTGCCTCCATCACTTGGCCTTTCACACGCTCGGATTCATCTCATGGATCTAAGGTTTCAACCTCTGATATGCTGCTCAGCTCAGATATATCGACATGATAAGTGGTTATTTTCCTCTTTGTCTCCAATATATCTTCTTCCTTTGCAAAGGAATAGTAGCATTCCCGAGCTACTTTTTGATCTCCTTTCACTACTCCAACTCTAAAGTTGGTCGGGAACTTTAGGCATTGATGAACAGTAGATGGCACAACTTCGAATTTCTTCAGACCAACTCTTCCCATGATCATATTATAAGGGGAATGGACATTTTTGTCCATTACAAAGAATCTCACTTTCTCTGCCTGTTCTCCGGCCATGTCCCGATCAACACGTCTAGTTTAATTATTCCTAGTGGAAATACTTTCTCTCCAGAAAAACCAATGAGTGGCCTGTGGTAAGGTTCCAGATGATTGAGTTTTAATCCCAAACTATCAAAACAGGGATAAACATAATATCTATTGAACTACCATTATCTACTAATGTTCTTGCTACCAGTTCTTCTTTCATCCTGACTCTGGCCACTAAAGGATCATCATGAGGGTATAAAACTCCAAATAGATCGTTCTTAAAAAAGCCAATTACAAACTTATCCTTGTTAACTTTTCTTGGTCGGTCTTCCTCGACAAGATTAATTAGTTGGACATAGGGGCCTCATTGAGGTAAGCTTTCCTTCATGCTGTATGATCTCCTCCTCCTGCATCTCCACCTGTAATCATGTGGCAATCAAAAGATCCAAATCTGAGTGTGAATACCTCACGTTTCGATTGTCTAGGCTTCTTGGGAAGATCAGGATCATCTTCTGGTTTATCTTCTTCTCTTCCTTGGGCTTAACTAGCGATTTAGATCTCTGTCGACCTCTACCTTCATTTCTTCCAACATTTTGTCGATTAACAAATCTGTCCAACTTTTCTTTTCGGATAAGAGATCCTATCTCATTCTGGAGGGTAATATAACGATTGGTAGTATGACCATGATCTTTGTGAAACTCACAATACTTGGACTTATCCCTCTTATCAGAAGACGACCTTAACTTTTCAAGCCAACTCAAATAATTGTTTTGCTTGATTTCCTCCAACACATGATGTATATCCACCATTAAGGGAGTGTAATTAATGAATTTCTTGATCCGATCTAGGACTTTCTTTACCTTCGAACTCCTGCGCACATTGTGATTCTTGTGCTCCTTTTTTCTGACTTCCCTTCTGTTTTTGCTTCCACCTTTGCATCTGAATTCTTTTTAGCAGCCATAGCTTCCTCGGCGTTCATAATCTTTGCTGCCTTGGCCATTAATTTTGTTATCATCTTCGGTGGATCTTTTTGCCAAGGTATGATATAATTTATCAGGGAGCAAAGCACTCATGAGAGTAGTGATTGCGGTATTCTCTTCGTAATCAATGACTTCTAATATCTCGTTATTGAAACGAGTGATGTAATCCCTGGTACTTTCTCCTTCCTTTTGTCTTACACTGAGCAAATGAGCTACTATTTTCACTAGTTTTGCTCTAAAGCAAAAATTACCAAAGAATAGCTCAGCTAGTTGTTGGAAATAAGAAATCTTCCCCTGAGGAAGACTATTGTACCAGATTTGAGCAGATCCAGTGATTGTTCCTGAAAATGCCCTACATCTCATCTCATCAAGAACAATATAGATATCAGCCGTTGCTTGATATTGTTCTATATGAAGAACTGGATTAGTTTTCCCATCATATTTGGGAGTGACCACTGGAGCTTTAAACTTGTTCGACGTGGGGAAGTCTACGATGGCCTGCACAAAGGGGGATCCCTTAATAAAACTTCTTTGGAGGGGATTTTTGGCCTTGGCCATTTCTCCCAATCTATCTTCCAAACGTTGAATAAAACCTTTCCAAGCATCACTGCCAATGCCATAGGTGGCAGCTTTTTTATGCCGACCAACAGATCATGCTAAACTTTCTTCTTGCGAACTTTCCCTCTGACTGGATCTATCAATTCGTCGGGTGCTTAATCTGGATTGGGTTGAACATTCCCTTAATTCTCTTGGTCATCGAGTATTTCTCGAGGCAACCCGTAGGGTATTTCCCTGGGGTGGCAAACGATCGAAAGGAGAGGCCCTACTTAGCCTTCCTAAGGCACTCAATCTTTCTGGGATGAGTGACTATCCATTAGTGGATTTAGTGATCCTGATTGAAAAAGTTGCTCTAGGAAGGTATGAAGGATCTCTTGAAGTTCTGAAATGGCTATAACCAACACTCCTGGATGGTGGCGGTTGCATATTCCTTACCATGAAGTTAATCAAAGGCACCGCCACTATCCAGGAGTGTTGGGGCATAGCCGTTCCAGAACTGGGCTTATCCCAAGCCACTTATATCGATGATGCGCTTATAAGGTTTAGGATTCAAGATCCCAAAAAGGATTTCTCCTTTTTATGCATGGAATTTCTTTATCTAAGGATCAATGTTCTAAGACACCTAATTAGATGAGAGGATGAGGAATATACCTTATGATTCAACGGTGGGTAGCCTTGTGTATGTTATGCTGTGTAGAAGATCGAATATTTTCTTTGCCATTGGCATGGTCAATAGATTAGAGTCTGACCAAGGTGAAGAGAATTGTATTATCATTAAGAACATTTTCAAGTACCTCTAGTACCCATTGGGTACACGAACTCAAATTTTCAATCGAATAAGTATTCTAGGAGATCGACCTTGGGATATCTATTTACCCTAATAGGTAGATCCATAAGTTGAAGGGTTATTAACCAATTATGTATTTTTGATTCAACTATGGGAGCCTAATATGTTGCTTCTTCAGAAGACTGTTTAACTCTAGAATTTCCTAAGTGACTTTGGTGTGGTTCTTTTAGTGCGGTTAACTATTACACTTAATTATGACAATAAAGACGAGGTTGTAAATTCGAAATAACCAAGGACTCATATGAAGGTAAATCAGATTGAGCGTAAGTATCACCTGATTGGGGAGATCATACACCAAGATTACATCTCAGGAGAACCTGGCGGATCCTTTTATCAAGATCTTACCGCCTAAGACTTCTGAGAATCATATAGAGGGAATTGGAGTCAAATGCATAAACACATGGCGTTAAGACTAAATGGTTTATTATTGGGGTTTTATTCTTATGACCATGTAATAACACTTTTATTTTATAATAAAAGGAATGTCCAATTCATCCGAAATGAGAATATTATTTATGATAATGATTTATTTTTATGTCTTTAAATATATTATTTATTATGCTAGTCAATTGTACTTAGTAGGAATTCCGGTGAGTTGGGTTCGTCTTGATCATAGGAGATCAAAATTTTAATTCTGGTACAATTAAATAGTTCACAAACTAGATTGTGGGTTGACATCATATCGGCATGACTACATATACAATCCTCATAGTTTATCTCAAACTACGAAAACCTGTGTAATGGTTCGAGAACTTGTATAATAATTCGAAAGAGGATCGTGGTCTCTACATTCAGGAATGTATTGAACAATACCACTCGTTAGATTTAAGTCTAAGGATTGTCTTGATTAGACTTAGGTAATCTCACACCATTTGTAAAGGGTTCATAGATTCTTAATCCGATGATTTTTTAGGATTGGAATGCTTGCACAATTATTGCTTTGATTGTTATGGTCGAGATATGATTTTAGATTGGGTCAATAGATCCCCACAAGTTGGACAATGTTTGTGTGAGTAGGTTTGAGATCATAATTAGGAGGAATCCATATCCAGGAAAGATTTTGAATTGTACAATTCCCTTGATACACTTATAAGACTTGTTTCCACTAGCAAACCTGATCAGTGGATTATTTTTAATCTAATGGAATAACAAAATTAGTTATGTTTGAGAATTAAGGAATTGATTAGATGTTGGTTAAAATCAATTAGTGGCAAATTGATTTAATCAAGAGGGTATTGGAAACTTAACACAAGGATTCATATTATGTACCAAATCAAATTTGCATATAAGACCTTACCATTTTGAGTGATTTTGAGATAATTATATGGGAGTGCAGTAATAATTATTTAGTGGCATTAATTATGATTAAATAAATAAATAAAATAAATAACGAGAATGTAATTTGGGAGTTTTGTGTATTTATTTGGAATCCAAATTAATTCTTTGTCTTGGGTCGCTAGTATAGTCCATATGCCCGTGTAATAAGGCCCAAACTCTCCGGATACTCAGTTTAACCCAAGCCTATGACTTATACTAATATATATTAGCTTAATCTAGAGTTTTAAGTTGTATAATCTTTATTAGGCTTACAGAGTGGGGAGAGAAAATATTATTCACATTTTTTGAAGAGGATTAGTGAGAGAGGCCCATATTTCACTCAAAACTAAATGTGCCCACGCACCTACCTAGCTTTAGGTTAATCATATACTAGAAGATCCAAGTGTTTTGGTTAACACAGACAAGCATTTGGAGGAACAAAAGAAGACACCCATTTATTCTTTATCAAAGGTATCATGTTAGTAACCCTAGGTTTAAGCTCTTGAACTTAATTTTTGCTTAGCACTTTCCATGACATGATTGATTAATGATTTTTGGGCGAAAACTTTTTATTCCGCGTATATCGATCTCCAACATAGTGAGATGAACGTCTATACATGGGCAAAATTTTCCTTTCAAAGTGTTAGGAGGGATACTATAGTTCTAAGCTTTACTTATAAAAATAATCTTACTTTAAAATATATTTTGTATGTTCCCAATATTAGGAAGAATCTAATGTCATGAATTATACTGATTGATAAAGGGTTTTAAAATTATTCTTAAGTGTGATAAGGTTGTATCGTCTAAGAGGGTTCTTTTGTTGTAAAATGATATGTTGATGAGTGTCTTTTTAAGTTGAATGTAATTGTTATTATTAATAATAAAACATCTACTTATTTTGCATATTTGGTTTATTTTATTGATACGTGATATATTATATTTGGGCATGTAAATATCACATTAGTTAAGAAATTAGTGCTTTTGAGAAACATATTAAAGGCAATGAGAGTGAGTTTTACATACCAAAATAAAGAACACACTCTAAAGGTTTATGTAGCAAAAATTATAAATGATTTAACAATTAAGCCAAAATTTTATCTTAATTAAATATTTGAGTTATAACTCATGTAGAAAAGTAAATCAACACATAACACCAAATGCACGAGGAAAAACCCACTAGCCAAAAATAACATCGAGACAATGCAAAAATCTCACTAAAAAATTGGTAAAGACTTATAGAGTGGATTAATATCTTATGATCACACAATGCTCTAACTCACACATCACCCTTTTTCATCACTCCTAGTAATGTGGATATCTTTGTAAAGTCGATGGGAATCTCAACATATCTAATGACTTGATTTACTAATCAATGATATTGTCCTTGAATAAACTCAAATCGTTTTTTATTTATAGATAAAGAATCTCCTGATTAACCTCACAGTCACAACAATCTTTAATACCTTGTATATTTATAAAATTTTATAAGGATTTATTGTAAATTTTTATAATTTAATTGTAATTCATTTGAATTTATCCTAATATAAATTAAGTATGGAAATCCAAAGGTATTTTGGTCATATGGTTGAGCTTGGTAAGCAAGATAGGGTTTGGAAAGAAATTAATCATATGTACAATTGCTAGCTATGAAGAGATGTGACGAGTTGGAATTTTAAGAGCAAAATAAGAGAGAGAAGGAGACTTGGAGACATTGGGCACCCGCAATCGTGGGTATACCTAGTCGCGACCATTACCTAAGGCCTGTAACTGTGTCCATTCAGGATTGCGGCCTAGTCACAGGGTCTTTTTGGTGAATTCCAATTATATGAGACCTTAACTCGTGTTTGCCTTGTTTTTACATCGTACCCTCATCAGATTACGTACAATAACATTTAAACTTCATCCCCTTACCTTTAAAACCCTAATCACCTATTAGAATACATATTTAGACCTTAAGTTTAGGGATTTGCACATGGATTTGGGATTGCTTCAAGAGGGAGAGTTGATCAAATTTTTTAGGAGAACATGGACCTAAGAACAAAATTTAAAGATCGAAGATTTTAGACTTTTTGATTATTATGACCTTATGGATTTTTCTTCGTTTGAGGTAGGTGTTCGTCATCTCATGGTTCTTTTGTGAGCCACATGTATTCACCCTTAATTTTATACTTGAATTTATGTTATATGTTGTATACTTGTATGTACTAACATACAACCTGTGTGATGCACGGACGATGTACAATAAACAAATATAATGATAATTATAAAAAATAGTATATATCATAAATTCAATATCTTATCTTAAAGCCATTATAAAAGGTTAATTTATCATAAATAAAATTTGTCTATTATTTTTAAATGTTTTTATTATATAAAAATTATTTTTTATAAATAAAAACTTCAAAATAACTGTACGTATTCTATACAAAAAATTATACATATTTTTATTTATTTTTAGTTTTAAAAATTGTATGTCATTTATAGATACAAAACTTAAAGTTTTTTTTTCATAAATAAAATGTTAAAAATGTTTTTATAACCAAAAACTTTTTTTATTTTTATTAAAAATAATTTTGAAAATTTGAAAACTTTTTTAACTTAAGAACTATTTTTTTATGAATAAAAACCTCAAAAAATTGTACGTATTTTATATTAAAAAATTAGTAACATTTTTATTTATTTTAATTGAAAAAACTTTATGTCATTTATAAATAAAAACTTAAAGTTTTTCTATAAATACAACGTTAAAAATATTTTTATAACCAAAATCTTTTTTTATTTATATACGAACAATTTTAAACTTTTAAAAACTTTTATCTAGAAATAAAAATGTTATATAGATGTAGTAGTATTAGTAGCATTATGTAATGTGATTTGAGTGGGGAATGATGAAAATAAATTAATATAATTTAGATTGTGTTGGATCGAGAAATTAATTAATGAAGTTTAGAATAAATCATCTTTTTAGTTTTTAAGAGACGTTTGATTTTTTTTATTTCAAAGAGATTTTTGATTTATTTGGTTTCAAAGAACGCAATGTCCAAGATAAAAGAGAGAAATATTGTAAACATTAAAAGCTCATTAACTCCTATAATACTATCGTATTACATATATAAAATAAATATAGATTACTTATATCTATATATTATTTTTACTACACATAAGATTACGTGATATTATTTTTATATCGAGTAATTGGGAAAAATCATATTTATATGTATTACTTCGTATCTCTATACCATTCCTAATGTTATTCTAGAGCGACCTAGTTTATTAGGGTTTGGATGGAAATTCCTTCCCCTAAACACAAAAATTGAGATCTTCCAACCAATCCAAAAACCCCAGATTCTATGAACACCAATAACACATGGACTAAATCCTTTGTCAGCGTGGTTGGATCACATTTAGTTAAAGAACTTTCATTAAAAATTCCAGCCACTTTCAAAGGAGAACCAATGGTGCAATTCATAAAAGAGGACATAAAGATCCTTTCAAATATGCAGTAGTTGGTAAGCTTTATCATGGTCGATCCTGAATCAAAATCATAAGAAAAACATTACTTACCTTCTCCTTCAAGGCAACCTATTTGGTAAAATATAATATATTAACCAAAGGCAAAACCTCAAAAAGGAATACAGATAAAGCCCAAACTACAACACAAAATAAACACATCAACACCTAGTCCACACTTACCAAACTAACAAACAAAATAACATAGTAACGGACTAAGAAGACCAAAACCAACCCATATAAAAAATAGGCAAAGCCATATAATTCGGCCCAATAAACACTACCCAAAATAACCTAGGAACATCTACAGACAAACGACCATCTGCACTCATGCTAAAGCCACATGCACACCTCTAAGCTTGACCAATAAAAAAACATTTGAAAACCCTATCTGCCACTTGAAGAAACCCACTGATTGAAGAAATCAAATCAAAACCTATCTTTAGCGAAACCATCCACATTTCTCATAACTCCATCGTCTTCCAGTGAACCCCAGAGACAAAACTAACTAAAAAAACACCTTCAAAACAACATACTCACCTGCCATAGAATTACCATCAAAACACCATACTCGCCCACACTACAACCCACCATGACCACCCATAAAATACAGAGGAAACAACCCACAAAGAACACCAAAATGAGGGAATTAGCGAAAATTTGGCTTCATAAATCCACCAGCAATACAACCGACACACCACCAGCAAAGCCATAGATGAACAACCTTTATTAGAGAAAACCACTCACCCCTATAGAGAAAGAATTAGGCAGAATCACGGTTTACATAACCATCAGACTTAAGTGTCTACACAAGAGATAGAAGAAACCCAACTAGAATAACTCCACCTAGGGCAACAAATAAAAAATGAGACATTAAGGACTATCCTACACAACCCTGGAGCAAACATGCAACTCATGGAGAACAACACATGCATGGATCATAAGAACCAACAATAATATCAACATACGTCAAGCCTCCAAGCTAAGAATCTTATCACTTATACCCCATTTCCTGCAAATATCTACATTTTTTGCATTTTCCTTGTTCCCCCACCATCTGCATGTACTTTTATATATCATTTTCTCATTTTTTACAAATATAAAATCAACACTGATACACCCATTTTTAAAAATCTTCCCATTCTTGGCACTCCATATTTGATAAATTATAATAGAAAAACTAAGTTGTTAAATCATGATTCCAAATTTTTTACTTTGAACATCTAATCTCCTCACCTCTTCAGAAAACCTTCTATTATTGTTGATATTGTTTACTTTCCCCCAAATCTGGCTAGAAATAGGGTAATCAAACAAAAGATGATCTCTTTTTTCTTCATATAACCCACATATTACACATAAATCATTATTTATTACACCTCATTTTTTTCACTTGTCCATGTTCCACAATTTTTCAACACATCCAACCCATAAAATAATGGAACACTTACGAATTCTTTTAGTAAACCAAACAGTTTTAGCCCATGGAACCACCTCCTGCCTCTGACTGAGTTTTTCATAAGTATCCTTGCTATTATAGCTCCCATTTTTCACAATTACCCAAGTAACCCAATCATCACAATTAATTTAAGGAACAATTCTGGTATTAGCCATCTCAATCAGATCATTTGAAATGAGTCTAGGAAAATTCCAACCATCCTTACCAAAACATTAAGAGGCTTTATCTTTACAATGGCTAGTAGCATCATATATAATCTTATTCCCATACACTTGAATAAGTGGGCCTTTCTCATGCCAGTTGTCAATTTTTTGTCCATTACCAATAATGTATTTAATCAATTCTTTAGCTTCACTTATCAATTTTCACAATTTCCTCCAAGACTAAGAAGTATTAATTCTTTAACTGTCCACAATGACTCATGCTTAATGATGATTGAATGCACCCATTTCACCCATAGAGAATCGTTCTTGTTTTCTAAGTCCCAAATGTGTCTCAATATACAACTTTTATTCCACACTATTAGGTTTTTAATCCCAAACCCACCTTCATCAATAGGGTTACAAATGTCTTCCCAAGCAACTTAAGCTCAAGATTTCTTAAGATCCACTCCTGACCATTTCATTCAACACATCAATAGCAAAACCCCACTACACTGAGTCATTGGCCTTCATTAAGTCCATCTTCATAAAATATCTAGGATAACCACCATTCCTATGATAACCCCTTATAATTTCTTGCATCAACAACACATTATCAATGACATTCCTTCCTTGGACAAAAGCAAACTGCCTATTGTTCACCAATGTTGGAATTATTTTCCCAAGTCTAGTAACCATAACCTTAGAAATGATTTTGTATGTAGTGTTACAACATGATATATGTCTATATTCTTTCAAAGTATTAGGGTTATACACTTTAGGTATCAAGCTAATAACATTACTATTCAATTCCTTAAGAATTTCCCCCCATTAAAGAAAGATAACACGACTTTAGTCACATCATCACCAAGTATTCCCCAATTACTCTGGAAAAAAGCATCATTGTAACCATTGGAACCAAGGGCTTTATCACGGTTGATGTTGAACAGAGGGTTCTTGAATTATTCTCTTGTGACTTGAATTTGTAACTCCTTTCCTTATTCTTCACTCAGCTACCTCTGTCTCATAGTTCTCATCTTATCATATGTTGAATCTCTTCTGCTGTTGTCAGCACCCAGAAAGTTTTTGAAATAATTTATGGCTTCATTATAAACAACAGCATAGCCAGTACAATACCATTCCCATATTTGTTAGACATAATTTTATTATTATAAGTATAACTCATAACCTTTTTTTAGAAAAGAAGGATGTATTTTTATCTCCAAGGCTCAACCAATTGATTCTAGCTTTCTATTTAAATACTCCTCCTCCAAGATCCTCAATTCAAGATATTCTTTGACATTTCCTTTTATCATTAATAAGCCAACTATTCCCCCATCACACATAAGTCTCTCTTGAATACTTTCAAATTCAATCTTTTTAGCACAATAAGTCTGAAGGAAATATTGGAATAAAACTTTTGATTCAACTTTTTGAATTCCTGTTTCCGCATCAATCTCTTAGACACAGTGAACATAGGGCTACCTTTAATATGTAATTGCCAACCAACCTTTAAAATGTCTTTAAAAGATATATGTTACATCCAGATATTAAAAAACTTGAAAGGTCTATTGAATTTCTCCCTATTCAAAATAAAATTAATAACTAAAAGTCTATGATTAGAAATCCCAAGGAGATCAACTTAGATATCACACTCCATAAAAGTATTAATCCAACACCCATCATAAAAAAATCTATTAATTCTACTCTCTATATTAGCATCCCCACCTCTCCCATAACTCTAAGTAAACCAATTAGCCCTAATAGGAATATCATCAACCACTATTTTCTTAATACGATCATTAAAATATCCAGTTTCTTCCCAATCAACACCATTCCCTCCTATTCTTTCAAAACTTCTTCTCATAACATTTAAATCTCCCCCAAAGATCCATGGTTCAGTATCATAATATGAGGCAATATTCTCAAGATATCTCCATAATAATGTTCTAGGCCCTCTAATGTTTTCCCCATAAACCCCAGTAAAGAAGAAATGTTTATTGTGATTCGTTAGAGTAATTTCTACACTCAAAGCTTGATTCATGCTACTTAATTCTTGTACTTCAGCAATACTGGGATCCCAAGCAAACCATACCCTACCAGGCCCATTAATAGTAGTGTTATGAATCAGATTCCACTTAGCAATGCAACCATCCTTAACAACCTTGATATTGGTCCTTCTAACTTTTATTTTAATAAGACAAACTATGCTAATATTATTATTATCTCTAATATATTAATTAACATCTCTCTATTTGTGAGGGGCATTGCAGCCCCTAATATTCCAAATCACAAATTTGGTCATGTCTTGGCCTTAGAATTGCCCTTTCCTCCACCTTCTTCTTTGGCTTGTTGACATCTTTGTTGTGTTTATGTATATTTGCCACACTGCTATATTGATGCACAATGATTTTCCCTATATCACTCAATTCATCTTCCTCTTTATCTTCATAAACTTTATTCCTAATAGAACTATCGATCTCTTGCTATAACACATAAAAAGTATTCTTCATAAGTATTTCCCCTTTATCTGGCTTACTGTTGTTCATATCTTGCTTAATTTCTCTAACTTCATGAACCACCTCATCAACTTTATCTTGAGTTGTTGTCCCATCCTTCATCACTATAAACTTGCTGCTATTTTCTACCTTTTCAACATAAGTTCTAGTATTTTCCCCATTTTCCCCAATTGGTTCACTAGTATCGGCTGCATCACCAGTATATTTGTTCGATATAACCTTCACTTTCCTCCACATTTGAGTAGTTTGCTTAACTTCTTTACAATTACTCTCCTTGTGCCCCAAAACTTTGCAATTATTACTGATTCGACATAAATTCTTCACATTTATCCCTATAAATTGGACATTTATCGTCCCGTGTGATCTTAATTCTATAATTTTATCTCGTATCATTACTACTAACGATTTCCTGCGAGTACTTCATGTTTCATATATTTCTCTTACTTTGTTCAGAGATTCGATACATTTGAAAGCAAGAGAGAAATCAGAAAGAAGATACGCAAATTAGGAATTGAAGTTAAGGGAAAATTTGTAATTACATCGTTAGAATTCGGATGGGGGACCTAAAGAGAAGATGAAGTTCATGAGCTCAAGAGCGCGTAAGAAGAAACGACACCCATATACGAGTTTCGATTGTGAAGTAATAAAGATACGAAGATGAGGAGAATTAAAGGAAAAAAGAAGAAAAAATTAGGGTGCGAACCGATTTGGTTCCAAAGGGAACCAATTCAATTTTGCTAGAAAAATTGGCTTCGGTACTGGAATTGTGAACCAATTCGCCCTTTATATGGGCCGGTTCAAACTAGTTTGATGGCCTTATAAATTTCAGTTTTATCCTTTTAAAAATAAGTGTTGTGTGAAAGAAAAACACTTAGAAAAAAAATGTAATAGCCTTGTATTACTATTCATTCTAGAAAAGTAGGGAACTTTTAAAGATAGAATAGAGAGCTAGAAGGAGTCACAAACCCTTGGAGAATTATATTTCAAGTTTTAATGCACTTTGTGGTTGTTCTTCATCATTAATAAATTTTGTGTTCTTTCTCCATCTTGTTCTTTCACCGTATGCATGTTTTCTTTATATTCCTGGGTTTATAATTGATCATTATATGCGCAGAGTTAATTTAACCATTAAGATGACTACATGTAACGTAAAAAATTATTGATTTTGTTCTTAGAAACATGCTAGGCTAATTTTCTAGGGGTTGGGATGCATGAATCTAACCCTACGTGCTTTGCATGGGTATAAAACAAGTTCTTGAGATAAATAAATAATTCAAAACGTGTTGTATTATTGAATCTACCGTCATAGAACTTTGAACTCTATTTGCCCTAGGTAACCGGAGTATTTAAGTATGCGATGCGCATTTTGATAATTCTATCACGCGCTTTATATTATTTCTTGGTTATATATTGTGCAGCTTGATTCTCTGATATGTATAATTCTTGTAATGATTAAAGCCACTTTTCAATTAATTATTTAGATCTTGACTAGTTTTATATCTATTAAAATTACGAGGGGTTGGAGTATTGTATCCCGACCTTATTTTTCTCGCAAATATTAAATTAAAATCCTTCATTCTTGCATACATAGTAATGAATTAGGTTGTTTTAATTTAGTAGTGCAAGGCTCAGGGGCCCAGTTGGAGAACCACTCGAAAAGAAAGGTCATTAACAAAATTTACCACATCGAAGTGACCATATGAACGCTCCATGTTAATGTGAGTGTGATCCAGCTAAGTGTAGATAGATTCTAAGGTAAGAGCAGCGAGGGGAACACTCCTTCCATTAGAAGTTCTGATAGCCAAGCAAAAAAGTAACTCGCAAGGGGAGTCATTGGGTCTCCCTTAGAATAATAACCTACTCAGAAAGGTAACAAATAAGTCATCTAAGTGGGTACTCGAATTGATCTTGGGACGATCTTAACTCCAAGAAGCACTAGCTGAACCCCCTCCTTGGGCCCCACTGATTCGTCTCGAATATTGCATTTATTTACCCTTTATACTTATGCATTTTATCCCCTAAGGTATATTAATTCCTATTTTTATGCTCATTAACCAAACAACCTCTTTTATGAATTTTTATATTCTTTGCGAGGTATAATTGAGCTTTTATAGGTATTAAAGTGCTTAGCGTGAAGTCTGATCGCATTTTCAGGAAAGTTCCATCATAAACGACATATTCAAGAGAATTTAAGTCATTTGTTATTATGCCCTAAAGTCTCACAAAAGTTGTATCCCTCTGAGTTAGCTTCCCGTATCATCTAACCGTGCCTAATTCCGATCTATAACAAAGAAGTTACGATATTTTTCGTATGCTGGTCCAGAATGAAGATTCGATAGGGGGCGAATCGATTCGGGAATTTTGGTGAATCGATTCGGGCCCTATTAAAGTACGAAAAATTGTATTTTTGGGTGGGGTTTTGGTGGGATATTTATGGGAAAACGTTCCCTTAAGTCGGGGACTTCATATTTGGCCGTTTAGATAAAATTTTACGGTTTTCTTTGGGATCTTTCCCTCTTCTCTCTCTTTGGGTTTTAACCCACTTTGTAAGTAATATTCAACACCTTTTTCTTTAATACAAGATTTATTTTCTTGTTTTCTTGGTTGTCATTCATTTATTTCTTTGATTAATTAGTTGTTGTTGGTTTATTTGTTGTTTTCAACTGTTAACTACTTTTATTTCTAGCTTTAATCATGTCTAGTAGCTATGTTAAGGGCTGGGGTCACATTTTCACCATTAATGGGCATTGAGCTTTGAAATATAGGTTTTGGGTAAAAATGAATATAATTAAAACCTTGTGTATTAAAGTTGGAATATTAGGCGTTTAACTTTCTTTGTCACGCAACGTTAGTGTTTATAGAGATATTCCAAAATTAATCCACGTGTGACCATTTTTGATTAAATGTTTAATCTTTCATTGCTGAATTAATTTTCTTCATGTTTGGTGTCTATAATTAATTGAATATGCTTGATTAAATATTTTTGAACCAAAATCCTTAATACGCGTTGTTTAGCCCATGGCGGGGATGTGATCCTAATCTCATTTTATTAATCTTATTTAGTTTTATTACTGTTGATGTAAAAAATTATATCATATCTAATTGTTCAATCACAGATAAAATAAATGAAACAAAGAGTTTTTAAAGTGGTTCAGCCTTATAAGAATGGCCTACATCCACTGTTATGTTATTGCTGACTGTTTGGGAATTCTCGATTACAAGTTCTATTAAGAAATTCTGATCCACTTACAATGAGGATTGTACAATGTATTTATAGCCCTGAGGCTGTAATATGAAAGGGTAATACATTCAATGCTGTACATGTGAAAGGGTAATATATTAAATGCCCCTTAAGCCTATACATCTGAATGATAAGCATTTAATGAACAGTCAAACTGTTGGTCATCCTGTTATTAATGCTTTGTTCGAGATGCAGCTCAGACCGCCTAAGTTGCTCGGACCGCCTAAGCTGCTCGGTACTCAAGAGTTCCTCGGAGAGTTCTTGTTCCTCGCAGTGTCTGAGTTCCTCGGAGCGTCTGAGTTCCTCGTTGTAGTATGGTTCCTCGGAGTGTCTGAGTTCCTCGGAAGTGTTTATTGTTGCCACGTAGATTGCCACGCGTCTTCATTCAATTGGACCATGTCAGCAGACTAAATTTGGTATCAACAGAAGCCCCCAATGTTTCATAGTTCGAAATTTGAGGAGTATGGAACATTCTTTCTCGGAATATGGTAGTTTTAAATGGTCCTCCTGATTTTTAGGAGTGTTTCCTTTGTATTCATTTTTCCTTCCAAGTTCGTAGAATCAGGCTTTTTTGAATTTTTATAACCACCTCGATCTCCGCGTACTTTTTGTCCTTCTAGCCGCCGGTAGCGTAATCGTTTCTTTTTGTAATCATTAACTTTACCGTTTCCCAGGGCAGAGTATTTAAGCGTCACAGACAATCCCATCGTCTTCTACCTTTTCAAATTTTTATCGTCGAATTTTCCATTGTCTTACTCTCTTGTGCGTTCATCCTTTCCATCGTTCGTTGTCAACATATCCACTCTTTTTCTGTAAGATCTTCTTCCTTCTTCTTCATTTCCTTCTTTCATCATAGTTTATCCTGTAGAATCGATTGATAAATTTCGCTCTGATTTCTCTATTCCCTCCTGGGTTATATTGGAAGAGCTTTCTGAGCCTTCAGACTATTTCCGTTTGGCTGAGGGACATTGGTTCCCCAGTCTCTTTGTTGCTGAGTGTGGATTTTCTTTTCCTCCCAACCCTCTATGTCTGGAATTCTGTCAATACTTTGACGTGGTTCCTGCAAGAATAGCCCCCAATACATGGAGAATAGTTAATAGGGTTCATAGACTAAATAAAATTCATGGAACTCGCATATGAATTCCAGAAATCATGTTTTGTTATAGATGGGCTGTTGGGGATAATACTTTTTATTTAAAAACTAGATTTTTAAATAGGGCTTTAGTGGTCAATCTCCCGGATGCCAATAGGGACTATTTTGAGCACGGGGTTGTCATAAAAAATTAGCAACATGCTCCTTTATCTGGAGATGAAGTTTATCAGGGTCCCAGATGCCCTCCCTATGGCAATGGGATAGGTTATTTTTATTTCATTTCATTTATTTTGAAATCATGCTTCCTCTATGTTTGATAAAATGTGCCACTGATATTTTAATGTTTATTTATTTGCAGTTGACAGTAAAAGAAAGTGTCTAAAAGAGGTAGACGTTAATATAAGGCACTTAAAACTTATCTGGAGCTTGCATCAAACTGTTGCTGACGAGCACATTAGGTCAACTTCATATATGTTGCAGTACAAGAGCTATACCACCTCTTTTACTGCTAGTCCGATAATAAGAGACGTAGAGCCAGTACCAGCCTCTACCAGTTCTTCGCCTGAGTCACACGTTCCTTTAAGTGAAAGGATGAAGAAGAGAAGACCTCCCACCCTTTTCGAGAAACCTGCCTCTGCTGCTGGAGAGGCAAAAAGAAGTAGACATGATGTCCCAGAAGGGACAAAGAAAAATGATGCACCTTCCTCGGCTGCTCCTGTGAAGGTTGTCGAGAAGCCCCAAGTGGCCCTGAGCAAGGATGTTGCTCCAGGAGAAGTGATTGTCATATCACCGACCAAGAGTTCCTCCTTGGTCGAAACTATTCCTGCTCCCCCGAGAAAGCTGAAGAAGAGCTCCTCGGTCAATTTGGCTGAAACCATCTCCTAGCCCCCAACTACTGGAACTGGTGTTCCTATTTTTGTTCCCCCGAGCTCTGCCATGAGCTCGGTGAAGACTTGGATCATTCCCGAGATCTAAGGTATTGAAGAGAACCTTTCTCGGGACATGGTCACCTCATTGGCTGCTCGCCATATTGCTTCTGTAAGTCTTGTTGCTTTGAACTTTTCATCTTTCCCTTGTTATATCTATTTCTGACTTGCCTACATTTTATTTTCACAGTTGGTGAGTTGATTTAACACAATCTTGAAGAAAGATGAATCTATTAAAGCTTCAAGCTCCTCATCTGGTGTGGAGGAAGCTCTGATGGGCGTGAGGCAGTCTTTGGAAGATTCTCGTCAGAAGTATGATACTGACAAGGCTGCTTGGGAGAAGAAACTTACCTCCACCGAGCAGGAGAAAGCTCGAGTTGTTGAAGTCTCCAAGGGGTTGGAGAAGAAAATAAAGGACTTGGAGGAGAAAAATAAAGAGCTCGACAAGAAGCTCAAAAATGCTGGAGAGTTTGAGAATAAACTCAAGGTTGCTGAGGAAGAATTAATCCAACTTCGCGAAGTAAGTCGCCAGAAGGAAGAAGTTGAGAATAAACTGAAGACTACTAAAAATCTTCTGTCCGAGAAGCTTTCCTCGGAGAAGTTAAAGAGGAAAATGGTTGTGAAGAAGTCTTTCAGCGCCGGCTGGGACAAGGGGTGGAACAAAAGCTTGGCTGCCATGATGTCTCAAGTAGAATATGGCAGCCTTAAATACTTTAGAGATGGGTGGGTCGCTGCTCTACATGAGATGAAGGTTGATGAAAACTCCGAACTCTTTCAGTGACACATCCCTGGTCCCCCTCCAACTCCTGAAGACGAAGAAAAGGACGAAGCTGCCTCCGAAGAGTCTTCCATGGTGATGGGAGATCATCCCCCAGCCATCCATCCTGTTAACGAGGAACTTCAGTAACTCGCTACTTCCTCCGAGCAACCTCTAGCACTTCCCCAGCTACTATCTACTCCATCCGAGCAACCTACCTCCTCGTCCCAGCCTCATGAGAAAGTTTTGGGAGACAAGAAAAAGGTGTAGAGTTGTTCGGACTTCTATCTATTTTATTTTTCTTTGACAAATGTAATCTTGAACCATGTAACTCTGAACCTTGTGATATAATAAAACTTGAACTTTTGTTTTTGCATACTGTTGTATCTCTTCTTCATGCTCTGTTTTGATTATTGCTTTTTCTTTCTCTACTAGTTTTTGGCCAGGATGGAATTATTATCTGCTCACGATACAAAGATGTTGAGGCAATGCAATGAATACCATAAGGCTGGTCACATAGATCTGAGTACGGCACAAATCGTCGACATCTTCGGCCAAGATGCTTCAGAACAGACAGTTGAAGCTTACCAATATTTGAAATGTCTGCTTGATCGTGCGGTGGCCAATAATGTAGCTTATTATGATATGATTGAGGATCTCCAAGGCACTCTTGAAGACCTTCAGCAACAATATAAAGAATCCACTGCCCTTTTGCACGAGGGGTATGAGAAGAAATATCAGTAAATCGTTGCCGACAAGGGATACGACAAACCTTTTGTTGGCTACGATGTGAGGGAGAGAACTCTGAGGGGTGAGGTCGAGGAGTGCAGACAAATAGCTGAATTATTAGAGTAAGAGAATAACAACCTGCAAAGAGAGTTGTCACACTTGAAGTCTGCAGCTTCCACTTCAAAAGCCTTGATCCCAGTGACTGATGAGGGATTCTCATTCTTGGAGGTCAAGAACGCCAACTTGAGGGACGAATTGGAGACCTTGAAGAGAGCTGGCCCCTCTACATCTTCTCGTGGATGAGCAAGAGCTCCTCGGGGACGAGCAAGAGCTGCTCAGATTCCTGTCGAGGAACAGAGGACTCAATCTGCTTTAGAGAACCAGGCCTTCCAATTAATGGCGAAGAACCAGGCGTTGGCAAGATCATGGACCTGGAAGATCAGCATTCTACGCAGAAGTCTGTCTTGGAGAATAAGGAACTCTTCATCAAAAATCTCCACGAACAGCTGGAAAGATTGACATATCAATTCCACAAGCAGCCCAGGGAGTTCTGGATGGCTGGTTACAACGAGGCTCTCTACCACATGGACGATCGTATCCAGAATGCCAATAATGAGGGCTACAAACAGGGATGGCTGAATGCCTTAGGTGTGCTGCACTCGAACAGGGTCATTACCTGTGGGACTACCATGATCCTGGGCTGCTCGACCTACCCATGCCACCATTCAAACTTGATATGAGTTTGATCCCTACTCGGGCCATTCCTCGATGCTTAATTTCCAAATATCTTGGCGACTACAATCTCCATTCAAGTGTCGAGATATCTCGTCACGAGCATCTCCTAGATCGACCATCCGTGATGAATATCAGGATGTTAAAAGATCTCAACTTCATGAATTCTCCTCTTGCTTTAAATGATCCGCCTGCTGGCGAGGAACCTGTTTCAAAAGCAGAGGGGAAGAAACCAATAGAGTAGGAATTTTGATGTAATAAATTTGTATACATTTCATTATCAATGTAATTTGTTTTTTGATTTAATGAAAGACTTTCATTTTCAAATCTTGACTGCTATTGTTTTGTAGCATTTTACATCTGTGCATGTGTATCTGTTAAAAAGATAACAATATTGTATTATTTGTTGATCAACTTATTGTCGAGTAGTTTGAATTTATGGTAATCATTTGACAAAAATGATGTTTTGTTTCTCGACCAATTTAGTAAAAAGTTACGAGTATCAATGTTGCTCGATCACTTTCTCGTCTTTATGAAAATGTTTCCGACCAACCAAGGTCGGTAAATTTTCCTTGTCGACCAACTACAGTTAGTGGATTTTTCCTCTACGAGCAACTTTGGCACTTTTTGGAACAACTGTACCTCCCGACCAACCTTAGTTGGCATTTTCGAGAATATATTTACTTCCTAACCAACATAAGTTGGCATTTTTAGGAATATTTTTACTTCCCGAGGAACACATAGTTTTACTTCCCGTAGGAATACAAGTTTTACTTCCCGGAGGAATACAAATAGCTTTACTTCCCGGAGGAATACAAGTAGCTTTACTTCCCGGAGGAATACAAGTTTTACTTTCTGGAGGAATACAAGCTTTACTTCCCGGAAGAATACAAGTTTTACTTCCCGTAGGAATACAAGTTTTACTTCCCGGAGGAATACATTTCTTTCTCGACCATCCTTAGTTGGCGTTTTCGAGAAAAAATTTGAGTAGTTCGAGTTTTGCCGAGTTTTTCGCCGAGTAGTGTGTAGCACTAGTATTCCCCGAAAAACTTTCAATAAAAGGAGAGAATATACATCACTGATAATACTTGTGCAGGTGCTCTGCGTTCCATGCATTCTTAAACTCCTCCCCCTCTAAAGTTGCTATTCGGTATGTTCCTGGTCGAACAACTTCTGTAACTCGGTATGGTCCATGCCAGTTTGCCTCTAGTTTGTTGTGCTTTTGAATCACTTTCTTTAGCACATAGTCTCCTTCTTTCAGGTCGCACTTCTTCACCCTCTTATTGTAGAACAAAGCTGTTCGTTGTTGGTATGTAGCATTCCTGATGGCTGCTTCTTCTCTAACTTCCTCGAGCATGTCTAAATCCAATCTTCTCATTAAGTCGTTGACAGGGGAATTGAAATTCAGTACCCTGTGTGTTGGGAGGCCCAACTCGGCAGGTATAACAGCTTCACTTCCAAACGCTAGCATATATGGAGATTCTCCAATTGCTGTTCAGGGAGTAGTACGATAAGCCCACAGTACTGATTGTAACTCGTTGATCCAATTTGCTTTCGCATCATCCAGTCTTTTCTTCAAGCCATTCAGCAGCGTTCTGTTTGTCACTTCAGTTTGTCCATTGCTTTGAGGATGGCCTGGCGCTGAGTGGATCTTCAAAATGTTTGACTGATGACAATAGGCAGCGAACTCCTCGTTGTCAAATTATGTTCCATGGTCTGTGATGAAAGCATGAGGAAGACCATATCGACAAATGATGTTCTTCCAAATAAATTGGTACACCTTCTCGTACGTCATATCAATGAGAGGCTCAGCTTCCACCCACTTAGTAAAATAATCCACTGCGAAGACGAGGTATTTGAATCTTCCTCTGGTCGTTGGCAGTGGCCCGACCAAATCTATTACCCACATGGCAAATGGCCAAGGGGAAGTGATGGGTGTCAACAATGCTTGTGGAGTTCTTCGGATGGAGGAAAAGCGCTGACACTTGTCACATTTCTTAGCATAGGCTATACAATCAACTCTCATCGTCGACCAGTAGTATTCCTGCGTCATCATCCTTTGCAAAAGTGTCTGACCTGCTACATGGGCTCCACAGGACCCTTCATGGACCTCTTCAATCAAATCTTTCACCTTGGTGGGATGCACACATCTTTGCAAACCTGCTATCATTCCTCGTCTGTATAGGATGCCATTAGTCAGTACATAACGAGCAGCCTTGAACTTCAGCTTTTTGGCTGCAAGCTTGTCAGTTGGTAATTCTCCTGTCTCAATATATGTCCTGATGGGATCCATCCATGATAATCCTAAATCGAGGGTAATAAAGTTCATCGTCAGATCTTCATCTATACTCCGACCAGCTAAAACTTCAATTGGGATTATTCTTCGTAGCTCGGTACGAGTAGCTGATGCTAATCGAGCTAGGGCGTCTGCTCTCGCATTCTCTATTCTTGGTATTCTGACCAACTGAATAGCAGCAAATTCTGATACCAACTCCATCACCTTCGCCTGATACTTGATCATTAATTCTCCTTTGGCTGCATATATTCCCAACATTTGATTTACGATCAATTGAGAATCGCTAAAGACAATAAGCTGCTGCGCCTCCATAATTTTTGCCAAATTAAGACCTGCAATCATGGCCTCATACTCAGCCTCATTATTGGAAGCTTTGAATTGGAAACGTAGGGCGTATTCCATGTCGACCTCGTCCGGGCTATTCAAAAATATCCCTGCCCCACAGCCTGTTGTGCAAGATGATCCATCTACATATAGCCTCCATATAGGTAACTCGTCTTCAAATTTCTGATCTGACAGAGTTCCTCGGTGAAATATTTGTTGCTTCCTTTCATCCTCCCTTGATATTTCTTGCTCTTCGTCGATCATCTTTTCTCGCCCTTTTACCAACCTAAGTTGGTCTGGGCTCGAATTTGATGATCCTGTAACATCCACTTGCCCTTTTACCAACCTAAGTTGGTCTGAGCTTGTGTTTGATGATCCTGTAACATCCACAGGTTGATGAGCGAGCAACTTTTGCTCGTCGGGGGGTATCAGGATAGGTGAACTCTGCTATAAAATATGCTACAACTTGCCCTTTTAGCGATGATCTGGGTTCATAAACTATATCATATTCACCAAGTTCTATTGCCCAGTACATCAATCTCCCTGATTTTTCTGGTTTATGAAGGGCTTGTCTCAACGACATATCAGTATATACGACTATAGTATGAGCCTGGAAGTATGGCCTCATTCTCCTACTCGCCTCAATCAGCGCCAGTGCTAACTTTTCCAGCTTTGGATATCTGATCTCTGCTCCTCGGAAGGCCTTACTTGTGTAGTAGATCGGTTTTTGTACTCCATTCTCCACTCTTATCAATGCTGCACTGACTGTATTCTCGGACACTGCCAGATACAAATATAATTTTTCTTATATCATTGGCCTGGATAGCAGTGGAGGTGCTCCCAAGTATTTCTTCAAGTCTTGAAAAGTCTTCTCACATTCATCATTCCACTCAAAAGTCTTTCGGAGTGTCTTGAAGAATGGGAGACATCGATCAGTTGCTCGCGATACAAATCTGTTGAGTGCTGCTACTCGTCCTGTAAGACTTTGCACCTCTTTCTTCGTCATTGGAGATCGCAACCCTAATAGAGCTTTGATCTTTTCAGGATTTTCCTCAATGCCTCGTTGATTGGCAATGTACCCGAGGAACATGCCTTCTCGTACTCCAAATCTGCACTTCGTTGGGTTCAGCTTCATTTGATATTTATCCAGTTGATCAAAAGTCTGACTTAAGTCAACTAGATGATCGACAACTTTTTTGCTCTTTGTCAACATATCGTCAACATAGACTTCCATATTGCAACTGATTTGTTCAGCAAAGACCTTGTTCATCAGCTGCTGATATGTCGCACCTGCATTTTTCAAACCAAAAGGCATAACATTATAACAATGAGTTCCCCTAGGGGTAATGAAAGAAGTACTCTCCCTATCTTCAGGTTTCATTTTAATCTGATTGTAACCAGAATAAGCATCCATGAAGCTCAGCAACTCGTGTCCCGAGGTAGCATCCACCAGTTGATCAATTTGGGGTAGTGGAAAGTGATCCTTTGGGCATGCTTTATTGAGGTCGGTGAAGTCTACACACATCCTCCACTTGTTGTTCTTCTTTTTCACCATCACCACATTTGCTAACCAATCTGGATATTTAACATCTTCAATAAAACAAGCTTTCTGGAGCTTCTCGACTTCCTCCTGTATAGCTTGATTCTTCTCGGGACTGAATACTCCTCTTCTCTGCTTCACAGGCTTGATCTCCTTATTCACATTGAGTTCATGACATAAGAAATTTGGGTCTATCCCAGGCATATCCTCATGACTCCATACAAAAGTTTGCTTTCTGCTTCTTAGGAAAGTTATCAATTCCTGTTTTAGTGAGGCTTCCAATGACGAACCTACTTGAGTAGTTCGTTCAGGGTGTTCGTCGTCCAGGATGATGTTTTCAGTAGCTTCCACCACTTGACCCTTCACGAGTTGCGACTCATCTCTAGGATCCAATGTTTTAATTTGTGCACCTCCATCCACTTGATAGGTAGTGGTCTTTTTCCTTGATTCCTCCAGTTCTTCTTGCTCGACGGATGAATAATAGAATTCCCGAGCTACTTTCTGGTCACCCTTCACAACTCCTACTCCAAAATTTGTTGGAAATTTTAGGCACTGATGCACTATAGATGGTACAACCTCAAATTTCTTCAATCCTACTCTTCCCATGATGATATTGTATGATGATTGAAGATTCTTATCCATCACGAAGAAGCGTATTCTTTCTGTCCGACAAGCAGGCCACGTACCAATGAATATATCCAACTTGATCGTCCCAACTGGAAATACTTTCTCGCCAGCAAAACCGAGGAGGGGTCTATGATAAGGCTCCAGTTGAGATAGCTTTAGATTTAAACTGTCGAAGCACGAGTAGAACATGATGTCTGTCGAGCTACCATTGTCTACCAGTACTCTTGAAATCATTACCTCCTTCATTCTCATCTTGATCACTAATGGGTCATCATGAGGATATAGAACACCTGCAAGGTCATTCTTTGAGAAACCAATGACCAATTTATCTTTGTTCACCTTTCTCGGGCGATCCTCCTCAGCTAGATTTATTCGTTGAATGTACGAGAAAGCTTGAGCCTCACAGAGGTAAGCTTTTCTCTCTGCAGTAAGGTCTCCTCCTCCTGCATCTCCATCTGTAATAACATTACAGTCAAATAACCCAAAACGTATTGAAAATACCTCTCGTTCTGGCTGCCGTGGTCTCTTGGGAAGATCGGGGTCGTCTTCTGGATCAACTTCATGGTTTCTTTTCTTGTTCTCCTCTGCTCGACGAGGAGATCTAGACCTCTCTCTTGTTCGGTCGTTGTTCCTTCTTTCGTTTCCACGATCAACATACTTTGCCAGCTTTCCTCGTCTGATGAGTGTTTCAATCTCATTCTGAAGAGCTATGCAATTTTTGGTCATATGGCCATGATCTTTATAAAACTCACAATATTTTGCCTTATTCCTCCTGTCAGGGTCTGCCTTCATTTTCCCTGGCCAGTTTAACTCCTAGTTGTTCTTGATTTCCTCTAGAACATGGTTGATGTCTTTCTTCAAAGGAGTATAATTATCAAATTTCTTTATTACGTCCCATACCGACCTAGTTTTTGAATGTTTGTCATTACCATTGTTCTTATGCTCTTTCTTCTTAACTTTATCACCTTCCACCTTGGTTTCTTTGACATCCATATTCTTCTTCGTAGCCATAGCCTCCTCGGCATTCATAATCTTGGACGCTTTTCCCAACAGGTCTGACATGGTTCTAGGTGGATCTTTGGCCAAAGTGTAGTACAATTTGTTGGGCAGTAGTCCACTCATCAAGGCGGTAATCGCTGTCTTCTCCTCATAGTCAATGACTTCGAGTTTCTCGTTATTAAAACGAGTTATATAATCTCTGGCACTCTCACCAGCCTTTTGTCTAACACTTAACAAATGTGCTACTCGTTTAACTGGCTTTGCCCCAAAATAGAAATTCCCAATGAATAACTCGGCCAGTTGAAGAAAAGTTGAGATCTTACCCCGAGGAAGATTATTATACCATATTTGAGCAGATCCGGTAAGAGTTCCCGAGAATGCCCTGCATCTCATCTCATCTGGAATAGCATAGATGTCGGCTGCAGCTTGGTATTGTTCTATATGAAGGACAGGGTCAGTCTTTCCATCATATTTGGGGGTCACAACAGGTGCTTTGAACTTCGATGGTGTTGGAAAATCTATAATGGCTTGGACAAAAGGTGTTCCTCGAATAAAAGTTCGTTGTAGAGGGTTCTTGGCTTTAGCCATTTCCCCTAATCTATCCTCCAGCCTCTGAATAGATCCTTTCCACACATCATTTCCTTCCTCGGGCCTATTGGTTCGAGTAACTGATCGCGTTGAAGTGGCTTCCTGGGATCCATCTTGACGAGCAGCTGGTCGCGACTGGGCAGATCCTTCCCTTAAATCTGATGGTCGTCGAAAACTTCTCGATGCGACTTTAGGAGGACTTCTACTCCTTCTAGAACCTAATCGATTGAAAGGTGATGCCCTGCTTAACCTCTCTAGCGCACTAGTCCTTTCTGGAGAGAGAGTGACACGTTGTTCAGTATCTGTGGCCTGCACTGACGAAGTTCGTCCAGGTTGATAAGAAAAATCTTTAGACTCCTCATTACGATATGAATCGGTACGCCTAGTACGCGAAGAAGGTACACGGGTATTTCTTTGAATACTTAGCGGTCCTGAATGGGTTAGTGCACCGCCATGGAGGGTTTGTATGAGTTGTCGCATAGTTTCTTGCATGACGGTCTGGCCTTGAGCCAGATTTGTCATTATTCCAGCCAGATCTGGAATATTTGGCGGAGCAAATAGATTTAGAGGGCTTCTAGCATTTTGATTGCTGGATTCTGGAATATCAGCCATTTGTGATGAATTGTTTTTAATGAAAAATGATATTACCAGTCGTTTCCCACAGACGACGCCAATATGTTGATGTAAAAAATTAGATCATATCTAATTGTTCAATCACAGATAAAATAAATGAAACAAAGAGTTTTTAAAGTGGTTCAGCCTTATAATAATGGACTACGTCCACTGTTATGTTATTGCTGACTGTTTGGAAATTCTCGATTACAAGTTCTATCAAGAAATTCTGATCCCCTTACAATGAGGATTGTGCAATGTATTTATAGCCCTGAGGCTGTAATGTGAAAGGGTAATACATTCAATGTCGTACATGTGAAAGGGTAATATATTAAATGCCCCTTAAGCGTATACATCTGAATGATAAGCATTTAATGAACAGTCAAACTGTTGGTCATCCTGCTATTAATGCTTTGTTCGAGATGCAGCTCGGACCGCCTAAGCTGCTCGGTACTCAAGAGTTCCTCGGAGAGTTCTTGTTCCTCGGAGCGTCTGAGTTCCTAGGAAGTGTTTGTTGTTGCCACGTAGATTGCCACGCGTCTTCATTCAATTGGGCCATGTCAGCAGACTAAATTATGTATCAACAATTACTTTTCCCCTTTCCCCCTTTTATCCATCATCACCTTTTACACTTTTTTTTTAGAAGTAATAAATCAATTAAAGTCTGCCAAATATTCCCTGTGGATTTTTGATACCCGGACTAGCCGCTATACTCCATTTGAGTGTAGTTATAGTTAAGGTTTTTTTATGGCGGTCAGAAGTCAATAACAATGATTAGCGAATCTACATGGGCGCTCGATTTTTGCCAAATCAAAATGGCGCCATTGCTGCGAGTGTTTTATAGATTGTAATTCTTTTATCATTTCGTAGTATTCTTTTCTTTGTATTTGTATTATTTGTTTTAATCTTTTTTGCAGTCTTGCACATTTGAGCGCCAAGAAATATTGATTTCTCGACCGCTAACCTTTCTACGTGGATCCTCCATCTACAAACTATTCGATAATCATGTCTTCTAATAGTGATTTCGAAAATTATAATGGTTCTCATTTATATGGGAATTATTCTCAAACTTTTTACTCTCAAGAATCCGTGCCTCCACCTAGTACGGTGCGTGAAAGCCTTTGAATTCTTGAGAATGAAAGGCTTCAAACCAATATCAGGAAGAAAATCATTTTTTGGAGCCATAAATGGATGCATTAATCGAATCCAAATACAATTTTTCTTTCGATATTTTTTATGTTGAAGAAAGTTTTCAACCAAATGAGGAATTCGAGGTTCTTGAGCCAAGGAAACCTACTTTGGAAGAAACCTTGTTTCTTTTCGTCCAAAACACAACGGATAACGCTAATAGGGTTGGTTTTGAAATGGAAGCACTTCGCAAAGAGATGAGTGCTTATTTGGAAAATATAGAGGAGGTTGAGACTTTTGTTTCACCTCAAACATTTTAAGAAGAACCTTGTAACACCCCACTCAATTAAATACCGAGTGATCATTCCTATACCCAATTAAAACAGAATTTACAGTTGGTTCATTCTTAGCATCACTGTCGAAAAACTTTTTTGTTTATTTAATCACCTAATATCCAATTAAGCAGGTGTTAAAATTTTCAAATTTTAATATAATTAAAAATTCCACTTTTAAAACATAAACCATTTAACACAATCCATTCACATAATGAATAACAACTGAGTAATATCAAAACTGAATTAAATTCAACTAGAATAAAACTCTCCATTATAAATATCTCGATACAATAATCCCATAAAAAAATAAATGTACCAAAACCGACATAAGAACTTAATCTGTCTAAGAATGAAAAGAAATAACTAGAATCCTCTTGGGCGACATGCCCTAAATGAAAGATCAACTACAGAGTATAAATCAATGAATATGAAAGCGTCTAAACAAAGTCCAAAACTCCATAGCATCCATAGCTCGTCAAAAATCTTAATCATCTACAGTTGGCGTCCCTGCGGCTGGACAACTGATATAGGAGATACAATAGAGAAGAGAATATGCAAGAAAACGAGTCAGAGGCAGATGTAAAAATAGTTTAGAAAACAACAAGTGAATAAATGCTATATTCAACAATTATTATATACATGTTGGATTTTCGGACTCTCTCTTGAGATCCTCACCTCTCATCTAGAGTTCACACCTAACGTACCTTAAAACTATATTAGTTATTATCCCCGTGCTAACTAGTTCATATCAGTGGCAACTAACCATAGCCCATATCTTTCCCACGTATTTCTCTCGCAATACATGTAATACATATATATCCAATGTCTCTTTAACATGAGTAAGTCTTTTTCCAATTCAATATAATTAAGTATTTAGTTACTTAATTTATTTCAGATGTCATTATCTTTCATGTCTACTTAATTCACCCTGTAAACACTATCACAAGTATATATACACATTCACTCTATTATATATATAAAATACTACACCCCGAGGCTCAGCTGCAGTGCATGCGTACTCTGCTATCATGTCCCAGTACATCTCGTCACGGTATAAAAGACCATATGTTCGGAATATCCCACAAACCATAATTCACAAATCACAAACAGTTTAGGTGAACATAGTCCTAAGCCTTTGGGCTACGCACATACCTACGCACCCAAAAGACATACCATTGTCTCACTAATGACAATCCAACTGATTAATCGTAAATATTGTATATTTTGCGCCCATTACTTATGCGTGCACGCACATTTGTGGTCATTATTTTGCGTAATTAAGATCTTGTACTGTATAACCTTTGTGTAGACACCCCATTCTGTTACCCCTTAAACTCTCCTTAGGTCCCTAGCACCTCCCTCCATCACTACAGACCCAGGTCATACCCCGAGTACTGACCTAGAAGTCATCGAGCACTCCCGGGATCCGTTTAACCAAAAGTTAAAGTCTTCAGCGTGACTAAGACAGAGTGAATCTTTTAAGCGAACTGAATCCCTTTTCTAACGGTCCACCCCGTGTGCAATTCCGACTTAAGGTACGGACGAACTATCCGTTTTACTTCGAGAGGTCACCGAATGCTTCCAGGGCCCGGTTGACCAAAGTCAAATCCCAAAATTGGATCAAACTCGTTGGAATGTCTAAGTATATCCCCCAACCTTTCCAACGTCCCGCCTCGTGCGCGATTCTGACTTACCATGCAGATGAACGATCCGTTTGCGTCCGACGATTCATCGTCTAAAGGACCGACGAGCCCTTCCGAGCCACATTTGACCCAAAGTCAACTCCTAAACCCAGGAGAGATCCAAGGCTTTTGAAGGTCTCTAAAATACCTTTCCAACGGTCTGCCCCGTGTGCAATTCAGATTAACGATTTGCACTCTGCGACCGATTTTTTGAAAAGGCTAGAAAGATACTGCCAAACGGCAGGTCCCGGACCCTGCCTATCTGCAGTGTGCCTAAACACACCTGCCGATTGGAAGGACCAGGGCTATACCAATCGGCAATGCCCTGGGCCTATAAAAAGGAGGCCTTGTCCTCATTACAAAGGGAGCCCAGATCTGAAACATTTCACTCTCAGCAAATCTGGAAAACCTCTCTCGAAGTCAGCGTGATTCCCACATCCAAATCTATTTCTAACCTTCAATTTTCAACATCTTTTTCATCAAACTTGGTGAATTCACTACCCTCCATCATCATCCAAGTTTAAGGGGTTGCTCTCCAACATTCAATATCAAGCTCAAGATCTTCTAGAAGGTCCAATTTTATCAATTCTCTCCTTAAATTCTCATAAATTCGCATTAACTTGTTTTATTACTTAGCACCTTTATTCTCTCATCTCACATATCCTAATATACTTTTTATTTAGTATTATTGCACATCTCTTATTTTCATACAAGTAAAAACCCAAAAAATAAGAAAAAGAGGGTTTGCTCATAAATTCCAAACGGGAATTCTCACACTTTTCTTACACTTTTCTCACAACTAAAATACTTTCTTACACACACACACACACACAAATAAGAGAATCCCCCGATTGGATTTATGGGATAAACCCCACCCCTCATTTTGCATGCGAACTACGTGGACTTTGATGGTTCTATAGGCTACGTATGCGTCACGGGGTAAAATTCGAGACTCGAGTCCTATTTTTACTTTTTCTCTCATTTTCTATTTTTCTCTAAACTCAATTTCTTATATTCTATATACTTGTTCCTAGTAGCGTATTATCCCATATGCATTATCGTTTCCTCATAACGATCAACATAAGGAAAATCGCGTAAATCCTATTTTATAATATTATTTTTACATTCCTACGAATGACTCGCTTTATCTCTTCCATGGTACAAGTCAAGGATTCCTATCTCCACTACATATACACATGCACACATATCACGGGGAAAATAAAGGAAAATAGCAAAAAACCCAAGAGAGATCGTAAGGCGGAATGGGTGCCTAACACCTTCCCATTTTGTAACTTAGCCTCCGGACCCTTTTTGAATCGTTTTGGTTTCGTATGCATCAGTATGTCTTTGGATGCTGTCCTTTGGGATGGCTCCCTTTCTTTTGTCTGTTTTGAGTAAAATAGACTGGCGACTCCATTTCTCTACATTTTTCACTACACACAATGACACCGGTCGAAGCGCTCCCGAGAGGGATGCGCGGGACCTATGATCGTCACTCCGCCCACCCGTCGTGAGGAACGGGGATGGACACACTTTGGTTTCGATATATATATGTTTTGCGAGGTTTATTTAAGCTTTTATAGGGATTGGCATGCTAAACGGTGCAAGTGTGCGCTTTTCGAGGAAGTTTTAACGCTTTTGGTAACTTTGGGGGAAATTCTGTCATTTTTACGTTCGAGCTTCGTGCCTGAACTCTTCACAGAAGTTGTAGTTCTCTGAGTCAACTTCGTGTAACCCCCAACGATATGTCAATCCGGTTCCTGAGGACCAAGTTTTGGTCATTTTTCTCGAGGCCCCTTGGTGTGTAACAAAAGAGGAAAGGATCCAAGGTTTTTGCAGGCGTAGTCGATCGGCCCCATATGTGCGGTCAACCGGTGTTTCATCTTTTTGCCTTTGAATTGAGACATTGGGCTTTAAAAAAATGCGATCGGTCGGTCCATGACCCGCGATCGATCGCTTCCTCAAGTTCCGTAAAACCTCTCTTTTCTTGGTTTAGTTTTTACCATTCTTGTTTGTGGTTTTTCTTCCACTTAGTATATGTTGTGAGAGGTTTGTTTGTTTGAGCATATCCGATCATAAAATCGTGTAAAAATAAAATAGAAGATTTGTGTTGTCTCTTTTCTCTCACCTAGGGCTTTGGATATTTTCTTCTCATTTTCATCTTCTACTTCATTTATTGTAAGTCAAATTCCATCTTAGTTGCATTTTGTTGACTATTGGCAATATTGGGTAATTAATATAGTGGTTTTGTATTGAATTCTCCTATTTACCATAGCTTTACTCCTTGCTATTAATTCAATGGTGTGTGTTTGCATAGATAGTGTTATGAGTAGCTAATTTCCTTAGGTTGGGAGAAAAATCCCACCTTGGATGGGTACACTTCTTGATTTATTCAATGTTTGGATACAATAAATGGGGTATGGGTTGATATTGGAGTTTCATAGGATTTTAACATCTCCTATCACGTAAGGATTATCTTTAAGACTTAATTCCAACATTAACTCATTTGTTCGATAATATATCGATACCTTTATCTTGTATTGTTGGGGTGACATCCTTCATGCGGGATTGTTGAGAACGGTATCTTATTCCCATTTTATTATGATTCAACTGGAAGAACCAGTTGGGTTGTGATCATCCAAGGTAGGGGAATGTTCCTCAACCTTTTGTTAAAGAATCTGATAAAAATCCGTTTTATAAATCTCACTGGCTTCTATTAGTTCTTAATTAAATCTCTCAATAAGTTTGGTTCTCTTTGTCCCGTTACAACACTCAAAACTTTAATCATCTTTTCTTTTATCTTTTATTCTTATTTATTAATTTTTAACGGGAAGAATATCCTCGATACTTCATATAATTCCCTGCGAAAATCGACTCCGGTCTTACCCTTTTTTTTATTACTCTTGCGATTAGCATGCACTTACTCTATACAATATTTTGAGCGAGTCAAGTTTTTGGCACCATTACCGGGGAATTATTAGTAATTACTATATTGATTTAGCTGTTTGTCGATAAACCTTTTGCATTTAATTATTTGAGCTAGTGTTGTTTTTAAGGATATGTTTTTTTTCCTAATGAGCAACAATTCGAACCAAGGGTTCGTCGGGGAATACAAACCACTATTTTCTTCTGAAGGCTCAAACAATCTCTACAATAACTCTGGGTCATCATCTCAACATCGTTACTCTCTTAATATGACACCATCCCAGATAGATTTTCCGTCTAAGTCACAATTCCCTAGTGCACCCCCTCGGTACAATCCTTTGATCCTCTTATAGAGTATAATTATGCATCCCCGTGTGGTGCTGCTCTCGCGCATCAGTCATTTAGTGATTACCTTCACCCGTAGACCGTCTTCGTACCTGGATATATTACATTCCCATTTAACCACGGAGCCTTCCATTTCCAAAATGGCATGATCAACTTATTTCATTCCTTCCACGGAATAGAAAATGAAAACCCTTACCGGCACATTAGAGACTTTGAAGACGTGTGCAACACTTTTTCTGACCAAAATTGCACACCCGATCTTGTGCGCCTTAAGCCTTTTTCATTTTCCATTAAAGATAAAGAGAAAGATTGGTTGATCACACTTCCCCCAGCTCTATCGGGAATTGGCTACAATTGCAAGACCTCTTCTTGAAAGAATTCTTTCCCATACACAAGACAAACGCACAAATGAAAAAAATATAAATTTTCAGCAATACGATCATGAGACATTTGACAAGCGTTGGGAACGTTTTAAATCTTTGAAGTGATAACAGTTAGTCGAAACTATATATCAGGGTAGCCTTGTGGATTTGGGTAGCGAGGAAGTAGAAACCCATTTTAAGTTTATCTCAATGACATCTCGGGGATGGGATACGTCGAACCCATATGACCGCACTATTCGCGATAACACAACCCTTTGAGGGAAAACCATCGGTGTGTCTATCTTGCAGGAAAATCAGGATACCCAGACGAAATACAACTAGTTGTGTCGTAGGATTGATGCGATGCAACTCACACAACAATCCCCACCCATGGAAGCCGTCCAAAAGGTTTCCGTTGTGGAGGAAGTCATATGCGTTATTTGTGATAACATTGGCCACCCAACGAGAGAGTGTCCTTCACTCCCTAACATTAAGGGCCAGTTGTAAGAGCAAGCTAACGTTATAGGGGCATATAGAAAGCAATACTCCAATTCTCCATTCGATCCCAACAACCCTCCGTACAATCCAAGCTGGAGGACGACACATCCTCTTATGAGTTGGAAGGATTACAATTCCCAAATGCCCCCAACTCTAGGATTTACAGTCCCGTGTTCCTCCCCGTCCCCACAATTCCAATAATAACCTCCCCCATATTAATCACTACAACATCGGCCCGCGGAACCCTCCGCTTCGTATTTGCCTCCACAGAGAAGGCATAATGAGGAATAATTTGCCACTGTTCAAAAAGTTTCGCAAATTGAACAGTCCATCTCTCAAATGGCATGTTTTATGCAAGAGTTGCAAGTCTCTCTTACTCAATTGGTTCAAAACTCCAAAGGGGTTACGAGACCAATTCTATCGGTGCAACCTCAACCTAACCCTAAGGGCCAAATGGTCAATGATCAATCCAACTCGAACACATCGCACACCGAGCATGCTAAGGGTATTACCACCCTTAGGAGCGGTAAAAAGGTTGACAACAACGTTGTGAGACCCTTACCGGAGTCGCCTATTCACACTAAATCCAAAGGTAAAGCCATTGCTCTAGAGAATATGCAATTGAACATTCCCGCTAACATAGACGATGATATCCCCAAAGAGGGAGATGAGCCTATAGTTACAAAGGACACAATTTGTCCCATACCGGCCCCATTTCCACAAAAGCTAAAGGTGAAGGCTACAAAAGCCTTCGAAGAGGGATTCCTTGAGCTTTTCAAGAAAGTTAACATGAACATTCCCCTACTCAAGGCCATCGAGTACGTGCCAAAGTACGCCAAGTTTATCAAAGACTTGTGTACGATTAAAAGGAGACAAAATGTGCGCACAAAGGCGTATATGGCCATCCTAGCAAGTTCTATTATAACCAATGAGCTAGCCCCGAAGTTCAAAGACCTGGGTTGCCCCACCATTTCATGCGTAATTGGGGAAAGTGTGAACTTGCTTCCTTATTCTGTGTATCTCGAGTTGAAGCTTGGTGAGATTAAATTGACTCCCGTCACTTTATAACTAGCCGACCATTCGACTAGGATACCGAGAAGAGTCGTGGAGGACGTGATTTTCCAAGTCAATTATTTCTACTACCCAGTAGATTTTATCATCTTAGACACTCAACCCGTACCGAAAGGGAGTTCACAAATCCCAATAATTCTAGGGCGATCGTTTCTCACAACTGTTAATGCTAACATCAATTGTAGGAACGGGGTGATGAAAATTTAATTTGGTAATATGACGGTCGAAGTCAACGTGTTTAACCTTCTTAAGCAACCCCAATTTTTCAATTAAAGTAAGGAAGCGATTGAAATGGCGGCTTGCATTGACACTATTGTCCAAGAATATTTTGACCTCTCCCATTTTCTTGATCCATTATAGGCATATGTATTGCTAACTCCTTGGATAGTGATTTGCACATCAACGATAAGGGCTATGAAGATGCCCTTGATGAGAATTTATTTTCATTGAATGGGGAGTTAATGGACATGTGCAATTCCCTCGATTACTTTGAGGAGGTGAATGAAAGTATTGAGGGTAATAGCCGAGAGGGGGACGATGAAAGAGACCTCACACATGATGAAAGTGAGGGGGTTATCAAAGACACGATGTGGATATCCAACTTTGAGAAACTACCCCCACGTGGCTCTTTTCCCTTCCCATCGAGTGTTTCAATGCCCAATCTTGAGCTCAAAACCTTGACAAAGGAGCTCAAGTATGTTTTTCTAGGCGGTGAGAACACGTTTCCGGTGATTATAGCGGCGAACCTTGACAATTGTCACGAGGAGGACTTACATGAGGTGTTGAGGAAACATAAGAGTTCTATAGGATGGTGCATTTACGACTTGAAAGGGATCAATCCTTCTATTTGCACTCATAGCATCTATTTGGAGGAGAACGCCAAACCCACCCGTCAAATTCAAAGACGGTTGAATCCGACCATGAGTAAGGTGGTAATGGAGGAGGTAATTAAACTATTGGATGTGGGGGAAATCTACCCCATTTATGATAGTGAGTGAGTGAGCCCGACCCAAATTTTGCCAAAGAAGTCGGGTGTCACAGTTATTGAGAATGCGGAGGGTGACGTTTTGCCCTCGCGCATTCTAACCGCCTACCACGTTTGCATTGATTATAAAAAGCACAACATGGTCACGAGGAAATACCACTTTTCCCTACCTTTCTTTGACCAAATTCTCGAAAGGGTATCCGGACACAAGTATTGTTGTTTTCTTAATGGCTATTTGGGGTACAATCAAATTGAAATATCCCCCGGAGATCAAGAAAAGACCATGTTCATGTGTCCGTATGGCACCATTGCCTTTCGGAGAATGTCTTTCGGGCTTTGCAATGCACCGATAACTTTCCAACAGTGTATGCTTAGAATTTTTAGTGACATGGTTGAAGACGTTGTTGAAGTCTTAATGGATGACTTCAGTGTCTTCGATAATACTTTGGAGGGATGCCTAGCTAATCTCGAAAATGTGCTAGCTTGGTGCATTGAGAAAAACCTCGTTCCCAATTGGGAGAAGTGTCACTTTATGGTGACACAAGGGATAGTTTTAGGCCATATCGTCTCTGATGATGGTATTCAAGTAGATAAGGCAAAGATTGAAGTCATAGAAAATCTCCCCGCTCCTAAAAACCTCAAGGATGTGAGGTCGTTTCTTGGCCACGCCGATTTTTACCGATATTTTATTCAAGACTTTAGCTTGATTGAGCGGCCTATGTGTGCCCTTGTTGCCAGAGATGCTCCATTTCTGTGGAGCGATACATGCCAAGAATCATTCGATAAGTTGAAAATCATATTGACCACGATCCCATCATGCAATCGCCCGATTGGACCCTTCCATTTGAGATCATGTGTGATTCAAGTGACTATGCCGTAGGGGCATTGCTTGGTCAACGGTGGGATAAGAAACCTCACGTGATATCCTATGATAGTCGCACACTTGATAGCGTACAAATGAACTACTCCACTACGGGGAAGGAATTACTAGACATAGTTTTTGCGTTGGATAAATTCTGAGCTTACTTGGTAGGGTCTCCCATAGTCTGCTTTACTGATCACGCCGCTCTTAAGTACCTCCTTTCCAAGAAGGATGCTAAGAGTAGGCTTATTCGTTGGGTTCTCCTCCTTTAAGAGTTCGACCTCTCAATCAAAGAAAAAAGGGGGTGGAAAACATTGTTACGGATCACCTTTCATGACTTACGTTCGATCACGATCATATCAACCCCATCCCTATCCGAGAATATTTCTCGGACGAGTAACTCATGGCCGTTTCAACATTGCCATGGTATGCCGATATTGTAAATCTCCTTATTACCGAGGCCTATCCTCCGCACTTTTTGGCCAAGGCCAAGGAAAGACTTTCGATGGTGTACCGGTCATTCTTCATCGATGACCCATACATGTACAAACTTTGTCCGAACCAAATAATTCGCAAGTGTGTCCTAAAAGATGAGATCACAATCTTGTTGTTTTGCCACAACAGAGCATGTGGGGGACATTTTTCTTCCCAAAATATCTCTCTCAAAGTGTTACATTACGGTTTCTATTGGCCTATGATATTCGAGGATGCACATGCTGTTTGTAAAACTTATGTCCGTTGGCAATCAACTGGGAAGATTACCAAAAGGAACATGATGCTCCATGCCCCTATTCTTGTAATAAAAGTTTTCGATTGTTGGGGAATAGACTTCATAGGTCCTTTCCCTAATTCCAATCATTTTGAATACATTTTAATCGCAGTCGACTATGTATCCAAATGGGTGGAAGCCGCGCCTACTAGGAACAACACCGCAAAGGTGGTGTTGAAATTCCAGAAAGAGAACATCTTGGCTCGCTTCGGCACACCCAAGGTATTCATAAGATACCAAAGCGTCCATTTTTGTAATGATATATTCCACCGCTTGATGTCGCAATATGGGGTAACCCATAGTGTCACCTCCACATATCACCCACAAACCAACGACCATGCGGGATTGGCAAATAGGGAGATAAAAGGTATCCTTGAGAAAATTGTGGACCATTTGACCAAGGATTGGTCGTATAGGCTATCCGATGCACTTTGGGTGTATCAGACGACTTATAAGACACACCTTGGGATATTCCCTTACCGGCTGATGTATGGGAAAGCATGTCATTTTCCAGTAGAGATTGTGCACCGGGGTATATTGGGCAGTCAAAAAGATCAATTTTGACATTACCGAAGGCGGTGACCTTCGTAAGTTCTAACTCAATGAACTCGAAGAGTTTAGGAACAACCAATACGAGAACTCTCGTATTTTCAAGGCCAAAACCAAGCCTTTCATGATAAGAGGATAGTGCGTAAGCACTTTGAGGTGGGACACAAAGTCCTACTCTATGATTCCTGCCTACACCTTTTTCTCGAGAAATTACAGTACTGGTGGAACAGACCATTCATTGTATAGAAGGTATACAATCACGACGCCTTCGATATTCTGAACCCGAGGACCGGAGCCTTATCTAAAGTAAACGGGTAGAGGCTTAAGCCTTTTCTTGACGGATTCAACCCCGAGCTTGCGGAAATTCCTCTTGAGGACCCCTCCGTGGGCCCTTCATTAGGTGTCGCAACTTAGGTTTCGAGTAATATTTTTGGATTTCCTTGTTTCTTAGTGAATTCGAGGAAATCGTGTGTAATCACACTCGGCTATATATTATTTTTTACCATCCTTAGGAACCCCCTATTGTGTTGAGCCCATTTTTATTTGAATTTGTAAAGCTGTTGGAAAAGTAGAGGAGACAAGTGTGAGGAAAAACAGAGCCGCGGTCGACCGGTTAATAAGGGAAAAGCCCACTGCCAATGAGCTAAGGCATAAACTAAAAACACACGTGGTCGACCGGTAATAAGACCTCGGTCAACCGGTCCAAACTTGAAATACACACTGCCAAACATCCAAGGCAAAATCTCAAACCACGATTGACCGATCCCAGACCCCGCGATCGATCGCGTCCCTCAGTTATTATGGCCATATCGCTTCATTCTCCCTCACTTCTCTTTTATATTCCCAACTTCTCCCATTCTCTCTTCACCCAAACATTCTCAAAAACTGAAACCTAGGTCCATTTTTCTCCATTTTGCACTCACCATATCCTCATCCAACTTCTAAGGTATGATTCCTAACTTTAATTTCTGATTTGTGTTGGATTTGATGATTGTAATACGATTTTCATGATTCTAGGGTGTTGTGGTTGTAGATTTCTTTGAAAATTTTATTATTGTCTTTGATTATGTGTGCCACTCATCTTCTCTCTCTCACACACACACACACCTTCCATTGTATTAATTGTTTGTTGTGTATATTGGATGGATGAACATGGTTGTTGGGCTTTGATGATTGTGGGTGTGTATACATTTGCTGAATTTTGCTTGGATTTTCTTACACATGTCTTTCGCACTATATTTTTGGATGGTGATTGATGAGGAGAGTGTCTTCTTGACACAATTTGGTATATGCTTAGTTTTTTTGGGGGGGTTTTATGTTGTTTTGAATCACATGATGCACCATACCTACTGCTTTGCTCATATTAGCTATTTTTGCTGATTGAACCCAATTCAAGGCAAATTGTTTGTGTTTATCCTTGAGATTGCCATAAGGGGGGGGGGGGGGGGGGGGTTCTTTGTTGGTTCAAATGCGTCCCAAACCACTGTTTTTCTTCTTTGCACGGCAAGTGTTTGTTCAAATGCATAAATTACTTTAATTTCTTTATTCGGACATATTCTTGCTTAATGTTCATTCCTTCCCATTGAGATTTTAGTTTTAACTACACTGTTGTACTAATTTTTGTTTTCCAGGTAAAAATGGGCGAGATCCAGAAGTATGATCACTCTCCCCGTGTGCCCCCAAAGGGTGTCAATGGATTTCGAGACGCTCAGGAACAGAAATTCTATGAGACATATTTTGCCAGTTCAAAGCATCCACTGGCCTACAACCTTTCATGGAAAATGGAGGACCTCCTTCATGAAGCCTTGACAATTCTCAAACGCTACAAATGGGACTCCTTCTTGGCAAAGCAAACTGCTGTTAACGAGGACTTAGTTCGAATTTTCTATGCTTCATTGATAAGGTGCAAAGGGGAGAAGAATGTTTACAAGTTCTTTGTTCGGGGTGTGAAAATTATTTTTCAACGCAAGGATTTAGCCCGATGAATGGGAAATGTTGCTGACCCCACCCCTTCTGTGAGCTTGTTTGACTAGCCCACCTTTAACTTGGACACACTCATCGAGTATCTAGTGCCAGGCGAGGTATGGACGAAGAAGATGTTTCGATCTGCTGCAATGCAGGATTTGCCAAGGCTGCTGCACTATATTGATGTCCATTATCTGATGGTGATGAATAACCATTATGAGGTTTGTCACAAGCATACTGTCTTCCTTTACGCCTTGCTGAATCAGACGGGAGACATCAACCTCCCGAAGTACTTAATAGATCAGATGATTGTAGCATCAAAGGAAAAGGTGTGGAACTTCTCCCTTCCCTTGCCCAGTATTGTCACGCAGGTATGCCGTCAAGACAGATGCCCCGAGTGTCCATCTGAAAGAATAGTGGAGCCCAAGGGTCTCCTAACCAGGGAAAACATCAGGAGTTGCTCGGGACATTACTGAGGTGAGCCAACAGTCCAGAAGAGGTAGAGGGTAGTTGTCAAAGATGAGGAGACATAGATCCGAGGGGCAGAGCAAGGAGCAGGGCAGTAGTAGAGGCACCATCCGCATTTATCGATGCCCGTTTTGCTGCGTTCGAGGCTCAGCAGGACCAGAGATGGGAGGAGACCCAATTACGGTGGGCTACTTTTGAGTCGCGCCACGACCATTTTGGAGCTGAACTACAGCAGGACCGGGCAGAGCAGCGTCAGGAGTTCCATTCGATCCAGGCCATGATGAGAGACTTGTATTTGTAGCAGCATGAGCCAGATGCTCCGTTCCCGTCGCATTTTCAGAGCCTTACGATCCAGCTTTTCGGGGTTCGTCCAGTGGTTCAAGTCTCTAGGCAGTTTTATGGGGGCGAGTTTGTTCTTTTTGGATGATGATGTATATCATTTTTTGGGGCGGTTATGATTATTTTGTATTTTCCATTTTGCTTTCTATGCATTGATTAAGCTGTTTTGTAATGAACTCTATGAAATCAGTAATGATAATTTAGTAGTTGTCGAATTATTAGATCTTGATGTGTATACATTTTTTTTTCAAATCCAATGTCCACCATAAATTATCTAGTATTTTCTCTTCAACACCTCTAAACTATTACGACTCATGGCATGATGCTTTCTAACTTAATCATGGTGGTACATATTTTTGTTTTTCTTATGTTAGTATAGGGCGCACGTTGATTACCTCGGGGTTCGCTCCAAATTGAGGTGATTTATTTTTATCCCTCTCTTTCTCATACTGTCTTTAATTACATTGAGGACAATGTGCGATTCTAGTTTGGGGGTGTAATTCGGCATCTCAATTTATTTTTGATTATCGTGACCCTATATATATAGCTTTTAAAAAATAAATAAATAAATAAATTTCAAAAATTCAAAAATTGTTTTATTTATTTCTTTTCTCTCTCTTGGGCATTTTGCCCTAATTTCCTATGATAAATTTAATAATCGCCCTATCCAATTGCTAACTCAATGATGTATTTTCTATTTCTTTCATGTTATTAAACTTTAGTCCTTATATTTTTCAATATTGGGAATAAATGCATGAATTAAACCTTGAAAACCCATGAGCACTCGAGCATATTTTCTAAAATCATTCAGTAGGACATTTATATCTTGGTATCTTTTTGTTGCTTTGTGTACACTAAAAACCTAGCGAGCTTCGTGCTTTTCTTCGTTTCTGAGTGCTTATACATTACTTTTCTTCGTTTCTGAGTGCTTATACATTACTCTTTCTCTTTCTTGAAAAACGTATCTTGTTATCACTTGAGCATGATTTTCAATGGTGTTGAGTCTCGAGAATCACATGAAACTTTAGGAAAGGATCATAAGCTCTCTTTGTTGTTTAACCCATACGACCTTACCCTTGCCCTTATACATGTCCCTAGTCAACCCCGTTGAGCCTTATTATGACCTTTCTTTTCATCCCAAATCCCCTAACCAACTCCACATTGGAGTTTTACACCATACATTTTAGCTTTTGTTACCTATGTTTGGAATGATATTTGGGATTGAATGATGTTGAGTAGTGTGGTTGCAATTTAAGCATGAAAAGAGTGAGAAAAGAAGAAACTGTAGTAAAAAAAAAGAGAAGAAAAAGAGAAAGTTGAAAACAAAAGAAAAATTGAGAAAAAGAAGAAAAGAAAAATTGAGAAAAAGAAAAAAAGAAAAATAAAGAGAAATTTGTATATATTGTGTATAGTGATTCAATAATCCTTGTTACTCTCTCGATTGATATATTTAATGCTTGTTTGGAAATCATTTTCCAATTTTGAAATTGCCCACTATTTTCCATTATCCCAAGTTTTTAATCTCCGAACATCTTTTGCATCCCTAAATACATCCTTTCATTTCATACCCATAACCCCAAGCCTACATTACAACCCAATAAAATCCTATTTGATCCTAGGGAAATGTGATTCAAGGGTCGAACATTGGCGATAATCTATTTAAGTTCATTTCACATTGGTTAATATGCGATATCCTTTCATGAGATTGTATTTTTCACTTTTATATTGCGTTCTTCATCAATTATGTGTGTGCGACCTTGTTTTCTTTTACAATTACTGTTTATGCCCGCATGTCCTGTGTGTTACACCCTATTCCGAGTGCTTTAATGGTTATCCGGGTTATAGGCATTTTTTCTAATCAAAGCTTTTTGCATGTGCACACACACCACTCACAGTTGAGGTTTTAATTCCATGTAGTTATTCTTTTAATGTTAATAGTTTTGGATTATTGGGCGAAAGTATCTTTTGCTTTGTTAATCATATGTTGAAATATCTAATTTTTGTTGAGTTTGGCATATTGGTTGTTTAGCCATGCATGTTTTGAGGAATTTGATGTTTGTGGGTTTCATCCCTGAAAATCCTCACGAGACGACACCCGTCCACTAGGGTAACCTAGCATGTTGCATTCGCTAAATGCAACCGTGCGTCCGCGAAAGTGGCATTTTTCTGTGTACATATTGTTAGTATACTTACCGCTCTTTGTGGAGGGTTTTGTTTTGTTTCATAGCTAGGGACTAGCAATGTGTAAGTTAGGGGGTGTGATTAGTCGCAAATATTGTATATTTTACGCCCGTTACTTATGCACGCACGCACATTTGTGGCCGTTATTTCACATAATTAAGCTCTTGTACTGTATAACTTTTGGTTCGATATATATATGTTTTGCAAGGTTTATTTGAGCTTTTGTAGGGACTGGAGATTGCTAAACGGTGCAAGTGTGTGGTTTTCGGGGAATTTTCAAGGCTTTACGCAACTTTGGGGGCAATTTTGTCATTTCTACGTTCGAGCTTCGTGACTGAACTCTTCACGGAAGTTGTAGTTCTCTGAGTCAACTTCGCGTAACCCCCGACGGTATGTCAATCTGATTCATGAGGACCAATTTTTAGTCATTTTCCCCGAGGCCCCTTGGTGTGTAACAAAAGAGGAAATGATTCAAGGTTTTTGCAGGCGCGGTCGACCGACCCCATATGTGCGGTCGATCGGTGTTTCATCTTTTGCCTTCGAATTGAGACATTGGGCTTTGATAAAAAATGCGGTCGACTGGTTCATGACCTACGGTCGATCGGTACCTCAAGTTATGTGAAGCCTCTCTTTTTTTGGTTTAGTTTTTACCACTCTTATTTGTGTTTTTTTTCTTCCACTTAGTATATATTGTGAGTGATTTGTTTGTTTGAGCATATCCGATCATAAAATCGTGTAAAAAGAAAATAGAAGATTTGTGTTGTCTCTCTTCTCTCACCTAGGGCTTTAGATATTTTCTTCTCATTTTCATCTTCTACTTCATTTATTGTAAGTCAAATTCCATCTTAGTTGCATTTTGTTGACTATTGGCAATGTTGGGTAATTAATATAGTGGTTTTGTCTTGAATGCTCCTATTTACCATAGCTTAACTCCTTGTTGTTAATTCAATGGTGTGTGTTTGCATAGATATTGTTATGAGTAGCTAATTTCCTTAGGTTGGGAGCATAAACCCACCTTGGATGGTTCCACTTCTTGATTTATTCAATGTTTGGATACAATAAATGGGTGTATGGGTTGATATTGGAGTGCATTGGATTTTAACATCTCTTATCACGTAAAGGTTATCTTTAAGACTTAAATCCAACATTAACTCATTTTTCCGATAATATATCGATACCTTCATCTTGTATTGTTGGGGTGACATCCTTCATGCGGGATTGTTGAGAACGATATCTTATTCCCATTTTATTCTGATTTAATAGGAAGAACCAGTTGGGTTGTGATCATCCGAGGTGGGGGAATGTTCCTCAACCTTTTGTTAAAGAATCTTATAAAAATCCGTTTTATAAATTTCTCAATAAGTTTGGTTCTCTTTGTCCCGTTACAACACTCAAAACTTTAATCATCTTTTCTTTTATCTTTTATTCTTGTTTATTTATTTTTAACTGGAAGAATATCCTCGGCACTTCATATAATTCCCCGCGGAAATCGACTCCAGTCTTACCGTTTTTTTTATTACTCTCGCGATTAGCATGCACTTGCGCTATTCAATATTCCGAGCGAGTCACCATCCTAAGTCCTATGTTCTGAGGCAACAAGTCAAAGATCCCCCTTAAGTCTCTTCAGGATATGACTTCCCTCTACGCGCAAACCTCCCATCGATAGCAAGTAGCATAGGTATGTCATACACACAAATTATCAATAAATAGGTATATACTCATCCTATACAGTAATAGGCACACACTCGACCTGTATATATCATAATAGGAATTTATCCTATCCAAAGTACCCGTTGTATTTATCAATACTACCCGTCCTTGTTAACTATGATTATTCTCTTTATCGTACTTTATTATGTAGTTATCACATACATAATGTCTTTCTCACTTTAATGTAATTTTCCAACATTGACCCAAGTTTCTCACTCCTTGTTAATGTACCAAAATTATTCAAACATAATTCATCGTATTTTTATTATGTAGTTATCACTCACATAATTTTCTATCCTTAATTCAATATTTAATCTCCCAACATTAACCCAAGTATCTCACTCTTTGTTAATGTACCAAAATTATTCAGAACCTACTGTGGTCTAAAATAAAATTCTCAAAACTTTTCTGGGCTAAAACAGAATTTTTGGAATCTCGTCAGAAACCCAGAATTCTTGTTCAAAAGAGATGGCATCTCGTTCGAACGCCAGTATGTCTCGTTCGAATGAGATCAACATCATTCTAGTTCGTCTTCAACCTCAGTTTTCTGCGTTTTTCTTCATATTCTTACACCCAAACCCTCATGGATTATATTCTACCCAAGGCCCAGATATTCTAACATTATTCTAACATGTTCAAGGGTGATTTTCACATAAGAGAAATATCAAATCCATATGTTCATAAGGGTATCATTATCAAACCCATTAAATCCTTAAAATTTCAATTTATCTAAATTCCCCATTTTTTTACCTCTTAAAAACCCAGAATTTAGAACTATCATTTCATATCTAAATCATCAAATTTCAATATTCAACATGAGTAGGATTTATCTACATGCAATACCTATCGTCATCTTCATATCTTCAATAAACATATATATATATATATATATATATATATATATATATATATATATATATATATATATATATATATATATACTCTACATGTAAAACCTATCCATTTTCATGTTCATAGTCTCTACATGTATAAATATCCAGCTACATGAATTTGCCTAACCATTAAACTTGATTTATCAATCATTTTAATCCCAAATTCATAAGTTCATCAATCCAAAAGAAAATCCTATTCTAACATGGATAATATAAGCACAAAAATAGAGCAAGAATTACACTTGCCTTATGTGTAGGTCTGAACCTTTGGAGAAGACAAGTGTTTGGCACCTCCTCTTCCTTTTTTCGACGACTATCCGATGGTGGTTCAAGGTGTATAGATGGTGGTTATCCACTTAATTTGCCCTAGGTGACTCTTCCTTTCCAAGTAACTCTTCCTCTCCTCTAGATAACCTTTCACTTTCTCTCTATGTATTTTCACTCTCTCTAAAAAAACCTAACTTTGTATTTTGATGAAATGAACCTTACGTAAAATCTAAACTCACATATATAACAAGTCTCCAAGGTTAGCTAAAAGACAAAAAATAGGTACTATTCATCTCTCAAGAAAAATGAGCGGGGTGTCCTTTCATTTTCCAATTGACCTGAGACCCAAATCAAACCCCCGAGTAGACTTTTCTGCCTATTTTGACCCTTTCGGACTCAACGACGCACTCAAAATGATCATCCGAATGACTTAAAAATAAATCTCATTTTATTTCCAAACTTTAGTCCCGACACAATTCATAAGCGCGTCCCGACTTAGTTTCCATTATTGTCCTATTTGTAGCTCCTGACAATAATTATTATATTCACATATTACTTTATATCACTAAGTAATATTCAAAATCATATATTACTTTAATCTCTAGTAATATTCAATCCGGATTAATCCCAATTAATTTTTCATAATTAATTCCAATTAATGCCCGTTGATTTGGCCCATTAACTTTTAATTTATCTCATATTAAAAGTCATTATAATTACAAGATATTACAAACCTCTCATTGAAAGTGAGTCTTGGTCCATTGAAATTTATACTCTTTGTGATGATGAATCACTTGAGATTGAATATATGTCATCCCCATTTTTGTTCTCCGTTATTGAACCATTAGAAGTATCGCTAGATTCCTATGAGTCGGTTGAAAACTTTGAATTGTTTAAACCTTTTATCGATGAGGACTCTTTACCCACCCCGAATTGTTTTCCAAGATGGGTTCTTCCTTTTTGCATGCCCCGACTCCCATTCTACTTGAAAAATTATTAGGAAGTGATTCGATATTTCTTGGATCCAATTTGTACTTTCCCACCTTAGCATAGAAATCGCCCATCGCCCTCCAAATTTTTTTAATTGGTGATGGTCCATATCTTACGCCTTACCACTGTTCTAAAAAATTCTCCTAGGCTTGAGGCTTGGGAGAAACTCCCCTCCTTAAGCTTTTTACGCCTTATTCTTGGTAAAACCCTTAAGGCGCACTTTTTTTTTCTAAAAATAACAATTCTTTAGTGAAACGATAACGCCTTTTAAAGAATTTTTTTACAAACCAGACCATTATCTCATCCAAAATAATCAAATAATTTTCAAATATTCAGATATATTTTATGATATGTACAATTTTAGTATTTTAATAGCCTTGTTATGGTTAAAAAATATGAAAATATATTAAGAAGGCCTAAATGCCTTTTCACGCCTTTTTACGCCTAAGGCCCACCTAGGCTTCTAAGGCTTAAGGCTTGGCCTCGACGTCTCGAGCACGCCTTACGCTTTTCAGAACCTAGCGCCTTACACATGCCTTCCGTTGTTCAAACATAATTCTTATCTTACGGGAGGCATGCATGAAATGGAGGGTCCACTGTTGATCCTTCAAAGTCAAATCGTATTTTGGGTGGACCCTAATAAATTTCAACTTTTAGTGTATAGTTAGTTAGAAGTTAAAATAGTAGGTTGTAAATGTTAGGTTTTTTATTTTTATTTTTATTTTTTATTATTCTCTTTACTTATTGTCTAGTGTAATTAGTTACACTATTTGTTATTATTTTTTGTTTTGCTTGGTACTAACATGTTTTTTAGATTCAATGGACTTGTGCTATTCGAAGATCGCTCCATTTTGGGCAATATCTTTCTTTTCTTGTCTTTATGTCATGTTCTTCATCCGCATTGAGGACAATGCAACATTTAAGTTCGGGGTGTGGTATATTCTATCCATTCATCGGTAGTTTCATTAATTTGATCACTTGTTATGCACTAAGCATGTTTTTGTTGAAAAAATTGAAAATTTTCAAAAATATTTTCTTTCTTTTTTCTCCTTTATTGGGCATTTTTTTCTTGTTTCCAATGATAAATTTTAATAAATTCCTGATCCAATAGACATTAAATGATGCATGTCCTCTATCTTATATGTTATTAGACTTTAGTCCTCATATAATTTATATTATGAATAGCTTCACGAATTATACTTTAATCCCATGAGCACATGCGCTTCCCTTGTTTATTGCTTTGATTTAATATTTTTATAACTCGGTAATCATTGTTGCATTGTGTATACTTACACCTAGTGAGATTTGTTCTTTTCTTCGTTTGTGAGTGTTATACACTACTCTTTCCTCCTTGAAAACGTTAAAGTCATCGGTAGTCTCTCTATTCTTTCTTTGATCGTTCATTAATCGAGTTCATTTTGAAATGTGTTACTTGATCATGATTTTAAAAGTTGTTTTGACTCGAGAATTTCGTAAACTTTAGGAAATGATCATAGGCCATCTTTGTTATATCACCCATATTGACCTTGACCTCACCTTATATGTTATCCCTAGTAAAGCCCTTTGCGCCTTAATATAGCCTTTCATTTCATAACCCAAAAATCCCATAACTAACTCCACATTGGAGTTATAAACCATACATTTTACCTTCCATGCCTTTGTTTAAAATAATACTCAGGATTGAATGATGTTATTGTTATGTGGCTGCAATTAAGCATGAAAAAAGTGAGAAAAGTGAAGAAACAGAAAAAGTGAAAAAGCAAAAAGAAAATATGAGATAAAGAAGAAAAGAAAAGAAAGAGAAAGTTTGTATATGATGTATATAGTGTTCAATAATCCTTGTCGCTCTCCGATTTCATACCTACATCTTATTATGGAAATATTATTCCAATTTTGATATTTCCCGCAATTTACCATTATCCCAAGTTTTTCATTTTTGAACACCTTTGAATCCGTAAATATTTCCTTTCACTTCCTAACCTCAACCCCAAGCATACATTACAACCTTATTAAAGTCCTATGTGATCCTAGGGTGGATGCAATTCAAAAGTTTAAATAATTGCAATTATCTGTGAAAATGCATTTCGTCTTCCTTAATAAGCGGTATCTTTCATTAAGATTGTAAATTTTCATTTTATATATAACGTTCTTCATTAGTGACATGTGCGCGACCTTGTTTATATTTATATTTACTCTTTATGCCCGCATGCCCCGTATATTACCTACCGTTCTGAGTGATTTCATTTGTTTAGTGTAATATCCGGTGAGGATTGATTTATGCATGTTTTAATGTTTATTATCCACTTTATATAAATTTTTTCCAAATCATACTTTGCATGTGTTCGCTCCCCTCCCACTTTTAAGGTTTTAATTCTACGAAGTTCATTCTATAATGTTAATAATGCAGACTTTTGTGTGAATTCATTCACTATGCTAATAACATGTTTGAAGTATTTTTCATTATTGTTGAGATTGTCTTATGATGGTGATTGGGAATGTTTTGAGGAAACTTTGATGTTTGTGGGTTTCTTCTATGAAAATCCTCACGAGGTGACACTCGTCCACTAGGGTAACCTAAGGGTTTAATGGCTTATTGCATATGCTAAATGCAATCGTTTGCCCATGAAAGTGGCTTTTATCTCCTTTGTATATATATCCTCTCTTATGGTAATATTTATAGTCTTATTTCTCTGCACTTCATTGCTAGGGACTAGCAATGGGTAAGTTAGGGGTGTGATTCATCTCGAATATTGCGTTTGTTTACCCTTTATACTTATGCATTTTACCCCGCGAGTATCTTAATTACTATTATTATGATCATTAACCAAAAAACCTCCTTTATGAATGTTTGTATGCTTTGCAAGGTATAATTGAGGTTTTATAGGTATTAAAGTGCTTAGTGTGAAGTTTGGTCGCATTTCTGGAAAGTTCCGTAAAAAAGGAACATTCAAGGGAATTTTAGTCATCTCATAATTTGTTATTATGGCCTAAAGTCCCTATTAAAGTTGTAGCCCTCTGAGTTAACTTTGTGTATCTTCTGACCTCACTTAATTCCAATCTATAACGAAGAAGTTACGACATTTTTTGTATGCTGGTCCAAAATGAAGATTCTGTCGGGGAGAATTGATTCGGGCCCTGTTAAAGTTCGCAAATTTGTATTTTGGGTGGGGTTTTGGTGGGGTATTTATGGAAAAACACTCCTTTAAGTGGGGGAGTTAATTTTTGGTAGTTTAGATAAGATGTTTTCTTTGAGTGCTTTCCCTCTCCTCTCTCATTGGGTTTAAACCCACTTTGTAAGTACTATTCATCATCATCTTCCTTTAAAGCTTTATTTCCTTGTTTTCTTTGTTGCCATTTATTTATTTATTTGATTAATTAGTTATTGTTAGTTAATTTCTTATTTTCAATTGCTAACTACTTTTATTTCTTGCTTTAACCATGCCTAGTTGCTAAGTTAAGGATTGGGGTCACATTTCCACCATTAATGTGCATTGAGCTTTGAAATCTAGGTTTTGGATAAAAATGCATTGAATTGAAACCTTGTATATTCAAGTTGAAATAATAGGCCTTTAACTTTCTTTGTCACGCAACGTTAGTGTTTATAGCGATATTATGAATTTAATCCACGTGTGACCATTTTCGATTAAATGTTTAATCTTTCATTTTTGAACTAAATTTCTTCATGTTTGGTGTCTATAATTAATTGAATATGCCCGGTTAAATATTTTTGAACCAAAATTCTTAATACGCATTGTTTAGCCCATGGCGGGGATGTGATCCTAATCTCATTTTATTAATCTTGTTTAGTTTGATTACTTTTCCCCCTTTCCCCCTTTTAAACCATCAGCACATTTTACACTTTTATTTGAGAAGTAATTAATCAATTAAAGTCTGTCAAACATTCCTTGTGGATTTTCAAACTAGTCGCTATACTCCATTTGAGTGCAGTTAAAGTTTAGTTTTTTTATATTACAGTCGAAAGCCGATAATAATGATTAGCGTATCTACATGGACGCTCGGTTTTCACTTCAACAACTGCCTCAAAATACTTGAACCAATAATATTACCACTTGGAAAAGGAATGCTTGCTCGCCCCGGTTTGGGTAAGAGAAACATAACGAGAATAATTAGACAGGGCTTAGTTAAGCTTCTTGCACATCTCCCTCTCGAGGGAGTCCTCATACCCATTATTAAAGACATGATTTTTTCAAAAAAGGTAAACCAGTCAGCTCATTAATATCTTCCAATGTAATAATGAACTCCCCCAACTTGTGATAAAGGTATAGGAGTCCACACTCTAGCGACAAAGTAGAATATTGTTTGCACTAGCGTTTTTGAAGATGTGCAATTATTCAAGCTAGTGATTGCCTGAGTTAGCCCCAACTCATCAATAATAGCACTGTAAGAAGGGACATTGACAACATAATCGACCCATAAGGCCCACTCTTTTGGGTTCCCCCTATAAACATTAATGTTCACATTTAAAAAGGGGAAGTCACCTCTATTGAATCGAACTCATAAGATGATATTAGTGAGGATTACCCAGGCGTTTTAAGATTCCACAAATCCCATGAGTGATCGCTCGTTAGTTTTCTCCACAAATTTAGCCTCGAACTTCTCTAGTGAGGACATAAAGCTATCGTCCTCACCAAGAATGGGGCGAGGTGGTAAGTTAAGAAATCCCTCTATGACCTATTTTCCATACATTGCCAGTGGAGGGGACCGCACCACCAAAGATAATGGAGACGGTGGTAGAGATGGCCAATAAAGAGCTTATGGTGGTGGCACCAGTGGTGGCGCTGGTGAATAGGGTGACTTGGATAGGTAAGGAGCCCACCAAAACCTAGCTTATTGAGGTGGAGGAAGCATAGGTAAGGGATTGAGCAGACGAAGCCATGTCATCTTGAAAATCTTAGAAGAAGAATGAAAATGGGGAAAATGGTTTTGGATGGGACGAAGTCTATCTCTCACTCTCTTTGAAAAATGTAAGGCAAATGGCAAGTAAATTTTTAAGAAATTTGGAGAGGGTGTATTTATACCGTGTAATAAATGCACGCCTGAAGAATAAAAAATGGGGGTATACATGTCTCCTCAAGACACTAAAAGAAGAGTAGTTCTATTGGCTCCGAATTTTTGATTGAAATTTCGACTGAATTTACACGTGTAAACGTGTTATTGGTAGGTTCTTTGGTCCCACTGGCATGGACCCCACAAACCATCCAATAGAAACGCAACACCTCATTCAGTCTCTCTACTTTCGATAAAAAATTCAGTCCAAATAGCATTTTTGCTAAAAGAAACCTAGGTACGACTCTCCTGACAATAACATTGAATGCACAACAGAGATAATGATGTCCTTTTGAGTCCCCTCGAATTCCCAAAAAACTCTTTGAATTCATACAAAAATTGAAGAGTGTAATATTCTCAAGATAGTCTTAAAGACACTCATGGAGACTTAAACCTCACGAGTTTTTACGTTTTCACCATTTGAGGGTTTTCATAAAATCTCCAATTCATAATATGACACTAATCTATTCGAATATCAAACTATATTAATCGCATGGTCTCATTATCTTTGATTTTACCACGAAGGATGCCATGATTGTTAAGTTTTAAACAAAATGTTATTTGTATTTTGTCCCGATCATCAAATTGTCACCCCATTTTATCCATACACTTACTCATTTTCCATGTCATACCACCATTTACCTTTCTATATTTTCCCCATTTACCCCACATCATATATGTAATATTTCCCATCACTTCCTTAATTTATGTATAGAGTTGTTGATATTTTAAATGTAAAATTGTTTTCATATGTGTTATCCAATAAAAAACGCATCACAAGAAAAATAAAATAAAATAAGATCAATAAAAAAAATAAGAAAATCATGCAATAGTTTATTTATAAAATGAATACATAAGTTGTTCAAGTTGTATTTCATTACTATCGGAACGCCATAATATTCTATCACCATTTATCTTCATTCGATTCCCATTATCCATCAAACATATAAGCCCATTTAACTCTTAATAAGGTGTATTGGGCGAATGAGAACTCTATATGGCTAATAACTCGACATTCTCAGGATAGTGGTTATAATTTTTTCCATAACATCATATTCTTTCATGTCATTGTTAGATTTGATTCATATGAAAGTCTATCAACCTTTTTTTTATCATTTACTCACCTCCTCACATGCAAGATGTCATAAAGAAATTCATTTGAGAGAGAGATATGTAGTGAGATTTGAAATCAGGCGTTGATTCTAAAATGAAATCAAGGAATTTATCGTGTGATATTTAAAACTCTTTTGAATGATTTCACACAAAACATGCTAAAAAATTGGAAGGATTATGCATTTGATATCAGGTAAACTTGTATCTTGCATATATTGATAGTCCAATGTATGTATTCTTTGAAATCTCGATACATGGTTTGTGTGATATTTATGATATCTAATAAGAGATTCATTAATTTATAGTAAAATATTAATAAAAAAAACTTTATAAAATTTTGTGGGTGTATTCATTGAAAAACTCACAATACAGAAATCGCGTAACAGGTTACCCTGGGGATTTAAAGGGATGTTTCACATGCTACGTGCAATCTCAAGTTTACTGCGAAAGTGGCACGTTTTTTGTTGCTTACTTATTTTAACTCCATTTCTCTGTACGACTAGAAAGAATTTGTTCGGGTCGGTGTTGCATTGAATTGTATCATTTTACTTGATAGTTCTGGATAAAACTAAAATTATATGTGCGCTAAAAATAAAACTTATAGGGGTCCCTATCTTTTACTTACCCTTTCTATCAAAACTCAAACTATCCTTAAAGCTAATCACAGGCGTGGATGGTTGAAGTAAAACACAAACTCTCTATGATTACCTATCTTATTGAAATGGTTAAAATTATAGGGTTTAGGTTCTCCCGGAATGATCGGATTCCTAAGAGCATGTTTCCTCCACATGAAACAAAATTTTGTCAAATATCCCCACTTTCTCACAATAAGAAAAAGTTAATTTCACCTTCCATCCATTATTCATTGATGTATCGTTTGAAAAAGAATTGTTGAAGGTTAGTGGAAAATGGATTGTGATGCGAAGCGAGGACAAGTAATTGACGACAAGGAGACGAAGGAATCTCATTTACGAATCCAATTTTACTATTTTCTTTTGATGATTTACCCCTTAAAATAATCTTACCCAATTGGTGAGATCTATATCCAAATCTAACTTCAAAGTGGAAGTGCATAGCAACTCAATCTCTAACAGGAATATTTTGTTCATTAAGGAAATTCACGAGTATTAACTCTCTGTCAAGGACTTCCTTAAGTAATCAAACTCAACTCTAAGGAATTCATTACAATAATAATCCACACTAATTAGCCAAGAAAAAAACCATGGTATGAGATATTAAGTCATTATCATAACTCTCACTTTTCGAAGCCCTTTGTTCTTCAACGTTGTCCATGATGGAGAGTTTTATCTTCTCTTGTAAAGTTTTATAGATTACTTGAAAGTTGGGCGCACTCATTGATGACAACATAATTCACCCCATTACCATCATCCAAAGAGGTAATAATGGTAACACCAACAAATAAGGGAGTAAAATAAATTTCCTCCAAATCATCTGATGCTTCAAAATTCCCTTTGTTGTTTTTTATTCTTAATACCATGTATGACATTTATTTTTGAATAAAGGTGTGTCCGTTCATTTTGAAATAATAATCATAGTTATCATAATACCTTATTTTTTTAATATATTATAGACGGGTCGATCAATAGATCTCAGTACTAATTTTGGTGACTCAACTTCGCATTGATCATTAGGACATCAAAATTTCAATTTTAGAACTATTTAAATGTTCACCACCTCAATAGGGAGTGACATCCCATCAAAACCATTAGGATGAAAACCCAATGGTTAATCTCAAACTATGGGAACATGTATGAAGGTTTGTTAACTTGTTCGATAGTTCGACAGAGGATTATTATTAGTACAACCCATGAATATATTGAAAATTATCACCCATGAGATTTGTTTCTAAGGGTTGTCTGGATTAGGCTCGGTCAATCTCGCCCCATTTTCAAAGGGTATATAAATTCTTAATCCTGAGAATTATGAGGATGTTAATGCTTATGCAAATGTCACCTTGATTTCTATGGGTATAATCTGTTTTTATATCGGGTCAAATGATCCCCGCACATTGGGTGAAAGTTTTGTGAGTAGTTTTGAGGTCATAATTCAGAGGAATCCACGTCTAAGAGATATGTTGGATTGCAATACCTTCTTGATGGACTTATATGTTTTGTTTCCACCAAGTAGAAATTTGGCTGGTGGATTATTTTATAATATTGTTATAGTAGAAAATAAGCTAAGTATGAGAATCAAGGAAATTGATTAGATGTTGCTTAAAGTCGATCAATGGTAAATTTATTTGACCAAACAGTTATCGGACACTTAACATGGGGGAATCATAGTATACTATAATCAATTTTGCAAATAAGACCTCATTATATCACACTGATTTTTGTATAATTAAATTCAAGTGCACTTATAAATATTTAGTGGAACTAATTATCATTATATAAACAAAGAAAATAAATTACGGTAATTATAAATGGAATTTTTGAGTATTTATTTGGAAGGTAATTTAATTATTTGTCCTGTGTCCCTAGTATAGTCCATATACCCAAGTAGTTAGGTCATAACTCTGAAGAAACTTAGTTTGGCCAAGGCCCACATTTATATTATATATAAACGTGTGGGAAGGGTTTTAATAATGATGCTTCATTACTAGCATTTGACAGGGATAGGATAAAATTCTATAAATATTTTTGTGAAGATACCTAGAGAGAGAGAGAGAGGCCACCATGTCTCAATCAAAAGAAAACGTTTTCATCTCAAAAGTTTCCCACACACCAACCTAACTTTGAAAAGGATCATACACCAGGAGATATAAGAGTCATAGAAAGTTAAAGAAGCTTTTGGAGATCCATAAGAATGAAGAAATTCATCATCAACAAATACTTTTCTCTCCATCGAATTGCAACTAGATCCACATGGTATAGTATTCTTAATCCCTATGTTTAATCCTTAAACCTAGTTTGTGATTTATTTTTAATTCATGGTTAATTAAATATCTTCAGGGATGAAATTGTTTCACATTTAAAATGTCAATTCTAAGTTATTTTTTTGAAAAATTGGTATTAGAGCCCTGATTGAGATTGATCATGTTTTGAAAAGGTTCATGTTGTCCACCATAAAATTTTAGTTTTTGCAAGTTGTGTAATTATACAATCTTATGTATGGTATCATACTAACATGGTTTGTAGAAATTCTACGTTTATATCCTTTATATCATTGTCACATATATTTATTTTGTGTGATTGGATCCTATGGTGATATATCTGTAGGTATTTTTTGCTCTTAGATTCGATATGATTGTAATAATTAGGTTTTTGTAATTATTGTAAGCGCGAGAACACTCGCAAATGGCGATTTAACAAAAAATTGCAATACCAATTTTAAATATGCGGAAGCGATGTTTAAACAAATTTTATCTTATTTATCCTAAGCATACAACTATGTGATAAAATAGATAAATCAAACCACGCAAAATACGACAAGGCTAAGTTTCAAGGAAAAAGCCCTTTCGGGTAAAACCTTTTACTCACTTAGAAATTTACAAGAGAGTTGACTTACAAACTACTTGATCACCTACAAGCATAAGGCGCTATTTTTTGAAAATATCTAAGGAATAACTACGACGTTCGAAAAAGTCACATGACCGCAGTCCTCCGAATTAGCCTCAGCCTTCGTCTTCAACAGTGAATCCCCGCAGGTATCACAAGTCAGCAATGGAGATCCTTTACACCAAGGTGTATGCAATGGATACAAAACTTTCTAGGGTTCTAAACTAATTCACAAGAATAATATTCAAGGATGCCTTTTTGTGAATTAGAAAGGTGTTTTTCAACACAAAACTTTAATTTTTTTTGCACCAAATATGCAAAAATGTATTTGCAAAATTCTTAAACAAATTCAATCACGAAACAAGTACTTATAAAAAACTTGAGTCGGCGGGGTCATTCGAATGACATCTTGATCTCGTTTGAATGATATCTCATGTAATTAGATCCCAGACATCAAATGACATTAAAAAAACCAATAATGTGATGTCGTTAGATGAACTGCTTCAAGCGACCTTCAAGCGAGATCAAGCAGTTTTGACACAAAAATTCCTTTTGAAAAAATCTTTTTAAAATCATTAAATAGTCACATTCATTTTTTGATAAAAAAAACATCCCAAATATATTTCCATGAATTAATTTAAACTCTAAATTCGTTTTATACTTTTCGGGATATCGAGAATTCTTCAAATTTGGAGATGCTTGAGTTTGGTTCGTCTTCTCGGTGCATGACGATTTGTAACGAGATACGCCGAACTAGCCTAACACTATGTTATGAACAATGTCAGAAAATTTATTCTTCCAAATCTCTCCCTTTGGCTATTTCGGTAAAAAATAAAAAAATAGACCGAATATCAAATTAAAATCAAAATATCCTATTACAAATTACAAAAAGTAGTAACACCCTTCCTAACCCTAGAATGGAGTAGCGTAAGTCTCTTTGTCTACAAACTTCATCTTCTTCCATTTTTAAACTTTGTCTTCATTCGTGTGTCTTGAAATCAAAAAATGCGTACCTACACACTTGATACAACAAACATATACGTTCGTGACGCATCGAGTATTGAACAAAGTAAGCATATATAAATTCTCCCCCATAATTCAAACTCATCAAAAACTCGATTTTAATTTTCTCTCCCCTTTTATTTTTATCGAAATAGATTAATATACAAAGAAGTAAAAACAATAAAGATTAAGTGCAAAACATCATGACGAAGAAAATATATCATCACATAAATATCCAAATCAAACACATGTAATGATCATCTCAAAGGCAAACAAACACCAACTATTTTTAAAAATGTACAACACACACACACACCATATATAATATATGTAAAATATATCAAAAATTTGACACACATATATAGGTATGAATGACCACAAAAAATGACAAAAAATACATAAGTTTTACACACTAGCATAGTATCGATGTGTCCAAATGGTGGAATGGAATGAATGGGTGTGAACTAAAAACAAAAGAATTATAACCCAAACAGTCAAATATGTTAAAGAAGTTGTAATTGATCGCAAAACTTTATTAAACTAAGCTTTAGCCTTAAGTGACAAGTAAAGTTGAACTTAATGAACCAAACAAGCATAATGCAAACAAGCCTAGAATTTTAATGATTCCACAAATCAATAGCGTCATGACAAAATAAGTATTAACTAGGATACATTGTCATTATTCAAACCCGTTGATATTTCCATCCAAACTCCCTCAAAATAATTATTTTCTTTTCTTTTGAATGAATATATCAAACTTAAATATATTGGCCCCTTTTTTGTCATATTATTTATTTTACGGCCTTAATTTGTTCTCGGACTCCATTAAACGGCAACTTCCACGACGTGATTATTATTCACTCACAAGCCTTTTCGCGTTCACTCATCATTTTTTCATATTAAAAAATTCCTCATGGACAGCGGTTCTTACATACACAAATCCTCCATATTCAAATAACATGTCGATGATAAGATTAGTAGGAGAACATCTTACTAAGCTTAAATGTACATCATGAATTCAAAATCCAATAAGCTCGTACATGTGTGTATAAATAGGCATATACAAAGTCAAATCTATAAAGCAAGTCAAGTTCAAAACAACTCCATAAACATGGTTAAGATAAATTTAAGCATCTAAAGTCATAACCAAATGTTCTATCCACATGGAAATTTGGTAATGAATTTGATTCAAACACACCAATATGCCACACCAAATGTGTAAAACTAAAATACACAAAGAAACGAAAATCTTTTCTAAATTTTTTCCAAAATATTTTTCAAAAATAAAATATTTTATATTTTCAAAAAATATATAAAACCAAAAATCTTTTTGTATTTTTCAAATATGACTCAATAAAAGAAAAATATAATACAAAAAGTATACATGTCATAACACTAGAAAATATATATCATGAAGCATAACTAGCTTATGACAAACATGCAAACACAATCATCTATAAGATATAGTAAGAGAAGAATCATGTGCAAGCGGACAAGAATAAACTAGTCTATCATCTAGTGATGCTAAACATGATTTCCTAATACGAACTCATGTGTATTTAACGTGATGGGTTTCGGGAACCAAAGAACACTAGACTTCAACTTCATAGGACTCTTTCGAAGATCAAAACAAAAAAGCCTAAGGCGACCTTTCCTAACACAATGTGAACATGTGTAAACACGATGAAGGGTACCTATGGGTTGACCTTTTCTAACGTCCTTAGAGTTGGCTGACCCTCTAAAAAAACAATGGTCTTGGCTTTGGCAATAGAAGCATGAGACCAAGACGAGCCAATACCATCACTCAATAAAATTTTTCAACTTCAAAATTTTTTACTCTTCCAATTTTAGTGACTCCTTTTTAAAATTTTCAATAATTCCTAAAAGGGTATCTCTCTCCCCCTCAAAAAAAACAAAATTTTCCCTAAGATTTTTTTCACGTGCCACAAAATCATCGATTAAAATATTTTTATCCTCTTTACCTGAACCACAAACTCTAGAATTTTAAAGTCCTCCAATTCTTTTTCTAAAAATAGGACTCTATTATTAGTCTCCTTTTTGGACAATTTTAAATCATTAAAGTCATGGTCCAAATCAAAAAATTTCTCACAATAAAAATCTCTTTGATTTTGAACCATTTGCGGATTTAAAACGATAATTTTCTTTTTTCAAAAATTTAATTCTTTTCGCAAGCGTTAAATTCAAACTATTTAAATCGTCAAAACGATGAGAATCCATCGAGAGTAAAAACAAGTATAGGAGTGATGAACAAAATTACCCAAAAAGCAGGTAAACAAGATCAAACATAATAAATTAGTGTAACCTGCTTTGATACCAATCGTAAGTGTGAGAACACTCGCAAAGGATGATTTCACCAAAAATTACAATACCAATTTCAAATATGCGAAAGCGACTTTTAAAAAACTTGTTTATCCTAAGTATACAACTATGTGATAAAACTAGATAAATCAAACCATTCAAAATACGACAAGGCCAAGTTTCAGGAAAAAAAACCTTTCGGGTAAAAACCCTTATTCACTTAGAAATTTACACGAGAGTCAACTTAAAGACTACTTGATCCCTCCCAAGCATAACGCGCTATTCTTCAAAAATCTCTAAGGAGCAACTATAACTCTCACAAGAGTCACATGATCGCAGTCCTCCTAATTAGCCTCAACATTCATCTTCAGCAGTGAATCCCCATAGGTATCACAAGTCAGAAATGAAGATCCTCTCCACCAAGGTGTATGCAATAGATACAAAATTTTTTAGGGTTCTAAACTAATTCACAAGAATAATATATAAGGATGCCTTTTTGTGAATTAAAAAAGTGTTTTTCAGCACAAAACTTCAAGAAATTTTACACCGGATATGTAAAAATGTATTTGAAAAATTCTTAAACAAGTTTAATCACGAAACAGGTATTTATAAAAAACTTGAGTCGAAAGGGTCGTTCGAATGACATCTTGATCTCATTCGAACGACTTCTCATGTCGTTAGATCCCAGGCATCAAACGTCGTTAAAAAAACCAAACAATGTGATGTCGTTAGATGTATTGCTTCAAGCAACCTTCAAGTGAGATTAAGAAATTTTGACACAAGAATTCTTTTTGAAAAAAATCTTTTTAAAATAATGAAAAAGACCCGTTTGTGTTTTGATAAAAAATAAACATCCCATATATAATTCCATTAATTAATTTAAACTCAAAATTCATTTTATACCTTTCGGGATGTCGGGAAGTCTTCAAATTTGGAGATGCTTGATTTTGGTTCGTCTTCTCAGTGCGTGACAATTTGTAACGGGCCAAACTAGCCTAACACTATGCTATTAACAACGTCAGAAAAATTATTCTAACAATTATTTCATTACAGAAGAATTTATAGGCTATTGTGAGGGGATATAATGTTGTTTACTGTTAGAACCATGTATTTACGTGGGTTTGAGTGTTGGTAAAAGTTTCATGGAGTTTCACGAAGATTTGGAAGAGTTAAGGCCATTTTTTCATGAATTTGTGAAGTGGAGAAGAATTTGTCAACATTGGACATATCTTAAATTTAGAACTAATTGATTCGTAAAGAGGATCGATCTGATTTCTAGGACAAATCAATCTGATCAGGTGCAGGCAGCCAGATGGTTGTTTAATGGTGTTTTTCATAGGATTTTCTTGGTAGTTCTTCTTCATCTCCCTTCCAAATAAGGTTTGATTAGTTTCAAGAAAGAAAGATCTTCAAGAACACTTGTTAATGATAAAGTAGAATTCAATTTGGACTTCATGTTAAAGTAAAATCTTCTGCAATAAGGAATCTTGGGCTTAAAGAGTTCTAATTCATGAAAACGTTTAGGCCTTGATGAAAGGGGTAAATTTTATCCTTATATTTCTATTTGCATTTATTTAATATTTTCATGTGTGTCCCTTTATTGTTATGTTGCATATTTAGCATGATAATTGAATTAGTTAAGAACACCCGTTTTATGGACAACATGGATTTATATTAACATCAGCCTAGATCGTTGTTTATTCTTAAAATTCACTCTTCTTTATTCATTTTAAAATTAAATTTAACCGAGCTAATAAATTTAAAGGTGTAAATTATATTTTGACATCCGGGATTTCTTTTAATTTAAAAATGATTTTATTTTTAGCAAATTAAAATAGTGAGATCTAGTAATTTAATTTGTACAAGTAAACTATAAATTACCAAGGATTTAAATTTGGTATTTTATAATTGAATGAGTTGTTTAACAAACTACTCAAGTTTTTAAAATACTAAGTGGGAGAGGGGTTTCAACATAAATTCAACGGTCTCCATCGGTGTGTTATGAATTAGTTGTGATTAACTACTTACATCAGTTAGTTTAACCCCCCACAAATGGAATAAATTAGGGAGTCAAGGATTCATTAAACCTCTTAAGTGATAATTTTGAGAATTAGAATGTGAGGGGTTCAACCCCTACCCCTGAGTAAGTCCACGAGCAGGTTTTATCTCGAGGAGTTAACCAATGGTACACACTTATATATAATTAATGATAGCCTCCCCCATGGAGTCAGTACCATTAATTATGGAATCAAAAGTTGTCAGCTATTCATTGTGTTGGAAAGAAAGGTCGTGAACTGTCCAGATAGGATAATGAAATGTGAAAATTTGTCTGGTTCATGAAGAGGGGATTTAAGCCCCCAATGAGAAATCTCATCTCATAAGGGAACTAGGATGTCAAACGAAATATTTTTAAAAATGGCGGTTGAGGGATGCCACTTTAAAACTTAATCGAAATTATTGTCATATTTAATTAGAATTTTTTTTTTTCAATTTGATGATTCTAAGATTTCAAAATGAATTTAAATATGTCTACCTATTATTCGTCTTAAAGTTTAAACTCTTAATCCACAATTCTTAGTAGTATTTTAAATTTGCGATGGGATTAACTCCTCGCGTAAGTTAGGTTGGAACTCACACAGATGGTTTTAATCATGGAATCACTGTATCTTAAAATATATATGTTAATTATTTTAAATTAAGTATTATATGTGTTCGCCCCCCCCCCCCCCCCCCCCCAATGAGGAAGTTCTACGTGTACAAGTTTAATTTCAAAGAAATAATCGACGCAGATTTTTTTAACACCTTTATTATTTGATGACACTCAATTAAGAATCATGTTCTTGAAATGATCTCTATAATTGATTAAACTAAGGATTATTTGGATTAGATATGGTGGGAATCCTCGGTACCATTTCGTATTTCGGGAGTGAGAATCATCGGTAGACAAAGGCCGACGTTAGATATTTAGGAATAACGTTACTTCTTTCCCGAAAGGGATGGACAATGATAAGGATAAGTCTCGGGTACAACGATTTCGAGTTAAGAAAGGTTCTAATTCCTCGATGATAGTGGAATAGCTGAAATATAGGTATCTCATTATAAGTAGTTAGAAATTTTATAGGAATAATGTTCGATTTTTCCTTAATTTGTAAGGAAATGACATGGTGATGGTTTGTCTCTTAAAAGTAAATGCATAATTTATGGCCCTTTCATGGTAAATTGGGATGTAGACTTGAGAATTACAAATCAGGGCTGCAACTCATTGCAGAGGTTCTAGATAACAGGGCAATTACTTAAAAGAGGGATGTTACTATTTATGGGCAATTAGAATAAGGCAACAGTATATGTAGTGGGATATCTTTTTAGATTATGGTGATGAAATAAAGATAATGCGGGTAAATTATTTAATGTGCTTGGGTTTTACAAAAGTTGATTTCAATTTTCTAAATTGGTTTTGAACAAATATTCGATTGATTTCATTAAATTATTTAATCAAATTTCCAAATCTTTTATATGTTCAGTAAATTGATAAATAATTTATACATTGTAAGTTTCTCTCACCAATACTCCTAATTAGTCAATTAAAAATTTAATGGACATTCGTTAAAAAGAAATTTTCCTTCTAAGAGCCAAATACAATCTTGACACTTACTCTTAGGTTATTTTTATTCCGAAAACAATTTGAAGACTGATATAAAATTGAAAATTGAGTCCCTTGGAAGTGGAGGCACTTTTAGTGTTTAATCCCATTTAAATGTAAAATGACAAAGGGGCTTGCATGGCCTAAATCTAAAGAGCCAAAGGTGTATAAGAAATGTTTTAAATTTTTTTAAGTTTGGTTACTATCCAGTCTAGATGTGGTTTTGAGTGATCCATCAATTTCATTGATGATAACTAGAAGGTTTGGCTATGTTTACCTTACGCACCACAAGTCTGAAGCCTTTGATTAGTTCAAAGTATGAAAGGTTAAGGTGGAGCATAAGGAAGGTACACTAATCCAAATTTAATGATATGATCATAGTAGTGTTTACCTCTTGGGATAGTTAAGGAATCATTTATCGGAGGTTTGGGATTTCATATTAATTGTGTACACTAGGAAGTTCTCTTTGGAATGGTGTAGAGGAAAGGAAGGAGTAAGGCTCTTTTTGTTATGCTAGGGTACATGGTAAGTTATTCAGGACTATAACATTCTTGTTGGGATTTTTTCGTTAAGACACGAAAATATAAACTTTAATTTAGTTTCTTATTAATCGATAACTTCAACTCCCATTGAACATTCGAGTTGGCGTAAGTTCATTATAGGAATTTTCTAATTTGGGGTGCCCAGCACTCGTGCTGTGGAATGAGCCAAGAAAGTTGAAAATAAGGACATAGGTATATCCATTTTTTGGTTACCTCAAAGGCAACAAGGGTATTTTATATAATATTTGTAAGTAAAATAAGGTCATTGATTACATTAATGCCCGATTCTTGTAAGAGGACTATGTTATAAACCACGGACCCAAGTGTAAGTTCGACTTATAAGATATAATGGAATATTATATTAACAGTGCTGTTAGACCAACCATGGAGGGTGAAATAAAACCTGATATAGATAATGCACTACCTTATCCACGTGGGAGCATTATTGATGATCAGGGTACATGTGTCACTCATGCTGGATAACAAGTAGAGAAACATCATAATGGGATCCTCATGATTCATCACGAATGGTTAGTGTTTTAGCTAATCATATCGATATGATCCCATGTAAACATGAACCAAGACCCAAGAACTATAACGAGGCATTCCAAGACAAGGAATTTTTCTTAGACTTATGACTATGGATACCAAAAGGGTTTCAAGGTATTCTAATCAAGTTTTGGGACCTGTAGACTTATTGATGGGGTAAAACCCATCGAGCACAAGAAGTTAAAAGATAGATAGATGGAAAGGTGCTGTGACAACCCGCTTATTAAAATTAGAGGTGGCCAGCCCGATACTCCGATAATTATAAGAATCATAGATGGTCCATTCTTAGCATCACTGTAGTATAATTAGTATACGAGATAACGACCCATTTATTTTAGAAAACGGATTGTCAAAATTATTTTGTAAGTAAAGAAAAATATTTAAACAATTCAAATTTAAAAGAAGGTGAAATAAATAAAGACAGATAAGAGATCAACAGTCATATACATCAAAATAACCGAATAAGCTGTCGGTTAACATACCCTTACAAGCAGGTTACACCGAGTATTAAAGTACAATATCACATTATATAATACAATTACAAAACTTGGGCAACACGCCCGAATATGTATACTGATCATAACTAGAATACAAAAAGATAGAAGCGTCTATATCAAATATCCCATAAAATCTGCAAAGTGTTATAGGTCCAGGACACTGGGATAAAAAAGTAAATACGTGCGTCCTTGCGGTGGAGCACTTGGGCGAATATAGAATTCATGCAAAACAAAGAGATATAAACGATTCAGGGCCCAGCTTAATATGATCACCAGGTGAATAAAGTGCATGACAGTTATGAATATTTAATCATCATGAATAAGCTTGTTTCGCTCTCCACAGATAATGATAAGAAATCTCACCTCTCAATCTAAAAGAACAACCTAGCGCAATATTAAGGACAATTATTCATATTCATTTATGCATGAAAATATAGATAAATTTTACTTCATGAGATTCCATTTCAGTTTTTCACCATTTAACTTCACAGTTCCTTTTCTCTTTAGGAAACATATTCAAAGCAATTGATTTCCCAAAATGCTTTATCCTCTATAAAAATTTTGCTTTAATAAGAATACTTATAATCACATCATATAACGATTCTAAGACCATTCTTCTGAGTTCCCCCACTGGATGCTCCCCTAAATAGCTATCATCTTCCAGGGCCTATCACCAAGACAACCTGGGCATCCTACAACGCGTGACGTCAGGAAGCGGTCATATACCTTCGACAGTGAGTCATAACCACACCCGAAATTACCTCACTTCGAATAATAATCACCCAATATATAATAACCAGTCCTATGACCGAGGACTCTATTCACCCTGCATTCACTAGACAGGGGACTTCACCTCATGCGTGTAACTTCCTTTATGATAGGTGATAATACGCAAATATTACGTATTTCATCCGTCGAACCTACGCATTCTAGCCTCCTCGGGTGCCTTAATCTCTATATTTAATCCCGTTAACCAGAAAACCTCGGTTTATATTGTTAACATGCTATATGAGGTATAATTGGGCTTTTGTAGGTATTTAGGTACCACGTATGGGATTCAGACGCATTCCGCGCAATTTCCGTATGCAACCGCACGTTCAAGGGAATTTTAGTCATTTTATAGATTGGGCACCTGGCCCAACATCTTCATGGAAGTTGTATCCCTCCTCGCAAGCTTCGCGTGGTCGCAAACGGTGCTCGATTCCGATTCAGAACGAAGAAGTTACGACAATTTTAGCGGAGAAGAAATGCAAGCCAAAACAGGGGAAAATGCAGTATGCCCCTGCTTGATCGATCGATCGACCAAATGGTAGATCGATCGACCCTTCCCATTTTTTCCCCGTCTTATATGATCGATCGATCGACCAAATGGTAGATCGATCGACCCCCTGTTTTTCAGCAGATATTTCGCATTTCTTTTCTCTTTTCTTTTCTAATTTAATTCCCACTTGGTATATAAGCCAATGTTGATGTAATAAATAGTAGGTGAACTTTTTAGAGAGTTTTAGAAGATAGAATAGTTAGGGTTTGGGTGATTTTCTTATTTCTTCTCTATTTCTTCTTGGATTGACACACTTTTGGGCTTGAATGTTGACTATTCATCATCCTCTCCATTAATATAGTTTGTATTTCTTCATTTGTTGCTTTCTAGTTAATTTACAAGCTTTCTAATTTTGGTTTACATGCTTTATTTACATGCTTTGATTACTTGCTTTGTAGTGTAATTTTACCGCGTTCATTTTCCGCTTTCCATTTATCGCGTTTTTAACATGCTTTCTAGGTAACTTAAATTAGGTTGTGTTTGAATTGAACTCACTCGAGTTGACGCGTTTCTTTGCTTTGGTGATGGAGTTTACGGGTCTATTTCGAGTGCGTTGTCCTAGTTATTATGCCTAGGAGATTTGACGGGGCATATCATGTATGTCCCGTGCTTACGACCTTTCGCGTGTAATTTTTCGGGATATTTGTTGACGCCAAAATCTTATTAGGCTTTTATGATGATTTAGGGCATAACAACCCTTGATTTAATTAACTGTCGAAATGAGACGGATTTGTAATAACTCGACGACCCATGTAACCATTTTATACTAGTTAACTCGGGTGAGGGATATTCGACGCAACCTGTAGTTTTACTCGCTTTGTTAACCTAGTTTCATTTCCCTCGCCCAGATTAATCATTTCCCTTTTATGCATCATTTCCTTTTTAGTTTCTAATCATCTTTTACACTTTTATTTCGGATTATTAAATCACTTAAATTCTAGCAACTTGTCTCTGTGGATTTTCGATACCCGACTTACCGCTATACTCACCCGTTGAGTGTAGTCGTAGTTTAGGTTTTTGTATAGTTCAGGTGAGCCGAACATTAAACGACCGGCGCGTAGGTGACTCTCGCGCCGCGGCAAAACCCTGCCTATCAAATGGCGCCGTTGCCGGGGATGAGTTTGTTTTTTACTTTATTTGATTTAGTATTTCATAGTATTTTCTTTCTATTTGTATTATTTGCTAACATTTTGCAGGACTTCCACATTTGAGCACTTAGAAAGCTCGAATTCTTTCCGCGCGCACTTATTTTATGGAATCTGCCATTCGAGCCATTTTGGGGGTAAGCATGTCTTATTCCAATTCTTTCGGTAATCCTTGTTATAATTCTCAAAATTCTCGCAAACCTATGACTTTCGGTGAATACTTAGCATCCCAAAGTGTAACAAATTCAAACATGACTTTGGGCGAGTACAAAGAAAGTCAAAACTTAGGTTATTGGAATTTTGATGATGATGATAATGATTTTGGGCCTTTACCTCCTTATAATAGGAATTTTGAAACGAATTGCAATAGTTTTCAAAATTCCTATAATAATGAGTTTTCGTTTAAGTCCGATGGAAATTTTCAAAGTTCCCATTCTAATGCATTCGCACCTCGACCTATGACATTCGGTGAGGGTTTGCGTATGTATGAAAATGAGAAACTTGAAAATCGCTATCGGGAAGAAAATCATTCGTGGGAACATGAGTTGGATCTATTATTTGAGTCTGACGACGATTTTGCTTCCGAGACTTTCGAGGTCGACGAATGTTTTGAACCAAATGAGGTACTTGTGCCTACTTTGTAACAAGCCATTCTAGACTTTGCCCATTGCGTAATAGATATTGAAAGTGAGGACGATAATGACGTAATATCTATTTGCAATGAAATGATTTCTTCTTTGGCCCCCAAAGAAGAACATTTCATTCAAAATGATATTATTTCCTTTGAAATTCCAACTTCATGCGATGATGATTCATCTCATGAGTTTGAATTTCTTTCATCCCCATTTTCATTCTCTATTACCCCACCGGAACAAGTACCCGGTGATTCGGTTTCAAACTTTAATGTTTTAAATCCTATCGCCGATGAGGAGTACTTGCTCGAGTCGCCTCCACAATCGCATCTTTGCCCTTGTGTTCGCCGCCTCCCATTCCAACTTCAAAATCCTTGGGAGGATATTCGGCTTTTCTGGGTCCCCACTTATTTTTGTCACCCGTTCAATCCAAACCCCCCATCGTCCCTCCAAAACTTTTAATTGGCGATGGTTCATTTCTTTCGCCTTACACATGCCTTCCGTTGTGCAAACAAAATTCATATTTTTCGGAAGGCATGCTTGTATGTGAGGGTACACCGGTTATCCTCCAAAGTCAAATCGTTCTTATCGTGGACCCTCAGCTATTTAGACTTCTAGTGTACAGTTAGTGTGAGGCCTAAATAGTAGGTTGTATATAGTTAGCTTTTTATTCTTTCTTTCTTTTTATTTTTCTTTCCTTTTTGATTTAGTTTAGTGTAATTAGTTAACTCTTTGTTATTTATTTTTGCTATGCTCGGTACTAACTTGTTTTGTAGATTCTTTGGACTTGTTCTTATGGGGATCGCTCTAATTTTGGGTAATATCGCTCTTTTCCTCTCTTAACTTGGTTCTTAATTCACATTGAGGACAATGTCAAGTTTTAAGTTAAGGGGTGTGGGATATTCTATCCATTTCTTATTTTAGTCCATGATTTTTCTCACATGTTAGTTACTTAGTATGCTTTTCTTAGAAAATTCAAAAATTTCAAAAAGATCTTCTTTCTTTTTTGGGCATTTTGCCTTTGTTTCCGATGATAAATTTCAATAATTGCCCGATCCAATAGACAACCCAATGATGCATGTTCTCGATTTTAGAAGTTATTAGACTTTAGTCTCACTTATTGATATTATGAATAACTTCATGAATTAAACTTTAATCCCATGAGCACATGCACTTTTATGGTTATATTGATTTGGTTTAAGATTTTTATAATTCAGTAATCTTTTGTTGCATTGTATATACTTACACCAAGTAAGCTTTGTACCTTTCGTCATTTATGAGTGTATACACTACTCTTTTATCATTGAAAACGTTGAATTCGTTGGTAATCTCACTATTCTTTCATTTGACTGTTCATTAATTGAGTTCATACTTGAAATGTATTGCTTGAGCATGATTTTCATATATTGTTTTGATTCGAGAATTGCGTAAACTTTTGGAAATGATCATAGGCCCTCTTTGTTATATCACCCATATTAGCCTTGACCTCACCCTTATATGTTTACCCTCGTTAACCCCTTTGAGCCTAAATATAGCCTTTCATTTCATAACCCCCAATCCCATAACCAACTCTAAATTGGAGTTATAAACCATACATACACTTTCCATACCTTTGTTTGGAATGTTACTTGGGATTGAATGATGTTGTTGTGATGTCGATTGTAATTTAGGCATATGAGAGTTTGATTAGTAAGGAAAAGAAAGTAGTGAAAAAAGTGAAGAAAAAGAGAAAGCAAAGAGAAAATGAGAAAAAGAAGAAAAGAAAAAGAAAGAGAAGTTTGTAAATGTTGTATATAGTTCAATAAGCTTTGATTGCTCTCCCCTATGATATATCTAATGCTTTTGGAACTTGTTTTCCATTTTTTGATATTGCCCGTATTTTCCCATTATCCCGAGTTTTCATTCCGAACACTTTGAATCCGTACATACATATCCTTCGTTTTGTACCCTAGCCATACCTACATTATAACCCTATCAAGTCCTATGTGATCTTAGGTTGATGTAATTTAAAAGTTTAAATAGTTTTGATAATCTGTGAAAATGCATTTTGCCTCTTTTAGTGTGCGGTATCCTTTCATTGAGATTACAGTTTTTCAGTTTATATATATCGTTCTTCTTTCGTGATATGTGTACGGCCTAGTTTCCATTTACATTTACTCTTTATCCCGCATGTCCCTTGTGTTACCTCCCTGTTTCGAGTGAATTCACTTGATGAGTGTAATGCCCGCGAGGATTGAATATATGCTTGCTTTAATGTTTATCCGAATTATTTAAGTTTTTACCAAATTACACTTTGCATGTGCTCGTCCCCCTCCCACATTTTAAGGTTTCAATTCTATGAGGTGCATTCTATAATGTTAATGATTTGGACTTTTGTTTGAATTCATTCAATGTGCTAATAATGCGTATAAAATTCTTTTCGCCATTGTTGGGCTTGTCGCATGTTGGGTTGGGCATATTTTGAGGAAATCATGTGATGTTTGTGGGTATCATCCCTGAAAGCCCTCACGAGACGACACTCGTCCACTAGGGTGACCTAGGGGTTTAACGGCTTATTGCATACCCTAAATGCAATCGAATCACCCGCGAAAGTGCCCTTTTTCTTTTATACCATACTATTGTACTATCTCCTGCTTTAGGTTTACTTGTAGTTCTTGCTGCATCCTATTTCAATGCTAGGGACTAGCAATGTGTAAGTTAGGGGGTGTGATAATACGCAAATATTGCGTATTTCTAGCCTCCTCGGGTGCCTTAATCTCTACATTTAAGCCTATTAACCAGAAAATCTCTGTTTATATTGTTAACATGCTATATGAGGTATAATTGGGCTTTTGTAGGTATTTAGGTACCAAGTATGGGATTCGGACGCATTCCTCGCAATTTCCGTACGCAACCGCACGTTCAAGGGAATTTTAGTCATTTTATAGATTGGGCACCTGGCCCAACATCTTCATGGAAGTTGTATCCCTCCTCGCAAGCTTCGCGTGGCCGCATACGGTGAGTGATTCCGATTCAGAACAAAGAAGTTACGGCGATTTTAGCGGAGAAGAAATGCAAGCCAAAACAGGGAAAAATGCTGTCTGTCCCTGCTTGATCGATCGATCGACCAAATGGTAGATCGATCGACCCTTCCCATTTTGTCCCCGTCTTATATGATCGATCGATCGACCAAATGGTAGATCGATCGACCCCCTGTTTTTCAGCAGATATTTTGCATTTCTTTTCTCTTTTCTTTTCAAATTTAATTCCCACTTGGTATGTAAGCCAATGTTGATGTAATAAACAGTAGGTGAACTTTTTAGAGAGTTTTAGAAGATAGAATAGTTAGGGTTTGGGTGATTTGCTTAGTTCTTCTTCATTTCTTCTTGGATTGACACACTTTTGGGCTTGAATGTTGACTATTCATCATCCTCTCCATTAATATAGTTTGTATTTCTTCATTTCTTGCTTTCTAGTTAATTTACAAGCTTTCTAATTTAGGTTTACATGCTTTATTTACATGCTTTGATTACTTGCTTTGTAGTGTAATTTTACCGCGTTTATTTATCGCTTTCCATTTATCGCGTTTTTAACATGCTTTCTAGGTAACTTAAATTAGGTTGTGTTTGAATTGAACTCACTCGAGTTGACGCGTTGCTTTGCTTTGGTGATGGAGTTTATGGGTCTATTTCGAGTGCATTGTCCTAGTTATTATGCCTAGGATATTTGACGGGGCATATCATGTATATCCCGTGCTTACGACCTTTCGCGCGTAATTTTCGGGATATTTGTTGACGCCAAAATCTTATTAGGCTTTTATGATGATTTAGGGCGTAACAATCCTTGATTTAATTAACTGTCGAAGCGAGACGCATTTGTAATAACTCGTCGACCCATGTAACCATTTTATACTACTTAACTCGGGTGAGGGATATTCTACGCAACCTATAGTTTTACTCGCTTTGTTAACCTAGTTTCATTTCCCTCGCCTAGATTAATCATTTCCCTTTTATGCATCTTTTCCTTTTTAGTTTCTAATCATCTTTTACACTTTTATTTCGGATTATTAAATCACTTAAATTCTAGCAACTTGTCTCTGTGGATTTTTGATACCCGACTTACCGCTATACTCACCTGCTGAGTGTAGTCGTAGTTTAGGTTTTTGTATAGTTCAGGTGAGCCGAACATTAAACGACCGGCGTGTAGGTGACTCTCGCACCGCGACGAAACCCTGCCTATCAATAGGACTTATAGAGGTGTGTATATGCAATTTATCATTTACAGAATATGTCAATTTAATATGTACATTTCATTTTATCCGGAGCCATAAGCGTTTAATGTTATCATTATAAACCTCAACGTTTAATAATTGCCAATTTTGTCTCCAAGAGTTGACGACATTACTATGAGTCACCAAGTATAATATACCTCATTCAAGTCTCTAAAATTCCAAAATTATGTAATCCAAGTTTTCGCTAGTCTCAAATTAATTTGCTAAAGGCGAAATTACACTACCGTCTATTGAGTAATCCCCGAAATACGCACAATTATTCCCTTTCTAATCTAGAGTGGTCACATACCTAATATAAGACTCTAGTAAACTTTATTACTTCCTAAGAGAAAGTTCCGAGGTCCTTCAGCTGCAAGAAAAGGATTACAAACTAAGTTAGCAAAATATCCTAAAAGAACAGAAATTTATAATTGATTCGCCCTGGCCGAATCTATTCGGTCTTGAAAGTGAATCGATTCGGATCGGCCGAATCGATTCGGTCAAGGGGACCAAACTTTCTTCTTGTTGCCGAATCGATTCGGATAATCCTAATTGATTTTCCCAGCATAGACCTATAGCCTACCCCTTTAGCGAATCGATTCGCTAGGGGCGAATCGATTCGCCTGGGCCATAATGGCCAGTTTCGGCTATGGATTTTAATAACCCAAAATTTTCCCAAAATCTTTTCTCTTCCATTTTTCCCACGCCAGCCATAAAAAATCCAACGAAAATAATCCTACATAAATACTTGCTACTATAATCAACACAATATCCATCTAAAACAATGTTTAAGGGTTCAAACACTAATAATTCATTTAAACCCATAATTGTTCAATTGTTCCCAATACATAACTATCACTATAATTTATTCACCTTAAATCATATATTAGCAAGTAAGAAACTTTCCTTAAGGTTGTATTCTCGGATTCTCTTCCGATAGATGCAAGACCAAACCCAATTTCTTTAATTCTCCCCCTTTCTTTTTTTTTTCCCGAAATTTTCTTTCTCTCTCTTTCTCTCTAGGTTTAGGAAGCATACAATTGAGAAATAAGAGGGTTGTAAGACTTAATCATGAACTTAACATTAGTTTCCATCTTTAAATATTAATACACCATTAAAATGACTCGTAACTACATAATTAAGTCATAACCTGTCAAAAGTGCCCGGAACCTAAAAATACAATATGGAACTTATTTTGACTATCTCGACCATTTCAGGACTAACCGCGCCCTCTAAATTGGCATCCGGAATAATATAAATCATTTCATGTTCCAACATCATTTTAAACTATAATTATCGTTTCAAGCACAACGACACTACAAAACGTGACATGATGCTATTTACATTCACATAACTGTAAATATGCAAAATCTAGTAAATATTATCTTTTAAATAACTTAAAATAATATTTACTCCATCATCCAATATTTTATATAATTACCTCACATGGTAAATTGATGTAAAATTAATTACTCAAAAATAAGGGTTGTTACATACCCCCCCCCCCCTTATAAGGGAATTTTTCCCTCAAAATTCAAGCGTACCTTGCAAAAAGAGATGTGGATACTTTTCTCGCATATCGTCCTCACGCTCCCACGTTGACTCCTCGGCATTGTGATGTCCCCATTGGACCCGAACCAAGGGCACCACTCTAGATCTTAGCCTAAGCTCCCCGTGATCTAAGATTGCAACTGGTTGTTCCTCGTATGAAATATCGGGCTGCAATTCAATATCATCTAAAGGAATGTGCCAGTGAGATCCTTCACACCTTTTGTAATTTTTCAAGGTTGAAACATGAAACACATCATGAATCTGTTATAGGTGTTCTGGTAAGGCGAGTTGATAAGATACTGGGCCTACCTTAGCAATGATGGGGAAAAGGGCGTACATAATGTGGCGCAAGCTTTCCTTTCTTCCCAAATTGCGTTATACCCTTCATTGGCGATACCCGTCCCAAAACTTGATCTCCAACCTCCAATTCCACATGCCTTCTATTTGCATCAGCATAACTCTTTTGACGATCTTGAGCGATTCGGATGCGATTGCGAATAAGTTCAATCTTTGAAGAAGTATCTTGGATCATTTCAGGTCCAAGAAATTTATTATCCCCTACTTCCAACCAACTAGTAGGTGATCTACACGGTCGGCCATATAATGCTTTATAGGGTGCCATACCTATAGTGAATTGGTACGAATTATTATAAGTGAATTCGACCAAGGGAAGGTATTGTTCCTAACTCCCTTTAAAGTCCAATACACATATTCTGAGCATGTCCTCCAATATTTGGTTGACTCTTTTCACCTGTCCATCTGTTTGAGGGTGATAGAAGGTACTCAATTTCAATTCGGTTCCCATAGCTTCTTAGAAAATTCGCCAAAAATGGGAAATAAAAATCTTTTCTCGATCGGAGACTATATTAATGGGCACCCCATAGAGTCTAACAATCTCTATAATAAATAACCGAGCATAAGGAGCAGTATTGTAGTCTGTACGTACCGATAAAAAATGTGCCGATTTGGTTAAACGATCGACGATAACCCAAATGGAATCATGACCACTTTGTGATGTCGGCAATCTCGTGATGAAATCCATTGAGATGCTTTCCCACTTCCATGCCGGTATTTCTAAGGGTTGTAACAATCCCGTTGGTCGTTGATGGTCTACCTTCACCAGTTGACAAGTAGTACATTGAGAAACAAATTCAGAAATGTCCCATTTCATACCCGCCCACCAATATTGATGGTGCATGTCTTGGTACATTTTGTCTCCACCAAGATGTACTATAAATTTGGACCCATGAGATTCTGTCATTACGGCCCGTCTCAAATCCTCCTCACCCGGGACAAAAAGTCTCCCATGGAAACGTAACCCACCCTCAGAACTTATAGAGTAAGATTCCGCTCCCTCGGTTAACAATTGGCATATACGGTCTTGACAATCTTTGTCCCTTCCTTGAGATTCCACAACTCTTTCCACTATCGTAGGCGTAACGGTTAACACTGACATAAACGCCTAGCAACCGCGTCCTGTTGGCTAAGTTCTTTCCATTTAGCCTTCCATACCCTTGCTAATTCCCCCTCGGGTTTTCGACTCAACGCATCCGCCACTACATTAGCCTTACTCGGGTGATAATGAATATCAAATTGGTACTCCTTAAAAAATTCTAACCACCGACGTTGTCGCATATTCAAGTCCTTCAGCGAGAATAAATATTACAACAATTTGTGGTCAGTGAAAAGACTAAACTTCTCCCCCAGGAGGTAATGTCTCCAAATCTTCAAGGTAAAAACCACTGCAGCAAGTTCCAAATCATGAACTGGATAATTCTTCTCATGGGGCTTTAGCTTGCGAGAAGCATACGCAATAGCCCGATGTTCTTGCTGTAACACACCTCCCAACCCTTGTAGAGATGCATCCGTAAAGACTAAATATTCCAACCCCGGTCTCGGTAATGCAAGTAATGGAGCAAAAGTCAACTTATCTTTCAACTCATCAAAATCTAGTTGACAAGAATCATCCCAAACAAACCTCACTACCTTCTGAATTAAATTTATCAAAGGGCTAGCAATCTTAGAAAAAACCTTGATAAATCCGTGGTAATAGCCACCCAAATCTACCGAAATGCTCTCAGCTGTAACAATGTGACCTAAGAACTGCACTTCCTATAGCCAAAAACCACACTTCTCAAACTTGGTATACAATTGATGATCCCTCAACGTCTGCAGGACCAACCGTAAATGTTTAGCATGATCGACTTCCGTTTGAGAATACACTAGGATTTCATCAATAAACACGATAACAAACTGGTTCAGGTGGTCTCAAAACACTCTATTCATAAGGTCCATAAACACTACAGGAGCGCTAGTTAACCCAAAAGGCATAACCAAGAACTCATAGGACCCATATCTAGTTAAGAACGCAGTTTTGGACACATCCTGCTCTCTAACCCGCAGCTGATGATACCCAGTCTTCAAATCTATTTTAGAGAAGTACGATGCTCCTCTTAGCTGATCAAACAAATCATCGATTCGAGGTAGTGGGTATTTATTCCTGATGGTAACTTTATTCAACTCCCGGTAATCAACACATAACCGGAGATAACCATCTCTCTTCTTCACAAATAACACATAAGAACCCCACGACGACGTACTTTACCTAATAAACCCCTGTTCTAACAACTTCTGAATCTGATCTCTTAACTCCCTCATTTTCACAGGAGCCATACGGTATGGAGCCCTAGCAATCGTCTGCGTTCCCAGTGCTAAGTCAATCACAAACTAAATCTCCCTACTTGGAGGTAAACCCGATATCTCCCGAAAAATATCTTCGGAGTCTTTAACAACGGGAATCGAATCTAAGGAAACGACTATATCACGAGAAGTCTCCTCCGCAATACAATACAAATACCTGATAAAACCTCCCTCTGAAAGAGGCATGGCCATTAAAAATATCTCTTGCCCCGGAACGGCAAAGACTATACTCTTCCCATAACAATTTACTATCGCATGATATTTCACTAACCAATCCATACCTAAAATAACATCATACCCGACCATATCAAGGATGAGTAAATTGGCCTCAAAACACAAATTACCAAGGTTTATTCCTACTCTTTTACAAATAATAAAAATGAGTGAAACATCACCCATAGAGGATTTGACACTAGTAAAAGTACTTTTCGCAGATTTAATCAATTTCGTCGATTAAAAAAAACTTCTAGAAATAAATGTGTGTGTCGCACCCGTATCAAACAATACATGACCCATATGCCCATAAATGGGAAACTTACCCTCGATAGCTGGCGGCGCTGGCGGGGTTGGAGGAAGCATAGCATTCTGTATATGGTAGACAAGTCCATACTGTAGTTGTCCTTGTTGTGGAGGGAGGACTGGATTAGGCACTGGTGGTGGTAAATGCGCTTGCTGATGCTGTGGAATTTTAGGAAACTGTCCCCCAACCAACTAAAGACACGATTTCCTAAAATAACCCGGCTCCCCACATTGAAAACAACGACCCGCCATATTCTCCTGATTATGACCCCTATTATTTCTGAACTGCCCAAAGCCTTGGCCTGGATGGCCTCGACCCCATTTGTTACCCCGACCTGCCTGGCCCACCAGTTGCTGTTGCTGGACACCCTGACCTTGCCTAAAACTACTACTACCGAAATTAAATCCCCCAAAACGCTGTCTTTTGGACAAATCCCCTTGCTGGGTGTCCTTTTCCTTTTTCTTATTTCCCAACGATTAAGACGATGATAGTGATCCTCCGGCACCATTGCCTCCCGGCTTACTCGATTGCCCCATAATTGAAACTTTCTTACTTCCTTGTACATGCAAACGATGATCTTGACAATGAAGTAATGCAACATTCATCACATCCCCGAATGCTTATAAAGTTGGATTTCCCAGCAAGTGTTGTCGTATTCTCCAATGTAAGCCTCCAATAAACTTTGATATTCTCCTTTCCTCCGGAGTTAACTCATCCGGCATAAAACTAGCCAAATGAGTGAATTCTTCCTCATACTCTGCCACCGAACGTTCACCTTAAACTACATCTTGGAGTTTCCTTCTCATCTCCTTTTAAACCGCGAGAGGAAAATACTTTCGGTCAAACAAAACCCAAAAGTCAGTTATAGTTATGCTATCTCTTTGTTCTGGCGTTGTCATCGACTCCCACCAGTGTAAGGCTGCTCTAACTAGTTTAAAAGTAGCAAGGATTTATTTCCGTTCCTCACTACAGTCTACCACGCGAAGATGGCGCTGCATGTCCTTCTTCCATTGGTTTGCCACAATTACATCAGAACCACCCTGGAATTCAGAGGGATGACCCTTTAATAAAGATTCCCTGACTCTTTCCCATGGAGAAGGTCCCGCAGGGGCTTGCACCTCCTGAACCCTCGGTTGTTGGGCTTAGGGAAATTGTTAAACCATGGCAGTCATCGTCGCATTGACCACCTAGGCGACAATATTGGCTACCTCAGCGGCATTAATAGTTCCTTGCTGTGGCAGTGGAGGTTCTACATTATCTTCTGCAACTCTATTTCTTCTCGCAGGGCGACCTCTCTTAGGCGGCATCTGAGACGAAGAAACAATTGAATTAGAATACTATTGAGATAAATTCTTCTGCAAATATAGACAAACATAACAGTCCTAGCAGTAAGGCTCTATATCAAAGAACGCTACGGTAGAACGTGACAAGTCCGCATAGATCCTAAAGACTCTAGAACCTAATGCTTTGATACCATTTGTGACAACCCGCTTATTATAATAAGAGGTGGCCAGCCCGATACTCCAATAATTACAGGAATCATAGATGGTCCATTCTTAGCATCAATGTAGTACAATTAGTATACGAGATAACCACCCATTTATTATAGAAAATGGATTGTCAAAATTATTTTGTAAGTAAAGAAAAATATTTAAACAATTCAAATTTAAAAGAAGGTGGAAATAAATAAAGACAAATATAAGATCAATAGTCATATACATCAAAATAACCGAATAAGCTGTCGGTTAACAGATCCTTACAAGCAGGTTACACCGAGTATTAAAGTACAATATCACATTATATAATACAATTACAAAACTTGGGCAACATGCCCGAATATGTATATTGATCATAACTAGAATACAAAAAGATAGAAACATCTATATCAAATATCCCATAACATTCGCAAAGTGTTATATCTCCAGGACACCGGGATAGAAAAATCAATACGGGCGTCCTTGCGGCAGAGCACCTGGGCGAATATATAATTCATGCAAAATAAAGAGATATAAATGGGTCAGGGCCCAGTTTAATATGATGACCAGATGAATAAAGTACATGACAGTTATGAATATTTAATCATCATGAATAAGCTTGTTTCGCTCTCCATAAATAATGATAATAAATCTCACCTCTCAATGTAAAAGCACAACCTAACGCAATATTAAGGACAATGATTCATATTCATTTATTCATGAAAATATAGATTAAATTTACTTAATGAGATTCCATTTTAGTTTTTCACCATTTAACTTCACAGTTCCTTTTCTCTTTAGGAAACATATTCAAACCAATTGATTTCCCAAAATGCTTTATCCTCTATAACAATTTCTCTTTAATAAGAATAGTTATAATCACATCATATAACGATTCTAAGATCATTCTTTTGCGTTCCCCCACTGGATGCGCCTCTAAATAACTATCATCTTCCAGGGCCTATTACCAAGACAACCTGGGCATCCTACATCGCGTGACGTTGGGAAGCGGCCATATACCTTCGACAGTGAGTCATAACCACACCCGAAATTACCTCACTTCGAACAATAATCACCCAATATATAATAACCGGTCCTATGGCCGAGGACTATATTCACCCTGCATTCACTAGCCAGGGGATTTCACCTCATGCTCGTAACTTCCCCTATGATAGGACTTAGAGAGGTGTGTATATGCAATTTATCATTTACAGAATATGTCATTTTAATATGTACATTTCATTGTATCCGGAGCCATAAGCGTTTAATGTTATCATTATAAACCTCAACATTTAATAATTGTCAATTTTGTCTCCAAGAGTTAACGACATTACTAAGAGTCACCAAGTATAATATACCTCATTCAAGTCTCTAAAATTCCAAAATTATGTAATCCTACTTTTTGCTAGTCTCAAATTAATTTGCTTAAGGAGAAATTACCCTAGCATCTATTAAGTAACCCCCGAAATATGCCCAATTATCCCCTTTCTAATCTAGAGTGGTCACACACCTAATATAAGACTCTAGTACACTTTATTACTTCCTAAGAGAAAGTTCTTAGGTCCTAAACCTACAAGAAAAGGATTACAAACTAAGTTAGAAATATATCCTAAAACAACAGAAATTCCGAATCGATTCGCCCTGGCTGAATCAATTCGGTCTTGAAAGCGAATCGATTCGGATAGGCCGAATCGATTCGGTCAAGAGGGCCAAAATTTTTGCTTGTTACCGAATCGATTCGGATAATCCAAATTGATTCACCCAACACAGACCTGTAGCCTACCCCTTTAGCGAATCGATTCGCTAGGGGCGAATCAATTCGCCTGGGCCATAATGCCCAGTTTCGGCTATGGATTTTAATAACCCAAAATTTTCCCAAACTCATTTATCTTCTATTTTTCACACACCAGCCATTAAAAATCCAACCAAAAAAATCCTACATAAATACTAGCTACTATAATCAATACAATATCTATCTAAAACAATGTTTAAGGGTTCAAACACTAAAAAGTCATTAAAACCCATAATTGTTCAATTGTTCCCAATACATAACTATCCCTACAATTTATTCACCTTAAATCATATATTTGCAAGTAAGAAACTTACCTTAAGGTTGTATTCTCATATTCTCTTCCGGTAGATGCAAGACCAAACCCAATTTCTTCCATTCTCCCCCTTTCTATTCTTTTTTCCCGAAATTTTCTCTCTCTCTTTCTCTCTAGGTTTAGGAAGCATACAATTGAGAAATAAGAGGGTTGAAAGGCTTAATCGTTCACTTAACATTAGTTTCCATCTTTAAATGTTAATACACCGTTAAAATGACTCGTAACTACATAATTAAGTCATAACCTGTCAAAAGTACTCGGAACCCAAAAATACAATATGGCACTTATTTTGACTATCTCGACCATTTCAGGACTAACCGCGCCCTCTAAATTGACATCCAGAATAATATAAATCATTTCATATTCCAACATCATTTTAAACTATAACTGTCATTTAAAGCACAACGACACTACAAAACATAACATGATGCTATTTACATTCACATGACAGTAAATATGAAAAATCTAATAAATATTATCTTTTAAATCACTTAAAATAATATTTACTCCATCATCCAATATTTTATATAATTACCTCACATGGTAAATTGATGTAAAATTAATTATTAAAAAATAAGGGTAATTACAGGTGCCAACCTTCAATGCAAGTCTTATAAAAGGGTTTACTCGTAAAGAAAGGGATGAACTATAGGAAAACCTTCTCATGGTAACCAATATAAAAAATTTCTGAATTCTTTTAACATCAAGACTGCGTCTTGAATGATTGTCTTCGCACGTACATAGTAAGGAGCCCGGATAGAAAAAGTGATGTAAGCTTGTGAGATCCGTTATTGGATTTAAGCTAACATCAAGGTCTTAGATTATTTGGCTTGATCAAGTAATCAAGTTATAATTTTGATCAAAGCTCGAAAAGCACTTGTTTATATGATAAGCATGATGAAAATGTGATGGACTTTCTATTACATGTTGTGGATAATATTTGCCTAATTGAGAATGAAGTTAGCATCACGTCTTACTTTGGAACGCGGTTGTCCGGATATTCTATATAAAATACTTAGGATAAGTTAGGAACATTTTATGATCAAGCTTTATCTAGATCGATTGCACAGGATGTTGGTATTATCCCAAGTCAATTATATTATTATTATATACACAAGATTAACATAGTGATTTTGTGAGAGGAACTTCCTTTTCAAGCATGGGATCACTCTCTCTAGGAATCAATGTCTTAGGAAACTTGATTATATGAAAGGATTAAGGAATATACCTAATGCTTCGGTGGTGGGAAGCCTCACGAATATTGTATATTGCGTGCAAAGACCAAAATTTGTTATGCTTTTGGCATAATCAACATATTTCTATCCAGTCGTGTACCTTTTAGGTACACAAATCAAAGTTTTCATTCATATCACGATTATAAGTTTTCTACCTTGAAATATGTGTTTATCCAAGGAGGTTAAGCTATAATTTTGAGGAGTGTGAAAAAAAATCTTAGAAGTTGTCTCCACAAGGGAAGATAAAGTTGTTTCACATCAGAGACAACTAAAGAGGCTATATGTCTTGGTTACTTACTAAGGAAACTGAGTAAGGTTCCTTTAAGATTAATTGGCTATTACACTTTTAGTGTTCTTGGTGGTATGATTGAATGTTCGAGAGAACGCGTAGCCCATAAAATAGTTATTCACTTTGAATGTAGGTTTCGCCTGGTTTGAGAGATCCAACAAGTGGGTGATAAGTTTATCACAAGGTTGTATCAAATAATACTAGTTTAGTCCTTCTACCAATGCGTATCAAACTACCGTGTAGATGGGTTAGGAGTTAGATATGTGGTTTTCAGACTAAGTGGGAGATTATTGGAGTTTCATTCTTAAAACCATGCATGATGTTTACTTTTTAGTAAAGGTATGTTTGTTGATTTTGAAATAAGAATAATAGTTATGATAATGCCTTATATTTGGTTTAAATATATTATAAATAGGTCGGTCAATAGAGCTTAGTAGGAATTCCGTTGAGTTAGCTTTAGGTTGATCACTAGGAGATCAATGTTTTGGTTCTAGCACTATCGAAACGTTCGCAGCCCAAATAGGGAGTTAGAATCCTATTGGAATGGTTGAGATGAAATTCTATTAGTTTATCTCAAAATAGGGAAAATGTATGATGGTACAATAATTTTTTTGATAGTTTGACAGAGGACAATGATCGGTACATTCCAAGAATGCATTGCACAAGTCCACTCGTGAGATTCGAGTCTAAGGTTTGTTTGATTAGACTCGAGAAATCTCACACCATTTGTAAAGGGTGCGTAGATTCTTAATCACTAGAATTATAAGTATTGGAATGATTAGGCAAATGTCACCTTGATTTCTGTGGGTGTTATCTTATTTCATATCGGGTAAAATGAATCCTATACATTAGTTGAGAATTTTGTGTTAGGTCTGAGATCATAATTCAGAGGAATCTTCATCCAGGGATATTGTGTATTGTCATACTCCCTTGATAGACTTATATATTTTTTTTTCACCAAGTAAAACTTATCCAGTGTGTTATTTTATAATTCTGGTGGAGAATCAAATAAATTAAGTCTGAGAATTTAGGAAAATGATTACATATTGATTAAAGTCGATTAGCAGTAAATCGATTTAACCCAGTGATTATTGGACACTTAACATGGAGAAGCATATTTTACCATAATCAAATATGAAAATAAGATCTCATTATGTATACGTTATTCTTTGGATAAATAAATTGGAGTGAAGTCATAATAATTTAGTGGATTTAATTATGATTAACTAAAGAAAGGAAATAAATAACTTTAATTGTAAATGGAATTTATGAGTATTTATTTGGAAGCCAATTTAATTATGTGTCTCCGGTCCCTAGTGTAGTCCATATATCTAGGTAGTTAGTCCATCACTCTCAAGAAATCGAGTTTGGCCCAACACACCTTTTATACTTGTATATAAACATGTGGGAAAGGGGTTTTAATAATGCTTATTCATCATTAGAGTTTGGGAGGGGAGAGTGAAAATACTATTCAATTTTTGTGAAGATGCCTAGAGAGAGACCATCACGTCTCAATAAAAAATAAAGGTTTTTCATCTCAAAAGGTGCCCACACACCTACCTAACTTTGGGGAGGATCATACAATAGAATATCCATGGTTTACAAAAGGTTAAGTGTAATTTTAGAAATCCAAACAAGACAACACTTCATCATCAACAAATACTTTTCTCCCCATTGGATTACAACCAAATCCATAAAGGTATTTTATTCTTGATCCCTAGGTTTAATATTTTAACCTAGTTCTTGGTTTATTTTAAATGAATGATTAATCAAAGATTTTTAGGGATGAAATTTTCCCACGTTTAAAATGTCATTCTCAAGTTGTTTTTTCTAACACCCCTAACCAAAATAGTCGCACGGTTATTGTTGTGAGTTTGTTGATTGCACTTCAAGTCATCATCCTTGAAAGTGCCTTGATATATACAATTTTTTCACTTCCTTGACCAGGCTATATAGAAAATTGCTTGGAATTTAGTCATTTTTCCACCACATGTGTAATTTATAACACCATCTGGAGATCTTTATTCTTTTCCCAACTTTCTTAACCGGACTAAAACTTAGGTGAGTGCGGATTTTAGTTGTCATTGGTTTGAAACCTCTTTTGCCATTTCTTGGAAAATTTCCTAGTCAATATGGACATTTCTTATTCCGTAAGACCAAGGGCATTCTATGGAGGAACCTTGTGCGTTTTTGTTTTAAAAGTTAAATTCTTCTCTTTCATAGGCTCCCTGGGGCGATAATTCAAACTTTCCTCATATGTTTGAAGTGAGCCAACTAATTTATCTACTTTCTTAGGAGTTTAAGTAGGTGTCAAACTTATCTGATGGCATCAACCTTTCCACCGAACTTAGTGGGTAGGCGTCTAAATTTTTTATCTTTATAATATTCTCCTTGATTACTTATCCTAAAGAAAACGTCAAATTAACTACGTCGCTTAGTTGAGCATAAAATTAAAAAAAAAATTCGTTGTCCTTCATGGTAAGGATTTCAAAATGGGTAGTGAGCTATTGAAGCTTATAAGAGCAAGATTTATAATTGCCTATTATATATTTTAGTTTTTCTTATCCCGTCGCACCCCACTACACCATCATGAACATTCTCAAGACTTAAAGTGACGACGAATTAGTGACCGGATGCAAGAATCGAGATCGATCATCATTACATTTATTGGAGAAGATTTATGAATTTATTTCTACAAAATCTTTCCATTCAGGGGTATTTTTAAAGAGTTTGAAAACTTAAAATATTTTTACAAAATGTTTTAATTGTTTTTGAAAATTTTGCTAACTCTATAGAACGACATTTGGTTTTTGTTCGAATGAATAACTATACCTCGTCAGAATACTTCAAACTTCATTCGAACGAGATCAATTATAGAGTCTTTTGGCAGGCTATGGAATCTTGTTATATTAGTCGTTTGAAGTATGTTCGAATGAGAAAGAGAACTTCATTTGAATGATATGTATCTTCATTTGAACGAGTAAGAGTAATTTGTTTTTACCAGATTTCAAGTGCAATCTTTCATACCTATATCACAAAGATTCTTCTCCCTATAAATAGAGGTGCGGGACTGCATTTTATTATAATCATTTTAGACATCTTTTAGTGATCAAACTCTTTTATTTTTTTTCAATCCAAACCCTTTGGAGGATTTGATATCACTTTTCCAATTTACGAAAAACACAATCCTTGTTCATAACCTTGTAAAATTGATTATCAAAGATAGGAACACTGATTCCTAAGACTAGTCGGGGGGGGGGGGGGGATTGAGGTAAGAGGAGCGTGTTATGATATGATGCTGGATTTGTATTGTTTACTGTGGACAACTTGGAGTGAAGACATTACTATGCCGCGTAATGGATCTTTAAATTTTGTAAGTTTGTGTATTTCTATCTGTAATACCTAAATGGAAATAATGTTGAATATAGGTTTTACCTGAAAGGGAATTTTTCTCATCTCCTATCTTCTTCAGTTTGTGATTGGTTTTCTTGTCTTCGATTCAATTAAAATATCTTGCATGTTCACCTAATTTAGTCAAGATAAAATTTGGTCTACATAAGAATTAGTTTTGTGTATCTGTGACCTACCCTACGACGTATACATATAACTAGACCACTTCGTCTCGCTTGTTCAAATGGGTATCAGAGCTTGTTTCTACAAGTTACGTGGATGAATATCGGTGGTTATATGGATAACTCCTACAATAGGCTACTTACATTTAACGAGTCTAATTATTCCTACTGGAAAGCTCAAATAAGGTCGATAGAAAAATTGATTGATGAGCGAGTCAAGTTTACTATTAAAAATGGGTAGACTCCCCGACTGTGACTAATGATGATGGTATTAGTCTCAAACCAATCACTACATGGTCTGAGGATGATTTTAGATGGAGTAACTTTAATTATCAAGGCTTAAGTGCATTTTTTAGTGCAGTTACACCCAATGAATTTCATCATATCATGATGTGTACCACGTTTAAGGAAGCATGGGATATCCGCCAACTCACTCATGAGGGTACAAATGCTATGAAATATTCTAAGCTACATAATCTCACCAAATAATTTTAGGCCATTAGCATGATTAATTTTGAAACATATGATGAATTTTATGCACGCCTATCTGATATTGTGAACTCTAGTTTAAATTTGGGTGAGTGAATTCCTGAGATGAGGGAAGTTAAGAAACTTTTGAGATCTTTCATCTGGATTTATTACAAAAGTCACGGTCCTTAATTCTTTGGGAATGTTAGATATTCTTAGGTTAGAGAAGCTCGTGGGAGACATTAAGACTTACGAAATAAATATGTTCACCAAAACTCAAAAGTAGAAAGAAAAAGGGATCACTTTAAAAGCTCAACAAAAAAAAGAGGTTTCTCATTCTGAGTTTGATTTCGATTTAGATGATCTTGCCTTATTTGAAAACAAATAAAAATGTTTCTCAAACTGAGAAATCAAAATTTTTCCAAAGTGCAAAATAAAATCTTTGAGAAAGACAAAAGTTTCAAATTGAGAAAGAATGTTTTCGATTATGATCAAAGAAAGGATAAAGGAGAGTACCGTGAGAAAGATGATTCAGAGAGATGCTATGAATGCGAGGGTAAGGGTCACGAAGCCCACTAATGTGCTACCAACCTTAAGAGTCAGGTAAAAGGGGAATATTATTATATTGCCACTCTAAGATATAACATTGTAGAGCGAGTGGACTCTGAGGATGAATCACCACATGGAAGTAATTTCAACACATTCATGGCTAGTCATGTTAGCACTTCAAGTACGTATGACGCTGATGAGGATACTTTTAAACATGATTGCCTCGATAATGAATTAAACCATTTTTGGAGAGAATGAGGGTGATAATGTTTTGAGTGAGGGATAACTTGGAATCCAACATGCCTACGTCGAGATTTACGCCGAGTCCTTTAAAAGAAAAAAATAATAATAAGAATTTATCTCATTGGGTGTTATCTTTAGAAAAGGAGTTAAAGGCATCGAGAGAGAATGAGACCTCAGTGAGGATTTCTTTGAGTGAGAAGATAGTTTAAGTGGGTAGGGAAACGAGTGTGTTAACCAACAAAGTGTCTAGTCTTATGAGATATTTTCAAACTTCATACGAAACTCACGAGAAACTTGAAGCCCATGTTTCCCAACTCAAGAAAGATGTCAAATGTGCCCGGGAGGTTAAGGTTACTTTAGAGGACACATCGAAGAAGGTTGGAAAGATGTTCCTAGGTCCCGCGTTAATTTTTATGGAGAGGCAAGTGATAGGTTATGAAGAAGCATCCACTTTATAAATTGGACCTGAATGGGCTCTAAAGTTTGTGATAGATCCGTATGGGCCTCGACCTTAACCCACCAAGGAGAACTCATCCTAAATGTGTTAAACAAGCTATACCTAAAAAAGTTTATGTTTTTACCCATTGCAAATAAAGAGGTCACCTTAAGTAATTTTTCTATAAGTTAGGAAGAGTTTCTTGCACACATGCTCCCACACACCACTATAGAAACTATGCTAGTCTTAAAGAGGAAGTTAAGTTTCTAGTTATGATTTATAAAAGATTAATGGAAGAATTTCAAAGGATGTTTATGAATTTCAAGAATACTTCTAATGCCATGACTAGAGCCAATAATGATAACGTTAAGAAAAAGGTTACCTCCACTTGGGTACTTAAGAATGATGACAAAGCCCTTATTGTTTACGTTGCTCTCAAGGTTCAAGATAATTCTCAATGGTATTATGATAGTGGGTGATTTAGGCACATGACTAGTGTCAAGTTGTATTTTACCAATCCTGCGGATCACAAGGAAGGGAAATCCACCTTTGGAGATGGGAGTATGTTTAGCATCTTAAGACGTGGTTGCATAGAGATACCCGATTTTCCAAAGCTAGAGAATCTGTTGTACGTTGAAGGGTTAAAAGTGAAATATATTGGAATAAGACAAATATATGATGCTAAATTTGCGATGACATTTTACCTATTGGATCTTAACAGTTGCGATCAATACGATGAAATTTTTCTACAAGGTGTGAGGACTAACGACAATTGCTTTGGGATCATTCCCAAGTCCTCTTTAATATGCAATAATGCTAAGGTCTCCTTTATAAACCTTTGTCATCAATGACTAGGTCATGTCTATTTTAGATATATTAAAGAAAGACCTAGTTCGTGGATTACCATTGCTTGGGAAACCAACTTCCTCGGTTTATGGTTCTTGCCAATAAGGAAAATAAATCAAGAGTCCCCGTAGGAAGTTGAATACCATTACCACCTCCTATGTTTTGGAGTTGACAGGCATGGATCTCATGTCCCCCCCAAATGTACGGAGAGTACCTGTAATAAGAAGTATACACTACTGATGGTTACTTTTCAAGATATTCCATCGTTGTATTTCTTATAGAAAAGTCCGACGTTGTTGAGTTCCTAACAACCAAGTGCTATATTCTACAGAATGAACCTGGTGTCACTATTAATCAAATTCATAGTGAATATATTATTGAATTTAAAGAAGCTGAAGTGGATATCTTTTATGACGAAGTTGGCATCAAACACGAGTCTTTGGTCATTCGTAGTCCTAAAAAATGGGATTGTTGAGAAGAAGAATAAAACAATTCAAGGGACGTATAGATTCATGCCTATTCGAAAAAACATGCCTACATTTTTTGGGTGGAGGCGATTAACATCACATGCCGCATGGTGAATAGGGTATATCTTCATCCACACACACTCCACATTCCAATGAGTTGTGGATAGAAAAAAACCCAACCTATCATATTTCTGTGTTTTGGGGAGTCTTTTCTATATCCTTAGAGATAGAAAGAACTTAATAAAGTTCGAATTTAGAATTAATGATGGAATATCTTTACAGTAATCATCATCTAGTAGAGCCTATAGGGTTTTTAACCTCAAAAGATCTAAGGTTATGGGATCGATAAACATCATAATTATTGAAAATGCGTTGGCCACATTTATTAATCCTATCCCCGAGTGTGGGAATAATGCACCCCCGACGACGAGCTCATTATTCTCCACCCCACCGTATTGCTCTTGATACAGAGGATCCACCCTCTTAGATTCAAAGAGTTATGACCCTTTAGACATACTTCGTGGTCCCACACTAGGTGTTAAGACTCGCACTAAACTAGAGAATGGTTAGCTAATTTTGTTACACCTCCACTGTAGAGCCAAAGAATGTGAAGGAAACACTCAAGGATGAGAATTGGATATGTGCTATGAAATATTCGTTGCTTTAATTTTGAAAGAACAATTCTGGGCATTAATCCCCTAACTTAGTGAAACTAAGGTGATTAGTACCAAATGGGTGTACAAGAACAAAATGGATGAGAATGGTACCATTGTTTGCAATAAGGATAGGTTGGTCGCTCAAGGATATACATAGAATGAGGGTGTAGACTTTGATGAGACACTACCTCATGTTGTTAGGCTTAAGTCCATTCGCTTAAAACTCGCCATAACATGTAATATATAATTAAATTATTCCAATGGATGTCAAGAGTGCCTTTTTTTATTGGCATTCTTTAGGTGGAAGTTCACATGGAATGATCAAAGGGTTGTGAAGACCTAAAGCACCTAGACACATATTTTATCTAAAGAAGGCCTTGCATGGGTTGAAGAAATCACACCGAGCTTGGTACAAAAGGCTAACTTCAAATATCTTAGCTCGTGACTTTAAGAGAGGGGGTTTTGATATGATGTTTTTTGTTAGAAGAGAGGGAGGTGTTATCTTAGTTTCCCAAAATATGTGGATGACATAGTATATAGATCCACGTGTTCCCAACATGCTCATATTTTTTAGGGAGAGGTGTAGAATAAGTTTGAGAAGAGCATAGCTGGTGAACTCATGTTCTTCCTAGGTCCCCAAGGGCGATAACTTGATAATGGAATATTGATATCTTAACTAAATTTGCTAGGGACCTACTGAAGAAGTTTGGTTTAGACTCCGCTAAGCACTCACACACATCCATGAGTTCCTAGACTAAGCTTAGCAAAGACACATTAAGTAAGGACGTAGAGCAAATGCTTTATAGGAGTATGATAGGTAATCTTCTTGACTTGACTTCTAGACATCCCAAAATAGCCTTTAGCATTGGACTTTATGAGCATTACCAAGCATCCCAAAAGAGCCTCACTTTCTTGGTCTTAACCATGTCATCAATACATGAGTGGAAATCTTTTTAATGGTATTTGGTATTCGTTTGATATCGATGACCGTTTATCAGGATGCCGAATAGGCCGGGGATATTGATGGTTATAAAAGAACATTGGGTGCATGATTTTACTGTGGGAGTGCTCTTATCTCTTGCTGAGAAAGAAGCAAAAATACATTTCTTTGTCCACAACGGAGGTCGAGTACATCTTTGCTGAAAGTTTTTGCACATAACTCTTGTGGATTAAGCAAATGATGGAAGATTATGGGATTACACTAGGCACAATTACTATTTCTTACAATAATACGAGTGCAATCCATGTTTCCCGTAATCTGGTCCGACATCTCATACAAGCATATTAGGATTCATGAGCGCTTCACTCATGATCTTATTGAGGGAACGATCATTTTCTTGAGTTTTGTGAGAACCGAACGTCAATTGGCCGACAGTTTCACTAAACCTTTAGATTCACTTAGATTTGAGGATCTTAGTAAGCCTTTGGGTATTTGCGCAATTGATTGGGTTTTTATTTGGGTATTGTATATAGTATAGGGTAATTATAATATTGATATCTTTTGTCCCTATTACTAAATTGTATTTCTATGTTCATATTTTTGAAAAATCCAAAAATATTTTTTTTCTTTTAGAAAATGTTTCAAAAAATTTCAAAAATATATTATCCATTGATAAAAAAAATTCAATTTTGTTTTTACACCATATATGGACTCACATTTAAGATGTTTGAATCACAACTACATTCCTTACATTCACGTGACTTATTCATGGCGTTATGAGACATGGCTTAGTTTCTTTATTGTGCTTAATAATGCTTGGTTATCATTTCATTATTCTTTGATGATTATTTCCTTCATGCTAGACCTTTTATATCGCCTTTATTACACACATAAGTGGAGTTTTTGAACATTTTATTGGCCTGTTTTATGTCATATACAGTGTTCTCATCTTAATAGTGTCTAATAACGAACCAAATATACTAGGAACAACTTGTGCTTGTAAGAACCATTGCCTGAATTTCTTTTCCTGAAAAATTTGATTTTTGTTTAAAGAAATGGAAATGGGCTATAAAATAACAAGTCTTCTTTGCGTTAAAGTCCACCATTGGAAAGAGCTTAAAAGATGATTTCAACACATAAAAACAGAAGTTCCAAGGATAATTTTTTATTTCATTGACGCTTCACTATCATGAGCATTATTTTTCCTTCGAAAATTTTAAGAGTGTATGCTTAAAGTGTGATATTTTGAGGGTGTTATAAGATGAAGATCAACGAGTTTGCACAATGACCTTCATTTAAAAACATTAAATAGCCTGACTTTATTTATGTGAGAAGCATCAAAATTCATGGCATTTTGCATAAGTCGAGTCAATTTCACTTTGTTCAATAAATTTATACCTAAGGTTGAAATGAGTTCTTTCTATAGGAGTATCTTATTGACTTGGTGCATCTTTTCTTCGTATGCCTATGTTGATTTTTCCACGATTTAACTTCAAACAACTTCATTCCATTTCCCCGATTCAAATATTTTTGTGCTACTCTATGGTGTGACTATTTGTAGTTATACCCATATATACTTTTTATATGCACAAAAAATGAAAAAAGATCAAAATAGTTGACTTACTTGAATTCTCACGCATATGCTTAGTTGTTTATCTTTTTATGATATTTTGCATTTTGGTTTCACGTGATACTAACATTTCAGGATTAATTTCTAACCCTTATCTATTATGGAAAAAAAGGGGGAGAACATATTGAGGAAGAGTTTTTAAGTTCTCTGTACACTCCATGCGTCACAGTATTTCTTTTGCTTCATGTGTGTAGGTATTTTTCGCCTCGATGATTTCATGGACTACACGGTGAAGACCTTCAATCGAAGACAATGTCACAAGTGCTTTTTTCCTTTTCGAGTTTAGGAGGGCATTAGTTGTACATGTCTTAGGGGTTATTTGTTTTCGATTCGTGTTTTGATACAGGAATAACCAAAGGGGGAGATTTGTAAGAGAAAAGTTTATAATTACTCATTATCGATTTTATTTTGGCTTATCCCATTACACCCTACTGCACCATTATGAATGTTCTCAAGACTTCAATTGAAGACGAGTTAGTGACCGAATGCAACAACCAAAGATCGATCATCACTTCATTTATTGGAGAAGGTTTATGAGGTTGTTTCCGTGAATTATTTTCGTTCAGGGGTATTTTTAAAGAGTTTTAAAACTTCAAATATTTTTCCAAAATGTTTAAATGTTTTTAAGAATTCCAATAAGTCGTTATAACGATATTCAGATGTCGTTTGAATGAGTTACTATACCTTACTAAGCTTTAAATTTTGTTCGAACGAGATCAATTATCGTGTATTTTAGTAGGCTCTGAAATCCCTTGGATCAGTCATTTGAAGTATGTTCAAAGGAGAAACGGTACGTCATTCGCACGAGATATACCTTCGCTCGAACGAGTATGCAAAAATTTATTTCTTACCAAATTTCAGATGTAATCCTTCATGCCTATCTCTTGGAGATTCTTCTCCCTATAAATAAAGATGTGGGGCTTCATTTTATTTTAATCCTTTTAGACATCTTTTAATGATCAAACTCTTTTTTTTTCAATCCAAACTCCTTGGATAATTTGAGATTGCTTTTCCAAACCATAAAGAACATAATTTTTGTTCATAACCTTATAGAGTTGACTCTATACTGGTGAAATAGGAATACTGATTCCTGAGGCTGATCGATGAATATTGAGGAAATATGAGCTTATTGTGCGATAGAAATGGATCTGCATCATTTATTCTGGACAACTTGGAGTGAAGACATTACTGCGTATCTTAGTGGATCTCTAACTTTTGTAAGTTTGTATATATCTATCATAAATATCTAGTTGAAAATAGTATTGAATATAGGTTTCACCCAAAAGATATTTTTCCTCATCTCCTATCTTCTTCAGTTTATGATTGGTTTGCTTGGCTCTATTTAGATTCAAATATCTTCCATGTTCACCTAATTTAATAAAGATAAAATATGGTCTAAATAAGAATTTAGTTTTGTGTGTGTGACTTACTCTACGACTTATACTTATAACCAGATCACTCTACCACGCTTTTTCAAAGTTTTTAAAATACTAATTTACTCCTAACTCAAATCTCCAAAGATCAAAGGCAAAATAAGTCTCCTAAGATCATAAAGAGAATCTTTGAAAACCTCACCCTCTAACTCCAAAATCTCACCTAAAAAACCCTATGGAAAACCTATAGGATCCTAGATTTTTCCTAATGAACAGTGAGACTCCACGACCTCTAAAATGTTGATAAATAGTAACTCTCCATGGCCTAAAAACCAAAAAACTCATATGAACAGTATAACTCTATGGACATACCCATATAACATTATGAATAGTAGAACTCCAAGGCCATTCCTAGATTACAATCAAGGGATCATGTCATTTAATAAATATATATAAAACTATTATTTTAACAATGAAGAAGATTGTGAGGAAAAATCTCTTTCCTTTGTGGATTAATCCGATGAACAATAGCCTTTTGCCACCTCTAGCACCACTTTCTTCTCTGGTGAACAGTAGTTGCCAATGTCCTCACTCTGGCAGTACCTCCTAATTCACATACAAACCTTACTTTCTCTATCTATAATGTATTTTAGGGTTTCTAAGTGTTCAAAGGGTGGATATTTATAGGTTTTATGTGGGGAATCTAGGATTTTCTTCTTTTGGTCACTCTTTTTTCCATTTACCCATTTAAAAAGGCTTATAGAATATTTTAAACTTTCTCCTTAAGTGATGACACAATAAGTCCACATCCTCACTCCATGTACTTCCAAGGGAGCTAAGCTTTGAGGCTGTCACCATAGGTTGTGGACTTCTACCACATCCCGCAGCCTTTGCATACTAGGTCCTAGCCTTTGGACTTCATAAGTCCATGGACATACCTTTATCGATGGCTATTCGAGGTTCTCCTACTAGTCTTGGCTTCTTATATGGTTATGACCTCTTAAGGATTTAGGATTATTAGAACCTTCTCAACATCAGAAATTATGCCTTTGAAATTTAATGGCCTAAAAGAATAAATTAATTCATACATTGCAATAATTGTGGATACTTTATTTTGATGAAGGACTTCACCACCCAAGTGGCCTCTTTCACCTCCTGATGTGTCTAAAGAACCTTGAGTAGAAAGATAATCTTTGACCTCAGATGCTTTTCTTTTCTCTCAAAGATCTCGAGTGGGGACTCGTCATAAGTTAAGTCTCTATGGATCTCATGGTTTATTTTATGGATGGGTCCTCTAACGTAACTCTGATAAATTATGTACTGGGACAAATTTGGTGACAGAACTAGCCAAATGAAGTCTTCCCAATCTTCTCAATAACCTAAAGAGGTGTAATATACCGTGGGATTAATTTTCCCTTATTTTTAAACCTCATAACTCCCTTCCAAGGGGAGATTTTAAGAAAGGCATATTCCATAACCTCTAAGTGCACATCCCTTTTTTACATCGGCCCAATTCTTATCTCTATTTAGAGCACTCTGTATCTTCTCTTGAATCAACCTAACTTTGTTTATGGCCTCTTCTACTAACTCAAGCCCTAGTAGTTGTCTTTCTCCTACTTTATCACAACATAAAGGGTTGATTTTAACCAATAAGGAATTGTAAGTCCTTGAATCAAAAGGTAAATGCATTTTTAAGGGTACTAGAACCACGACGAATTGTTACATAATCAGTCTCTCTCACAATATAGTTTGCAATAGTGCTAAGGAAGATGTGACGAATTTTTATCATAAGAGGTTACGTTATATGAACTATAGAGATATTAGTATACTTACTATGAATGAACTTGTTTATGATCTATAACCCTTTGAATCAATATCTTTTCATGTGTTTTGTACTTGCCAAAATAGGCAAACAAATTCCCAATATACATAGGAAGTTGAATGTTATTCCTACTTTGCGCGTGTTAAAAGATTTTACATATCGACCTTATGGGTCGAATGCACACAGAGAGCATAGTTGGTATATGATACATTCTTGTTATTGTAGATGATTTCTCTAGATTCACTTTTGTAGAATTTTTGCATAATAACTCTAATGCTAATAAAGTTTTTATTAACAAGTAAAAACAACATCAAAATGAAAAGGCATTCACTATCACCAGAATCAGTAGTGATCAGCAAAGGTAATTTAAAGGAATGGGTATAACGAAATGGTGTAGTGAAGTCAGAATACAGAGTGAATTTTTTGCCCCTAAAATGCCTCAACAAAATGGAATAGTCGAAAGAAAGAATATAAATATTTAAGAGAGGGACATTACTTAACTAAGCTTGACTCTAGAAGTGATGTAGGAAATTTTTGTTTGGTATTACACTAATAGTCATGCCTATCTTGTTTTCAATTGTGTCTCTTAAAAAATTATGGAATCCATTAATGTTGTCATCGATGATAATGATTCCTTGGGCTTCAAAGATAAGGATTATGAAAATACAAATTTCGTTTTCCCCATGTTGAATAAGAGGGATAAGAAGAAGAAGAAGAAGAAGAAGAAGAAGAAGAAGAAGAAGAAGGGGGTAGGTGTGAAGAGGTCATCCCATCACCTAATAAGGTTGTGAATATGGTAGATACGAGTCCTTGGGTAGGAAAGACCATTATGTTACCAAAATCATTAGTACTCCTAATGTTGGAGTGAAAATTATATCTCAACTCCAAAGAGAAGTTAACTTTCTTTATTATACTTCAATAATCGAACCCAAGAATTAGAAGGATGAACAATGCTCTAAATACGAATTTTGGACTCTTGTGCCCTTGCCTAAGGATTTTCTGTTATCGGTACTAAGTGGGTCTAAAAAATAAATGTGATGAAGATGGTGCCATTTTAAGGAACAATTGATATTTGTGGTTCAAGGCTATACATATCCATGGAAAAATGACACAATAACATGTCACGAATTGACATGAAGTTATAAGTTAATGAGTTGAACCTTAATGGTTTTAGGTCATATCAATGTTGACCCAATAAGATACGATAGTTAACGTGATGGTGCCATTTTAAGGAAAAAGAAATATTTGTGGTTCAAGGCTATACATAGACGTGAAAAAAGGACAACATAACATGACATGAATCTATATGAATTTATAAGTTAATGGGTTGAACCTTAATGGTTTTATTTCATATTAATGTTGAACCGATAAGATACGATAGTTAACAGGTTGTGCTAGTGTTAACCTACTTCATTAATTTCATCTTGTTAAGACTCGTTAGAACCCATTAATTTAAATAAACAAGATATATTATAGGGTCTTATAAAGAGTTTATGTAGCTTAATGCTAATTTAACCATAACGAATTTTATTAAATGAAAGATTTAGTAATGTCAATGAGTTAAAGGGGGACAGTTGTTTTTAATAATGTTCTAAAGTGTCAATCTAGATATGATTCAAAATAATTCATTGTCGTAATGGGTAATAATGGGTGAATACGACATGACATGTTAAGGTAATGAGTCAGATTTGAATATAATTTTTTTACACGATAAAAAAGTCAACCATTTAGACCCGAACCCGATAAAAATCAATACGAACATGACTTGACACGACCAATTGATAGGTTTAGCTATACATAAGTTGAAGGCATAGATTTTGATGAGTCTTTTGCCCTTGTTGCTAGGTTAGAGTCAGTTTGTTTACTTTTAACTACATTGTATGACTTAGATTTCAAGCTATATTAAATGAATGTAAAAAGCATCTTTATTAATGGAAATCTTCAACATGAAGTCTATATGTCACAACCAAAGTTCTTTGAGGATCCTAAATTCCCAACGCATGTTTATCGTCTAAAAAGACATTATATGGCCTTTGACAACCACTTAGATCTTAGTGTGAAAGACTTACCTCATATCTTGTAGGGGAAGGCTTCAAAAGAAGAAATGTGGGCATGACCTTATTTTTTAGATCTTATGGGAAAAACACTGTGGTCTCCCAATTCTATGATGATGACATTATTTTTGGCTCCAAAAATGAAAAAAATGATTAAGTCTTTGCTTTGAATATGAAAAACGAATGTGAGATGAGTGGGGAAATATTTTTCTTTCTTAGTCATCATGTGTGACAAATGGATGATGGAATTTTTATTTCATAATATAACTATGCAAAGGACCTTGTAAAGAAATTTATATCGATTCTTTGTATACCTAAAAGTACCCCTACGGATATTTTCTTTAAGCTTTGAAAGACGTCGATAGAAATGATGTCGACGAGACATTTTATCATAGCATGATAGGTAGTTTGCTGTGCCCCATGGCTAATCATCACGACATATGTTTTAGTGTAAGAATTTGTTCTTGCTACCAATCTTGTCCTAAGGAGACCTACTTAAAAGTCATTAAACGCATAGTCAAGTATGTTTGTGAGACCACGAGATTTGATATTTAGTATCCTAGGAACAAAAATACTTCTTTATCAGCCTATTCAAATGTCGATTGGGCAGGTGATGTTTCTGGGAGAAGGAGAACATCAGGAGTATGATTCCATCTTGGAAGTTCTTTGGTCTCTTGGCACACTAAGAAATAAAATTTTGTTTCACTTTCCACGTCGAATCAGAGTACATTGTGATGAGAAGTTATTGTGCTCAATTACTATGGATGAAGAAAGTGTTAGAATATTATAGTATTAGTCAAGATTGCATGGTTTTTATTATGACAATCCTATTTCTATTGAAATGTCTAAAAATTCCTTTCAACATTCTAGGACAAAGAATATATATTTACAACATAACTTATTAAATATCTTCTCGAAGATAAAGTCATGTCTTTAAGTTATATTTTTATCGATCTATAATTACAAAATACTTTAACTAAGCCACTTGTTTGGACTAGATTTGAGTTTCGTAGGTCATCATTAGGTATTTTCGTCACTGATTGAATGATTTTATAACATGTCCAGGGTTTTTGCTTCTTTGATTTATTGCATTCTCTATCATATGCCTTGTTGTTACTTTTAAAGAATTGGATGCATTCTTTACCATAAAGATATTTGTTAAATACAATCATTTATACGTTCTTAAGAATTATACTCCTTGCCATATTTTTTTTTATATCAAATGGTTATTTTTTACTACTTTTTCCTTTTGGTTGAATAAAAGTGATTTTGTTCATCATAAGACAAGCTTTTATTTTCTTAAAAAGTTTTATAAACCTTGGAAAACTTCATATTGGGAAAACATGCTAATATCTTATTGCACTTTACGTCGCACTAAATATTTTATAGATGCCAATTTATGAGGAATGATAAAGATATACAATCTTTTACAAACGATTCAAAGTTTTGAACATTTATGAGAGAGAGTCCATTATTTTCAAATGTGTATATATCTGATTTATTCACGATTTGAATGATTTAAAAAGCTATATGCTATATAAAAAATCATGAGAGATGACGTGGTTAGGTCTATAACTTTTATTAGATAATGCTACCTTTGAAAATCGAAATTAGTATCACATCTTAAAAATGAATGAGTGGAAGACACCACGTACAAAAACAAGTTGACAAAACAATGTTTTAAATATATGTATCCATCCAAAATTGAGTAAGATCACAGATGTAAAACTAAATTTTTAACCAAATCTCTCATTGAGGAATAGAAAAGTATTAGTTGAAAATATTATAAAAGTCATTGAAAATTTTCACTTGTATTGAAGCTTGAAGTCATTAGTTCTTGAATTGTTATTATTAATTGAACTCAATCTTGGTTTTATTCTTCCAATGGTGTTATTTGTTTTTCTTGTGTGAGATATGATCTTATGTCCTTGGTTGATAAAAACACATCATATTATTTTCCTTTAAGATAACATTTATCTTGGTTATGAAACACTTGTCATATATCTCATAAAATTTCGTAAGTAAGAAGCTTTGATTTATATTTTTCCTTATCCAGATAAAGGCTTCTGAGTTTTGTTCACTTTGTATTGCATATCTAAATTTTGAATAATAAAATCTTTTTATAGAGTATGTTACCTTAAATCTATTTTATTCGACTTCATGTGATCCTTATGCTTCTATGATTCTCTTTTCTTGTTATTTTTCTTTGTCTACTTTCTTGATAAAAAGGGGTAATTTTCATATTTAGGGATACTTGAATGTTAACTCATATTCTAGTTAGTACTAAGTTCATATAAGTATCTTTTTTATTAACTCTTGAATATTGTGGATTTCTTCACACATTGGTTTTTGATGAAGTTTGCTAATTTATCTCAGGAAATATTCATATGGTAATTAAGTATCTTAGTTTTTGGATTATAAGAATTTGTAATTTTTATCCTATTATTCCTAGCGAAGGGGCTTCCGTCATAGCTAATAGAAATTTGTTTATATTGCTTATAATCTTTGGTTGTTGTGTTTTGTCAACGGAATAGACAAAAGGAGAGACTATAAGAGTATTCACATATTCTTTTGTTCTCTCCTAGGTAGTTATCTTATTCTTGTTTTCCAAAACACTTTGGATTATTGATTTACCTCTCCAGAAAGATTCATCAATGTTACCTTTAAGATCGGTTTGATCATCCTCATAACTCATAGATCATATTTTAGATGAAAGATATACTGGAGATAGCCATGTCACGTGTTTTTACATACCTTTTCAAATATCTTGGTAAAAAAACTTTTGTGAGTTTATATTTTGTGGATTTTATATCTTCATATTTCTTATGAAAAATATCTTTTAAAAATAAAAAATAAGAAAAATTGAGCAAAATAATTTATTTTTGTTGCAACGAAGGATTTCCTTTATTGAACCGAGAATGGAGGTTTTCCTTTGGCAAATTTTCTAGCTTTTGGCGCGATCGCTGAAGAATCTCTATAGCGATGTTTGTCGCTGCATCGATCCTTCCATATTGGCCGCTAGGATCGGATAAGACTCCATCTAAAATCTCTGAAAATTTTTGCGATTTGATTACGACCATACATAGAAGATTTTCCTCGATACAAAGAAGATTTTCTTCACTGCAGAAACTTCCAGCTACACGTATAGGTACTCAAATATTTCTTAAAGATCTTTGAGGATCTTCTAGATTTTTTATGATCATTTTTTAGGTGCTGATTGGACATGGTTGGCCATCAACAACTTTCAGATGCAAGTTTTATGTGAGAATTGTGTCCTTTTGGCTTGTATTGGTATTGGGATAACCCAATTGGATGATTTTATCTAATTAAACCATCGGTGCTCTTCATTTAAAAATATCTCTTAAATGTTTGAAGATCAAAATACTAAGAAATATTTGGGTGTATCTTTTTCTTCCTTCTTTTCTAAGAAGGTAAGAACACAAGTGTGAAAAAAAAGGAACCCATTTTCTAAATTTCATTATTCTTTTCCCTTTTCTCTTCTTTGCATTTACTCACCTTGAGGTTGATTAATATCAAAGAAGATGAAGAATTTACCAGGAACTCATTTTTTTTTTAAAAATCAACTTTCTATACACTTAGAGTCTTTATCCCTACAATAAGTATTGTGATCTTTGAGGTTCTTTTCTATGTCCAAATCATTTGTGATCTCCCAAGTTCGAAGACAAAGGCTCATGCAACATTGTTAATAGATTTTAAGACATAAGAAGCTGATAACCGTTATTAGCGTATAGGGATCTCCGATCTGCTACGATTTGGTGAAAAAAGTGTGAGGTGAGTTAGTGCAGATAGAGTGCTAGTTGTCTGTCCCCTCTGTAAGTTTTTAGTGAGATTGTTGCATTGGCTCGAGATTTTTTCTGTTAGTGAGTTTTTTTCCTCGTACATATGATGGTGCATTCCCATTTTCCTTTTTTGGATATTTTAGCATCCATATGCTTAACAAGATTAAAACTTGATTTGGTTGTTTAAATTTTGGTACTTTTTTTTACATGGACTTATAGGTATACTAAAATAATTTTTGGTGGGTCTCCATTTCCAGTACGTAATACGAATTCTCAAAATTTCACTCTTAAATTAACTTGAAAGAAGTATGTGAGCAATAGTATGTATAAAAATTGTGTATGAGTCCAAGTGGGGAGCCTAATAGGATTAGAAATAGTGTATTGTCTCCAAAACCAATTGTGCCTTGGCACAAATTCTAATGAGATATAGAGAGAAGGATCTCAAAAAATGTTAAAATATGAGGGATTCGTGGGCCACTTTGTTGCAACGAAGAATTAATTTGTTGCACGAAAGGTCGTCAACTAAGGTTGCACATATAACTAGGTAATTTCTAGTTGGGTTACAATAATTCGCAACCAACGAGATGGATGTTTCATTAAAATTAAATCACCTAATGAAGTCACGAGAGAGACTAGATTTTTACACCAAAATAGTTTCCAAAGTTGTGATCAACGAACCAGACATTTCCCTGAAGCTAAGTTATGTTTCACTACAGTGAACTTCCAATTAACCAAGTCGCGGATGCAAACTAAACTTCCCTATTTTGAAACTTCACAAAAAATATAATTTTCTTTTATTCAATTAAAGACAAGAAAAATTCAAAACAACATGATGCTTTTAAAAACATAATTTTTTGTATGAGGGCAATATCACAACTTGTATTTGACAATATCAAAAATGACCACATGATTAAAAGTATAAATTTTCCAAATATAAAAAGTGTTTTAAACTAATGGTGAATCTAAATTCGTTAAAAAGAATACATTTATCCTAAGTGATTAACTCGGGCAAACATGAATGATTAAGTATGAGTTTGATGAAATATCACAGAGACCTCTTGGACTAGACTCAACATGTATTTTTGTGGAATAAGATAATTCAAATATCATATTAACATGTGTATACTACACTCTCACATTGTAATACCTATTTATATACTTGGTTCGTTTCCTTTTTTAGGAGAAAATCTCAATTCTTGTCATTCGATTATATCTTCTCGTCTCCAATCACTTCATATTTTTTTCACTCTTCAATGTCACTCCTCTACCTAATCAAACTCCCATTACCCATATAATGTACTTCTCTCTCTCTCTCTCTCTCTCTCTCTCTCTCTCACACACACACACACACACACACACACACACATCCATTCTCTCTTTTTCTTTCTCTCTAATTTATTATTATTATGAGGATTTTGGAGAAAGGTCTAATCTAACTCAAAGTGTATAAAAATAGAACACTCAACATAATTACATAAATTTAGTCCCTGTACTAAAAACACCATGCAAAATTACCAATATGCCATTTGACAACTCATACAAATGAAAACCCATCAAAATTTTAAAAGTCCATAACTTCAAATCTATAAATTCAAAATTCACAAAATTTATATATTTGAAATCTACTCGTCGAGATCAATCCAACAACACCCATATTTGATATTTTTTGACAAAAAATTGAAACTGATAAATTTACTATTTCATTAAAACCTCCATTTGTTTTGGCAAACACTATATTTTTTTCGACGAAAAACCTTTTTCTCCAGTGCTGAAAATGGTACCGCAGGTGCGGACCTAACAAAAATAAAAGAAATAGACGAATGGAGAGTGAAACGAGAAGAGACAAACAATTCGGTGAGAATTTTGGCGGTCTCCGGGAAGGATTTTGGCGTTCCAACAAGGATTTCGATGGGTGGAGGTGGGGCTACGTGTTTATTTTTAGAATGAGTTTTAAATGAGTATGACTAAGGGTATAAATATAAATACCTTTTTAAATAAAACAAATGAAATTACCTGTTTTGTGTACTCATAACTCTAAAGGCACCACACAAATAAATGTCATTTTACCATAGGGACGAGATTTATAAACCTGAAAATCACTGTCCTAAAAATCCAAATATAGGAAGGAACATGACCTTTACCTTAATTCTCTCTCTCTCTCTCTCTCTATATATATATATATATATATATATATATATATATATATATACGAGTAAGAAAATAGAAAAATATACCAAATGTTAACTCTCATCTTTCCTTCTCACTTTCGATGTAAACATGTGACCACTCCCTTAAACCTATACCTAATATCCAAAACTCAAAATGGTGAAACAATATATAACCCATGCACACCCTCTTACACTTTCCGAAAATGACTCAACCGAAGTTAACTTCCGTCTCTAGATATTCTCGAGCATAAGAATCATTCAAAAAAGAATCTCACACGAGACATAAGACCCATTTTCATATGTCTCTTCATTTTTAGGAGTACAACTTAGAGTATTTGAGTATGTAGTTTGCATTTTTTTAGAGAGTTTGAGTGTTTGTAAAAATATATATTGAGATAAGAACATTGTGATTTTGAGTGATAAAATTTAAAGAGTGTGAGCATGTTATTATTCTGTTCTCTCATATTTGGTGCAATACTCATAGTTTTGGGGTGTATTTTTATAAAAGTTGAAGGTTTTTTTATGTAAAGAGGTTTATGTATTCTCTCTATCACTCTTTAAGGTTTTTATAAGTTCTTAGATGGAATTAGTTTTATACCATTTGTGTAAATTTACCCACACCGGGGGCTAATGTCCCATTCAAGGAGAGAATGGAGCCTTTGTTGTCTTCTTTATTTTTATTTTAATACTTAAATTCTATTTTTTATTCTCCTTTAAACATTAATAATAGTCTTTCACAAATAAATTCATGCCTTAAGAAACGGTGAATGATTTTTAAGAAAAGATTTGAAATTTATTTCATTAATTCTTTGAGAATCAAACCAGAGATGGGCTTTTCTTAGGTTAAATTTTGTTTTTGTTTTTTTAATTTTCAACTTTAAAACTTAATTTTAAGGCACAAAAATAATTTTAATGAATGATCCCTAGTATTTTAAGGCACAAAAAGGTTTTCGTCTAATTTTTTAGAGTATTGTTGAAGTCTAAAATTATTTTTCTAAGAAACTATTGTTATCACATTTATGATGCGAGTCAATTTATTGGTTTAAATCTATTTTAGACTATCTTAAAATTAGAAATTACTTAATTAAAATAAAAGAAATTTTGGAGGTAAATTTTCAAGCCTTGTGCTTTTCTCAAAACTAGTTTCCTCACTTTCACTCATTTTATTATTTTTACTTGTTTCTTATGTTCCTAGGTGATAATATAAAACCATCCTTTGAAAATCACTTTAAAACCACGAAAATATTATTTCCATTAGTTTTCACGGCATATTCCTTGCTCCTTAAGTCAAATTAGAACCCTTACTTTCCATTCTACATTTTGCTAGAATTTTTTAGGTAAATTGATGGAATTTTAATTGGGAAGGTTTTACAAAAATGACACATTAAAATCCTTCTCGTCAAGCTTTGAAATCCGTTAGTGATTCCATATCTAGGGGATGATCAATCCATTGGTCTACTTGTCACGACACTCCTTTTAGAGAGCCTTCAGATAGGAACCCTACATCACGTTTTATCAATATATATGAATAATGTTTGCAAAATTGTAACAGAGAGATCCAATTGCATGTTAATAAAAACATAACGCCTAATCAACATGTACCAAGAACATTTTAAGACCTAGGTACATCTGTTTAGTGTTGAAATAAATCATTACACCCCATATATTTTAAATAACTAGGTTGATTAAATCTACTTATTAAAATTTTACATGTCATCTAAATAATTATTTATCATCCTTAACGCATAATAAGAAATAAAGACTTAAGTTGAAATTATATAAGGAGCAATATGGGAAAACCTCCAACTTTGATATATGTAAATTAATTATATATATAATTATTTGCCAATACCCAATATATACTAAATATCAAAATTTACAAAGTTAAATACAACTGCTAGAGACCTCGCAACACTCAATGTAAATTATAAATACATCTAAAAGGGGGCCTAACGTCTAATATTCAAGGCTTGGTAGTGAATGCAAATGAAGACCGATGTGTTCAAGTAGAAATACTACATCGGTACACTTGAGCATTTGAAACAATATAAAGAGCCAAGCCCAACGCAACAAGATAATTGTTATGCGCTTAATTAGTAAAACTAACAAACATGAGTGTAAATAATAATGTTACAATTATTATGTTTTAAATAAAAATTTTACGATTATTACGTTGACCATTATACTCCAACCTTACCGATGTCAAAACCATTAATTGATATTTTCAATAAAATCATCTTTAAACTACTAATGTTTTCCATATAAGAGAGAAATTAATAATAGTTGAAATATATATACACCATAAGGAAAAGATATACAAGCATCTATGCTACCTAGATGCGAGCAAAACTCTATATAGTCAGCACATTCCTTTTTCAACCTTCACGATAAAGTATATTCAAAACTATGATTTCAAACTGAGTTATGAAACATATTATAATAATTAATACTAGGCCTATAGTGTGTAGCCGATTTACTAAATTCATAAATCAATATTAAGCCACCCCTTATGAGTTAGTAAGGGAAATAACGTAGAGTTTATCTACTGAAGCTAATTAAACACACCAATTCTGAATTATCATATGGAAGTGTATAATCATTAGAGAGTTTATGACTCAAATCCAAAAGTTAAAGCCCAACAACTAACAACCAACAACCAATCCCAATTATCAATGCATTCTAATCGTAAAAGATCAAGGGACTAAAATTACCATTCGTACATGGGAGCATTCTAATTAATTTACTTTTAGTATGTTATGGAGAAGAGAGAAAAGAACAAAATTTCTTAATAAATAATTAGATATGTCTTTATACTTTTATACGGATTTAAATACCCTTTTAAATTCTCAATTTAAATTCCTAAAAGTCAAATAATAGATAGTAAAGAAATTACCCTCCAAAATTTGTTGCTCAATTATTGAAAATAATGTCCCAATAGTGTAGGAGAAAACCCCTTTAAAAATAAATTGAAATAATACTCCAAATTTCTCTTTGTAAATCCCCCAAAAGTTATACCAAAAAGATTTCCAAAAATTTGTAGAGTTGTTCTTGAATTAAAGGGTAAAATTCTAGGGTTAGAATTATATAATTATTGTGAGATTTGGCCAGGTTTTTGGGGTGAAATCGTTGTTTATAATTAGGAGATATTAGGGATTATGTATAGTTTATGTGTAGAGAAAATGAAGGGAAAGAGGAGTGGAAGGTGTATAAAAATTAAAAATAACCTTTTATATAATAAATTGCCCCTTAACCCATTATCCACCATAGCAATAGAAAGAACCTGCTACAGAGGCTCACGATAACCTCTACAGCGACTAGGTTTGGCCACTATAGCGACATTCTCTTGGCCTGGTCGTCGATCCCAGTTTACCCCATTTGTTTTACCTTCCTTTTTTTATTCTTTTCCTTTAATCACCATTAACCTAAACCCTCGTCCAAGTAATGTTTTGATTACTTTATTAACCTTAGTTTTCCCACTAATTACGTTAATTAGTTTCCCAAATTAACAATTAAAAATCTTATTTATTTAAACTGTAATTAATAACTTTATTTACTTATACTCACATCATCCTGGCTTGGGCGTAGGCTTTGTAAATAGTGATAAGAAATGTAATTATCAGTTTATGAGTATGAAATAATATTATTGGGAATTGGATATCTATAAATTATAATTGGTATCAAGAAATTTAAGATTGAATTATCCAATAAGGAAATTGGTTGAATAATAAACGAGATGTCAATACCCACCAAAAACCCAAAGAGTTTCCTAAATCCTACTGCGTTTTTGAAAAAATGGTGGGAGGGATCATATAAAGAAAACAAAACCACACGATTAATGAAAATGGAATAAAAATTAAATTATTATTATGTAGATTTGATGTAGTCTAATACACGTGCTTGATAATGAGAAGTGGAAAGTAAAGATGTGTGCTTATTTAGCTTGTATCCTAAAGGAACAATGGTCAGTATTTCCAAGTCGATAAAAATGAATTGTTACGATTAAATAAAGACTTTTACAGTAAAGTCATATCAAATATCACATATTTACATATCAACTTGTTTCGAAAATATTGAAAAATGAAAGGTCTACGAATCTTCTTGCATACCAATACGACATAATATTTTTTTTTGGAGAGTTAGTATATCTATTTTGCTTGAGTTTAAACAATACACGATTATATTAAATTATAACTAATTTAATGTCTTTTATTTGAGCGAGTCTCTCTCTCTCTCTCTCTCTCTCTCACACACACACACACACACACACACACACACATTGCATTTATACTTAAAAAATAAAATTTAAACACCCTACCTTCACATATTAAGTAACAAAATAATGGAAAAAGAAGGGCCAAAAGACAAATCAATGGAATAAAGTTTCTTTTATTAAACATTTATGAACTTAAGCGTACAATCGTGTTTCAAATAAAATAATAAGAAAATTACAAAGAACAATGATCACCTTGAATCCTTTATTTCGCACTAAGTTGGTTTCTTTAACCTTAAACAACTATCAAGGCATCTTCGTTCCACATTAGATTTATTCTCATTATTAAACGAGCTGCAAAAAATGTTTTATCAGTAAAATAATAGTTTTTGTAAAAATCAACAAGAAAAGTATATAAATAAAGGGACGCGTTAAAGGAACCCCCAAAATTTCTCCCAAACACCATACAATGCATAAAAGAATTGTATCATGTTTCAAAAATAGTACTATGGTGTTGTGGAGAATTTTTTTGGTGCCTTTAGAATCACCCATAATTAAAAAAAGACATACCTTATTGTTATTTAGCTAATATTAGTTCAACAACCTTATGGGAGAAGGAGGATTTCTGTTGAAAAAGGGAAATGGTGGTAAAGGAAGTAAAGGTGGTAAAGTAAGTAATGGTGGCCTTTGGGATGGTGGAGGTGGTCTTCGGAATGGTGGTGGGGGTCTTCGAGACGGTGGAGGGGGTCTTCGAGATGGCAGTGGTGGAGGTCTTCGGGATGGGGGTGGTGGTGGTCTTCGATATAGGGGTGGTGGGGGTCGTCGGGATGGTGGCGGGGGTGGTCTTCGAGACGGAGGTGGGGGCCTTCGAGATGGTGGTGGAGGTGGTCTTCGGGATGGTGGCGGGGGTGGTCTTCTGAACGGAAGTGGGGGCCTTCGAGATGGTGGTGGGGGTGGTCTTCGGGATGGTGGTGGGGGTGGTCTTTGGGATGGTGGTGGTGGAGATATTTGGGATAGTGGTGGTGGTCGTGATGCTGATGGTGGTGGTGGTGGCGGTGGAGATATTTGGAATGGTGGTGGTGGTGATGCCGATGGTGGTGGTGGTGGTGGTGGTGATATTTGGGATGGTGGTGGCGGTGGAGATGCTGATGGTGGTGGTGGTGATATTTGGGATGGTGGTGGCGGTGGAGATATTTGGAATGGTGGTGGTGGTGATGCCGATGGTGGTGATATTTGGGATGGTGGTGGTGGTGGTGATGCTGATGGTGGTGGTGGTGATATTTGGGATGGTGGTGGCGGTGGAGATATTTGGAATGGTGGTGGTGGTGATGCCGATGGTGGTGGTGGTGATATTTGGGATGGTGGTGGCGGTGGAGATATTTGGGATGGTGGTGGCAGTGGGGATATTTGGAATGGTGGAAGTGGTGATGCCAATGGTGGTGGTGGTGATATTTGGGATGGTGGTGGCGGTGGAGATATTTGGGATGATGGTGGTGGTGGTGTTAGTGGTAATGGAGATAGAGGTGATAGGGGATTATAAACGTCAGGAGGTTGTGGTGACAAAGATGGTTGTGGTGGCGATATGAGAATATTTTCAGGAGAAGGTGATGAAGATGGTGGTGGCGGAGACATGTATACCAATATTTTATAAGGTGATGGTGATGGAGATGGCTGTGGTAATGATTCAAAAATATGAGGCAATGGTGATGGGGATAGTGTTGGTGAGGAATTGTAAAAAGGAGGAACAGAAGATGATGGGGATAATTGTTGTGGGGATATGTCAACATAGGAAGGTTGTGGGGATGGTGAAGATTGTTTTGGTGGTTGAGATATGTGTCTAAAAGTTGGCGAAGGTGATGGAGATAGTTGCAGTGGGGATATATCAACATAGGAAGGTTGTGGTGATGGTGAAGATTCTTGTGACGGTACATACATCTCTATAAAAGTTGGCGAAGGTGACGGGGATAGTTGTTGTGGGGATATGTCAACATAGGAAGGTTGTGGTGATGGTGAATATTGTTGTGGTGGTTGAGAGGTGTGTATAAAATTTGGCAAGGGTGATGGAGATGGAGATGGAGATGGTGGTGGGAATTTTGAAGCATAAGGAGACAATGGTGATAAAAGTGGTGATCCAGAGGATGGATATGGAGAAAGTGATGGAGAAACGGGTGGTATAGATTTATAAGGAGGTAGTGGTGACAGTGATGGTGTTGGTTGGGATATATAGGTAGGAGGATGTGCCGGAGAAGGTGGTGGGGATTTATAAATTTCAGGAGGTAATGGCAACTGGGATGGTGTTGGGGATGAATATATATAGGGGGGAGGGGTTGATTGAAAATATGGTGGTGGTGGTGGAGATTTGTTAACAAAAGGAGGAAGTTCTGATGGGGATGGTGCAAGGGGTGTATAGATAGTTGGAGGAAAAGGTGACACAGAAGGTTGTGGTGGGGGTTTGTAAGGATCAAGAGGAAGTGGTGATTGAGATGAGGGTGGGGGGGTATTATAAACATAAGGAGGAGGTGGGGGTGACTTTGGAGAAGTTTGTGGTGGGGGACTATAAGGATTAGGAGGATATAGTGATTGAGATGGGGGTGGAGGGGAATTATAATCATAAGGAGGTGGTGGGGGTGATTTTAGAGTAGGTTGCGGTGGGGGTCTGTAAGGATTGGGAGGAGGTGGAGATAGAGACGGTGGTGGAGGGGAATTATAAATATAAGGTGTTGGTGGTGGTGGTGACTTGTAATAGTAGGGAGGTGGCCTTCGATGTCGTGGTGGTGGTGGTGACTTGCGATGACGTCGTGGTGGTGGTGGTGACTTGCGATAACGCGTTGGTGACTTATAATAGTAGGGAGGTGGCTTTCGGTATCGTGGTGGTGATCTATAGTAGTGGGGAGGTGGCTTGCGGTATCGTGGGGGCAGTGGAGGTGACTTGTAAAAGTAAGGAGGTTGCTTGCGGTATCGCCACGACGGTGGGGACTTGTAGTAGTAATGAGGTGGCTTGTATTGACGTGGTGGCGGGGACTTGTATATATGTTGTGGTGGCCATGGTCGACGAATATGAGATTGTTGATCAGCCATAACATTTGTAGCTAAGATACATATTATGAGGGCAAAAAGTAATGGAAGCCATAAGGTTGCCATTTTCAACAACTCGAATAGATTACCCGAGTTGTGATGGATTAGAAGATCACTTCTATGGCTAATTGTGAGTGAATTTATAAAGGGAAGGCTTACCCCTTATATAGTAATCCCTTCATGCCATTTTCTAATAGCTGTTGTCTTTGAATAAAGATCACATTTCCATTCAAAATGATATATGGACCTACAAATAATTAACCTCGATATATAGGCCGTGTGATAATCAAAATAACAAAATGCTACATTTTAGGGTTTGGGTGAGAATTACGTGGTTGTGGGAATTGTATAAAGTTTGGCAGGTATGTAGTTCTGATTAAATAATTTCAAAATATTCACTAAGTGCCTTGCCAAATAGGAAATAGGAAATAGAACACATTTAAATTGAGAATTTGGTCCGATGCCGAAATTAGATAGTGGGCTTTAAGTATCCCTTTCTCTTCGTTCATTTACACCGAGGCAGCTCTCCCTCCAAGTTATCCTCTTTCTTGATGTTTGTCCTTTTTTTTTCCTTTTTTTTTTGTCTTTAGACATTATAATACCACCTATTATACAGCATACTTCATCTGCACCACAAGTATGATTACAGGACTATGGGGTGTCTTAAAAACCGTAAAGAAAATGATTTTAATATAAATAGAATTATGAAATCAACACATATAACACAATCCAAATTAAGTTAACATAATTTCATGAGTGGTGATATGCTTACCGGTATGTATTACCGGCATTTTACCGGATACTTTTTTTTCCTTTTTTTTTAAAGTTTTTTATTCTTTTATTTTTAAAAACAGTTTTCTATTAATAAAAAAACAGTTTTTTAAATAGTTTTTAACTATTTTTGTAAACTATTTATAAAATGATTTTACAAAAAAAATTAAAATCAACGACACACGAATCCGATTAAATATGTGCACTGATGTGTCGCATCTGTGTGGATTCATTTTTGAGCGCTGACGGGATCCACATCATAGGACCCCTAAAAACGAATCAATCACAACACGTAACGTCAGTGAGATGCATAAGAGAATATTGGAAGGGGGGAGGAGTGCCGTTGACAAGGACATTTAAAAATAAGAGAATATTTATTGGGGGTGACACACTGAAATGACGTGTCGCGATTGGTTAGTGCAGCCGACGCAGACCCACATCATCAACGCAATTGACATCGCGATTAGTTAGTACCGCTGACGCGGAGCCATGTTCCCAGATCATATTCAACAAATAAATTTAATTTTAATTTTAATAAAAAATTATCAGAAAATAAAAGTTAGTTTAATATAAATAAATAAAACCTTTTTTTTTCACATTTTTAAACAGTTTAAGAAATAAAAAATAATGGGTGCCGCTGGCGCGGACCTTTAAAAATATGAGAATATTGAGTAAATGGGTATTTAAGGTCTAAATGAGTTGGCATTCAGTAAAAAAAAGGAGGGCGAACCTTTAAACAATTTTAAGAAATGTTGTAAAATTAAAAAAAAAGTTAAAAAATAAGGGGGTGCCGCTGGTGCGGACATTTAAAAATAAGAGAATATTGGGTAAATGGATGTTTGAGGGAGTAAATGAATTAAAAATAATATAAAAAAACATACCGCACCATATTCATCACACAGTTTGATTACTGTCGCTACCCCGGTTCCACATCCAACAAATGATGTGGGTGTGCAAATGTGGGTCCGCGTCAGCAATACTAATCAATCGTGATATCATGTCAATAAACATAGTTTTTTATTTATTTATGAAAGAAATATTTTTTAATTTAATTAAAAAAACTGTTTAGTTAATATAATTTTTTTTTATATCAATAGGAAAACTGATTTTTTTATATATAAAAAACTGTTTTTATTCAATTGTTAAAAATAAAATAATAGAAACTTAAAAAAAAAGAAAAATGATGATCCGGTAATATTCCGGTAAAACAGTCCGGTACATATATAGTTTTCCTAGTTTCATACATAGTCGAATTAAAATAAAATATTTTTTTCTTGCAAAGTTTTAATTTCAATACTTTAATACAAAATATAACTAATCTATGTTTGTCTACAACTTTGGGTTCTTACAATCTAATCAGGGCCGGTCCCGAGAATTTTGGGGCCCGAGGCGAACTTTTGATTTGGGGGCGCATATTTAACAAAGAGATTTTTTTTATTAATTTATAAATTGTTGATTTTTTTAACTGAAAATATGTGGATTTATTTTTCGAAAGTTTCGGCAAATTTAAATGTTTATCCATTTAGTTTTCAACAATTTTTTGGGGGACAATTGAAAAATGACGCGACAAATATATATATGCATATGAAATTTTGGGCCCCCTAAAATGCATCGAAAATCGGGGGGTCCGAGACGGTCGCCTCTCTCGCCTCCCCTCAAAACCGGCTCTGAATCTAATCTCCTTAAAATAAAATTCCCCTCGAAACTAAGTTTATTAGTTTAAAAAATTAAACAGTAAAAAACTATGCACAAAATCAAATGACATCATATATACATAGTCGCCACAATGAATTTCCGTAATTTACGCGGACCAAATATTTTAACAAACCCACTAAAAGATATTTTTAGAAAAACCATTTAAATTAATTGCACGGTCGTAACATTATATACGCATCAAAAGGAAAGGAAAGCTGAACGAAAAGATTAACGCTAGTAGTGGCAAAATGTGGCCCAAATAATAAAACAGTCCATATTAGCCCAAGCATCTAAATATGGCGCCCATATTTAAAAGTTGTGAGTTAAATATGGGACCCATATTTCAAAGCTATGAGTTAAATGTGGGGCCCATATTTCAAAGCAAGAAATCAAATATGGAGCCCAATTTTAAAAGATACAAATCAAATATAATACTCATTTTAAAAAGTTATGAGTAAAATATGAGTTTTTTTTTTATATATACCTCGAATTGTAATACTTAATTTAGTAAAAAAATATTGGGTTGGTCCAACCCATATTTGGTCCGCCCATATTTGGCCCAGCCCACATTTAACCCAACCCATATTTGGCCCAACCCACATTTAGCCCAACCCATATTTGACCCGCCCAAATTAGGTCCAACCCATAATTTTGCCAGTGCTAATTAACGCCATGCACGTACAACTTAACACTCACTCCAAACATTTGGAGACAAAGTATTAAATATATAGTGAATTACACAACCTAGCATTCATATACACCACAAATAAAATGGACATGTGTAGAAAATAAAGAGGGGAACTATTACTCAAAACATATGAATCTATTGAGTTTTCAACATATTTCATAACAATATACCTATGAATATATTTATTTTTAAAAATAATAAAAAAGTTACAATTTTTAATCAATTTGGCATATTCGATCTCCAAAGTGAGAAGATTATTTACAATAAAAGTCATCCGAAAATGCTACTTGGAAGAGGGTGAGATAATGATCACAAGTTTCAACAATTATAAATGCAGGCATTCATCTAATTTTCTAATCATCCACTTCTAAGTTGTACTTTTTTATGAAATTTTTTGTACATAATTTTCTATTTATAGAGATCATATATATCAAATTTGATTGAAAAATATATTTTTTTAATATTAAAAACTAGAAGGTATGTCGATAACATGTATATTGGAGAGTCATATTATCTATTAAGTACAAAACTTGAAAGAGTTACGCATACAAAATGTATCTCTTTTTGTAATAGGTATAGCTATGTTTGTTACTATATCACTCCACAAGTGTAAATGAAAGCTTTTAAGGATCCGTTTGGTTCGTCGTGAAATACTTTTCACCGTGTTAAAAGTACATGGTGAATTATTAGCTTGATGATTTTGTTTTCACCATCTCCGTTTGGATGATCGAGTTTTCATTAGGTGAAAATTTTAACTTTTTCATCATTTGTTGTTTGGATGGTCAAAATGAATATGGTGAAAAAATAAAATGGCCATATTACCCTCATACTTCAAATACACATAATTATTTTGATTTTCATCACACAATTATCATTGGCCATTAAAAAATATGCATTTACCTCAAACTCAAATTTGACACAATTCCCTCCCCCCCCCCCCACAACTAGTCATATTTGGCTACGCAAGACAAATAAGTAAAAAAACAGTACCATTAAAAAAAGTCCTAATTAAAAAAGAAAACAGTCCCAATTTAAAAAAAAAGTTCTCAACAATGAAAAAAACTGTCATTTGTAAAAAACAATCACAATTAAAAAAAAAGGAGCCAACTATAAAAATAATAGTCCACAATAAAAAAAAATAGTTCTCAACAATGAAAAAACAGTCCCAATTAAAAAAAAAGTTTTCAACATTGAAAAAAAATAGCACTAATTTAAAAAAAAAACAGCCCAATTAAAAAAAAAAAGTCCCAACTATAAAAAAAAAGTGTTCCAATTAAAAGAATTAAAAAAAATAGTTCCCAACTATGAAACCGTCCCAATTAGTAAAAAAATTCCGAACACATTAGCATGCGCCAAACAAATATTCATTTTTTTTTTAATTTTTTAATTTTTTTTATGGGAATAGCTATTCCCACACCCTACATATTGTCCCCCACACCCTTTGAATAATAAATGACAATTGTGCCCTTAAATTTATAAAATCTAAATGTCCAATTTTTTCACCTCCAACTAAAATAAATACATTTGATAAAAAAAAATTTATAATTTCAATAAAAAACTGTTTTTTATAAATAATAAAAAAAATTGTTTATAAAACGTAAAATCTCATCTATTTGTTTTATTAAAAAACTGTATATAAGACGTAAAATTTGTTTTTCTTAAGAGACCGTTTTCTTGAAAAAATGTTTTTTTTTATTTACAAATTTTATTTTTGGTTAAAAACTATTTTTTTGTATTATATTAAAAATAATCTGTTTACTATTTTGAAAAAATATTGTCCGCGGCAGCGATATGTATAGGTGGTCCGACCACCTATACATGCCGCTGGCGCAGAGCATTTTTTCTAATATGTTGGTCCGCGCCAACGGTAAGTATAAGTGGTCGGACTGCCTATACATACCGCTCACGCGGACCATTTTTTTATATAGTAAAAAGACTGTTTTTAAAATAGTAAAAGAAACAGTTTTTAACTGAAAAAATAAATAACGAAACAATTTTTTTAAATAAATAAAAGAAATAGTTTTTAACTAGAAATGATAAAAAGAATGTCCATTTTTTTAAATAAACAACGAAGCAGTTTTTTTATCAACCTCCATTTAAATAAAAAATAATATGTTTTTTTAAATAACATAATGTTTTTAAAATGAAAAAATAACTTTTATAATTTTTATATTTTCAGAATATTAAAATTTTAATTTTCTAGAATATTAGAATTTTATTTTTCAGAATATTATGTTTTTATTTTTTTTCATAATATTACCTTTTTTTAAAGTAATAGATTTTTGGGCAAAAGATTATATTTGTTCAAATCATATATGCATATAGGGTCTTTTGATCTTTTAGTATTTAAATATTGAAAAGGGTGCGGGGAAGACATAGAGGGTGTAGGAATAGCTATTCCATTTTTTAAAATTATTTTTAAAATTTTAAATTATTTAAAAAAAATTATTATTATTATTTTTTTTAATTTTTTTAATTTTTAAATAAAAAATCAAATTTAATTATTTTTAAATGAATATTTAATGATCATGTTAATTGAGAGAGAGAAATGAATGTGTGATAGTTCACTACACCAAAACAGCCGATTTGTAAGTGTTTTAAACACTTACAAATAGGTGCGTTGCAAAAAAATTGTAAGTGTTCATAACCGTTGCAAATGTCATTTACAAGTGTTCATTGGGAACAAATATCCGTGTCAAACAACCGTTACAAAAAAAATTGTAAGTGTTCTGAACACTTACATGTTAAGATTTTGCAAGTGTTTAAAACACTTACAAAATTTTTGTTTGCAAGTGTTCAGAACACTTGCAAAATTCAGCAACTGTTTTTAATTTACAACGGTTATAAACACTTGCAAAAGAGAATATATATATTTTGTTTGTGACGGTTCAGAACACTTACAAATATTAATATGTAAGAAAATAATGTTCATTTTATAAGTGTTATGAACACTTACATAAATTAAAATAAAAAAATTCCACCACATACCACTAAACCTCACATATAACAAACAATAAAAATAGCAAAAAACATAACAATTATATCCAAACACTTTCATACAATACTTCATGATATGTTCGACATAAACAAACAGTCATCAAGAAAGCAAGCAAGAGCACCAAAGGTATATATTGAGTATTCTCCTTAACAAACTTCATACATCTAGTTATTGTATCCAAATACACATGTACCATAACCCTATTAGTACAACAAGGAAATCGTGTCGATAAGAGCATTTTCACTAGTTCCCTCAAGAGGCCACTGTCAGTACTCACCGCCTCGTCGCTAAATGACTCTCCAAGTGCATAAAATACGAAATCAGAGCTTCTACCACTTCAGCATTCCTATCAACAAAAAAATGAAACGACACTACCAATGAGAGTCTGTTAAAAACCCGAGTAACATCACGAAAGTCAAATTTAGCAATAGTTTTATGTGATTGTGGACATAAACAAATAAGTGACTCTTAAAAGGCGAGCACACGGGTCTAAGAAAAAACGTTATACTAAATACTAAAGGGGGATAACCCAACAAGGGTTGTAACATTTACACATATTTGACAGTTACAACTATTATATATACGACCTCTACCATAAATTTTTTAGTTCACAAGTAATATAAGATATGGATGTAGACTATCACAAGTAATAAAATTTGTCATCTATTCAGAGTTGAGTTCTTACATCACTAATCAGCTAAAATGGGACGAGTCAGCATATTATCAGAAGAATTAATTTGACAGTGTACCTGAAAGAAAATGAGTAACTTTGTTGGTACTATTATTTTGGGAAAATGACTGTAACATTCTAAAAAAAGATATCACATGCCCCAGGAATAAACATTCTTGAAGCATTGTTGGTTTTTAGATGATCGGCTTGCCAGCCTCTCTATAAAAAAAGATGTGAAGAATTATAAGGAAGAAATGTATTTGGATCTTACATCAATAGTGGGAACTTCCATTGAAGCTTCTCCACGAACCTTTGAGTACACCTGCCAATCATTAACATAACAACTTCAATATTCTTAATTCAATCACGGTGATAGAAAAAAACAGAGTTACAAATATGATATATTGTAATTTGATTAATATCACAATTCATGTACGGTATATGCACTAATGCCAACATATATACAATAAACAACATATGCTTTGTATATGCAATAAGACCAACAATTAGTAGCATGACAAAAAATTGAATATATAGTACAATAAATTGTCAATGAAAACTCTTGCCATACTTGGTGTAGTAATAATAGCAGTAGCAATATCTAGTTTAAGTGGGGTACCTGCTGCCTGGGCCATTGAGAATTGAGCGTCTTTTGCAAAGAGATGAATAGGGAGACCTGGGAAATTTAGCCACAAAGGCACTAAAGAACTTATCCATTGCAATGCTTATTATATTTCTAAACCTTAAAACAAAAGCTTCGTAGTTATTATTACCATGTTTGGAATCTTGTACATTAATTTGCCAATGACTCATTTGTAACCCTTATTGATTCCGATTAAATAGCCACTTTGGTTGGTTATATTTCTAAGGGATCATCGCAAGGCACACCACATGTTGATCCCTATAGGGGAAGTTTCTTGATTCCTGAAGACTTATATTATAGTAAATTACCTCCCACTCTCCCCAATTCCAAGTCTTTTGGGGATATATATTTGCCTGCCTAATTTGCAAAGAAATTTGTTATTTAAAAGTCCATTCTTATCCCAATGAGAGGCCAAACGAATCCTCATGTGTTTCCTAGGTTTTGTCAGCTTCCAAAGAAACTATTTTGTATGGCATATCTGAGTAAAAATTATGAATCTTCACTAAGGAGGAAATTAACCTCTGAACAAAGGAAGGTTTTATAGGAAGAAATTTTAAGGGAATCCATGGAGGAAGAAAGAGATATTCATCTAAAGTTTTCCTATAGATATCCTACTAGTACTTCATCAAGTACTATTGGGTCTTATGATCTCCCTATTACTGCTACATTCACCATCTAGAAGAAGAGGTATATGAAAACAATAGTAAGGAAGCCTGTTCATCAAGCCCGATTCGCAACCACTTTTGTAGCAATTCATCAACTTTGGTCTCATTATGCCTATAAATTTGACTTTTTAATTTCCTTTTATCCTTTTTGTAGGTCCAATTTTTGTTCCATTTATAATGGACGAACTAATTTTAGTTGGAGATCCAGGAAACCCACCTCCTGCATTTTCTATTCATGAACCAATAAATGAGGAAATTGATGTTCCTTCTTCATCAACGAATCCCACTTCAAACCCAACTGTAGAGGAGGAGATAACCACAATGGTTTTTATCAATACTATTCTTGATCTTCCTTCTAAAGTTAAATCATTTGGAATCTGAATTTAAAAAGGAAAGGATCCCATAGAGGAACCCATTGTTGCTGGCAATGTTCCAATACCACCTGCTCTCTCACTAATTCTTGAAGATGCTCCAAGTTTAAGAACTTTGCCATTGAGAGAATCATCTCCTGACCAGAGGCTAATCCTCCAGCTAAAGATGTGTCGTGTTTGATAACATTCGCTGAGGTGATGTCCTTACATAACCAGTTGCAAGAAATTATGTCTAAGTTCCTAGTCCAAACTTTGGAGACTATGGCTAGTAGTGTTGAACAACAGCTGGAAAATCGCGTCCAAGCCTAGCCAATTCCTCCTTATTGGCAATTGTAAGTTCCATAAGATTTGGAGTTACTTTGAAGCTTTCTCACGTTACTATTTAAAAAGATAGATGACTTTACTTTTCCAGTGGGCTTAGGTCATCCTAATTTTGTGCCTCTCAAATGGAAGGTTTGGAGGGAAATGTTATGAATTCATTACGTGTTGAGATTTATTAACTTTCATATTGCCTCATAACCATGGCTCTAGTAGAGGCTGAAGAGAATACATTATATACAGACACAACCCACATTTTTAGCAAAAAAATTGAAGTTGTGAGAGGCTTTCAAGACTTGGGAGTCATTCGAAGAAGAAAGACTTCCCTCTGTATTGCGAAGGAAGAGTTGGAGAGACAACTGGTCAGATTTAATGATGCCTTGGATGTTCCCATCATGGAAGAGGAAAACTGCCAATAAATAATTAAGCATAGGGTTGGACAAATACAAGTATCTACCAATAATGCTGCCTAATTTGATACAAGAGAAGCTCAAATCAAATCCCAAAATCTTACTTATGAGAAATTTTGTATCAACTTCAGGTCTCTTGTATTTGAATATTTTCATGATATGTGATATACGCAAGTGTGGCTTTGTCTGGACGAGAATCAATCAGGCTTCATGGCCCCTTCAAAGTGGAAGCCAAACTCATACTCATATGGGCCCACATCTCAGAGGCTTGTGCCACATATCCTTGGCCTCCTAGACTCAATCAGCAGAATCCTTATAACCATGTATGAAGACTATCTTTACACTTATAAGTACTTCCAAGTCTCGGTTCCATTGTGTGTTGGCCTTCTATGACACTGCCAGTTGGAGACCAGTTCGCAGTTTCAGAACATGTATCACTCCTGGCATCACTCAATCGGAGGCCGCCTCATCAATCTCGGTCAGTCGATACCTTACAAAGCCAACAACAGCCTTTCGCATAAAACATGAAATTCGGGTATCGATGGGACACGTGGAAGAAAATTGTTATTGAAGCTCACCACCACCCACCCACAAGAATACAGGCACTGAATAAATAGCATTCTCAAGTATTTGAATATATAAGGGGTAGAAAAAATACCTCCCAGTCTGTACAAATTGGGAGAACGCGCTTTAAATTGTCACATTGGGTTGCATATACTGCTATTTCATATTTCCCACCCTCTTGTGCCGTAATTTTCTTCAATATATCCAGAAGAAAAAAAATCCATTAATTTCATAGAAACAGAACCACCCAATCTGCATTATATTCTTAAGATAAGATTATCAGACAGGACATCTTCAGGCAACATACATATATTTATCAAAATATGACAAACTATGAAGCTAGGTGTATACGACTATTTTTTGAACTTGAAAGAAAAGCATGCAAAATCTTCTAAATAGAAAAACCAGAGCCAAGTCATAGTTACCTTAATAAGGATGTCCCGTGAGAGAATTTACCCACGATGGCATATTTATAATGATTGGAAAGGATGTCCACTTGTGTCTGGTTGAATGAAATAGCTGGTTCTCCACGTTGCTTTTTTAAGGATTGTACACTCCCACTTGTGCAAATTGTAATGGAGTTAACTTCACATTCTTCCCTTGTACTAAAGGACCTTCGCCTACGCATTCATCATCTTCATTTTCATCAAGAAAATCTTCACGCGTATATTTGTGATTTCCTTCACTAGGGTTTGGCATGTACTCCATGAAATATAAGGTCGATTCTTCTACGATATATTTCTATGCAATGCTCCCTTCAACATATCTCTTATTATTAGCATACTTCTTGTAATCTTTCATCAACCTACGCATAAAAAATATATTGATTACAAAAAAAATGTTTGTCAAAATAAAAAGGTTAAGCAAATCATTTACTATTTAATTACCTCTCATAAGGATACATCCACCTATATCTTACCGGCCCACAAATCAACACTTCCTCTGCTAAGTGTATAGCGAGGTGGACAATAATAACAAAAAATCCAGGCGGAAAATATTTCTCCAAAACACACATAGCATCAAATAATGCGTTCCTTGCCGACTCCAAAACATCCCTTTTGATCACTTTGGAACATAACACATTGAAAAATAAGCTTAACCGTTGAATTGCTATTCGCAAGTCCTTGTGTTTTGGATAAATGTTTTTAAGCAGCAATGGCAACAAATATTGCATAATTACATGATAGTCATGTGATTTGATCCCCTTCAATCCAAGTGGTTGTAAACTCACACAATTACTCAAGTTAGAAGAAAAACCTCTTGGAACTTTTAGCTCCTTTAAAGTACGAAAAAACCATTCTTTTTCTTTTTTGTTTAGAGTGAATGCAGCCTTTGGTTTCACAGTTTTTCCTGAACTTTCATCTGTTTCCATCCACATCTTCTTCTTGATCCCCATGGTCTTCATATCTTTACGGGCATTTTCGCTATCTTTCGTTTTGTCTTTAACGTCTAGAATGGCTGACAAAAGATGATCGGTGACGTTCTTCTCAATGTGCATAACATCTAGATTATGACGAACACTATGCTCTTTCCAATAGGGCAAATCAAATAAAATAGACCTTTGATACCATGGAGTGGTAACATCACTAACCACATTCTTATCCCCTTTACGTTTTCTTTTTATTCCTGAAATCTGTTTACCAATTCTCATCTTGATGCATTTCACCTTCTTCTCAACCTCCGAACCAGATAACCTTCGTGGAGCTTTACAATGTTCAACCTTGTTGTTGAAATTACGTTTTTCCTCCTTGAACTTGTGATCACGAGGAAGGAATCTTCTATGACCACGATAACAAATTTTTCTACTACTCGTAAGTCGTTCAGATTCAACTTTTTCCGCACAAACTGGGCACCCCTTATAACCATGAACCGTGCAACCCGATAAAGTTCCATATGCAGGAAAATCATGGACATCCCACAACAACATCGCTCTCAAAGAAAAATTAGTTTTTGTATATGAGTCGTACGCCATTACACCTTGAAACCATAATTCCTTTAACTCATCTAGCAAGGGGGCCAGGTAAATGTCAATGTCTTTGCTCGGAGCATTCGGCCCGGATATTAAAATTGACAACATTGAAAACTCCCTTTTCATTCATAAAGACGGTCCCATATTAAGAGGAGTAACAATGATAGGCCAACAACTGTAACTAGAGCTGAGATTGCCGTATGGATTAAAACCATCAGTGGCTATACTAAGACGGACATTACGTTTTTTAGCTGCAAAGTCTGGCCACATCACATCAGCAGATTTCCATATAGACGAATCAACAGGATGATGCATGATATTTGTGCTACACTACGCCCTAGCGTGCCAAGTCATCTCATTTGCAATCCATGGTATGGTGAATAATCTCTTCAACCTTGGAATCAGGAGGAAATGTCTAACTGTCTTCAGAGGTACTTTACCCTCCCCATTTATTCCCAACCTATACCTGGGTAGGTTACATACTGGACATTTTACCTTCATTGAATGTTCTTTTCTATATAAAATACAATAATTTTTGCATGCATGAATTATATTATTATCCAGACCAACTTCTTTGATTATCTTCTTCATGGCTGGATACTTGAATGGTACTGTATTTCCTTTCGGCAAAAAGTCTTTAAACACCCCCAAAATTTCCGTAACACTATTATCTGACAAACCATATCTTGTCTTAACATTATTCAATTTGACAAGAAAATATAGTGTCGTATGTTTCTCAGGACTTGACGGGTACAACGGTTCACTGGCCTTGCCACGTAACTTTTTGTATTTTAACTCCTCATTAGTCTCGTCACGATTGTCACCTCCCCCCATTCTAACATGCTCACTTGATAAATGATCTACTTCACGATTAAACATTTCGAATGCGTCTTAAACAAGCTCTTCCATTCTTGGATTGTCGAGGACAGGGTCATTACATTCAACACTTTCAGTGGGTTCTTTTTCTTTTCTTTTAACGACTTCCTTTTCACCATGAAAACGCAAAAACGTGTAAGACTTGGATATACCATAACGAAGCAAATGAAAATGGACATCTTCAAGCTCCAACAACTTTCCATTTTCACATTTTATGCATGGACATGAAAATAAGGTTTCGACACCACAATTATTCTTCACAAAATCAATGAACGTAGCAACCCCATTAATGTATTTTGCACTTCCTCTTTCACGTTCCTTCATCCACTCTTTACTAACGTCCGATGACATTCTGTATGTTGAGATATGTTAGTAAAAAATTAATATATACTATTTAATATCTAAGGGTCAGGCAACATGATCTTAAAATCTCATATAATTGAATTTATAACCAAATGAAATATAAATGAAATATTTTTATGGTTGAAACCAGAAATAATCTTCTCTATATTCGAAAGATAATATAAACACACCCAACCTGAAACCCAAACACGTCAAACCCCAACTCAACATTACTTCTTGGTTCGAAAAAAGAAAAGAAAACCAAATTTTAGTTTCGAGGAGTACTTAGAGGGAGTTTGTATCACCCTGTACATATTGAAGGTTTACCTTGTCAATGACTCTGATTCTCCAAGTTTTTTTAATAATTTTTTTGAAACGTGGTTGATATACCCAAATCTCTTTACAATTATTCAAAACCCAAATTTGGCAGACCCAAATCATTAATTTAACTGCTAATCCCCACTTGAGGTGAAAATCACAAATTAGACATACGCACTATTATTCCAAACCATTAATCGTGTATGAATAATACGCACCAAATATTTAACAGACAATTATCAAATTAGACATACGCACCAAATATTTAATCGTGTATGAATAATACGCACCAAATAAAATATACGCACCAAATATTTAACAGAATAAGACATACGCACCAAATAAAACCCTAAATCATATCTTTAACAGAATAATACGCACAAAATAAAACCCCTAATCGTATCTTTAACCCGTTGAAAGATGATCGCATGAAAATATTTAACAGAATAATATTGATTGCATCTTTAACCCTAAGCGAAGGCTATGACGGTTGATTTGTTAAAACGTTAGAAATACTTAACAGAAAAAATACATTATGTATTTATGAAATTTTTTTATCTTCGAATTTAACAGAATAAATATTGAATGTATTTATGAAAATGCATTCAATATTTAACAATATTGATCATGAAAATACATAACGATAGTTTTCCCAAACAGCCTCACTGACAAAGTTTTCCCAAACAACCTCACTGACAAATAATCAAAACTCGTTACCAAAAACTCTCGATAGTTTGATGAAAAAGGAGAGATCGCACCTTCGAAGGTTTGGTTTGGAGAAGATCTCACGAAGGTTTGGTTTGAAGAAGATCGCACGAAAAAGGAGGAGGGAAGTTTTGGAGGCAGAAATTTCGTTTCCACGGTCCCACCTACAAATTTCGTTTTGGAGGCAGAAATTTCGTTTCGGACTAAAAAGTAATTTTTTTTTAGTATGCAACCCTTTTAGATTATCCCACGGTCCCATGTACAAATTAAGTAACTATCACAAATTTTACAACGGTTTTGAACACTTACAAAGTTTATAAGTGTTCAAAACCGTTGTAAATTATGTAAGTGTTTTAAACACTTACAAATTAAATAATCAATTAGTTGCTAAAGTGTCATTATGGTGTAGTGGTTGTAACTAGAAATAAGAAATGTTAGTTTGGTAATAAGATAAATTGCATTATTTTCACCTGTTAAATTATTCACTTTACCCATGGTTTAAAATGGTTAAAGTTTCACCTCACTTTTCACTATATTCATTTTATTTCACCGTGTTAAATGCCTAACCAAATACATATTTTACATAGGTGAATTATTTTTTAACGGGATAAAAAATATTTCACCACAAACCAAACGGACCGTAAGTGTTCCACAGGTTTTCAGATATTATAATAAGACTTAGCAGTTAGGAGTACAAGTTCAATACCGCAGAAGAAGAAGGGTCGAACAGTAGCGTTGTGAATACAAAACTTGCCTGACCATTAATGACATGGCAATTAACAAACGTTGTTTGGGAAAGGATTCCTGACCATCAATAACTAGAAACTTGGTTCTTTGTGTTTCAAATGAAGTAACCCCACATCCTCATTTTGAACCTGTAATAGTTGAATGTAAACATGTGTTAAAAGAACTCTATCCCCCCCCCCCCCCAAAGGAATTATGGTCGCTAGGTCTGCAAACTAAACGACTTGATCTGGAACTCGGTTCGTATGTTACGCCATTGAACCGAGCTTGATTTACAGTAACGGATCCGGGATTTTTGGTCAAGGGGGGCGAAAGTTTCGAGTGGTGCCGGGGGGTCGGGGTCGGGAGCCCCCCAAAAGATTTTTTTTGGGTTATTTCGAGTTTTATACAAATTATAGCTTTATAACACCCAAACAACTACTCTCAATCATTATTAACAATATCTAATTAATTTCAAGAAATAAAAAACGCTTAATAAATATTCATAATACCCAAATTTTAGTAGTGATAACAATTAATATGATTTTATATAATTTTTCAAACGGATTTTATTTTTTTTAACTTTTTAATATGAGAAAAATAATATTGTTTTTAATACGGAATTCTATTTACAATTTAAAAATAAAAATATCCAAATGATAAACAAATCAGACTTTGTGAACAAGTTTGTTTAAATAAACAAATCAAACTTTGTGAAAATTTTTGTTTAAATTTGTTTAAATAAGAAAATCTACAAATCAGAGCAGTAGAGAGGGAGAATAGCTTATCAGAGTAGAGTGGTAGAGAGGCAAATCTGCTACAAATCAGAGCAGTAGAGAGGTAAACCTGCTTACCAGAGCAGAGCAGAGCAAATCTGGACTAACAACTAACAAATCTATTTACTAGAGCAACAAATCTGGACTAACGACTAACAAATCTTCTTACCGGAGTAGAGCAAAGCTTACCATCTGCTTACCAGACCAACAAATCAGCTTACTGGAGCAACAAATCTGGATTAACCCAAAAGAAAAAAAAATCAAGTATGAACCGGGGCGGCCGCCCCAGTTCGTCCTAACGTGCATCTGCCCCTGTTGATTTATATATAGAGCTCATTCAACAAACAATATTGAGACCAAGTCGCACATATGGCTCGATAAAACCTCAAGTTCCATTCTTATAGTTTCGCACACATTATATTTCTAAATTCTAAGCTGCTCTTGTAATACATGGCATAAATATGGGCATATATCAAATAGTCATTCTAATATTTTTTTAATATACGTTTAGTGTAATTTTTTTTATTTTGTTTTAAAACGTTCCACACTACGTAAAAACATTAAAAAAAGAGCTCCGGTGAAGCTCACTTTATTATTTAAGTTTAAAATTACACCCAACTTCAAAAAGCTCTTTTATGAGTTTGGGCTTATTATAGTTATAACTAAAATTGATAACGGAATATGATGACGACATTTGTCACGCAGATACAACGACACATGTACAAGTCATAAATATTTCAATTATTTTATTCTGTTCCAAAATTTGGAGAGACCCTATTTATTTGGCTGAATGACTTTTTATCTTATTGACTTTTGGATATACCCACCCAACCTGTCTCTTCTCTCTCCCATTTACTTCCTCTCCATCATTTACTTCAATCTTTACCTCTATCTCTTATCCTCCCGCCGTTTTTTCCTTTATCCATCCCTTCTCCTTCTTCAGTCTGTTTCTTTATCTTTCTCTATTTCATTCTCCACGTGGGCGCTATAAATTTATTGTTGACGCCTCGCATGCCTCCCTACAAATTCAACATTTAAAGACCCAACAAAAAAGACATCTACATCTGGTCCAGACCCATGTTTGGGCTATAAAAAAGACATTTTGGTACCTATCAAAACTCCATTGCTGATAATTTTGGTCACGGTGAGATTTATTTGAAAGTTAGTTAGCAAATATAATGATCCTTCTTTGTTCTTGATGGGGAGTTGAAATAATATTATCAAAGTCATATATTATTATTATTGAAACCTCCATCATTCTTAATATTCGTGTTCGATCGGCAGTTGAGTAATGGTCTAAATGAGTACATTGATTATATATTTGTTGTCCATCATCATCATCATCATCATCATCATTATAATGACGAAAAAAAAAAATCAAAGTATTGATACAAAAGCCAAGGCTCTCGACTTCACCTCTGGAAACAACACAGAGACTCCTCCACAATCGCCCGGTGTTGCCATCGAAACCAGTGATTACTATTATATCCATTATTTATCTCATTCATATTTATCAATTGTTTACATATTCTATTTCCTTCCAATTTGGTGTAACACCCCGCTTAATTAAATATCGTGTGATCAATCATTTATTAAATTTACAGGGTTCCCATTTGGTTCATTCTTAGCATCACTGTCGAAAATTATATTAATTATAAATCACCTATTAGTTAATTAAGCCGATGTCAATTTTTTTAGCTTCATTAAACAAATAATAATAATGAGCGGAACTATTTTAAAACATTAACACAATTAATAGAGTCTAAACCATCACACGGAGTAAATAGACAAAAGTCTTGCCGAATAAACCATCTGCTACAAATCCAAATCCCAAAATAAAATCAACAGTACATAACTGAATCCTAATATAAGTCTGAACTAAATAACTGAATAAATAAAGTCTAAATAGGGAAACATGCCCAACTGAGATACTGAAATGAAATCCTAAACTAGGAATGAAAGACATATGCATCTAATCAAGTCCTGCAAGCCTCCACAGTACTGCAGCTAATCGTCCATAGATGGATCATTAAGTCTAGTGTCCCTGTGGCTGACCACCTAAAAGGCTTTAAGAATATTTTGACACGGGTCAGAGCCTAAGCAAAATATTTTGAAAATATTTAGCAAGTATTTAAATCACAATTTAAATTAGTTATTTATTACACATGTATTATCCATGTACACTCACTTAAGATCCTCACATCTCAACTAATGTGCACGCCTAACGTATTCTACCTAGCTAGTATCACTCTCACGACTAGTTAATGTATTAGACTATTCTCACTAAGTCTAGTTTTGTCGTATTTCTCCATACGACTCAATATTACAGTCTCAATAATAAGTTTATTTATTCTCATTTTACTATTGAATGAATGATTTAAGTTTCACTACTTAAATTCTTTTAAATATACATCCTCTATCAATTCTACTATTTCACATAAGTATATAGATTTCGTTGGTATATATATTCATCACACATATAATATATATACAATTATAGCATCCTCGGAATGGCCCTTCGTGATGCGGGCATACTCTGCTATCAAGTCCATGTACCTATCGTACTCAAATAAGGACTATTGGTTCGGTATGCCTCCTCGAACCCAAAATCAATCAATATAATAGTGGAGGCGAACATGGTTCTATGCCTTTGGGATACGCACATACCTAACGTACCCAAATGACATGCCAATCCTAGTAATACACGATGCATAGTGGACCGCCCTAAGTTCCATGTTCTGGGGAACTAATCCAGACCTTACTGGCATCGTCAAGGTGGGATCGCCCTCTACGCGTAAACCTCCTAATAGTAGGCAACATAGGTACGTTCGCACACATAATCAAATCATATCTATAGGTATTCACACAACCTATTTATATATTGTTCATTAGGTATACACTTAACCCAATTTCATCAACTCGTTCGTAATATATATCACTCATATATTCGACGTACCATAAATTTGAATTAAACTTCCAATATCCATAATTACCCATTCTAAAATTCGTAGTTATTCCCATCGTATCCTATGGGTTATAAACGTAAGTTCACTCATCCTTACGTAATCCTTCTCGAATTTCATTCATTTATCACTTTCGTATATGTTCTCAATTATCCCACTATTTAATTCATCTCAATTTATGTAAATATATTTCCACTTTAAGCCTATTGTCATTTTTCTATTTCTCCCAATAATTTAAAAATATCCCAAAAGTCGTCTAACGAATTCTCCATACTTTCTGAGCTTAAAAGAATTAATTTTCAATTCTGAAAAAAATCGAATCGATTCGTCGAATGGTCGAATTGATTTACCTTGCCTAATCGATTCTCCCTTGGGCCGAATCGATTCGAAAAGTGTCAGGGGTCTTCTTCTTCCTTTTGCTGTTACGAATTTTCCTACCATCAAATCTCTACAATTTACATATTTTAATCCCAAACTCCCAATTAACATATTTAAACATCATATATATAATAAGGGATGATTTCTAATGTAAATCATGTATAAAACCCATACAATTTCACCCAATATCAAATTAAAATCTATATTAACCATTAAACCTTATAATTTTATGTTCTTCACATGAATTTATCTAAAAGCCCAGATTTATCCCAAGATCCAAATCTCAAAACTCTAGATTAATGAGTATTAAGATTGTCTTAGATAAAACAATATTGAATATTATAAGTGCTTATGCGCCCTAAGGAACGTTAGATTAAAATGTAAGGAAATCTTTTTGGGAATTATTGGATGAAGTATTACAACAAATTCCTACGCATGAAAATATATTTTTGGGAGGTGACTTAAATGGACATGTAAGAGTAGAACAAGATGGTTATCCAAAGATATACGGAGGTTGTTGTTTTGGTAAGAGAAATGAAAGAGGGGAAACTGTCTTAGAATTTGCTAAGGTATATGATTTAGCATTAACAAACACATTTTTTAAAAAGGGGGAAGAATATTTAATAACATTTAAAAGCGGAGAGAATAAAACTCAAATAGACTATTGCTTACTTAGAAGAAGAGACTTGTACACATGCAAAGACTGTAAAGTTATACCTGGTGAAAGCTTAAAAAACCAACATCGTCTATTAGTAATAGATTTAGCAATTGAAGGATTTAAGTATAAAAAAGAGAAAATAGGTTATCAAAATATAAAATGAAGGTTTTAAAAGGATGCAAATAAATTGAATTTAGATAGAAGTGCCTATTAAACATGAAGTGAAATTGGAATGACAATGTTAACAACATTTGGTCAAGAACAAAGAATGATATTGAGAAAACAGGTAAACAAGTTTTAGGTGAGACTAAAGGAAAAAGATTCATAAAAAAAGATACTTGGTGGTGAAATGAGGGAGTGAAAAAGATAATACAAAAGAAACCAGTAAGTTTTAAAGAGTGGAAAAAGAGTAAAAATTAAGAAGATTTAGAGAAGTATAAGAAGTTAAAAAGTTAAGTAAAAAATATTTTTAGAAAGGCGCAAAAAAACACATTAGATAATCTTTATAATAAATTGGGTACCAAGGAAAGTGAAAAAGAAATATATAAATAGACAAAGAATAAAGATAGATTGACAAGAGATATGAGTCCAGTTAAGTGTATTATAGATAGAAATCAAAATACATTAATTAACGATAAAGAAATTCTAGATAGATGGGAAGAGTATTTTCACGGATTATTGAATGAAGAATATCCGAAAAAAGATGTCGAGAACATTGAACATAATATAGGAATGGTATGTCCGATCACTGGAAAAGAAGTGGATACATGAATAAAAAAAATGTGAAAGAATAAAGCGGCTGGCCCAGATAAACTACCCATAAAGGTTTGAAGCACCCTCGTAAGACTAGGGGTAATATGGTAACACGCTTATTTGATAAAATTTTAAGAGAAGGAAACATGCCAGATTAGTGGAGGAAAAGCACCGTAATACCATTGTATAAAAACAAAAGGGATATACAAAACTGCAGTAATTATAGAGGAATCAAACTGATGAGTCACACGATGAAATTATGGGAAAATGTTATAGAACAAATATTAAGAAATGAGTCAACTATTTCGAACAATCAATTTGGATTGTAGAAGTAAGAATAATGGACAAATGTAGAAGTAAGAATAAATTTTTTATATGGTCTTTATAGATCTAGAAAAGGCTTACGATAGAGTACCTAATGATATAATTTCGTGGGATTTAAGGAGGAAAAGAATCCCTATGAGTTATATTAAAGTCATTGAAGATATGTATGATAACACAAAGACTATAGTAAGGATTATATGTCGAGAAACTAATGAATTTACGATTAAAGTGGGTTTACATCAAGGATCGGACTTAAGTCCTTATTTATTTGCCACAGTCTTAGATGAAGTTACTAAGGACATACAAGAAGATGTCCCTTGGTGTATGTTGTTTGCTGATGACATAGTTTTAGTAGACACTTCTAAGAAAATCTTAACGATGAGAGTAGATACTTGGAAAAAAGCCTTAGAATCTAAGTGACTCAGAATTAGTAGAAATAAAACGGAATTTATGGAATGCAAATTTAATAATGAGGAGTCGACTAACATAATGTTAAAGATTGAAGAAAAAATGATAAACTAAGCTAATAAATTTCGTTATCTAGGTTCAATCTTACAAAGTAATGGGGATATTGATGAGGATGTTATGAGTAGAATATCTACTGGTTGGATGAAACGAGACAAGCTAGTGGGGTGTTATGCGATAAGAGAATAACTAATAAATTAAAAGAATTTTTTATAGAACAGTTGTTAGGCCAGCGACCCTGTATGGAGCAGAGTGTTGGGCGTTAAAGAAAAAACATGAACAAAGTCTACATGTTAATGAGATGAGGATGCTCTGGTGGATGATATAAATTACTAAAAAGGACAAAATTAAAAATCAATACGTGAGAGAAAAGTTAGGAGTAACTTCCATTAGTGATAAATTAACAGAAAGTAGACTTAGGTGGTAAGGACATGTAGTGCGCAGACAAGTAGATGCCCCTATAACAAGAGGAAGATTGTTGGAAATAAAGGGTAAAAGAAAAAGAGGTCGTCCTAAGCTATCATGGGAGGAAATTATTAGGAGAGGCCTTAAGGAATTAAACTTGAATGATAATAATGCATATAATACATTAGAATGGACAAGGAGAATCCATGTGGACGACCCCATATGATGGGATTAAGGCAAGAATGATTATGATGATGATGAAGCTTCTCTCTGATCCTTCCTCCAAAAATGGTTGTGATGCCAAAATAAGCTTGAATTCTCCAAAATTCCTTTCCTAGGCTCCAAGAAAACTGTTACTCTTTTCTCTACTGGCCTCCAATTGTTTTCTAGTCTTTATACCCTATCCTTCAATCACCACAACTATATATAACCCTTGAAATTTCGAAATACCCTTAACCTTAGGTGATAAAATGACTGAAATGCCTTCTTGGGGTGTCGATTTGGTCTAAAACTATATCGGGACCCAAACTACACACCCGGGTATACTATTTTGACTATTTAGACCCTACTGGACTCAACCATAACCTCAAATATCGTCCGAGTTACTCATAATTTATTTTCTATCTCTACCTCATTTAGTTCACACACAACATCCGGTTGAGATAACATACTGTCACATCATTATTACTCGTTGTGACATCCAACATGTAATTACATTCACTTAGTAATTTTATTCAATAAACATTCATCATTTCTCTCCGATTAATAATTTAATCAACTCAAAATATTTAATTTCCATTAAATTACGTCATATGCGTAATTTAAAATTAACCGAATTAATTTATTTTTAATTCTTTGAAAATATGGGTTGTTACATACTTCACCCCGTACAAGGAAATTTGTCCTCGAAATTCGAATGTACCTGTAGTAAATAACTCTGGATACTGCTCATGCATGTCATCCTCCCTCTCCCATATCAACTCGTCTGCATTATGGTGCCTTCACTGAACTCTAATCAAGGGTACCACCTTTGGCCGCGGTTTATGCTCACTACGATCAAGTATCGCCACTGGTCTTTCCTCATATGAGATGTCAGGCTTTAAGTCGATCTCCTTTAATGGAATGTGCCAAAAAGCTCTCTCGCTCCTCTGGTATCTCTTCAGCGATGACACGTGAAACACGTCGTGAATTCGCTGAAGATGCTCTGGCAATCCCAATCTATAAGCCACTCGTCCCACCCTCTCAATGATTGGAAATGATCCCACATATATCGGTGATAATTTCCATTTCTCACCAAATCTCATCACTCCTTTCATAGTATACACTTATACCAATACCTAGTCACCAAGCTCAAGCTCAATATGTCTCATGTCTGTATCACCGTAACTCTTATGCCTATATTGAGATATTTATATGCGCCCTCGAATTAACTCAATCTTGGCAGTGGTGTCCTGAATCATTTCTGGACCCAATAACTTATTCTTCCCCACCTCCAACCAACAAGTAGGTGAACGACAAGGCCGAATGTACAATGCCTCAAAAGGTGCCATGTCGATGGTGAATTGGTAGGAGTTATTATAAACAAACTTAACTAATGGAATGTACTGTTCCCATCCTCCCCCGAAGTCAAGTATGTACATCCATAGTAGATCCTCCAGCATTTGATTAACCCTGTCAGTCTGCCCATATGTCTGTGGATAATACGCTGTACTCAATTATAAATCTTTTCCCATCCCCTCCTAGAAACTCTGCCAGAAATGGGACACAAATATCATATCCCGATTGGACACAATATTAAGCGGAACCCCATATAAGCGTACTATTTTAGTGATGAATAATTGTGCATACTGTTTTGTCTCAAAATCAGTACGAACTAGAAGAAAATGATCCACGTTCGTCAACTGATCCACTATCACCCATATAGAATCGTGAACTTGCTGTGATAACGGTAGTTCAGTTATAAAATCCATGGAGATACTCTCCCATTTACACACGGGAATATCTAATGGTTACAATATCCCTGTAAGTCTCTGGTGGTCCACCTTTACGAGTTGATAGGTAGCACACTATGAGACAAACTCTGCTATGTCCCGTGTTATCCCCGACCACCATTACAATCTGCGCATGTCCTAATACATCGTATCCCTACCAGGATGTACTGTGAATCGAGACCCGTGATCCTCTGACATCACTGCATGCCTCAAATCATCACTATATGGAACCACAAGTCTCCCATTAAAATGTAAGTCGCCCTCTAAACTGATCTAGTACCCGTCTTCCCTATCTGCTAATAACTGGCAAACTCTAACCTGACAATATGGATCCTCTGCCTGTGCTTTCACAACCCTCATTAAAATATCAAGCATGATAGCTAATACATACATAAAAGCCATAGCAATCTCGTCATCATGACTAAGCTCTTTCAATTTCCCTTTCCAAACCTCTACTAGCTCTCCTGTAGGTCTTCAGTTTAACGCGTCATCCGCCATATTAACCTTCCCGGGATGATATTAAATATCATAATGGTAATCCTTCATGAACTCCAACCACCTCCTCTGCCTCATGTTCAGATCTTTCTGCGTGAACAGATAATGAAGTGATTTATGGTTCATAAATAAAGTAAACTTCTCCCCCAATAGATAAGGCCTCCATATCCTCAAGGAAAATACAACCGTGACTAACTCCAAATCATGCATGGGGTAATTCTTCTCATGGGGATTAAACTTTCATGATGCATACGCTATAACCCTATCATCCTATTGCAATACACCCCTAATTCCCTGTAAGGATGCATCAGTGTAGACACAATATGCCAACCCCTTAGGGAGTGAAAGTACGGGTGCTGAGATCAATTTGTCCTTTAGCTCATTGAAAGATAATTGACAATGGTTATCCTAAATAAACGACACCCCTTTATGAGTCAAGTTTGTTAACAGACACGCAATCTTTAAAAAACCTTTAACGAACCTCTGGTAACATCTTGCCAACCCCAAAAAGCTACGAACCTCGGTCGGTGTCGTGGGTTGTCCTCACTACCTCACTACCGATACCTTACTCGGATCAACAACCCAATATGGCCTAAAAATTACACCTCCTAAAGACAGAAACCACATTTACTAAACTTTGCGTATAACTGATGCTCACTAAGTATTTGTAACACCCTCCGTAAGTGATCGACATGCTCATCCTCAGATCGAGAGTACACCAGAATATCATCAATGAACATAATCATAAATTAGTCAAGAAACTCTTGAAAAACCCGATTCATTAGATCTTTAAACACTGCTGGTGCATTGGTGTTGATGAATGGCATTACCCTAAACTCGTAGGACCCATACTGTGTCAAAAAAGTAGTTTTAGTAACGTCTTCCTCCCTAACACGCAACTAATGATTATCAGACCTAAAATCTATGTTGGAAAAGTAAGTTACTCCCCTAAGCTGGTCGAATAGATCATCAATATGAGGCAGATTGTGGCATTATTCAACTCTCTGTAGTCAATACACAATCGAAGCGACCCATCCTTCTTCTTGACAAATAACACTGATGCGCCCCACGGTGAAGTACTCCATCGAATAAAACCCTACCCTAAGAGCTACTGAATTTAATCTCTCAAATTCAGCATCTCAGATGGGGCCATGTGATAAGGTGCCCGAGCTATAGGTCCCCCGATGATAAATCAATAACAAAATCAATTTCTCGACGTGGCGTAATCCAGGTCTGTCCTAGAATATATCCTTGAATTCCCTCACAACTGGAATTGAGTCTAATGAAAATACCACCTCCTGTGAGGTCTCCTCCTCGATGTAATATATATGAGTGCGCAATCCTCCTTTGAGAAGAGGAATCGCCACTAAGAACATCTCTTGTCCGGGTATCAAGGAAACAATAACCCTCCCATAACAATCTACCATATCTGGATAACCAACTAATCAATCCATACCCAAGATAACATCATATCCCTCCATGTCCAATACAAGAAGATCAACAGCTAAACACAATCTACCCACATCGATATCCACACCCCTGAAAATCGAGTGTATAAGAGACTCGCTACTCATCGGTGACTCCACACACATAAGAAGACTACCCGTCGTCTCTAATAGGCTGACAACTCGTGAAAATGTAGTTGATATGAAAGAATGTGATGCCCTAGTATCAAATAAAACACTATCATCAAGCCCATGAATAGGGAACGTAATCGCTACTGTTGGTGGTGCTTACTGATTGGTAGCATCCTGGACGTTATAGACACACCCATATTGAAAATGTCCCTCTTGTGGTGGTGCGGGTAGGGCTGGAATTGCAGGTTCCTCTGTGCTTGCTGGTTTTAGGGGGCACCCTGCTGCTGCAGAGCTCTCCCCTGCTGTGTGAAATCTCTCCTCTCGTTGGCCGTCTATCCACACTGGCCTAGAAACTCTGTCTGATACTGGCCCTAATTACCCTGACGGTACTGACCCTGTTGTTGGACCTACTCGTCTCAACCCTGCTGACCACCTCTATTGTTCCCTTGGCCCTAATGGCCCTGAGGAACCTGCTGTTGCTGAGGAATCTATTGACCCTGCCTGTAACCACCCTCGGTTCGATATCCCCTTGATCTAAACCTCTTGTCCGGATCCACCTGTCATGAATCCTTCCCCTGGAGTTTGCCTGACTGATGTTGTTGTGGTGCTCCACTAGCACCGCCCCTCCTGTCTTGCCCTGCTGACTGGGCTCACCTCCTCGCTTGCTCCCTTTCACATGGAAGCGATGGTCCTAAAAATGTAACAGTGCATCATTTACTACATCCGTATAAGACACCAATGCAGTATTTCCAATTAAGTGCTAGTGGTTCCTCCAAGCCAAACCATCCATAAACCTCACCTTCTTCCTTTCTTCGTTGTTCACCTCGTCTGGTATGAAATTATCCAAACGAGTGAACTCTTCCTCATATTTGGCAACAAAATGATCACCCTAAGTCACCTCACTAAACTTCTTCCTCATATCAGTCTCTACAGCTGGTGGAATATTTACAATCAAACCGCACCCATAAATCAACAATAGTCATAGTATCCCTCTTAGCTACGGTGGTAACTAAATTCCACCACTGAAATGCTGCCCCAACCAACCTGAAAGTAGTAAGCATCTATTTTTGCACCTCATTGTAGTCAACCATACACAAGTGGAATTGAATATCTGTCTTCCGCTAACACGCCGCAATCACATTAGAACTCCCTTTAAATTCTAGTAGGTGGCCCTTCTGGAAAACCTCCCTAACTCTCTTCCGCTCTGTCCGTCCTGAGTGTGCCTGAACCTTTGGTGCCACTAGCTACAGTGGATGCTTAACCTAAGGAAAATGCTGACCATGACAGTCGTAACTGCATTAATTGCCTATGCTATGTAACTCCCGGTGAATTTAAAAGGTATTATTTAAATAAATTTGAAAATTTAGGAAAAATAAAATTTTGGATTTTATTAATTTAAAATTTTGAGTTTTAATAATGAAATGTAGGATTTTAATTGCAATTAAAATTAGAGTTAAAATGGGAATTTAAATTGAGATTTAAAATTTGATTTTTTTTTCGATCGAATCGAACCGATGGATTAGGCTGGACCGGTTCGTCGGTCTTTTACGGCCAAGCAATTTTGTTTTTAAAGAATTATTTTCCTACTCAAACTCTTAATTATTTTTGGTATAAAACCAACTCGGGGTTAGGACTTTTAAAGCATATTTTCATCTAACCCAAGAGCAAAAGCCTCTCATATCTTACATCTTCTTCAACCTCTAAGCCCTAGCCCCATTCTACATAACTTTCAACTCAAGAATTGCCAAGATTAACTGGGTTTTCTCATGACGCGTCAAAAACGGAACTTTTCGAGAAGAACACATCTTTGAAATCAAAATTCTCAATCAAGTTTTATTTGGGCATGGATACTCCATTCTCTTCCTTTAGTATTATGCATTTTAAGTGTTTCCAAAACCTTTAATAACATGTTTTTCTTAAAATAAATTGGTAACTTAATTAGAGGAAGTGAAAACTAAATTTGGTACTATTTTGATGAAATTTTTTAATATGGAATAAGACTTGAAACCCTTGGGTGCGTAGGAGAGAGTAGTGGGTTTTGGTTAGTATGGGTGTATGATTGCATGTAGAATTTTATCGGAGTTATTTTAATTGAAATCGGGACGTGTACACACGCATGAAAATTATGTAGTTAATAAAAATGGAAAATTCTGGTGTGTTTCATAATCTTGGATGTTGATTAACGTATAATGATTAAATGGAAATAATTGTGTTAAGAACGATGACGGTATTATTAATTAAATTAAATTAAATTGTGTTATCATGAATAAATTAATGATATTGTTTATATGTGTTGATTGAATTATGTGATTGCTTGTTATTTATAATTATCATCGCGGGTACGACGGGATTTTGGTAGTATGCTTGCACCTATTTTTAGGATTCTTGCTAGGTATGGGACTAGTAGGTAGGCCTTAGTTGCGATTTATGCTTTCTAGGTATGAGACTAGTGAGTGTAGATTTTTACGGATGGGTGATTCCGGGGTGGACCAAATTTTTTTTGTCGTGTCGTTATTTTGCTAGTCTAGGTATAAGACTAGGTAGAGTTATTAATAGAAATTTATCCTATAATTAAAGTCAGACATACATATGTGTTGGGGACCCTTAGGTATGGGACTAAGGGTGTTTTTTAGGATCTCACATCGCTAATAAGGGTGGGGTGAATAAATATTTGAATAACGAGAACATTAGAAATTGAGAATTAATACCTAAGATATTAAAATGGGAATTAAAATATATTTGCGATGAGAGTATGTGCAGGGCTGACAGTTAAACGGGTCGACTGGCAATATCGTCATGGGTGTGTGTGACGTCACGAGTATGTGTGGGGTGACAGTTAAACGGGCTGACGGGCTATAATGATGTGTCGTGCGTGGAATCTCACGAGTGTGTGCAGAGCTGACAATATAGCAGGCTGACTGGCCATAGTGAGGGAAAGGGTGTGGTGTAGAATATGTGGGATTTCCACAACCAAACAAATACATATTTTAAGTGGGAGTCCCGCACTATAATGATGATAATTGATGGGAGTCCCACTACAAATATTGTGAATGATTTATATTCCGAAGCACCGCGCCTGATAATAATAATAAAATGGAGAAATTAATAAAGTTGAGTAAATTGATTTAATAAAATTTTGGGATATTGGATAATTGGGCTTGGAATTTCCTCAGTAGTTTCGTACGTTACAATATGTTGTTTATTTACTCGCATCATTAGTAATTATCTTGATTTAATTTGAAATATTTTATTGTGATATTTATCATGTATAATGTTGTTGTTTGGGTTCACGGACCCTAATTGAGGAGGATAGTGTGTATTCATCCTCGAGGTTCTGACCCTGTGCGTTGACTAATATTTTCCAGGTAGAAGTGCTAGAGTTACTGCATAGGAGTATTTGGAGATTTATCTTGGAGGTGTAGCTAGAGTATTTATTTTATGCTTAGTAGTTTAGTTTCCTTTCCTTCGTATTTGATTATGAGACTCTTATTATGGATTTGGCAGGCCATTCGGTTCCACAATTGTTATGGTTTTATTCAGAATATTTCATTATGGATTTAGTTTATCGGAGTTTTTATTTAATTTGAGATTTGGATAATATTAGAGTTTAGCATGGTGATGGATTTTATATCGCATTGATGATTACTTATTGGGATCGATTTAAATTAATATCTCGTGGAATGAGTTTATTATGTCTCATATTTTGGAACACCCCGTGACTTTGGAACTGAGAAATTAAATTTTTAGGAGAAATAAAATTTATTTAAATTGGAGGATTTTAAATTTGGAAATTGAAGTCCAAAAATTGAGGACGTTTTAAAGTATTTCGGATGATGATTTTGAGTGTGCCATTAATTCCGGATCGGTCGAGATAGTCAAAATGACTTTCCTTGGGATTTATTTCGGTTTCGAAATATTTTTAAGTTAGTTTGACTCGAATTGGAGTAAACGAGTCATTTAAAGTGTGTATTAACATTTAAAACTGGGTTTCTTGTTTTAAGGTTTAAGAGGCTTACGGATCAAGCCAATCTCAATTGAGAGAAAGAGAGAAATAGAATGAAAGAGGAAAAGAAGAAGAAAAGAGGAGAGAGAAGAGAAAAGCTCGGAGACTTCTGTCCCAAACGCGATCCCAGGGACGATTCAACCTCTACAAATCTGAGGCAAGTGTTTAATCTTGCTAAATAATTCATTGTGTATTTTATTTCATAATTTGTGGGCAAAAGAATAGGAATTTGTATATATGTAACAAAACCTAGTTTTTATAGGTTAAATCTCATAAATTGATGTTTTAAATTGATTTGAGGTGGTATAATGAATGGGGTTGATTTCTATATGAGTTTTGATGTTGGAAACCTAATTGGGTAGAAGGTTAAAGGGTTGGAAGTGGATAAATTGGGTATTTGGAGAGTTAGGGTTAATTTTACATGGGAAAACAGTCGAGCCATCTGGTATGGTCGGTCGACCGCGCCCAGGTGACCAGTCGACCGCGCCTCAAAGGAAAAGCCTACTGCATTTCCTTCGTAGGCAAAATTTTGACCCGCGGTCTACCGGTCCTCTGTTTTAGCCCAAGAATTTGATTTTCATAATTCCCCTTTTATCTTGAGTTTAAAACCTAATGACCTTCTTAGCGAGTGGTTTATAGAAGGTTATGTTATAATATGAAAGAATTCCTTATAGGGTAGGATGGCTAGATTCATAGCGAACCGTTTTGGAATATTCTTGGAAGTTTCTCACATGCTATGATCGAGGGAGCTTATCGAAGTAGTTTGGGAATAGATAGATGTATTGAAATTGTTGTATCGAGGTAGCGGGAAAACCTCATTGGGGAGGGGAGTTCAATTTGGAGGTCAGAAGTGAGCCTAGATATAAGGTAATGTTTAGGTCTCTTTGAGAGAGTTGTGAGAGTGTAGCGAGAATTATAGGCCGATATTGGTGTTGAATCCTTGTAGTGATAGGATTCTAGTTCAGTTACGTTAGGGACCAATGAGAGAAAGAGGTCGCTTATCCTTAGAGATGATAGACTTAAGGAATAAACCATAAATGTAATAATGTTATGGGTTCATTATGAGACATTGAACCGTAACCTAAAGTGAGGGTAATTTAACTTGTTACCGATAAATAGTTGTGAGTATACGTATCGTCAAACTAGTTTATACCTATCGGCGAGTGATTGACTATGGGTATCCCAATATGTGAGGGGATCATAAAATGAATCTAGTTTTGGGACTTGAGATCTACGAATTATTGGTTGTGAGAGTAATAATGGGGATTCCAATGTATGATGGGATCAGGAAATGAATTTGGGATAAAGTTTGAGGTTGGTAGACTATTAGTTATGTGTATACTTATAGTCGGAAATTATGATTAGACATATCGATGAGTAGTCGGATATATATGGAATATATAGTGATTTTTATAAATGTTAAACTTGGAGATTGTAACCTCATTGTTATATATATTGGGAGATATTCCTATCATAAAGAAAAATGGATGAATATGTGTCCAGTGAGGCACTGTATCAGGGAGAATGCTTTGAGTAAGTATGCGTCGTAACAAGGGTGAGTATTACGAGAGTGTACATATATCGCCAGCTTATGTTACTTGATGAATAATGATTGGAAGTTAGGATATATATATATATAGAGAGAGATTTATATATACTTAAACGGTTATATGAATATGGAGCAAATGTATATTTCTTGTGTGATGATTAATATATATGATGCGATTGCTTCTATATATATTGTGTGTGTGAATAACATATATACTTATGGTGTGAAGCATACCTGGCACATGCTATCATGGGAATTTGCGCTATGTTGGGTGAGCCCCTGGCTTGAGGAGCAGGGTTGGATATTCCCAAGGTTATAGTCGTCCATTATTATTTATGTGATTTTATTTTGGGGTTAAGAAGCCTTGGGTATGGGATGTTCTCACTTGACCGGTTAGGAACTATGACCGCTTCCCATGCATTGTGATTTGGTTTTGACCATGAAGTGGCTGACATTTAGTCCCACCGGTGGTCCCCAGGATGGTATGTGAGTGATTCCCTAGAAGATAATAGCATGGTGCAGTATTTTGGCATTCTATAGCCGTATATGTTGTGTGTATGGCATAGTATACATTATACGTGTTTGTATACATGGTTATAGGAATGAATGATTGCTTGTATATATATATACTAGCGAATACCCGTGCCTGAAGGCACGGCAAAAATTTTCAACAAAATACATAATTGCGTAACGACAAAAATTTCGAAAGTAGGTAATCACAAAACAGAAAAAATATCGTTTCTGTTAAAACGCCAACAAAATTGTAAACAAAATAAATCTAAATTTTAAAAAAGGAATTGGATATATTAAATATTAAGAAAAAATACAATTACTGTTAAAGCATCCATATAATAAATGAGCATGGTTTTTGAAAATTTTGCCAAAATATCTTCACTTTTTTTATGCATGACATTTTTCTCTTTCATGCACATAAATGAAATGTCATGCTAAAAGTTATTTTCTTTTTTTTGTGTTATATATATACTATTATAAATACTATTATACTATTATAAATACATGTATTTTTTTAAATACATGTAAATTTATAGTTTTTTATTAAATATTTTTCCCATTTTTTAAAACTATTTTTTAAATATCTTTTAAATATTTTTTTCTTTTTTTCTTTTTTTAATTTATATTTTTTATTTTTTCTCAAATTTTTTAAAATTTTTCTCAATTTTTTTTTCTCAATTTTTTTTATAAATACTATTATACTATTATAAATACATGTAAATTTATATTTTTTTATTAAATATTTTTCCCATTTTTTAAAACTATTTTTTAAATAGTTTTTAAATATTTTTTTCTTTTTTTAATTTATATTTTTTATTTTTTCTCAATTTTTTTTATTTTTTCTCAAAATTTTTTTTCTCAAATTTTTTTTTATCACAGGGGCAAATTTATCGCCGTGCCCTCGGGCACGGGTATTTTTTATCACGGGGGCATCCAATTACAATTCATGCAATGAAAGAAATCTAGATTTTACAAATTCAAATAAAAAAACATATGCATTCAACCATATTTACAGAAGAAAGAAAGAAATGGAAATAAACTCCGATAAATGTACTCTTCCATAATTACATTTTAGTAAGTTGTTGAACTGAATACACTCCAAGTGTTTCTTTGTGCACTACAATTCGATGCCATTAAGCTAGTTTTGGCACGTCTTTAGGTCCTATAATTCTTTGGTCATAAATTCCCCCAGTCCCAAATATAAAAATGGTTACAGTTCGACCATTTCTTGAGATCTTTTGCACAGGTGCTTGCCCAACTTTGCCAAATATCATTGCCTTATGCACACACCGAAAACCCCAACCCCCTTGTGGGATCGACAGTTTGTAGCTATAACTGAGGCTTTTGAGGAAGAAATCCATCATCAATTTCTTCACCTCCATTGGTCTTGATATCATCAGCATCATCACCAAAAGAGGCAGTTGAGTACATAATTCTATCGATCACCAAAAGAGGCAACATCGATTTCCCTTATTTTCATCTTTACATGACCTACCATAAATAAAAGTATTCATAAGATTAGCGCAATTTAAATTTGTATCATGCACTATATGACCAACATGGCATACCTGTATCTAATTTTGTGGTTCTAATTTGATTCTAATTAAACAATACACAACATTCAACGAAAAAGTGAAAGATCCATTAAATTGGTATGAAGTGTAGAAAGATCTGTGCATACTAAATAAACAACAATTAACTGTGTTAAAAAATGAAGAACATATTCACAGATTCAAATGTTGTGCATATGTTCATATGTTCAAGTAGTTAACCATAATTTAGTGAGAGGTCACAACATTATGCACAGATTCAAATTAGAATCAAGTATGCACAGTTGAAGCTTGAAATTCTAAAAACAACTTAATCGAGAACGTTAACCGAGGCTAATTCTAAAAACATCTCATATAAGAAGCATGTGTTGTACCCTGTCAAATGTACTTCCACGAACAACCTCATCAAAGAGAATACCTTGATAATACTCGAGAGAGATGAGGGGCGCTGCTGGCTTGCAGTTGTGAATCGCTGCTGCTGCGAATGTTTGCCGAGGGAGAGACAGTTACCTGGTTAACAGTTTAAGTTTAATGAGGGGCGTTGTTGCTGTTGCGAATCGCTGCTGCTACTGGACTTTTTCTTTCCTTTGCCTCTCTCATTTATGGTTGCTCTTCTCCAATAGTTTTCTTCTTTCAGAGGCTTTTCGCTCTGATTTGCCTCCTGACTTTCTGGTTGTTCTTCTAAAGATTTTTGCTTTGTTTTGCCTCCTGCCATTCGGGAAGTTCTTCTTGAACAGCTAGATCGTAAAAAAACTAAAACAAAACTCTGTATAAAAGTAATTTGATGTCGGCAATGGGTTTTAAGTGGCAAAGCTAGTGTTATGTTTTGACAAACCATTGAAGAAACTAAAAATATAAGCCACAGTTACATATTTCTGCATTACATATGATAACAAATACATAATAAAGTATAATCAAATTGTTGTTCTCTAGTCCGTCATGAAAAAACTTGTCTTAGCTATACCAGACAACCGGTATAATCAAAATTAAACTATAAAAACCAAACATAATAAAGTACTTCGGCATTGAAAGAGAATTGTTTTACCACATCCTTATAGTAACCTCATATTTTGTGGGGAGAGGATTGTAGGGCATCTCTTCTCCCACGGTCCTTACTTTTAAATTGATGGGGTGTATGAGCAGCTATTTTTCAGCATGCAAGTATCCAATTAAAAAAGAGGCATTAGAAGCATGCTTACAATTAATCCCTTGTAGTCTTGAGCAGGAGACACCAATGTGTCCTTTGGCAATGCAAAAACCTAGTCCCATGAGAGTCCATGAAAAAATGAGTGGCACCTGAATGCATAACCGCCAGGGAAATCGATTCATCACGCGAGATCGAAATCATTCGATGGAATGATAACACTGGATCAACAGATAAAGACTTTTATCAGATGTTTTTTTTTTCATTTTTAGTTGATTTGAAAGTCAATACTGTTGAGGCTAAAGTGTGGACACACAATGGTGATCTGGGCAGAACCTGATACAAAGGCAAAAAAGGATGAAAAAGATATTCATCAAGTTAAAAATTGAGCCTCTGGACTAAAATTGAAGTCATGTACATTCTCAAAATCAAAATCAAAAGAAGCATTCAAGAAAAAATGCAACACTATATTCTTGTCACATATTTACACTATGATCATATAAATCATTTAGAATAGCAACCAAACATATACTAACCAACCTATATGGTCAAGAAATAAATTTCCAGTGATATGATACACATTTATCTCAGGTTAAGTATCAATACCAACTAAAATAAAAATAAAAAAATAATAATAATTGAAATGTACGACTACAGGAAATGGGGAGGTGGCATATTGTTCAGGGCAAAAAAAGGTAGGGACCTCTTTCACAGTGTTCTCGAAGAGCTTGGTCAATTTGGTATAGTAACCCGAGTAAGAATTTCGATTGAACCGGCAAAAATGATGATAAAAATTAATCAGATCTGCAAAACTACAAAAATTAATCAGTAACTTTTGAACAGTCGCATACCTAGTTTTGAACACTTCCTACGAACAGTTGCATAATTGGATAACCAAGTAGTCCCAAGGTTTAGATATAGATAAAATATTATGAACAAAAAGAGATTTCAGGTCCAAAGTTCCCCATGCTAATAATTTAAGAGAAGGTACACGGTAATTCGCTACAATGACTTCTTAAGTAATAGTGCATTCATCACTGAGTAGTTAACTCTAAACTGTGCTTTCATCAGTTTTTAAGAAATAATGCAACACTATATTCTTGCACATATTTACACTATGATCATATAAATCATTTAGAATAGAAACCAAACATATACTAACCAACCTATATGGTCAAGAAATAAATTTACAGTGATATGATACACATTTATCTCAGGTTAAGTATCAATACCAACTAAAATAAAAATAATAATAATAATAATTGAAATGTACGACTACAGGAAATGGGGAGGTGGCATATTGTTCAGGGCAAAAAAAGGTAGGGACCTCTTTCACAGTGTTCTCGAAGAGCTTGGTCAATTTGGTATAGTAACCCGAGTAAGAATTTCGATTGAACCGGCAAAAATGATGATAAAAATTAATCAGATCTGCAAAACTACAAAAATTAATCAGTAACTTTTGAATAGTTGCATACCTAGTTTTGAACACTTCCTACGAACAGTTGCATACCTAGTTTACTACCAAAAAAACATGTAAAAATATATGTAAAAATCATAATAGATCACTATAGCTGGATCAATCTAAATAATTAGATGAATAGAAAGCCAAAACTATGTGTAAACATATCACTTGAGTTGTCATTACTTTTATATTAAAGTAAAATGTTGAAATTATTGCCACGTTAAAATATTCTACAATCAGAGCATTACATGTATGCTTCAACCTTCATTAGACAGTAGTTCCCAAAAACATGCTACATTAATAGAAATAGGAGTTGTAAGCTAATAAACATTCTAAAGCTATAGTTTATGTCAACTGCTTACAGGGCCACGTATATAACTTTCCACCAAAACTAATTAAAGAAGGGAATGCACATATATAACATATCCCAATGCCACTATCAAAAAACATAATATGTGCTAACAGCAGTTGATGCTAAACTACAAATCCGAGAGTTGATGCATTCAATTTTTATGCATTATCTGTAAATTTTTATTTTCTTATTTATATAAAAATTTCTAATAATGTTGAATGTTGTAAAAAATGAATGAGAACAACAGTGAAAAGAAAAAAAACGAATAAAAACAAAAACAAAAACAAAATATAATATTGTAGTGTTAGTAAGTACATATACTATAATAAAGACAAAAACAAAAACAAAATATGCCATTTAAAATTACAAACGTTTGATGCCTTGAACAAAAAAACCGAATCTGTCAAACCACCAGAACTAATTGAAAACCCAAATTAGAATAAACCAACCAAGACACAAAACTCTGATCTGATATGAATAGAACCCCAGATTGAAGACATAAAATTAAATACTCACCCAGATCGAGATTCAATCCCAATCACCATCTTCAAAATCCATCTACAACTACAAAATAGAAAAATATTTAGGATAAAAAAGATAAAAATAAAATTTTAATTATGCAATCGCACAAAAATATATAATTTTTTTAAAACCTAAAAACCCAAATCTTGATTGTTTGAACGGAGGTAATAGGTTTTTAAAACCCTAAAAACCCAAATCTTGATTGCATCCGTAAAAAAGATGATTTAGACCAAAAAAAATGTTTAAACGGAGGCAATAGATGCAATCGCACCAAAATATATAATTTTTTTAAAACCTAAAAACCCAAATCTTGATTGGAACCGTAAAAAAGATGATTTAGACCAAAAAAAATGTTTGAACGGAGGCAAAGTTTTTTTAAACCCTAAAAACCCAAATCTTGATTGCATCCGTAAAAAAGATGATTTAGACCAAAAAAAATGTTTGAACGCAGGGAATAGTAAGATTAGGAGACAGAGAGAGAAAAAAAGACATACCTGGGTGGGTTTGGAAGGAGGGATAGTGAGAGAAGAGGGCAAATAGTTAAGAGAGAGAAATGAGTGGCTAATGATGTATAAAGTGAGAGTTTAGTGAACGGGGAGATAGTGAGGGATAGACTGTGTGTGTCAGGTAATGTGTTTTAACTCAAGTGAAATGGTTTCTTTCTATTTGGGAGGGATCCGTGTTTTGTTTGGGCGGGATTACAAATTTAGGTGGAGAATCGCAGCCTTAGATTTGGTAAAGAGAGACGTGGTGAAATCTCCACCCTTATTGTGCTCCTACATTTTTCCAAATTCAAAAACAATGCCATCTTATTATATGGATATATATATATATATATTTATATATCCTATAGGGGAAAATGATATGGAGTTTATATGGGGTACATCTTGGGTGATTTTCGTGTACTAGTTGTTGGGGTCGAAGGATCGTACTTAGAGACAATTACCGTTTTGTCGACCCAAGGATTTAGTAGAGATTCAATTTATGTTTTTAGATAGTACTATATAATTAAGTAGTTGCAGTAGTAGGATTTGTGTGGATGACATAGTGGATCCCTACGATCAACATTGTCAAGGAGTAGTGTATCGGGAGGGTTCCTTGTTTGGATTTCGCTTTGCGAGACGCCCACGCACGAAACATAGTGCAATATTGAGAATAGAGAGAAGTCTTCTCCTTAATACTTATATGTATGTTAATATGAGTAGTAAATTCTTACATTGAAACCTAATGTTATTGTGTGACATATTCAGACTTATAACTGGTTTAAGTTAATAATTGGAACTACTAGAGACTAGTAAGGCTTGTATGTGAATATATATTTAAGTGGGATTAAAATGGAAAGGATTCTAGGTTCTTGTTAAGTGATAGGTCATGTGTGTATAGGCCATGTGTAGGGTAAGGTAGGTTATCCTTATGGGTGGGGTAACTTAATTAAGGTTCCAAGATGCGAATAGGTGCACGCTAGTAGATGAGAGGTGAGTTAGGGATTTCACGAGAGTACGACTCCACTTTAATTATGAAATAATGCATTGATATTTACTATGCACAGTTAACTCACTTGCTAAATATTTTTTCACCTCAGGCTCTGACCCGTTTATATTTCTCTTTTGCTATATATATGTATGTATATATTACTACAGGTGTCCTACCGCATGGATGCCGGATGCTTTCCTATCCAGAGTCTTGGGAGCCGTAACAGGTGCGGATTGTTGTGGGATTTAGATTGTAGTCGCTTCATATCTCTTTGTAAATCTAGATAGGACTCCTGTTGTATATCGGGTTTATACCCAAGAGTCATTTGTAGTTGTTTATATTTTTATTTTGGTTATTGTACTGTCTGTGACCCGACAGCTTATTCGGGTATATATATTTCCTTTTGTATACTCATTTTACTTTAATGTTAGCACTTTCATTTTATCTTGGTACTTGCGCATTCTACCTTTGTTGTAGTTACGTTGCTGGTTGTTTGTCTTTGGTATGTTTTATTTTAATTTTGGAATCCGCTTTTATAGTTTTGGGTAGTTAGCCTTATTTATTTTAGTAAAGTTTGTGGATGCTGAGAATGAGCCATCTGAGATACCTAATTTATTGTAGTATAGGGCTGGCCACCCGATATTATTTTAAGCGGGTTGTTACAGATGGTATCAGAGCATCGGGTTCTATAGTCTTTAGGATCTCTGCGGGTTTTCTGCGTTCTTCCATTAGCATTCTTGATATAGAGCCCTACAATTAGGGTTGTTATGTTCACTGCGTTTATCTTCTTCTGCGAAGTGTACTCACTTCATTGAGGTTCTGACAACAGTTTCTCTCATTTCAGACATCGCCTAGAATATATCGTCTAGGGAGGGACAAGATGAGAGATGCAATACCCATAACAGATTTTTGGCACGCTTTGATTGGAGGTATTTGTTTTCCCCGATTCAGGCGGAGATAAGGAGGATATTTCTAGCGGTGATTCAAGGTGATCAATCGGTGGTTGAGTAAGAAAGGGAAATTTACTCGAATGGAGAATCTTAGACTTAATAAGGTAAGTTCTGAGGAGAGGCATATAGTGAATCCTTGGGAGGTTTAGATTGAGAAACCCATCAACCTTTGTTAGGAAGCCTGGTGATGCTCACTTTTACCGGTAGAAGGTAGGTGGGATTGTCCTATTGTTAAGAGTATCGTCTTTATTTAAGAAGGGAGTAAGAAATTTGGAGACTCAGGTTCGTTGAGTAGGACCGAAGGAGTTATCAGGGGTCGCAACCGCGTTTTGTCTTTCAAAATGGTTAGAATGGATTTTCTAGAAGATGTTTCTCTTGAGGAGAATTAGGCTTTAGGAAGAAAGATTGTCCTCGAAGATGTAGAGGACTTTGAATAAGGATTCATGGATGAAGTAAAACAATTAGGTTATGGAAGTATAAGTTAGAATACCTTTCTTTAGGTTTAAGGCCACGCTTTATGCGATTTTGGGAGCGTCGCATGTAAGGTTTATGAGTGGTTAGTAGCTATAACCATAGTGTGTACGGAATTTTCCTTCGAGGAAGGAGTGAATAAGTATGGCCTTTGTATGGCATCTTTTGAGATAATAGACCGTCTCGTAAGGAGATAGTAGAGAGTTGTGTTATTGAATTTCGAAAGTACGGAATGTCAAGGTTTGTTGAGTAGTGGTTATAAGGTTATTGTCTTATGTAGGGGTGGACAAAAAAAGATCGACCCGAATGGACCAATTGGACCGAACCGGACCGAACCGAAAATTAAGGCTATTTTGAAACCGGTCCAAAAATCGGTTCACAAAAACTAAAAATCGATTAAACCGGTCCGGTCCGCGGTCCACTATATTAAAAGACCGATTTGGACCAGACCGGACCGATTCCCATATATATATAATAAAAATAATGTTATTGTGTTTCTTATGTATAGTTTTTGAATTAATGTATATAACTTATGAATTTAATTTGGAACATTTTATATATGTATAGACATTTTTTTATTTGGGTTAAAAAAACCCATGTAAATATCACTTAGAGTTTCGAGTATTATTTTTTTGTATATATATTTGTGAGAAAAATAGATAAAAACATTCATAAAATGTACATATATATAAAATAGGGTCAGAACCGAATTTTACCCCAGGACCGGATCGAAAAAATCCTATACTGAATTAGTAGGTTAACCGAATTAATCGATCCGGTCTCGGTCCAAAAAAATTGAGGACCGACTATTCGGTTCGGTCCAAAAAATAGGCAAAACTCGGACCGGACCGAACCGTGCCCACCCCTAGTCTTATGGATAGGTTAGGGCATGTAATTGTAATGTTCCAATGAGGGAAGGACTCACTTATCTTGCGGCAATACTTTAATGTGATGTAAAGGATTTGGATAACTGAAAGGTTTAGAGTTTATCAACTTCATTGTTGAGCGGAGAACTTGGCTCATGGTTATGCTAGTTATGAGAACTAGGGATTGGTTAGAGTATTGTATTGTTAGGGCCTTATGTATTGAACATACGGTATTTGATTGGCATGTCGAGAGATATGGAATTATTTTATAGTATGTTGTTATATAGGCCTTCGGGAAATATTTATGATTCTAAAATATTTTATAAAACCTTAACCCTAGTTCAACTGATCTCAATCCCCGACATAGCTACACAGTAGTGTATTGGGAGGGTTCCTTGTTTGGATTTCGCATGCGAGACCTCCCCCACATGAAGGTAGCTTATGTCAGGAATTGAGAAGAGTTCAACCCTTGGAAATTTCATATTTTTATATTCTTAGTTCGCTATTATATCTAAATTATTGAGAGTTATATTATGATTTGAGGCTAGTGGAGCCGGGTTATGTTTTTACGAGTGGAACTCGGGTACGGGGTGTATGGGCGCCCTGGGTAGCGAGTCTGTTTTTAAAATTTATATCGTTCGATGTGAGAACTGGTAGAGATGGGTATAGTGATCTTGAGGGTAGATGTAAGGACTAGATGATATTGAAGTCCTAGGCATAACTTAAATTTTGCGGATGAAATTTCTGTAAGGAGGGAAGTATGTAACACCCCGTGACTTTAGGACTGAGAAATTAAATTTTTGGGAGAAATAAATTTATTTAAATTGGAGGATTGTAAATTTGGAAATTGAAGTCCAAAAATTGAGGACGTTTTAAAGTATTCCGGATGATGATTTTGAGTGCGCCATTGATTCCGGATGGGTCGAGATAGTCAAAATAACTGTCCTTGGGATTTATTTCGGTTTCGAAATATTTTTAAGTTAGTTTGACTCGAATTGGAATAAACGAGTCATTTAAAGTGTGTATTAACATTTAAAACTGGGTTTCTTATTTTAAGTTTTAAAAGGCTTACGGATCAAGCCAATCTCAATTGAGAGAAATAGAGGAAGAGAAAGAAAGAGGAAAAGAAGAAGAAATGAGGAGAGAGAGGAGAAAAGCTTGGAGACTTCCGGCCCAAACGCGATCCCGGGGACGATTCAACCTATACAAATCTGAGGCAAGTGTTTAATCTTGCTAAATAATTCATTGTGTATTTTATTTCATAATTTGTGGGCAAAAGAATAGGAATTTGGATATATGTATCAAAACCTAGTTTTTATAGGTTAAATCTCATAAATTGATGTTTTAAATTGATTTGAGGTTGTATAATGAATGGGGTTGATTTCTATATGAGTTTTGATGTTGGAAACCAAATTGGGTACAAGGTTAAAGGGTTGTAAGTGGATAAATTGGGTATTTGGAGAGTTAGGGTTCATTTTACATGGGAAATAGTCGAGCCATCTGGTATGGCCGGTTGATCGCGCCCAGGGGACCGGTCGACCATGCCTCAAAGGAAAAGCCTACTGCATTTCTTCGTAGGAAAAATTTTGACCCGCGATCGAACGGGGGTCTAGGACCGGTCCTCTGTTTTAGCCCAAGAATTTGATTTTCACAATTCCCCTCTTCTCTTGAGTTTAAAACTTAAGGACCTTCTTAGTGAGTGGTTTACAGAGGGTTATGTTATAATATAAAGGAATTACTTATAGGGTAGGATGGCTAGATTCATAGCGAACCATTTTGGAGTATTCTTGGAAGTTTCTCACATGCTATGATCGAGGGAGAATATCGAAGTAGTTTGGGAATAGATAGGTGAATTGAAATTGTTGTATCGAGGTAATGGGAAAACCTCATTGGGGAGGGGAGTTCAATTTGGAGCTCAGAAATGAGATATGATGTAATGTTTAGGTCTCTTTGAGAGAGTTATGAGAGTGTAGCTGGAATTGTTGGCCGATATTGGTGTTTAATCCTTGTAGTGATAGAATTTTAATTCACTTACGTTAGGAACCAATGAGAGAAAGAGGTCGCGTATCCTTAGAGATGATAGACTTAAGGAATAAACTGTAAATGTAATAAAGTTAGGGGTTCATTATGAGACATTGAACCGTAACCTAAAGTGAGGGTAATTTAACTTGTTGCCGATAAATAGTTGTGAGTATACGTATCATTGGACTAGTCTATACCTATCGGCGAGTGATTGACTATGGGTATCCCAATATGTGAGGGGGTCATACAATGAATCTAGTTTTGGGACTTGAGATCTACCAATTATTAGTTGTGAGAGTAACAATGGGGATTCCAATGTATGATGGGATTAGGAAATAAATTTTGGATAAAGTTTTGTGGCTGGTAGACTATTAGTTATGTGTATACTTATAGTCGGAAATTATGATTAGACATATCGATGAGTAGTCGGATATAGATGGAATATATAGTGATTTTTATAAATGTTAAACTTGGATATTGTAACCTCATTGTTATATATATATTGGGAGACTATTCTTATCATAAAGGAAAATGGATGAATATGTGTCCAGTGAGGCACTGTATCAGGGAGAATGCTTTGAGTAAGTATGCATCGTAACAAGGGTGAGTATTACGAGAGTGTACATATATCGCCAGCTTATGTTACTTGATGAATAATGATTAGAAATTAGAATACGTATATATAGAGAGAGATTTATATATACTTAAACGGTTATATGAATATGGAGCAAATGTATATTTCTTGTGTGATGATTTATACATATGATGCGATTGCTTGTATATATATTGTGTGTGTGAATAACATATATACTTATGGTGTGAAGAATACCTGGCACATGCTATCATGGGAAGTTGCACGATGTTGGGTGAGCCCTGGCTTGAGGAGCAGGGTTGGATATTCCCAGGTCATAGTTGTCCATTATTATTTATATGATTTTATTTTGGGGGTGAGAAGTCTTGGGTATGGGACGTTCTCACTTGACCGGTTAGGAACTATGACCGCTTCCCATGCGTTGTGATTTGGTTTTGACCACGAAGTGGCTGACATTTTGTCCCACCGGTGGTCCCCAGGATGGTATGTGAGTGATGCCCTAGAAGATGATATCATGGTGCAGTATTTTGGCATTCTATAGCCGTATATATTGTGTGTATAGCATAGTATACATTATGCGTGTTATGTATACGTGGTTATAGGAATGAATGATTTCTTGTATATATTTAGAGTATATATATATATATATATATATATATATAGGGGAAAAGGATATGGAGTTTAAATGGGGTACATATTGGGTGATTTTTGTGTACTAGTTATTGGGGTCGAAGGATCGTACTTAGAGACAATTGCCGTTTTGTCGACCCAAGGATTTAGTAGAGATTCAATTTATTTTTTTAGATAGTACTCTATAATCAAGTAGTTGCAGTAGTAGGATTTGTGTGGATGACATAATGGATCCCTACGATCAACATTGTCAAGGAGTAGTGTATCGGGAGGGTTCCTTGTTTGGATTTCGCTTTGCGAGACGCCCACGCACGAAACGTAGTACAATGTTGAGAATAGAGAGAAGTTTTGTCCTTAATACTTTTATGTATGTTAATATGAGTAATAAATTCTTACATTGAAACCTAATTTTATTGTGTGACATATTCAGACTTATAACTGGTTTAAGTTAATAATTGGAACTACTAGAGCCTAGTAAGGCATGTATGTGAATATATATTTAAGTGGGATTAAAATGGAAAGGATTCGAGGTTCTTGTTAAGTGATAGGTCATGTGGGTATAGGCCATGCGTAGGGTAAGGTAGGTTGTCGTTATAGGTGGGATAACTTAATTAAGGTTCCAAGATGCGAATAGGTGCGCGCTAGTAGATGAGAGGTGAGTTAGGGGTTTCACGAGAGTACGACTCCACTTTAATTATGAAATAATGCATTGATATTTACTATGTACGGTTAACACACTTGCTAAATATTTTTTCACCTCGGGCTCTGACCCGTTTATATTTCTCTTTTGCTATATATATGTATGTATATATTACTACAGGTGTCCTATCGTATGAATGTCGGATGCTTTCCTATCTAGAGTCTTGGGAGCCGTAATAGGTGCGAACTGTTGCGGGATTTAGATTGTAGTCGCTTCATATCTCTTTGTAAATCTAGATAGGACTCCTGTTGTATATCGGGTTTATACCCAAGAGTCATTTGTAGTTGTTTATATTTTTATTTTGGTTATTGTACTGTCTGTGACCCGATAGCTTATTCGGGTATATATATTTCCTTTTGTATACTCATTTTAGTTTAATGTTAGCACTTTCATTTTACCTTGATACTTGCGCATTCTACCTTTGTTGTAGTTACGTTGTTGGTTGTTTGTCTGTGGTATGTTTCATTTTAATTTTGGCATCCACTTTTATAGTTTTGGGTAGTTAGCCTTATTTATTTTAGTATAGTTTGTGGATGCTGAGAATGAGCCATCTGAGATACCTGATTTATTGTAGTATAGGGCTGGCCGCCCGTTATTATTTAAGCGGGTTGTTATAGATGGTATCACAGCATCAGGTTCTATAGTCTTTAGGATCTGTGCGGGTTTTCTGCGTTCTTCCATTAACGTTCTTGATATAGAGCCCTACTGTTAGGGTTGTTGTGTTCACTGCGTTTATCTTCTTCTGCGAAGTGTACTCACTTGATTGACGTTCTAACAACATTTGAGGTGAACATAGTCCTAAGCCTTTGGGCTACACATATACCTACGCACCTAAATGACCGGTCACACCCAAAAGTGGGGATCAATCCCTAAGTTCTATGTTATCGAGTGACAAGTTAAAAATCCCATAGATTCATCAGGATATGAATTCCCTCATGCGCAAACCTCCCCCGATAGCAAGTAAGCTAGGTATGCCATACACATAAACCATCAATCAACCAAATAGGCACTATCATCTACCTATTTAGTATTAGGTACTTACATTACCTATATCACATTAGGAATTTATTATATCCCAAGTACCCATCGTATATCTCGAATACTACCCGTACTTGTAATCACGATTATCATCGTGCATATATTATGTAATTATTTCTCCCATAATATTTTATTTAACCCAAGTACCCGTATATATGTCCTTGTTGTTACCCGTACTTGTCATAATGATTATTCTCCTCAAAATCGTATAATAATTATGTAGATATCTCTCAAATAATTATAATTATAATTTTCCAACATTAATCCCAAGTTTCTCACATTTTTCCCTTCCATTAGTGAGTTGAGTGTTAGGTTAGTCGTCTTCCTTAGTTATCGTTACACTTTTCATCCTAGTCCCTGAGTTCGATATCCAACTTGCTCGGATTATCACTTAAGAGATCGTCTTACACTTAAGCCGTAATTCACACGCATTAGAGACGCATTTTGATCCCCGTCAAGTTTTTGGAGCTATTTTCGGGGACTAGGTAAATGTAAGAATAATTTTTCTAGGATTGTTCATAGCATAACTTTAGGCTAGTTTGGCCTATCCCATTAAAAATCATCATGCACTGTCAAGATGAACCGAACTCAAGCCTCTCCAAGTTTGAAGACTTCCCGACATCCCATAAAGGTATAAATCTATTTTGGAGTTTAAATTAATTTACCGAATTGAAGTTTGGGATGTTTAATTTTTAACAAAAATGAACAGGAACTTTTTATTTCGAAAAGAAAAAATATTTTGTTTTTAACTCTCATTCAAATGAGATTGACATCTCGTTTAAACAAGATTTAATTTCGTTGGTAGCGTTCTTATATGTTTTCAAATGAGGTTTAAGTGAGGTATTACTGTTTTAAGTTTTTCCATCTCATTAGATACGAACCTTAAGTCATTCGAACGACATAGTCATGTCGTAAAAATGAATTAAGGATCTTGTTCAAACAGCTGTGCCTCCTAGAATTTTATGAATGTCCTATAAATACCTTTATCGTGTTCAGTTTGTTTAAAACTTTACCCAAATCCATTTCTGCATAACTTTTGTGAAAGTTCTTCACTTTTTGTGTTGAAAAAACACTATTTAATTCACCAATAAACATCATTGAATATTATTCTTGTGAATTCGTTTAAATTCTAAAAAGTTTTGTATACTCTCATACACCTTGTGGAGAGGTACACCATGGATGACTTGTGATACCTGAGGGTATTTACTGCTGAAAACGAAGGCTGAGGTTGATGGAGGATTGCGGTCCATTATGGTTCCTGCGAGAATCATTACTGAAGGAACACTGCGATCTTTACGAGTTCTTACGGGAATTCATTGTTGTATTTCTCCATTGTATTTGAAAGTTGCGATTTACAAATTATAGTAAAATAAAAGGTTTTTTCCCTGAGGAGATTTCTTTTCCTGAAACTTGGACTTAGTTGAATGTTTGATTTATTTTATCTGTTTTATCACATAGATACATATTTAGGATAAAAAGATAATTTTTTTTTAAAAATTGGTTTTTGTATGCATGGAAATAAAAATTGATAAAACTTGCAAAAAGAGAATTTTTTTCTTTGTCGAATCATCATGGGATTATTTCATCCCAACATTAGATATACTAGGTTAAGTCGATTTAATCCCATAATTTGATTCCAATCCTTAAAATAAAAAAAATAAAAAAAAATCAATCTGAAAAATCCCAAAAATATTCTCTCCATGCTTAAATGCAAAACATCCATCCTAACCCCATCATTCCTAGAGTGCAAGAGAATCCCACAGTCAAGCTTAACTCCGATAGACCACGTACCCCAAACGCTCCAAATTTTTGGGTTCCACCTCCCACACCGCCCAACTCCATCACGAGTTACACTACAAGTCACACATCTAGGGCGTCGAGTGAGGATATTGAGTCATTAAGAGAGAGTGTGATATTAGCCAATGCTAGTTATGGTACGAGTGAGGTGTAAGGACATATTTTACGTAGTCCATTTACATTAGAGTATGTCGTATATCGCTACAATCATTGAAGAAAAGTTCAAGTTCAATCAGTCATCAAAACAGATCCGAATATCAACATTCTTCAACAGACAAATCTCTACGAGATAGATTTTGGTAAGGTTGTGTTCAAGTCCCTTAATGTTTCATTTAAAGTGTTGGGATAATTTTTCTAAAATGTTTTTAAACATATGAGGCTTCATTTTTCGTCAAAATAATTTTCTCTTTTGTCATTCAAACAACATCCCTAGGTCGTTCAAACGACAGGGAGTTCTTGCTCGACCGAGGACTTTAAGCGACACTATATGTCGTGTGAAGGCTCGTGGGAAGCACGTTTGAATAGGTTCATCTAACGACATCACACTGTTTCTTATTTTTCGCTATTGTTAGAAGGTCGCGTGAAGGAGAATTCAAGCGACATTTAACGTCATTCAAACAAAATTAAGATGTCATTTGATCAAGGCCGCCAACTTAAGGTTTTTATAAATAGATACCTCTTGGAGTCCTTATTTCTTAATAAGACTTGAGTTTTTTCCATACACAAAAACTGCAAACTGTAAAAGTTTCAACTTCTTCTTTTAGGGCTCAAACATTTGTTTTTTATTAAAAAAAATATCCCAATATCTTTAGTGAATCATTTTGAAAGCCAAGATACAATTTTGGTGAAGTTTCCCTTATAAAGAGGGTAAATCTATGATGACTTCGTAGCTCTTGAGGGAGGTGTTGGCTGACTACAAATGCGATCATTGGGAGTACTTACAGGTGTTCCTTACTAAAGATAGAACAACAGTACTTGTGGATTTGCTGTGGGAGTCCATTACTGGTTTAGGCGGCATGTGTGGGTGTCTGTAGATATTTATTGTAGATTTCGCTTATAATCTTGTAAGTTATGATTTGCAAATTATTAGAGAAATAAAAGGTTTTTGCCCTTCGAGAATTTTTTCCTAAAATTAGTTTCCTTTGCATGCTTCTTGATTTTATATTGCCAATCACTTAGATGCATGATTTAGGGTTTAACTAAAATTTAAATTAATTGAAACTGGTTGGATTGTCATACATTTATATTAATTTGAGAACATTTTGCTTCACTACTACACTCTTATATCCCAAGTAAACCGCCACTCGGGGATGTATTATACTCCCCTATAATGTAGGGCAGTTTTTTTTAGAAATGATATGATTTAGATTATCCCAACATTTCACGTGTTGGAGTCGAAAAAGCCCTACCTTCACATTTGAGAGTTCAAGGAGGCGTACGAAAGTGGTTTGTTCATCCTTGTAGCTCTCTATTTTCTTTTTAACAGTTTCCTACTTTTCTCTAATGAATAATAATACAAGGCTATTTCGTTTTCTTCTAAGGGGGTTTTGCTTTCACACAACTCTTATTTTTAAAATGATAAAACTTAAATTTTATAAGGTCATCGAATCGGTTCAGACTGTCCCTTATAAAGGAGAAAACTGGTTCGGAATTCCAATACTGAAGCCAAATTTTCAAGAAAAACTGAACCGTTTTCCTTTAGGACAAAATCGGTTCGCACCCTGACTTTTCCTTATTTTTTTCCTTTAATTCTCCCCATCTTCGTATCTTCGTAGCTTCACAATCGAAACTCAGATATAGGTGTCGTTTCTTCTTAAGCGCTTGTGAGCTCATGAACTTCAGTTTCTCTTTAGGACCCCTGTCTAGATTCTAACTGTGTAATTACAAATTTGCCCTTAACTTCAATTCATGATTTCCAATCTTCATTTTTGTTTATCTCTCATTTTCAAGTGTATAGAATATATGCACAACGTAAGAGAAATACATGAAACACGAGGTACTCACAGGAAATCATTAGTAGTAATGATACGAGATAAAATCATAGAATTAACATCGCACACGAAATGATAAATGTAGCCAAATTATGGGGGATAAATGTGATGAATTTTCGTCGAATCAAACCCCCCAAACTTAGAACTTTTCTCGTCCCCGAAAATGTAAAATAATCATGTAAGGTCAAACACTTATACAAAAACATCTTATTCGGGATAGAATACCTTTTTTTTGGGACTTTCCCGAGTAATCTTGTTCCCGTAATCCTTGACCGCCCATTCTTATCTACTACTAATGCCTTGATTAATACATGCAATGGGAAAATGCAACTCTTATTCGAGAACATGACTCTCGAAACAAGTATCTTCAACATCACCAAGCATGAGGGTGATGAGGGTGAATCACAAGAGACGAACCTTATGGAAGAGAAAAATAATGAACACATTGAGAGGAACCAAGTGAGAGATCCGTTATGGGTATGCTTTGTTACATAAATTGAGGTCGATAATTCTGAAGTTGAGCGAGAGGTAGAGGAGGCGTGTTTAATTACGTCCGTTGAGACCGAAAGCAAGAACATAAATGTGAACGGGATGGAGAGGTTAGATAAGAGTAAGAGATATTATTCAGAGATTGAGCAAGAGAGAGAGTTAGGAGATATGAGCCTAAAGGACTTTGAGAAAGAATTCGGGCCGGTGGATGAGAATCTCAATATAGAAGTCCAATCGTTATTGGACTCTTTTTGTCACTTAGAGGAGAATGAATGGAAAGATCGGATAGACGAATTCCTTCTTTGTGACCATCCACCCATTCCACTAGAGTTCCTGGATCGATCGAGGAGAGAACTAGTGTTTCATCCGATTTAAATACCGATCAAAGCAATCTCAAGTATAAGGGGAATCTTGGTGTAGCTTGTCCTTCCAATTTTCACCGAGCTATTCTCTCCGAGTCGGGACAAGTATGCTGCGATTCGATTAGGCACCATGATGATCTCATTCACATCATTTATCACGAGCATCGATATGTCCCCCATACATATAGGGATGATCCTCACTTATTCCGATTGTTGGTTTATAATGTGAGGAAGATGGAGAAGAAGAGGGCATTAGTGCCCGTTCAAGCGATCGGGTGACTTTTTTAGAGGAGATAGAGAGGTCGTCTCACCCCTGACGTGTATGGGGTGATTTATGTTGTATCATATCGAGTCCAGTAGGTTAGGATAGGTATATGTATGTGGGTTGCTAATTGAAAAAGGATAGGAGAATCATTGCACTACATGTGAGAGTGTAAGGCGATTCGAGCTAAAATTTCGGTAGAAAAATGTTGGCAATGGTTCGGGAGTTAAGTGGAAAGAATTCCAACGCTGAGTGTTTGAGAGGGAGAGAAGAAAAATTAGGTGGCCATACTGGATTTGCGAACCGATTCGCCCTGGCCTTCACAATAAGGTCAAATCGGTTCGGCATATCAGAATGAAAAAAATATAGAAGCGAAACATTTCAACTCATGTCCGCATTGGTTTGATTCTCTAGTAGCCATATTCATCCCCATCCTCTTTTTCCCTCCCTCTTCATTTCCCAATATCAATTTCCTCCATAGCCAAAATTCTCACCATTTCATCTCCCTGCACTATTTTCCCCCCTCCCCGCCAAATCCTACCCCCCACCTATAAATTCAACCTTCCCCTTCCATTTTCCCCAACCACTTGAAACCCTTGCTCACTCTAACTCTTGCACAATCATTCCAAAGTTCAAACTAATGGCCAACTGTTATCCCGCGATTGAAAAATACGAATCCACTCAAGTTGAGAATCACTACACCAAAAACAACAATTTGGCACACCTTAATATTAAAAAAGCTGGCACAATTAAATTGTGCCAAATTCTGGCATGGTTTAATGACTACCTGGCACACTTTAAAACCGTGCCAAAATTTGGCACTGTTTAAAAGTGTGGTAAGATTGAGCACACTTTAACTAAAATATAAGTATCCTAAAAAGTACAAGCGGGAGCCTTCCCTCCCATTGAAAATCCTAAAACCTCTATCCTCTCTCCCACTATGTTCTCTCTACCCTCACATCTCTCAAAATCGACCTCCCTATCTCTCACCAAACGAAAGGGTTTTTATCTCTGTCAGCCATCCCTACTTTCTCCTTCAACCACAACCGACATCCACCCGATGCCAAACTACACCGCCTCCTGTTTTCATCTTATGCTCCGCTGACCAGCCCAGGCGCCGATCTCCACCCATCGCAGCTACTTTGTATGTCTCTTCAATTAATATTATCCAAATATTATATTATGTTATTATTGTATTAATACCGAATCAACTGTTTTAAGAAAGAAAAAGAAGCGAGTATCCAGATTTGGCTTTAAGGTTATTCTTAATATTTCATATTTGGCTTGAATTCCAAATTAAGGGTTGTTCCTATTATTTTCTACATATTATCGCTCTTTATGTTTATTAAACCAAATCGATTAATTTAAGAAAGAAAAATTGAGGGTTATTGAAGATCTCTCAAGCATTATATGGTGTAGCGAAAATGGATAAAAAGCAAAGAGACAATTTCTCGTTCTTACGTTATTAAAAAGGAGTCTTAAAAAATATGCGTGGTTCAAATCTCTTCTTAATGTACAATTGGTTTTAAAATTTCTACTGCAATTTCCTTTTTTATTTTTTTATTTTATATTTGAAGATTATTTCCATAAGGTGTTCATCCTAGAGATGTGGGAATTTCAGTGTTAGGCCACTCGACCACGGGGTCCGACTTCATGGTATCGTTGATTCTTGCCACAGTGGAACTGTTCTTGTTTTGCCGCATATTTATGGCATAAAAGAGTATGTCACATTTCAATCTTGAATTTAGTCTTGATTTATCAGCATTCTTACATTTCCTTATAAATAGACTGTCAAAAAAGGGGAGAGGGGGAAGTCCTATAACTTGGATTTGTCCATTCTGTTTCATGATAATTCACATACAAGTAGTTAGTCTAATGTAGGCTTTTAAACCATTTTTTCCAACTTGACAAAAAATGCATTGAACTGATTACAATTCCATAGCATATATGCCAGAATACTTCATTACATACATCTCAATTTATATCCTTTATTTGAGTTTTAACAGGAAGAAATAGGTGGATAATCACCCTTCGTAGGGAGATGATAAGTGAATACATAGTGGACCAACAAAAACTTTAAGTGATTCCCATTAAAATAAAGAACAAAGGGTATTAGTAGAGGCACAATATTTGTGCTTTAAATCAAGTTTCCTTTGCTTCTTTGAGAGATTGGGAGAGGGATGGAAAAGATAATAGGGTTGAAGCACTTATTCATGATAATTTTTTTTTGTACAACATATCATCATTCATGGTGATTCTGGCGATAACCAGCGTTACAATGCCAGCTATTTGTCCTAGAGAAGATGAATGTTCCCTAGCTATTTATCTCACCAGAGCTCCACAAGCTGTAAGTGTGTAAAAATTATGTAAACTCCATCAATTCGTCGCATTTCTCTCATTTTCTATGTAATTCTGATTTAAAAGCAAAAGATGAACAAACCTTATTGTATTTATATGAAATTTTAGTCCATAATTGCATGTAACATAACATAATTCACAAAATATTCCTACCTTAATTTCTATTTTTTTCATACTATAGAGAAATGATGGAAACAATAGAGTGTGTATTAATCACAAAATGGTCAGACATGTCACATTTGGGAATGGTTGTACCATTTTCAGTTCCATATAGGGTTGTAATTATAATACATTTTTCATATTCTTAGCTTCAGGAGATGTATCTAGGTCAATTACTCTTCAATTCGGGTCCTTGAGCCGTGGTTACATGAATGGAATGCAGGTACTCTACACCCTTTGGCACACTTAATGCTTACACTCTTTGGCACACTTAGGCTTAAAAACAAGCCGTTTGAGGGTGAAAACCCAAACCAGCTCCCAAACGGCACTGTAAGAGGCATGAACACCTTGCACGGGACAAATATAACTTGTAGGAACTGATCGCGTAGTCACGGGTATCCCGATTTGAGAACATGATGATTATTTGAAAATATCTATATTAGGTTTAAAAACAAGCCGTTTGAGGGTGAAAACCCAAACCAGCCCCCAAACGACCCCGTAAGAGGCATGAACACCTCGCACGGGACCAATGTAACTTCTAGGAACTAACTACCTAGTTGAGGGTCTCCCGATTGGAGAGTATGATGATAATTTGAAAATATCTAGATTAGGCTTAAAAATAAGTCGTTAAAGGGTAAAAACCCAAACCATTTCCCAAACGGTACTGTAAGAGGCACGAACACCTCGCACGAGACCAATGTAACTTGTAGAACTAACTACTTAGTCACGGGTCTCCCGATTTGAGAATATGACGATAATTTGAAAATATATAGATTTGGCTTAAAAACAAGCCGTTTGAGGGTAAAAACCCAAACCAGCTCCCAAACGACACTGTAAGAGGCACGAACACCTCGCACGAGACCAATGTAACTTGTAGGAACTGATTGCGTAGTCACGGTCTCCCGATTTGAGAATATAATGATAATTTGAAAATATCTAGATTAGGTTTAAAAACAAGTCGTTTGAGGGTGAAAACCCAAACCAGCCCCCAAACGGCCCCATAAGAGGCATGAACACTTCGCACGGGACCCTTGTAACTTATAGGAACTGACCATCTGGTCGTGGGTCTCCCGATTGGAGAATATGAAGATAATTTAAAAATATCTAGATTAGGTTTGAAAATAAGCCGTTAAAGGGTGAAAACACAAACCATTTTCCAAACGGCCCCGTAAGAGGCACGAACACGTCGTACGGGACCAATGTAACTTGTAGGAACTGACCACATAGTCACGGATCTCCCGATTTGAGAATACAATGATAATCTAAAAATATCTAGATTTGGCTTAAAAACAAGCTGTTTGAGGGTGAAAACCCAAATCAGGCCCCAAACAGCCCCATAGGAGGCACGAACACCTCACACGGGACCAATGTAACTTGTAGGAACTGACCACGCAGTCACGGGTCTCCCAATTTGAGAATATAATGATAATTTAAAAATATCTAGATTAGGCTTAAAAAGAAGCCATTTGAGGGTGAAAACCCAAACTAGCCCCCAAACGGCCCTGTAAGAGGCACGAACACCTCGCACGGGACCAATGTAACTTGTAGGAACTGACCGCGTAGTCATGGGTCTCCCGATTTGAGAATGTGATGATAATTTGAAAATATCTAGATTAGGCTTAAAAACAAGCCGTTTGAGGGTGAAAACCCAAACAAGCCCCCAAACGGCCCTGTAAGAGGCACGAACACCTTGCAGGGGGCCAATGTAACTTATAGGAACTGACCACATCATCGCGGGTCTCCCGATTTGAGAATATGACGATAATTTGAAAATATCTAGATTTGGCTTAAAAATAAGCCATTTGAGGGTGAAAACCCAAACCAGCTCCCAAACGGTACTGTAAGAGGTACGAACACCTCACGCGGGACCAATGTTACTTGTAGGAACTGATCGCGTAGTCACGGGTCTCCTGATGTGAGAATATGATGATAATTTGAAAATATCTAGATTAGGTTTAAAAACAAGTCATTTGAGGGTGAAAACCCAAACCAGCCCCCAAACGGCCCCAAAAGAGGCACGAACACTTCGCACGGGACCATTGTAACTTATAGGAACTAACCACCTGGTCGCGGGTATCCCGGTTGGAGAATATGACGATAATTTAAAAATATCTAGATTAGCCTGAAAAATAAGCCGTTAAAGGGTGAAAACCCAAACCATTTCCCAAACGACCACGTAAGAGGCATGAACACGTCGCACGGGGCCAATGTAACTTGTAGGAATTGACCACGTAGTCACGGATCTCCCAGTTTGAGAATAAGATGATAATTTGAAAATATCTAGATTTGACTTAAAAACAAGACGTTTGAGGGTAAAAACCCAAATCAGCCCCCAAACGGCCCTGTAAGAGGCACGAACACCTCGCACGTGACCAATGTAACTTGTAGGAACTGACCGCGCAGTCACGGATCTCCTAATTTGAGAATATAACGATAATTTGAAAATATCTAGATTAGGCTTAAAAAGAAGCCGTTTGAGGGTGAAAACCCAAACCATCCCCCAAACGGCCCTGTAAGAGGCACGAGCACCTCGTACGGGATCAACGTAACTTGTAGGAACTGACCGCGTAGTAGCGGGTCTTCCGGTTTGAGAATATGATGATAATTTGAAATTATCTAGATTTGGCTTAAAAACAAGCCGTTTGAGGGAGAAAATCCAAACCTCCCCCAAACGGCCCCGTAAGAGGCACGAACACCTTGGACGGGGCCAACGTAACTTGTAGGAACTGACCGCGTCGTCGCGGGTCTCCCGATTTGAGAATATGATGATAATTTAAAAATATCTAGATTAGGCTTAAAAATAAGCCGTTTGAGGGTGAAAACCCAAACTAGCCCTGTAAGTGGCACGAACTCCTCGCACGGGACCAATGTAACTTGTAGAAACTGGTCGCGTAGTCACGGGTCTCCCGATTTAAAAGTATGATGATAATTTGAAAATATCTTGATTAGTTTTAAAACAAGCCGTTGAAGGGTGAAAACCCAAACCAGTTACCAAATGAGGGTGAAAACACAAACCAACTCCCAAACGGCCCCGTAAGATGCACAAACACCTCGCACGGGACCAATGTAACTTGTAGAAACTGATCGCGTAGTCACAGGTCTCCTGCTTTGAGAATATTATGATAATTTTAAAATATCTAGATTAGGCTTAAAAACAAGCCGTTAAAGGGTGAAAACCCAAACTAGCACCCAAACGGTCCCGTAAGAGGCACGAACACCTCGTACGGGACTAATGTAACTTGTAGGAACTGACTGCTTAGTCGCGGGTCTCCCGGTTTGAGAATATGATGATAATTTAAAAATATCTAGATTAGGCTTAAAAATAAGCCGTTAAAGGGTGAAAACCCAAACCCGCTCCCAAACGGTCCCGTAAGAGGCACGAACACCTCGTACGGGACCAATGTAACTTATAGAAACTGACCGCGTAATCACTGGTCTCCCGGTTTGAAAATATGATGATAATTTTAAAATATCTAGATTAGGCTTAAAAACAAGTCGTTAAAGAGTAAAAACACAAACTAGCACCCAAACGGCCCCGTAAAAGGCACGAACACCTCGTACGGGGCCAATGTAACTTGTAGGAACTGATCGAGTAGTCACAAGAATTTTAATATGTGAATACAATAATAATTTTAATTCATATATGCAAATTTTCTGCTTAAATAATATTGTAATTTTCTGCTTAAATAATATTGTAGTTTTATTTTCTGCTTAAATAACAATAATAATATTGCTTAAATAATATTGTAATTTTCTACAAATTTTGTAGTTTTATTGTTAGCTTTTATGTCCGTGCAGGCTTTTGTAATTTCATTGTTATATTTTATGGGCATGCAGGCTTTATATTACGCAGGTATTATATTAGCAGGTTTTAGAATGTCCAAAAAATAGAGGAAACTCTGCCCAATTTTTTTGGTCTGTGAACTATTATTACTTGTAATATTTTGAAGTTTGTATGTACATTAGTTTATCAACAACTTTCGAGATTCGCAATTTGTTAATTTTCTTGTTTTTAAATAATTAATTTTTTTCTTTGATCCAAAAAATTTGGCACAGTTCAAAATCGTGTCAAAAGTGTATCAATTTTTGGCACGGTTTTTAACTGTGCCAAAAGAGAATCAAAATGCACTCGATCTGGCACAGTTATAAAGTGTGTCAAAAGTGTGCTAGAAATATCAAATTATGGCATAGTTTAAAGTGTGCTAGAAGTGTTCCTATTTGGTAAAATCTGACATACTTTTGAGCTGTGCCAGAAAAAACTGGGCCATTTTGGAACACCTGATTCTGACACAGTTCAAAACCAAGCCAGATTGCTGTTTTTGGTGTAATGGATGAGGATGTTAATATCTACCGTTCAATTTGAATGGGCCCGAGGGTCTAGTTGCAAAGCTATTTTCGATATCCTTACACCCGAGACCACGATGCCCTCGGTCCCTCCCACTAGCTTTATGAGGATTGGTTGTGGTTGCACCTTGGATTTTGTTCTTATATTTTTTATGCTTAATTTTTTCATTGATGCTTTGTATTTTTATGTCTTTATTCGTAACACATGGATGTAGTAATGAACATATCGCATTTTTCTATTTGTTGCTTTTTAATTCCACACTCTTCTTTTACTTTAAATTGTAAAAAAATAGAAAATTTTAATAATTTCTAAAAAAATAAAAAAAATTTGAAATGACAAAAAGATTTTTCTTCAAAATAAATAAAAATTGGAATTTAAATTTTTTAAAAATATCACAATATTTTTTGTTTGAAGTCTCAATTTGTAAAAACTAAATGCACAAAGTTGAAATTGACCAAAGATGGAAATTTAGCAAAAATTGACAACTTTACGAATAAGTGTGGGGCGTCGAGTTAGGATATTGAGTAATTAAGAGAGAGTGCAATTTCAGACAATGCTAGTTATGGTATGGGTGAGGGTGAGTTACCGTATCTTCCCATAAGAGACCTCTTATATTCTGATCGAATCGTCACCCCAGGATGAATTATACTCCCACATAATGCATGGCAATTTCATTTTATAATTGGGATGATTCAGATTCTCCCAATATTCTTCGGTATGGACTCAAAAAATTCATACCTTCACATTCGAGATTCGAGGCATGCGAGACTTTTACGGACGAAGCACACACTCAAGATGTCGTGTGTCTCAAGATTTTCCCCTTTTCCTTGAAGGATAAGGCTAAGACACGACTTTGGTCACTAACACCGAACTTGATAGCCACTTGGAGGGTTATACAGGCTAAGTTTCTCCAAAAAATATTTCCCGCACATAGGACTAATCTGATTAGGGTCCAAATTTAAACCTTTAGACAAAAAGAAACTGAGCCCTTTGATTGATGTTGGGAGAGATTCAATGAGTTGGTAAACATGTGCTAATACCACAATTTTGAAAAGTGGAGACTCATCTCCTACTTCCTTCATGGGCTAAGATTAACTTCCAAACAACTCGTTGAGACCATGTGCGAGGGAGAGTTATTAGGGTTAGAAGTGAACAAAATGGAGGCCCACTTTAATTATGTCGTCGAGACTACTTAAGGGTGGGACACATCAGACTCAAGTACCTAATCCAATCCTAGACAAACGTCCACGGCTCCTTTCGCATCTGGACTATATCAATTGGATAAGGAAGACTAATTAAAACTCCAAAAAAATTAACCAGCACAGAGGCTAAAGGACATCATTGAGGCTAGGAGGAGAGACATATTTGGATCCACTCGAGAAATAAAAGATAAGGTGTGTGCTATTTATGAAGCGGGACATCTAACGAAGGAATGCCCGATGATACTCGCCTCTAAAGTAATGCTCCAAGAGCAAGTGGAAGCAGTTGAAGCTTTTAAGGGTAACTTTGATGCCCTATACGGGAATTCTTATAACCCTTCGTGGCGGAACCATCCAGTTTTAGTCACGGGAAACCAAACATTGCATTGAATCCAAATTCACTTATTGCCTAACACCCACCACCACTTCCTCCTTTCCAACAAGCTCCACCTATGCAAGCACAACCTTTTGCGCTTTATATGGGCTACATAAAAATCTCAAGGAAACTTTAATCCAATTCATGTAAACTCAGTCAGTGATGAATGCTCAAAACGCTCAAAATTTTATTAATTTAAATGCGTCATTGTCTATGTTGTAATCCGCCCTAAGTGTCCAAGAGAAGGGAAAATTTCTCGCCCAAGGACAAATACCTCCTCAAGGTCAAAACTTTGTTAGCTCTAATCTTGATAAAAAAAATCACGTGCAATGTAGCGCGGTAACCACTTTATGTAAGGGAAGAGTTGTTGACTTTTCACTTCTTCCACACGATGAGCAAAATGACAAGGAGATTTTGCCCTACACGAAAGAGGCCGAAGATTTCCCCTTGAGAAAGAGTGGTATTAACGACATAGTCAGGCCTAAAGTGGTTGTGAAACTTCCCATTACTGGCCCATACCCTCAACGATTAGTATCCCACTGCAAAGAGACTATTCGTGACGATGTTTTAGACGTTCTTAAGTATGTAAAGACTAATTTACCTTTCCTTGAAACCATAAAGTAGATTCCCGTGTATGCTAAATTTCTCAAGGACTTGCTCACGGTGAAACAAAGGCCAAAGGTAAAGAAAAATGTGTTTTTAGCACATAACGTTGGTTCAGTATTATTAAGCGACCTTCAATAAAAAATTTAAAGATCCGGGTGCACCGACCATTTCATGCATAAGAGAGTTCTATTAGATTTAGGGGCAAGTTCTAACATTATCCCCTAGTCTGTCTATAAGAAATTAGATATGGGGGACCTTAAGCCCACAAAGATGACTCTCCAACTCACAGATCATTCCGTGAAGATAACTCAGGGGATCATTGAGGACGTGATTGTCCAAGTTGATACTTTCTACTTTCCGGTAGATTTGGTCATTTGGGATGAAGAGCTCATATATATAATTCTTAGAATAATTAAATCCACTTTTCGAGTAATGTAAGGAGATTATTTAATTATCCTATTTACAATAGTGTAAGTCGTATACTGCTAGAACTGTTGAGGACTTATTCAAGTTCAATCATGCATCAAGACGGATCCGAATATCAACATTCTTCAACATTCAAGCCTTCGCGAGATTAATTTTGGTAAGGCTATGTTTAAGTACATTAATGGCTTACTTAGAGTGTTGGGATAATTTTTCTAAGATATTTTATAAGTATTGAAGCGGATTTTTTCGTCAAACTAATTCTTTTATGTGTTGAGGTGGAGCTTATTTTTGACAAAATAAAAAATTATTTTTTTACGCTAGTCATTCGAGCGAAAGAGGCCAGTCATTCAAGCGACAGGGCCATCTCACGCGAAGCAGTCGTTCGAGCGACATTACTATTTTATTCGAGAGACGCGTCGCTTTAAGTTTTTTATATAAAGCATGTTAAATAACTCCGTTTTCATTAAGAATACCTGAAGAGTTTTGATACTAGTAAACTACTTTCGGCAAAACACCTTTGTCTTCTTCATTTAGGGTACAAATCCTTTTGTTTTCAATTCACAAAACGTCCCAATCTTTATGTGAATTATTTTGGAACCCAAAGATATATCTTTGCTAAAGTTTCTCTTGTAGGGAAGATCTCTATTGCTGATTAGGTGCCACTTGAGGGAGGTACTGGGCTGATTGACTGCGTGTCAATAGGGAGTGCTTTTGGGTGTTCCTAGGCAGACTAAACTGCGATTCGTGTGGAGTTGCTATGAAATTACATTGTTGATTTACGTTGCGGACTATGTTAGTTTTCCGAGGTTAATCCATCATAGATTTTTCTTGTAATCATTGTGAGTATTATTTGTGCAATAAAAGGTTTTACCCCAAAAGAGTTTTTTCCTGAAATCTGTGTGTCAGCAATTATATTTGTGTTGGTTTGATTTCATCCATATAGATGCATGTTTTAGGGCTGAATTAATTTGGTTTAAAAATTGACTCCAATTAAATAAGTCTAAATTAGAAACTTACGAATTTATTTAAATCAGTATCTCACCACTTTTACAAATTGGTATCAGATGAGGTTAATCTTATTTATCGAGTGATCATTTTTTTCCCAAATTTTTGTCATATTGATTATTTTGAAAAAATTATCGCAATTTTTCCAAACGAAAACTTATATAATTGGTTGCCAATTTTTTACGGGTCTTATTATGCTTACTGGTGTGACACCCCGCCTAATTAAATACCGGGCGATCACTCCTTTATTAAATTAAAATCAAGGTGAACAGTTGGTTCATTCTTAGCATCACTGTCGAAAATACTTTTTCCAATTTAAACATCCTAACTAATTAAGCTAAGTGTCAAAACCATTTAAACATTTCTTTCCAAATTTTTATTTATTAAACCAACATTTAAAACTTTGCATAATTCACAATTTAATAGTCACACCACAACTATCCTGGAACATACGATCCAAATAATCAAACACTCAACTAATTGAATCCAACATTTAATACTTTAAATGAAAACATCCTCGCATTAATAAATCCCAAAGTGAAAATACTGGAAAATAAATGGATTACAATATCCAATAAATCAACTGAATTATGGAAAGAGCGACACATGCCCAACTGAATAAATAGTGCTAGAAATGGAATCAAGAAATGAGGTCGTCTAAGCAAGAGGCCTGCAACTCCCACCTAAGCTGCAGCACGTTCCTTCCAAAGGATCATATGCAAGACGCCCCTGTGGCTGGGCACCTGTAATATATACATATATATACAAGAGAGAAAGGAAAATAGAAACGGGTCAGAGCCCGATTGTGAAAATGATTTAAAATTTGTTTAGCAAGTATTTAAAATATTTACAGGTCAATGCAACAACATATTAGTACGGCACTCCCTTGAGAAATTCTCACCTCTCTTCTAATGTGCACGCCTATCTCACTAACCTTCCCAACGGTTTAACTTATCTTAGGTTACTCGTAAGATTTAAAACTGAACAATTTAATTGTTTAAGAGGATAATTTCATTTGATCACAAAGTTCTCGTTTAAACCTTATTTGTTAATAAAGTTTCCCAGTGTCCTATTATACTTTTCAAAACAAGCATTTCCAAATTGAAGTCATTATTCATTTCTTACTTACCATAAACACAATAGGAAATTCCGAATTTCAGAAATTCATATATATATTAAATACTCGTATAATATATATATATATATATATATATATATATATATATATATATATATATATAAATGATGGTGCGTGCATACTCTGCTATCCAATCTCCGTATCACTCGTACTAAGGGAAATACAAGTTTGGAATCACTCTCGACCTGTATTAATACATACACAAACAATATTGAGGCGAAGCATAGATTCCAAGTCTCTAAGAGGTCAGTACATACCCTCACGTCTCTTAGGACCGTCTGCCTATCGATCAGATAGCTTGTACCAAGGATATGTATCTTCTATGGTATGAGTCAATATCCCCCATAAAGGTCCCATCGAGATAAGACTGTCCCAGCGCGGAAACCTCAGGGATAGCAAGTAGCGCGGACATGATTTTTACACGTATATAGTATATGCATAAACACAGTCATATAAATATACTAATATTACCACATCAAATTTAGGTACATCTCATAACCCATAATTATAACATTTATCCTTATTTCTCATTATTTAGTTATCACTTATAATGGTTCGTCTCTTACTTTAATTTGAGGGATTATTCCAACTCACTACGTAACACTCATGGACTCTATCCTCCCAAGTGTAGAATTTCAGTAGGTACTCATCTAATTTCCAACGTAACTATCTTACGCGTCTCTCCCTTTAATACATAATTCCATCGTCCCTTATATGTAAACATCCCAAAAAAATGCAACTCTCGTCTTACATTAAAGGTCTCAAAATTATTAATAAGTCCTACTGGTCTTCTTTATCTCTCAAAATAATTTAATAAGGATGTCCGAGGATTATTACTCATTTAAGTTGAACTCAACTATTTAAAAGGGGAAATATGAGTCTGCCAGAAGGGGTCGATCGATCGATGGCAGGGTTCGATCGATCAATGCGTCGATCGATTGTCCCTCCTGGTTCGATCAATTGATCAAACAGGTATGGCGAATTCTGCAGTTTAACAGTTACGGGTTCTATCATCCAACCTCAACCAAATTCAGATTTTTAACGCCCAAACTCCCAAAAATTCGTACTACAAACATTGTAAACCCAAACTAACAATCTTCTACGTAAAGCATGTGAATTTTCATCAATAACCATGGATTAAAAGGGCAAAACTTGTATAAACCTCATGAACCCTAGAAATTTCTTTAAATTTGCTCTAATCAATATTTTTCCAGAATTTCTTCTTCTAAAACATCATAAATCCGTGGTTCAACCTTTACATATGAAGGGGATTTCTAGATTTCCATTTATATCATTACTACATGCAATTTCCTATCTCCAACATGGGTTTTCTTCCATGAAACTCATCATAATCAACTCTAGACTAACACGAGTGATGCATTAACAAAAATAAGCAAGATAAACACTTATCTGGAAATTTCAGAGTTCTGATTTGTGGATGAATTTGGTGTGGTTGCGTTCCCCGTCGCGCGATCTACGCGTCGGTGGTGGTGGCGGTGCAACCGGATGAATTTTCGGCCTAGAACACCTTGGTAAATTCTCTCCTTCCCTCTCCTATGGCCGTATCTTGTCTTTGGTTGTGTTAACCCTAGAAGGAAACCTTAGACATCTGATATAACCCTTGAAAATTCATGGGTTTAATTGCCCGATATTAAAAAATGTCCAAAATGCCCTCCCGGGGCGCTAAATAAGCCTAAAAACGCCCCGAGACCCAAACTAAACCCTCGGGTACACTTTTCTAACTATCTCGACCCTTCAGGACACTTTGGCGCACTCAAAATGACCATACGAGAAACTTATAATTTATTCACTTTTATTAATCAATATTTTGTCCCGACGCGACACGAGCGCGTCCTGACTCAAATCTCCAAAATTGTCATTTTATTCACTCTTGACATTTAATAGAACCAATATTATATATTACTCTACTCATTAGTAATATTCAATAAGTTTCCCATAATTACTAACTCACATCACGTTAATAATTATAAAATAATTAATTTCCGGATTTATATTAAATTAATAACTCACATTAAATTTAATAAATCTCCAAATTAAGAAAGCATAAAAATACGGGGTATTACATACTTTCCCCCTAATAACGGAATTTCATCCCAAAATTCTGAAAATAAGGCATACCTGGTAAGAATAAATCTGGATACCTCTCGCGCATATCTGCCTCGCGCTCCCAAGTGGATTCCTCCACATTATGATGCTCCCACTGGACCCGTACAAGTGGAACTACCTTCGACCTCAATCTCCTCTCGCTATGGTCTAGGATAGCCACTGGTCTCTCCTCGTAAGAGTTGTCAGGCTGTAAGTCTATCTCCTCTATCGCGATGTGGGTGTGAGCCATGTCATCCCGAAGATATCGTCTCAACGACGAGATGTGGAATACATCGTGAATGCAATGTAAATGGTCTGGCAGTCCCAATATGTATGCTACCAGCCCAATCCTCTCGATAATGGGAAATGGTCCCACATACCTCGAGGCAAATTTCCCTTTCTTCCCGAACCTCATCACTCCTTTAATAGGAAATACACGTAGTAACACTTGGTCCCCCACATTAAACTCCCGGAAGAACCATTTCGCATCGGCGTAGCTTTTCAGCCTGTCCTGGGGTACTCGAATGCGACTCCTGATCATCTCAATCCTAGCGTAGGTTTCCTGAATCACCTCTGGTCCGAGCAACTTGTTATCCCCCATCTCTAGCCAACAAGTTGGGGAACGACAAGGTCTGCTATACAAAGCCTCGAATGGAGCCATGCCAATCGTGAACTGATAAGAGTTATTATAAGCGAACTCTACCAGTGGAAGATGTGGCTCCCAACCTCCTCCAAAATCAAGAACACACATGCGTAGCATATCCTCCAACATCTTATTAGTACGCTCTGTCTGTCCATCTGTCTGTGGGTGATAAGCTGAACTCAACCTCAACTCTGTACCCGTAGCCTCCTGAAAGCTTTCCCAAAAACGTGACACCAAAATCTTGTCTCTATCTGACACAATATTCAGGGGAACCCCATGTAATCTGATAATCTCAGCAATAAACAACTGAGCATATTGACCCGTGGTATAATCTGTCCGCACCGGCAAAAAATGAGCCACCTTGGTCAAACGGTCTACAATCACCCAGATGGAGTCATGGCCACGCCCTGATGTAGGCAACCCTGTAATAAAATCCATGGAAATACTCTCCCACTTCCACGCGGGTATTTCCAATGGCTGAAGCAACCCTGACGATTTCTGATGGTCCACCTTTACAAGCTGGCAGGTAGAACACTTGGACACGAACTCACTAATATCCTTTTTCATCCCACTCTACCAGTATAGCCGCCTCATATCCTAGTACATCTTATCCCCTCCAGGATGTATCACAAATCGGGACCCGTGAGACTGGGTCATCACTGCATGACGTAATTCTGATCCTTCTGGGACCACCAATCTCCCATTAAACCTCAAACCCCCATCAGAACTAACAGAATAGGACTCAGCACCCTCAGCTAAAAGTCGTACAATCTGCTCCTGGCAAAACGGGTCTGCGGTTTGTGCCTGTATCACCCTCGTAACAATCTCGGGTGTTACTGTCATGACAGATACTAAAGAACGGGCTACTGCGTCTTGGTGACCCAACTCTTTCCACTTTGCTTTCCAGATGTCCGCTACATCGTCTACTGGTCTACGGCTCAACGCATCAGCAACTACGTTGGCCTTTCCCGGATGGTACTATATGTCGAACTGATAGTCCTTCACAAACTCTAACCATCTGTGCTGACGCATATTCAGCTCTCGCTGAGTGAACAGGTACTGCAGTGACTTGTGGTCTGTGAACAAGCGGAATTTCTCCCCCAATAAATAGTTCCTCCATATCCTCAATGCAAAAACGACCGCTGCTAACTCCAGGTCATGGGTGGGGTAATTCTTCTCATGCGGCTTAAGCTTGTGGGAGGCAAAAGCTATAGCCTTCTCCTCCTGCTGAATTACTCCCCCAAGTCCCCGTAAAGAGGCATCGGTGTAAACCAGGTACTCCACACCCGGCTTAGGTAAAGAAAGGACTGGTGCTTAAGTAAGCTTGTCTTTCAGCTCGTCGAAAGCTAATTGATAAGCATCATCCCAAACATATGGTACCCCCTTACGAGTCAGGTTCGTCAATGGGCCCGCTATTTTGGAGAATCCCCGAATGAATCTCCTGTAGTATTCGTCTAACCCCAAGAAACTACGCACTTCCGTCGGTGTCGTGGGCTATCCCCACTCCCTCACCGCTGACACTTTACTCGGGTCAACTGCTATCCCCTGTTCAGAAACAACATGTCCCAAGAACTGTACTTCACGCAACCAGAATCCGCACTTTTCGTACTTAGCATACAACTGATGCTCTCGTAGAGTCTGAAGAACCTGCCTCAAGTGCTCGGCATGCTCCTCCTTGGAGTGTGAATATATCCGAATGTCATCTATGAAGATGATGACAAACTGATCCAAGAACTCTCTGAACACTCGGTTCATTAAGTCCATGAACACAGCTGGAGCATTTGTGAGGCCAAATGGCATCACTCTGAACTCATAGGACCCATATCTCGTCAAGAAAGCAGTCTTTGAAACATCCTACTCCCTAATACGTAGCTGATGGTACCCCGACCTCAGATCTATCTTCGAAAAGAAAGTTTCTCCCCTCAGCTGGTCGAACAGATCATCGATTCGAGGCAACGGATACTTGTTTCGTATCGTGACCTTGTTCAACTCTCGGTAGTCCACACATAGACTCAGTGAACCATCTCTCTTCTTTACAAACAAGACTGGAGCGCCCCAAGGTGAGGTATTCCTACGAATGAAGCCCTGACCTAACAGCTTCTCTATCTGATCTCGTAACTCTCGCATCTCTGTCAGAGCCATACGATATGGAGCGCGTGTTATAGGTCTAGTATCCGGTAATAAATGTATAACAAATTCTATCTCTCGACTGGGAGGTAGGCCTGGGATCTCCTGAAATACATCGGAATACTCACGAACAACTGGGATCGAGTCTAAGGGAATCATAACCTCCTTAGAGGTATCCTCCTCTATGTAATACAAATGAGCGGTCGAGCCTCCCTCTGGGCGAGGCATCTCCACTACAAACATCTCTTGCCCTGGAATGGCAAAAATAATACTCCCACCAAAATAATCTATCATGGCCCTGTAAGCAACGAGCCAATCCATACCGATAATAACGTCATGGTTATGCATATCTAAGACTAACATGTCAGCAGTTAATACCAAGCTACCAATCTCTACCCCCACTCCCCGGCATATAAAGAAAATAAGTGATCCACTCCCCAGTGGTGAGTCTACACACATCACAGTGCTCTCTGCTGTGGCTAATAACCTTAAGGCCTTCACAAAATGAGTAGCTATAAAACAATGCGTCGCCCCAATATCAAATAAAACTCGACCCATAGTACCATGGATAGAAAACATACCCTCAATCGCGGGTGGAGCCTGTGGAGCTACTTCCTGGTGGACGTTATAGACAGGTCCATACTATAACTGCCCCTACTGCACTAGAGCTGCTGGAATGGCTTGTAGGGCTGGTACCTGGGCTGGTGCTGGGAGGGCTGCTGGAAAAAGTGGCATCTGTGGCTCATTACGAGCACCCTGCTGCTGTGGGGACCTCTCTCCCTCTGGACAATCCTGGCGCCTATGGCCATGCTTTCCGCACACAAACATTGGCCTCTAAAGTTACCTCCCCTCTGACCCTGTTGACCACGGCCCTGCTGGCCATTACCACCCCGTCACTGGCCCTGTTGGCCCTGATGAAAACGCTGTTGGCCCTGCTGCTGTTAGTGTTGGCCTTGTTGGACCTGCTGATTAGGCTGGCCCTGTTAACCCTGCCTATAACCCCCAAATCCATGCCTGGAATCGCCTGATCGGAAGCGCTTGGCAGGGTCCCCCTGATGGGAACTCTGCTCGTGCTGACGAGTCGGTGCTCCACTAGCACCACTACCCCCTGTCCTGCCCTACTGGCTGGACTCTCCTGCCCGCTTGCTTCCCTGCAGATGGAAGCGGTGATCCTGGAAGTGTAGTAAGGCATCATTGAGTACATCTGTGAAGGTACTCAGAGACAAATTCCCTATAAGGTGCTGACGGATCCTCCAAGCTAACCCGTCCACAAACAACATTATCTTCTTACCCTCAGTGGGTGCCTCATCTGGCACTATGGTGAGAAGTCTCGTGAACTCCTCCTCATACTCAGCAACGGTAGAATTCTCCTGCTTCAAGTTCAGTAATTTTTGCCTCATCTCAGTCTGCACGGCGGGTGGAAAGTACTTGCGGTCAAACCGCTCCCAAAATATCTGAATCGGAATAGTATCCCTCTCCTCCAAGGCGGTGGTGGACTCCCACCACTGCAAAGAGGCCCCCACTAACTTGAATGAAGCCAACAACTATTTTTGCACGTCTGTGCACTCATACATACGAAGATGTCGCTGGATATCTTTCTTCCATTGGATGATGATGATGATGATATCTGAACTACCCGAGAACTCAGGGGGATGCGCCTTCTGAAAGGCATCCCTAACCCGCTCCCATGCTGATGGAAGCTGTGCAGGTACTGGCGCCACTGCCTGAATCTGGGGTGGAGCCTGTTGTACTACCGCTAACGCGGCATTCATCGCCTGAGCAACAATAGCGGCTACCTCATTAGCATTCATCGTACCCTGAGCCGGAGCTGCTGGCTGCTCGGCTTGGGCACGCCTATCCTTTGGTGCACGTCTCGGAGGCATCTGAAACGTGAAGAAATTTATTAGTCTACAGTTATTACCAAATCTTAAATAGCTGAAGACGTAAACGTAAAAGCAGGAATACAACAATCCTAAAATAGGGCTCTATAGCAAAAATATTAAGCTGAAAGCAAAATAAGCCGTACAGATCCTAAGGACACTAGAACCTGATGCTCTGATACCACCTGTGACACCCCACCTAATTAAATACCGGGCGATCACTCCTTTATTAAATTAAAATCAAGGTGAACAATTGGTTCATTCTTAGCATCACTGTCGAAAATGCTTTTTCCAATTTAAACACCCTAAATAATTAAGCTAAGTATCAAAACCATTTAAACATTTCTTTCCAAATTTTTATTTATTAAACCAACATTTAAAACTTTGCATAATTCACAATTTAATAGTCACACCACAACTATCCTGGAACATACGATCCAAATAATCAAACATTCAACTAATTGAATCCAACATTTAATACTTTAAATGAAAACATCCTGGCATTAATAAATCCCAAAGTGAAAATACTGGAAAATAAATGGATTACAATATCCAATGAAACAACTGAATAATGGAAAGGGCGACACATGCCCAACTGAATAAATAGTGCTAGATATGGAATCAAGAAATGAGGTCGTCTAAGCAAGAGGCCTGCAACTCCCACCTAAGCTGCAACATGTTCCTTCCAAAGGATCCTATGCAAGACGCCCCTGTGGCTGGGCACCTGTAATATATACATATATATACAAGAGAGAAAGGAAAATAGAAACGGGTCAGAGCCCGATTGTGAAAATGATTTAAAATTTGTTTAGCAAGTATTTAAAATGTTTACAGGCCAATGCAACAACATATTAGTATGGCACTCCCTTGAGAAATTCTCACCTCTCTTCTAATGTGCACGCCTATCGCACTAACCTTCCCAACGGTTTAACTTATCTTAGGTTACTCGTAAGATTTAAAACTGAACAATTTAATTGTTTAAGAGGATAATTTCATTTGATCACAAAGTTCTCGTTTAAACCTTATTTGCTAATAAAGTTTCCCAGTGTCCTATTATACTTTTCAAAATAAGCATTTCCAAATTGAAGTCATTATTCATTTCTTACTTACCATAAACACAATAGGAAGTTCCGAATTTCAGAAATTCATATATATATATATTAAATACTCGTATAATATATATATATATATATATATATATATATATATATATATATATATATATATATATATATATATATATATATATATATATATATATATATAAATGATGGTGCATGCATACTCTGCTATCCAATCCCCGTATCACTCGTACTAAGGGAAATACAAGTTCGGAATCACTCTCGAACTGTATTAATACATACACAAACAATATTGAGGCGAAGCATAGATTCCAAGTCTCTAAGAGGTCAGTACATACCCTCACGTCTCTTAGGACCGTCTGCCCATCGATCAGATAGCCTGTACCAAGGATATCTATCTTCTATGGTACGAGTCAATATCCCCCATAAAGGTCCCATCGAGATAAGACTGTCCCAGCGCGGTAACCTCAGGGATAGCAAGTAGCGCGAGCATGATTTTTACACGTATATAGTATATGCATAAACACACTCATATAAATATACTAATATTACCACATCAAATTTAGGTACATCTCATAACCCATAATTATAACATTTATCCTTATTTCTCATTATTTAGTTATCACTTATAATGGTTCGTCTCTTACTTTAATTTGAGGGATTATTCCAACTCACTTCGTAACACTCATGGACTCTATCCTCCCAAGTGTAGAATTTCAGTAGGTACTCATCTAATTTCCAACGTAACTATCTTACGCGTCTCTCCCTTTAATACATAATTCCATCGTCCCTTATATGTAAACATCCCAAAAAAATGCAACTCTCGTCTTACATTAAAGGTCTCAAAATTATTAATAAGTCCTACTGGTCTTCTTTATCTCTCAAAATAATTTAATAAGGATGTCCGAGGATTATCACTCATTTAAGTTGAACTCAACTATTTAAAAGGGGAAATATGAGTCTTCCAGAAGGGGTCGATCGATCGATGGCAGGGTTCGATCGATCGATGCGTCGATCGATTGACACTCCTGGTTCGATCGATTGATCAAACAGGTATGGCGAATTCTGCAGTTTAACAGTTACGGGTTCTATCATCCAACCTCAACCAAATTCAGATTTTTAACGCCCAAACTCCCAAAAATTCGTACTACAAACATTGTAAACCCAAACTAACAATCTTCTACGTAAAGCATGTGAATTTTCATCAATAACCATGGATTAAAAGGGAAAAACTTGTATAAACCTCATGAACCCTAGAAATTTCTTTAACTTTGTTCTAATCAATATTTTTCCAGAATTTCTTCTTCTAAAACATCATAAATCCGTGGTTCAACCTCTACATATGAAGGGAATTTCCAGATTTCCATTTATATCATTACTACATTCAATTTCCTATCTCCAACATGGGGTTTCTTCCATGAAACTCATCATAATCAACCCTAGACTAACATGAGTGATGCATTAACGAAAATAAGCAAGATAAACACTTATCTGGAAATTTCAGAGTTCTGATTTGTGGATGAATTTGGTGTGGTTGCGTTTCCCGTCGCGCGATCTACGCGTCGGTGGTGGTGGCGGTGCAACCGGATGAATTTTCGGCCTAGAACACCTTGGTAAGCTCTCTCCTTCCCTCTCCTATGGCCGTATCTTGTCTTTGGTTGTGTTAACCCTAGAAGGAAACCTTAGATATCTGATATAACCCTTGAAAATTCGTGGGTTTAATTGCCCAATATTAAAAAATGTCCAAAATGCCCTCCCGGGGCGCTAAATAAGCCTAAAAACACCCCGAGACCCAAACTAAACCCCCGGGTACACTTTTCTGACTATCTCGACCCTTCTGGACACTTTGGCTCACTCAAAACGACCATACGAGCAACTTATAATTTATTCACTTTTATTAATCAATATTTTGTCCCGACGCGACACGAGCACGTCCCGAATCAAATCTCCAAAATTGTCATTTTATTCACTCTTGACATTTAATAGAACCAATATTATATATTAATCTAATCATTAGTAATATTCAACAAGTTTCCCATAATTACTAACTCACATCGCGTTAATAATTATAAAATAATTAATTTCCGGATTTATATTAAATTAATAACTCACATTAAATTTAATAAATCCCCAAATTAAGAAAGCATAAAAATACGGGGTATTACAACTGGAAAGCCCGCATGAAATCACATTTAAAATCAATCGATGAACGAGTTTGATTATTTTATGAAAGAGGCTGGACTCCTCCCACTCTCACTGCAAATAATGTCATGAATTTAAAACCCGTGTCAGACTGGAACGAGGATGAGTTTAGGTGGAGCACTTTTAATTCACGTGGGATGAGTGCGATTTCTGGTGCCGTCACTCCTGAGGAGTTCCGACTTATTATGATGTGCACCATGTCTAAAAAAGCATGGAATGTTTTACAACTCACCCTCAAAGGCACTAACATGGTCAAAGAGTCTAAACTACAAAATTTAAATACTTAATTTAAAACAATTACTATGCTTTAGACTGAGTGTTTTGATGATTTTTATGAATGTTTGTCTAATATTGTCAACACTAGTTTCAATCTCAGCGAGCACATTCATGATGAACAAGTGGTTAAAATGATTTTAAGATCTCTGCCTAAATATTTTATTCCTAAAGTAACTGTTTTGAATTCCTTAGAAAATTTGAGTCATCTAAAATTAGAAGAGCTGGTAGGAGACCTCCAGACATATGAGATTGACATGTTTCTCGACATTGTCAAATGTAAGGATATAGGGATAGCACTTAGATCCTAACCTAGGAAAGGAATGTAAGAGTCCAAGAGTTAGAAGAAAAAGAAATTGATTTTTTGTGAGTCCGAGTCTGATTTTGATATGGCCATCTTGCAAAGAATTTTTAAAAATTTCTCAAATTTTCAAAACAAAACTCTTTCAAAAAAAGTTTTTTGAGAAAAACAAAAAGAAAAGTGAGGCCAAAGAGAACGGTGAGAAAGAGAAAGAGTAAGAAGATAAGTGTTTTGAGTGTGAGGGGAGAGGACATAACGCATTTGAGTGTCCCACTAGGCTAAAGAGAAAGGGCAAAACAATTGTCATGCCAACCACACTCGTAGAAATAGTGAGGAAGAAGTGAAAGATTCTGGGAATGAGTCTTCACATGGGATGTTTGTTGTTTTTTCTGCTAGTGGGAATGAGTCTTCACATGGGATGTTTGTTGTTTTTTCTGCTAGTTATGTGAGCACACCCAGTTTGTCCCACGACGATGAGGATACTTATGCACGTGAGACCCCGAGGATGATTTGAGTGTTTCTAACGAGGGTGAGGGTGAGAGTGAGAGTGAGTGTGCTTGTGAGGGTGATAGTGAGCTCCAGATCGCGTTTAGAGATTTGTATGCCGAGACCTTAAAAACTAAGAAATTAAATAAGGAGTTAGGTCTTAGGGTGATAGATTTGGAGAGAGAGATTGAGAGTCCGAGGGGATTTGAAGCACCGACGAGTCAACTCGAGAAGGTGAAGATTAATTTGAATGAGCAGTTGATCATCGTAAATCATGAGAAGAGTGAACTTATAACCCGTGTATCACAATTAGAGAGAGATCTTGAACGTGCCCGGGAGGTAAAGGTCACTATAGAGGATACATCTAAGAAGGTAGAAAATATGCTCCTCGATCCTGCTTTGGGCAATGTTGAGAGACTAGGATTAGGTCATGACGGTGCATCCACTTCACATGTTGCACCCGAGCCGGTTCCTGAGTTTGTGATTGATCTATATGGCTCTAACCTAATCCACCTAGGCATCCCGTACCTGGTAGGAAAGTGCATATGAGACGTTTTGAAAGAGGTGTACATAGGCCTGTTTATGTTTGCACCCATTGCAAGAAGAAAGGAAACCTTAGGGAGTTTTGTTTTAATTGGATAATGTGTCACGTTTTGCTACTACGCGTGTTCACACATGCACCCATATATGATGCTCCTGATGACTACGAGAGAGAGTTTGCACATATTAGGAAGAATGTAAAGTTTTTGGTTAAGACTTCATATGACTTGATGGAGTTTTTTCATAGGATGTCACCACCTTTGGAAAACTCCTCCGTACCTACTGGTCGAGGTTTTAGACTTGTTTGCTAGCATATGTTGATTTTCATGATGATGTTTTTTCCTATTGCTACTGTGTATCATTTGTGTATTTATATTTTCCATTTTATTATATTTTTAGAAAAACAAAAAAGATTTTTGTTTTTGAAATTTTTTGGAAAAATATAAAAATATTTTCTTTCTTTTTGAGAAAAATTGGAAAAGACAAAAATATTTTATTTTGATAAAATTTTTTGAAAAAGTCAAAAAGATTTTTTATTTTGTTTTGTACCGTATATGAATGGACATTTAGGATGACTGATTGACAATTTCATTCCATATCCATGTGACTACTTGATAGTGTTTTGATATGCACCATTATCTTATTTTTGTGCTTTACAATGTTTGGAGTCATTGAGATGTGATTTGAGATTACTACCTACATATTTGACTCTTAGTTTCCTTTAATGCACACTTATACAGATTTATTTGATTATTGTACTTGTCAAATAACATGTTGATCGAAGTGTTTCCATCTCAATCTTGTCTTTAAAACGAACCAAATGTGATAAAACTTGACAATGAAAGTAGTGCATATAATAACCATTTACCATGAGGAATTAAATTGCAAAAAATGATGAGTGTTCAATGGAAAGGGCTGCGAGATTATAAAATTTACTCGTCGTGAAAGCCACCTTTTAAAAGAGCCCAAAGAAAAAATTATAGCAATAAAAAGATAAATATTCCCAAAAAGGGGCCAATAGGTCTAGATCACCTTCAGAAAAAAATAAAAGATATATTATTTATGAGGGTGCTTGGATGGAATATAAAACGGATTTGCACGTCCTAACAAAGTCTTGAAAAAATATTACATAGTTTTAGACGTTATTGGTATGGAAATCATTTTAGACTTTGATGTGTCAATTAGATTGAGTCGATGTCATATGAATTCACATTATTTGACACCTTAGGAGGATTTTGAGTTCATTCGTTAGGAGTATCCATATTCATCGTGCACATATGCTATGCGTGATTTCATTGATTGCCTATTGAATTTTTCACACCCATTCATTCCGTTTCCACGATTTGGTTATCTTAGCGTAAATTCATGGTGTATGATTTTTGCAAAATTATTTTTGCATTTTTGTATGAAAAATTGAAAAATAAAAAATAGTTTGTGGAAGCTTTTGGGTTACTCCTTTACATAAGCGTAGTTTGATCCATGCTTGCTATGCATTTTTATCGTGAAACTCCATGTTTAATTTTGTTTATTCTTTTTCTTGTCTATTTAGGACAATAAAAAGGGGGAGAATGAATTATGGAGGAGTTTTGCATTATGGGGGAGATTTGATTATTGATTGATTTATTCTTATATCATTTAAAACTCGATGTGTCATGAAGGTATTTTCTTGTCTCAAGTGTGTAGGTAAAAAATTATAGATCATTATTTTAGACACCCTGATAAGAAAAGCTTAAAGATTCGAAGTTTTTGAAGTTGAAGATTTTGAAGAAAAGTTTAACTTACATGTTTAGTACCTTTTCAGTTTTGGGTCATGGGAGGGTATTAGATTTGTATAGGCATTTTGATTTGATAATTGAAACATTTTGATTTTGTACTAGCATAGATATAGGGGGAGATTTGTAAGGATATTATTTTATTGTCCTGTTTACATTAGTGCATGTCGTATACCGCTACAATCGTCGAAGACTTATTCAAGTTCAATCATTCATCAAGACGAATCCGAATATCAACGTTCTTCAACATTCAAACCTCTGCGAGATTAATTTTGATAAGGCTATGTTTAAGTACATTAACGGTTTATACTTAGAGTATTGGGATAATTTTTCTAAAATATTTTCTAAGTGTTGAAGCGGAGTTTTTCGTAAAAATATTTTTCTTGGTGTTGAGGAGGAGTTTATTTTTGACGAAATAAAAAATTATTTTTTTATGCTGGTCATTCGATCGACAGAGGCCACTCATTCAAACGACATGACCATCTCGAGCGAAGCAGTTGTTCGAGCGACATGTGGTTCGTTCGAGTGATATTACTGTTTCGTTCAAGCGAGTCACCGTCTTAAGTTTATTTATAACGCGTGTTAAATCACTCCGTTTTCGTTAAGAAGACCTCACGAATTTCGATACCAGTAAACTGCTTTCGGCATAACACTTTTGTCTTTCCCAATCTTTATGTGAATTATTTTGGAACCCAAAGATACATCTTTGTTGAAGTTTATCTTATAGAGATCTACTGCTGATTAGATTCCACATGAGGGAGGTACTAGGCTGACTGATTATGTGTTAATAGGGAGTGCTCATGGGTGTTCCTGGGCTGAATGAACTGTGGTTTGTGTGGAGTTGCTGCGGAATTCCATTACTGATTTAGGTTGCGGGATATGTGGGTATTTTTAGGTTAATCCATTGCAGATTTCACTTGTAATCATTGTGAGTATTATTTGTGAAATAAAAGGTTTTACCCGAAAGGGATTTTTTTTCGAAATCTGTGTGTCAGCAATTATATTTGTGTTAGTTTGATTTCATCCACGTAGATGCATGTTTTAGGGCTGACTTAATTTGGTTTAAAAATTGATGCCAATTAAATAAGTCTAAATTAGAAACTTGCAAAGTTATTTAAATTAGTATCTCACCAGTTTTACAATTAATTATTTAGATCCTGATTAGTTTTATATCTAGTAAAGTACCAGGGGTTAGAGGCTTGTATCCCGATCTTATTTTTCTTGCATATAGTTAAATCAAAGAATAGTTACCTTAAATTTTGTAAGGACATATTTTTATAAATGTCCGTGACAATTAATTATGTCATATACCGTTACAATCGTCGAAGAAGTTCAAGAGCAATCTTCATCAAGACGGATCCAAATTTATCAAGGTTCTTCATCAAAAATACTCCGCAAAGTTTACTTTGGTAAGATTCTATTTTAAATATCATAACTTTGCACTTAGAGTTTTTGGGGTATTTTTATAAAATATTTTCTAAGTGTTGGAGCGACCTTTTTCTTCAAAATTTGAGAATGAGTATTTTTTCTAAGTCCTGTAGATGTCGTTCCTCGTTTTTTACGCCGGGTCGTTCGAGCGACATGTAGATGTCGCGCAATGTCGTTCAAACGACAAGCGTACGTCGTTCGAGCGACTGAGGCAGCTCGTTTTCCTATAAATACTCATTAAATGGTTTCGTTTTTAATAAGAAGTCCCAGCGTTTTGAAAGACAGAAGACTACGAAATTCTTTTGGATTATTCTTTTAGGGTTGAATCCATTTTTATTTTCAATTCACAAAAATCCCATATGCTTTGGTGAATTGTTTTAGTGTTCAAGAACACACTTTTCTTTTGATCATTCTTTGTGGGGAGAACTCTACAACGGGAGAGCTGCGTGTTATTGTGGAGGGAGTCCTTGTGAAGATTTTAGACTGTGTGTCTGGACTACACGTCCTTGTGGTATAGCTGTGTGTGAACCATTGCTGATTTATTTCTAGCCGTTACTTTGGAGGTTTGACGAAGACACCGTGCGTTACTCTTGTGGGCGAAAGGAAGATGGTATATAAGTCAATGGTCTTGTAAACTTGTCAAAGTTCTAGAAATAAAAGGTTTTGCCCTGCGGGGATTTTTCCTGAAATTTGTGTCACATGCTTTATTTATTTATGGTTTGACACACGCACACACGTAGTTGCATGTTTAAGGGGCCGAATTAATTTGGTTTAAATAGACTTCAATTAAATAAGTGTGCTTTTTTCTTTCTTTCTCAATTTTCTATTTTTTTTCTTCCTATTTTTGTTGAGCATTTTCTAATTTTTTTTCTTTCTTGACCCTTTTTATTTCACCATTTGGACTTGATTGACGATTTTTTTTTCCACAACTCTGGGCTAAATGAGCTTTTTTCGGGTTGACAAACGAAAAGGAAAACTTTTATTAGCTCAAAGTGGTTAGCAAAAGGGTATTTTTCACAACGTTTTGTGACTAATATTTTTGGGTGAACAAACGAGGGCATAACTTCATTTATCCAAATTACTCATTATTTTACCATATGCGTCGCGAGATTAAATTTTATTTAGAAATATTTTTAGCACTTTTTAAGACGACAACTCAATCGTTTTCGATAACCAATCAAAATAATGATTTAGAGATCTTCAACAACTTAATTAAACGCTGCAATGAACATTGAGTTAACCATTAATTCGGATTAATTTAATTACTCGCAAAAAGTGATAGACTTGGAATCTCACCGGAATAATTAATTTTCACACTTATTCGTAAAGTCATCGATTTTCGCTCAATGTCCATCTTTCGTCAATTTTGATTTTGGATTATTTTTCTCACCATTGTGATCAATTATAGCTACCGTTTTAGGCAAAACATTCTTCGTATTGATCCTAACATAAAGTCTAGCATATGTTAATGTTTCACTTCTTGGTGTCATCTTCCCTACTAAGCTAGAATTTCGCTCAAAGTTGATTCGGCCCACAAATGAAGTTTTAGCCCTGGAAATCTGACCCAATCAAGTTATTCCATCATTCCTTCTTTCTCTAAGTTGACCTCCACACTCCATGGCTTCACTATCAATGGTCTGTTATCAAATGATCAAGGTCCCAATTGCAACACCTGTATTTGAGTTTCCAAATCATCAAAAGCAACTATAAATACACCTGTTTTGAGCATAAAAATTTCACACTTTCCAAATTTACTCCACTTCCTCGTAACATAGCTTCCATAGCACCAAAAGAAACTTTTGAACCAAAATCATATACCACAACTGCAAATTTCCATCTATTGATTTCAATCACCGCCTTTTTTTTTTTTGCTAATTTTAACATATGCACTTCCTTCCTCATCTTTACTAACAGGAATAAATTGAAGTTTAGTACCTGCATTACTATCACAATTTGAAGCTGCTACATTTGCCCATGATTTCCTGCTAATTTCATCTTCTCCTTTGCTTAGATTTTGTAGGTTTCCATTGGAAGAGTGATCCACTGTTCCAATTAGCCTTGGAAATTGATCATCAGTCTCAAAATCAAAACATAAAATTAGTTCCTTACCTTCCCTATGTTCAGGTACAATTGATTTACCATTAGTGTTTGAAGATCTTCTATCCCAATTTATGATTGACAACAATTGGGATCATAAATTTGTCTTTTTCTCCACCTATCACCTATTTTCTCATATTATTCCAAACTTCACCTATAAATTCACTCGCAAAACAATCTAATGGGGGACCTCTTACCCTGTTAGATCTCCTCATGATACCATGGAGATATCACAGATCAAAGAGAACTCGCTAATCAATGAAAAAGATATAGAATTTGGGTGGGAAAGTATGGAGAGAGAACCTATACAGAGAAAGTGTGTGTCACCAGTTACACAACATTTGTCTCATGTGTTTATTAGATTAAATTGTAAAAAAGATTTCACTAGATTATAGTAACTCCTCTTTGAATCAATTTACCGAACTTACCAATCCCCTTTTTTGTCAAGTCTTCTGTTTATTCAATAGACCAATTAGTTAGGACTCTCAAGGTAGAGGCATCTACAGTCTCAGTCATATGACTAAGTCTAGCTAGAGTTTGTGTTGAACTTCATCTTTTACAAGATAAACCAAATATAGTCCGGATAGGTTGTCATGATAGTGGTTTCCGGTAGGAAGTGAATTATAAAGACATTCCCAAATTTCGTACCTGCTACAAAAAAAAAGGTCATCTAATTGAAACGTACATTTTCAAATATCTTAGCAAATCCTTTGATGTCATCCAATTGACGCATACATTTTCAAATGTCCTACCAAATCCTCTAATGAGGGTTTAAAGCTTCACAAAGAAGTTAAGAAGATTCTTAAAGCCCCCTCCTAAAAAGAAAGTTTGAAAGACAATACTCCCTCAAATGCAGTCCCCAATCCCTTAATAGAAATTACAGAAAACACCCCTCAAAATCTCTAACAGACAAATGAAGAAATTCTCCTAAATGTAGTTAAGAGGGTAGCAAGATATGAATCTAAGAAATGGGCCATCATTGATCTAGAGAGCAATGCACTTGACAAAGACAAAGAATTTGATAAGAAATTGCCCATGGTTATAAAACACCTCATTCCAATGGAAGTTCCTCAAGATATAATTAAAACAAATATGGAGAAGAACAAGCACTACGAGATTACAAAAGAAGAACTTATGGTATGGACTACTACAACCTCTCCCAAAGAGATACAAACTTACCAAATTATGAGAGGCATTAAGACATATAAAATCTACACATCAGATTCAGAGCCAAAAGAGAAGATTCTAGTTCCTATGCATGAGGAAATAATAAATTTAGACAATATAGCACAAATAAATAGAGAGAAAAATAATAAAGATATTCCTCCATATATTGCAACTATAAGTCCCTATGCAGATGTTTTAAACAAGATTCCTCCCCATACTCTCTATAAAAGGGTTACCAAATTTGGTATCAAAGCTTTCTCAAACTTTCCCAATCAAATATTTAATAGATTAATTTAATCTGTTGGAATGATAGAATGGTAGCTAATAAACCATAAAAAAATAAGGGTTAAAAAGTTGATGAAAAATCACAAACTTCTTATTGTAGCTTTGCTAGAACCTAAAATGAATTGTGATAAGATTCAATCTTACAAGATGAAGTGTAATTTTAAAAGCAGTGTTATAATAAATCGAGTAAAAATTGGCTCTTTTGGAGGTATGATTTGAAATTCTTTGTTCTTCATGATGCAAACCCGATTTTATGCCTAAAAATGAACATCCCATTTTGAGGAAAAAAGTTATATTTATAGTGTCTATGTTAAGTGCACTTATAATGAGAGGTTATCTCTTTGGCAATATGTAGAATATCTGTCTCTCCAATGACTATGCAAATATAGTGATTGGGTATTTTAATGTTGTGGATCATCAAAAAAAGAGAATAAGGAGTAATGACATTGAATTCAATGTCATTCATGATTTTAATGACTCTGTCAAGTTGTGGTTTGTCTGAGATTGGGTACAATGGTTCGAAATATACTTGGTGCAACAATAGAGAAGATGAAGGGTTAATTTTTGATATACTGGACAGAGGGTTTATAAATGGTAATTGGTTGAATAGAATTCTCTGCCACCACAATTACTTACTTATATAGGAATTGTTTAGATTATTCTCTCCTTTAGCTGTCAATCAAAATTATCCTAAATGACTATCCAGTCATTTAGTTTCCAAAAAAATATGGTGTAACCACCATTATATTCCAATCTATACCTCTCATATGATGACTTTTGCTATTAAACTTTCAGAGGGTGAAGTCGGTTCTTAAAGAATGGAATAAAAGTGAATTCAGGGCCTGTTTGGCAACCCAATTCCAAGGCTTGGAATTGGAATTGGAAGGCCAATTTGAATTCCACGGAATTGAAATTGGCCTTTCAATTCCAATTCCAAGCCTTGGAATTGGATTGCCAAACGGACCCTCAAGGATATGTTTCAATAAGTGAATGATCTTGAAGATGAGTTATTCCTAAAAAAACTTATATAGGCAGAATCCACATGTCAGTGATAGAATTGCTATGAATGAGTGTAAAGCTAGATTCAATGCAACCCTTAAAATTAAGGAGATATTCTGGTAGCAAAAGTCTGATGTGAAATAGTTAAAAGATGGTGTTGCTAGATAAAAGAAATTTCATGCTATAGTTAAAGCCAAGATGAAAAATTTGACCAGTCTTCAAATACAAAATTATGTAGGAGATTGGTTAAATTATGAGTTGGATATTGAAAATGACTTTGAAGATCATTATTTCCATCTTGTAGATGAAGATATTATGGATAACCCTCAGTTAATTAAAGTGATTCTTAAGTCTATATCTACTGATTGTAATGTATAATTGACTTCATTTCCTGATGAGGTGGAAATTTGGAAACTATTATTTATTTGGAGGATGGCAGTGTTGCACGGCCAGGTGGTTTTCCTAGATTCTTCTATAAAAACTATTGGGATATTGTTAAATAAGATCTCATCAGAGCAGTTTACTCTTTTTTACTGGTGATTCTATTCCCATCAGTTGGTTTAGCATAACTATTGTTTTATCCCAAAACAATCTAAGCCATCTTAGTGATCTCACTTCAGACCTATTAGTTTATGTAACTTCTTTTACAATATTATTTCTAATATCATCTCCTCTACACTGGTAAGTGTTCGTCCAGACATCATATGCCTAAACCAAATTAGATTTACTAAAGGCAGAAACATCTTTGATAATATTCTATTGGCTCAGTAATTAACTCATGAGTTGGGTAATAAGGTTCATAGATTTAATGTTATTATTATGTTAGATATGGAGAAGGCTTATGATAGAGTCTCTTGGCTATTCCTTATAAAGGCGATCAGAAAATTTGGATTTTGTGAGGGCTTTTTAGACATTATTTTGAGATTATTATCCAACAACTGATTCTCAATTCTGGTGGCTAGTAAAATGGATGACTTTTAAATCTTCAAAGGGTATGAAACAAGGAGATCCAATCTCCCTATTTCTTCTCTTCATATCTGTAAAGGCCCTTAGTATAGGTCTAGATATACTAATTTTTCATAAGAGCATAATACCTCTCTCTTCCTAGTGGCAGTCAAGTAATTTCTCATTTGAGCTTTGTTGATGACATTACCATATTTCTAAATGGGTAGAAAAGGAGGATTAAGAATATAATGTAATTCTTCAAGGATTATGAGGAGGCATCTGGTATAAATTAATAAATGGATCAAAAAGCACTTTCATAAGGGATTATAAGATTTCTCCTACTAGAATACTTGAGTTGGCCAATTACTCTGGTTTGTTTTCTAAACCGATCCCTCTTAAGTACTTTGGATGCCCTATTTTCAAAGGTAAAAGAAAATATTCTTTACTTTTCTGAGCTCATTGGTAAGGTTAGATACAAGTTAGAATATTGGGACTCTAAATTCCTCCCCCAATGCGATAGACTTATATTGATTAGGCATCTGTTTTCCTCTATTCCCTGGCAACTCTCAACCACCCTAATATGTTGATTAAAATAATTAAAATGTTATTATTTAAATTTTTTGGGGAGGTCCTAATCTGGAAGATAGGAAACATCAGTGGTTAAACTTGGATCAATCTTGTTTTCCTGTAATAGAAGGTACTTTAAATTTCTGTGCTATTTCAGAACAATAGGAAGTTTACGACTTTTGTGGAATCTAGTCTAAAAGGATAGCGTGTGGTCTATATTTATGAAGTAAAAATACAATAACAATCTACTTACTAGTAGTCTGGGATTTCATACTATTAAAAGAACTAAAGAAGGGAAAGACATTGCAGAAGATTGGCTAACAATTCAGAATAAAGAGTTGAATTGGACGACAACTACTTCTAGATACTTTTCCTTTAAATCTGCAGTTAATATATGAAGAATACATAAATCTTATTCATTTATCTGGAAATTTATTTGGAACAAACATTGTCCAATTAGAATTTCAATTTTCTTATAGAACTCCTTAACCATTTAGTCCTAGTGGATAGTTAGATTTAAGAAATTGAAATAAGGCTAGCTTCCGAATGCAAATGATGTTACAATGCAGTGGAGATAATTAGTCACACTTCCCAGTAGAGCCCTTGTGCAAACAAATTTTGAAGGTATTTTGGTCATAAAATGGGGATATAACTTAATTTGAACTCTTGCCTAGCTATGATCCTCTCTAGGTGGTTGAGAATCCCCAAACATTATGATCTTAAATTTATATATTCAAATATTTCGATGTTTTTATTTTAGGAGATTTGGAAAGCTAGAAACAAGAACTTCTTTGAAGGCAATCTTATAAGAGCAGTAAAAATCATCAGAACTATTAGTGAGTTAACCTCTAATATAGTTGTAGGGGGAGTCCACACCAAAGAGTGATTAACTTAGTTAATCTGTTGATTAGAAGATGAAGAAGGAGGACGAAGGTCACTCGAACAAGTTACCTCGAAGATTCTCCATATTAGTGGCCCGAAGGACCTACCTCGAAGATTCTCTTACGGACCTGGTTAGAAGGATCCAACTTGTAGATCAAAGTCACTTGGATGACGATAGTTTGTAATAAGAAATAGAATGAATTCTATCAAGTACTTTATCTTATGATTATATGTTGAGCGAGGTTATTTGGTACCCACGAGGGACTATATCTGGTAGGGAATGTGAGAGCTAACATGCTCTATCAAACAACCTCCTCTTAGAAACCCTACAGGGACATGGTTTGGAGGATTGGGAGCAAGGTAACGCTGGGAATACAACTACCAACCCTCTTGGGACACTTGGGAAAAACTTCACTTAGTACATATGGTTGCTCGAGCTACCTCAACTCCTACTTGTTCGAGGGAACCTCCTCGAGGTACCTCAATCTTGCATCCCTGGTCTTCAGATAGTTCATAACCAACAAATAGAAAACTAAACACTCGATCTACCTACCAGCCGAGTAACCTTAAAGTAGACTCCATCCCACCGGACTGATGTGACCATGCACCTAATAGAGCCACTGCTTACCCACTTTCTGACGTCATAACATCTGACATTTAGGGACTCAAAGTTATGGTACTCAAGTGGGTTTATCCTTAGGACGGTAGGTCTAGTTCACCAAACCTGTCCCTTTAGCCATTATAAGGTAAGCCCAAAGCTGCCACGTCATGTCCATCATTAATGCCCATCATACCTCCAGCTAATGAAGCAGTTTCTCGCCAAATTATGAGATCCCATGCATTTAATGCAACATCTTCTGCATTAATGGAAGGTACTTATGCATTTAATATGATTGATCATATTGAACGCGAGTAAGTTTACTTAAGTAACTTGCCTTTCATATATATACACCAGACAAACAGTTTAACGGGGCAAGCATTTCTGAGCCTAAAATTACTGCCCAACTTCCTCCATACACGAGAGCTATTGCGAGAACATTATTTCCCACACCCATTGAATTCCCATATCATTGAGTATTAACTGAGCTTGAATTTCCTTCCTTGCCTTTATTGTGCCTAAAGTGCTTGCTATTTCTCCCTCCGACTAAGTTACCTGTTGGTCCCATCTATTTATTATCCTGTTGTGTATTTATTGTGCCAACATATCATTTAATACAAGTCTGAATATTGAATCCCTTGGCCTCTTATTCACCTGTATTCACTGTCAACATTTAATATTGCATGGTATTGATCCCAATCTTGATAAGGGGTTACGCCTCACTTGATACTAACTGTATTCCAAGGACCCACATCTTACAATAGCTAAATCGCTTATACGTTTAGATAAGGTAAAGAAACAAATCATTTTGTTGAATCAATTTTATGTAAGGACTAAAAAGGAATTATTTATTTCAGAACGTGGTGTAAACCAGTTATTGGTGTTTAAGCTTAATGTTGATGGTTCATTTAAGGGTAATTCAGGAAATAGTGGTCTCGGTGGAGTTATTAGAGAATCTCTTGGAAATTTTATGACTTAATGTTGATACAAAAGTTAATCAGCTGATGTGGATCAATTATACGAAGACACGTGTCATCCTGCATGGCATAAAATATATACACTGAACAACTCAGTGTACCGAGCTACTCAACGTACCGAGCTACTCAAACGTGACGAGCTACTCAACGTACAAAGCAATCTAGCCAAGAAGATCAAGCAACAAAAACAGATTCAATGAACATTCTTATTATGTACAGATGTATATGTCTATTAAATAACGACATATTATCTATTCATATTGACAGCCTAAGGGCTATAAATACATTGTAATCCCCTTCACAACGAGGGCAATCGATCACCTGCGATCATAATTGAAATCAAGGCAAAACACACAGCAATACAAGACAGTGGACGTAGGCCATTTTCATTAAGGCTGAACCACTTTAAAAATCATTTGTCTTATTTCTTTATTCATATTTATCTGTGATTAATTAATTAGATCAAGTCTAGTTTTTTACATCAACAGATTGGTGCCGTCTGTGGAAAACGATTATACGTAGAGTTTTTCACTAAAAAATCATTATACATGACAGAGATCCCAAAATCTAGCAATAGGAACAATGACGGAGTTCCTCCTAACCAGTTCTCTCCTCCAACTGTTTATGATCTCACAGGAATAGTGGCCAACTTAGCAAAAGGACAGATAGCTATGCAGGAGCCATGCGACAGCTTATTCAGACTATTCAAAACACGACACCTGCCTAGTCAGGCCAACGAAGCATTCAAAGAAACATGCACTTACCGTCTTCACGATCCAGGCATACTCTATTCCCTCACACTTCTCGGTCCAGACATACCGAAGTCCATCATACTGAGGGATCCAGCGATCCCTCCTATCAGCCTGGCCGGACATCTACCATAAGAGTTATGGGATCTTAAGAAAATGTTACTCTAACTCTATAACGAGTAAGCGCTTGGTTGAGTAGAGTCTTCCCCTTCAACCGTTTGGGCCCTAGGAGGAATAGAAATCCTCCTCGGACTACGTCGAGAAATTATCAATGACCAAATGATCTAAGGGAAGGTTCTGCTCAATCACGCCCTGCAGATCGTACAGAAAGATCCCAAGAGGAGAATTCAGTGTGATCTGTTACTCAGGAAAATAGACCAGGCGCTAAAAATAATGCATGGAAGGGCTCCATTCAAAGGCTGGAAGACAGGTTAGGGGAAATGGCTAAGGACAGAAATCCTCTACAAAGAACCTTCATCAAAGGATCTCCATTTATACAAGCAATTATGGACTTCCCCACACCTTCAAAGTTTAAGGCTCCTGTAGTTACGCCGAAGTAGGATGGGAAGACTGATATTGTTCTCCACATAGAGCAGTACCAAGCTACTGCAGATATTTATGCAGTCCCAGATGAGATGAGGTGCAGGGCATTCTCAGGAACCATCACCGGATCTGCTCAAATATGGTATAACAACCTTCCTCGGGGGAAAATCGCAACTTTGCATCAATTGGCTAAGCTCTTCATATGGAATTTCTATTTTGGCATAAAGCCAGTCAAGAGGGTAGCCCATCTGTTGAGCGTAAGGCAAAAAATAAGAGAGAGCACCAGGGACTACATCACTCGTTTTAACAACGAGAAACTAGAGGTAATTGACTACGAAGAGATGACATCCATTACAGCTCTGATAAGTGGTCTTTTACCGAATAAGTTGTATTACACTTTGGCCAAAGATCCCCCCAAATCTATGACAGAGTTGATGGCGAAAGCAATCAAAATTATGAATGCTGAAGAAGTTATGGCTGTAAAGAATAATGTTGAGGCAAAAGCGAAAACTACAGCTAAAGGTAGGTCAGAGAGGAAGGATCATAAGCATAATAGGGGCAGCAAACAATCGAAAGTCAAGGAAACGATTGAGCACTTGAAGAAGTATGCAAATTATGACCCCTTAAAGGTCGGCATAAACCACGTTCCGGAGGAGATCAAAAATAGCAAAGAACTAAATTAGCCGGAGAAATTGAGGACAACCTCCGAAAGGAGAGATAAGTCCAAGTATTGAGAGTTCCACAAAGACCATGGTCACACGACCAAGCGGTGCATAGCTCTCCAGAATGAGATTGAGGAACTCATTAGACGAGGGAAGTTGAACAAATTTGTTGATCGCCAGAACGGTGAGAAGACCAACGACATATCAGGGTAAAGGTTCAAATCTCCCTGCCGACCAAGAGATGATAAGAAAAGGGACCAGGAAGACGACCCAGAGGATGATCCTGATCTCCCCAAAAAGTCTAGACAGCCTGAACGCGAGGTATTTTCAATCCGCTTTGGTTCATTTGACTATAATATGATAACAAGTGGAGATGCAGGAGGTGGTGATCATGCCGCTGAAAGGAAAGCTTACCTCAATGAGGCCCAAGCTTGCTCCTACATATAACGGATAAATCTGGCAGAAGAAGATCGTCCGAGGAAGGTCAATAAGGATAAACTAGTCATAGATTTTTCCAAAAGTGATCTGGAAGGTGTCTTGTATCCTCACGACGATCCTTTGGTGATCAAGATGAGGATGAAGTACGTAATCATCTCAAGAGTATTGGTAGATAATGGTAGCTTGGCGGACATCATGTTCTACCCTTGCTTTAATAGTTTAAACTTGAAACTCGCCCAGTTGGAGTCGTACCACAGGCCCCATATCGGTTTCTCTGGCGAAAAAAGTCTTTCCACTTGGGACGATCAAGTTGGATATGCTTATTGGTGCCTGGCTTGCTTGCAGAACGAAAAAAGTATGCTTTTTTGTAATAGATAAAAACGTCCAATCAGCCTACAATATAATCATGGGAAAAGTAGGTCTAAAAAAGTTATAAGCAGTGCCATCCACGGTACATCAATGCTTGAAGTTTCCGACCAACTTTGGTGTGGGGCTGGTGAAGGGAGATCAGAAAGTAGCTCGGGAATGCTATTCATTTGCCGAACAAGAAGAGCTAGAGGATACCAGGAAGAAGACCACCACTTACCAAGTGGATGAGTTTGGAGATTCAGAGATTGAGACACTAGACCCCAGAGATGAATCAGAGCTCGTGAAGGGTCAGGTCATGGGAGTGACGGAGAATATTATTCTAGATGATGAACGGCCAAAAAGAGCAACTCAAATTGGCGCTTCACTTGATCCTGCAATAAAGCAAGAGGTGGTGGCATTTTTGAGACGTAGAAAGCAAGTTTTCTCCTGGAGCCATGAAGATATGCTGGGGATAGACCCAGCCTTCTTGTGCCACGAACTCAATGTTAATAAGGAGGTGAAGCAACGAAGAAGGGTCTTTAGCCCAGAGAAAAACCAAGCTATTCAAGAGGAAGTAGAGAAACTACAAAAGGCCTCTTTTATTGAGGATGTCAAATACCCTGATTGGTTAGCCAATGTGGTGATGGTGACAAAGAATAATAATAAATGAAGAATGTGCGTGGACTGCACAGATCTAAACAAAGCCTGCCCCCAAAATCACTTCCCTCTACCCCGAATAGATCAGTTGGTAGATGCTACTTCGAGGCATGAATTGCTGAGCTTCATGGATGCTTATTCTAGCTACAACCAAATTAAGATGAAACCATAAGACATGGAAAGTACCTCTTTTATTACCCCAAGGGGAACATACTGTTACAATGTTATGCCTTTTGGTCTTAAAAATGCAAGTGCTACATACCAGCGACTAATGAACAAGGTGTTCGCAGAGAAAATAGGCAGAAATATGGAGGTTTACGTCAATGACATGTTAACTAAGAGTAAGAAAGTTGATGACCACATAGCTGACCTGGGCCTAACATTTGACTAGCTGAAGAAATATCAGATGAAGCTGAACCCGACCAAGTGCATCTTTGGGGTACAAGAAGGCATGTTCCTTGGGTATATTGTGAACCAACGAGGTATTGAGGCAAATCCTGACAATATCAAAGCCTTGTTAGAATTACAATCTCTAACTACGAAAAAGGAAGTACAAAGCCTCACGGGGCATGTTGCCTCTCTCAACAGGTTCGTATCACGGGCAACTGACAGATGTCTTCCCTTCTTCAAGACAGTTAGAAAAACTTTCGAGTGGAATGATGAGTGTGAGATCCGAGAGTTGAAGAAATATTTGGGGACACCTCCCCTACTATCCAGGCCGGTAGTGGGAGAGAAATTATACTTGTACCTGGCTATCTCAAAAAGTGCAGTCAGTTCAGCGTTAATAAGGTTAGACGATGGTATACAAAAGTCGGTGTATTACACAAGTAAGGCATTCCGAGGAGAAGAGATTAGGTACCCAAAATTGGAGAAGCTGACATTAGCATTGATCGAGGCAAGCAGGAGAATGAAACTGTACTTCCAAGCCCATACCATAGTGGTATACACCGACATGCCACTCAGACAGGCTTTAGAGAAGCCGAAAAAATTTGGACAATTGATGTATTGGGAAGTGGAGTTAGGTGAATATAACACTTTCTATGAGCCAAAGTCTTCTCTCAAAGGGCAGGCAGTGGCAGATTTCATTGCTGAATTTACTTACCCAGATACCTCCGACCAACAGGGGTCTAACGCAAAACAACCCGGGGATATTGGAGGATCATTAAAAACCATCCCTGATCAACTCCCATTAACAGACTTGCAGGAGGAGACGGTGACCGAGCAACAATAATCCTCTGATAAAATCCTAGAGTTGAGGGATGATAAAACGAAGCACCAAATATTCCATCACGGGACTTTGTTAGACCAAAAATTTTAATGACTGTATCTCTGCATGGAATTTGTATGTTGATGTCTCTTCATGTGCCACAGGCAGCGGAGCTAGAATAATTCTTAATAGTCTGGATGGATTGGATATAGAATATGCTCTGCATTTCCAATTCAAAGCTTCCAACAATGAAGCTGAGTATGAAGCTATGATTGTGGGCCTCAGTTTAGCCAAAACACTAAATACAGAGCAAGTTACGGTGTTTAGTGATTCAAAGCTAGTAATAAATTAGATTCTTGAGCTGTACGCCGCAAAAGGAGAATTCATGTCTAGGTATCATACCAAAGATATAGAGATTTTATCCAATTTTACAGCGATCCAAGTGATCAGAATATCAAGACGGGAGAATGCGAGGGCTGATGCACTAGCTCGGTTAGCCTCAGCTACCTGTACCGAGCTACAAAGAACGATTCCTATTGAGATACTGATAGACCGAAGCATTGATAATGATTTGATGGTGAAGTTCATCACTTAGGATATGGGACCTTCCTGGATGGATCCCATCATGGCGTATATCGAAGAAGGCACTTTACCAGCCGATCAGCTTGCAGCTAAGAGGCTCAAGTTCAAAGATTCTAGGTATGTATTAAATAATGGGGTTCTATACAGAATAGGTATGATAGCAGCAGGTCTACAGAGATGTGTTCATCCATCAGAAGTTAAAGATTTGATAGAAGAAATTCATGAAGGCTCTTACAGAGCTCATGTAGCAGGTCAAACTATTTTGTAAAGGATAACGATGCAGGGATACTATTGGCCAACGATGCGAGATGACTACACAACTTATGTCAAGAAATGC